>CM042818.1:13998735-15374433 GCA_009982885.2 Hyles vespertilio | reverse complement strand
TCCGTTTAGATTTTTTTTCGTATTTACTATATTGTTTTGACGTGTAGAAGTATCATAGATGGGTTGAAAAGGGTGCCTATGTGATGGTTTGAAGTGTGTGCAAGTGTTGATCGGGAGGAAAAGGTGAAATTCTTATTACATTCGATAGACAAACAATATCTAGTGTTCTGGTCGAAAAAATCTACGCCGATTTTTGTTGGTATTTCAATTTATTAGTATCAGGGCACTAAGTGTAGTTTATTACTACATAGATTGCTGGATGTTCTCATACTGAGTGTGTGCAAGTGTTGAGCGGCGAGGAAAAGGTAAATTATTAGCAAGTGTCGGGAGACAAAAACAACTACTCGTTTCCTGGTCTCGCGAATAAACCTTACGCGGGATTTGTTGTTGTATTTCAAGTGTTTTTTAATCAGTGCACATAACTACATAGAGTGCGGGATGTTTCTCGATACTAAATAGTTTTACTGTCGGTGTTGATAGTATTTTTTTCCAACGATGTATTTAGATTTTTGTGAAGTTGTCTCTCTGGCTATAGTGATGTTTAATAATTAATGATTGCTACTTTTTATAGTAACTTGACTAAAGAACAGGTGAATCATGCATTAATATATTTTATAAATTGCCGTTGGTAAGCACAGGCTGTTATAGAAACCTTTATAAGCAGTCCCTATACAAATAGTGATGGTTGATTTCTATAAACTATGATCGCCGAGGACAGTAATCGTGGGGTTTTCAGTAGTTCCTTAGCTTCCTTTCAGAGCTCTTATGATGAATCAAAGAAATCACATGCTACACAAAAATATCTATAACTATGAAATGTATACTAACAATAATTTGTGGGCTACGCGACTTGTTAAAACGACGCGCGTCTTGTTTGAGCTATGTAGCTGATTACTTGTTTATTAATTTACAAAATAAACAATGATAAAGATAGGTAGTTGCATGCCCAGAAGTATATTTGAACTTAGACAGTTTGTATGTTTATTACATCTATTTAAAACTGTGATTATGTGGCGCCTCTAGTATTTTGGACCTTAATATTGAATGGATGGTCCGCCGGAAATCGCGCATCTATGGGATTTTTTCGAAACAACTGTGTGAAGAGATTTTTCAAACGGTGATTAAAGAGTTAGAGGATTTATTGGTTTTCTATAATTCGTATTATCAGATCGGTGTTGGGTCGGTCTAGGACTTGCCTCGATGGTCGCAAAGTTGGAGTTTTTTCGTTTTAATTATCATGCCTAGTTAGGTAGGTACGTACCCCTATCGCGATGATGAACACGGTTCTTTTTTCTGTAAGACCATTTGGAGTCGAACCAATAGATTTATTTGTACGTAAAACAATTTGGCTTGCCAGTCCATCGAACCCTAGCCAGATGGACGAAGATTTATGTTAAGAATTGTTAAGCTCTGGTAAAGAGCTAATGAAATAAAGAAGACTGAAAATAAAGATAAAGTTACACGTTTTTTTATCTTACATTTTAAAATCGTTTTCGGTTTATAAAGCATTTTTTGAATCTAAAAAGCTAGACGTACGATGCACGTCGCAGCTGGTCTAAGGTCATAATTCCATAATTTTTTAAATTGATGAACTTTTCCATGTTTGCTATTTACATTAGGATGACAAATGAATGGTGACAATACGTCAACTGTCAAAATCGGAGGGTCGGGGACGTTTGCAAGTAGATTATTTAGTTAATAGTAAAACCTGACACCATGATCACGTGGTTTGATCTAATAAGAAGAGTTGAGAATGAAAAAGAAACTGGTAGCGTCGGTACCGACCGATTGTTAATTTCACGTGTTGTGGGGGTGATGACCAGCAGCGCTCCTCTATATTAGTAAGTATGGTAGGTGCATGCGTATGGTATATTATAAGTTTAGACAACTGAAAAAAAATCGTAATGATATATTAATTGGTATATCTGAAAGTTACAATTTCGAAAAGAAGTTTGGAGTGTTTAAATACCAGCCATATATGATAATGTTAAAACATGATATTCTTATTTAGCAAATTCGTACTAAAAAATAATAATGTCAATTTCAAATTAGAAAAAATGTACAATTATGAAGTATCAAAATATGTTCATCGGCCTAATTTACACCAGGTTGCAAGGGGGTAAATTCAAATGTCCCAAATATGCCATGAGATTCTGGTAACCTAATAATTACTAGCGGCTCGGCCCAGCTTCGCCTGGGTGCTATGTGCATAGTAGGTTTTTTAGATTCCACTACACACCAAGATTTACATGTTATTTTAGTAGTATACTCTTGTATAACAAACTTGACGGTATGTAGTGTCCTGCGTTCGCCTCAATCCCGGCTCATCCAGTCTGTCAAGTCTCTCCCGGATCCCGGTCCAGTCCGTTTCTCTTTTATTTGACCCGATCCAGTTCTTGATTACGTGCATTACAGGTTCATCGCTTATCAAAACTCTGGCAGCGATCCCAGCCTCTCCAGTACTTCCACTCTTTATATATCCCGGCTCTCACTATATACACATGAACCTATCAAGATTGCTTATGAAATTTGACCTTAATAAGCCTTTAGCGGGGTGCTATCCAATATCGTCCTGTTCCGATTTCAGCACGCCATAAATGCCGGCTTTTTTAAATACGTTACCATATACAGAGGTATTAATAAATACCGTTAGTTATACCTGTGCATAGAGAAAGTAATCATACGTTCTAGATCACAGACGACTAAAAAATACAGTACGGCCAAGCTCCATACAAATAGAGTTTTAACACGTTATGGAAAAACTCACACATTGAAACCAAACATGCCTTTTTGTCTTACTATATGATAATTCATTCAGATCTTCATCTGTGGGCATTTCTTTCATTTCATCTGATAATGTTTTGTCACTGACCAATAGTATTTCAAAGCATTGTGTTCATAGTAATTTGGCCATCTGCTTTCGTAGGTTTATACGTATATAATTTAGATGCGTTTCCGCCAGGCTGAAAAGTCGGTATTACCGAAAATAACGATTTGAAATATTGTGTTGGAGGTGACGTCTATACTTCAGGCATACCGATTGTTTATTACCGGAGATTTTACCGGGTTATATTTGGGGTTCCTTTCATGAGTACATATTCATTTTATGGATTAAAATGAAAATATAGACAAAATAAAAGCAAAGTTATAATTCTAAAAAGCTTTACCGCACAATTATATCTCTTGAGTTGTATTTGATATTATTTTTTTATATACAACATTTTATTGTAGACATTTGTGTTTCGTAGATGAATATTGACTACTACAATACCTTTTTTCTAGCAGCTTAGATTAATTTAAAAAAATTTTCAATTTGTTATATCGCTTAATTTTATCTCTTAATGGATTCTCTTAATTTGGACCCAATAAAACAGGCCAATGTAAGAAACATGAATACATAACTTCCAAATATGCATTTTGGACAAATAAAACATTTGAATTTGGTAAACTAATTGTTGGCAAATTATATTTTACAATACATGAACGCAGCACAAGATTGCTTTGATTTGTAAATTGTTAATCTGAGCAATTAACATTAAAGTAATAACAAACTCAAACATACGATTTTAGCTTACTTTGTGTAGAAATTGAAAAGCAATAAATCAAGACAACAACATAATAAAGAATAAGTATAAAAACAATAGTTATTTAAGTCTGTCATTTGAAAAAGCGATTTATAAGGCATCATGCATTACTAAAATACTAAACCTTTTTGAGTGGACATTATTATATTAAAGGACTTAGGCAAAACATATTGTTTGAGATATAGTCATTTTAAAGAATGTTATATGTCTAAGTATTGATTATAGTATGTAACCAATATAGGTCTTAAAATTATACTTTATAAACTACTGGCATTGGGAGCTTGATTTGAAAATAGTAACGCAAAATCTTTAGAAAATGCCTTGTTATGATGAGGGTCTTAAATTATATCAAGAAGTATTAAATATTATATAACAGATTAGTTAATGAACATTAATTACTTTGTTGTGATTAACCTTTGCCAATATTACATATAAGTATTAACAGTGTAGTGATCCTTGCAGACGCCGTTAGAGACTTTCTTTTGGTTTTCCAATGGATGAACCCATTGCCTGCGAATTTGCTTGGATGGAAATTTGACTGCGGTAGGCTAGCTGATTGTAAATTTATAAAACAATTAATAACAAGAACTAACTCTATAGGGCTCATCCTGGGGAAGTTGAAATGCTTCCTGACTTAGCTAACATTTAGAACCGATAAATACGATGGGATGAGTTATAATTGAATAGGGGTGTGATGAACTTGGAGAATAACTATACCGAAAAAATGGCTGTAATATGTTACACTGTATGTGCTGGAATACGACTCATGTACGATTTTCACTGAAAAGAAGCACCATCCTCCTGTACAGTCGAGAGTACGAATGAAAGGAGGTTAAGGCTACATAATCATCAATCGACACTAACAAAAAGTTAACCTTATCATGTGTTCAGAGATCTAATAATCTGTTTTTAATGGGTATGTTATGTCAACTATTTCAAACATTATGTATTTCTTATATTCCTGTAGCAGATTAAACTTAAGGAATGGTGGCACAGCGGAATAACATTATTATATCTTTACCTAATTATTGTCCGAGGAGGTTAGAGTTAGGTTTTTCGAATAATTTGGGTATGTTTTCTTATCTCCGCCAATGTAGCTGTTCACTTATATTGTAAGTGTTTGTATATTTGTTTGTGAACGGCTGACATGAAATTTCTTAGGTTTTTGCGTGTTCTTGTGCACTCGGGAACAAAACACATACTAAAATTCAATCATTATCAAGGTAATCACAAGTCTTGAGATACGATTTGACACAGAACAGAAAACTGTTATCATGTTGTGTATCTGATAAATATTTACGTTGACGATTACATTTCACAAGAGAAAAACATGCAATAAAGTAGTTTAAAATAAGCAAATCAAAACTAAAACAACAATCGACTGTTGAAAAAGTATGGCGAATATGGCGGCGCACAGCGCACGCCGGCACACGCACACATCCATAAAGTGGCGGAGCGTGAAAGAGATGGGTGCGAAAACGAAACGGCATATGAGAAAGCGAGATAGCAAATGTGCCGTCACTTTTAGCCTGAGTGAAACCGGCATTGGTTCCTTAATACTGGGCTTCCGATACTGCTCGTACCAGGTGAAGTATAGTAAGTAAAACAATTTTGATTTTTTTTTTTGTTCTTGCGTTTCCGGTGAGGAACCGGCTACGACTCAATGACCATGCGGCACAGTCGAAAAGTAGTTTCTTTGGTCTTAAGTAGTAAAACAATATATGTAAAAATATAAAACTGGCATATCGTTGTTCATTTAGATGCCTAGATACGGCATCAATGCGTAGCAATATTTGTTTTTATTCTTGTGCTGGAAATCTATACAGATGCGGAATTTAATTGTCCTCCCAGCGCAGCTAAACGTTATCAATCAAAAACACTGTCCATTATGAAAACGAGAAGAATTATAATAGATTATATTGTGGTGTTACGCCGGCCAAAACGCTTCGATAGACTATGCCTTGTGTAAAAATGTTGCAATAATCGAAAAAAAAACAATGGGGCTAGTTGTGGTAGATATTGGACATCTGTTTTATTTACATTCAACATAAATTTACGCGTCAAGAGCGCCGTATGCTAGATATATTATAACAGCGTGGTACAATAGTTTTTGGGAATTTGTCTATTCGTCAGCGCGTCATGAAAGAAGACATATGGAAATGATTAGAGTATTTTACGTTGGATGGTAGTTGAAGGCTGGACCGGCTTTGTACGTCCTCCCGTCAAATAATAAGATCATTATATTGGCTGGGCGAATCACGCTTGAAATAACGATTCCCAAAAAAAAGGTTTTGTTAGTATCTTCCTAGAAATTTTCCCAGTCTTTTCTCTACTCCTGAAACTTCCAGGACTTTTAACGAATATTTCACGACCAAAATAAGCCAAATCGGGTCCATTAGTTTTTTGAGTTCATCGATGACATACAAATAACATTCATTTTTTTATATATATATTAGAATTTCCATCGATATCATGTTACATAGGTAAGACGTCTTTGTAATCACAAACGTGTTTACCACCCAGTGCGGTGCATGCACCGCACGACTGAATCAGGTATGCTGGCGTGACTGGGGTCTCTCTCCGCGCATATCACAGGACTAATAAACAAAGACAGACAGCCGTAGTTCCATACAGAAATTTTTTAACACGATAAGGGTAGACTCTACACAGTGAATAGTGTAGGTGCCAACACATGTACTTTTTACTGTCCTATATTATGTTAGTACAATTCATTCATAATTAACTCGTCATCTCTTTCTATCCAGTACATATTGTGACAGAGTGTTGATTCTTTACTTCTCGTTCGGTGTGGTATATACATGTTGTAGCAGTGCTGTGCAATCGTGTACTTTATCGACGATACCCGACTTAATTAATTAGGGATGGCTTTGTTTTACGTGTTGACATCTGGGCCTCAAATCTTACCGGTTTTTTTTAAGCGATTTAGGTAGTTTGTATATTCATATATTGGTTGTAAAGATAAAAAATCAAAAATTAGACATCAATGAAATAAAAACTTTATTTATTAAACACTGAAAATTAAATATATTGTTAATTCTGAAAATATACATAAACAATCTGATTGGCTCTTGTCACTTTTTTCTCTTTTACCACCGCTGGTCACATGCTGTATCGCTAGAGATAGGTAACGGGCAATTGTAAAACTCTAGCGTTGCTGTTTATAAGGTATATTACGAATACAGTGAGTAGGCATTAGTTAAATTCAGAAAATGTTCACGAATTCATGTATAAAAAATTCAATTGATCACAGTATTACAGGGGGTCATGTTTTATTGACAGGCTGAGAGACGTGAAGTCAACCAGAACGCACAATTGGGTTACACGTTCCGGTAAAGCAATGATTGCAATTGCGCAATAGTAGTTCTCAAAGTAATTAAAAGTTAGATTATCTATAAATACATTAGGGTTTCGTCATTTTACCTTTTGATTGACCCGAATTAACATACATATTTTAAAATTCGGGTATTGAGGTTTTTGGTTTTTTAACATCGGGATAATCTTAAGGAACAACTACAATAAGATAAGAAAATAAAATTGTCGTTTGATAGCGATGGACATGACAATTTAGAATATCCTGCCTCAATCAAGAGATGTTAAGGTTGTATGGAAGTATAATAATGTGAAATGTAAGAAGCAAAAGCATAATATTTATCACATTTTTTACCTGTTGCTGACAAAGAATGAACATGTTTATCATGTTTAGATACACTTTAAATCTTATTGACATCGTAATTTTACGTTCTAAGACCCCCGTTAATAGAAATTTTCATATTAAAGCCCAACGCGTCTATAAGAGTAGATAGCATAATATAATTATGTTTTTTTTGCTATAATCTTAAGCTTGATGAGATGTGAAGTTTGTTAAGTGCAACTTACATGTACAGTTTCTTAATGTTAGTAATACAGGGGTTGGCATGGATCCAGTAGGTGGCGAGTATAAAATTTGCCAAATTATGTCAGTTCTCAGTAATTAATGACGATGTTTTCATTATGGTGTAATCTTTGATCATTAAATGACATAGCGTGCTACAAAAACTTAATAGTGTAAATTTACAAATTATTAACATGGATAGCCATTCCATGTGTAACATTACGAATGTGTATTAAAAACGTAATACAAAATAAGGTTGAAATACAAGTCTGAATACAGGTATAATGTTAGTATTTGAAACCATATATGTATATACGATTTAAACATAATAGTTTTTAATCACTAATGATAGTTCTTAAATCATTGTCTGAGTAAAAAAAAAGACGAAAATGTTGGGATTCAATAATTTGTGAGGAAAAGTCAAATAATTTATATCGTATCCATACACGCTATAACGTGGGCGCCCCCTCAATAAACGAGTTTTTTTTTGAGATTGCGATAGGTCCTTGCCACTAGATCATCATTTAAAAGAATGATCGAAATGCTATTCCCATTTACATGCAAATCAATAAAAATATATGAAAGGTGCAAAAGCATGATCATATAAAAACAGTTTTAATAACAATCGATATTTGATGCTTGCAATTTCGGCAAAATGAGTATATTATCATATTGAAGATTACTTTTGTTTGTTACAACCATTAAAGGAGAGAGAGATACAAGAGTCAAACGACTATATGATTCTACTATGCAATATTTCAAAAGCATAAATTAATTAATTACCATTTTCGGCAATAGTATTGCTATGGACATGATTACAATGAAGAGTAATGCGAAAAAATGTGTGCTGCTTAAATCTACTTGATGTGTAGTAATTAAAAAACAATCATATGAAATGAATACATTCAGCAGGACTTTCCTATTTCTAATGTACCAAAATAATACATTCAAAATTGGTTAATATAAAATGTACAATTTAAATATAATACAAGCAGTTGATACAATATAAATCAGATAATGCCTACAAAATAAGTTCTTATAAATATTGAACTGGTGAGACCATCCATGCATAATAAGTATAAATTGCGTACTACTATAAAGGCAATTACAAGACACAAAATGAATATAAGAAATACGGACCGCATATATGATTAAGAATACAAACAAAGATTTTCTATTTCAGCGATTCTACATTTAAATACATGGTAAGATTGGCCTTCAGTTTAGTATATATAAATATTTTGAAAACCATTCAGGTAGGTTCATAGGAAGGTGTAATTAGATGTTTGGAAACATAGGTCTTTTTAAAGAAACTTTGAATTTAAATTAAAATGATTTTATTACACCACTAAGAGGATGACTTGAGATATCAACAACAAATTTACGAAAATAATTTTAAGATGTAATGACACTATTTAAATGAATTAACAAAAAGTTAGTTACAAAATGTATTGCAACTTGGTGAGACATTCCATGCATAAAATATAATTGGTTAATACTAGTCTAAAGGCGAACCATTTTACAAGCGCAAATGAATATTAAAAATACTGGACGCCTATGATTAAATAAAACAAACAATATTCTATTTCGGTGTCTACGAGTTTAAGATTCCATGTAAGATTTGGGCATTCATGTTGGAATCTATATAATATTTTTGAAAACCATCAGGTAGGTTCATTACGGTTGTAATAGAGATGTTGGCAACATAGGTCTTATTTAAAGTAGATTAACCTTGAATGTGAAATTGTAAATGATTATTACACCCTAAAAGGGATAACTTTGAGGCATCAACAATCAATAATTACTAAAATTAATTTTAAATGTAATAAATATTTAAAGAATGAAATTAACAAAAGTTATACAAATATTGAATTGTGAGACATTCACATGCATAATAATATATATTGTTAATACTATATAAAGGCACATTTACAAGCAAAAGAATGGAAAAATACTTGGGAACGCAATATGAGTTAATAGAAAAGACAAACAAAATTTCTATTTCAGGATTTCTACATTAAAATCACATGTAAGATTTGGCATTCAGTTTTAATATATATAAAGATTTTGAAACCATCATATTAAGCGTGTAATAGAATGTTTGGCAACATAGGTCTATTTTAAAGAAAACATTGAATTAAAATTAAAAAGGATGATAACCCTAAAAGGATACTTGAGCATCAACAATCAATTTAATAAAATAATTTTAAATGTACTACAATATTAAATGAATTAACAAAAGTTATTACAAATATGTCCAAACTGTTGAAGCATTCCATGCACTGTAATAAGTATAACAGTGGTATATACCATATAAGGCATCATTTACATGTAAAAATGCTTATGAAAATTATGGATGCATATTTATGATAAGACAAACAACACAATTTCTATTTTCGGAGTCTACATTCAATCATATATATATATATATATAGATTATATATATATAGTATTTATAATATAATATATAATACACTTCAAGTTTACTATATATAAATATTGGACAACGCGATGTCATAACAGGTCATATTAAAGCGTATAAGAAAATGTTTGGCAATCATAGGTCTATTTTAAAGAAAACCTTGGAATTGAAATAAATGATTTTACACCCTGAAGAGTAGGTACTTTGAGCGGACAGACGAAAATTAATTAAGATTTTAAAATTTAAGATAAATTTAAATCAATTTAACAAAATTTTATTCTATTATACAAGCTATAGGATTGTGAGTTTTGACAACATACATTGAGACTGCTGTGAGCTGAGGATGATGCATGATAGACTATTAGCTTGAGTATCTGAGTTGTACTACGTCTCTTGCGTTACATTTCTATATATGCTCAATTCCTTTGTGTAACTTTTTCACGGATTAGAGTTCCAGTTCTACACTTTAGGCCGGTTGATCGACATTAGTATTCTATTCATTAAAATGACAACACCATGTTTAACCTGCATTCTAATTACTACAACCAAAAAGATTCCAACAAGATCTCTTTATGATTATACGAATTATACCATTGTTGTATCAATATTTTTTCTTAAGAACTTACTATTCGGAATAAACGTAAACACTGCAAAATGGATGGGATAAAAGTTCTATCAATAATATATAACTCGCCATACAATGTTGTTACTCAAGTTGTTCTGGAAAGATATACAACCTGATCTACATCAGTTATATACTCGCTTAACCAGAATTAATTGGTGAGATGACTCACTATTACTAAATAGGGAGTTTAAACAGTTACTACAATCATTACATTTAAAATTTGACATTAAAGAGCGACAAATTGCGCCAGCAATATATGGTATAGATTTGTGTTGATATATATTTTCATTAGGGATGGAGTTTTCTATAAGATTACTTTCCTCAGGATTAGAGGTCAGGGTAGGAACTAAATTTTTGTTGATTAATTAAGTTATTTAAATGTACCTAACATTTTATCGTCATCATCCGAACAATTAGTATATAATGATTTTCCAGTTGTAATATTATTAATCATAATGTTTTGAAGGCTGACACAAAATGAGTACAGTCAGGATTGGTATTAAAAGTACCATGTGCCCTTATCTGTCCAAAAAAATTTTCTATCGGATCTGATTAAGACGTCGGAGACTTAGAAACTTTACACCTTCAACAGAGCGGGCAGATCTGACCACAAATGTTTATTGAGTTGACATTATGCAGAAATGCTTCAGTGATAGAGGTTTGCTTCCTTGGATTGGGAGAGTCAAAACGCATAGACATTAAGTTTTTTTACAGCTTCATCCAGAAATCTATGTGTTCAGAGTTACCAGACAATGCATGTGTCCATTTGTTACCATAGCGGCCACACCATTTAAACTATCAAACAAATCATTATGAAGGTAATATTTCTGCTGTGAAAAAATTATTATCAAAATTAGGATTAAAAGTAGAATAATCATGTTCTCTTGGAGATGTTGGGCTACTCTTCGTATAGCTTGTAGTGATGTAGCCACTTGCCGGCTAAAAACTTGGGCTGCACGTTTGACCTGTAATGTATGAGCATTTTAATTATTGTGTAGCAATAATCAATATAAAGTCTATACTAATATATAACTTTGACATCAGTTGCGCGCGGTGCCGCTTAACGAAGTGCACGTATCGTGTTTATTTAGCGGTGACGCGTCAATTAAATTCGTTTAATATAATGTGATGGACGAGGTCCATCGCGGCGTCGTCTATTGGAAGCGATGCAATGAGTGGAGGAAGAGATACGTGAAGATTGTGACCAATTAATTTCAGGGCACGATGAACGTAACGATAGATGTCAGACCCGACTCGGGCATACTATGAGTACTCAACGGACGGCGAAGCGGTTGCGTTATAGTAGCGAGGAAGGCGAATCGGATGGTTTTTACATTAGTACAAAGAAAGGGAAAGAAGAATTATTTAATGAATACAAACATTAATATGAATGAGAATGAACAATATGAAGTATGTATGGCATCCCATCAACTACTTCCTAAGCAAATTGGTTGGCGAAAGATTTTGAAATCGGAAAACATTCAAAATATAACAAGAATAAAATATAAAAATCCATGGCCGAGTGTTAATTACTTTTGAAGTGAAACAAGATGCAGATAAGTTAATTAATAATAAAAATATTATGGAGGAATTAGGTTACCGCTGTCATTCAACTAGCGAAGTAAGCACAACATATGGCGTCGTAAAATACTTAGAAATGGACGTAAGTGATGATGAATTACTCACAAGCATTTAAAATGTGAACATAAGATAGTAGCTGCAAAAAAGATTAAAACGTATGTCAGAAAATGGTGAATGGGTGGACAGTGAATCGGTGCGTTTCAGTTTAATGGCCCGACTTTACCATTTATATATACGGATATGACTGCAGATTTAAGGTGGACCGTATACCTTCCAGTGACTCAATGCTCAAAGTGCTGGAAATATGGTCATTTGGCAAGACTTTGTCCAAGTAAGAAAAAAAATTGCCCTAAATGTGGAGCAGAACATGAAAACTGTGCGACAACGAAATTCAGATGTATAAACTGTAGGGGTGAGCATATTGCATTAATAAGAGATGTCCTGTTTTCCTTAAGAAAAAGAAATTCGTTCAATTATGAGCCGAAATAATTGCACATACAAGGTAGCTCTAACCAAATATATAAGAAGCAAAGCTATGTTCAGAACAACAACACAACTTTGTGGAAGTTAGTAATGACGGTAGCTACCCACATTTAGTTGATAACGAAATAATAAGAACAAAATATAGTCAAACAGGAACTACAACCAAACAAATTAATGAAGAGCTTACAGATGATAGTGAAGTGGAATCTGACGATAAAGTAAATAATAATACACTAGGAAAAGAGTAATCAAGAGAAATAGATACCCAAAAAAGAAACAGAAAAGGACATTGATGTCTGCGACAGAAACAAAAATGTGAAGACACCAGAAGACAGTAACCAACCATATGCAGGAGAATGTCATAAGAAGACAAAAATTGACTTTTGGCACATACTATGGAAATTGAAAAGAAGTTGTACTGTCTAAAGAAAGTTGAGAAGTGAATTGCAGCAAATATTAAAAATATTTTTTGAAGAAATAATATCATACCTTGTAGAATTAGTCAAACGTGAAGATTTTTTAAATAAGATTGTAAACACTATCTATAATGGATAATAATGCCCTACTCTTAAATGTTACTGGGACATCGGGCGCTGACTTTCATTGAGCAAGTTCTTAATATTGCTCAATGGAACTCTCAGAGCCTGATGCCCAAAAAGTATGATTTAGAGTTGTTTCTTTCACAAGAAAAAATCAGTATTTGTATAATTAGTGAAACGTGGCTAAATTCAGAGACTAGTATCAAAATAAAAGACTACAATATTTTTAGGAAAGACAGATTAGATTCGTATGGCGGAGTAGCTATAATTACACATAGGTCAGTCAAAGCTCATATACTTACATCCTATAAGTGTAAATAATTCAGGAATTGAAATACTATGCATTAAAATTTGTAATTGTAAGAATTTAGATTATATAACGTCCGTATATGCTCCTCATCTGTTAGAACTACTCGAAATGACTGGGAGCATATATTTTTCTCAGTTTTCAACAAAAACTATTATAGCCGGTGATTTAATGCACACCATGCAAGTTGGTCATGTAAAACAGATCAAAGAGGATTGCAAATTCTTGATGTATCTTTTGAATACAATTATGTGCCACTTAATAACGGAGACAGTACCAGAATTAACTCTTTAAGTTAACTCTTTTTTGCAAGAATCTTCACCAGATATTACTTTTGTTTCCTCCGATTTAGTGATTTATTGGAAATGGCAGGGTAACAAGAGAATCCTTAGGCAGTGATCATATGTTAATTAAGTACTCCATGCAATATATAGCTTCTGCCAGAAGAGGAAATCGCCGAAATTTTAAACTGGCGAATTGGCAATTATATCAGGAAATCCTAAAAAGTCAGGTTGATTATTCTATAATAGTTGATGTTAATAATATTCAAACCACATACAATTTATTTATGGGGGAAATTAGCTGTGCGGCTAACTGGAGTATTCCTACATTTAAGGGTTGTAGTGGACTTATACACAGTTTAGTCCTAAGCCTTATTGGACTCCATCACTATCTGCGGCTATTGCTGAACGTAGGTTTGCACTTAAAAATTTTAGGCGCAATCCTACACCTAATAACTTTATATTATTAAAAACAAAAATAGCGAACGCACAGCGAATCCACAGACAGGCAAAAACAAAAAGTTGGCAACAATTCTGTAATAGTTTAGACGAGACGGTAAACACGTCAGAGATTTGGCGACGTATGCGTTGGTTGAAAGGTGTAAAAAACGAATATGTTGAAGCTCCTAAACACAAAAAAGAAGAACTTTTACGTAGCCTTGCTCCTGACACCGTTGAGCCTCAAATGCCATTATTTTTTTCTACAAACAGTTCTTTAGAAAGCAACTTTTCCATTAATTAATTAAATAATAGTATTAAAAAAAAAAAGATACGGCCCCAGGAAGTGATCAAATTAGTTATTCCATGATATACTACCTACCAACTGAAGCAAAACTATTGCTACTCAAGATACTTAACATGATTTTTAAACACTCCATAATACCAGACCAATGGCGTAATATAAAAGTAGTCCCTATACCAAAGCCGAATTGTGATAATGAGTTCAGGCCTATTTCATTAATGTCCTGCATATGTAAAATTTTTCATCATATGTTATGTAAGCGTATAGAGTGGTTCGTAGAAACCAATAAAATCTTAGCGCCTACCACAAAGCGGTTTTAGAAAAGGTCAATCGTGTATTGACTGCTTAGTGCGATTAACTTCCCAAATTCGAAAAATATTTCAACTTTGACGGTTTTTTCTAGATGTTCAAAGTGCCTTACAATAATGTTTCCATAGAAAAATTAGTTTCAACACTAGATACTTTAAAAGTAGGAACTCAAATTTGTAAATATATTTGGTCTTTTTTAACCGAAGACGGTTATTAATTAAAGATTCCATGGATAAGGACGAAATGTTTAGATGGACAGCGAGGGGTTTAGCTCAAGGTGATCCTCTCTCACCTTTATTATTTAATTTAGTTACTTATAAAATAGGTTTGGGGTATCAAAATGTTCAGGACACTGCAATATGCGGATGATTTTGCTTTCTATACACAAAATAAAAATGTAGTTAATAGTGCACACGATATTCAAAATTGTTTAAACTCAGTTGTAGAGGACTTAAGAGAATAGGACTAGAAGTATCCCCACATAAACACAATGTTGTTTGTTTCGAAGAGGAAGGCAAAGTAATCAGTTAAATTTAACAATCAATAACATCCAAATAAAACCAGTAGATAATGTTAAATACTTAGGTATGTGGTTAGATAAATCTTTACTATGGCGAATGCATATTAATCAAACTCATGTTAAAGCTACAAAAATGGTGAACATTCTTAAAGTATTAGCAGGTGCATCTTGGGGCTTGCATCCCATTCATCTTAGAATATTATATAATGCTTTAATTCGAAGTAGGCTAGATTTTGGAAGCTTATTTATGACACTAAAACACATTTAGAAAAATTGACCGAATTCAAAACATTGCACTACGTACTATAGGCGGTTTTATTAGAACAACACCCATTCATGTCATGGAATATGAACTCTGCGTTCAGCCACTTTCCATTAGACGTCAAAATCTAGCCACGAAATATATTTCAAAAACCCAATCATTATTTGGTAATTTAACTGTTTCTCTCTTGGAAAAACTTTCATTAAACTGTCGAACAAGATATTGGAAAAACAAAAAGAAGCCATTGCATGTATCAGTTTTCGCAGAAACAAGAAGAGAAAGGTGCAATAAAAGTCAAACCCTTCAAATGTTTCAATTAAATACCTGGATGTCTAATATTAACACAGAGTTTATAAAGATAGATGTAGATGAAGCTCATGTACCTAAAATCAATGCAATAGCTCACTATTAAAACACAATGTTATAGAAATGATTAATTGTAATTATAAAAACTGTTATAGGATATTCACGGATGGATCCAAAAATAAATAACATGTCTGGGGCAGCTTTCTATGATCCCAATTGTAATGTCAAAGAGCTATATACAATTGTATCCCCTCATAATACAATAATGGCGGTGGAACTCTTTGCAATCTCAGAAGCAATATCGTATATCGCCACTTCGGATATTAAAGAGGTAGTCATATTAACAGATAGCCGAAGTGCTTTACAGCATATTGCTCGATGTGTCTCTGTAGGAAGAGGTGCTTCGGTAGCATATGCCATAATTAAAAAAGTATTACTTTGCAGAGTAAAGGTGTTAATCTGAGGTTGCAATGGATCCCATCGCATATAGGTATTCGAGGAAACTAGATTGTTGATAGGCTAGCGAAAGATCCTTGTGTAATGGCACCGAAATTTACATAAGGCTAGAAAATACAGAAATTTTAAATAAATATAGATACAAAATATTTGAAAATGGAAAATACATAGTGATAAGATATTTACTCAAAAAGGAATCTGATACCGAACAATCCAACAAGAACCTCCTCGAATACCCTTTTGTATGTTAAGTAATATGAGAAGACAGTTTGTCGTCGTAGCGCATAGACTCAGATCGGGGCACTTGCCTCTCAATAAATTCCAAACATCTAATGAAACATACTGACTCTCCCAATTGTTCACTTTGTGGAGTGATAGAAGATGTCCACCACCTTCTACTTAATTGCACCCGAACTGAGTCTATGAGAGCAAATATGATAGATAAATTTTATGTAAATCCAATGGATACAGGAGTATTTCAGAGTATTTTGGCAGAACCGACGAGTATAATGGCTAAATATTGGTGTTCTACAATTTTTGATAAAATAATGTAGCTAGTTTCAATAATTATATGTACAATAGGTCTGACATAGTCGCAGAGCTACTCAAAGATCTTATATTAAATAAATAGAAAAAAAAAACTTTTGACATATTGATAACTTTTTGTGATTAGTGACCACATCAAAACAGAATCTTGATAGAAATTGTATACTTTAATTTACCTTCATTTTGTCATATGAAGTTGGATTAATGTGTTTCTCTGTAAGTTTGGTGCTTCTTGCTCGGCCACCAAAGCCATCCCATTTGTATAGACTTTCTATACATTCCCACTTTGCTCTTCGATAACCAATAAGGAGATGCTTTTCTGAAAATTATTACGAAAACATTTTAACAAATGAGGTACATCATAGATATGATATAATTGGTAAGGGGCCAATTTTGTAGCAAATGTCATTGGTGCAATTATTACTTCGTAAAAGTTCAGCATTGGAATCTGATATTAATGACTTAATAGCAGCAACATTAGCAGAGCCTTGATCACTAACTGTAGCTCTAACTATAAAACCAGATTTAAAAACTGCTAACACTATTTCTTTTATTATATTCTTTAAAACAAATGTTTTAACCCATCTCGTGCAAAATAAAACGCTATCGGAATTTCCAAGGAGAAAATAACCCTCTTAACATAAAGACTAAGCTTATCAGCTACATTATTTGTTCGTTTACCAGAACCCATATCTTCAAAACCCTCAATAACCCCAGTAAAATAATTAAAATTTAAGTTCTTTTTAATACTCATTTCATCAAACATTAAAGTGCATTGCCTGTCTATTGTAGGTTTATTTAATGCAGCATCTGCCAAATGTTTAAATATAAAGTCATTAATACCAGGCCTCAAAGGAATATTAGTAAGCAGGGAATTAATTCGCGACTTGCAAGGTAATGCTATATATTTTCGCAAAAATCCATAGCACTTAGGGCTTAACTTATATAACGACAAAGCAAATACTTTTTCGTCATTAGTATAGCGCCGACCTTTTAATGAAGTACCAGTCAAACGTAACTGTGAATCTACTAATAACTTTCCAAATTTACTTAATATGTTATATTTCTTTAAAAACAACTTAGTTTTAGGAGCATTAAGGGTTACTTTCGTCTTAAGCCTTGTTTTTTGCAATTGTGCAAGACGTAACTTATTTCTTAATCTGTTAATTGATGCACGTAAAATCTGCTTACGAGGGGTAGATTTATTTGGATCTAGTCTAATACGCTTAATTAACTGACATTTTACTTGACTACTACAGTTCGTTTTTTTACATTAGACACAGCAAGGGTAGATGATGTGGATGGGGTAACACATATTTCTAGCTGTTCTCTATTAGGTGGTATGTAAGGGTCAACATGAGATATAGCACTACTACTAGGTTCATTACATTTAGATTGAAATGTATTTGAAACAACAGGTAACTCAGCAGAGTCAGAACTAATATCTGCTTTTACACTATTAAAGCATTCATAGTTTATAGTCGGTTGATTTACTATATCAGAAGGGACAACTACTTTAAAAATAAAGGTTCTATATGGTCATTAGTGGGCGTTATTTCTAAATGTTTCTCTAAATTTATATTCAAGTTCAAACACGGAATTGCACAAGGTTTTAATTTTAATTTTTCATTAATATGTTCGGCAAGAAAATGTTTATGACAAAAACGAATACGGCTACGTTTAACAAAAGGTATGTTTTGTAAATATGGACAAACCCCTAACCACATTTCCCACCTTGCTTGGTTTGTGAAGGGTACACAAAAATATTTATTATTTGGTCCCCGAGTTTTACACCCGGGAACAATGCACTTATTTACCATAGTTCTTACAAAAATAACAAGTATTTTAACACAAATTCAATAATAAACTATTACTCGTTTGAGCCGGTAAACACTAAGGTCACTTAAGGCTATTTTATCTTTTACGAAAACATAAGCACACAAAATCAATAAAAAGGAAAAAAACCGCCTTTGATTGCAAACTGTAGCACCAGAATCCGTGATTAGAAAGTTATTAAATTCCAATTATAAGATTCGTTGTACTATGACTTGATCAAGGCACAAGAGAAAATGGCGGATGGCGGCAAACGAGACGAGATACGTTTGACATATCTTTCAATCCTAGTGACATAAAATACTACGTCACACACACACTAATATAAATATGAGTAAGATGAACGCCATCCATATTAAAATAGTGAGATAGCTAGCATAGCTTAACGTGCAACTTTTTTATTCGGAGTTGGACGGGCCTGCGCGCAATAGTACGCCTCTTTGTTTATATTTATAAGTAATTTATTTTGACTTTTCCCCGTCAAACCGACAGCGAAGTTTTCTGAAGTTACAATATAATTAAAGAATACAACGTAAGTGATTGCAGAATAATGCCGATAATACAGATCTTTTATTTATTAATGGATTAAATATATTTTAGAGCTCGTTAAAATACAAGGTGAGCACCTTAATAGTATATCTCATTTCCGCGCATAAAAATTGCCCGTCGAGTGAGAGAGACGAACTATATAAGATATAGATTATTCAAGGGACATTCATATCAGTGGACCAAATAGGCATAAACTATTCGAATACATTACAAATACAAATATGTAGGAAGAATGTAGTTGCAAATTGATTTCAGTATTTTATTTTAATCATATGTTGTTAATTAATAACTCAGAATATGTGTGTTTTGAAACAGTGGATAGTATTTAGACCCTATTTCTTAATATGAATTACTTAAGGGACTATTCGAACCCATTGTTATTGAAGACTAATATCATTTAAAATTGTTTTATATTCTTCCGCGTCTGTTACGAAAAAAGGAGATCTCTATAATATTTGTCCAGAATTATTGGAATGGATATAAGTGGCTACCATGAGAACATACCTATATTTGTTTATTTCATTTTCGACACGAAGATTTTAGATATTCCAAATGCGGTAGTCATTTTTGAAAACTTCTGGTGTACCATTCCTTTTGTCTATTAGTCTCGAAAAAGCTTATCAGCTTGTTAAAATTTCATAAATGTTATTATAATAAATGTCGGACTGATTGCACACTGATTGCTTGACAGACTTGTACACTTGTAAGAGTATTTAATTTCATTTACATCATTTCCATGAATGAATCACGTAAATAAAAAAAAACATTACAAATATATTATTGCTATGACGGTATTTATACTTAGGCAGTATCTTAGGCAAAGCTATTATTGACATGAACTGTCTTGTCTGTCTAATAATCTTTGATCATAATTTGTAATATTCAAGTAAACGTACTAGATGTCGCTACTGAGCTTTTGACAAATACGGAACAAATAGTTTCTATGACGCGCCTCGTCTATCGGTAGAATATAAGTCAATGTATAGATTATTATCAATTTATACACTAATGTTATAGACAGGACATAGACTATGTATATATGAATATAATAAAATTGCAATAAATATTTCACTAATTAATACAATAGTAACGCCGCGTCGCTTCAACGTTTATCTTTTTCCATACTGATTGTCCTACCTCTTTATAGATCAGATTTGCACTGTACTCTCATAAACAAAAAAAAAAACACAATTCAGGATAACACTCAATATATTCCGAAAATCATCAAAAGACTGTCAACATACTGTTCAAGCATTCTAAAATATGAATGCACTCTAGTAGGGAAACTTTACAGTCACAGTGTAGAAGATCAATAACTTACAAAATCTAAAATGAATACTAGAATAGGACAGTCACATTCTGTTTGTAAATCAAAACACTTATAGATTTGTTATGGTTTGTCTTCATAAATAAATATTACAGAAAATAGTGGTCCACCAAGTCGCTGCGCTAGCCATGCATTTTTCACAACTGCCAACTTCAAAGAATCAACAGCAAGGCGGGCATTCAAATTTGTATGTAAGGCTCTTCCCATTCCTTCTAAGACAATCAAGTCTACTCCTCGGCGTTTCATCTCTGTGCATAAACCTGTTGAACACATATCTTTGGATTAACTGCAAAAATCACTTTACTTAACAATGATGCAAATTCACTTACCTACACTAATGGTTCTGAGATCAAGACAGGGACCTCTTTGGCCACTTGACCTTACTACTAAGTCTCCAGTTGACAGAGCTGCTGCTATGATGGGACAAATGTGGGAAGCATGCTGAAGAACCTCTTCTAATTCAACATTGGTAACATCATTGAGTGCAGGCCATTCATTGGCACAAAGTATAACAGATGTGCCTCTGAGCAATAAAGCTCGCACAAATGGCAAGATACCAAGAACTATGTCAACACCACTATTGTCAACAAATATTGCTGCACAGTGATGTACTGTTTTCTGCAAACATAATACATTGTGTAAGTTTCATATGGTGAACAGTTCTAGTTTTTTTGTAAAGATTTTTTATTTACCTCTAACTTATCAATCCATTTATCAAGGCCATCAAAAAGCCATGGCCTTTTTTGTATTTTTTCTAATGCCTCATAAAGACCACAATCAAGTATAGCAGTCACAGCTTGTGCTCCCCAGTCAAACATGTTTCCTAAAAAGAGAATTCACTATTTATATTTTATGATAATGTTATTATGATTTGGTTAACAATTTTAACAGTTGTAATCAGTGCAAGGAATTGTAATTAAACAAAGAAAAAAGATTAATAATCAAATATAATAAGTGATGTTGAGTGAGACTACAAATATTAAGGAAGATTTTATCATAATCACACAGTTGAACATTACAATAATTCTCTAAATCTGTATATTTTCTCTGAGTAAATACCTAAAATCAATACAAAAACATAACTCAAAGATCAATGTATTTTTTTTAGATTTGGGTGGTTGTTATTGAATGAAATAAAATATTCAGAGTTTCTATTTCTAACATTTCTAATAATTTACATATTTTTTTACCAGCTAGTACTCCTCTACAAAGTTCAATCCATCGCAGGCGATCATCAGGCATGGCATCAATTTCTGCTAACCTGGCACTGAGACTGGCTAGTGCTGAATCATTTTCGAATTTCTTCTGTTGTTTCCATAAGTCAAAAAATCCTTGAGAACGAAGGCATGTTTCATTGACATCAAGAAGCAATCGTATTGTCAACTGCCCATGAGCACTATAATTATAAATAAAACATTAATTACATTTAAATTACTTTGTTTATAGCCAGCCAATATACAAAGCCGGCTAAATCAAATCAATAAAGCATTATATTATAACATATGCACAAACTGAAACTTGGCAAGATTTAAAATTATTCAAAACAAAGTTAATACGAAACATGAATGCTGAATGTTTGCCAAAATGATTGCTCACAATTCACTCGACATTAAAAATCTTAATACTTACAGTGGATTTATCCTGAGTTCCTTGAGCGCTTCTACGTAGCAAGTCTTAAATTTAAGGGCTCGTATTTCAACAGTGGGATCGTTATTATTAGCTAGTGCAAAATTAACGTATTTCTCGACCAGTTTCTCGCATGTGTTGAGCCAATACTCTCTAGCTTCTTCATCAGCTAGCAAGTCTAGGGTGTCTGGATTATATTTATCTGGTTCATATAAAATGTGTGATAGACCAAAGTGTTCCATTCTGATTTTGCTTCCGAAACTAAACGACGACACGTATAAACAATAACTTATATCGTTTGCTATTGTCTTAGCCCATTGTGTTGTTGTATATTTATCACTATTCAAATACCGTTTTCTAACAATTATCTTATCAAATTAATAATATTAATCTAGACGCAGAACAGGACAAAAAATTCAATTCAAATCACGACACATTATTAGCACACGTTCACTATACCGACCAAATACCGACAAAACATGTTTAATGTATTTATATATTGCAAAAATTTGTATTGCCAGCTTTATGTGTTCGAATTCCAAAAATAATATTCCTAAGAGAGATTCACGCTGTAACCGCACATGAGACATCAATAGCTATATCTAGCAACACAACAAAATAAGCGCCATATTGTGGCCTTGAATTAAAATAGACCCTATTTCAATATCATTAGGTTGCTTTATTGCTTGAACGACGTCGCTTTGTTTGGCGAAATTCTATTTTCGCTAAACAACAAAAAGCGGCACGTCACATGAAATAGAACATTATTTTGCATCTCATTCTGACATAAAGAAATTCGTATCGGTGTGTCTCATTTTTGCGATGTACAGTACATTTCGGCTCTCTCTAGAGGTAAATACTCTAAGATTCCAAATAAATAACTTCTAAAATCCAATTATTACTTTTTTAATAATTATAGCTTGGCACAAATGAGTACAATGCGGTGACAATTGGCATTAAAGAAAAACAATTACGGCAACACAATTAAAAATGTCATTGTGTTCGTTGAATAATTTTATATGCAGGTATTTTTATACATTTTGGCCACGTTTTTGTTTTGTTTCCAATTTAAAATAAACAAAGAGACTATTAACAATAATAAATACAATTAACAAGTATCTAAACATTTTACGTCGCAGTATATCGGGCTGCGATATTTATATTTAATTCGATCTTAGCGCCCTCGTTAAAACAGACTCTTTTTTGCCAAGCTATACAATATGTAACTTCATCGAAGAATCAATTTTATGATTTTATATCATATTGTACTTAGGCCAGGATACAAAAAATAAATAAGTCTCCAGACGAGTACAATTAGGTTGGGTTGCTTTAAAAAAAACTTACAGATGCTTTTCGTTCGTGCAAATTACCCTAAAGTTTAAAGATTAAACTTTTCAACAAATGTGTCCCCACTAAAGCCGCCGAAACATGGACGCTCATACAAAAAAACGTACATAACATAAAAGTGGCTCAACGTGCCCTGGAGCAGGCCATGTTGAGGATATCTCTCAGAGATAGAGTCCGCGGCGAAAAGATCTGACAGCAAACAGGTGCTTGACTCACGTGAAATAAGTATTTGAATTGCTTGATTCATGTGAAGGTGGGCAGGACAATCGGCCAGACGCAGTGATAGTTGATGGATTAAGGCAGTTAAAAAATGTTGGCCTAGAAGGGCCAAGAGGAAGACCACCCGCTAGATAGATCCCCGCTAGATCATCGTTAAGTGTCAAGGAAACCCAACGATGAGGCCAGCTCAGTACCAGAAGTGGTGTAATAGAGAAGAGGCTAATGTTCAGCAGTGGATAAATGTAGGCTGATATGGTGATGATGATAAAGAACTCATCGTACTGAAAAGAATTATATAGGATATCTGACTTTGGCACTGGTTGGAATAATACCAGGTTGGACGATCGAATGAAAATGGGATACTGTATAAGGCTACTTTCCCACGGCATCCAGTTCTGCAGGAACGGTTTTTTACGGAATCCTGCAAAATCCACTGCTGTGTTCACACACAGCAGTTTTCATCCCCTTTTTTGCGATAGAGCAACAAGCGGTATATGGCACCCGATCCAGCAAAAAACAGTATCCAGGAAGCTGGTGGGAACACTCCCATTAAATTATACGTGTAATTAAACTGGATCCTGCATTTTACTGGATATTGTCATCCAGTTTGTAGTCGCAAAACCGAATGTAAAATTCGGACGGATCGGTTTTTTGCTGGATACTGTAAACAGAATAATCGTGTGAATGCTAGTATTGCAGCACGTACACTGCTCAACGGGATCCTGCAAAAAACGGTAAGTTGCCATTATAAAAGTAGCGTAATATATTACAAAAAAATAAAGCATAAACTTACACACATATTGTGTCACATTTATTTAAATGATAGGAATTGTAGGAAACTGCAACACCCATTTACTTTATTAAGTTTTCTAGATCTATTCAAAAAGGTACTTAGCTATTATATACCATATTAAAATCATTTAATCACACAACTATAATATTCCAACTTAATTTTTCTCCAGCTGGCAATATAAGAAATTAAATTTGTCCGGCGTATATTGCGTTATCCTGTTGTCATATCATATATTATACTATAGTAAAATAAAGTTGAAATAAACTTTCACTTCCTAGTTCCTTATGCATATCCTGCATATGAATATGCTACGTATGTGAATATTAGATGATAACAAAATCCACAATTCTCCAGAGAACTTAGAAATTGGCAACACTTTCTTGACGTTTGAACTGTGAATGTTTTTATTGTGGTTTTTATTCTCTGTATATAATACTAATCTATGGTTTTTATGAAATAGTCATGTCCTGTATTCTTCCTGTAGAGTTTTTAAAAATATTTTAATAAACGAGTAATGTAATAATTCTTGATAAATTGAAATATGATGTTGTAATCAGTGGCGGCGTAAAGGGGGGGCGGGGGGGGGCGGACCGCCCCGGGTACCAAGCACCAGGGGGTGCCAAAGACACCCACAGAAAGCACACAAAATCTACCTGTATCCAGAAATAACTACCAACCCTTGTATCTAGCTATTTGTATAAAACTAATAGTATATTTTGAAGTATTTTAAATATAATGTCTCATTCTCTAAAATAATGAATTCTAAAATTCGGTAGCTGGGCTTCGTAGCTGATAAATTTGAGATTATCCGCTTGCACGAGTCTAGGTGTCACTTGCAGGGGCCCACATCACAGTTGATGGCGTGGAGGTCTCTATCATCTCCTGGTGAAGTATGTTAGAGTTGTCTTGTATAGTCGGTGGAATTTTCATGTCCTGCCATGAGCCTAAGATCGAAACTAGTCAAGGCAGCAGACGCATTCTCTAGCCTAGGGCTTCCCAAACTAAGCGTCACGAAGCCCTGGGGCGTCGCAGCATTGTCCCAGGGGCGATCGAGTCGAGTGAGCCAAACTGGAGCCCCGTTTTGGGAAGCTTTGCTCAGAAAAGCAAGCACATTCTTCCCATTATCAGTTAACCAAAAGTAAAATAAATTTCTTTCTTTTCTAATTAAAATTAAGACTTTTTCTGATAATCTATTATTAGGGGCTGGTCTGAGGGTATCGTAAAAAAAACTTAATTTCTTAAGGGTTCAGCTTCGGGAGGTCCTGGTCTAACCAACTCAACTTCGAAGATTCTGGCACCCCTTACCAGAGGCTGTACGCGGGAGTTGTGCGATCGATGGCCTTTTACGGTTTCTTTCCGCTGTGTGCCATCATTGTGAAAAAACACACTCTTTCGGAGTGCCCACTCTGGGGTGATGAGCGCAGAATACTTCATGCAGCCGCCAGAGTAGACCTCTCGCTCTCGGTCGTGATGCCCTCGATGGTCGAGATTGGCAAGGCTTGGCAAGCAAAACTCTCGTTCTGCGAGATCGTGATCTCGCAGAAGAATAGCACGAGACAGGATCGCTAGGTGAACGATCCCGCTCACTGCCACCTGCACAAAAGGGTTGCCGGGCAATAAATGACTGAACCGCTGCGGCGCCTCTACCCTGTCGTAGAGTATGAGAATTTCGCCACGGTATTACCTAACCGTCATAAGAGGCGACATTACGCTGGGCTTGGCATACTGTGCAGGGGGCGGTGCGCCCTTACCTACAGCAACTTGGATATGAGCGACAGGGCGCATGGCCTCATCTTTGACGTAGATGACCTAAACATCTTTAACTGGCACCGCGTTTTGAAACAGTCGCACCCTTCAAAAGAAGAAATCCGGCATACGGTCTGCCCAGCAACCTGTGTTCGTGGATTTCCGGCTTTCTGCACGGGCATAGAATACGTGTAGTCGTCGACGGACACGCTTCGGCGCTCATGTCGGTAAATGCCGGAGTTCCACAGGGCTCGGTGCTGTCCCCCGCCTTGTTTATTCTGCATATCAATGACATGTCGCTTGGCAACATTCATTGCTATGCAGATGACAGCACGGTCCATGGGCGATACCACTGCGGGCCTCCGGGTTGCCGAGTCGAAACTGTGGAGGAACGCGAAGATCTTGTCATTGAGCTCAACCGGACCTTGGATCTCATTTCTACATGGGGTTCCAGGAATATGGTTGAGTTCAACGCCAAGAAAACCCAGGTGTGTGCGTTCACGTGCAAAAAATCCCCGTTCTCTCCCCTCCCTATTCTTCAGGGTGCTCCCCTCTCAGTGCGGAATGACCTGAGTATCCTTGGTGTGGATATCCGCTGTGATTTCAATCCAAGGAATCACATCGAGGGCGTAATATCTGCCACATCACGCAGGGTTGGAGTCCTGAACAGGGTGCGTCGGTTTTTCACGCCCGGTCAGCTTTATCGCTTGTATAAAGCGCAGGTCCGGCCGGGTATGGAGTACTGTTCGCACCTCTGGGATGGATCCACCCGTACCTGCTCGATGCCTTGGATGGATGTGAATGATGCAGACGTTACGAGCAACTTAGAGTCGCTACAACTGCGGAGGGATGTCGCCTCTCTAAGCGTGTTCTACCGCCTGTATCACGGTGAATGCTCTGAGGAATTATTCAACTTGATCCCCTCCACTCCATTCCTAACCAGAACCACGCGTGCTGGCTTGCGAAGCCATAGCTTGATGGTCCACACCATCCCGGCGCGAACCAAACGGTTCTGAAATTCTTTTTTGTGCCGCACCGTCAGGCTGTGGAATTGTTTGCCGTCTCACGTGTTCCCTCCTTCCTATAATCCTGGGTCTTTCCGCCATAGTGTGAGAAGGCATCATAGCAGGCCGGCATAATTGTATCTATTGGCATGGGACTGCCGTCCGATGCCAATGGATACTCTGCCTGGGTGGCATTTGCGCTCACCATCAGGCGCAATGCGGCTATTATGCCGGGCAAGAATTAAAAAAAAAACATCCAGTAATGATTTTCTATAGGACGCTGAGGCCATGCGCTTCTCGCCTTGTGATGTTTGGGGCCGCCCATAATGCGTGTGACGGTCATCCAAGGAATTTAGTCGGTATGTTAGCGGAGGTTTTGTGAGGGACCCGGCTCGGCCAAAACATCCCTAACGTGCCAGGCTGGAAGGCCAGTGACACTAACATACAGTTCCAGCCGCCTCCGTGCCATCCAAAGAAGAGCACAATAGCTTTCCTCCGATAAAAGTCAGATTTGATAAGTGCACGATCTCGAGTATCCGCTGTAGGCTTGTTTAGTATTGGGTGTTATGTTTATGTAGGGGTGCTCAATACAAAACCGCCCCGGGTGCCAACCTACCTTACGCCGCCACTGGTTGTAATAAAACGATTAAGTTTAGTTTTACGTAGTAACATTTATATTATGCGTCTGATTTGGATTGAATTCAGAAAGTATGCACTCGAGCCAATTCGGGCCGGGCCGCTAGTTATTTCATAGTTAAAAATATACACCTACATTATATTTTTATTTTGCTAAGCACGATTTTGTGCCTTTAGGTTGCACTTTGTAAAATAATTATTACAGAACTAAAAAAAAACAGTTATTTAAAAATAAAGTTCAACCAATGATATATTATACAAATACGACGTAGATATCGCACTAGCACTTCAAAAGTGAGGCGTTCAAATTCGGGCAATTGGTGTAATTTCATCTAGTCGCATAGCAACGGCGACAGAGGGAAGACCTCAGTGCTGTCAACATAATTTATTTCGAAAATATTGTCTAAAGTGTCGAATTGTGTGTTTTAAAAGTGTTAAAACAATGGTGCAGAAATACGAAACTAAATGGGACCTACACACCATACGTAAGTATATAAAAACCACACAAAATTTAATTTTTATTTTAAATTAGTATACACCGCCTTCAATTGTGTAAGAAGGATCGCGTAATACAAAGATTGTGAAGTGCGATAGGGACAAAAAGCGTATGTCATAGATTAACAAGTCAGAAGCGATACAGGAAATTGACGATGAAAGTTTGAATGGATTTGGATAGTTGTATATTTATTTCTAATTCAATCACATTTAAAACAATTAAGTTATTTGTTATGAATTATTTTCATAATCAATTCAAATAACTTAATCCAACCACGAACATTACAAAATACATTAGCTTCCTCATATATTTTGAATAACTATATTTACATATAACATTAATTAATGTTTCCAGATTTCCACGTGATGAGCTTTTGAGACGTAAATGGATATGCACTAAGCACAGCTCGGACAAAAAGAGAAGATCGTGACTGGATGCCTTTAAAACTGATTAATATTGGTTTAGCACATTTAATTATGAATAAAAATATACAACTACGAAAATATATAAATATATCCACCTAAAAAAAAACCTGCACCATCGGTTGTAGTATCGGTTGTTTACTAGTGGCAGGTCGCTCATACGTTACCACCATGTGTAGGTACCACCGCAATGTCTATTTCCCCCGCCACACGGCAGTTTAAATGCCATGTTATGTTCCGATCCAAAGGACATTCTCGCCCGAGTAATCGCTGTACTTATACTTAAGATCTTATGTCTCGGAATGGCGAGCACAGTGAATGCCAAGCATTGCTTTGTAATTTCAGGTGTCTTGGTTTCGCTTATGTCCACGAGCGGTCGTATCACTTGTCATCATTACAACAAAAAACAAATTAATAACATATCGATTTTTCAGTGCATGCTTACCATAAACTTATATAAGAAACGGCAATCAATTATTATTTTTTTTATTTTATCAAAGTTATGTGCAAATAAAAATATATTTGTTTCAGGATGGCGTACCACAGGTAGACTTATGTAGCAACCTCAAAGTTAATATATTATATACTTATAAAACCAAATAGGTAGTTTTATTTATCGTCACCCTTCTGTTTCTATCGCTTCGATTCTATGTTTGGATAGAGCAATGCTATCTCTTTTCGTCTCGTACTTTCTGTATGATCTGTTTCATTCACTAAAATTGTCATAAAGTATTAACAAATGAGTATGTATCAATGATAAAAGAATTATAAAGGATGACGCACAAATGTAGCTATATATGTCAAGTTATAGTTATGTTAAGAATATCGACGCGGAATGTACATTTATGTATCTGTCTCATTTACACAAAGCTGACTTGTCCCTTAATGAAAGAGACAAATAATAATTCCTTTGTTTCGAATATGGCAATATTTTGTTCACTAACCACACTGGGACCGCCCATAGACCAAAATGACGCCATTTTAGTTATGCTTTCGAAACCACAGACTATTAAACCAAAAACTGCATGAAATGTCAAACTGTGGCGTTATCTGTCAATCGGAGTAAACAAATCTGCACAGTCAAAGAATTTCGGATTATTCATTGGTTAATCTCGTTTGTTAAGTTTGTTTAGTTTGCTTATTAGTTTAGTTGTTAAGTTTTCAAAATGCCTCAGTGTTGTGTTAAAGGATTCGAGTCGAGTTCAAGCAAAAAGGACCCTAACATTTCTTTTCATAGGTTAGTAACTGTTTTTACGAAATACTAACAAATATGTGCTAAACTTACATTTTGGGTTTATTTTTATCATTTATAAATGTATTTGGATCTTGTTGATTAAGTTTTAGACTCTTCTAGGCGTTATTTATACAAGTAGTGTAAATAACAACCTCATTGTTTGTTTACACACAAGTTTAGAGATGAGTGGATTCGATACGAAATTATTCATATCGATATTATCATTTTTAAATATTTTGATCTTTATTTTTCAAAAAAAGAAAAAAATAGTTTATTTTTAAATTGCGGCGGGTTAGGCCGCCCGCAGGTAGGGGTAGGTAGTTAAATGAGAACTCAGGGTAGTTACGTGGTTCGGGCTTTAATAATTTCGCATCACTATTTACACCCGGCACTGTTGCTGGTGGTATGCAACAGGAGTCACTGGCCTTCACTGGACACTGATCCGGGTCTTCGGCACGTGGCGGAACCCGGCGACAGCTCGCCGGCGAAGTCAGCTGCCACGTGGCCGGGCACGGTGCGCAGGTCAGCGGCAGGCGCAGGCTCGGATGCAGTCCGGCAGGAAGCGGTGCGGAGCAAAGCGGGCAGTAGGCACGGAGTTAGCGAAAAAACGCCAAGTACGCCAAGTACGAAGAAGAAGAAGAAGAACCTGGAATCAGCGTCCAAGAAATCGGAATGCAAACTAGGCTTGCATTCCGTGCCAGCGACTCGTGGTAGTTCACAAGCCCGGCAGACAGAATACACTGACAAACAAGCAGTAAAAAGCGGTTAGCAAATAGAACACTGAACACTCACCCCAGCGGGTTCGGAAAGACGCGTGGTAGCACGCGGCTTTCAGGTTAGGAAAAAGGACGCGAGCGCCGTTACACGCGTATTTAAGCGAGCACCGATGACAGTTCGAACGTCACATCTGACAGATGTCAGATGGAATCAACCAATCAGCGCAACGGAGGCGTTGATTGGCATAGACAATAGGATTTATGTCGACTATTGAACTATAGATCGCAAATATAAAAGGTGACATTCCCACAACGTCACAGTACCCCGCCGAAAAGACCAGGATTTTACTTATAACTGAATATGAGTAAAATCCGTCTGCCTATTTAGCATTCTTGTTAGGTTACACTTTCATTCCATCCTCTTACATACTTCATCCTTACAAAATGTCTAGCATCAAAATATATTATGACCAAGACCCTATAGACAAGAGAATACTTTGCGATACTAAAGGACTCTCCAAAACTACAAGAAGAAAATTTGTAAAATAGACGATGTTAGTAAATTGCGGGATCTGTTAAGTGTCGCAGTTAATGTCATGTATTTAAAAATAAACATAATGTTAAATGTGTGAATATACATTAATATTTGTAGTTAGTAAGTTTTAAATCTTTGATGTGCCAGGTACCTAGTGGATTACCATTCATATCTTCTAAATCATATACCAAAGGTGATTTTTTAGAAATAATTTTACACTTTATAAACTTGGGAGCAAGTTTTCTATTAAAACGTTTATCTTTGTCACTTTGATAAAAAGTTTTTCTCCAGACTACATCGCCAACATTAAATTCAGCAGGTTTCTTTCTTAGGTTATAGTTAGCACTATTCCTCTTATGGGCCTGCAGGAGCAACGACTGTACTTTGTTAAAAATATTAGATAATATGCCTAAGTTTTCAGCATAATGATCTCGAGGTATGAAAATAATATCCTGGTCTGTATTAGTGTCCACATAGTGTGAGCCACAAGTGACTAATTCACGACCGTATACTAAAAATGAGGGAGTGTAGCCAGTCACCTCATTAACAGAGTTGTTAATAGCAAACTGTATTTTGGGAATCAAGAGATCCCATACTCGATGATCATTTTCAATGAATGTAGAAATAGCTGTCATGATAGTCTTGTTGTAGCGTTCGACAGTATTTACATGAGGCGTATATTTAGGTGTAAAATGAATATTTGGAATTTTATACTTTTCTAACATATTCTTTAAAGTTGAGCTAATAAATTGACGTCCATTATCCATTAGAATGGTTGATGGAATGCCATGAACAAGGAAAACATTTTCTTCTAAAATTTTGGTAATAATTTCCGCGGTAGCGCGTTTTAATGGAAAAAGTAAGCAATATTTAGAAAAACAACAAGTAACTACAAAAATGTAACAATTTTGCTTTCTAGTACAAGGGAGAGGTCCAACAATATCTATACTTAATATTTGAAATGGTCGGGAACACGACTTAGGTCTGCCCATTTCACCCAAAGTGGTGTGGTTTTGATGCTTATGAGAAATACAGGTATCACAAGAAGAAACAAATTCTACTACACTAGCATGCATTCCTGGCCAGTAGTATTTTTGTGCCAGCCTTCTGTAAGTTTTGAAGATACCAAAATGACCAGCTAAAGGGTTACTATGGTTTTCAGAAATAATAGAAGACCGAAGTTCCTGAGGTACAACTTCCTTCCACTCAAATTCAGTATTAAGTACACATTTAGATTTCATAAACCGATAAAGACGGTTATTTTTAATTATATAGTTAGGGTATGAAGTTGGTGAATTTTGACAACCGTGAAAGATATTTAGGTACCATTCATCAGTTGTTTTATTAACGTGCATGGAAGTATCAATAGTACTAATATGCTTAGGACAAGAACGAGACAAAGCATCAGGAATAACATTATCTGCACCCTTACGATGTTTAATATCGAAAGAAAATGCAGAGAGGCGGACACCCCAGCGAGCGAGCCGACCTGTAGGGTTATTAAGGTTAAGAAACCATTTAAGAGCTGAGTGATCTGTATAGACAGTAAATTTTTTACCATTCTCTAAATAACATCTCCAATGTTCTAAAGCAACTAAGACTGCTAAAGCTTCGCGTTCAGTGATGCTGTAGTTACGCTCCTGTGGAGACAGTGATTTACTCATATAGGCAATGGGATGTTCTACGCCATCAATAGTTTGAGTCAGTAAAGCACCGACACCATAGTCGCTAGCATCTGTGTGAACTTCGAAGGGCAAGTCATAATTAGGACACGACAATATGGGAGCTTGCACTAGACAATCTTTTAGTTTATTGAAAGAATCCTGCGCCTCTGGAGACCAAATGAAGGGTTTAGCTTTCTTACTTGTAGAAGTAAGTTTATTGAGGGGACCAGCAATTGAACTAAAGTTAGGAACAAATCTACGATACCAAGATGCAGTGCCTAAAAAACGTTTGACCTCCTTAGGGTTGGTCGGTGTAGGGAAATTAAGAATGGCATCAACTTTTCCAGGATCGACTTGCAGACCATTAGAGTTAACAACATAACCTAAATATTTTAGTTCAGTACGAAAAAATTGTGATTTAGAAAAATTTATTGTCAAATTTGCATATTTTAATTTATTATAGACACGTAAAAGCATAGCCATATGATGATCAAAATTAGGTGATACAACAATGATATCGTCTAAGAAAACGAAAACGCAATTCTCAAATTCAGGACCATAGAATAAAATATCAACCAATCTTTGCTGCGTTGCAGGTGCGTTGGTAAGACCAAACGGAGTAGTGACAAACCTGAACGAACCACGTGATGGAATATAAAATGCTGTTTTATCACGATCACACTTCTCAATAGGTATTTGCCAGAAGGCTTTCGAAAGATCGATAGAACTTAAATAACAAGCGTTACTTAAATTGTCCAAAATTTCTGACATGTACGGTAATTTGTAAGCATCTTTTTTAGTAACTGAGTTAAGTTTACGACTGTCTAAACAAAATCTCAATGTTCCATCTTTTTTAGGAGTTAATAAGACAGGTGAACACCAAGGACTTTCACAAGGTTCCACGACACCGAGTGCTAACATTTCATCCAGCTCATTACATAACACGCGTTGTTTTTCGGGAGAAAGTCTGTAATAGCGTTGTCGCATTGGTTGTGAGTTGCCAGTATCAATGCGATGAGTGATGAGATGTGTTCTGCCTAGGCCTCGCCTTTCCGTAGAAATAGAACGAAATAGGTCAATAGTATTATCAGCGTTTAGACGCTGCGATTTGGTTAAATCGTCATAAGAAAATAATTTACTTTTGTTATTATTTAAATAAGAAACACTACCGGTATTAGAATCACCTAAAGTTATTGATTTTAAATACTTGGGGCAAATCTCAAACCTAGACCAGAAATCAATACCTAAAATTAAATACGATGATACTGTAGGTATCACGTAGGCTTTAAGAATATGAAAATTATTCTCAAAACTTATAGGAATATTTATATAACCTATAGGGTTTAACCGTTGGCCGCCAGCGGCAACAAAAGATATGTCGTTAAGATCTGTACACAACTTAAAACCAGCTGATAATAATAGTTTATGTGAATCGTTCCCCAGTATAGTCACTGAAGATCCAGAATCCAACAAAGCACAAAAAGAAATTTCACCAATTTTTACATTAAGATACGGGCGAGAATCATTATCCGGTTTACGTTCCCAGATTGATGTGATGTTATAAGTAGAAAAAAAATATTTAATAGTGGAAAGCCATTGTTCCCAATCTTCCTTATCAAAATTAACACTTTTAGTAGTAATATCACAACAATCTGGCCCTAGAAGTTTTTTGGTTTCGATTTAGAATGGCAATTCGAACAATTAGGATAAATAACACCTTTAGTACCACATTTAAAACAAATTGGAAACCTATTTTGTTTACACTCAGCGAGCGTGTGGTCATTAGTGCGGCAGCGGGGACAATGTGAATGACTACCTGAGCGTCTTTTGTTCTCGAGCGATAAGCGAGAAACCGGTTTACTTGTACCAATAGATGTATTTAAAGTGTTAGTTTGTGTATTTGTTAGTTTATTGAAATTGTAGGAATGTGTAAATTTTTTATTAAATTGAATATTAGGGTTAGTAGTGTTATTAGAGTAGGCTAAATCTGGAGCTAGCGTATTATTAGTTATGGGAGGCGGTTCACGATATTGAGCTGTCCTACATTGGATATTTTCGAAATTTTTACATATCAAACGGAGTTCCTCGATACTAGAAATTTTTGGTGAGCATGCTATAACGTTAGAGTAGCACGGACGGATGTTGTGTAACAAAATTTCCAATTTTTCCGACTCAGGCAATTCTTTAGAAAGACGAGAAAAAAATTCAGACATTATAGAAAAATATACAGTGATGTTTTCAGTTTCATGCTGAGTACGATTACGAATTTCTGAAACCAAACGATAGTCATAATCGAATTCGCCAAAATCCTCTATCAAAAATTTAGACAATTGATCCCAATCCTTGACTTTACTTTTAATGCTACGGAACCAATGTAGTGCATTGCCACAAAATATTTCTGTAGCGAAATTTAATAAATCAGAAGATGAAATACTCCTAGCGGCTTTAAAATCATCGACCTTTTGCAAAAATATACGAACGCAAGTAGAACCGTCGTATTTTAGTAGTTTAAAATCTGACAAACGAGGACGCTCGCATAGATACGTTGTAACATCTGTTTTATCAACTGATGTGGGTAAATTAAAAGTAGTCGGTTCACTGGAGTTAAGTTTTTTAAGCCTATTGATAAATGAATCATAATCAGTGTTAAATGTATGCAATAGTTTTTTATCGGCAGATGTTATCGGTTTCAATCTACGTGCTCTGTGATAAATATGATTTGCCAAAGTGGATGTACGCTTGAACATGTTTATATCAAATGAACATTCTAGGTTTGAAATTTTTGATTTTAAGTCATTAAAAGAAATATTTAAGGAATTTAGATCTATATCAAATGCTAATCCCGACTCATCAATGTCCTCAGATGGGTATAACAATGACAGTTTATGAATCTGTTTACGAAGTTGTAGCACTGTGTCGGCTGGATCTTCGCCGCGAATCAATACTTCGTAACACAGTTCATTTTTATTTAATAAAAAGTACTTGATAGGGTGAGTGTTCATTATAAGCAAAAATGAATGAATTTAAAAGATAAAGAAGAAGATAAGACGGAAAAAAAAATGCAAACAATGTAATTGGATATTAGTTATCACGATTAGACTTTACACTTCACTTAGTTAGAAAAATTGACAAACCTGTTTGCACTTTTAAACCGCTCGCTTGCCCAGTTGCAGACTGCGCAACCGGACTGTGTGTGGAGTACCGGGTATAACGGTGATGCGAAAAACCACGTATTAGAATGTATTGGGCGCCACTGCGGCGGGTTAGGCCGCCCGCAGGTAGGGGTAGGTAGTTAAATGAGAACTCAGGGTAGTTACGTGGTTCGGGCTTTAATAATTTCGCATCACTATTTACACCCGGCACTGTTGCTGGTGGTATGCAACAGGAGTCACTGGCCTTCACTGGACACTGATCCGGGTCTTCGGCACGTGGCGGAACCCGGCGACAGCTCGCCGGCGAAGTCAGCTGCCACGTGGCCGGGCACGGTGCGCAGGTCAGCGGCAGGCGCAGGCTCGGATGCAGTCCGGCAGGAAGCGGTGCGGAGCAAAGCGGGCAGTAGGCACGGAGTTAGCGAAAAAACGCCAAGTACGCCAAGTACGAAGAAGAAGAAGAAGAACCTGGAATCAGCGTCCAAGAAATCGGAATGCAAACTAGGCTTGCATTCCGTGCCAGCGACTCGTGGTAGTTCACAAGCCCGGCAGACAGAATACACTGACAAACAAGCAGTAAAAAGCGGTTAGCAAATAGAACACTGAACACTCACCCCAGCGGGTTCGGAAAGACGCGTGGTAGCACGCGGCTTTCAGGTTAGGAAAAAGGACGCGAGCGCCGTTACACGCGTATTTAAGCGAGCACCGATGACAGTTCGAACGTCACATCTGACAGATGTCAGATGGAATCAACCAATCAGCGCAACGGAGGCGTTGATTGGCATAGACAATAGGATTTATGTCGACTATTGAACTATAGATCGCAATATAAAAGGTGACATTCCACAACGTCACAAAATATATATTCAGACCGACAAACAAAGTGAAATTAAAAATATTTTTTAGATTCCCTATAAACATATAAACCAGGACAAAATGGACACAAAAAATTGGAAGCTATTGGAACCCTGCAATAAATACATTTATTTGTTCATTACATTTTGAAAAAGAAAACAGCTTTCCAACAATATTCCCGGTAAGTGAAATTGTAGTAATTATGATATTTTACCTAATAATCCTATTAATAATACAACTGTTAATCAATAACAAAGATGACATGCAAGATAATTTGGACAATTGGTAGTCTATTGTCTAATGTTCTGGAGAACCTTTTAATGAACAGAAATAGTTTTATATTTTATTATTAATTATTATAATTGTTTATCTTAACCAACACTTTCATATTCATTGATTGAATTCTATGTGAGACATAATGATTTTCCTCAGTCAAATAATAGCAATAAAAATCTACCTATGTTATTTTATTTTATTTGGTATGTATTAAATATCCTGATAGGTATTTTTGATTTTAGCAAAGAATGGTGCAACGTAATAATGAACGAAATGTATTAGATGCAACTGGGTGTTTGTCTCGACAGGTATAACCTTGTAACGGTTGTAACATGTAAATTAGTATTAGTTGGTCATATGTTTACATTATGGCGACTAAAAAAGTAACGATAATTGTAAAGTATAAGTATATTTTTAGGAATATCAAGAAATAATTACCTCCAACCGTCACATACATAGTCTGACCCCACACTAAGATCAAAATGTTTAATACATCATATTACTATTGTTTATGTAGCAGTTGCATTTTTATTAGTTTTGTTATTTATCATAATATTATATTTATACATACATAAACTCACGCCTTTTTCCCAGAATGGGTAGGCAGAGGTGCAACCAGGACACCCACATTTCAGCCTCCGTGGCGGCGCAGGCGGTAAGACGCCGTTTGTGAATCGAGAGGCCGCGGGTTCGATCCCCGCACCGAGAGAAATGTTTGTGCGGCCCACAAATATTTCTCTCGGGTCTGTGTGTTTGTGAGACCGAAAAGTCTCTCGTAGTTCCTGATACCCACGACACAAGACTCGATCTTAATGTGGGGTCAGGACTATGTATGTGACTGTTGGGTGTTATTTATTTATTTATTTATTTCGCCTTGTATGTTCCGTCCTACGATGTTGTGGGTGGCGAGCCTATCGCAATATTGGGCACAAATTCCTGACTGTGCTGATAATGAATAGAAAAATCCGATATCACTTTGCGCGACCCGGGATTCGAACTCGAGACCTCAGCTTTGTAACCGTACCATAATACAACTACGCCACTGAGGCAGTCAATATTTATACATAAATTAAAATCTATAGTCCACATTATTCACCGCTTGTATTTTTATGTATGTATGTACCTTATGTTTTTTTTTTGTTTGATTGAATTATTCGAAAAATATTTTATTCTAGTGCTGATTTCCTGCCTTCGTTCGCGATGTCCGCTACAATTCCTTTATTCAAAATCAAAATCAAAATATTCTTTATAGTTTAAGTTCATTTCATTTGGCGATCTAGTGTTGTTTAGTTATTTACATAGTTTATTAAGTCTTTTAATTATTTTTATTTTTTTCGAGTTTCATATTTTTTATATAAAGCAGCTGTTAAAAGAATAATTGTCGAAAGAGACTGACTTCTGTTATACAGGGCTTCCTAGTTCAGGAGTCAGGGTGTTATTATGTTGTAAACATGTTGTAATGAAATAAAGATTAATTATTATTATTATTATTTATTCAAATAGTCTTTCAAAAGATCTTTTGGATTGTTCATTTCTGCTACCACTGCTTCGGAACGTGTTGTAGCTGTGAAGAAGAAGTGGCGCAAGAAACTTCGTCAGCAACACGAACTGTCTTCTTTTTTCTTTTTTTTTATATCGCCATTTAAAATTACAATAGTTCATGTCACAGAACACAATAATGTCAGTTTATTTAGTTAATTGTGTTTATTTAGTTAATTGTTTAATTTCTATTTTTACATTTTAATTGTTAATTTGTGTAGATATTTTATTTCTATTTATATATTTAAGTTGTTAGTTTAGTGTACATATTTTCATTGTTGTTTGCTAAATGTCTGTTTTTTTTTAGATTTTAGTTATAATTTGGCAAAAGAAATATTGACATGGTGAAAATTGGTGCTTAAGGAAAAAAGTGTGGTATATTCGAAGTCGCAACCGAATTCTAGCTATTAATAAAGTTGTATTTTATCTCACGTGTGTATTATTTGACAAATCCAATCCAATCATCAGGTAAAACTTACCCATCAAATAAATCATAGCATGAAAAAAATATCAAAACATTGACCTATTATTATCAGATTTAATTTTTAAAGACTTGACTGTCAAGTCCTAAAATCCCCTGTTTATACTCAATTGACATGTAAAGCAAAAATTAAAAATGTTATATTAATGTTAGTCGTATGCCACTGTTGATGATCGATATCGATAAAATATTTGGTACTAGCGTATCACTATTTTTAGGGGCGGAGCCGCCGCCATGTTTGTGAATCAAAGTGGTACGCGTCACGTGACCTTATGTTTCATCCCCTCTATTCTTTAATCATTGGTATGTATATGCATAGCAGTACAGTTTTTAAACGTCACGCAGTATGAATATGCGTCATCTTTATTAAAACATCATTGAGTTCAACATGGAAATCTTTCAATATGTCATTTCAGATTGTCAGTTTTATTGAGAACATTATTGGAGTAAAGTTAATGTCATCCCTGTTATTAGATTTGCATTATGTGTCTATCCCTACTTTGTTTATGGTCGGAGTTTGACTAACTTCAATTTGGTCTGTTCGTAGTTATCGTTGGATTTTCTGAAATGTGTTTCATACGGAATAAACTGAGTTATTTTCGAAAAACAGTGAGTTTTACTTAAAGTGGATGGTGATATATCATGTGTGCATATAGTTTGACATAATTAATGTTCTGATTTTAATGATTGATGTAACGAACCAGTGTACGGCAAGATGGACGAATTGTCTAAGGGCATGACACAAACAGGAAGCACCGCTACAACTGACAAAATTCAAGAAAATGATGGTAAATAAATCAAAATATTTTCTTTATAAAAATATGTGCCCCTGTGTATAGACTTCTGGTATGTAGTGTACTCTAGCTAAATTATTGTAATTTAAGATAAACTTAATCATTTTAAGCTGTCGTAGACAGCAGTTATGTTGTATAATTACCATGGTATTTTTTTTATAATAAGTAGTAACATAATATTTTATTTCTCCAACATCCATTTAAAAAATAGATAAATGGTAATGTAATACATTACAATACAACGAATATTAATGATAATTAATGCATTATCCTTCACCTTTGCAAAAAATAGAGATCCACTCAACTATCAATTTTCTATAAACTTATTAATATTAATTATAATTTAACTTTAATGAAAATATTAATTAGTTTCTGGGATATACAAATAAAATAATATGCCCTTATTAGCTTTCCTTTATTTATTATTCCAGGCATACTAATAATATGTTGTGGTTACTGTTGTTGTTTTCAGAATTACATTCCTACACTAAAATTTATGGAAAATCTATATTTTTCATATGTTATATGTAATAAGAAACTGTAGCCTGTTAATTTATTCAATGTCACACTGATAATGTTTTAAGAACAAACATATTATTATGTATTTTAATTTCTTAGCAAATGCAATTTTTAACTTAAATAGTTTAACAATTTCAAAAGTAAAATTAAATTTTGTATTATGTGAAGATGTATTTATCCATGAATATAATTCAACTTAAATAATACTATGGAAAATAATTTTAAGATAGTAATAATAAATCAGTTGGATTGGTAATAAAGTCAAATCATAATATACTTATTGATGAAATACTATTACCATAACATAATATTGCAGCTAAATATTATTTATGTGGTAATTTGTTATTGAAAATTTATCTACAAGCACATAAAAAAAGCAATTAATTTCTATGATGACCTTATAACGGATTGTACGGTGGTGACACAAGATAGCCCGAACCTTGTTAACATCACCAGATAAACAGCTTCAAAGTCTTGCTTCAAAGTCAATTTATTTGCATCTGTTTACAATTGCTATCCAATGACAGATGACAGAGATACACAGTGGTTTATGGAAAGATATTATGCAGGGTGGAATAAATGTTTCATAGCTTTTGAAACTATAGCATCAATGTAGATTTGATATAATAAATATGCATAAGTAATTGATTAGCTATTTTTATACAAGTTTCATACACACTTAAATAGCTATGAAGAACTTTAGTATAATAGAGTAAATACAGGGACTGAAACCCATTCGACATTACGGTACCGGTATCGACGAATTTCGGTTACCTTTAAGATTTCGGTAACCGCTATGACGCATTATAAAGGTTACCCTTATATACGGGAACCGTTTTAATACCGGTAACCTAAAAAAAACCTTGAATGCAAAAGAAAATGCGTTGTTGTTCCATAACAAATAAAATCATACTTGTCGTGTTGTTTACACAATATCGCTGGATACGGTTCATTTCATATTTGGTGGGTAATTCTGTTGAAAAAATCATGAAGGAAGTAAAGATAATTGTGTGGTATAGTGCCATAATGTTTAGTAAAGACAAACGGCGGTATAAACCACACACAGGCACTGCCCCCGCTTTGACTTGTAAGGAATTTCGCATGAAACATAAAGGTAACCCTTATTTCGGTTACCGGTATGATACCGGCTAAATTCTAGGAATCCAATAAAATTGGCGGATACCGGTTACCATTAAAAATACCGGTATTATTTTTTTCGGTTGATACAAAAAAATACCGGTATTTTCGATACCGGTTTCGGTCCCTGGTAAATAAACACCCCAAAAACTATGTGGTTTGCAAATAGTTTCAGCTATATTACAGAAAAATATAGCTATTAGCTAGTTAATATAATAGTAAAAACTTATACCTAATATATAGATACATTTTTATTCTACGAATCTACTGTGTGGAGTATGCGAATGATAAATACACAATATTGAGTTTATTATAAGTGATAAGCTCTGCTTGTTCATGTAATATCATTAATATTAGCTTTTCATAATTTAGTCATGTAAATAAAGCTGTCTTTTTCACTAGGAAAGCCTCTGGATGAAGCAGTAGATTTGGCGGCAATTGCTAACCTTGGATATTATCAATTATTGTTGTAGTATTATATGTACATCATACAACCAGGCCGGCCCCGCTCCGCCAAGGTGCAAGTACACTTTTTTAAAAATATTCTATCACCTATCTTCACGGATAGTGTAGAAAGTTCTAATGGTGAAAGAATTTTTCAAAGCAGTCTAATAGTTATAGAGCCTATTCAATGCAAACAAACAATCAAATATTTCCTCTTTATAATATTAGTTTGGTTATACATACATAGGCCAGATTATTATAGGATTGTATATAGTAACAATTGTAAGAAAGTCATTAAACTTTTTGTGTTATATAGGTATGAATCATTAACAATTAAGAATCTTTTGACTTACTTGTAAATCTTAATTTAATTGTCTGTTAAATTTGTATGTAAATGCATGGAAAATATCTATGTGTGTAAATGTTATCTGAGTTATGTTCATATCTCTAAAAATACACTATTTAGGGCCTGTCAAGTAAGCTTTCTAAATAAAATAAAAAAAAAACATAATTTATAATGAATGCTTTTATTGCCAATTTGCACTTGGAAATGACTCTTAAAATGATAATGCCAGCTCATTGTCATACACAAACATATAAATACACTCCACTTGTGTGGCAAATGTTGCATTATTATTATCAATTTAATAAACAAACAGCTTCTAAAGAATTTCTTTGTTTTCTATGGTCCAGTCTGGTGTATTTCATTTGGTATTAATTGTTTATGGTGGTAATAAACAATATGATTATTAAAAAATCATATTTTATAATAAATTTAGGTGTGTTTATAGTGCAATTGTTATACAGCAATTATAAACTTGTTTAAAAAAAGGCATATTATAAACATAAGCCTGGAAAGTATTCAATGTTGGATATTTATGTATATATATGACTAGCGGCCAGGCTGTCTTAGTTAGCTTTTGAGTCCGGTCCACATCAACGGCATGATATTTCGCGTACTAACTGTATTTCCCGTCTCGTTATATTACCTACTATATAGTCCCATGACAAAAAGCATACAATCGTGTCCTCTCCCCATTCCCGTGACACCCATTCGAATTTGTAAGACTACCAAATAAAAACGGGCCACTATATTTTCCCGGGATAAAATTTAGCCCATGTTTATCCAGGGTGTCAGCTATCACTATACTAAATTTCATCAAAATTACTTAATTGAGCCGTTTTTGCGCGAGAGTAACAAACATCCATCCATCCATACACACAAACTTTCAGCTTATAATATTAATAAGGAAGTGAATTTTAAATACGATTCAATACGTTTAAATTTTAAAAATATTATTGGACTTTATTTTGCATCATAAAAGCAACAAAAAAGTTACTTAAATACTAAATATGGGTCTTGTAAATTATCCAATCTATTTATTACATAGGTTATTAATTCCAAGAAAAATACTGCTCTCTTATATGTGAGTGGCCGCCGGGATAAGTACCACCGCAATGATTATTTCTCCCGCCAAACAGCAGTGTAAATGCACTGTTGTGTTTCGGATTGAAAGAAATTGTAGACAGAGTAACTACTGGACATATTGAGACTTGTGTCTCAGGATAACGGGCGCAGTGGAATGCCAAGCATTCCTTTGTAATTCAAGGTATTGTTTGGTTTTGCTACTGTTTATGGCGGTCGTAATTCGTATCGCTTGCCATTAGGCAAACGGCATGTTAGTCTCGCCATTCATTGCAATAATAATTAAAAAAAAAAACCCAGATGTAACACTAGTTCCACCCATTTTTTTATTTTTAAATAGTGCCAACAACATTCAAAAGGTATGCATCTCATGAATTTCGGTGCAGCCGTTATCTAGATATTAAAGATAAAGTGATGTGCTATGAAATAGTGATGTGAAATATTTGCATATTTCGTACAATGCACAAAAACGAGATTCTAGTGTCGATTTGTTTAATCGTTTTAAAAATCTGTTTTATTATAAAAAAAAAACAACATTATTAAGTAATCGAAACCCTGTTTGTTTATAGTAAACTTTTAAATGGGGTTAATAAACCATCGAAGAGGAGGAGCACCCAAGTCACCAAATTGAAAAGGTTAGGTACGCTCGAAAACATCCAAAAAAGGTATTTTTTATGTCTGATAAAAAAATAGACACTAACAATTAAGTAGCTGATTCTTTTAAACTTGGCATGAAAATTTGGTCATATATTTTTTTCTTTGTTCTTTTTATTTTTTATTGCAATGAATGGCGGGACTAGCATGCCGTTCGGCTGATGGTAAGCGATACGACCGCTCATGAACAGTAGCAAAACCATACAACACCTTAAATTACAAAGTAATGCTTGGCATTCCACTGCGCTCGCCATCCTGAGACATAAGATGTAAAGTCTCAATATGTCCAGTAGTTAATCTGGCTACAATGTCCTTCAATCCGAAACACAACCTCATCATCAGCCCGTTGCAGTCCACTGCTGGACATAGGCCTCTCCCAAGGTACACCACAGAGCCCGGTCTGTAGCTTTACGCATCCAGTTCTTGCCGGCCCTCTTCTGCAAGTCATCCCGCCATCTGGCCAGAGGACGTCCCACGCTACGTTTGCCAAGACGCGGTCTCCACTCCAGAACACGCTTACTCCAGCGGTTATCCGTTCTGCGACATATGTGGCCAGCCCATTGCCACTTCAACCTACTAACTTTCAGAGCTATGTCGGTTACCTTGGTTCTCTGACGGATCACTTCGTTTCGAAGTTTGTCCTTTAGAGAGACTCCGAGCATAGCTCTTTCCATCGCACGTTGAGCGACCTTTAACTTGTGCATTAGCCCCACAGTCAGTTTCCACGTCTCGGCTCCGTACGTCATTACAAGGAGGACGCACTGGTTGAACACTTTACTCAATAAAAAAACAAAGAGAGTAAAGAAACACAACAGTGTATTTAAATTGCTGTTTGGCGGGAGAAATAGACATGGTGGTGATACCCACCCAGGCGGCTTCTCACATATGAGAGACCTACCACCAGTAAACCAGTAACCAGTTTGTGTGCTGCGATAGCTCATAGTGTAACAAAAACAACGACTTAATGATTTGGAATGCTGCTTGGAGATTTTTACACGTAATAAAGGATTTTTCGAATTAAAATCTACACTGGATGAACCAGGGAACCCTGGATTCAGCATAATATATACAGGTGTGGAAAATAAAGCAGCTGAGTGAAGAGAGCGGAAGCTGACTGAAATGGGAATTTTACGCTTGGGCAGCTTTCACCCTCTGAAACCGAAAGAGGCAATAAATGTTGCTTATCCACATTCTCCTGCGAGATCATACCACCAATAGCAACTACGGGATTGCATTAATTAATCAATTGATATCCCAATCCATGATGTTATATTTCGTGCATCAACATAGTCGATTTAACGGTTTCTTGGGATTAATAAAGTTATTCACGGTGTTACTGGTGGCCTCTCACATATGAGAGATCTACCACTCACTCAGAGATCTATCATATATCTGTATCTGTATCAGCCCATATACGTCCCACTGCAGGGCACGGCCTCCTCTACAATGAGTACGATTGAGAGTGTTAAGGCTATAGACGCCACGCTGGCCTAGTGCGGGTTGGCGGACTTACATACCATAGAAATTCTTATAAATCGCAATAGTATGCAGGTCATATCATATACCATACCATTATCTCGAGAAAATATGATTCATGTTAGAAATCGTTCATTTCGCCTGTTTCTATTACAGCATAACAGAAAGTCGAAAATTAATGAGATGTGATATATGTATTTATGTGTGCTGTAAGTGCAAACAGTTCGGCGTTAGTTTGAGATGGCTGGTGTACCGGGGATTTGCTGAAGAGCGCTGCCTTTGCAGATGGCGTAAAGCGTGGTTCGCGGCACGCATGCCAGCCATGCTAGCGTTGGTAGAACAACTGCGGTCGTACCTCAGTGGAGGATGTGAGTGCGTCGCATGGCGTGGTCTCATTACCATTGTGCTCATCGCTCATACCTCACCAACAATAAATAAACTGTACATAATATATTATTTAAATATAAATTTAAATTAGATTAATCGTCATCATCTCAGGCACAGGAACTCCACTGCTGAACATAGGCCTCCCTCAACTATATTAATAGATCTGGCGATTTAGGTAACTATTACAACTGTTAATATTTGTTTCCAACGCAAAAAAAAATTCCTAAAAAAACAAACAGATGCTTGTTGAAATTGTAAACCTGTTTATTGATAGCATATTATCTTATGCATAAGATGACATAATTGCCCATATAAAAATATGATAACACCAGAGGAATTATATCTCGCGTAGCAGTATAAAGTATCATTTGGCAGTTTATAAAAACTTACTTGAGCATAGTCGTAACACTGTCCTAGGCTCCAATGTAATCATATAAACACTCTGCTTATTAAAACAGAGTTGTGTTATGAATTTACATAGGAAATGGCTATGCTTGATGCATACGTACGATGTAAACGTAAGGCATAAGTGTGTCTTAAGGTGTTGTATTAACTTGACGCGATGTAACAAGGAAGTAAGACAGCGGGAGGAAACTCCCACCTCATTGGAATAATAATTTCCAATGAGTGTCTATAATAATTTATTGCTTAGATGAATAGGCGATAGTAAAATAAACATATAATTTAAATAAAACAAATGTAATATAGTATATTTAGTTGTGTGATTGCATGGTTTTACGGTTTATTTGTGTTATTTGACTAAAATCTAAGGTTTGAAATCACAGTTTTCTCAATAAGCCACTTGTTGCCGTAAACATGACATATTTGACGACATGGCTTACCGGATTTCGTAATATAACGTTGCATGTTCAAATGTAGGGTGTTGTTTACAAGTGCAAACCACTCGGCCAGAACCATTAGCATGAGAAAAACTTGTCCCCTAAAGGTCACATTGATCGTTGGTTCATTCAAATATGTAATGCTCACTCGACGTGCCATACTTACAGTATTGGTCATTCAAACTACGAGTAGTACGCTTATTTCGTTGGAAGCTATTATTGACACGGACCAAGTTACAAACAGATATTTGGCTTCATCTCTTCAATATATTGTGCCACATGCAGAATAGACACAATTGATGTTCTCCTATTAGTATATTTATTGACCAACTCGAGGCTTATTTAGAAGTATTTCACATCATTCATTGACAGTGAGTTGACTGCTAAATCGAAACTGAAATAATAATGATTGCCGATGACCGATGTTTACACGAGTCTGAATTCGGTCTGCATACCTGTGCTCAGATTTCTTGAAGGATCAAAGGAGGCGCTACACATCAGTGTCTGGTTCTTTTCATGAGGATTTTCGTAATCAGATAAATCGTATTTATGGCGCACGACTTCCTTACGCGAAGTTTCCTCCTAACCTCGTTTGGATTGCAGAATGAGGTGTCGTTTGTATTGTGACCGCATGTAGCATTTATTATTAAGTATTAAGAACTTTGTGCAATAACATTACATAGTTATGATGTTAGGAAGGCCGTGACCTTATTGGTGGTAGCACAAACCTGATTGTACTGTACTAAAATAGTATTGGTGTGAAATGGAAAAGTTATGGAAGTAGAATAGCCAAGGGAGCGGCCCCTTTAGTTAAAAAAAACCTTTGCAAAGTAGTGTTTCGTAGAGCATGTTAAATAGTAGTCATCCCGATCGCTGTCAATTGGGACAGCAGAAATCTTTATACCTAAAACACTTATGCGAGGTGGACATTGTTACATTTAATAAATCGTTCCGTCTTACCAACTGATATTGAGGCAGCGACCAGTTTAGTTGACTAAGCTCAAAGCCCTTAAACAATGCGGAATATGTCTCCCTGCAACAGGACGTATATGGCCTAAGATTTATGAAGACTGTTTGATTTAAACTGTACTTTGTAGAGTTAGATATATTATTCATGATTTACTCAGGATATAGAAAAATGGGCGAATCACTGGTCGAATATGTTTTTATTTGTAGCTAATGGTTTTGAGACTAACTAGTCTGAATCGTTTAAAGATCAATGATCGCAATGTAATTCTATTATGCAAAAACATGAACCGAGTAACCAGTTTTATCTTTTAAACATTTATCACGTTGCGTTACACTCATTGTTTATCTTAACAGCCCTAGAGTGTTTGACAAATACTTACCGTACACGTGCTTTGGATCGTGAAATAAGGTTAAGAGACCTTAGATTTGGATTTGATTTAAATTGTACGCTTATTGATGCATTAGCGTTAAACCATAACACTATTACAATTGTCCTCTGATAGACAAATAACTAATAAATGTTAAGGTAGTATGCCTTGAATGGTGCAAGAAGCGCATGTTCCAAATGATGGATAGCTTGTGAGGTTATTTTGTAACAGTACGCGTTGATGTGATTAACGGGATGTGTTAAGGGGTTGAGTTTGATCCGTAGGCTCATCGAGTCCCGTGGTGTACGTCAATGAGACGTGCTTGGAGTGCGAGCGGGTGCGGGCGGCGTGCGAGCGGCTGGGCGTGGTGGTGCCGGTGGTGGCGCCCGACGCGCTGCCGCAGCCGCAGCAGCCGCCGCCCTCACCCTCCTACCTCATCACCTCACCGTTCGATGGCGAACTCTTTGACACCGCACACAGAGCTAAATACAGGTCAGTTACATCATCTAAACTCTACTTTTACTAAGACATGTCATAATTTCCCAAATATCTAAAAACTTTTTTATGTATATGGTTTTGTAGTCACTGACTTATATAAGAGAACTAATCAATTTGCATCGCTGCTGAGAAAAATCATATTTCAGTATAAATGTGATGACGTGTATAATGTTGTTATCGAGACGTTATTGACATTAATATTGGCAACGGGTGCGTGCGCGGGACAGGCAGCTGCGGGTGCGGCGCGAGTGCGGTGCCTCGCTAGGCTTACCGTGCGACCAGTGGATGCTTCGTCACGCGTCTGCGTTGTCTTTTTGTGTTAGTTTACATACGTGATACGCCAGTTTGCGCGTGTACGCACGCTTTCTTGTGACGTTATCCATCTAAAATAGCACTACATTTAGATTAATTGTTGTGATAAACTCACGAGTGACATTGCAACCCCTCTTCATATATTTTTATTAATTACAAATATTTACGATACTTTTTGGAAACAACGTGTCAGTTATGGACTTCTATGATCTTACTTTAGCAGAAAAATGACACTGGACAATTTATACTTTATTAAGATATTGTAAGAATCGTATGTTAGAGACGCATAAAGAGGTTACCCCTTAAATCACAGTATAAGTATTGAGAAGTATTGACAATATTGAATTTGTTAATGTGAACATGTTCACGTAGTGGCAAATATCAGTGTATTGCGTATGGCGAAGAGCAGCTGCTGCTAGACAATGTCTGATAGATCCATGTCATTGTCTAATGTGGATCTCATCGTGCAGTAACGGCGACGACACGGCGCAAACGGTAGAGCCTGCTGCTTCAATATCAGTTCATTGTTTACATTATGAATTCGCTTTGTCACCGGGGCTTACTTTATTTTCACATTATTTTACATTAGTTTTTCCACCGATCAGCTCGTCAACGAGACATGTTTACATTATTAGTAACATGAACCGCAGTGTTGGGTGAATATGATTTATGTGCGTTCGTTATCGTGGTCAGTGTGCAATGTGCATTTGAGTACATTAAACACAAGAGCATGTCGGCGGAGGCAGTGGCACCGGGCGTGCAGCGTTGACGAGAATACCTCGCGGTCGGCGGCTGCTTATGTTATTCTCCAAGTTGGCTTCAATACAACTGTACGCGGCACCATTCCCTTTGAAGTTCTTCTTGCATTGATCGAGCAGGCCTGATGAGCTTTAATTGTTTATTGTTTTATACCTACCGCATTCGATCGCTGGGTTTGTTTGCGAAAATTTATGTTGATCTGGCGCTTTCGTCTGAACTCTTACTCATAATTTTATGGTAATCAATAAAAACACAGTAGCATAAGAAATATATCGTACGCTCTAAGAAATTGCCCAGTTAACCAAAAATGCATTACTCACGACTTCAATTTTGATTATCATTGACCAAGGAAACATAAACAATCACATGCATTAACTGTTACGTACATTTTTTATGCAATTTCTAAGTTTTAAATTGTAGAACCAATTAAATGTGAAATGAAATCCAACATCATTGAAACATTGATTGGTATATCAGTTTTGGCTCAAAACTTTCAGAAACTGTCCTTATTTAAACGGTTAGTTTCGATTCGTTACTTGTGATTTTTATATACGTACAAGGTCCGTTCGGCAAGGTCGGTCGCGTTAGAATGATGAAATTATGCCGCGCAATATTCGTTTGTGTGAAAGCAGTTTTACACATGTAATTTGAAAGGTTGGTTAGCGGCATCGAGGTGCAGCCGTGCCGCCACGACGCCTCACCCTGAGCATACATTCGGGGTTGTTTACGCACATGGAAGCTTCCACTCGTAACTCGCAAGACAAGCGTATACTTGGTGAGCGTATTTCATGGAAGTACGGATGTAAATAAAGGCGTGTGTACTGTGTACGTGAAGGTGTACGACACGGCGCGGCGCGGCGCGGCGGGCGGCGCGGCGCGAGCGCGGTGCGCGCATCTCCCGCCGTACAGCGAGGGTCGCCCTTGTGGCCACGCAACGCTCCTCGCTATTTTCGGCCTCACATTCCTCACGACTGTTTTTCAATCTAACGTGAAACGCATAACGCGCATGCCGTTTGTGCCTTTGTTGTTGCGTTTGCCGCGTTAAAGTATTAAACTGATCGTAATATCGAATTAATACGACTCACGATTCAACAACGACAATAATGCAAAATCGAGTAAAGCCGGATAATAAGGTTTTGTTCAGATATAGGTGTGCGGTGTGGTTAGCATGTTTGACAGTGTCAGTGAATGGGTTTTGTGTAACGTGTTTGTGCGGAGTGTGCGTCGGACTAGCGGCTGAGCGCCGGGCCGCCGGTGATCGTGATGACGATGGGGCCCACTCGGTTGCCACCTACGCCGGAGGAACAGGATCCGACGCAGAGCTCCTGCCTCAAACGGACCTCAAAACGCCGGATACCATACTACTCAATTGCGATTTGTAAGACAAATTTAATTTTAAGAACTATATTTGGTACGTTATCATTGATATAATTGAATCACGACAAATATCTAGAAATAATGAATCAGCTTTTCTAAGAAAAGGAATGATGTTCTTTCAGAAAGTAATACATACTGATAGGCATTATCTTTTATTATAAGTGTTATATTATTCTACAAATACGGACTTATTTTATTTATCTTTAATTTTCACAATTTTAATGCGGTAATTAAATAATTCGAGTTGTTATTTTGTTGTTTTTTGTATTATCAACATAAACACGAATTTACGTAATATGACGACATGACGTGTAATTGTTCTCATAGCAATAATACAATATGTAATGTCAGTAACAGAACTCTACGTTCGATAACGGTCATTGAGTAAGCAAGCGATTGATCAATTGAAATTATTTGATTCAAGAAAAACTTTGTGTAAAGCAGTTATCAGAATTTATTGACTCAACGGGAATACCTAATCAACCAGCACTCGGTAAAAAACGGTGCGTTATATCCTGCAGATTAATCCAAACAAATTATTCCAAGTCGGGTCTCTATCGATTATACCCTGCTAGTTTGTGTGCTGTAAATATAAGTTTTAAATGTACAAAATTATGTCTGTAATGTTATAACGTCAAAAATATAATTTTACTGTTATGGCGGCGTGGGCAGTACTTGTGTATAGTTGGTAACTGTTTACCAATAAAACGCGCTGAGATTATACATTTTTCGCAATATTAATTCAAACCTGATTGAATTAGATTTATATTTTAAAAGCTGCGTTTCAATATAAAAAGCACAATAGTATTAGTATTACCTAATCGTGACGTGCGAAAGGAACTTATCAATCGACATCTATGTATAAATTCTCGTCCTATTCTACAGTCTTGTAGAACAAGAGTTGTAGAATGTAGAATATATACAAATATTGATGCGTCAGCCTTCGAGAAGGCCGATTTTCACCATCCTTTTTAAGGGTCACCTTATCATATCAATTTTCTTTTGCCTTACTATTATTCCACATATACTTATGTAGAGTTGGCACAATGTGATAAATTAATTGACTTAATATTACGTTCGTTTGCTTGCTTCCCCTCTAAAATTACTTAACAAATTTTTATTTTCAATACAAATGGTGGAAAATAATGCGTTTTTTTCTTTCTGGCGATTTTTAATTGCCCCGTTATCAAACATTTACTTCGGTACTAGCCGTGGTAGTAGTTTGCTGCCACATCCATCAACTATAATAATAATTAACATCGTTTCATTAACCCAGTTGTAGGTTGCCTGCTAGATCGATAATCTAATTTGAATGGGTTTTTCTATTTGAGGTGCCTACATAATTTACTAGCAATTGCATTTTTTGCTACTAAACATGACGTCGTAAGTGCGTGGTGGCTGTTGGTAAACGGACTAGACGCGACTGCCAACATGTTCACGGTGGTCGCGGTGTTCGAATCCCAGGGCATACCTCTGACTTTTCGAAGTCATGTGTGTATTGATAGTCAATCACCACGCACTAAAACGGTGAAGGAAAACATCGTGAGGAAACCTGCATACCATAGCGATTTATAAAAGAATTCTATGGTATGTAAGTCCGCCAACCCGCACTGGCCAACGTGGTGGACTATATGGCCTAACCACTCTCAATCGTACTCTCGATTGTAGAGGAGGCCCGTGCCCTGCAGTGGGACGTATATGGGCTGATACAGAAACATGACGTTAGTTAGACAGTTGGCCGGAAGTTGAATAAAAAGTACACATTTTACTCTTTATTCTACGCTGCGACGGTAGTTTTTACTTTTTAGAGTAATTAAATATATCTTCATATTTCTTATACAACAATAAACATATACATAATAACATAAATACAAACTTTTAATAGCTTTGTAAGTGTAATACCACCATGATTACTCTAATTATCTATCTAATGTTAACATTTAAAAAACAATTCATTACATGTGTTAGAAAGTCCCCTACAAAAGTTAAAATTATTTTATTAGTAATTGTGTTTGTTTATAAACTCGCGGAATTCGTGTATAAGTCATCAACTATTTGTGCCACCACGTTGAGTCGACGGCGGCGTCGCGTTGTAAGGTGCGTGCCCTGTCGGGGACGTCACTGAACGGATGAGGGAGGGGGTCGTCATTAAGAGTTAATGGATAACGTTATGCGTCGCCTATTGTGAAAAAGTTAATATTTCCGACATTATTATAATAACCGGCACTATCGCCTAGATTTAAACAAATATGTAGAGAATATAAAAAATGTTGTTTTCAAGGTCTAGTGAACAGGAGGAATACCTCCTAATCCTAGTCTATGCAATCGTATATCGTAAATCGTGTGATACTTGTTCGATACCCAAGTCGGACTATCCTTTTTGTATGAGTTTTCATGATGAAAAACTAATAAATTTCCCAGGACGGCTTCGGAAGGCAGTCACTTCTTGGAAAAATAATAATCGTGAACTGTGGGTCGTATTAGTGATCATTATCTACCTCTTCGGGGTACAGTCGTGTTCTTGATTAAATGCAGGTAAAGTTACGGTTAATGTCGAATTATGTAGTAGAGTCCTCGCCCGGCAAGTCTGCGCGCGAAGAAAATTTGAACTGATGATGACGTCATGGAATGTTGCCGACTTAGTGGATTTACCCATAGAATGATCATTAATAATCAATATTCCATTTTTAATGTACTATTACCGGGAAATGCATTCTAAAATTTACAGCATCTCTATTAAATTATATACCATTCTTCGTTAATAAAAAATATTTTACACACGAACAACAATTAATATTACATTTCGAAACGAAAAATTACGTTGCAAAAGTATTAAAATCAATTCATTTTTTAATTTTATAATATTCAAAAATAAACGTAATTCAATAAATGCCAATTTTGATAATCTCAATATGTTTTTTATAGACATTTTTTCCAATTTTGTGTCAATTAAAAAAAGTACATTTGTTGTATTCTATATATGAAATGAATCTAAAACATATTAAACCGTTGTTAATCAGATTATTAAATATATAAAATTCGTACAGTAGCCCTTAGTTTTTAATTTATATGAGGTTTGCCACATTTACAGCGCCCTCCGTCGCGCGCACAGTTATCTGGCGAGGAGTCTAGGAGCTTATGTAGGGTGACCTGAGTCGACGATGCAGGCGTCTGCTGTCGCCCGCGCACTTCACCGAGCGCACCCATCGTAGTAAATTAGTAATGCTTCATGCGTCACCTACTAGCCGCCTACGGTTTCCACCAACTCTTTTAATTCATGTCTCCTGGGGCTAGTCGCGTTCCCTATTAATAAAGTTGTTCTGCTAAATTGTGATTGTGATAATGCTTTTATTTTCAGCTGGAAATTTGTAATGAAGACAAACAATGAATAATAATTAATCGGTTTAGTTTATTACTACCCGATGTGATCAATGTCACACTTGAGTGTCCAACTGTATTATGGGGTCTGGTCAGTGAAATAATTGGGGCTCTACGCTCCACAGAATTTCTTAAAAGTTGGATTGCATGTGACCCGTATTGTGTGTGACCCGTAGTCCAAAGCACATAAAATTCATGAACTATCAAAAGTTTTATAGAAACAAAACGATCTATTTAAAAACATGAAAATACAGCGAGGGACTATAAGTGTAAAACATTTTGGGACTAAATATTTAATAAATTTTGTTTTATATTAGATAAATAATTATATTAGATAAATGTATATTACGTTCCACGAGGTAGTGTTTCATCAAATACTAATATTATTAATGGCTTAGTTGTTAGGTATGCAATTTAAGATGAAGGTTGTACGCATAGTTTGAGAGTATTGAATAGGCATTAGTTGTTATTCGTCACGCCCATATTAGTATTCGCATTTCGCGCACATGACATGTATGCATAAACACTAATCAATATTTTAAATAGATGCTGGTGCCTTTGCCGTTCATTCATGTTTTTACAGATGGGAGAGACTGCAATATAATATTAACATTGGAGCATTTTAAATGTTTTTCGTAATTGCAATTCGCCTCGCCGCGACGCCCGTGTCGGAGTGTATCGCAGCGTAATATAACCCCCGGCACGAATTTTGAGCGCTCGGCGACAGAGTGGGGATTGCTTTGCGCATCGTGAACTTAAGGACAAAATAAATTTATACCGATTTATTATTATTAATTTATTCTTAGTTACTTATACATTATAGGTATATTATTATTATTTTACTTTATGGGATGAAAGGAATATTTTATTAGAATTATGAATATATTAAGATATATATTATGAATGTATTAATATTGAGAGAGAATCTAAATCTAAAACAAATTGAATTAAAAGTAAGTGAACACCAGTGGAACAATAAAAATAACAATTACTGTAACATCAAAAAAACTATTAAGTACAACTGTACTTGATATTTTTTTGATTGAAAAGCCGTAATGAATTTGAGATGTAAAATTACATTTGTTTCTCAAATGTATTTTCCTTATACAATATAATAAATCGGGGCTAATTAAATGCAAGCAAGTATAATTTAGTCGTAGTAAAGCACGTGCGGCGAACGCAATGAATGAATTAGGCATAACAACAATATGGCGTCGATAGTGAACCAATCACTGGCCGATGCGATAATGCCCCCCGCCCGCTTACTTCATCATACCACTAAAGAGACCCAAAAATCGACTTCTGCGCAAGTAACGGCCAGCGCTCAAGATTCGTGCCGGTAGATATACATAGTAATAAAGTTGATGGTCCCCGCTCCCGCTCTCCGCACTCAGTGCAACGGCATATTCGCGAAAGCGACTAATAAATCTTGTTAAATTAATATGTACCATGAACAAATTAACGTTCATATCTAGCGTCGTATCTTTGGTGTTGGAGGCCGACCTTAGATGGTGACCGGCCGTTAAACGCGCTGATTAATTTATACGAACATACGTATATCTATCAATCTTACTGCAGCGGCATGGCGCGGCGGGTCGACTGCCCATCTCGATATACGGGCCATCCACCACTATGTCATACGGCATACCACTTGTGATCTTTGTGATGCCACCATTATGGTATTATGATCAATAAATCAAAATGAGTTGAAGCGACAATTTTTAAATAACGCATGTATTATTTTTGCTAAAAAGTTCTGAGGGGTTTTATGTCCCTCGCGGTCTTTGGTTTTGTCTTGATTTCGTTCCAAGGCGAACAAAAAAATAAAAAGGGTGTCTTCTTACCGCAATGCAGACCGAAAAGTTTCTTAATAATATCCCTCTGGTATTGAAGACTCATCTGCAAGCGCAATATCAATTGGTTGAATGTAATAAATACCATTTTTAATTAAAACTAGTCAAGTATAGATGTAAAACAGAGAGATCCAATGAGCATAATAGGCAATCTTCATTGGTTAGGCACTGCATGCTTTCTTGAAATTGCATAGTGAGTTTGGTATTAGTTGGCGGTATTACGAGTATATGTATTTATGTACGCAGTGTAATAAAAACTTCCGTGTTTAATTAAAACTACATTTAAGCTGTCGTATCAAAAATTCGTACACCAAAAATCATCTCCATCTTTTAGCTGTGGTTCTCATTAGATATATTGTTCTTGCGAAGCGCTCCTATAGAAAATATCCAGCAGCACCTCTAGTACACTTTAACATTACATCAAGATAAAAACCGATAAGGAATCCAAAAACTTCAAATAATTTGAGTAATATAACATTTATCAGTTCATTGGGTCAATTGCCGTTGAATTGTGCCTGTACTGTCGCACCTCGGTCAAGGTAATGCTGTAATGCCTCAGGGATTCACGCTATAAATAATACGGAAACACTTGATTGATAATTGTGAGGTGACAACTAATTATTCTAAAGTATTTTGATTGACTTGTAACGCTCAAATTGTAACTTTAATGTCGTCAAATCTTGTGAGTCTAGCATCTGTATATGCTTGGTGGTGCCTCGCTGGATGTTTAACATAATTCACGAGCATAATAAAATCTCAAGTGAGTGTTATCGCTACACATGATGGAGTGTGTTCGGCTGGCGTTTTTATGTAACATGTATGAGTTGGAAACCTACTCGTATACATCCCGCCGTAATCTATTGAACGTCTTTACTGGCGGTTAAATCAAAAGCAACTGTTATTACCGGCATTATGCAAAACATGCGTACGCGTACGTCGCGTCTTGTTTCATGTTTTGGAATTTCCCCATTGTTTGGATCAGTTTTGGCTACCTTGTTAATTGTTGAGACATATTTTTCAAATCTTGCTATATTCTTTTGCATATTTATATATCGACTAAGGGCTTCGGTCGCGTGTTGTTTTTTTTACTTTAAAATATTCAGAGCCAGGTTTCTTACTCTTCATGCCCTGACTCTACAAAGCGTAATTTCACAAAATTAAACCTTACTCAAAATATGTGACTTGTTCGTTTCACTACATTAAGCATAAGGTGAAAAATTTAATCACTGTACATTACTATCCTCTTATACAATAGTTCTTGTAGTACCGAAAATACAATAATTCATGTAAGTAGTAATGAAACGGCCAAGCCTCTTTTTTTGAGTGAAGGATTACCAGATATATGTTCTGTGGTTGTCCCGTCGGATATGATAACAGATCACAGGCAAATGTATACATATAAATAAAATTGAAGTGTCTGTTTTAAAAGTGAAAATAAAAAAAAATGTCCAACTACATATCGTTAAATAGACAATACCTGTGCCGAAAATGATATTTTAAAATTTTTTGTCTGTCTGTCTGTCTGTCTGTTTGTTCCGGCTAATCTCTGAAATGGCTGGACCGATTTTGACGGGACTTTTATTGTCAGGTAGCTGATATAATAAAGAGTAACTTAGGCTACATTTATTTTAGAAAAAAATATTTTATTTTAAAAAATAAAGTTTTTGTTAAATTCCACGCGGAGGAAGTCGCGGGCACAGCTAGTAAGAGAATATATTCGTGAGAAATGCAAGTTGCATGTACGATGTATCATTTATCCAATCCAATTAACTTTCAAACATAAGCCACCTTTAAGAGCGTTTATACCTTCCGCGCGCTTTTTGGCTTAAAAACAGAACGTTTCAAACGAGTTAATAGCCACCAATATACAATTTAAAGGAAAAATAATTAGTACTAATTTTAGAAAAGGTTGTCATCTAGGGATTTTGGTGGAAAACATTATAGATTGATGGATAATTTGTGAGTACTATAAGGATTACTGAACACAAGTTTCGTTATTTAGGCTTTAAATGGCAATTTAGAAGCTTAAGATATCCTTAACCACTAAATATAAGATGATAATAAAAATATTATCAGACTAATAAGACCCTTATGGAGGGATTTTGCCGAGAAAAATAATCTTTTTGTGTTTAGTTCCTGAAAAATAAAAATTTAAACAATGCGAAATTATTCAGAAACTCTCGTCAAGAACATATTTCTTTCACCAACTTATCGTACATAATTTTTTATAGCAATTGCATATTATAATAGAAGAACATCTTATCAATAAATTACCATTTTTATATTTCAACAAAATTAGTTTTCATGATTTCTACAAATATTTTAAAAACCACTATAAAACACGCTGTCCGACCTACATCAAATCAGACCGCCGCAAGGCCTTCTAGTGGGAGGACGTATCGCTCGTCGCTCCGGCCTAGCTGCAGTCGATTTTTGCCGTGCGTAGTAAAAATAGCCACGTGCGGACTGCGATTGCCATATCTTAGTACTTTGGTAGTAATATTTTTTTTTTATTACGTACAATTATTTTGTAGTGAGTAATAAATCTTGCTTAGGATTCCATTGTAAACCTAATGTTTTTGATGATTCAGCTTGTTTGAAATCAAAACAATTTTGCACTTGATCCGTTTCAATTTTTGGTAACAATAAAGGGCAATTGGATTTCCATTTTCTTAGGTTGAAGCCGCCGGACTTAAGTAACTGGATTAAATCCTGTTGCAGTTGTAATGCTGATTCAACCAAATTATGTTTCAGATGATATAATGCTATGTAATTGCGAGGCTGAATTATGTTATGTATTGTAATATAAAATTAAATATATTTTGTAATTGTAAGAGGTTGTAAGGCCCCTAACTGTATTCATGTGTTCGAACACGAAATGATTAATAAAACGTCCGTAGTGTCTACTGCTTGAACACTGATTTGCAGTGGCGTAACTACCCCATCGGGGGCCCGTGACTTGTAATTTCGTTAATATGGATCTTTTCTAACAGCCGCTGCCAATAAACAATCCCAATCCAAAATTTGCCGTTTTAGATTGACAGCTCAATTTTTTTCTGATACTATATTGCCAATAATCAATCTCAGTAGTGAAAAAACTATGGCAACATGACAAGAGACCAATCGAAAAGTAGAAAACAATCCAGATTGACTTCAATCTAATTTTTTCGATTGATTATTGGCATCGGCCGTAAGGCACGCGGTGGCCTAATGGTAATCGGACCAAACGCGGCGACCAGCATTGTTCATACTGGTCGCAGGTTCGAATCCCAGGGGACACCTCTAACTTTTCTACTATTGACAGTCATTCACGACGCACTATGACAGTGAAGGAAATACATCGTGAGGAAACCTAAATACCATAGTGATTTGTAAGAATTTCTATGGAACGTTAAGTCCGCCAGCCCGCACTAGCCCAGCATGGTGGACTATATGGTCTAACCACTCTCAATCGTACTTTTGACTGTAGGGTAGGCCCGTGCTCTACAGCGAGGCTTGTATGTGCTTTTGGACTTCAAGAAACGTCACTTAACGCAAAAATGTCATCATAACGTCCTGCTCATCTATTTGGATATAGTGCTTTTTATGTTACAGAAATTGAAAAAGCCGTTTTCTTAATTATAAATATATAAATATAAAAATCTTTAATATATTCCAGTTTTAAATACTGTGTCTATCAAAAATATTTTCGGACATAAGTATTTTTTTTGGCCCTTTGACTTATTTAAGAATTTCTCTAAATTAGGATCACATTTTCTTAGGAACTCAGCAACATATAGAAAAATTCCTTTATCTCTGCCAAAAAGTTTTTTTTATGGATTGTTGCCCCAGTTAGGAGTCTAAAGTCCATTGTAACCGCCATTGTTCATACAAAAGACATTATTCCAAGTGAATTTTCGATGTTTCGTGTCTCTAATTTTCTATATCGCATTTACGATTTTTCAGTAGTCATAAGCTACTCAAATATTTTGTTTATTCATCATTAGCCTTTTGTTGTCCACTGCTGGACATAGACCATCTCCAAATTGCGACATTCTACCCTGTCTTCGGCTTGTAGCATCGTCAACCTTTTTTTTAGGAGACTGTCTCGCCCTCACACCCTCCTCTGGAACTCCTGTAAGCCAAGATCAACAGTGATACGCATTTTAATGACACCGACCATTGAATTTGAAGCATTGAATGAATTGAAGATGATTGAAGTTCGGCGAGTCTCCGGGAATGTCTAACTTATCTTTAAAATCGTCAACCTTTTGCAAATTATCGCTCTATCTAGCTGGAAGGCGTCCCAGACTAGGTTAGCCAAGACGCGGTCTCCACTTAAGAACTCCTTTACTCCAACGGTTATCGGTTATGCGACAAATGTGACCAGCCCAGTGCCACTTCAGCTTGCTAATCCTGCTTGCTATGTCTATAACGTTGGTTCTCTATCGGGTAAGCTCATTACGGAACTTATCATAAGAAGACACCGATCATAGCACGCTCCATAGCTCACTGAGGGACTTTGACCTGGTGGACCAGTCGTACTGTGAGTTTCCAAGTCTCAGCACTGTAGGTTGAAAACTTTCGTTTTCGAGCATTATGGTAAAGGTGGCGAGAATATTCAACGTAGTTTACCAAATGCCTAGCTGGATCCTCTCCGTAGCCTCCTTATCAAAGTTGTTTTTACTTAGTTAAAGGGTCTGCCCCAGGTAAGTGTATGGAAACAACTTTAAGCTAATAGTTACATATAGCGACAAGTCTTGGATCAAGGTGGTGGTTGATCATTACTTTAGTATTGTCGAAGTTAATTTTAAGACCTATTCACTGTGAGGCTGAAGCCAGACTGTCCAGCATCTCTTGCAGTTCCTCCAGCGATTCCTCCATTAAGACTATATTGTCAGCGAAACGTAGGTGCGTTTCTTTACTATTTTATTATTTTATTGCCACTGCCTCTTAAGAAGTGACCATTGGGCTTTTAGTGACCTTTCTCAATCACAAATCGACTTCAATTCGATTTTTTTATATTACACTTATCTGTCAGATAATTATGGGTATTTAATATTTTCCACTCCTAAATATGATTCAATTTCATGTTTATTCGTACTTGATTATGGTTGTTTTGGGTCTGGATTTGCTAGATTTTTTTTTCTTTTGCCCAGTTTTTCTTTTCCGATATTCTGTTAACTCGCATATTCATTAATAAATTACTCATTCCGGAAGTACTGACTTATTTTAGATAACTTTTTTATTTGTTCCTTCATACTCCTTCTTTCTCTTTCGATTTTCGTTTTCCCTTTAATAATGTCTAGAAAATATTGCCGTAATATTAATTTAATTGTAATTTATTGGCATCTTATTAAGATTATACAAAACCAAAAAATTTAACCAAATATGTATTTCTCCTGTTTAAAATGTAGCCAATTGTTTATTCTTATTAATTTCTTTATTAATATAAATTATTCTAAGCTTACACCTTGTCGGACTTGAGTCCGGGGTCTTATCGGGCTAGGGTCGGACCTGTGAACCAGGGCCCTGCCGGGCCGGGGGCCCCTTAGGCCGGGGGCTCGTGGCATTTTGCGCACTATGCCACCCTATTGTTACGCCACTGCTGATTTGAATGCAACTTAATGTAATAATAACGAAAATATGATTAGTATCTAAATTTGTATTGTTCATTGCTTGGCACAGTAATATTTGTCTACTTATAATGTAAATAAAATATTTTTATGATATTATATTACTAATATATAAATCATAAGTTACATTTCATTTGAATATTAGAATTTTGAAGCGCACGGATCAAAGTTGGTTGAGCTGACTGTATAGCGAGCCGACGCGGCAGCTCTACGCACACAGCTTTGGTCGCTTATGTGTGCGTGAAATTAACGAAGAAATATCTATAGTTGACTTTGCGCGCAAGGTGTAAAATTAAGGATTTTCACACCGGCCTTTTGGACGCGGCCAGACCCAGCGGCTTCCTGCAACTTTTATTAGATCATCCATCATATTATGTATCTTGCCTGTAACTGCTCTCCATCGAAGGATTTTTCGGCCCCATGCTATGAGTTCTACTTTGGGTACCTAGCTACATAATAGTTGTAAATCTGTATGGTTTTGGCATTTTGTGTGTGTGCGTGTGCTTATTGTGTATGTATGTGTGCGCAGGGTGCTGGGTCCGACCGCGGTGCTGCAGCTGGCGGAGCGGGAGGAGCCGCCGCCCGTCAATGCGCGCCCGCTCTACTCGCTCGCGATGCGCGGCGCCGTCATATGCTTCTCCGGCTTCAGGAAGAAGGATGAACTTGTTAGTATAACTAGCTTCCCAGGTGAATAGAAACGAGCCTGGTCGTCTGGTTTCAACAATAAACTGGATAAAAAAAGCAATTGTTAGCTTTCCAATAAAAATAATTTGTAGTTCTTATAGCAAAGCCAATTTCGTTCCTATTCACCTCATGTATGTACATGAATTTTATTAAGAACGAAACATTTTAAAGAATATTTATACCAACTGGATAATTTATGGGATAAAGACGCGGTGTGATTCGCTCATGTTCATCGCATTATGTAATTCATGCCTTTTTATGCTAGACTAGCTGTGCCCGCGACTTCGTCCGCGTGGAGTTTAACAAAAAAGTTAATTACTGTCCCACAAATCATCTGACCCGGTGAGAGAGTCGCTGTTGTCGAATTTGGTGTAGCCATTAAAAATAGATATAGCAATAAAGTGGGTGAAGTAAGATTTTTCAATTCGATCAATAGTGTCAGGAAAATGAGTGGACCAGTTTCCTTTGCATGTTATTTTTCCTTCCCAAGATTTCTAACAAATCGCTCCCCATACCCTTAAACAAGTATATCTGTATCAGCCCATATACTATATGTCCCACTGTTGGGAACTGCCCAATTCTACAATCGAGAGTGCCATTGAGGGTGGTTAGGCCATATCATAGGCCATATAGTCCACCATGCTGGCCTAATGCGGGTGGGTGGACTTACATACCATAGATATTCTTATAAATCGCTATGTTATGTAGATTTCCTCACTATGTATTCCTCCACCGTTTTAGTGCGTGTTTATTGACTATCAATACCCACATGACTCCGAAAAGTCAGATTTGTGACCTGGGATTCGAGCCTACGACCACCGTGAACATGTTGGCAGTCGCGTCTGGTCCATTCATCAACAGGCCCCCACGAACGTAACGATAAATTCTAGTTTATTATATGTACTTACATGTATTGTACTAGTACGTACAAAATTTTGTTTATGTGGTATTTATTTTGAAAAGCTACAACACAGCCCTGTGGCGGCAACTACGCGTTAATACAATTTTTCTAAGGGTATTATTGGTGCTTGAGATGCTTTTCTTCCTTCATAAAATGTAATACCTGAAGTCTAACGTTCCTAGCGTCACTTTATGAAGTTCTCGGCATATTTCACTAGTTTTAAATAATGCAGGAAAAATAAATACATTGAGTAAACAACCAATGGCAGATATGTCAGCGACTGGCAGATAGACTGACATTCCAAATGACGTTATTGTTTCCACTTTTGGCCACCGGGCCAGATAACTTTGTGGCTCTATAGTTTTTTAAGTTATTTTTTTAAATAAATGAAATTTTCTAAAACAAATGTAGCCTAAGTTACTCCTTATTATATCAGCTACCTGACAATAAAAGTCCCTTCAAAATCGGTCCAGCCATTTCAGAGATTAGCCGGAACAAACAGACAGACAGACAGACAAATTTTTTTTAAATATCATTTTCGGCACTTATATCGTGTATATAACGATATGTTGTAGGAAATGTTTTTTTTATTTTCACTCTTAAAACAGACACTTCAATTTTATTTATATGTATAGATAGCGTGTTACTGCTAAATTACCCACTAAGCTTTAATCATAGAATTTATTCATATCATTAAGAATCATATTGTGATCTATTTACCCTTGTAGGATTGTAAATGCGAAGTTTTCAACAACTGTTACGATAAGTTTAGTATTGTGACAATACAAGCATTGTTATTCAAATGAATGGTTGATATAGGTATCTAGTGCATTTGGAGGTTACCGGTGCCAATTCTTTAATATTCACACAGCCTTTTTAATGTCAACTGCTTTCGCAATATCCTCATGAATAGAGTACGTCGATTCTGTGTAAGGTAAAAAAAAGCAATTAAATAGTAATGAAGGAGCGTGATGGGTGCAAATGTACGAGTATTAAGTATGTAAATGTTTGCAGACGTACCTGATAACGTTGATCCACTACATGGGCGGGTCGATCCGCAAGGACATGTCGAGCAAGGTGACGCACCTGATCGCGGCGGCGGCCACGGGCGACAAGTACCGCTACGCGTCGGGGTTCGGGCTGCCCGTGCTGGCGCGCTCCTGGGTGGACGCGTGCTGGCAGCGCCGCGACGACCCCGCCTGCTGCGCGACCGACGACGCCGTCATTGTTAGTAAACATTATGCCTCGCTTCCTTACCGCTCGCCACTCGCCGCCTAGGTCACGTCACCGTTACGTCATTTAGTCGCTAGCACAAAAATTGGCGGAAGTGTGCATTTGGAATGCAAACTGCAGCCGCTACTCGCTAGCCGGTTAATTGTGTTGGACTAGTATTTGTTATGGCTTAAATTGCAAATTGATGTTTGTTTTTTTGTAACAACAGTTTATTTTGTATATTAAAAACACGAACGTTAACGTTCCGAGATCGCAAGGTTAGCGGTGAAGACGCTTCCTTGTGCAGATGTGACATCATGCGATAGTTTATTCAGCGGTCATGTTGGAACTAGAATTTGAGATTTATATTTATTGACTGATACAAATTACAATGCACAATCTGTTCGAATGTGTATGTGTTAGATATATTTGATGAGTACATAGTGTCGACAAGTGAAGGCTGTGCGTTGCAGAAGGAGCACAAGCTGAAGGTGTTCGCGGGCGCGCGCGTGTGCTTCGTGGGCTTCCCCGAGGATGAGACGCAGCACATGGCCGAGGTGCTCGCCAGCAACGGCGGCGCCGCCTGCCCGCTCGACGACGCCGACTGCACGCACGTCGTGAGTACTCGCGCTCTACACACACGCACACACTCACCACACTCGACCCACTCATCACACTCTCCACACTCTCCTACATCCTGCCACCTCGCGCTTTATAAGTGGCGATTAATCACTACCATACCTCTTATGGCAGAGCCTCATTCGCAATGCTCGACCAAATTTATATGTGTATAACGTAGGCGCATAATTTTTAATTTAAACGCGTACTCGAAGCTAACAGTTAACAGCGCTCGGCCGGCACATGACCGCATTAGTACTGCGACGTTCACATGTTTGGCAAAACATCGTTCATGTAAAGCTACGATAGACGAATGCCCTATGAGTTTTCTACGACAGAACATTTACCTCTGCATAACTCACCTACTTTATTTATATACCTATTGCTACATTATGCATATTAGTCACTAATTTTAGTATTATGAAGTCAGCATGCACCTAGTTAGTACTCTTGGGATCACAGAGCTCACTTAGTTGTTACATTGTAGACATGGCAAATTAGTGGTTTTAGACGGATATTGCAAATATATTTCGGTTTGTTACGTTAACGTTTTGTTATATTTAAGTGAAGTTTTCAATGTCAGCCATACAGGGTATATCAAGACTGCTACCGAAAACGAAGCCGGGTGGTAGTTTAAGCGACTTCAGACACAATGCAACAGAAAAAGTTGCAAAAAAAAGCGACAATTTTTTTTTTGTTATTTTTTTCCTATGGCCATATTTGGGTGGTAAATACATTTTTTCCTAAAATAATAGTATATACCCTTTTATTTATAAATACTCTAAGGTATAAAAGAGTTTGAATTATTATTTTAGCAAAAACTATGGATTTACCACCCAAAAATGACGATATTTAAAAAATCATAAAAAAAAAATGTCGCGTTTCTAGGCGAAATTTTTAATTGCATTTTGTTTGTAGCCACTAAAAGTACCACCCGGCTTCATTTTCGGTAGCAGTCTTGAGATACCCGGTATATGAGCACATACAATGGTGATAAATTCACACAATCTTTGAATCAGCATTTAAAGTTAAAATAAGACGGCCTGCAATCTTTACTCTTATTTTCCTTATATATTTGAATTTATGCGTTCAAGTTGCGTGTGGTTTGCGCGGCACACTACTTGTCCAAACAATCGGTATCAACTGTGCCGCGGCGAGTCTTGGCTCAATGTCACCATTGATTTCACAACCAAACAAACAGATATGTTAATGTTTTATTCAAATATTATGTAAACACTCGAGTCCGCGCGTGTTGAGTAAAACGCTATTTGGGTAGTGTAGTACTCAGAAGCGAAGCGTTTTTTCGCCAAAACTTGCACCCCACCAGTCCCTCCGCACGACGTAAAGTCAACCCATTGCTCGCTTATTTACTCGATGGCTGTATATCACGACACACCCACTTGCTTATCACTTCACTTCGTGTTCATTCGATGTGGATTCCACACGACACCTGTTGTCAGTGCGCACTGGTCTCATGTACTTGATGTTATCGTGTTGTTTGTAATTCCACGTGTTCTTTAACAATTTTTGTGGGCTAGGGTCACCTTTACAGTGATTATGTACTACCGGAAAATATGTAATTGAACAGGTTGTCATTCTACATAAATATGCCGTATAATTTGACGTGAACGATGTATAAAAAATTTCGCAGTTTTCCTCTAAAAATATTTTTTTAGTTTACATATGTTATTAGGATTTCAAGTTAATAATTTTATTTTGTTATAACAAGGGTTCATAAACTTAACAACTGGCATGAATGCATTATGTCCGTCTGAATTCTATATCGCCTTGTATTGGCACATCTGGTAGACATGTTAGAATTTAAGGTTCAATCTCACTCTCAAATCTCATCTCTCTACCAAAACGGCGCATTTTAATCAAAGCCTTATATTTATTTCAAATTATCTTTTTACGAGTATGTTGCGAGTCAATCAATTATCAGAGCATGTAGATATTTGAGAAGAACAACATTGTTATAATTTAACACTGAATGCTGTTTCCGGTGTCAGTGACATCGTGGGCGTATCGACGGTTACATTTGCATATGTGTTATTTAATATTCAATGATGTTTCGTAAGAAAAAAAATGTTTTAACAAAAATCTAACATGTTTATAAAAAAAGGTGAAATTGTAGGTGTCGTTCGCGATGTGATATCCAATGTGGTAACACTAAAGAACTACGCAGGACACAATATCATAAGATTTTGAGAAGCCGAATTTAATCGAGTCACTAATTAATTATCATCTATCTCTAGCAATTGAATCTAAACATTCATATATTACACAAACCGGCCTCGTGAATCAGTTTTATCTAATGTTAATAAGTTCAGTAGTGTTGTGATAAGCACGGATGGTCAGACAAACAGGCGCGCCAGGTGACTATACAATATTATGTGTAAATTAATGCCTGTTATACGGCTTTAATATGTTTTTACATTTTGTTTAAATACTTGTTTTAACAGTTTTATCTTGCTTACATAAAAATAAAGGAATTATATACATATATAAACTACATGATCTCACGCCTTTTTCAAAGAAGTAAGGTAGGGTAGGCAGAGGTGCCAGGACACCGCATATCGCCTTGTATGTTCCGTCCTACGATATGGTAGCCCGATGTGGCTATAGGCTCACCCGCCTATAGCCACATCGGGCACAAAGGTGAATGCCCATTTTACTATGAAACTTAGTATCGGTGCGAAGATTTTTGTGCCCCGATGCAATCTAGGTATTTTTTTGTGTAGAGAACAATATTTATTTTCAATAAGTATATACAAAATAGCGACCCAGGCCTGGAGTTCTTGGGACATGAACATGAAACCAATAAAAAAATATGTTTGGCTCTGTGAACAAAATATAAAATGTGATGATAATTACATTATGTTAGAAAAATCCGTTTTGTCGTATTCGGTTATTTTTTAAATATATTTTATAAATATGTCATGACTTATATCAACTTTTCATACTCCCCATCTCTTGAATGTAAACACGGCAAAATGTGCAATGACAACCTGTTCCATTATAAAACTCCGTGACAGTACAGACGCGCTGTACCAATAAACATTTCATTCATATGCATTCTCTCTTACTGGTCATAAATGTTTATGTCCTATATGCCCTATACGTGTTTATTAAAGCTGACTATTGAAAGTTTAACGTAAAGACTAAACAAGAGTCGTAGGCAACGCTTATCTGTACTTACTGCCTTTATCACGATACTTTATGTATAGTTGTGCATGTTTGTATTGGAATGGCTTCATTACATCATTGCGTGGTGTGTTTCACACATGTTTCAGGTAATGGCCAATGGGGAGACTTTCGGTCGTTCGCTTATCCTATCGCCTCACCTCAACTCGTCCAGCTCTTCCGTGAAGCCCTCCCGGCCCACTCCCAACCGCTCCCAGTCCACTCCCAAGACGTCTCTGTACCGCAGGCTGTCGGCGCGCCTGTCGGGCCGCCGCGCCAGCCCCACCAAGCCCAGCCGCAGCCCCGACCACCACGAGCGCGACGCTCGTCTGCAACACGCGCTCGAACACATCCGAGACAAACACGAGAGAGACCAAACAGACGGATTCAGTATTAACTATTTAGGAAAGTCCTTCACGGACGACTTGTGCTCTTATGAAGGAAACAAAAGCAACTCGCATGTTGACCATGTCGAGTTGCGCAAGTATAAGACCTGTGACAAAGAGAACAAGGACGCGCAGCAGCAACTGCACACCTCGCTGCGGAACAACGTCAAAGATAAAAGAGAAGTGTTTAGAAATAAATCTATGAATGTTTTTAATTTAGTCGATTGCCTCACCGAGGCAGGATCTCTACATTCGTCCCTTACGAAAAGTCTTTGTGATCTCGATCCTAAAGATGATGGTACATTTATTTTGCCCAACACAAAGGTTAACACAGAGTTGCGACAGTCCACTACGACAATATCGTCAGGGAAAAAGAGGAGTCGGAATTCTACCGATTCAAATTTTCAAGTGAGCACAATAGATGTTAACTTATCACCCGATAAGTGTGAAGATAGTCATTGGAAGTCTATCAAAAGGTTAAAGATTAAAGATTCTTTTAAATTCAAAACAAAACCCATAATATTTAAGAAAACAAAAAAGGAGTCTGTGTCCAAACCCACGGGAGACATAGTCGTTGAGCCCGTGAGTCCCGACACCGTGAAGCCGACTGATCCGGCGGGAGAGTTCATAGCTTCCACGTCGTCACCGATCAGAGACGACGACAACACGTCCATTTGCTCAATGAACACTAGTAAACAATCAGGATTTTTTGACATATCTTTCGCATCATTACGCAGTTCCAAAACAGCAAAATCAGCGTCCAAGTTGCGTAGAAGCGTAAAGTCTTTCACGGCGTCTTTTCGAAGTGAAAGGAAAAAGAAATATGAACAGCGTGCAGAACGAAACACAGTCGAAGTGGATGCGCGGCATTTACCTCCCAATATTAAAAACGTATCGACGCCAAAGAGGGATCTCGACGAGATGAAGTTAGATATTTCGCCGGTGCAGGTGGATACAGTAGATAGCACCGAATTAATCACTCCCGTGAGACACACCGATGCCGACGAGCTGGATGATTCGACGGTTTTTAAGACCCCGCAACCGATATGGCCCAGAAGTCACCGTCATTCGATTTGCGGAGGCATTGAGCTTCAAAGCTGTACGTCGTCAGGCCCGCCGACACCCTCGGCCCGCAGCTCCGCCCTCCTGGCCGTCCCCCCCGCCCCCTCCGCCCCTCCCGCTCCCCGCTCCGGCCGCGAGCTGACGCAGCCCGCCTCGACGCCCCCCACCCGCGACGCCCGCGCCATATCGCAATGCCATGGAATCTCGCTGCCGGTACTAACACCATTTTATTCAATACTAATTAGATTAGCTTCTCATGCCATTACAAGTCAGCGACCTTCGTCCGTTTCGATCGAATCGAGGTCTCCCTCAACTCGAATCGCTCCCGGCCGACTTGCATGTCTCGTACGGATACTTTAACTACACTCTATCAAATATGACATGTAGGGCGCTTGGCATCTCGTAGGGTGAGCACACACAGAGACACGTCGGAAACTGCGAATGACCGTCGGCCGACTGCTCTCTGAGGTGATGGGTCTACGAATAGACATCGTGAACGTGATCCGTCCTCGAACTCACACTAGCTTCGAATGCGCGCAGGTCGTCGACGAGCACAACACGGTGGTGGCGCCCGAGTGCTCGGCGCGCGTGCACGTCGTCAAGGCGGAATGGTTCTGGGCGTCCGTCCAGAACGAGGAGGCGCAGGATGAGAGGGACTACTTATTTAAAGACGTAAGTGAACTCGATTATTTTGACTTTGGCAGTAAAATATACAGTTTGGAGAACACTCGGTGCCGTATGCGCAGTACTTGGACGAGGTGTCGCGGCGCTCGTCGGTGGGCGGCGCGGCGGCGGGCGCGGGCATGGCGAGCTCGGAGGAGGCGGGCGCGGGCGCGTGCGGCGGCGCGGCGGCGGCGGGCGGCACGCCGGCGCACCTGCAGCGTCTGCGCAAGCGCAAGCTGCGCGGCGGCGACGCGGCGCTGCACAAGAGGCGCTCCTCCGTCGGCGACGCCGTGCTGCTCAGCCTCTCCGGCAACCTGCTCGACTGCACGCCCTCGCCCGATGGCAAACAGCTGCTCGAAGGTAACGCTCACCCGCACACTTATCTACCTTCAAATATTATATAACAATCATTTTAAATATTAATTAATATGTCGATTGCGTTGTATAGAATCTGAAGTACCCGACAATGTTGTCCGGAAGTTGATGTCACCGCGTCAACAAGTTTTTATGGAATTGCTACAGACGGAATCGAATTACGTTGGAATTCTACATACTATAGTGATGGTAAGCGGAAGTCCAGTTGTATGTCAAACTATCATTGTTACACATTATATTGTTGTAATAATAGCGCGTACTTTTGTATTTTAGATGTTCAAACAACCGTTAGAGGAGATGGCCGAGGAGGACACTAATAACGGCAAAAACCAAGCGTTGCTCAATAACACAGAACTCAAAATAATATTTGGCAATTTACCGCCCATTTATGAACTACACCAGTGAGTATGAGTATATTTGAATGAGTGTGGCTCGTGGCGTGTTGTGGGGCGGCATGTTGCAGGTGTGTCGTGTTGCAGGCGCATGCTGGAGGAGCTGCGCTACACGCAGCTGCACTGGAGCGAGGAGATGAGCATCGGCCGCCTCGTGCTGCGCTACACGCCCGACATGGTGAAGGCGTACCCGCCCTTTGTCAACTTTTTCGAGAACACCAAGGAGATGTTGCAACAATGTGATCGTGAGAACCCAAGGTATAAATATACGATTACAAATCAACTAACATGTAACATTTACACTTTGATATTATTTTGTGATATGGCGCAATTTGGAGGATGGCTATGTCCAGCAGTGGACAACAGTATAGCTTGATGATGATGATGATGATGATAATTATGATGAATTTGTTTCAGATTTCATGCATTCCTGAAAATCTGCCAAACTAAACCGGAGTGTGGTAGACAGAGCTTACAGGAACTCTTAATAAGACCAGTGCAACGATTACCTAGCATAAGTTTATTACTTGACGGTGAGACTCATTTTACTATTGTCATTTACATTACATTATAAATCTTGTTCATCAAACTGTAAAGTTTAGATTAGCATTATAAAATAGACCAGAAAATAATGTTTATCTTGGCACAGTAACATTAATGATTTCCTGTATTTAAATATATAATAATACTATGTAGATTTACTGCCTCGGTAGTGTAGTTCGACAAACCTAAGGTCTCGGGTTCGAATCCCGAGTCGGGCAAAGTGATATTTGATTTTTTTATTCATTATCAGCCCGGAGACAAGAATTTGTGCGCGCCCCCCATCACATCGTGGGACGGAACATATAAGGTGAAATGTGGATGTCCTGGTAGCAACTTCCACTTATCCTTCTGGGAAAAAGGTGTGAATTTATGTATGTATGTATGTAGATATACTGAAGCACACGCACAAGAACAACCCGGACCACGCGGCGCTGGTGCAGGCGCTGGCGGGGCTGCGCGAGGTCATGTCGCACATCAACGAGGACAAGCGCAAGACCGAGGGACAGCTGCAGATGTTCGACATCTACAACGACATCGACCAGTGTCCGGTACGTTATGCATACTGCAACACACTACACATATTTAACCGCAACACCTATTGACTCAAATCACATCGTACGCCACGCAACGGAGCATCGCATGTTCGTAGTGTGGTTCTGATCATAGAAACTAGTACGATTTGATTTGATTAAACAAATGTCGCGTCGGGACGGGTTTAAGAGCGTTTATACCTTCCGCGCGCTTTTTGGCTTAAAAACAGGACTTTTCAAACGAGTTAATAGCCACCAATAAACAATTTAAAGGAAAAATAATTAGTACTAATTTTAGAAAAGGTTGTCATCTAGGGATTTTGGTGGAAAACATTATAGATTGATGGATAATTTGTGAGTACTATAAGGATTACTGAACACAGGTTTCGTTATTTAGGCTTTAAATGGCAATTTAGAAGCTTAAGATATCCGAAATCACTAAATATACGATAAAAATAAAAATATTATCAGACTAATAAGACCCTTATGGAGGGATTTTGCTGAGAAAAATAATCTTTTTATTATTCAGAAACTCGTCAAGAACATATTTTTTTTTCACCAACTTATCGTACACAAATTTTATAGCAACTGCATACTATAATAGAAGAACATCTTATCAATAAATTACCATTTTTATATTTCAACAAAATTAGTTTTCATGTTTTCTACAAATATTTTAAAAACCACTATAAAACACGCTGTCCGACCTGCATCAAATCAGACCGCCGCAAGGCCTTCTAGAGGGAGGACGTATCGCTTGTCGCTCCGGCCTGGCTGCAGTCGATTTTTGCCGGGCGTAGTAAAAATAGCCACGCGTGGAATGCGATTGCTACATCTTAGTACTTTGGTAGTAAAATATTTTTTTTTATTGCCTACAATGATTTTGTAGTTTTTGCCATACTTATTATTGGAATCAAGTCTAAAAGCTCACATAATAGGCCCCATTTAAATCTAATAATGATATGATCCGTGGTGCTTTACAGCTGGCTTCTCCGGCTGTAAAAGTCTTTTTACGAGTTTTTTTACCGGTGGGAAGTGGACAATAATTTATTTCCAACTCCTCCTATTAATTTCACTTTCTGATTAATTTCGTTGCGGGTTAAAGACAAGTTAGCATTCCCGGAGACTCGCCGAGCTTCAATGTTCGGTGTCATTACATTGCGTGCCACTGTTGATCCTGGCTCACAGGAGTTACAGTGGTGGATGTGAGGGTGGGACAGTCTCCAAATGATTTTGTAGTGAGTATAAATTATGTTTTAGATAATATAATGGGATGTAATTTCGAGGCTAAATTATGTTATGTATTGTAATATAACATTTATATATATTTCGTAATTGTAAGGGGTTGTAAGGCCCCTAACTCTATTCATGTGTTCGAACACGAAATGATTAATAAAACGTCCATAGTGTCTACTGATTGAACACTAATTTGAATGCAACTTAACAATGTAATAATAACGAAAATATGATTAGTATCTAAATTTGTATTGTTCATTGCTTGCACAGTAATATTTATCTACTTATAATGCAAATAAAATATTTTATTATATTATATCACCAATATATAAATCATAAGTTACATTTCAATTGAATATTAGAATTTTGAAGCGCACGGATCAAAGTTGGTTGAGCTGACTGTATAGCGAGCCGACGCGGCAGCTCTACGCACACAGCTTTGGTCGCTTATGTGTGCGTGAAATTAACGAAGAAATACCTATAGTTAACTTTGCGCGCAAGGTGTAAACGCCCTTAATGGCGTTTCAGTAGTGTGTTTCCGGCCTAATATACAGGAATTATAGGTCACGCAATATGTATACTCATTTTTGTTAATAATATGGTTCGTCAAAACTATGGACTCGGTGGACACATTTTTTATGCCAGTCTCTTTATAACCTGATGTTACTTCGTAGACGGATTATGGAAGTCGCTATCTACTTCTGTGTCTGTTTAGCACCATCTGTGAAGTGGCCATCCAAACTAATATTGATACTCTAAGGCCTCTTGTTCATGAACTTTTTTTTTACCTTACGGCGGAATAGACGTATAATTAACATAACGTCCGAGCTACGTCACGACTTATGAGCAGAGTTTGAAGTTGGAAGATAAAAACTATATTATTATCGTTTTATGCAGGCTCACCTTGTCTCGTCACATCGGTCGTTCGTATCGCGTTGCGAAGTGGTGGAACTATCCAAAGAGCTCTCCGGCAGAGGCGACCATCTAGTTCTGTTTCTCTTCACCGACACTATGGAAGTTTGCAAGAAGAGGTCGAAAGTGAGTATCCAGAGAATCCACTTTTAACAGTGTTGATAATTGAGCAAATAGTATAACTTGGCAAACAAGAGTCTGTTTTTAATGAGGGCACTAAGATCGAACTTAATATTAATATGGCAAGCCGATATATTACCACGGAAAATCTTTAGATACTTATTGTTTTTAATTGTTGTTAATAGGTTCTATGTTTATTTTAAATCACAAAACAAACAAAAAGCGTACGAAAATGTATATACTCGGAAATGGAATCCGAGATCAAAAATGTAAACAAAAGTGTTACCACTACAATAAAATAATTTGTCATGGTAGTTTGTTCACAACCGTTAAAAAAACAGGTTGGAATTATTCTCATTCGTTAAATAAGTATAAAACAAAGCCAAATAAAAATTATTTGTTATAATATTTACATAAACTACAATTTCAACTTCTTTTTTAAGTATGTGGAAAAAATGGTACGAAAATATTTTATGCTACAGGTATTATGCAGAAATTCGTAACCTTAGGCCACTGAAATAAAACCTTTTTTAAATTTCGTCTCCTTAACTACAATTACGTCGCTCTGATGCCCGCGACACCTCCCTTTAGTTCATTTAGTTGCTTAACTTGATGAATGTGCATCATGTGATAAAGTTACGTCGCTGTGATGCTGGTTTCACGTTTTCTGTTAAGTTTTTGTTCTATTTTGTTCCTAAGATTTCTGGCGCTCGTGTTCCTAGACGAACGAACTATGGTCTTTGAAAATCACTGTGAGTTAAACCCATTAGAATTTGTTTGGACCCAAGTCAAGGGTCACGTCGACAGGCATAATAAAACATTCAAAATGTTCAAAGTACAAAAATAAATATAAATAAATAAAACATAGTACTCGCAACATTTAAATCTATTCACTAATCAAATTATACTCAATATGTTTTTGGGAAAATGTTTCACAACCCTGAAATGTCACTTTTACAATGACATTTGTTTGTTTACCTTTTTGATCTCGAATTCGATTTCCGAGTATAGAAATACCAACGTTTAAAATAATTCAATGAAATGAAATGAAATGAAATGAAATGTATTTGAAATGAAATGTATTTATTGGTCACGTAGGCAATTTAAAAGCTCTTATGACAAGTCAATACACATAGAACATAATCTCTATAAACAATATATTTCCTATACTTAGTATTACTTATTTTAACTTCTTGGTTTAATTAATTAATTTATGTAATTTATTTATTTTAAATTATTTTTATTTTGAACAATGACATTTTTTATTAGTGTTGCCATAATTTCTTTAATACCAATAGGCTATTTGACTAGTTTCTGTAAACCATACCATATTATAAAGCGGGGTCTATAGACCTTACAAATAAAGGTTATTTTAATTACTACATCTATATCATTTAAAAATAAATTTACAAAATACACTGAATAATTACACTGTCAAAACGCACTGTCGGACAATGTGGCATCTTTTGTAAACATCCGCTCCATAGATTCGTTCGCATATGTCACTCATTCTCAAATCCACCATAGATCAATCAATCAATCAATCGTCCGAATGAGTTTTTGTCAAAAATTTAGAATTATTTTTCTTTTTTTCACATTTTATTACATTGGATATGTTAATATTATTAATTCACGGGTATAAGTGTCGAATAACGGGTTTTAAAGGTATTTTTAATATTTAATTTGTATCTCTGCCGTTATCAATCCCAATCATTTCCTGTACGTGAGTAGTTCATACTAATGCATGACGTCATAGCCAATCAAAATCGTTTACGATCACGTGGCGCGAACTCAAAATCAATTAAATTGTAATTCTGGTTTTTAGCCAAAATATACAATATTTATAATGTATGATAATGAAATTTGTATTAAAATTTAATTATCTACACAGATGGAAACAAGTAAGTCAATATTTTTTATACAGTCAAATAGCCTATTGTCACCGCGTCGTGCTCTTTTTTGCCTAGTTAAAAACATGTTTTATGTTTTCGTTTTCCAGGCTTTCAACAGTAAGAGCCCCACGAACGGCACGGGGACTATGCGGATAGGCTCCAGCAAGCCGTACAGGCATATATCACTGATGCCGTTGAGTACGGTCAAGCGAGTAGTCGATATCAGAGAGGCTGAAGGTGAGGAATTATTGACTATTCATATTACTCAAAAGGTTAAATATTAACTTTACTCTTTACTATGCGTGATCCAGTATAATGTACGTTTGTTAGATTGTTCAAATGGAGTGTATTGATTCGTCTAAAAAGCAAAACCCGGTGGGTCTTTTGCCACCTACACATTATGCCGGTAGGTGTAAAAGCCGCTGGCAAAATTTTATAATCTGCTGAGCTGTTGAGATTTAATGAAACTTGGATGCACTCAAAAATTTCTTCTTTTGATTCTTTTCCTAATTTAAATTTCAATCGCAATGCCGATGTTTACAAATTCATTGTCCGATACAAATTAAAAAAAAAACAACGTGTACAAATGAACTGCAATTCAGCACTGCGGCTAGTGCCGCCGGTGTGGCTTTGTCGCGGCATAGGGTTTAGGAGCCTTTATATTGTTCACATGACCTATAGTAGTTGAAATGTGTATGCTTCTGCCGCTTAATATGAATATAATAACGTCATAATAAGAACCCTTATTTGACGTCAGTAAAAAAGGGTTCAAAATTAAATTCCAAATGTTTTAACATTTCAGATTGCCACAACGTGTTCGCATTGATGTGCCGCAATAATCAGGAGCTGAAGGAGAAGCTGTTCTCGTTTATGATCACCGACGAGACTGTCGACAAGTCACATTTCTTGCGACAGCTCTGTCGACAGATGGCCAATACCGTGTGCAAAGCGGATGCTGTGAGTATCTTTTATGAGCATTGATTTTGGGTGTTTGAAGACGGAGTGCTGATGTAATTTATTTAAATAGTACATATCTATCCTATCCTGCATAGTTTCTGAAAGCGATAAGAAATCTAACAGCACAGCGTTTAAAATATAGTAAATAAATAAATACAACCAACAGTCACATACATAGTGCTGACTAGATCGAATCTTGTGTTGGGGAAGCTACGAGACTTTTCGGCCCTACAACCACCCAGATCCTTAACAAATATTTGTCTCGATGCGGGGATCGAAACATCGGCTTCACGTTTAACAGCCAGCGTCTAATCAAGGGCGCCACGAAGGCTGACATAAACATGGTTTTTCTCTCTAACTTCTATGTTGTCCCATCTGTTTTAGGACAAATTCCTCGCGTGCTTGGACTCGCATCAACTCGACATTGACACGAGCGACCTCGCGCTAAGCACGTTTTCTAAAGTATCAAAATTCGCAGCTAGAACCAGAATAAAGGTATTTTAAAACACTTTTTTTACTAACATAGAAGACACGCTTAGTATTCGATGTACATTTTCGGCACTCTATTGCAAAGCCACTACAATTTAATTGTTTTCTTTTTTCCAAAAATAATTTGTAAATAACTTAATTATTGAAACGTTAAAATATAAATACGGACATTGGCAGTTGTTTCAATCTATAACTATTATAGCAGTTCTTAAAGATATGTGCTTTGGATGTCCTTGTTTGTATAATCCGGATGTAAAGGAACCGCCCCTGAACCCTGAAGCCCATAGAGCCAATAAAAAAAAAATATCATGTAACATCATATTCAATATTTAAACAACACTTTATATAATAATATGTCTATTTATGTAAGATGACGTGGTATCCATAAAAAAACCATATGAGGGATCGATGACATGCGATGTGGACTGCTGTATTGTGCGTTTTACATTGCGGCTGTATAAAACTGTTTAAGATACATATTTTTACTATCTGGCTTCAGGAGCGTTCCCCTTACACGCCGTAAAATCTATAGTATGGATGAAAAATTATTCAAAATTAGAGCATGATATAGATAAAATAACCATAGTCAACGCGCTTAGTCTAATTATATACGAATAATCATGTATAACACTATCAAAATTGTATAATGAGAATGTAATGTTTCCGGACCTTGTATGCCACATACACGGACATATCTATGTAACTAAGGCATGCGAGCATTCGATACGGTGGTAACGTTATCGTGGAGCGAGCAGTAGAGTAGTGTCGCGTAGTGTCGCGCGTTGTAAGAGAGGCGGCAGTGCAGCGCTGGTGTGTTGTAGCTGGAGGCGCTGGCGGGGCTGGGCGGGTGGCTGCGCGCGGACCCCGGCGCCGCGCTGCTAGACACATGGGTATTGCGCGCTCACTTACTCGCACAGGTCTGACGCGGCTCTGCCACACTCCTCCGACCACCTCACCACACCTCACTTCATCCGCTGCCTCCTGTGTGTCTTCATCTGACTGATCAAACGTCGCCCATCATCGTAGCATATAATCTGCTTTCTAATTCAAATCGATGCGCCAGCGTCGTCGCGACCTCGTTCACATGAAGTGACGACTGACGAGATAGAACTCATTCATCGGGAGCGAGGGACAGAGGAGTGAATCTCTCAGTTAACGCTTCGCTTTGGACACATTTGTGATTAACTGTCATTCGTGAGCGTGCCATACCTGACTGTCCTAGTAATGGTGTTCATTTCATTTCACATACTCTACTTCCTGTTTCTGTAGTATTAAATTGATATTGGGAATCTGGTATTGAGTTACACATTTATGTCTAAGTTTAACTTTCAAAAGGTAACCAGTTGTCAAATAATAAAGGCTTTCAAGCAAATTAAAATAAAAACTACAGAAGATATATGGGGACTGTCTGTTAAAGCTATAGAAGCTATTATTGTTAACATTGCACCGTTATTAGCTACTATTTTTAATTCCTGCCTAAGTGACGGTATCTTTCCCGACTTAATGAAAATTAGTAAAGTCGTACCCATTTTTAAGTCAGGATGTTCGAACAATCCGTCGAATTATAGACCCATTTCTGTACTACCGGCTCTTAGCAAAATCTTCGAAAAGCTTTTACTTAATCAAATGCTAGCACATTTTGATGAAAATAAGTTAATACATAGGAATCAATTTGGTTTCACAAAGGGTCGCTCAACTCAAGATGCCGGGACATCACTAATCACGTCGGTTTTAGAAGCCTGGGAGGCATCTCAAGATGCTCTAGGAGTTTTTTGTGATCTCTCCAAGGCTTTCGACTGTGTTGACCACCAAACACTTATTATGAAGCTAAGGTACTACGGAATCAGTGATACGTCACTTGATCTCGTAATGTCTTACTTGTCGGGTCGTGAACAAAAGGTTTCTCTGGACGGGCTCACTTCGGTAGGATCAAAAGTTAAAATTGGGGTTCCGCAGGGCTCCATTCTGGGCCCCTTTTTATTCTTAGTCTACATAAATGATCTTCCTTGCATGGTTCAGAAGTGGTCAGACATAGTTTTATTCGCTGACGACACCTCTATAATATTTAAAGTTAATCGGAAAGACGATAATCTAGATACACCTAACAATATTCTTAATTTAATTTCGGATTGGTTTTCTGCTAATAATCTACTATTAAATGCTAGTAAGACTAAATGCGTCCGTTTTGCTTTACCGAACGTGGCAAGCGTAAACACGCGTATCGAATTAAATTCAGAAATTCTAAATTTAGCTAATTCCACAATTTTTTTAGGGATCACTCTAGATAAAAAATTACAATGGGGTCCACAAATTGAGAGATTATCAGCTAAACTTAGCAGCGCAGCGTTCGCGGTCCGAAAAATAAGACAACTAACTGACGTTGCAACGGCTAGATTGGTATATTTTGCTTATTTTCATAGTATAATGTCATACGGCATTATTTTATGGGGATCAGCGGCTGATATCGAATCGATATTCATCTTACAAAAAAGAGCAGTCCGTGCTATTTATAATCTAGGAAGCCGCGATTCTTTGCGATCTGTTTTTAAAGAAAGCAATATACTAACCGTGTCATCTGAATACATCTTTCAGAATATAATGCACGTTCGTAAAAATATTAATAAGTTTTATAAGGTCAGTGACACCCACACCATTAATACGCGGAATAAAAATAAACTAGCAATACCCTCGTTTAGACTAGAAAAGTCAAAAAAATCTTTCTTGGGTAGTTGTATTAAATTTTATAATAAACTTCCCAATAGGATAACGCAGCTACCGGACAAACTATTTAGGGTCCATATTAAAAACAAACTTATGACTAGGGGTTATTATAATATTAAGGAATATATTGAGGATAAAAAAGCCTGGGATTAGGTGTTCTCTTGCACATTGCGACCTCCTGGGGCCCTGAACTATTCGCTTATTACACCACCTAATTTAAATAATTAAAAATATCTAAAATTGTGAACTCAAAAATTAAGCTATATACAATCAAATAAATCAATTAAATTATATGACGACCGATCGAAAAAATCATATAAAAATAATAATTAATATGGCAAATCCTTGTAAGACAAGTCACAAATACTTATTTTAGTAAATTGACCAAAACCAAGCCCACTGAGTTTGACTCGCTGGATCTACTCAGAAATGGGTCGCGCCGCGTAGTATCCAGTGGTAAAGTAAAGCCCGCTGAGTTTGTTCGCCGGGTCTTCTCAGTCAGGGCCGCGTTGGATCCGGCAGTAAGCCTAAACATACGGGACGTATCGGAAATACTTATGGTCGTTGTCTTAAGTTGGACCCAAAACAAGCCCACTGAGTCTTAGTCGCTGGATATACTCAGGACTGGGTCGCGTCGCGTAGTTCCAGTGGTAGTGTAAGCCCACTGAGTTTGTTTCGCCGGGTCTTCTCAGGAAGGGCCGCGTTGGATCCGGTGGTAACTATAAACCGCTACGCACCGTTGTAATATTTATGGTCCACAAATAATATAATTTAATTTGACTAACGTAAATAATGTATTTCTTTGACAAATAAATTACTATAAAGTAAAAACTAATACTTTAAATAAAATATGAATAAAAACTAAATAAATTAAAAAAACTAATCATAAATTATAAATAAAAATAAAATTAATTTAAAAATAAATAAAATTAATAAATAAATTGATAAAAGCAAGAAATTAAAATAAGTAATAATAAGCATAGGAAATATATTGTAAATAGAGATTAAGTTCTATGTGTATTGACTTGTCATAAGAGCTCCTTAATTGCCTACGTGATCAATAAATACATTTCATTTCATTTCATTTCATTTCATTTCATTTCATTTCACATAAACTAATTTTTCGTAGTGGGTCAAAATGCTAACAACTATTAACTTAGATCTAACTATAGATTTATAATTCTGTTTGATATAAAAATATAAACCCGTATATTATGAGCATGTGCATAATTTGAATTTTAACGATTGTTGATCATATAAAATTTATTTGAAAACGAATATTTTCCCATATTCGTTGACAATGATTTAAGAGCGGTACGGTGTTGCAGGTCGGCCGAGCGTTGTCCTTTAACAAAACCCCTTCGAAGCTGAAGCGCGCGATGTCGTCGATGATATCGCCGTTCGGCTCCACGTCGAACCTGACGCCCGCCTCGCAGCTGGCGCAGATGAGGCTGGCCAGCTGCAACAACATTAACGTGAGTGCGGCTGTTTGAGTACTCGAGATGTGTTGTTATTGTTGTGTACGTCATGTGTGTGTGTAACGTGGTGCGTGCGTGCAGGAGATGGGCGCGGGCGGCGGCGGCGCGGAGGGCGGCGGCGAGGTGCTGGTGGCGCCGCTGTCGGTGCAGCCCACGCGCAAGGCGACGGCGGGCGCGGCGGCGGCGCTGCGTCGCTTCTGACGCCGCACGCCGCGCCGCGCCTGACCGCGGGACCCGCACAGTGCTACGTGTGCGCTTTGGAATTGAATCGGATTACGGATGAATTTACTCGCGCAGGTTAACTTATTCGATAGTATTATTATGTGTTACGATCGACGGCCTATTCAAATCGAATATTAAATGTTATTTGAATCGTTATTAAAAGAGTGTAATTAGGTGTTGTGATTTAAAGTCGTTCATGCAGCTGCGAGACCGGGTGACTGATGTCGTTGTTGTCGGAAGCTAACGTGTGGTGTGTAATTGCGGAGTCTTTCGGTTTTGTGAGCCCGTCACTTAATTTCCAATATTTGGCTATTTTGAGGGCGACTGCGACGCCATCATACGGGGTCAGTGAAATATAATTGTAATTATAAAATGGATATTTTGCGTGTTGGGTAACATGTCACAGATTATTATTGATATTATTGAGCTTTAGCGTTGAGGATATTGTGTACATATTGTGATATTTTAATTTAATCAACAGATAGGCAGCATAGGTTAAAGTAGTCAGTCATTAACCATATTCCCGTGTGCTACGTTGTGCGCGCCGAGCGGTGCTGCGCGTTGTACATTATCACTTATAGTCATTGTTTGGGAGCAGTGGGAATCGCCGACTTGTAAATAGCGTGCATCAAACACTAGTACAGCGAGACATTCATAACGACGCGCTTATGTATATGGAATTACTTGATTAAGTTGCAAATTGCGTCTGTTATTTCTATACCAGTCTTGATGACCTCTTGTGCAACACAAACGTTTTGGTTGGTCGGCTCTATCGCCGTGTTTGGACAAGCTGTGTACCAGTTGACCTTTTTGTTGTATTTCTACGACTTTATTAGTCTTTGTTAAATAACTAATTATAAAAATCAATAAAATTTTATTTTAAAAGTAAAGAAACACCAAACTCAACTTTTTCTTTCATTAAAATGACAAAAACGGAATGTCATTGTCGGATTTGAGCAATTAATCAAGTATCAAGAATAAAATTCTTCCTTGTAATGTAGTAACGGTTAGAAGGTGATTGTTAAACAATGCCATTAAATGTGCTGTAGATGTAAATGGCGACGTTGTCTCTGTGTATTTTCGGGATATTGCGGGGTGTTGTTTGCCATACTATACATGTCGTAGTGTTAGGCAGGTGCGACTGGACTCGTGTGCGCGCCGGTTGTGAACGCGGCGCCGCGGACAAGAGGCATAAGGCTACGTATCAGTTATTATATGTGCGCATATTAATGCATTGTACAAAGATCTATATTTATAAATATTTTAAGTGATTGATAAAATAAATTTTATTCTCAATCAGAAGACTTTTTATTATTTCATCTGACTCCTTTATCTCAATTGTCATGGTTGCATACTTTTGTCCAGCACTATAACATATTTATACTAGCACATGTTTTTTCACAAATATCACCACAAGTTTAACACTCCTTATTTTGGGCCGAACGGGTCTCAGTTGGACCAGAACAATTAGAAATCAAGTTCCGCGGCGCGGTGATGGTCGTAAAAATACATAGGCATTGTGGCACGCTCGCAGCGGCACCGCCGCCGCCACGCCCGCCAGCGGCGCCACCGCCAAGTACATGAAGAATGCCGGCATCTCTGCGTCTAACAACATTGTACTCTTGATGATAAGGGTTACCTGAAAAAATATATTTTGTCAATATGCCTACAGTTATTGGCTGATTTTATTCATGCTTTCAAGCGATACACCAGTGGCATGGAAATCATACTTGTGTTTATGACACGAAGTTTATCATGGATGATTGCTAGAAATATACATCGTTCGAATGTTCAGACGTGGTACGAAAACCGTACAAGTGTGTCTAGATACTCCACAAAATGTTCGAATTCTCTATCGTACGTCGTAATCATAGAGTAAGATCTGAGTGAATGATAAGTGTCATAGAAAATAGTATTGATTTATAGAAGTGAAAAACTTTCTTGGCGTTGAACGTTGGAATATTAGAACTTCTTTCGGATTATAGAGTAACCCTCAGGGCACGGGCCTGCTCTACAAAGATTGAGAGTGGATAGGCCATTAATTAAAAAAATGTATGTAAAAGATGTTAGAATTTCCAATCAAAATAATCATACCCACCAAAGTAATGAACGGTATCATTTGCAGCTGTGTGTTGATGCGCGTGGAGCACGCATTCTCCTCTGTGGCCAAGTTCAGATCGGATACAAAGTCATGACTGCGGTACACATACAATATTCCAATTAACTCCATCAGACAAACGAAAGGCATCGCTGCTCCAGTCATTATAGCATCCACGCTCTCTAATAACGCCACGCCTCCCTGAACATAAAATTCAACTGTTAGTTACAATACTGAGTTTGTTAGTCTTTATCGTGGCAAAGGATAGAAATCATTTAGATGATTAGGTGAGCCTGAGATTGAAACTATTGGAGAAAAGATGAAATCTGTTTATCCATCACAAAATTATAATCTTTGATTAGATATGGAGTTTCTTTTTTATTTATTTACACAGATTTGAATAAGACAGTGCTGTATTTTTGGACCTCCCATTTAGCGTCACACGCGCAGTCACGGACTGAAGTTACCTAGTAAAAGTTGAAACTAAACAAGTTTATGAAGTGGCTACGTACATTAGTGGCAAAAAGGAAGCTCAGCATCATACAGGTTAAAATTAAACCGCCGACTACTATTTGTTCTACGAAGCTGAAAATAAAATGATTTATTTGAGCTCGGTTTGAATAAAGTCCTTAACTTACAAATAATCATAAGTGGAAAAACATCTTACACAAGTTTTACTCTATATTCAAATATAGTGTGTAAAGCTGTCTTGAGTAACACATAAGCAACGGTCATGTATGAAAACATCAACCCTCCGAAAATGATTGTGGACCTGGAAGATAAAATAATAAATACATGATGCGAACTCTACTTAGAGATAGAACATTTAAATAGAAATATAAGTGAGTTATTAACAATCTAGATTCTAGATAGTAAAACAGTAATCTCCACATCTTCTATCAACTTTATCTACATATGTATAATCTTATTGTATCGTTTCTAATGAAGGTACGGGCTACAGGGAATCAAATATTTATTATGATATGTTATTTTATTTCAAGAATTATGAAAGCATATGTATATTAGGGGCTTAAGATACTTACACGAGATGAGAATAATTTCCGTTTGATGTGCACTTTGAATACATTGGTATAATCCACAAATTACCTTTAAAAAAACATACATAGTAAAAATCAATCCTTCAATAAAACTGATTATGCATGTAGGTCAAGGGCAGATCCAGCTTTTACGCCAGGGGGGTCACATTACAGTTTATGTCAGATTTTACCTCACGGGGGCGGGGGTCATATAGGTCATGTCAGAACACCCGGTCCGATTTCAATACTGCCCTAGATGTAGGTACAATTAGCAATTCTTCAATCCCAATTGACACAAAATCTTTATATACTCTTAAAGCCCTAACATACATCATACAGTATAAAACCGAAGCATTCATCTACAATTACATAAGGTTCAAATTCTAAGCATATCATGTAACAATTATGCAAATCACTAGTCAATGGGAGAACCAAGTAAGCTGTTTACTTTCCCGCATGTTGAATAGTCCCTGCGAGTTGGGTTGTATGTAGTCGACGAGCGCGCACATGGCGGCGCCGGCCGTGTGTAAAGCTGTCAGCAGCAACACTAAGCCAGAATGCCACACATTTTCACCGTGTAAGTGAGGATCTATGTGCCCCGATGCTGTAATCAAGTGCGGATTAATTTAATTCATCAACTGAATGTCTACTTCTAGATGATAGATCTCAATAGTATTCTTTGTCTTGTGTGCCAAGTTTAGTTTGTGTTCATCTAACCAATGATAAGAAAGAAATAGAAACAATAACTCCCGATGTTACCAAAATGGTTTAATCCTTTTCCGTGTAATATTTCTGTACCCACACTTGCCGAATGTATGTAGAGCGCTACTTCCAAAGCGTCAGCTAAACCCTGAGAGGTAATAAAATGTTTTAACACCCGCATGTTTTCAAAACTCATTATTAGACAAAGGACTAAGGAGCAATATGTAACCCACTGCAACTATTTCCTTGGCACCGACTCTGAATGCTTTACGCAATGCTTTATGCAAAGATGTAAAGTTCGAAGTCGCCACCACCACTAACAGTAAAACCCATATCCATGGTACCAAGATGAACCACGACTTTATATTGTTCCATATCAGCTGAAATGTAAACAAAAAGTTGAGTATCATTTCTATATTCCCATATAGAATAGAATAAATATGAAGAGAGAGAACACATACTCTTCCATGTAGAACTCGCTCAGTAATCAAGAAGCCCCACAGCATCAGCCAGGTGAGGATGAGACACACTACCAGCGTTATGTTGAACTGTGATAAACTCAGGTCGGATCGCAAATGAACCACCTCCACACTACAAAAATGTTACCAATTACATCACATTGTGACGAAACGTAGTAGTAACTTAAGAATCCATATTCTATCAACAAATTAAACCAAATATTCTATCAACAAATCATTTTCTTACAAAATATCCAAAACGATTAAAGAATTATGTATGAATAAGTTGATGGCCCCTGATGAGAAACATCCCGTATTTGGTCTAAACTAAACGGCATTGGCTTATTGTCTTTATATAAGGCTAACGCCCAAATACTGGAACGCAAATTAAAAATAAATGGCGCTTAACTACGTTAATCCCGATTAAATGTACTGGCTGAGTGGGCCGTGCGCTGTTAAGAGCAACTTATTATTTGAATGGCGTTCCAGTATTCGGGCGTTAGAAACTTACTAGAAAAAATTATACGCTGGAGTGCTGAATAAAGGAGGGTAATCTCCTGAGTAAGACTCCTCGCACAACGCTATTTTATATGTGTGATCACGGCGACTTTTTAGGTTTCTGAAATCATAGCTAAAGACAAATGAATATACATAATAAATTCGATCAAAAGAAAAATATAAAATACCCATTCTATGCAATGTTCGTTTCTGAAAACTAGCATACCTTTGCGAAATATTTCGCCAGGAAAAATCAAGAAATTCTACAGTTGGACTCATTGTTGAAAATGGCTGTTCTTCATCAACTGATAATTCTTCATCTTCTAATATTTCTTCACTGTCTTCTACGTCACCAGTTTCCAATGAAAATCTGGTCTAAAAATTATGCAACGTTAAATATGGTGTTATTTTTTCTGATGATCTTATCCTATAATCATTATTCTTATCCTGTAATTAATTAAATAGACCAGGCAGACCTTATTAATGTTTTCGGCGACTGCTATAATTTCACGAAGTGACAGAAAAAATAGTACCTGCCTCTTGTAACATCGTAGTTGAAATTTCCTTCCACAGCGGTTCATACGCTTTCAGATCAAAATCTCTAAAAATAATAAACTATTTTAAATATATACGAAGGAAATTATTTTTTGATATCCCCAAGAAATCATGTAAAATATGCAATATTCTTACCTACAATATGTAAACGGCAACCTGGCATCAGCAACGGAATGGATTACATACATTGCTGCTATGGCGGCTATTGTGCAACAAGTGATGGCTCGGACAATGGCATTAATACATATTGCTAATCCGATACCTAAAAGAAATCATTTTTCTAATTATCTATATGTATACAGTATAGGTACCTAGCATATTTTAACTTGGTTAAATATCACAAGTTTACCGTCCAGCATAGGAATGATGCGAAAAGCACGACCGGGCCCGCTGATACTCCACTGTCCTAGATACACTTCGAAGTGCCGCAATGGATTTGCGAGTACAAGCACTGCCATTATCAGGAACATCATGAATACAACTGAAATATACATTATAATATAACTATCTACCTTCTTAGGATAGTTATGTTTCAATAATCGGTGAATGCCGACAAGCACGTGTGATTAACTATAGAGTAAACCCTATCAATTAAACTCAGGATTATGGAGACCTGTGTTCCGCAATAAGATATTATAGGTTTATACGCTATGATTTCATGATATACGTATTCTTTTGTTCAATTTCGTTGTGGATTAAAGGCACTTTAGTGTCCTTAAAGGATTCACCGAGCTTTAAAGCAGAGTTAATTCTTTGCGACCAATGTCGATCCTGGCTGATCCTGTCGAACTGCGTGGTGGCCTGTTGGTAAATGGACTGGGACGTATACGGGCTGATACAGAGCAATGTCGATCCTGGGCAAGGGCGGATCCAGCTTTTACACCAGTGGGGGTCACATTAAAGTTCATTTCAGATTTTACGCCAGGGGGGTCATATAGTTCATGTCAGAACACTGGGTCCGATTTCAATACTCCAATTCGTAATAATGACTTTTTAAAGTTTGTTACAGGCGTAATTTGTGAACACATACATTTTTCTTTATTTATCGACATACAAAGTTATAAATTTTATCAACAAGATAATTAATAAATTTTGTCAATCTGGGGCCAGCCCAGGAGGGGGGAGGGGGGTCATGACCCCCTGGATCCGCCCTTGATCCTGGGTAATATGAAGTTGCAGTGGTGAGTGGGTGGGCGCGTGGTGGATCTATTTTATGATTAAGCAACTAGCGCCCAAATACTGGAACGCAACTTAAATATAAATGGCGCTTAACTACGTTAATCCCGATTAAATGTACTGGCTAAGTGGGCCGTGCGCTGTTAAGACCAACTTATTATTTGAATGGCGTTCCAGTATTCGGGCGTATGTAATGTAACAGGCACGCTAACAGAATCCGCCGGTGAGCGCGGAGGCGGTGACGCGGCAGTGCATGGCGAGCAGCGCGGCGAGGGCGAGCGAGCCCACGCGCAGGCGCCGCCGCCCCGCCGCGCGCCGCCGCGGCCGCCCGCCCGTCGCGTTGTCCATGCCGGGGATCTGCGTCGTCGACCACACCACCGACCACTGGCTTTGCTGAGCAGATTACAATATTACTAATTCACCAATGGACATTTATCAAGACAATCGATGACACGCCCTTCACTAGTCGACAATATACGGTTTTAATTTATATATATTTTTTTAATTGTCTATTTCTTTATCCCACGTTTGTTTTGGTACAATATGATTTTATACACATTTTGGAACCATCCCAACTTCTAACAGGCCTTCTGGGTGAGAGGGCACTCAAGTAATGGAATAATAACAATGGAAGTAACTATAAATATAAATCTTCACTTACGAAACACAGGACACGGTAAGTAATGTACATACGTGACTTGTATAGATGCAGGCGAGTACCTAATGTATTTGAAATGGTATAGAGAGCAGGAGCCACTCAGTAGTCAATATGAGCTACACCCATTTGCACCAGTCAGCCTCCTTGCAACCTCTGATTGAGACGCAGTGTAAGAGTTTCTCAGTGTTGCACCATCAGTCCACAATATCCTAATTTATGCGACCTTTTCTTACTTACCCCATCTCTATTCTCGAATGTTAATATTGTTTCTAGAGACTCTTCGTTTCTGTTTCTGTTGGGGTTTGGTAACATGTTCACTATAATTTTTCTACTCCTTACTTTGTTACCAAATATCCGAAAACGTCACATGAATTTGGCGTTATAAATGTCTAAAGTTTATTTTTATTCTACGACAAAGAAGGAAACGCTTTTTTACAAAATAATATTTATTATAATTTATCTAATTTTTTACATTTTATTAACAGTACAAGGCTCCTCGGAAGTAACCATTTTTCTTAAATACAATTTAATCTTATCCATACATAGACACGCTAATCGCTATCATACAAACTAAAGCAATCAGTAGGAGAAAACATAATGCTCCAAGAATATCGCCATTAAGATTCCATTATTATACAACAGCATATGGTACAAAAATAACGATAAATACATAATTTATAAAATCACACTTAATCGGTATTGAAAACTTCGATTATGTACAATCAGTCGAAGTATAAAACAATAACCACTGTATTATTGTTGGATCCAACGATCTAACTCAGTTCCATACAAAAGAGCAATAGATATGAGTGAAACTTCGACTAATTTATTACGCGCACTTCTTTTGCCTGCCCATATCCCACACATAATATGTATATAGGGTAGGCGCAACCCATAGCTTGACAAAAAAGAGTTTTTAATGAGGGTGCCCAGATCTAATTAATATTAATATTAATATGGCAACCCGATATACTACGACATACAGGGTATATCAAGACTGCTACCGAAAACGAAGCCGGGTGGTAGTTTAAGCGACTTCAGACACAGTGCAACAGAAAAAGTTCCAAAAAAAAGCGACAATTTTTTTTTGTTATTTTTTTCCTATGGCCATATTTGGGTGGTAAATACATTTTTTCCTAAAATAATATTATATACCCTTTTATTTATAAATACACTAAGGTATAAAAGAGTTTAAATTATTATTTTAGCAAAAACTATGGATTTACCACCCAAAAATGACGATATTTAAAAAATCATAACAAAAAATTGTCGCGTTTCTAGGCGAAATTTTTAATTGCATTGTGTTTGTAGCCACTAAAACTACCACCCGGCTTCGTTTTCGGTAGCAGTCTTGAGATACCCGGTATAATGTTTACATAATTATTCTTTTATTTATTGTTGTTGTATATGTTTGTTGACTCAATATGTCCAGTAGCTATCCAGGCTACAATATCCTTCAATTCGAAACACAACAGTGCATTCAAACTGATGTTTGGCGGTAGAAATAGACATTGTGGTGGTACCTACCCAGACGGCCTGACGCATATGACGACCAACCAGTGCTTTTCTTTAATGCCGATGGTTAACGCATCGTTCTCTTTTTTGCCAAGTTATATAATATTTTCATAACACAGAATGACTGACATAGTTTTACGACTGATACAAACATTTATGTAAAAAGCTTCGGCACGTTACAGGTATATGGACTTCAACTTTTTTTCGAAATTCGTTTTAGCACTCCCAGATGTACAAGTTGATAAGTACATTATGGGTTCTTTCATGACACATGTTCAACACACACAAAAATCAATTCGGTACTAACTATGCCCTATCTAGCTGAGTTTAGTATTAAATGCATCATGCGCCACCATTCTATAGAGGTTTAGTTTCACTGTAATAGACTGAATGATGTCACAAAGTTATTATAATATGTACAATACTATAGTCAAAATATTACTTCAACTATTCGATTGCGTAAGAATACCCTTATAATTAACTTAAATTACAATATAATAACGAGTATGGGTAATGTGGTTAAAGTCAACAGCAGCGTGGCTCTACAACTTTATCCACAAGTTGTAGTCACGCTGTTGTCAGTTTGTTACTGTGATGGGCCAGCATGACGTCCATGATTCAAGTCATGATTGGATGTTCATGGGCGGCAGTGATCACTTACCATCAGGTGACCTGTTTGTGTGTAGATTAGGAATACACTAGGACGACGCTTTCAGTACATGTTGAACCAAATCCAGTCGTAACTGTAGACGCTTGTTCACGAACTATACAACATGTAACAGATTTAAATGTAAAAGCGGAAAGTAGTACGTTCAGAATCAGCTACTGAACCGATATCAACATTTTTTTCGGTAGGTATTTTTTTTCAAAATAATTAGTTAAGACCAAGTAAATTACAGACACTCCTTCGTTTAGTACTCCGAACAAACGAAATTGAAACGTAACTCCAGCACATAAGATCATTTTTAAATGAATCACTAAACGAATACTCTAATAAACTAAATAATGAACAAAAATGAACTTTATTTCGATAGTCATAAAGTTTATTTAAGCAATCTATCATTAATCAAACGCACACAACGATAGGCCTGAATAAACGTAATAAGCTACCAAAATAAATAACTATCATATTCTCTTTTCCGCACATTTAACTACAACTAGATAGAGCAGGATGCAGCTATTGTTTAATGCAATTTGATCCATCCGACAAACGATGGCGCGCGCGGCGGTATAGGGATGCGCCGCGAAAAAAATTACTCCCGGTATTTGCAAGACCGGGCGATCCAAATTCCAAATCCCGCGCAATACATGCACTTAAATGAAACAAATTAAATTTTAACAAAATCAATATGAAAAGAAACAACAAATAGGTATTTCTATGAAACATAATTTCGGGGAACGTTAAAATGGTGATTAAATTCGGTTTGTAATTTTGCTACAATGTATGCGGAATCCCGGTGTGTCGGATATCCTGTTATTGCAATCCCTAAATGGGCACCGAATATGTGAAAAAAATCTAGTCGTGCACCGCAGTTATCTGTGTCTACTTGTGTTTAAGTGTTAAGTAGATATGTATTTCGATAACTTTCGCGCGCGATGTCTTTTCGGTATTCGAATATTCAAATACACTGAAATGGTGAGAACTTTGGCACTGTGTGGTGATAATGTATCATTGGCATGTCTGACGGTATCTCGATGCTGAGTTCGGAGAGCGCTGGATAGGTCGCGGCGAACCTGTGCAATGGCCTCCTAGGTCACCTGACTTGACTTGACGCCTCTTGACTTTTTTTGTGGGGACGTAATAAATCTCTGGTATCCTTCAGTGAAAGTACTAATGTGGAGGATCCAGGATGAGGAGGATAATGTGGAGCAAATTCCTAAAAGTGAAGAGTGACACTGAAGTTTTACATAAATTACGTGAACAATTACGCAAATGTGCATCAAAGTGTATCAAGGTGGTGGACATGTCGAACATATTTTAAAAAGAAATCGCCTCATGAGTGCCATGTAACACGTAAGTTAATTTTGTTGTATTTTTTTGTGTTGTGATTCCCAATCTAGTATTCGTTGTTAGATATTGCGTTATATTATTATCTTATTCAATAATAATGCAAAATAAATGACGCCCGTATCCTGCCCGCCTGTAGGAACTAAGTTTAGCGGAAGTGAAATTAATAATATTTTATAGCCGATTCATGCAAAATATTGTCTTATGTTGGGTTCGTACGCATTATATCTAGTAAGTAAAATATTTAGATTTTATAGTTAAAACACAAATGTTATGCTTACAGATTAAATAAATAATAATTTGTTTACCAAACCACCCAGTAATCAGTTACGTACGTAATTTGTATTTCGTTTATTGTCAGCTGTTTCTGCCGGCGCGGCGCAGCGGTCGGCGACCGGCGTTAGGTACTCGTGTGAATGTGTCTTGTGTACATGTGTGCGTGTCCGGCGAGCGTGTGTAGTAGTACACTCTTATTTGTAACTCGTAAGGTGACCATGTTAAGTGCCTACATTTGGTATAACTAATTTCATAAATAAAAGATTTTGTAATTATGATAGTACGATTTCAAAGCATAAACTATGATTGCAATAATATTTTAAAGTTGGGGTGTCTGAGGTTGTGAATTAATCCTGTTACACGTTGTATAACTATTACACGTAATATAAACTGCACGCTACGTTATCTATTATCAGAGATGTTGCACCAGCCGGATGGAAATTATGTAAGTTTGTAAGTAAGACCCTGTTCTTTGTCAAGTATCTGATGTAGTATAATGTCGGATGCTGTAATGATTATGCATTTTATATGAAATAATTCGCACCGTTCTATTGTGTGCGAGTTTCATGGGCTATTCACATTTACCGGAAGATGGGTTCAAGTTTTGTTCAGAGATTCAAAATTTACTCCCGCTTCTATCGGGTCCGACATCCGAATAATGAATGTATGAGCTGATGTCCTATATAAATAAATCGAGTCTCCGACAATTGCGTAAAAAATACCGGATTAAGCAATTGCAGAGCTTTTGATGACAAACAAAACAATACGCCTGGGAATATATTGAGTATCGTTTTTGGTAAGTAGTCGTAAGTAGTAAGTTTTGTGGCGCGGAAACTTCTGAGTATGCATTCGGAGTCTGTGTCAGGTTAAGTGTGTTTTATGACTTATCCGGCGATGGGCCTAAGAGTGTAGTGTTGTGGGAGTGTGTGCGTGCGTGTCGCTAGAGGCGCGCGTGCAGCGCGGCGCAGTAGGCGGGCTATGGCGGCGGCGGCGCGGCGGGCTGCGGCGCCTCCTGCGGCAGCGTGAAGTTGGTGAGCAGGTCGCGCACCGCCGGCCACAGCGTGCACTCCGAGTGAGACTGGTTGAACTCGTTGAATCTACACACCGTACATTTGTTGTTTTATTTATTACGCAGGAAAAACGTTCATTCACACTCAAACGGGCAGCAATCCTTTACAAATCCTTTATAAGGTCAGTGACACCCACACTATTGATACGCGGAATATACTAGCAATAGCCTCGTTTAGACTAGAAAAGTCAAAAAAATATTTCTTGGGTAGTTGTATTAAATTTTATAATAAACTTCCCAATATGATAACGCAGCTACCGGACAAACTATTTAGGGCACATATTAAAAACAAACTTATGACTTGGGGTTATAGGGGTTATTATAATATTAAGGAATATATTGAGGATAAAAAGCCTGGGATTAGGTGTTCTCTTGCACATTGCGACCTCCTGGGGCCCTGCAGTTTTCACTCATTACATCCCCTAAATTAAATAATTAAAAAAATTTAACTTAAAAATTAATCAATATACAATAATTAAATTAATCAATTAAATTATAACTAAATATTTAATGATTAATTAATGCCAATTAAAATCATATGACGACCGATCGAGAAAACAAATAAAAATAATAATATGGCAAATCTTTGTAAGACAAGTCACAAATATTTATTTTAGTAAATTGACCAAAACCAAGCCCACTGAGTTTGACTCGCTGGATCTACTCAGAAATGGGTCGCGCCGCGTAGTATCCAGTGGTAAAGTAAAGCCCGCTGAGTTTGTTCGCCGGGTCTTCTCAGTCAGGGCCGCGTTGGATCCGGCAGTAAGCCTAAACATACGGGACGTTTCGGAAATACTTATGGTCGTTATCTTAAATAGGACCCAAAACAAGCCCACTGAGTCTTATTTGCTGGATATACTCAGGACTGAGTCGCGTCGCGTAGTTCCAGTGGTAGTGTAAGCCCACTGAGTTTGTTTCGCCGGGTCTTCTCAGGAAGGGCCGCGTTGGTTCTGGTGGTAACAATAAATCGCTACGCACCGTTGTAATAATATTCATGGTCCACTAATTAATTTAATTTAATTTGACTAACGTACATATTGTATTTCTTTGAAAAATAAATTACCATAAAGTCATAACTAATACTTTAAATAAAATAAGAATAAAAAGTAAAATAAATAAAACTAATTCTAAATAAATATAAAATTAATTTAAAATAAATAAATTACATAAATAAATTAATTAAACCAAGAAATTAAAATAAGTAATACTAAGTATAGGAAATATATTGTATATAGAGATTAAGTTCTATGTGTATTGACTTGTCATAAGAGCTTTTAAATTGCCTACGTGACCAATAAATACATTTCATTTCATTTCAATGCTCAAGGAAGACGCTGTGGAGAATCTTAATATTTAATTCTACATCACTTATATTTTATGTTACGGTTTACATTTTCAGTGCGACGCCAAAACACTGAATCTAAACAAAGCACCTAGTACGCACTCACGTAGCGAAAAAAAAGAAATAACATGTATGTGCGTCATAGTCAACGTGCTAATTACCTTGATGATTATCTTGAACTAGCTGTGCCCGCGACTTCGTGTGCGTGGAATTTAATTAAAAAGTTAATTCGTTTATTTAGTATTTTTTTTGGTTTTTGCATTTTTATTTTAATTATTATCAACCTTACCGCGATCTAATTCTACGGTGGCGCCATCTCTTAGCGAGCGGCGGTAAACTCCCGTTACACATTTATTTTCAGTTATTTGTATTAGCTTTATTGAAAAATGTCTTTATATACAATATTTTGTAAATGTGATATTGATTCGTTGGTGGGAGAAGTGGTGGGAGGCGCCCGACGTGACGGCCCAGTGGTGGCATGCGCGTGAGCTGCGCGCGGCACTTAGCATTGCAACGTTACTTTATTTTTCTAAAATAAATGTAGCCTAAGTTACTCCTTGTTATATCAGCTACCTGACAAAAAAAGTCCTGTCAAAATCGGTCCAGCCATTTCAGAGATTAGCCGGAACAAACAGACAGACAGACAGACAAAAAATTTTATAATATCATTTTCGGCACAGGTATCGTGTATATAACGATATGTAGTGGGACATTTATTTTATTTTCACTCTTAAAACAGACACTTCAATTTTATTTATATGTATAGATAATCAACATGCAACAGGCAACTTACCGTTTGAGATGGAGGCTAACAGCGATGAGATGTGGCTGTGCGTTCTGCTTGTCAGCTAACTGCGTTACGTTCAACTGCATGTCGTATACAAGCGGGAGTACAAGTTGCGTGTCCACGCGGGTAAGGCATATCTGTACAAGAGATAAAAATAAAAATGGAGGTAAAATACATTAAATAATTATATGTTTCCGTGAAGATTAATGTGACTTCCATTTATGTTATTGATTTTATTTACTGTGCGATTTAGTTTTTTTTTTAGTATCTAAAGGTCATGCAAAGGTTAAAATACGTAAAGAAAGTCGTTAATATTAAAGCAAATAGTTATAATATGTTATACTGACAAAGAAGAGTATTTTGTGTTTGGCGAGCAGCACGGCGGGTTGCCCGGCGGGCACGATGGGCGGCGCGGCGGGCGGGATGCGCAGCGCCCACTGCACCTGCCACAGCGCCGGCGCCGCGGGGCCCAGGTCGGCGCGCATCAGCGCCACCAGCGACGGCAGCGCCGCCACCGGCGCGCCCCACCACCGCCCCCACCCCTGCAGCGCCGTCGCGCGGTACGGAGCGATCGCCACGCGCTGCTCGAAGAACTTCTCCATCACCTGCGCACCGACACGCACACTCAAAACTTACTGCTTTCAAACAACAAAATAATCATAACCTCAAATAATTATTCTACTACACCCGGCAATTTCGCAATAGAAACGCACCTGCAGGTCGTCAGTGGTCCACGTGTCTTTGTGGTCTGGCAACGGCGTGAGCTGCAGGTGTAGCGACTGCATGTGTTGCGGGTTGAGCGCCACACGCGCCGCTAATCCCGCGCTTTCACATCGGAATGTTAGACTCGTCGCGTCCACTGACACCAGTGTTAACTAAACAAAGCAACAAGTAAACGTTCTGTATTATTTTGACGATAAATTATGAATAATTAAAGGACCTGGACAGTTTCTGCCTAGTTACTCTTTATCATGCACAGAAATAAGGCAATAATGACATGAATATAAAAAATCAACTATTAATTATAGAATATGTCACATTTCTGTAGAACTTGAGGGAGTAAAATAAATTTTAATAAGATTTTGCATTGATATCTACTCATTTCCGCCATTGTTGGCCCCACATAAACGTTTTGTTCGCAGTAAAGCAAGTGTAAGAAAATGATAATACCTTTTCGTAAAATGATCCTAAAAAATCTATATGTAGGTAATAAGTTATATTCATTAACAATACTAAATATATATATATAAAGTCATTTTTGCCATATATACTTACACATCATATATTCTCCCCATTTTTACACATTTTCATTGCAACAACTAAACGCTACGTTATAATTCTTGACAGGAGCCGAGCTTTTGAGTTTTGTACGTTATCTGTGGTAAAATACGACTCTAGTAGGGATGTAACTTGGCTGGGGAGAAATCGATTTTTATATTAATTGATTTTTTTTACCAAATAATAATCAATTTTCCAAAAATCGATGTTTTTAGTCAAAATAATCGATTTAAAAAAAAAACGACTTTTTGATAAAATAATAAAACAACCCTACTCAATAATCAAAAGCTACTAGTCTGTATAAAATAATTATTTATTATACAAATAAAATATTTTTGAGCAGATTGGATTCTTTATAATCTTCAACTAACGATACGCTTCACTAAATAACAAAAATCATCTCTATTTATTATTCAAAATTAACGGAATAAAATAAAGCTACGGATGCATCAATCTACTGCCATAAATCACTTGGCAAGGATTAGAATGGAGAAATAGAAGTTTGGGTAATCGTTTGCTCAAGATGCGATTCCTTGTTTTACGAACAACATTTCAAACTTTAGAAAAAAGGCGCTCTGCTGGAGCTGATGAAGCAGTTATTAGTAAATGCTTTTTAGCTAACTTTGCAAGTTTAGGGTATGCTCCTTCATAGCTTTTCCATACAGCCAATGGGTTAATTTTTAAATCAGACAAAGGAGCAGCTATGTATAAATCCAAAGCTACGTAGTAAGTAATAAGTAAGTAGTAATTCAAAGTTGCGACTATTAAAAAAAATCGAAAGTATGAAATAGCGAAATAAAAAATCGATTAAAAAAATCGATTATTCTTGGTCAACAAATCGATTAATAAAAATCGAATATTTTAAAAAAGTAATCGATTTTTTTGATTGATTTTAAATAATCGATTATATTTTCACATCCCTAGACTCTAGCGCTCATTGAACGTTATTGTTTCTATTTTGTGCCATTTTGTGCCAAGTTCAAGGGTTATGTTAATTTGTGAACCATTGCTACAAGAACTGGGATTGCCAGTTCTCGTATTTGATTTAAAATGATGAGGTGCATTAATTGTGGAATAGCGACAGGGCGGTTAAAGCGACATGCTATCTCCACATTGTCAGTTCATTCTACAACGACGCTTTCACGATGGATATCAATTGAGGTACTTAGGTCTACTTATAAAACATTACTAACGCTTTTCTCTTGATTATAAATAAGAATAGAATAATTTATTTGTATCCAAAATGTGAATTATTTACATTATGTTTTATTTCTATTGGTCCCAAACTATGCGTGCCTGTATCTTTGAAACCAAGCTATGTAATATAAACATCAAGTGAGATGACTACAAAGTTAACAGGGTGATGTAGAGTTAATTATCATGGAAAACATTCGTATGACTTATATTATACTGAACTTAACTTATTTTTTCAAAAAGTTGAATAAAAATAGCGACTTAAGTACATAACGAAGTCACCAAATAATATAATTATACAAATGATAACATATAAGGTAGTATGTAGTATTATTAATGATTATTGATAAGTGAAATTCAAAAACCAACATAATAGGTAATCTAGAACTAGTTGTGGGTTGGAAGGGGAGGGGGGTAGTGCCCCATCTGCCCTGGTACCACTCCCATGGAAAGATAATGCAACATTCTGAGAAAACCCAATGAAAGTAATCAAACCTCAACCCAAGCCCATTCACCCTTATCCTGTTATTATGCCAACATAGCAGGTCGTAGATTTCAAGTAAACATATTGTAACATCTTATTGTAACCAAGTTCCACAATGAATATATTTGATTTGATTACACAGAAGAATAAGTATACAACTTTAATGTCTTCATTCAACCTAGGAATAATGCTTGTTGGCCATCCTTTTAAAGATGGACTTAGATTTGGTCCTTTTTAATGTTACTAATAAAGTATTCCACAACCGAGCAGCGTGTGCAATGAAAGATCTATCTATGTATAAAGCAGTTTAGGGTGGACAAAAATATTTAAATGATTTATTGTAGTTATTAGTATTTAAAATGAATATTTATCACATCAGCAATGCTATGCTTATAATGTTAAACTTGTATAATGAAGTATATTTTTTTCAGCTTCCTGCAGATGGACATATTTGTCATTCGTGCTACCTATTATTAACTTCAGAAGGTACATCTAATCGGTTATTGGGCCATAACATGGTATGTCTTGGTTGTGGTCGATCAGTATAGAATAAAAAGCATCATGTTATTGAAGCTGGGAATCCACTTGTACAGAATTTTCATTTTGCTATATCACTTCAGGTACTTATTTTGATTAGATAATATTATTTTTATATTTTATGCAGTAAACAAGAACACATAAAATGCTGTATACACATTATTACTATTATTTATTATTTAAATATTTCTTGTGCACTTAAAAAAATTACAACATACGAAACTAATAAATAAAAGTACAAATGTTGGTCTTATCGCTTAAAGCAATGTCTCACAGACAACCATGGGATGGATTTAAAAGAAGGAGAAAGAGAGGGCAGTGTAAAATAAATAATGAAAAGAGAGGAAACTAAATAATACTCATACTAACTAAACATAAAAATACACCAACATAACATACATACATACATGATAAATAGCATAAATACATACATATATAATACTACATAAATATATATATAATAAACACAAATTGTAAAATGATTTAGATGTAGGAAATAAAATTATTTACTTAAATCTATTTAATACATTATTATACATATATTTAATACATTATTATATACTAAAACAAACAAAATTGTTTAGTATATAATAATAATAAAAGAAGATGTATTGAAGATTTAAATTAGTATTAAGAATTATTTGTTTTAAGGAATAACAATGAATAATGTTTGCCATCCCTGTTGGATAAAGGCTAATAGACACCATGATAGATTGAGAGAAGAAATGAGTCAATCTTTAGACAATGTTATGCACGAAGAAGATACATTGATACTCAGTCCCGTGCCTCCTACTTTACCTCCTCTTCCCTCAGTTACACTACCATCCCGTAATTCATCTCAAATAAAATTGCCAAACTATAAAAGGGCGTCAAATACCTCTGCTCATTGTATATTTAACAGATGTAATCACAGGGCATTTTTTATGATTCCTAACTATATCAAAAGGATGTTGTTGAATGATCATCATTTTTATGTACCATGTAATTCTAGAGTGTGTGAATCACATTTGTATGCAGGTGAGTGGAATGAGTTGCCACAAAATATCACAACATTTTCTTATTTTAATGCCAACCAAATAGAGGATATTATCAACATATTAAATTCCACAGGGGAATTAATTAATTTTGAAAACATTCAAGATATGCCAAACCATGTCTGTCATTATTGGACAGGACTTCGATCAAATGATTTCTTGAACCTTTTAATGGTTTACCTACACTTAATGTAAGGAAACCAAAACGAGCTCTATATATTTATCTAAATTGCGTATAGGAGAAAGTAGTAGAAGGTTGTCGACAATTTTTAATATTCCTAGATCAACTTTAGAACTCTTAATGAATAAAGTGAGAACTTGCCTTTATGATCATTTTGTACCACAACATTTAAGACCGCAACATATTAGTCATTCTGATATTGTTGCCAGGAATTTACAAATACCATATGCACTTTTTAGTGATCCAGAATCAGCCCTGGAGAGTAGACCTGCTATAGCTATATTTGATGGCACTTACATTTTTCTTCAGAAATGTTTAAACTATATGTTTCAAAAGAAAACATAAAGCTTACATAAGTATGATAATTTAGTCAAACCCTTTATGATTGTTTCTTGTGATGGACACATAATTGACGCTGTAGGTCCATTCCCAGTAACTCAGACTGATGCAGAAATGATGACCAGTTTATTTGAAAATGAAAATGGGTCATTTCATAGACTTTTTAAACCCAATGACATTTTTGTTCTTGGGCGAGAATTTCGGGATGCAATTACTACTTTAGAAAGTTATAATTAAAGGGTTTATAAACCAGAATCACTAAATGAAGGTAAAACTCAACTGTCTTCTTCACAAGCCAACAAAAGTAGACGGGTAACTCTTTGTAGATGGGTTGTGGAGGTCGTCAATGGGAGATTTAAACGGGATTTTAAATTGTTTAGGCAACGGTATTTTAATCAAGCCGTCAAGATAGCAGCAGCTATTCTAAATAAATATCATCCTGTTCTTGTAGATAGCCCACTGTGTGGGCAAATTATTCAAAGAGCATTGCGATTTATGGACGAAAGGTATTATTTAGGTGATTTTGTAAATGATTACAACTTAAATAGGTGTAGGGTCATGTTTACTAGAATCTATGGTAACCTACCGCAATTGGGGAATTTCCCTAGATTAACTCATGAACAATTGTTATTGATTGCTTTAGGGCCTTATCAAATAAAGCAATCGCGATCGTATGATGGCGAATATATTAGAGGGAATGGCGCATATGAAATAGAAGTGTGTCCAGAACGTGATCTTTCTGAAGAACTGGTCACATATTGGGGGAAACAATCCTTATTTATTAAGAGGACGAATTAAATCGAGGCATATAAGTCAAAGGATATATTATACATAATATATTTTGTTCGATGTTGAACCTTCTAGCAACTGTCCATTAGATGCCATCTTATGATATTATTGCAGCTGCTTGGTTGACAACAGAACAGTAGAATGTTGTTGTCATGTAATGACCACGATCCGGTATTTAAGCTGGGCTCTGTATCGGAACAATGTTTGTCCGCCAGCTTCATTTTTAGACGATATTTTTGTACGTATTGTTGAATATTAATATAATATAGTCGCTCTAATGTAACATAGTTCTGACACCAGTAATATTAGGCTGGTTGATCTTGTTGCGAGGTTCGGGATGGCTATAGGGGAGGTTGGAGGCCACTATGAGGATCTTATCCTGAACGATTGGGAACTCAAAGAAAGAGGTTCTATGCTCACTGGTGTATGCGAGTTATAAACAATACATTACACATACTGTCTGAGAGAGCGCTCTTAGAGCGTTCACTATAAGTATTAGTTACTGTATACAGATTCATTGATTCATTGGGTGTATTCAGTTTCAGTTAAGTGTCAGTAATATTAGGTTGGTAAAGATAGGTTCGGGGTGGGTATAAGGATGGTTGGAGGCCACGATGAGGAACTTATCCTAAATGATTGGGAACTCAAAGAAAGAGGTTCTATGCTCACTGGTGTATGCGAGTTATAAACAATATATTACACATTCTGTCTGAGAGAGCGCCCTTAGAGCGTTCACTGCAAGTATTAGTTACTGTATACAGATTCATTGGATGTATTCAGTTTCGGTTTAAGTGTCAGTAATATTAGGTTGATAAAGCGAGGTTCGGGGTGGCTAATAAAGCGGAGGTTGGAGGCCATGATGAGGAACTTATCCTGAACGATTAGGAACTCAAAGAGAGAAATTCTGTGCTCACAGGTGCACGCGAGTTATAAGATAACGAACTGCGCCACGAAGGCTGTCAATGTATTTTTTAATAATAAAATATGTGTTTTGATAAAAATGATTTTTATTTATTTCATCCTTTGGTGTATATTATCTCCCAAAGCACCCACTGTATTGATGAGACTTAAATAATTATGCTATGTGTGGGAGGAGTGCAAGTAATCTTGGCTGCCAGTAGCTCATTTCACGCTGCGCCAAGTGTTTTAAAAGAGGACGCGGGTTCAATTCCCGCACTAAATGTGACAGACTAATGTGAATCACTTGTATTTGTTTCGGGTCTGGGTGTTTGTGAAACCGTAAAATCTCTCGTAGTTCCTGATACCCATGATACAAGGATCGGTACTAGTGTGGGGTCAGAATTATTTATGTGACTGTTGGGTGTATAGGGTGCGTGTGTTCATGAATAATCTGTTTGCAACTCACGAGTATAAAGAATTAGTATACGTAAGACTGCAGAGCACAGCCCTCCTCAATAATCGACAGTATACATTGTAAACTTAATCTAAATCTATTGACGCATCATAAAAATAAAGTACGACGATGAAGATATATTTTTTTTCATGAAAAAAAATGTGTCTGCAAGGGCCCTGGATTCGTTAAGAAGACAGGTTTATATATTTCAATGATTTTATGTGTTTTAGTGTATTATATAACTAGCGGCCCGGCCCAGCTTTGTCCGGGTACAAAAAGATTTCTGTACAATATTATGTACGTATTATACATATAAACCTTCTTCTTGAATCACTCTATCTATTAAAAAACCACATTAAAATCCGTTGCGTAGTTTTAAAGATTTAAGGCGACTTTGTTTTATACTATGTAGTGATTTCATAATTTTATATATCTTTTTAATTATTAATTGGGAGACAAAATCTATTTGTAAACGTATTTTAACAAGTTCAATAAATTGACAGATAACCTACAAACCTAACCTCAAAATAACATCTATTTTTGTAAATATCTAAAACCCCTAAAGTTCCTAGGCTTTGAAACTTTTAGTGTAATAATCTTGGAACTAACATTATCCAACAATGCAAACTCATTGATGTACAGGACTAGGCACAGCGCCATACTGAAACTGTCCATGTCCTTTACTTATAGAATTATTATATGTCATGATGTGAAATGTAAAATTTCTTTTGAGAATAAAGTTTCTTTAACCACAATAACCTAGATATTACGAATAGCTACGTTTAACAAAAACTATTAAGTAGATAAAAAATAGGCAGTAAATAAACTGAAACAGAACCAGACTGGTCCTGGTTGGAGAGTGCAAGCTTAGTGTACTCACGAACTCCTCCTGGTGCACGAACCGCTGCAGCGTGCGCTTCATGTAGACGCAGGCGAGGAAGCGCTGCAGCGGCGCGAGCGGCGGGCCGGGCGGCGCGCCGGGCGGCGGCTCGCACGGCGTGCACAGCGCCTCCAGCTTGCACACGCCCAGCGGCGCCGCGCACGCGCCCGCCCACGCGCGCCCGCACCCGCGCGCGCTCGCCGTCGCCGAGCTCGACTGCGGACCTGCACATGAGCACACGCACCACTATTATACTTGTTCCTTTTTTTATTGGCAATAATGACAAGACTAGGATGCCGTTAGCTTAACAAAACCAAACACCTTGAATTACAAAGCAATGCTTGACCATTACACAGCGTTAGCCATTCTGAAACGTAATATGTTATATTCGAATATGTCCAGTAGTCACTCTGGCTACCATTTCCTTCAATCCGAAACATAACAGTACATTTAACTGCCGTTTGGCGGAAGATATAGACAGTGCGAATCTACCCAGGCGGCCTCTCATGTATAAGTAACCTATCAACACAATTCATAGTTCTTCCACAACAAACGTATTGTCATTCCAAGAAATAAACAGCTTTATCTTACAATATAACAAATGTACCTTTGTGGTCGAGATGGTGTGTCGCGGCGATGGATGGTGTCCGGGCGAAGGCCTAGGCAGTGAAGGCGACGCGGGCCACGCCGTGAACGGCGACGTGGGCGGTGGGTGTGGCGAGGCGGCGGGCGCGGCGTGCGGGGAGGGCGCGAGCGGCGACGCGGGGGACGCGGACACGCCCGCGCCGCCCGCCGACCCGCCGCCACCACCCGCGCCGCTCGGCGGAGACGTCAGGTTGAACGAACCACCGCCCATCTGTTATAAACAGTTGAACATTATTACCACACGTCAAACTTGCCTATAACTACCTTAAATACACAGATCACTCCAATAGATACCTAATGCAAGGCAGCGGTTGCGCCCAACACATATAAGCTATCAGATAGATATAATCCGATGCCAAATGTCGCGTCATCAGTGACGTCCAAGTAGTAGACCCGCACATGTCGTCGCACGTTAACGAAAATTACATTTTGGGAATATAATATTACGGTTTAAAAATGATTTGTTCAATAAAATGGTGTGCAAAAAACCTCAAAAAAATAAACTCTCTAAAAACGCAATAAGTTTTCATCGATAACTAATATTCTTTAAATTAATTTGGCCCCGAGCGAGCTCAATTTATACTGGTTAATGTATCAATGTCAGACAATCGAGTTCGGGTGGAGAATCAGCCGTCTCTTTTTCGCATAGCAATAACCGTAATATGCCATCTTTTTTGGCGAAATCACGCGGTCCTTCTAGTGTTTGACGCATGTTTATAATATAATTCCCAGAAATATCGATTTATAAAACAATAATGTAAATTAATTTTATTAAATGACAATGGCACAAAATATATATTGATTTGAATAAAATTGCAATTACCATAATTACGTTATTTTATGTAATTTGAAATAGTTAAATTTGTTAACAGGTACTTTTACAATATTTTTTATTTATTTTTTGGCGTAATTAAATTTCCTTTTTTCCCTCTAGTTGTATACGTTTTCAAATAATAGGAGGGTATTTATCATAAGTTTTAGTATACTAAGTTTATGAGAATCAGTAGCACAAGCTATTGCACTAATTTTAACATACGTGTACATCAAGTGGGTTTCATCGTCACTTGTCGATATTACATTTACTACAGCCGCCGTCAGAATTCAAGAAACGGAATAAGTTATTGTAGCCCTTTAGGGCGTGAGGTTTCGTTATTTACTATTTCATATTTTTATCTGATCTTTTATATCAACACTTAATTTGGGTATTTCGCCATTATGGTATACAAAAATACACGGTGAATAATAGAAATAAAACCGTTACATACTAAAGTATAAATCTTAATCCTATTTTATTCGTAGTTAGCGGTTGCCGGTTGGTATAATTTATCAGATCAGGCCGGTGAAAAAAATATTATCAAACATTTAACAAGTTGGTAATTAAGTTATAGAAGCGATCATAACACATGAACTTACTGGCAAATCGAACTATCGATACATTTTTTTTATTTATCGACTTATGCGTATGCCTCATCTCTCCAGTGAAGTCCACGTGACCGCGCTGCAACCCGCCCACCCCCCGCGCAGTTCCCTTCGTTGGCGTTTTCGGTTCAAAACAAAACTATCGTAATGCGGTATCTATTGGAAGTGATCTGTGCTTAAATATTATGTTTGCTACGAATCATATTTATAAATCTATACATTTAGTCAAACGAAATGAGAACAAAGAATGTTGAACGTCATTCAATGTTACTTATTGTACACTAGGGATGTGGTATCAATTATATCGTTCCTTCTCAACCAACTAATATACTATTAATAGTCTTGGTACCTGATGTGCGGGCGACGCGGGATGTGGAGTGACTGGCGCGGAGTGCGGCGTGTGAGGCTGTGGCGGCGTCAGTGGCGCCGGGAAGCGGAGACCTCCTGGCGCAAAACATTCATATAAACCAAAAATATATTATACACAGTTCATATAGTATAACAGCTTTTATTTTAAAGATTTGTAATTAAATATTTATTGTGTATCACCTGGTGGCATCGGTGACATTGGAGACGGGGGATTGTCATCTTCAGCCAACAGTCGAGCGCTCATATTATCTTCAACATAGCGCGATAAAAATGTCTGAAATTAAACAAAGCATTATAACTTGTAATGCATCTATCTACAAGGTAGAGATACAGCGATATAAAGTAATAGAACGTCCGCAATTACAGGTCGTTATGGAATGCTCATTTCCAACAGAGGACTACCTAAATAATAAAAAACATATTTTTTTGTTGTATTATAATATTTACCTTTAGTCCCTGAGCGGGTGCGAACTCGTCCACTACAGGGCTCCTGTCGAACTTGGAGTATGAACCGTCTCGGATAGTGACCACGCCACCGCCGCGAATGCCCACCTCTATACAATACGCGCCCGCGTATATTACACGAATCTAAATAGTGTTGTAAAGATAAATTAAAAGTTTATTGTCATTTATATGAGTTATTTGTCAGTGCATATACGTGGGACCTATATTTTAGCCAATCACCACTATCTCTATTTACGCAATAACTTATCATTTGCTTTTGACTTCGTACGCTAGCTAACACATCTACAACGCTACAGCATCCGTGACATCATCCACAAATTGAAATCTCAGCGGTTGAGTATACGGTAGTATATTCGGCCGTAATAACATAAGTTGCTGTATTTTAAATCTAATTTTAAAGCGGTAGGGTTTATATTTCATTGACTTTGTGCCAGTTAGGGTGTTAGGGCGTCCAAGTTTTATTAGATCGGGTATTCACAAATGACAACAACCAACACGAATAATATGTGTGTATATTTGCACAGTTCCAGAGTGACTAATTGATGTATGTAATACAAAAACAAATTATGCTACTTGAGACATCCATATTTGGCTACAATAATAATTGTGAACACAAGAATATTTCAAGTGAACAACTAATTAACTAAGTGACAAAAATACATATTATGTACATAGTATTGAACAGTTGAATAACAGACTGGATCAGTGGTTACCTTTCTCCAGGAGTGCGCGATGAGCGTGAAGGTGGGCGTGGGCATCTGCGTGCGCACGTGGTGCAGGCCCAGCTGCGGCAGCGCGGGCAGCCGGCTCAGCGCCAGCAGCGGCGCGTACGTCTCGCGCACCACCACGCCCAGCGACATCAGGTCTTTGTGCCTGAACAACCACACGCTTATACTATGTGCGACTTACAAATCTATTACATTTAGTGAATGGGGAGATCAACTCAGATTTCATTAATTTATAGCACACTTACTTTTTTGTACGTTCCACAAAGGGCGTTATCTTAATGTGTATAATAAAGCACACGACCGTACATTTCGGTCCCTCAAACCGGTTGTGAACCAGATATACTTATGAATAATTTCATTTAAAAATAATCAAAAATATTGAACGTATCAAACAATCGCGTTAAATCTCGTTTGGTTGGAACCTGCAACATAAGTAATATAGGCAAGTATGAAATGGTAGTTACGTGTTGAGGTAGTGGTCAAGGTGGTGGTGCAGCAGATGGTGCGCGTTGGAGGCGGGCTGGTGCGCGGGCGTGGCCACCACGTAGCGCTGCGCCGCCGCCGCCCACGACACCACGCACGTGGCGCGCTGCGCCGGGCCCGCGCCCACCACCAGCGCGCGGTACGAGTACGAGCGCACGCACACGCCCTGCCACATGCTCTCGCGCTCTGTGACACACACGACGTTACTTACTTACCGGCCTTGCGGAAGACCAGATTTTATTACCAGCACATGCTGAGCGTGAGCCGTTTTGTTGACAAGCAATGTTATATTAGTAATAATTTGTTAAAGCTGCAAACCATTGCCACTAACAAATCAATGTTTCTTTCTTTCATAGTACGGAGTACGGGAAATAATAATTATGTTGCACGTGTGGATTGTAACACTAAAGAAAACCTACATTTATCTGGATAATCAAATATAAGTAATGTAATACTATTAAAATACCTTGCGCAGGACGCTGCATGAAGTCGTAGATGAGCGTGTGCAGGTGCACTATAGCGGCCCAGTCCGCGAGGAACGCCTCGGCCGTGCGCGCCGCCTCCGTACCCAGCTCGTATTGCAGGTACACGCACCGACGCTCGCCCTGCGCAAAAACAATGTACACAACACAAGTTTAAAATAGTCTAATGTTGACTTAGGTAATATAATGTGTTCATTAAGTTTAACTGCCACTACTATTTGTAAAAAAGAAGAGACGATTAATATTGCACGCACATGTACTTTAATGATGAATGATTGACGTTAGTATGAAATAAATAAATCTATGAAGTATGTGTTTCTGAAGACAAGTTAAAATACTATATTCAAATATATAACAAACGAATTCACCATTTAATGAAGAGCCAGAGTTGCATGTTGCGATACCTTGTTCCTTGGGGTTGGGCGTGCGCACGGGCGAGCCGTGGAAGACGATCTCTGCGGTCCAGACGCGCGCCTGGTTCTTGGTGGTGAGGCGGATGGTGGCGGCAAGCAGGCGGTGGCGCAGCGCCGCGGCGGCCGGCGCGCTGGCGCCCTCTGGGCACGGGCAGCGACACGATGCGCATCGCCAGCGCCGACCCGCTCCACTCCGGCTGCACGCCGCCGTGCGTCACGCCGCGGGACGCCAACTGAATACCATACATATTTCATTGTCACTCAAAGCATACTTAATATGTCTCATACATATTTCTTACTTTTATATAAAAACAATTATATCAGATTTTGAACGACAATGTTTAATTAGTCACAAGGTAGATGGATTTCCTGTTATTACACCTCTTTTTATCTCCAATTTTTCACCTCTGCTTTCAAAGTTCGACGAGGTGCTTGATCGTGTACATTGGCATACATGCATGTATTCTTTCTCGAAACTTAAATCAAACCACTTGTTAATTCGGTCTATTTTTGCTATAAGCGAGAAGCATTAACCTCTTGCGCGAGGGTTGACGAAGGGCACGCGTTCGTCGGCGGCGGCCACCACGTGCGCCAGCTCGGGCAGGAAGTACGCGGGCTGACGCACACGCACCGCGCGCATGTTCGCCGCAGACAACTTGCGCTTGCCAGCCTGCATGCCTGCACACACACACACATCAAGTTCATCAATTTTATATTCATCTATAAAAATAATTACATTACACAAATAATTTAAAATTCAGTGGTGGTAGGCAGCGGCGTGCACAGGATTATGACACTGGGTATGCGGCGGAGTACTCGGTCACAAAAACTTTTTCTTTTATAGTTTTTTAGCATAGCCACAGCCACGCGACGGATCTCTAAGTCGGAAACCATGCCAACATAACAAGTCTTAGATGTACTACTATTCATGTCCATCTTCTACGGCAACGCAGACAAAACAGCGATCGATCGTCGCGGCGGAAGAAATTCTAATAAGTAAAATAAAAAAACTCACCTAGTCAGCTTTCAATTTTCACATATTCAAGGTTCCGGTTAGTTGAGATTACTATACCTATCCCGATGTAAATAAACGCAAGATTTCGGCCACCTCATTCATTCATTTGATAAACATACATTTTTAACACAAACCTCGCAATCAAATAACATTTAATAAAATAAACAAACACACTAGTAAAAGCAAATGACTACAATCTATATCGAAACTTAGTAATAAACTGTTAAATGTACACACTTTCAAATGTTAAAATGAAAAATCCGTTAAGAAATCTATTTTTTTTTTACAAAAATACTAGTATAAAATAGTAAACAATGCAAAAACTCATAAAAAAAGCAAAATGGCACCCGCGAAACACAAAACATTTCTATTTAAACAAATAAAACCTTACTAACCAAAAATGCATAATGTGCATAGGTGATTTATTAGATTCCAGCCTATTAATTTTACTCGGATTATAGGCAACGAACATTTACGATTACTTCCGACAACTGCCGAACTCCCGAGGCCTGCCGCAGGAGTCGCGGCTTTCAATATTCATGGGTGTGTGCGTTTGCAACTGTGCACGGACACCAAAATTACTACACACATGCAAACAAATGTAATGCGGGACGCGGCGGCATGACTTGGTTGATGAGGTACATTAATTTGCTTTGCAGCGCCTCTTGCTTTTCGCGTGGCAACCATAATGTTTGCGTGATTGCAAATAGGTGCTATTTATAAAATATTAGGCGTTTTTAAGTTATTATATTTTGTTTATTCATTTATTTACTATAATTTAAAGTCATCTAAAACGTACGAATGTTATAATAAAATATCTGTGAATGGCAAGTAAAGCACTGCATTTCTGCCTACAAGGAGTGCACGCCCCTGGTGGTAGGACTTATGTGTCCGCCCGGGTAGGTACCACCATCCACGAGGCGTAAAGACCGCCATAGTGATCTCCGTAAGGAGGTCGCGTTCTGGGATCAGCCAGTGGTTTTCCGGTTTCTTCGAGGGTCTTGAGTCCGGGCATGAGGATGTTCCGTGTGGGTATTTTCGGTCCTCTGTCGAAGGCAGGAAAGTTGATCCGCCGGCCAGGGAGACCCGTAGAAACGGTTGTCCGCTGGCCGCCCGCGGTATAGTACAGGGGCCCAATCGGGACTAACCACCTCGAGAAGCTGCCTCACCATGCCGCGTATAATCTTGGGTGGGTCCGTCGTGCCGGTTGGTGACCGGAAGTGGGGTCCCGGCGGCCCATCCCGGGAGGGTACGGGGGCCCTTCCGTCCGGCGGATCAATTTGCTTCCTGCCGACCCTTTCGTGCCGGTGCCCATTCGGCCTTCTTAGTGCCCGAACTTAAGCTCCTCGTTGCCTCTTCACCAATCCCATCCTTTCTACCGTGACAGTGCAACCTAACAGAGCAGGTCCTTCAGCGGTGCTTAACCTCACCACCGCGTTCACTATGAAGTTCACTAACATCCGCGGACTCCATACGAACCTCAATGCCGTCCACCACCATCTCGAGTCGGCCCGGCCTGCTTTGCTCTTCCTAACGGAGACGCAGATTCGTTGTCCGACCGATAATTCTTACCTGTTGTATCCCGGTTATTCGCTTGAAGTAAACTTCAAGCCTAAAGCCGGGGTATACTTGTATGTTCGGTCGGACATCTGCTGTCGCCGTTTGCACTGCATGGAGGACCCCTCCTTCTCCGCTCTGTGGGTGCACGTGGATCTAGGTTCCTTGAGCCGCATCTACGTGTGCCTTTACAGGTCTCACAACGGGGACGATGAGACGACTCGGCTGTTCAGGTATCTTAGCCAGGCGGCTGATGACGCGCAAGCGCAGTTCCCGTCGGCCGAAATGGTGGTCTTGGGGGATTTCAATGCTCATCACGAACTGTGGCTGGGCTCCTCCAAGACTGATCATGCTGGCAGAGCTGCCCATGCATTCGCTCTGACTCATGACTTGACACAACTGGTGAACCAGCCCACCAGGATGCGGGAATATTTCGCATCCATCTCTTGGAGGCACCGCTGCTTTGAGGGTAAAGATCCCTCAGCGAGTGCCAACGCTATTGCTGACGAGATCAGACTTGGAATGGAATATTACATTCCTTCCTCTGAGATCGCCAGTAAGGGCCGTGGACGCTCCTGGTTCAATCGTGCATGCGCCGATGCTGTCGGTGACAAACAGGCGGCGTATCGCGCTTGGATCAGGGGTCGCGCCATGAAGGATCCCAATATCAGTTCCCTCAAAGAAGCCTACAACCGTGCCTCCAAGGCCTGCAAGAAGGCCTACGTTAGGGCGGATGTCCAGCGCGTCAGCAGGATTGGGCGTGCGTTGGCCGATCACCCAACTAGCAGTCGTGCTTATTGGAGGTTGGCCAGGGCCGTTCAATCTAACTTCTGGCGTCCAGCGTTGCCGCCGCTGAGGTACCCAGAAGGGTCGCTGGCCCACAAGCCGCAAGAGAAGGCTGCCTTGCTGGCAAATCTCTTTGCGGCTAATTCCCGCCTCGAAGACCGTGGTTCCCAGTCGCTGCCTACACTGCCTGATTGCGGTTTCTCAATGGCAGATATTCGCATCAGGCAGTGTGATGTGCGGCGTGAGTTACGGTCTCTCGATGTGCGGAAAGCCAGTGGTCCGGATGGGATACCAGCGGTAGTTTTAGGGGCTTGTGCAGCCGAGTTGTCTCCAACACTGACTCGCCTCTACCGAGCGTCCTACCGCACAGGTGTTGTGCCGGAATCTTAGAGGGAGGCCAATGTGCAAACCGATCCCCAAAAAGGGTGATCGATCGGGCCCTACCAATTACCGTCCTATCGCTATCACCTCAGTGATGTGTAAGGTCATGGAGCGGATCATAAACGCTCATTTGGTCCGCTACCTGGAGGATCACTCGTTGATCATAATCGATCGACGAGTGATCTTCTAGCGTTTGTCCTGCATCGCTGGGGTGAGGCGATTGACCGGCGTGGCGAGGCTCTTGCTGTGAGCCTCGACATTGCCAAGGCGTTTGATAGGGTCTGGCACCGTGGTCTTCTGTCCAAGCTTCCGGCATACGGTCTACCCGGCAACCTGTGTTCGTGGATTTCCGGCTTTCTGCATGGGCGTAGAATACGTGTAGTCGTTGACGGACACGCTTCGGCGCTCATGTCGGTAAATGCCGGAGTTCCTCAGGGCTCGGTGCTGTCGCCCACCTTGTTTATTCTGCATATCAATGACATGTTGTCGCTTGGCAACATTCATTGCTATGCAGATGACAGCACGGTTCATGGGCGATACCACTGCGGGCCTCCAGGTTGCCGTGTCGAAACTGTGAAGGGACGCGAAGATCTTGTCATTGAACTCAACCGGACCTTGGATCTCATTTCTACATTGGGTTCCAGGAATATGGTTGAGTTCAATGCCAAGAAAACCCAGGTGTGTGCGTTCACGTGCAAAAAATCCCCGTTCTCTCCCCTCCCCATTCTTCAGGGTACTCCCCTCTCAGTGCGGAATGACCTGAGTATCCTTGGTGTGGATATCCGCTGTGATCTCAATCCAAGGAATCACATCGAGGGCGTAATATCTGCCACATCACGCAGGGTTGGAGTCCTGAACAGGGTGCGTCGGTTTTTCACGCCCGGTCAGCTTTGTCGCTTATATAAAGCGCAGGTCCGGCCGGGTCCATACCCGGCCGGACCTGCGCTTTATGGAGCAGTACTCCATAGTACTGCTCGCACCTCTGGGATGGATCCGCCCAGTACCTGCTCGATGCCTTGGATGGATTGCAGCGGCGGGCCATCCGCATTGTGAATGATGCAGACGTTACGAGCAACTTAGAGTCGCTACAACTCCGGAGAGATGTCGCCTCTCTAAGCGTGTTCTACCGCTTGTATCACGGTGAGTGCTCTGAAGAATTGTTCAACTTACTCCCCTCCTCTCCATTCCTAACCAGACCACGCGTGCTGGCTTGTGAAGCTTGTCGTCACAGTTAGCAATTGACGTAACTATTGCAATAGTTTCATACTCAACAATTTTAAAATAGATCTATATCATGATAATGGTTTATCATAGCAATTTTATCAATATAAAAATATGTTATGCGTGTTCGTATTATTAATAATGCTGATATTGTAATTACCTGGCGTGTCGAGCGGCGTGAAGGGTCCGTGCGTGAGCGTGAATGTGTCGAGCTCGACGAGCGAGTGCAGCTTGAGGAAGGCGCGCGCCACGCCCGCCGGCGTCGTCGCTGAACTCGACCCGCTCTGTACCACGCAACCAACATCATCTCAGAGCTTCAAATACTGCATGTCCAATACGTATCATTATTATTTGTAAATGGCGATATGGCGATATTAATATATGTTAGACCTGTTATTTGCCTATGCACAAAAACACGACAGATCAGTTAACTGTTTCGACTCTGCTAATGAGTAACTTCTGCTGCGAAAACTAATCCCACCATGAATGTGCAAACCATAACAAGGTGAACGTTAACAATTGGGTTTCATTTAGCTCAGTCATTAGTCGGTGGCCACCGTGGAAATTATGATTTTACGATTTCTCCGACCTGCATGTGCCATATTATGCTTATAAAACAATTGACGGCAAAGGAAAAAAACTCGTTTGCCGTCAATTGTTTTATAAGCATAATATGGCACATGCAGGTCGGAGAAATCGTAAAATCATAATTTCCATATATATTGTGTATTTTATCTTCGAAACAACACGGTATAAAATTGATAGGTCAGGTCCCTAGGTCAGGGATGCTCCTATCTAGTGGTCATGGCCTGTCCTAGAATAGGTGCTACGAGTACGCGACCCTCGGCCCCCGAGCTACTGCAGTCACTACAAACATTCCCTTCCATGACTGCATTATCCACTCCTACAGGCCATACTCTCCTTTCCCATTATATCCTCTACTCATAAACCCTATTTCCCTTCCCCCGTTGATGATGGGCAGCAGCGTCATCAGCGCGAGACCCCTCCTGCGCTCGCCAACCCGCCTGCCAAGCGTGGCGAGTATTGGCAAATACCCCTCAAAGGCGACACAAATATTGATCAGGCCCCCAGTCCCCGGCAGTCCCACTATTCCTGGCGATGGTAGCAGCCATGGTTACGGTGGGGCAGGGGGTGCTAAGAATCCCCGGGTTGGCCCCGGCTACCACCCCCGACGACGACTGGCCCTGGTAACACACAACATACGCACTTTGAGGACAGATGAGAAGATTGTCGAACTGGAAGAAGAATTGAGCGGGTTACACTGGGATATTATATTGGGGATATCGGAAGTCCGAAGAATCGGGGAGGATACGATAACCCTGAAGTCTGGTAACCTGCTCTTCTACCAGGGGGACGACCAACAGTCCCGAGGAGGTGTCAGATTTCTCGTCCACAGTTCTCTCATCAACAACATCGTATCCATCGAAAGTGTGTCTAGCAGGGTAGTATACCTTATACTCAGAATATCAAAAAGATATTCATTGAAGGTCATACAGGTATACGCGCCGAACTCGATACACCTAGATGAAGAAGTAGAGGAGATTTATGAGGACATAAGTCGGGCCATACATACTTCCAAAACCTACTTCAATGTTGTTATGGGGGACTTCAACGCAAAGTTGGGCAAGAGAAGCGATGCAGAGTTGAAAGTGGGGCAATTTGGACATGGGCAACGGAACCTCAGGGGTCAGAGGCTGGCCGACTTTCTGGAAAAAGAGGGACTCTTCGCGATGAACTCTTTTTTCCAGAAGCCGCCTCACAGGAAATGGACCTGGCTGAGTCTTGACGGTTCTACGAGAAATAAGATAGATTTCATCTTGACGACGGATGTTCAGTGATGTCTCTGTGATCAACAGGGTGAAAACCGGTAGTGATCACCGAATGGTTAGGGGCACATTGAATATCAACGTCCAATTAGAAAGGCGTCGCTTGATGAAGTCTACGCTCCGACCTACTCGCGCCCATATCCAAAACCCCGAGAGCTTTCAACTCGAGTTGACAAATCGCTTTGATTGTCTCAAAGAAAACCTTGCAGTGGACGAGTTAAACAGCGGTTTGGTAGAAGCTGTCCATACGGTGGGATCTAAGTATTTTAGACCTCGCCGTAGAGATAGACCACAAAAACGCTCGATCCACACTCTTGACCTCATGGCCGAACGTCGATCTTTGACGCTGCAGTCTTCCGTTGACGCCGAAGCATATTGGCGGCTCAATAGACGGATCTGGAAGTCCTTGCAACACGATGTCCGTGCTCACAATACTGTAAGCATTAAGGAGACAATTGAGCGGAACGGAGGCTCCAAAGTGTTTGCAAGAGACTTGTCTATTGGGCAAAGCCAGTTGTCTAGGCTGAAAACGGACGATGGCCGCGTGGTATCGACGAGGGCAGAGGTATTAAGAGAGATCGAGAGGTTCTACGGACAGCTTTACACCTCGGTTGCCGACCCTACTGTTAGCTCAGCCTAACCTACTGTTAGTTAATCCGACACTTTAACGATGATATCCCGGACATCAGCCTGTTTGAGATTGAGATGGCCCTCAAACAACTTAAAAACAACAAAGCGCCGGGTGAGGACGGAATCACTTCAGAGCTTCTGAAAGCGGGCGGAACGCCGATACTGAAAGTCCTTCAGAGGCTCTTCAATTCCGTTCTCCTCGAGGGCTCAACGCCGGAGGCATGGAGCAGCAGCAGCGTGGTGGTACTGTTCTTCAAAAAAGGTGATAACACTTTGCTGAAGAACTACAGGCCCGTCTCGCTCCTGAGCCATGTCTATAAGTTGTTTTCGAGGGTCATCACAAATCGTCTCGAAGGCAGGTTTGATGACTTCCAGCCTCCCGAACAAGCCGGTTTCCGAAAAGGTTTTAGTACCATAGACCATATTCAGACGCTACGGCAGGTTATACAAAAAACCGAGGAGTATAACTTGCCGCTTTGTTTAGCGTTTGTGGACTATGAGAAAGCCTTTGATTCGATCGAGACCTGGGCTGTGCTACAGTCTCTTCAGCGGTGCCACATAGAATATCGGTACATCGAAGTGTTGAGGTATATATACAACAACGCCACCATGTCGGTACGAGTACAGGATCAGAGCACGAAGGCTATTCCACTACAGAGAGGCGTGAGACAGGGAGATGTCATATCTCCGAAACTGTTCACTGCCGCGCTGGAAAATGCCTTCAAGCTCTTGCAGTAGAAAGGATTCGGCATCAACATCAACGGCGAGTATATTACTCACCTTCGATTTGCCGACGATATTGTAGTCTTGGCAGAATCGTTGGAAGACCTTAGCATTATGCTCGAAGACCTTAATCGAGTCTCCCAACAGGCGGGTCTTAAAATGAACATGGATAAAACGAAGATCATGTCGAATATCCATGTTGTGCCCACCCCTATTAGAGTTGGGGGCTCGACTCTCGAACTTGTAGACGAATATGTCTATTTAGGACAAGTGGTCCGGTTAGGCAGGTCCAACTTCGAGAGAGAGGTCAATCGGCGAATCCAACTCGGTTTGGCAGCATTCGGGAAACTTCGCGACGTCTTCTCGTCCAAAATACCTCAGTGCCTAAAATCGAAAGTCTTCGATAGTTGTGTGTTACCAGTGATGACATACGGCACCGAGACGTGGCCTCTCACTGTGGGCGTCATTAAAAGGCTCAAAGTCACTCAACGAGCCATGGAGCGGGCTATGCTCGGTGTTTCCCTACGAGATCGAATCAGAAATGAGGAGATCCGTAGGAGAACCAAGGTTACCGACATAGCCCATAGGATTGGCAAGTTGAAGTGGCAGTGGGCCGGGCACATAGCTCGTAGAACCGATGGCCGTTGGGGCCGAGAGGTTCGAGTGGAGGCCACGTACAGGCAAGCGAAAGTTCTGACGCCCGCCTACAAGGTGGACGGACGATCTGACTAAGGTTGCAGGAAGTCGCTGGATGCAGGCCGCTTCCAACAGGTCATTGTGGAGATCCTTGGGGGAGGCCTATGTTCAGCAGTGGACTTCCTGTGGCTGATATGATGATGATGATGATGATAAAATTTAATAATTGAATAACCAAAAGTTACGGCGATACGAAAACCATTTGAATTCTACTTTAGTTAAATAGTTTTCACTATACAATTGTATGAGTACCTCGTCCTCGCACTCGTCGGGCGTGCAGCGTCGCGCGCCGGCCAGGTGGAAGGAGAGCGCCACGGAGCACGCGCTGCCGCTGTTGGTGCTGTTGCTGGTGGTGGCCGTGCTGCCCGCCGCCACCTCCTTCATCTCCACTATCTGCGTATACGACGACAAACAACTCTCGTATATAGTATTTATCTTTCTGCACGTAATGCGTTTTGGCGTCAATTTGTTCAGTAATGCTGAGGCTATCTTCATTATTGAATATTTTTGTAAAATTTTGTATACAGGGTATATCAAGACTGCTACCGAAAACGAAGCCGGGTGGTAGTCTAAGCGACTTCAGACACAATGCAACAGAAAAAGTTGCAAAAAACAGCGACAATTTCTTTTTTGTTATTTTTTTCCTATGGCCATATTTGGGTGGTAAATACATTTTTTCCTAAAATAATAGTGTATACCCTTTTATTTATAAATACTCTAAGGTATAAAAGAGTTTAAATTATTATTTTAGCAAAAACTATGGATTTACCACCCAAAAATGACAATATTTAAAAAATCATAAAAAATAATTGTCGCGTTTCTATGCGAAATTTTTAATTGCATTGTGTTTGTAGCCACTAAAACTACCACCCGGCTTCGTTTTCGGTAGCAGTCTTGAGATACCCGGTATGTCATGAAGGTACTTGTAGTTTATTTAAGAGAATAATCTTGACAGTAAGTATTACCAATATGTGGTCAGTGTGTCGGTGCAGCGTGACGTAGAGCCTATCAGGCGAGAGTTTGTTGAGCGGGTGATCGGCACCGTGCAGAAACGGCAGGTGCTCGCACACGCTGGCCGGCAGGTGCTGCAGCGTCTTCTCGCATCTGCGCGCCACCAGCCAGAACCTGCGAGTCATAAATACCAATATAGCAACTAAATGTATACAACAATGACTATAGGTATCATAGATACTATAAGAGTATAATAAGAGTATATTAAAGGTTCGTACCTGAGGTGCGTGAGGAGCGTGCGTATCTGCGGCACGTCGGTGGCGGCGAGCGCGGCGGCCAGTTCGGGCATGCGCGGCGTGTTGGGGTAGGCGGGCACGCGCGCGCGCAGGCGGCCGCCGTGCGCGCCCACCGACACGAGCAGCTGCTCGGCGCGCAGGCACGGCGACACCACGGAGCACGCCAGCACGCACGGCCAGCCGCCCACGCTGCACTCCACGCCCAGCTCGCTCAGCAGCACGCGCAGGTCGGCGAGCCGCTGCCGCGAGCGCACGTGCACCGTGTGCGCCAGCAGCCGCTCCATGGACGGCGCGTGCGGGGTCAGCGCCGCCGCCACGCGCTCGCCGCCCGTCAGCGCCGGCACGTGCCACACGCACAGCGACTCACCCTCCGCGCCCACGATCAGACGGTACCCCAGCTCGCAACCGAGCTCCCTGCCGACACACCACATCACCTCCCTATCACTTACTCAATTTACTTATTCATTTATTGTGTGTCGTAAAATAAAGAAGCCTTTCTGTAATTTATCTCTAGAATAAAATCTCATTATCTTAATATATATAATTCACGTGTCACGTTGTTTGTCCGCGATGGACTCCTAAACCACTCAACTGATTATAATGAAATTTTGTAGATATGTGTTATTTGTTCCAACTTAAAGGTGGGATAATTTTTATCTCGATTGAATTGACGAAAGTATAAAAAAAGGAAAAAACATTTTGCCATACAAAATGTTCATGGGTTTGTAACTGTCAAAGATTTAATGTTCATAGCGTCGATACGGTAAACTCTTCCCTAAAATTAAATAACGTATTTAAATAAAAGTTTCGAATCGACAACACATAGCCACAATATTCGATTTATGGCGTATTTTAGATTTTAAAGATGTAAATTAATGACAGTAATGAAAAGTGGTTGACATTTAATTGATTGTCAAATATTTATGCATACGTTCAGGAATTTATTGTAAACTAAAGAGTATATTATGATGCTACATAAATATAGGACAATTAAATAAATAATATTCACATGTATTAAGTTTTACTTCTTTTCAAGATAGAATTTCACTTGAAAATGAAAAATCTTTAATAAAATAACACATAAAAATAAAAACTGAACTGAACTGAATAAAATAAAAATTTTATATAATTATGGAGAATATTGCAGGGATTCTCAAATTAGGCGTTGCCTGTGTCTTGAAAAACCAGTTAAATATAATTGTTTCTACGTTAATTGTGTGTGTGTGAGTGCATTTCTACGAAAATTAATATTTCATCTCTTTATTACTAACAAGAGTAATGGCGTAATATTTTTGGAAAAACAGCATAGTGGGGGTTGAAATAAGGGATGGGATATTGCATGGATAATCAAAATCGATAAAGTGTTTAGAAAGTAGAGAGAAACTGGATATAATAGAGTGGGAGGTAGGGGAGAAGACTGGGATAGTTGACAGATTTAATAGGACGAAATGTAAATGCACGGTATAAGACGGGATGGTTAATTAAGAGAAAGGACGCGACGTATCGGGAAGTGAATGAACAGACGGGATTTCCGGGGACGGAATTGAGCAGGACAGTAGGGTAGCTAATTCATGTTTAGGTATACAAGAGCTTATACGAAAAATAACACGTATTTGGTGTGGAGTAAAATAAAAAAGTATCTGCACCCAGGCGAAGCCGGGCCGGGCCGCTAGTATTATATTATTTTTCGTTTTCCTTAAAAAATATTTGAATTAGTTTGTTTATTCCCTCATACCTCCAGTATGAGACCTGAAGCTTCTGGCCCGGTATGTACTTGTCAACCTGCAGATGACGCGACAGTCTGTCTCGGCAGAGTCTTAATGTCTGCGTGTACAGCAGCTCTAGAGACAGGGACCGACAAAAGAAGCGCAGAGCGGCCAGCGCCCCGCTGAGACCCGCCGCCGCCAGCCGCGCCTGCGCTACGCCGCGCAACCAAGCCAACTGAGAACTGTACACTAGTGGTTTGCCCTCTGCAAACAATTTTTGTACTGTATAAATGTATTCACATTGATCACCAAGTTAAGTTATGCATCTGCTCAGAATTGAGCACATTTATTCGATCTATAATGTAGAAATTTACCTCCAGTCTCACTGTCCTGTATAAGGATAGCAATATCCAGCAATCTCCAAGGCAAGTTAGGCGCGTCACCCATCACAGTTAACGACACACTGAACTCTTGGCCCACTGTAAATGTAGCGCGTCCATTTTCCACCTAAAAGTAAATATGTATATTTTCTGTTATATATTTTTTTAGGTGGTCCATTTTGTCAGGTGGGTCGGAGCGCAGTCATGCTGAGAGCCACTGGACTACATCGTATTTACAATGGTTATTGTGTCATTAATCAGGCAGAACTTTCCAATAGCTAGTGCATAGTAGAATACGTAAGAAACAGATGAAGTGAAAAGGAAAACACAAAAATTACACAATAATTGAACGTTAATAATTGAACCACATACCTTTAAATTTCTAACGTCACTTGGCAACGAAGCAGTGGTAAGTCTCTGTCGTACAATATGAGCAAGAGCACGCAAGGTGGAGCGACGCTCTGTGGCAGTGAGTGGCGGCGGCGGCACCAGACGCTCTCTGATCACCGCCGGCAGCCGGCTGTACGTGCCCAGCGTGAGCACCTCCACTGCAGCAGCCATGTGGAATGTTGGCAAGCTGATAGAACAAATGCACTTTGTCATTTTTTTCACTTTTAACCGCCTCCGTGGTGCAGTTGGTTAGACGCCGGATGTGAAACGACGCCGCGGTTTCGATCCCCGTACCGAGACAAATGTTAGTGTCAACCACAAGTATTTGTTTTAGGTGTGGGTGTTTGTGAAACCAGAATTTTTTTCCATAATTCCTGATAATCCGAATTCAGACTCGCTCTTAGTGTGGGGTCAGTTCTATGTATGTATGTATGTCTGCTGGGTGTATTTATTTATTAATTTATATAAAGTCATTGATTACATATTTATGTAAATACAGGTAGGTCCATTGCTGTATGGGATATTGTGATTTTCGATTGTATTTATTCAATTATGTTAGTTTCATGAAATGATCAGGTGCATTAAGGTACATAATACACTTTTACATAATTAATATTCAGTTTTTGTAATACTCTGACCAAGAATAGTGTTTGATCTTAAAGTATTTATTTTGGAACCAGGTTCAATCTACAGGGCCTTATTACACGCCCAGTTGTTTAGCCATAGCAACACACCAATTTTTGACAAATAGATTAACAGTCACTGCCAATAAACAATCCCAATCCAAAATTTGCCGTTTTAGATAGACAGCTCAATCTTTTTTCTGATACTATATTGCCAATAATCAATCTCAGTAGTGAAAAAACTATGGCAACATGATATATGACAAATCGAAAAGTAGAAAACAATTGAGATTGACTTCAATCGATTTTTTTTAAGTTAAGCATGTATCATGTATATGCCAAGAAGTTTAAATAATTAATATAGTATTTAGTCATCAACACGTTCAATGTCATGCCGGTCACTGGTGACCATCACAAGATCATCATACTTTGAAGCCACAAGTCAGAATCAAAAAATCTGTTGAATTCAGACCCTCCTCCTTTTTTGAATTCAGATGAGAAGTAGGTTGTGTTATTCCAAGTTATAAATTCCCATTATCATAAAAGTTTCCCATTATCATTGACAGTTTCACAATAATAAAAATAATCGAAACTTTGTTTATGATAATATTAGATTAGTATGATTTCTCTAAGACTTTTTATGCAAAACCAAACCAAAGTATGAGTAGTCGAGAGGGTGGGTCGCCTTTCATATGAGTTTACATGATATTAACATCAGCTGGCTCTCTAGACAAGACTCAAAACACCTCTGACTTGCGGGTCACTGTGGGTGGTGTGGTCTGCCAGGAAAGGTAAGTAGATGATCACCAGTGGGTATCACGGCCCAAACAGAAAATCTTATATTTTTCTTGGCTTTGAATGTGTTAATATCTGAATTATTTATACTATTCGTACTTTTCTGTCTAGTATCAAATTATTTATGAGAGATGAAGGAGCCAGATCAGTATGCTAATAAAATATAAATTAGTTACCAGATTAATTGGACCAGTAGCAAAGTGAAGAAATATTGTTAAGCACCCTATTAGACAAATACAAATACAAGTATATGTAAGCATATTATTTCTTAACTTAAATAAATACATTTTATTTCATTTCATTTCATAACAACCAATATAACAAAAATAATTACATTCTATTGTTTCTGTATTTATTGATGTTCACTATATTAAGTAAATAATTATTATTATACAAATTTATATTACTGATTTTTTTTAGTTTATTAAGAGTAAAACAATACATATTATGTTTTCTTACCGAGCATGGACAAGAGTTTCCCGTGCAACTCTAGCTAAGACATCTGCAGTTTCAACAAACAGTAGTGCTTGTTTATCTAAGAATGCCATAATATGTGCAGAGCGATCCACTTTAGTTGCGCTGCTAGCCCATTTCACCAGAGCAAGCAATCGAACGAAAAGTTGGCGGGTGCGGGCGCTAAACTTATAGATTTCAATTTTGCGCTCCATATCTGTCTTCCGAGGCAATCTACAAATGAATTAACATTTCAGATTGTTTAAAATCATCATCATGACCAACCACACCGTTAACATGATATTGATAAACTTACAATTCTGCCAAGACTGTGAGTTCATCGTACGTTCTTTGAACTATAAAGTCTATTAACATAGCGAGTGAAATAGAGCCGCCACGGGCTCCACCACCCTCGGCACCCTGAGTGCATCCCTCTATTGCTACTGGCACCATGATGAAAGTCAGTCAGAAACCACTCAAGGCAAAGACCGCACTGGATGTATCGACTTCAAATCACATTTTCTTCGTGGAAACTTATGAACCGCTATACACTATAGCTGAAAACCTTATTTTATAACAATGCGCATTAGGACGGCGAGGTGGCTAGAACGAAGTAGAAGAACACAGCACAGTAGCCAAGTAAAAGAAGTAAAATATACAAAACTCAGCAGTCAGCACTCAGCAGTTTTCAGTAGTGGTCACAGACAGTCACAGATAATAAAACTTTTCAATCTCCGGCCGCGTTCTACTCATGGATGTAGTATATAAACAGGATTGCGCACGAAGAAAATGGTGTCATCCTGAAATAAGACATGTGCATGTAGCATAAGGTTTAATTTACTATGGTAAATGACATGGAGGAAGGCCGAAACCGAGTGAGACAGTATGAGGGGGTTTTATCCCTTTTCATTTGCAAGCCAGACCAAAAAAAATATTTTATCTAGTAGATTATTTTACATTCGCGAAAAGATAATTAGTTCGATAAAAAAATAAACACAGAATATCTATAGTAACATATAGAAAAATATTATTATTTAACTTTATTTATGGGTCCATAAACGAATTCATGGCATTACAATGGAAGGTTAAATGCATGATAGGAGAATTTGTAATTATAAATCTGGCCACTTGCTAATAAAAATAAAATATGTCATGGCTTATACGAAATGTCACAGGTGTACAATTTCAAATTATTTTCGATATTTATTAACGGAAATTGGTTAAAAAGTGTTGCAAAATCATTTGTATAAGTGAATAATATAGTGGTTGTTGTATATCGATTCAAAAGTGAGTGGTTTCATGAGATTTACCATTTTTGTTTACAAACATTCGCTACGGTGACCATAATAAAACCCGCCTTAGAACTTTTCTGATCGACAATTCAAAGTTCAGATGAATTATTGAATAACTTTTAATCTGCTTGAATATTAAAAGCAGTTCTTTTTTCTTTACTATTTATTATTAAAGTAATGTTTAATTTATACACGTTAATTTGCATCCTACTATGTTTTAAGTGAAAATAAACACGATAAAAGTTTTTCTAATACAATTGATCATGAATTAAGTATGATTAAAAAATATTTATTTCTTGCGATAGTTTTTATTTACTGAGTGATGTAAGATTTCGGCACGAACGTATTACACTAACTGGTCCACTGTCTGCTACATTTTCACGCCTAAGCCACTGAACCGATTTTGATAGAATTTGATACAGAGATAGATTAGACCTTGGGTAAGGGCAAAAGGTTACCTTTTATTGTATAGACAACGCTTGAAGGGGTTGAACAAAGAGATGGCCGTATGTATGGAAAAATCTAAACTGTTGAAGTTACAGATGTCAAACTTTACTCATTTATGAACAAAAATAACTGCACACTTTATGTTCTTAAAGTTAACCATAAAGGGTTGGAATGTTACATAAAAATTTAAGCCGTTACAGTTATGGAAACCTTATTCCAAATGAAAAATAATGGCGTGAATAATATTAGAAAAATAGTATTATGGGGTCGAAATAAGGGATGAAATATTATACATAAAATCAAAAATTATTATTTTTTTGTAAATATCACTAATAATATGGCAGAAAGGAAGAAACTCTTTTGTTATTGATCCGATTGGTCTGAAATTCGAAATTTAAACCTCCCCTTTAAATTGAGATTCAGCATTATAGTTATCGGCGCCATTTTGAACTTTGTTAATGATTTGATTAAGATATTTGTTAGGTATGAGATGGTAGGACAACTAAGTTGCCGTTAGGTTTTACAAGATTAGGTATGAATAATAACGTGTATCTGGTATTAAATATTTATTTATTTATTATACCTTTCCCCTCCGTGGCTGTAGTATCCATTCTCTATATTCCATACTTTCCTTTCCAACAACATCTTCTAGCCGCAAACTCTATTTCCTTTCCCCAGTTGAAGACGGACAGCAGCGTCATCAACGCGAACCCTCCTGCGCTCGCGAACCCACCTGCCAAGCGTGGTTAGTATTGGCATAAACAATAAAAAAGCCTAATAGTTGTTAAAACCAGGACCAGGACTCCAGTCCCCGGCAGCCCCGCTATTCCTGGTTATGGTAGCGGCCACGGTAACGGCGGGGCAGAGGGTGGTAAGAATCTCTGGGTTGACCCCAGCTACCATCCCCGACGACGACTGGCACTGATAACACACAAAATACGCAGTTTGTGAACAGACGAGAAGATTGTTAACTGAATTTTGCTGTCAATAAAGATTTATTATTATTATTTTCATTTTTCATTTCACCTATTAAAAGTATACGTATAAAACTATGATTTTGAACTTTTTTACTAGGTCCTAATGGTCCAATATTTTGGTTTGGTCAAATATTTTTTTACAAGGTTAGACAATATCACGTTTGTTACCTCAAAAACAAAATGCGTTATTCGACTTTATATTAGCCAATTTGATTAAAATTCCTGTATATCCCAAAAAATATGGTCATCCTATAGGAACGGGACACACCCCCCCTTCCTACACCTCTCGCTCGGCTCGTTTTTCCGATGACAGTGCGCAGTCCAGCAGTGCGATTCACGTAACTTTTTGACGCGCCGATCAAGTTGCGGTGCGGTTACAATTAAGTTTACGCTTTGGTACAAAATGGTATTCTTGTAAGTGTTTAGCTGCGCGTGAACTGCGCGTGAGCTGCGCGTCAACTGTACGTCAGATGTATGAAATTTGTTTGAGATTGACATATATACGCGCAGCAGTAGAATACGCTAAAACGTTTGCGTGACGCGACTTCACGCGAGCGTATTTGACAGCGGTTGTCAAAATTACAAGAATACGAAAAGGGCTGTTTTGATCGAAACTTAACCGCAACTGCACTGCAGCTGAACTTATTAAAATACGTGAATCGCACTACTGTTTATATACTACGTCCATGGTTCCATTCTATAGAGCCACAAAGTTATCTGACCCGGTGGCCAAAACTGGAAACAAAGACGTCATTTGAAATTGTCAATCTAGCTGCCAGTCGCTGACATATCCGCCATTGGTTGTTTACTCAATGTATTTATTTTTCCTGCATTATTTAAAACTAGTGAAAAATGCCGAAAGCTTTAAAAAGTGATGCTAGGAACGTTATACTTCAGGTATTAAATTTTACGTAGGATGAAAAGCGTCTTCCGACATCAATAATACCCTTCGAAAAATTGTATTAACGCGTAGCTGCCACCAAAGGTTTGTGTTGTCAGCTTTATAAAATAAATTCCACGAAAACAGAATTATGTACGTGCTAGTAGAATATAATATGTAAGTACATATCATAAACTAAAATGTATCTTACTCGTCTCATTTTACGTTACGTGCGTGGTGGCCTGTTGGTAAATGGACCAGACGCGGCAGCCAACTTGTTCACGCTGGTTGCAGGTTGGAATCTCATTTCACACTTCTGACTTTTCGGAGCCATGCTTGTATTGATAAAAACGCGCTATAACGGTGAAGGAAAAACATCGTGAGGAAACCTGCATACCATAGCGATTTATTAGAATTTCTATGGTGTGTAAGTCCACCAACCCGCATGAGGCCAGCGTGGTGGGCTATATGGCCTGTGATATGGCCTAACCCCCCGCAATCGTACTCTCGATTGTGAAGGAGAATACAGATACACTTTTTAAGGGTTTTGGGGAGCGATTTGTTAGAAATCGTGTGAAAGAAAAATAATATGCAGATGAAACTGGTCATTTTCTCGACACTATTGATTGATTGAAAAATCTTACTTTACCCCATTTATTGCAATATCTATTTTTAATGGCAACACCAAATTCGATTACAGCGACTCTCTCACCGGGTCAGTAGTGCGATTCACGTAACTTTTTGACGCGCCGATCAAGTTGCGGTGCGGTTACAATTAAGTTTACGCTTTGGTACAAAATGGTATTCTTGTAAGTGTTTAGCTGCGCGTGAACTGCGCCTGAGCTGCAACTGTACGTCAGATGTATGAAATTTGTTTGAGATTGACATATACGCGCAGCAGTAGAATACGCTAAAACGTTTGCGTGACGCGAACTTCACGCGAGCGTATTTGACAGCGGTTGTCAAAATTACGAGAATACGAAAAGGGCTGTTTTGATCGAAACTTAACCGCAACTGCACTGCAGCTGAACTTATTATAATACGTGAATTGCCCTACAGATAACTTTGTGGTTCTATAGTTCTCACGAAGCCCAAAACATTTAGCCTTTCCACTTGACATTCACAATCGTTAGGATAGTTGGTTAGGATCATTGTGAAAACGTCACTGAGGTCGTCGTGACAGAGGTAGGGGCCCTACTATATTCTTTTCATCCGAACGAACGAACGAACGAAGTTCGAAACTTCTGACAAACGAAGTTTTTTATACGATACGAATGTACCTACATAAAACTTATGGTCGTTATCTATTTATGGTCGTAACCATAGACTTATAGTTACGGTGTACGTTATACAAATTCGAACTTTTACAGAATAGATACATTCGTATCGTATAAAAAACTTTGTTTGTCCGAAGTTTCGAACTTCACATAACGCCACATAACGTTTGCGAATATAACGGTCACGAACAACACGTGGAATGGAAAAAAAAAACTCGGTGTTGGGATTGTAAAGTGGAACACACGGTAAAATATTGCTGTCAAAAATGAATAAATAATGCACATACTGAGAAATGTGTTGCAGTGTTTTGTAACTTTCAAGGTATTTTGTTTCTTTTACGTATTTGTGAAAAATAATTTGTTATCCTGTTGTCAAATTATTTAATGCGGTAGTACTTTATATCATATATGAAGCGTGATTATATATTGAATATTTTTTACTCGCATTCAGTGTCATTCAGTTTTCATAATTTCATTGAGGGAATTGCGGTAACAAATCCTTGTAGTGATTCCGTGATGAGATTTACATCTTGTTTATAAAATATTGAAGTATTTTTATTATAAAACGCTTATAGTTCATAAACTATAAGTGTTATTTCTGTTGGTTGTGTCTTAATGCGTTAAATCAAGATTTTATTCAAAGTGAAAAGTGTATATTTTGGCATTGGAGTTATAAAAACTCTGTTTAAAGCACGTTTTAATTTGCGACGAACACCGGTAGCTAGGATGGGTTTATTGTCAGAAGGAAGCCCACTTTCTTGGGAGGAGACTAAGGCCTTGGCGGAGCATGTCCGTCAGCACGGCGTCGAACAGTTTATCAACTTGTACAGCAAGCTGCAAGACAGGACCGGTGACGTGCTCAAGTGGGGCGACGAGGTTTGTCCCTGCTGTATTTTTCAGTTCTCCTTGATTAAAATGATTTTACTCTAACCAACATTCTTCATATCTTTGTATTGTACAATATTGAAAAACATTATGAAATACTGGTCCCTGTATTTATCTAGTCAGCATTATTTACATTTTTATATTCATTAACGGCCGATGCCAATAATCATCGAAAAAATTAGATTGAAGTCAATCTGGATTGTTTTCTACTTTTTGATTGGTCTCCTGTCATGTTGCCATAATTTTTTCACTACTGAGATTGATTATTGGCAATATAGTATCAGATAAAAGATTGAGCTGTCAATCTAAAACGGCAAATTTTGGATTGGGATTGTTTATTGGCAGCGGCTGTAAGAGGTAAGAGTTTTTAACCATTAGATTCATTTTTATAATTTCTTGAGCAGCTTTGAATCTATTTAAGTTATTATAATATTTTTCTTTAATTTCAGGTAGAATACATAATAGTTAAATTTGATGATGTTAATCAGAAAGCCACAGTGAGTCTCAGGGCTGATGAACTATTGCCTAAATTACAAGAAAAAGAGCAAGCTGATCCACAGAGTAAGTAGAAAAAGTTTGATTTCTAAAGTATTTATGATTAGTTCTCATTTGTAATAATTAAAATAAAATTGTTAAATGTTATCAATATACCTAGTACTATTACCTTTTTACTACTAACTTTAATTATTATTTTTATTGGAGATGTTCAAAACAATAGAGACTCACATAATTACAAGTCCTAAATATTTACATATATTTAATGTCAATTATTTCAATATAATAACAACAATAACCTAGGTGTTATATTTTGATAATAAAACTTATTTTTTGTGAACATCTGAGTATTTTTTTGTTATTTTTATATTGTTACTCAATTTACATTTTTGCTTTAAAAAAGTTACAACATTCCTTGTTAACAATATCACCAAGGCCATGTCAAATTGTGTATCATTGAATGATTAGTATAAATAAAATATTGAACAATGTATAAATGTGCAGTAAGGCTAAACAGTAACAGATAAAGGCAATAAGTTATTTCAATAGATTGTATCAGTTTGTGTACATCACATGACCTTGGCAGCTTGTGATTATATTAGTTTACTGTGGCAGCTCTATGACTGTAAGTGACTTAGCAGTTTTTTTCCTGTATTAGTTAGCACAACATACCTACCAATTCTGTGTAGCAAATATAAGTCATGATGAGATATCTATTTCAATTCATGAGTTATTGAATGTATCACATGTTATTATTAATTGTCAACTTTCCTGTATGTTTTGTGAAGTTCTGTAGTTGAAATATTCTATTTGGTAATTGGAAAAAAAAATATTTCTTGCTAATCTTTATTTTACTATAGGACACTAATACATACTTATTAATAATTACTTACATATTTTTATGAATCATTAATTTATAACTAATTTTTTTAATAGATGAGTAATATCATTTAAATAAACTACTCATTCCCTATAATGTTATACGAAGTATAAATCCTTGAATTATTTAATAAAATAAAAAAAACATTGAAGCCAAGCTTTTTCTGTGTAGTGAGATAACAAATTAGAAACATTCATTTTTAGTTCCAATTTAACTATTTGCATAAAAAATATTTCGTATGAATGAGTTAAATTGTTAAATGAACAAGTGTAGAGTGCAATACATTTTATGCATTTTTGTGGAAATAAGATGGGACTATTAAAATATTTATATCCTTAGTGGAACCAATACATATGTTATGTTTTGGACCCAATGAGAGTGCGCGGTTTTTTAACTTAAGAAAGTAAACATGAGGCATCCGAAAATTAGCGGTACATTAGTGCGGTAAACCACGCATTTTACTGGTGGTAGGTCTCTCATATGTGAGAGGCTGTCTGGGTGGGTACCACCGCAATGTCTATTTCTCCCGTCAAACAGCAGTTTAAATGCACTGTTGTGTTTCGGATTGAAGGACATTGTAGCCAGAGTAACTACTGGACATATTGAGACTTAACACCTTATGTCTCAGGATGGCGAGCGCAGTGGAATGCCAAGCATTGCTTTGTATTTCAAGGTATTGTTTGGTTTTGCAACTGTTCATGAGCGGTCGCATCGCTTACCATCAGGCGAACGGCATGCTCGTCTCGCCATTCACGGCTATAAAAAAAAAAAAAAAAAAAACGCATAGTAGGGTTTTTTACTATTGATGTGAATATGTATTTATATTACACAATGTGTGTTGGCCCCAATTCTTTTTGCCATATCTTTATTGTTATTTATTACCGATATCCAGGCTGTGTGCTGTAAAACCCCATTTTTTTAATTACCCTAATTTTGACACAGACGTGAAATCTCTATGGCGACCGGAATATGGCGCATATATGGTGGAGGGAACACCAGGCAAACCTTATGGAGGACTTCTTGCGCATTTCAATATAGTAGAGGCTAACATGCAGTATCGAAGGGCGGAAGCGAGCGCTCTCCTCAAGGACGGCGAAGTTATCATGAGCATAACAAACTTCCCTAGGTATTTAAAACTATACTGTTGTAATCAACAGAAGCAATTAATGGTCACCTTAATGGCGTAACGGGTAAATTCAAAAAAAAATTTTATTTGAATTGTGCATTGTCAGATAATTTTATTGCTAAGTCACTTGCTTCAATTATAATGGTCATCATTAGCGATAATAGTAATAAGATCTTAAATACTTGAGGGCGGCAATATGTATTCGAAATTCGAATAAGAATTAGAAAATTGCAGGACAACTTAGTTCTATACGCGTAAACATAATACCTGTATTTTTATTTTAGACTGGGATGTCCAAATTTTACCAGTCCTCCGTATTCGCCGACACCAAAAGATGGCGTGACGAGATCGCTCTATTTTCCTGATGAAGGCATATTTCCTGGACATCCCCGATTCAAAACGTTATCCGCAAACATACGGCAACGGCGAGGGGAAAAGGTTGCCATAAATATACCAGGTAATGTATATCATATTTCCTGTTCGTTTATATTTAACATACGCAACGATATCTTAACTCATCGTGTATGATTAAATAGTAATAGATATACAGGATATATCAAAAGTGTTACCAAAAACGAAACCGGGTGGTAGTTTAAGTAACTACAGACACAATGCAACTAAAACTTTGTAAAGAATTGTGGCGATTTTTTTTAATATCTACGTGCTTGGGTGGTAAATACATAGTTTTTGCTAAAATAATTATTTTAGCCCTAGCTACCATAGCGTCTTTAAAAGTAAAAGGATGTACAATATTATTTTAGAAAAAAAACTTTACATTTACACACATTTCCGTAGCAGTCTTGATATACCCTGTATACACAAGACAATTTGAAGTAAATAGTGAATAGTGAGTTGTGACTGATAGACTACCTCAAGAGCAGCTGATAAAGTCATTAATAATTATGTACTTCAATTTACAACAGTTCAACAAGTGGAATAAATAAACACAAAATAACATATCTACAATAAATAAACATTGCAAATAGCAAATTAACCATACCTGCGTCCTATTTTTCTCATCAAAAGTTACAAGAATGTTATAGTATTTACAAGGGACGTTAATATGTGTTACTTAGTATTCCGCGACGTGAACACTAAGATCCCGGTGGACGAGGCGTCGTCGCTGGAGCCGGGCGCGGCCAAGCCGGACTGCGTGTACATGGACGCCATGGGCTTCGGCATGGGCTGCTGCTGCCTGCAGCTCACCTTCCAGGCCTGCTGCATCATGGAGGCGCGCACGCTCTACGACCAGCTCGCGCCGCTCTGCCCCATCATGGTGAATACTCATACCGTTCTAATTATTTATGTTGTTTATTTATTAAGGCGGACTTAGTGGCGGAGGTATTTATTTACCAGTCTACCTTTGTGTGATGAAGAGATGAGCTGAAGTGAACGTAAAAATATTTAGTTAAAATTTAAAATAGAGGATAATATTACAGGTGGTATGTCTCTTATATGTGAGAGACCCAAATGTCTTATTTCCCGCCAAACAGCAGTGTAAAAGCCCTATTATGGTTCGGTTTGAATGACATTGTAGCCAGAGTAACTAATGTAAAAATATACATTTTGAGGCATAGCATCTTTAAACGTCTCAGGATGACGAGCGCAGTGTAATACCAAGCATTACTATGCGTTTCAAATAAGAATAGGAACGTCAATGACCTTTAGTTGTCAATTATCACACGAAAAGTATGGTTAGCAACAAAAAAATATTTACGCATCAATTATATATTTTTTCACATAGTCAAATTCTTGAACATAAATTAACTAAATAAATTGAAACAATTACAAAATGTTATATGGTCACATAAACAAGAATGTTTAGTCATAAATAGCTTAAAAAAGTATAATTTTTTAATTTTTTATTTACTTCATATGCAATTATTCGCCAGAAAGTAACTATAACACGACATTATTCATTCATTAATTTTTTTTACGAATGATAAAATATTAAAAATGTTATTTTTATTCAACAAAAATATTATTTTAAGAAATCTTGTTTTGCTCACCCTACCTAAATTGTGCGATTTGACAGCTACTACGAACCAATATGGCGCAGGGTCAGTCCTATTCTTAGTTGAATCGCATAGTACTTTGCAATTTAGGGCGTCGTTTGGTTTTGGTACAGACCAAATGAAGCAGTGGGTGAAATGATTCTCCATTTCTTTTATCTTCTATCTTTATAAGCCAGTTAAGAATCTAGAACTGTTATAACCATCCATCATACCAACCATCAAAAGTGTGCGTTATATATACAATAAGTTGTAAATGCAGAAATTGTACACGAATAATCTTGTATTTACATATTATGTTTACGCTTGTATTTTAATTCCTGGCGCAAAACAATACTTCATCATTCATAATGTCACTGTTGTGACCATTGTCATAATTTACAACAAATACTTTAACCAATATAACTTTATTGTGTTACGGCGGTTAAATACTTGGTATGATAATCACTTTGTTATTTGTATCATTTAATAAATGACACTAGGCCAGCGTGGTGGACTGTATGGCCTAATCACTCTCAATCGTAATCTCGATTGTAGAGTAGCCTCGTGCCCTGTAGTGGGACGTATATGGGCTGATACAGAATAAATGGTATCTTTTACTTTATGGATAATATTATCGAAGTTTCTGTATCAGCCCATATACGTCCCACTGCAGGGCACGGGCCTCCTCTACAATCACAGTACGATTGAGAGCGGTTAGGCCATATAGTCCGCTGGCCTAGTGCGGGTTGGCGAACTTACATACCATAGAAATTTTTATAAATCGCTATGGTATGCAGGTTTCCTCACAATGTTTTCCTTCACCGTTTTAGTCCGTGGTTATTGACTATCAATACACACATGACTCCGAAAAATCAGAGGTGTGCCCTGGGATTCGAACCAGCGACCACCCTGAACATATTGGCAGTCGCGTCTAGTCCGTTTATCAACAGGCCACCACGTACTTGATACATTTGCATTTGAAAACATTAACCGCTAGCATTTTTACTTTTTATTGGACGGTTAGGCCGTCTATATGATCACATAAAGATTCAGTATTAAGATAATGCGAATGACTGTTAGGCTGCGGGCACGAAACTAGCGATGGCGGAGCGGTGGCGAGGCGATGCGGCGGCGGAGCGGGGCGATGAAGAGTAGTATTTCACGTGGGCACGAAACATGACGGTCGATCAGTCGCTTATAGTCCCAGAGATGACGATCAAAACCATGTATCATAGTAATACGGTCGAAACTGTATAAAATCGTTAGATTATGTGACTCTAAACCCGACTGGGTAGGTAGTAATGGTCAATAGTGTAGCAATTGCATGTGAGGCTATTTCTGCTGTGTCCAAAAAAAAGGCAGTCGGTATCAGAGCAATACGTCTGATATTGGAAATGTACATAGATTTTATAATTTTATGACGAATAAGTTGGTTTTCAGACATTTTGCGCGTAGTATACTGGGCGGAATCGCTTATCGTCACGAAAAAAATTGTGCATGGCAAGTACATGATTTAGAACACTTTGGCATACTTATTTTAATTTTTTATGTTTTTGTTTATGTAGTGTAAATTAATTTACCACTACTAGTTACTAATTTAGAATAAGTTATTCATAAAACAACGTTGTTTAGAGAAAGATGACATAAATGAAAAAAATCTTCATAAATACACATTATTGTTACCCTACTTTATACAATATGAATTCGAGTAGAAACTTCTAAATCTAAGTAATAAAATCCTTTGATCGCGCCGCCCTCACCGCCGCGCCGCCGCAAGCGCAAGTACAAAGCGTGCCGCCGACGCGCCGCCCGCTCCCGCGCCGCCGACACCTTCCAGGGATCTTGCCACTTCCTCAGTCGTGCGAAATTCGGTACCGAGTGACGTTGTACGAAATTATTTTGGTTATTGGTTAGTTTCTTGCGCTCAAAATGAGTGATTACACGAACAGTGAGTATGTGACAATAATGACATGTTATGTTCGATCCAATGAAAAGTTGGGTCATGCAAGAAGGATGTATGCAGATCCAGAACATCTGCAGTCTTTGCGTAGGAATGGTATCATGAATGATGAATCCACGAGTTCCCAGCACAAGAACTATTTTAACGACTTATCCGAGGCTACTCGATGATGGTAAGTTCAGACTTTCTAATCATGCAAGAATCCGTGACCTTCGACAGCGAAGTCGTCTATTCTCGACATTATTAAAACGTTTAAATAAAAACATATGCAGCTTTTTCTAAGATAGTAGGTACGTTATGAAAATAATAACGTACCTACTATACCGGGTATCTCAAGACTGCTACCGAAAACGAAGCTGGGTGGTAGTTTTAGTAACTACAAACACAATGCAACTAAAAATTTCGCAAAGAAACTCGACAATTATTTTTTATGTTTTTTTAAATATCGTCATTTTTGGGCGGTAAATCCATAATTTTTGCTAAAATAATAATTTAAACTCTTTTATACCTTAGAGTATTTATAAATAAAAGGGTATACATTATTATTTTAGGAAAAAAATGTATTTACCACCCAAATATGGCCATAGGAAAAAAAATCCAAAAAAAAAATTTCGCTTTTTTTGCAACTTTTTCTGTTGCATTATGTCTGAAATCGCTTAAACTACCACCCGGCTTCGTTTTCGGTAGCAGTCTTGATATACCCTGTATAATATTGTAAATCTTAACAACTTACCAACAACTAAATTTACTTAAATGATCCTAACACACTAAAATTCTAAATAAATCAAAATGTCATATGGTAATATTTAGAGTAATAATACCGATAAATAGGCGCAAAGTAAGTTCAAGGTCTCTGCGCGACAGTCAGCTGTTGTGTGGCATGACTCATACACTCGCGCGCCTGAGTATTGACACTTTTAAGTGTAGGGTGATTTAGATAATATGTGTTTTGGAGATATCTTGTACTGATGTTGTTTATGGGGTAGTTTGTAGTTTTTAATGATAAATCTCGTATATAACGTTAATTTTACATACACAATACACTATTAAATTTTCCGGACGATAAGCGATTCCACCCAGTATAGCTGAAGCGAATTTTTGAAAATGTCAACAAATTTAGCCGACCTGTATCATAGCAATCCGAATGAATTTTTTTTCTACCGTTTGTAATTAAGGCAGGATTGCAAAAAAAATGTTTTCAGACATTTTAGATGTCGCATGTACTCCCAAAAGAGAAAAGAACGTTTTGGAGTCGCTTGGCCGATGCCTGAGCGCTTCTTACGTTTCTGGTGCGGTGGGAATGGTTTTTTGCATATTATGCTCCTGCCACTCTCTTACTATACATAGTCACTCACCAGCTGTCCTAACCGTTGAAATGACGCTCACTTAGGGCCGAAACTGCGTTAAGCGGGCACTCGCGCGGTTTCATACAAAAGTGCTCCGTCGCGGGGATCCGCGCGGGCGTCCAGCACGGGGAGGCGCGTCCCGCACCCGCGCCGCGGGGCCCGCCTTCGTGCGTCGGAACCCGTCGCGGGGGCACGCGCGGTAAAGCGCGCGGTGTCCGCCAGCGGTAACATGACGGTGATGTCATAGGGCACCGAGACGTGGCCTCTCACTTTGGGCTTTACTAGAAGGCTCAAAGTCACTCAACGAGCAATCGAGAGGGCTATGCTCGGTATTTCCCTACGAGATCGACTCAGAAATGAGGAGATCCGTAGGAGAATAAAGGTCACCGACATAGCGCAAAGGATTCTATAGATGATTCATAGCGAAAGGTTCTAGAGTGGAGGCCACGTAAAGGCAAGCAAAATGTCGGACGCCCGCTTACAAGGTGGACGGATGATGTGGCTACATTTGCAGGAAGTCGCTGGATGCAGGCTGCTTCCAACAGGTCGATGCGGAGACCGTTGGGGGAGGCCGATGTTCAGCAGTGGACTTCCTGTGGCTGAGATGATGATGATGATGAATATACTTGAGCAAAAATAAAGATGTTTTAGCCTTTCCGTTGGTGATATGACTAATACAGATTTTACCCTTAAGTTGTTGACCATCAAATATGGTTCCAGTTTCGAAGATAATTCGCCATAGACCGGTATCGAAACTTTAAAATATTTGTATAATGAGTTTTCATTTTCTCTTAATTTACTGAACTTTACAACAAATTCTCCGCCTAGCAACCTAATTTTAATAAACAGCCTTCCTGGCTGTCATTTTTTTTTGCTAGTCGTCGTTTTGCTATGTAATAATATATTAAGCTCTCCATCGACACGACTGTACATGCACACCTTTAAAATTGAACCAGCGACACTGCGTAAATCCGGTCTCCGCGACGGGTACCCGCGACGGGGACCGTCGCGTTCTCACGGAGCCCGCACGCGTGTCCACGCGAGGAGACGCGCGACGGTTGCCCGTCGCGGGCGCCCGCTTAACGCAGTTTCGGCCCTTAAAGTGACAACAAACTATAAGTTGCTAAGCCGGACGTGGGTGTGTCGTTGGTTGTCCGAGGGCTCGCGGACGATTTTTTCTTCTATTCCCAATGATAAGGCATGGTTTGCTCATCTACCATTGACGAAGTTTTCGGGGATGGAAGAGTAGGTTTTTAAGAATTCAAAATTATCAATTATAATAGACGTTTTTATAGCATATATACGTTGTCCGCGCTCTATTTTGGCAAGACAAAAGCAAGGTTATTGCCCAACTTGCAATCAGTCACGCTTCAACACGGTCAATATCGAAAAGATGTCTGATAAAGGAGGCGCTACACTGAATTCTTCTGATATAATTTTTTTTACATCTGGTTAATTCATTTCATCAATTTCAACAATTTTTAGACAAATTGCTATGATACCGACCGGTAAAATTCCTTAACATATTTAAAATGGTCTCAAAATTTGTTGCATCAAAATTTTCTTCTGAAAATATTTTTTTTCTTATAAACTAATCCTAATTTACCCGTAAAGAACATTTTCAGACGGATTGCTATCATCATATTTTTTTGTCACGTTTTTAATTTTTCTAAATTATTTTTTGGGTTCGCGCTACACTATTAACTTTTGAAAAATATGTTTTCGGTATCTTATAGCTATTATATAACTACAGTCAGAAAATCAGACAGATTGCTATGATACAGTCCGGTAAAATTTGTTGACATTTTTGAAAATTCAGTTCGGTCAAAGGCTACGCGAATAATATCTGAAATTGGTATTTTCGAGTTCGAAATAATCAAATCTATCAATTTGATGCGGTTGTGACCGTATTGCTATGAGACAAAAATTTTGGTTGTCATCTCTCGTACTATTAGTTATGACAGGGAAATATAGATCAAGTCGGCATTGCTGTAGATACTACACATCATATATTTGTTACATTTCTACCTACTGTTTCAGAATAATATAAAATAAAATATAAAAACACAATATGATAATGTATGTTTAACTACTTATAAAATTTTAATTACTTCTAAGGCTATAATATTAGATAGATTTTAAAAACAACAGTACCTATAATTGATGTATTCTACTAGAATATCTGTACCAGTCCATATACGTCCCACTGCAGGGTACGGGCTGTTGGACAGTACGATTGAGAGTGGTTAGGCTATAAGTATATTCCACCACGCTATTAGATTATACTTTTGTTTAAAAAATAGGGTTAATTTAAACATATATTTACAATTCCCAATGTATGTAAATAAACGAAAACTTCGATTTTTACCTATTTGTCCGTAACATTAATCTTATTCGTCACACCCGCGCCGCTGTCGCCCTCCTGCCGCCTGTGCAACGCTCGATCGCCCCGCCCCGCTGTCGCGCGTTTCGTGCGCGTCACCTATACTGTCCATGCTTTTGAATGCATCGCCGCCGCTCCGCCGCCGCATCGCCCCGCCACCGCTCCGCCATCGCTAGTTTCGCGCCCGCAGCCTTAGTCTAGCTGTTATCGGATTAAAAAAAAAACAAAGTTTGGAAATTCCAACTTAAGGCACACAATCTTTGACTTTTCATTGTTATGTGTGAATTCATATTTAATTATCACTTACATAACGGCGCAGAAAAATATTATAAGGATGTACAGTTAGTAAAACGTGAAACCGCGGCTTCAATCCTCTCTATCTGTATATATAAAGAGGAACCTGACTGACTGACTGACTGACTGATTGACTGACTGACGTATCAACGCACAGCCGAAACTACTGGAGCTAGGAACGTGAAATTTTGCACAGAGGTTCCTATTATGACGTAGGGTAGCACTAAGAAGGGATTTTTGGAAATTCAACCCCTAAGGGGGTGAAAAGGGTTAAAAACTGTTGTATGGAAAATCGAAACCGTTAGAGTTACAATTGTCAAATTTTGCAGTTTCGTTAGCCAATCAAAGACAAATATAACTGCATACTTAGTTTTTCTAAAATTAACCCTAAAGGGGTTAAAATAAGGGTTGAAGTGTTGCGAGAGTAGGGTGATTTTATGACTATCTAATCAACGCACAGCCGAAACTACTGGAGCTACAAATGTGAAATTTTACACAGGAGTTCCTATTATGACGTAGGGTAGCACTAAGAAGGGATTTTTGGAAATTCAACCCCTAAGGGGGTGAAAAGGGTAAAAAACGGTTGTATGGAAAATCTAAACCGATAAAGCTAGAATTATCAAACTTTGCAATTTAGTTAGCCTATCAAAAACAAATATAACTGCATACTTAATTATTCTAAAATTAACCTTAAATGAATATAAATAAGGGTTGAATTTTTGTAGAACCGAACTATCGGATCAACGCACAGCCGGAACTACTGGAGTTAAAAAGATGAAATTTTGCACAAGGGTTCCTATTATGATGTAGAGTAGCACTAAGAAAGATTTTTGGAAATTCAACCCCTAAGGGAGTGAAAAGGGTAAAAAACTGTTGTATGGAAAATGGAAACTGTTAAAGCTAGAATTATCAAACTTTGCATTTTCGTTACCCATCTAGAAACAAGAATAACTGCGTACTTTATTTTTCTAAAATTAACCCTAAATGGTTTAAGATAAGGGTTACAATTTTGTAGCACTGAACTGTCGGATCAACGCACAGCCAAAACTACTGAAACTAGGACTGTGAAATTTTGCTCAGGGGTTCCCATAATGGCCTAGAATAGCACTAGGAAGGGATTTTGAAAATTCAACCCCTAAGGGGGTGGAAAGGGTAAAAAGCGGTTGTATGGAAAATCGAAACCGTTAGAGTTACATTAGTCAAACTTAGCACTTTAGGTAATCATTTAAAAAAAAAACTGACAGCATACTTAGTTTTCTAAAATTAACCCTAAAGGGGTTAAAATAAGAGTTTAAGTATTGTGAGAATAGGGTGATTTTATGACTGTCTAATCACCGAAACTGTTGTATATGGAAAACCAAAAACCGTCGTTAAGTAGTTGAGTAAGTTAAGTAGTTAAGTTGCAAACATTAAACTTGACACTTTAGTAAGTCAATTAATAAGTAAAAAACAATATACTCTATTTTTTTTGCACCCTTCATAAAAATAAGCTTATACAGGGTATATCAAGGCTGCTGCCGAAAACGAAGCCGGGTGGCAGTTTAAGCGACTTTAGACACAATGCAACAGAAAAAGTTGCAAAAAAAAAGCGAAAACTTTTTTTTTGTTATTTTTTTCCTATGACCATATTTAGGTGGTAAATGCATTTTTTCCTAAAATAATAGTGTTTACCCTTTTTTTTTATTTATAATCTAAGGTATAAAAGAGTTTAAATTATTATTTTAGCAAAACCTATGGATTTACCACCCAAAAATGACGATATTTAAAAAATCATAAAAAATAACTGTCGCGTTTATTTGCGAAATTTTTAGTTGCTTTGTGTTTGTAGTCACTAAAACTACCACCCGGCTTCGTTTTCGGTAGCAGTCTTGAGATACCCGGTATAGTCGGATCTCCAAATAGATAACAGTACCTCGAAAGAGGGATCAATTCTTTATTTATTTTTTATTCATTGGATGGCGAGACGAGCATGCCGTTCGCCTGATGGTAAGCTATACGATCGCTCATAAACAGTAGCAAAACTCCACTGTCCTCGCCATCCTGAGACATTAGATGTTAAGTCTCAATATGTCCAGTAGTTACTCTGGCTACAATGTCCTTCAATCTGAAACACAACAGTGCATTTACACTGCTGTTTCACGGGAAAAATAGACATTGCGGTGGTACCTACCTAGATTTTTTTTTTATTTCTTCATCTGCAATCAGTCCTAGAACTATAAGCGGATTTTTTGAGTGGTTCAAATTACCTACCTAGATGACTTTCTCCCATGGGCAGTTTTACGTAGCGTGTTCACGTGTGAGTTCACCCTGTGGTTTGGTTATTTTGGTGCCGCCTTCTAGAAAGACTAAAAATGTAGTGTATACAGAAATATTGTAATTAACGGTGTGAACAGATTTTGTTAGGTATAATTACTCCAGTCCACTCCACGTTCATTAATTGCATCAAGTTTTTTTTTCTTTATATATAACAGATATATTAGTTATTATAAAAAGCTCTCGAAGAGGATACAATTTAAGATTCACGTTTATATCATTGTGTACACGCAGACGAAGTCGCGGGCAAAAGCTAGTAATAAATATTTGTGTTTCACAAGCTAGTATTACGAGACTGGGCATCGTAAGTTGTGACACCAAATAGTCTTTCGGAGATCTTGATATACTAAATACGATACTTTCCTTTTGTTATCGGGTTGGGGCTATACGTTTGATTATTGAGAGTATGTATTACCTTATATATATAAATAAATAAATAAATAATAAATAACTCCCAATAGTCACATACGTACATACATAGTCCTGACCCCACACTAAGATAGAGTCTTGTGTCGTGGGTATCAGGGACTACGAGAGACTTTTCGGTCTCACAAACAGCCAGACCTGAAACCTCTCGTTTCACAGGTGGCATTTAACCAACTGCGCCACGGACGTATCGCAACCTTAGAATTAAAGAGACATAATAAAAAAATAAGATTTTGGCTTTAAATCATATATTGGATCAAAATTACTATCTCCATCGACCTGTTCTTGAAGGAACTATTGACGAGTGAAAGACAGAAAGATGTATACTTCGGTCACCTCGATATATCTACCATAACTATAAAATTTCTTATGTTAAAAATCTTTAATTAACATGTCCCATAGAAAAATGTTTTTTTAGTTAGGTCTCTATAATTCTAAAGGTGCCATATATTTGTAAGCATAATAATCAGTCGATGATATACTGGTTTGTTTGTCAGCTGGCGTTGTCAGCGGCGTCGCCGATCTACCGCGGGTTCCTGACGGACGTGGACTGTCGCTGGAACGTGATCTCTGCGTCGGTGGACTGCCGCACGCGCGAGGAGCGCGGCCTCGAGCCGCTCAATAACAACAAGTTCCGCATACACAAGTCGCGATACGACTCCATCGACTCCTACCTCTCGCCGCAACATGAAGAGTTAGTACCTGCTTCACCATTTGTATTATTTCTTTTTCTCTCTTTTCAGTTGCAGGAAGTCCACTGCTGGACGTATAGGGAGGTCTGTACCCTTAGGAAACTTAAAAGACTAGCGGCCCGGCCCGGCTCTACCCGGTGCAGATAATTTTAAACTCGCACTTCGGAATGTTCACCTCTTTACGTTGATGATGATTGGAGCAAACTAAATTGAAATATCACAGCTCTTTTTGTAGTGATATTTACAGTTCGTTTTTGAAGTGCTTATCGGACATTGGGTTAATTGAGTATATACATATAGATCGAAGGTTGTAAGCGTAACAACAAACATAAATCGCATTCATAATGTAAGTAAAGGTGTGTTATAGTTATAGATATCCCACTTGTACTGTGCGCAGATACAACGACATTCCGATAGTGCACGACGCGGCGATCTACCGGCGCCTGCGCGAGGGCGGCATCGACCACCCGCTGGCGCTGCACGTGGCGCACCTCTTCATTCCGCGACACTGTCTCGCTCTTCTCGGAGAAGGTGCACCAGGACGACACAACGATACTGACCACTTTGAGGTATTCTAAATCCTTTATAATTGATTGTTTACGATTGATACTTGCACATAGTATAGGATTCTATTCAATATGCTAGTGTTGGAATAATTAGCAATAGCAATCACAAATGGCAAGTGAAGTCGATAATACATTTCAGAAATTATATAAATAAGTATATACAGGGTATATCAAGACTGCTACCGAAAACGAAGCCGGGTGGTAGTTTAAGCGACTTCAGACACAATGCAACAGAAAAAGTGGCAATAAAAAGCGAGAATTTTTTTTGTTATTTTTTCTGTGGCCATATTTGGGTGGTAAAATACGTTTTTTTCCTAAAATAATAGTGTATACCCTTTTATTTATAAATACTCTAAGGTATAAAAGAGTTAAATTATTATTTTAGCAAAAACTAAGGATTTACCACCCAAAAATGACGATATTTAAAAAATCATAAAAAATAATTGTCGCGTTTCTATGCGAAATTTTTAATTGCATTGTGTTTGTAGCCACTAAAACTACACCCGCTTCGTTTTCGGTAGCAGTCTTGAGATACCCGGTATAAATAAATAATATATAATTTCTGAAATGTTATTATCGACTTCACTTGCCATTGTGATTGCTAATATAATATATTACACGAGATCGGCTTTGTGGATCACAATTGCAAATTGCAAAATTAAGCTTATTAAGGAGTGAGTTTTTTTTACGAACCCATTTAAAGAAGAAACTGAACAGTCAATTTTGTGTGTGTAATTTTAGATGTGGAAAATGGTTATAATGGTATCGAATGAAGAGCGTGGTGGCCTGCTGGTAACAGACCAGACGCGGCTGTGAATGTATTCACAGTGGTCATAGGTTCAAATCCCAGAACACACTTCCGACTTTTTAGAGTCATGTGTGTATTATTCGTCAATCGACACGCACCATAACGGCGAAGGACAACATCGTGTGAGGAAACCTGCATACCATAGTGATTGATATGGTGTGTAAAGTCCACTGACTCACTTCAGATCAGCGTGGTGGACTATGTGGCCTAACCCCTCTAAATTGTACTCGGGATTATGGAGGAGACCCGAGTCCTACCGTGGGGTGTATTATATATACTATATATGCTGATACAGGTGCAATCAGAAACTCTATACCTATTTTCTAAGAAGTTACTCTATTCTCCTTTTAAGCGATAGTTCCCTTAGGTTGTAATAATCAATCGCTACAGTGATACACAGCTGAGAGATGTGATGGGTTAATGACCTTACAGTTGATTGTACTGTAACTGAGCATAAGCCCCTTTATATACACCATATCTATGTGTTGTATATTTGAATTAGCTGAAGCTAAGTTTAGATAATACAGTTAATATGAATAACGTAATTTTTATTTACATAATGTATTTCAGACATATGTATTTTTGTTATGCTAACGAGTCTTTATCAGTCGATTAACCAAATTTAAAATACCGTCATGCATAAACGCGTCAAAAAGTTCCAGTTAAAAAAATACAAGGTGTAGTGTTACTAATGTGACGTAAACGAAGGTCCTATTTAAAACTCCGCTCGTTCATGATTTTATGTGATTAATAAAAATGTAAGCACTAAAACACTGACAATAACAGAGAAAACATTCAACAAATTCGTGTGGATTTTCATAAGCTAGAGCCATGCTTAATAGGTTGACTGCAACACTGACACATGTCATGTGTTCATACGCAATGAGTCTGTGTATCATCATCTTCAGCCCGTTGCAGTCCACAGCTATACACAAGTTTCTCCCAAAGTACGCCACTGGGCCCAGTTTGCTGCTTTATGGAACCAGTGGCTGCCGGCCCTGTATCACGCCTAGACACCATGCTCGGGCCTTGCGCGGGGACAGTTCAATGTCTTGCGGCAAAAATCATGTTGACTGTTGTTAAGCAGTGAGATTCGTGCACTAGAAATAAATAACGAAATAATATACATTTTTTTATGTCCGCTACATTGTCAAAAACAAAATATTACAAGTTAAAAATAATGTAGACTGTACAGTATGGATTCAAATTGTATTACGCGTTGTGTGCAGAACATCCAGTCGACGAACTGGCAGACGATGCGGTTCAAGCCGCCGCCGCCGAACTCGTCGATCGGCTGGCGCGTGGAGTTCCGTCCGTGCGAGGCGCAGCTCACGGACTTCGAGAACGCCGCCTACGTGTGCTTCGTGGTGCTGCTCACGCGAGTCATACTCTCCTACCATCTCAACTTCGTCATGCCCATCAGCAAGGTACATACTTTTTTCTTTTTTTTTTTCTACGCGAGAAAATCTTTACAGAGCCGTATGGGTATGTCGGACTCACCGTTCTAATATAAGGTAATTAGAACGTCCTACCGATTAAAACCGCGTGATATAGCGCTATCTCTCTTAGACCAAGGGGGCGTGGGATACTCGGGAGCATGCAACCGCAACCCCCTAGGAATAAGGTTCTTCTATTTGTTAGTCTGCATCAGCCAATAACCATTTACTGCACTTTGTGAGGCCGAAAAGGGTTTCGTAGTTTCTGGTACCTACGACACAGGACTAAAATGAACTTAATGTGAGGTCAGGTCTATGTATGAGACTGTTGGGTGTATTGATTATTTATTTATTTCCTTTGCTGTTTAAGTTCGTGATAATTTACTGTCAATACACATATGACTTCAAGCAATGAGATGTGTGACGAGGAGTTCAAAAACCCACAAATGCAGTCGCCGCAGCCCGCAGATAGCTTTACTTTATGATTAATTTCGTTCTGGGTTAAACACACGTTAGACATTACTACAAATTAGCTGTAATCTACTGTTTGGGGTGATTAAAATGGGTTGCCCTATCGATCTTAACTTACAGGAGTATCAGTAGCGGGCGGGATAGTCTCATACTCATTACCTACCCCCACTCATACCATTATCATCATTACACGTCATGTCGAATGATCATTTCCTACTGCGGGAGATAATATTGGGCCAAATGTCAGCCAAGAATCACGTGTCAATGAACTAATTAGTTGGTAGATAGCGGATTTGGTAATGAGATACTTCAATTACCCTTGGTCTCAAATCAGGTGCCGGACCTTGTATGATGATAACAAAATGCTTACATCATTGTTTATAAATGTTTTTTAAGTTATTTAAGAACATGAAATATATCGACTACCCTTTGTTTATGTTAACAGCTACATATACAGGGTGGACAAGAAAACGGCGCACCTGCCAATATACATTATAGTATATGGTGAAGGAATCTTAATTAAGACGGATTTGTATGGCGCTAGCGAATATTAAGAAAGATGCCGAGAAAAAAAAAACTAACGTACACATGCTACCCCTTAACATGTTAAGCTAAAGTGATTGAACCTTACAACTGAACGGTAGACATTCAACAATAAATAAGCAGAGCTCATTATTTACTTATAAGTCGATTGTGTACATCACGCTCAGGGTACATAAAAAAAGATATTAAATTAATACTGCCACAGTCACATACATGGGTACTAACCCCACACTAAGATACAAATCTTGTGTCGCGGGTATTAGAAAAATAATTATGGTTCACGGAAATTATTTGTCTCGGGGCGGGAACCGAACCCGCGGTCTCTCATTTCACAGGCGGTTCTTACCAACTGCGCCACGGAGGCCGTCGGTGACTCATATGGGCTGGTTAGTTGTCATTAATGACCACTAAAATAGTTAACTGACCTTGTAATGTAAACCGTAATGACCTTGATAGGCAAAGCTGGAAGCGCAGGATCCGCCAAAACCCGCACGAAAACACTGTCACAGTTTGGTAGCACAAATCACTTTTCTTTTACATTTCACATAACACAAGTTACATCAAAAGCTATCAAATTGGGTAATGTTCAAAGCATAGTGAAATTAATAAAATTTACTCAAAATAACTGAAAAACGAATTTACAATAATATGCACACGACTAATACATGCACACGCGATCGCAATCCGAATTCAACTAATAAAAAATAAATTATTATTTTGATTCTTGAAAGATAAAGGCCTGTTCACATTAGATACAAAGCTTTCCTATTTGAGTTCATAATAATTCATCTGAACAATTAGTATTACTACTGTATCAGACCATATACGTGCCACTGCAGGGCACGGGGTCTCCAGTGCAGTAACTTAGTAGTTAGTGTTTATTGATTTCACTAATTTTATCTCAAATAAGTCTCATATGCAAATTCTATGCTATAATGGTAGACGACATTTCTCTAGGTATAATAATTAGAAGAAATTTTATCACTTTAAAGTAACATTATTTTCAAAATACATTAAAATAATGTTAAATACAATAATAAGCAAAGTAAATAGGCAATTTGTAATTGACTGGATCGGCTGATGACATATTTAAATAACATTATAAGCTCTTGAGCAAGTATCAGTATCAGTCCAATAAGATCTTTTTTTAACGTAACTTTTATATCGGGGTACTTAATCCAATTAAGTTATATCAAGTGTGTAGTGTGAACACACCTCAAGATGTCGGTCTTCTTTTGCAAATGCTAAAAGTTACCGACAAAGAAATTGCCGCCTTTCGGCACGCACTCACAAACGGCGGCGGGCGACCTCAAAGGAAGAATAATCGAGCCGCGTTGGATCCGACAAAGTACACTATGACCGGCGGTTTCCTTTGACTAATAGGGCCGAATTGGGCCATCATTTAAAAATATTATTTTTTATTAATCAGTGTCATCAGATTATTTTTTCAATGAATCTAAATTATTTAGAAAAATTTAAATGTTATGTAGGTATTACCAAAAACTTTCTAATTATAATTAAATTCGCAATCTTACATGATTTAAGCGATGACAGTGTGATTTCTTGGTATCTTTCAGTTGGGATTTGTGACACTAAGGAAAATAATGACAAACAAAATAGTCAATCCATTCACCGATGCAACTGCACCTAAGTTATTATGTTGTTAATTTATTGACGCTTAAATCTAAGTACGTCCCTGTTTAACTGATTGATTTATTGAATGAAACAAAAAATATCCTTTTTGAAGTTAGAGAAGGATAAATTATACAGCTAAGAGTTCATGACCTTACTCAGTGTAAACAGCTGTTAAAGCGAAGTTTAAGAAAGTTTTGATGCTGTTTAAAAATGGTTTTCGTGGTATATTTCGTTAAACCGTTCAATTAACGACGAAACGAAAAAATACGTATGTGTTTAAATCTTGTTCTTCATCCATTCCAACTGATTTTATGCGAAAAAGTGGTGATTAACTTAAAACTTTAACGGTCCTAACTTCAAAACGGATAGGTATTTTCCAAATATTATTTTTTTATTACGATATTAATATTATGCCCTTGTACCCAACTGAGCAAGTGCGCCATTTATTTGCGCTCCCTGTATACAGATGAAATTGTATACAGCTGTAACATTATGTGTAATGTGTGTGTAGCCTATATGTTAGTGGTATATACGTGCGCAAGCGTCCTTAAAACAAGTGCATACGTTCGCGAATGCGTCCTTGAACGAGGTGCATACGTTCGCGCATGCGTTCATGTGTTCATTGGTAGCCCAGAAACTGAAATCTCTTTGATTTTCACAGTGTTATGACACAGTTGAATGTAGACATTGGTACATCGTTGCAGGGTGACGAGAACATGCAGCGTGCGCAGAAGAAGGGCGCCGTGCTGCACGAGAAGTTCTGGTGGCGCCGCGACGTGGGCGCGCCGCGCGACCTGGCCGCGCACCCCGCCGACCCCGCCGACCTCTACGCGGAGATGACCATCGACGAGATCGTCAACGGAAAGGTTACACTCTTCTAATTGTTTTATGTTGCAGCCTGTAGGTCGGCATTGTACAGTATGTAATTGTATAGAATGGCATGCGACTGCCTCCGCCTGATAACATTCGATATTCTTCCTTGACGGCATTTACGCTTACCATCAGGTGCAGTCATTATACCGTGCCTGGGTAAAAAAACAATGTCGCCGACGGAATATTGATATTTTTAAATTGTTGGTAGAACTTCTGATAATGGAATAATCTTTATTTGCACTATTACTATGACATTTAACAATTTATGAAGATAAACTGAAGCCGAAATGAGCAGGGCGTGGATTCATCACACCTATGTTAACGTGCAATAACACAGTCCTTACTTTTGTGACGTAACCTTCTTTTTAGTGATCGCTAGAAAGAAAAAAAGGTTAGATACTAACAACTTAATAAAAATGTGACCCTTATTGTCAATAACGTGTATGATTATTATATTTGATGTACGTGCAGGACGGCATATTCCCTGGTCTGATCCGCTGATCGAGTCGTACCTGTCTGGCATGGACGTGGACGCGGACACGCACTGCTCCGTGCAACAGTACCTCAAGCTCATCCAGCGCCGCGCCTCGGGCGAGATCTCCACCATGGCGTCCTGGATGAGGAAGTTCGTCACCACGCACCCCCAGTACAAGTGAGATCGCAATTCTATACTATTGTATTTGCAAGAGGTATCTCTTGTGGACCACAAACAAGTACAAATTCTTTTTCTCTGGGATTAAAACTTACTCATAGTGTGATTCTTGGGCATATCCGGTTACGTTTCATATACCGGGTATCTCAAGACTGCTACCGAAAACGAAGCCGGGTGGTAGTTTTAGGGACTCAAACACAATGCAACTAAAAATTTCGCAAGGAAACGCGACAATGATTTTTATGATTTTTTAAATATCGTCATTTTGGGTGGTATATCCATAGTTTTTGCTAAAATAATAATTTAAACACTTTTATACCTTAGATTATGTATACATAAAATGGTATACACTGTTATTTTAGGAAAAAATGTATTTACGACACAAATATGGTGATAGGAAAAAATAACAAAAAAAAGTTCTCACTTTTTTTTGCAACTTTTTTCTGTTGCATTGTGTCTGAAGGAGTCGCTTTAACTACCACCCAGCTTCGTTTTCGGTAGCAGTCTTGATATACCCTGTATATTTCAAAATATAAATAATACTTATGGATGGTATCACTGTGTTGCAGGAAGACTCAGTAGTTAGCGAGAAAATAAACTACGATCTACTAAAGACGGCGTACGGCATCCAGTCGGGCTCCATCCCCGCGCCCACGCTGCTGGGCGGCAGCACCGTGTCCAAGACCAACGAGGACATCCCCAAGGCCTTCAGCAAGATGATGGGTAAGGACTGCCCTACTAGCCTCCGCCACCTCCGCCAGCGTAGTGCCTTCGTAGCCGCGGCTCACTCGCTTACACACTCCATATACCTCGCCTCACTCATAGCGACCGGAACGTCGCCACATGCTCATGGGAAACTAAACACAACTCCACATTCGAATCCAAATAGCCGATACATTCCTAAACTTACTGCCATACATTATCAAATCACGGCGTATTGGTTTGGTGCGTGTTGTGTTTCACGTTTTAGAGTTTACATGCACTGTATTACACTAGGTAATTTTAAGCGCGGGAGGTGGCATTGTTTAGAAAATTGTAATATTTAAACGTGTTATGATGTTGACCCTTGCATGAAATCATATGTTCAGCTTATTATCCTATGAGGTTACATAATAACAGACTTTTAGATTTATGTATACTACTATGGGAATACCATTGGTTTATGCAAGCGTCAATGTCAGTACAGTCACGTGACAAGTTACTACTTAGCCGGCCTGGTGCCGTATATTGTGATCGTTTAGGACTCTGGTTAGTAGATGTTTAGCTAATTACGTTATGTAACCGTACGTCCACGCCGGCGGTTACTCTTCCAATTATTTGTCGCCTAAAGTCATGCCGTGAGTCACGGCTTGTCTGAGATTTATTGTGACATGATACTGGTAAGTGGGTGTGAACTTTGAAGGTCGATATTACGATATATAATTGTACTCTTAGTATTGAAATGATCGAATTTAATGAGAGATGAATAGGTTAGACATACTGTGATTCTTAATGAACACCACCTATGGCATTATATCTTAGTTGATTTTATTTCAAAGATAATTCAGCATTGGAACAAGCTTATGGCATTTCTAGCCTAATTAACAGAAGAAGTTATAATGTGAAGTCTTGTGCGGTGCCATGCTAACAATATATTCTCATACTTCGATCATTTAAATACTAAGCAATATATTAATGTATGTTGCCCGAATTCAATTGGAAGAGTAGACGCACACGTTCATATAGATCACAACAGTTTTAATAGAATTTAACCAATGCATTTGATTCAGTTACCATATGCATACCTTAGTTCAAACTGTAGATTTATAACTAAGTCTACAGACACGATTTATTTTCTAGCATTTAAAACAGTATTAATTTTGATATTTTTCCGAGTGGTCTCTGCCGTCTGTGCCGTCGAATAAATTTCAGGTTTATCTTTGTTGGTTGGATCGTAAAACGAATTTAATTTAGCTATTTTGTCGAAACGATACCTTACGTAAGATAACTGAGAGAATATTGTTGCTCTGCAGCGCCAGCGATGGACGGTGTCATGAAATTAGAGTGGTTGTGAATATTAAGTGCAAGTTGTTTGAATGCTTTGTTGGCGCTCGGTTCAGTATCTTTTATATAACTCTGTTTACAAAAATCCTGTGTTATTTCTTAGATAATTATACAGACGTGTACTTACTATCAAAAAGCATTAGTACCGATGGTGCTGCGATATAAATTACACGAATCACATTAAACAAATGTTTACTTATGAAATTATAAATATTATTAAATGTAGGTAATGTGTACGGGACTTAATTTATCATTTATTCAGCTACAATTTTATTATACATATTCATTATTTTTGCAATTAATAAATTCTTTAATAGCAAATAAATACAATGAAGCACAAATTCCGAATTCTATTTTTACATATATTTGAAAATAATTGATGTGCAATTTTTATTTAGAGCCAACATAATTTGTTTTACATGTTATATCTATTTTGTTCACTGTTTGTAATTTTTATTATTATAATAAAACATCAATACTATGATAGTTGTGTTTTGTTCGCACCGATAGGTACAAATGTGTTAAAGAGAATAAAACATGTATTGGGAACAATGAGTTATATATTTAAAACTATCAACGAGTTGTAGAATGTGTTGTTGTTCTTGTTGGCGCCACTCCTCGCTGCCCGCGTCGCCCAGGTTGCCTGCGTACTCTGTAAATAAACACTCAATATGTAGTATATCTCAATGAATGTAACAGTTTATGAATTATACGAGAGAATTAGAGCCCTAATTAGACCATGACAAGTATACAGGATATATCAAGACTGCTACCGAAACGAAGCCGGGTGGTAGTTTAGTGATTACAAACACAATGCAACTAAAAATTTCGCAAAGAAATGCGACTATTTCTTTTGTGATTTTTTAAATATCAATGTGTTTGGGTAGTAGATTTTTCTAAATAAAAACAATTAAACTTTTGCGTTCTATAGCGTCTTTAAAAAGAAAAGGTTGTACACTATTAGTTGAATTGTGTCTGAAATCACTAAAACTACCACTTAGCGTCGCTTTCGGTAACAATCTCACTGATCACTTCCAATAGATACCGCATTACGATAGTTTTGTTTTGAACCGAAATGCCAACGAAGGGAACTGCGCGGGGGGTGGGCGGGTTGCAGCGCGGTCACGTGGACTTCACTGGAGAGATGAGGCATACGCATAAGTCGATAATAAAAAAAATGTATCGATAGTTCGATTTGCCAGTAAGTTCATGTGTTATGATCGCTTCTATAACTTAATTACCAACTTGTTAAATGTTTGATAATATTTTTTCACCGGCCTGATCTAAATTATACCAACCGGCAACCGCTAACTACGAATAAATAGGATTAACATTTCACCGTGTATTTTGTATACCATAATGGCGAAATACTCAAATTAAGTGTTGATATAAAAGATCAGATAAAAATATGAAATAGTAATAACTAAACCTCACGCCCTAAAGGGCTACAATAATTTATTCCGTTTCTTGAATTCTGACGGCGGCTGGTAGTAAATGTAATATCTACAAGTGACGATGAAACCCACTTGACGAACTATGAATGTTTTTGAGACGATATATACAACATATGTTAAAATTAGTGCACTAGCTTGTGCTACTGATTCTCAATAAACTTAGTATACCTAAAACTTATGATAAATACCCTCCCATTATATTTGAAAACGTATACAACTAGAGGGAAAAAGGAAATTTAATTACGCCAAAGATAAATAAAAAAATTATTGTAAAAGTACCTTGTTAACAAATTTAACTATTTCAAATTACATAAAATAACGTAATTATGGTAATTTGCAATTTTTATTTAAATCAATATATATTTTGTGACATTGTCATTTATATTGTAAAACAATAATGTAAATTAATTTTATTACAACCCGCATTAGGCCAGCGTGGTGGACTATATGGCCTAACCCACTCTCAATCGTACTCTCGATTGTAGAGTAGGCCCGTGGCCTGCAGTGGGACGTATATGGGCTGAAAAAGATTGTTTTACAATATCGTTATTTCTGGGGATTATATTATAAACATGCGTCAAAACACTAGAAGAACGCGTGATTTCGCCAAAAAAAGATAGCTTATTACGGTTATTGCTATGCGAAAAAGAGACGGCTGATTCTCCACCCGAACTCGACTGTCTGACATTGATACATTAACCAGTATAAATTGAGCTCGCTCGGGACCAAATTAATTTAAAGAATATTAGTTATCGATGAAAACTTATTTCGTTTTTTTAAATACTTAATTATTTTTTTTTTGAGTTTTTTGCACACCATTTTATTGAACAAATCATTTTTAACTGTAATATTGCACGTTAGCGAAAATACATTCCCAAAATGTAATTTTCGCTAACGTGCGACGACATGTGCGGGTCCACTACTTGGACGACACTGATGACGCGACATTTGGCATCGGTTTATATCTATCTGATAGCTTATATGTGTTGGGCGCAACCGCTGCCTTGCATTAGGTATCTATTGGGAGTGATCTGTGAACAATCTTGAAGACAAATTCCTTTATTTTTTATTGTTTCCTCATTAAATGAGCTAGATAATTTCCGCACTACACGCCACAAGTACAGTATGAGTAAGTGATGTTAACAGTACCTCTCATGACGTGTCGTATGATCTTGAGCGAGCCGCCGCGCAGCGACAGCACGCGCTGCACGCGCTGCTTCACGCCGCTCGGGCCCGCCGTGCACACCTGCACAACCACAGTCACATCGCACATCTCACCCATTATACACTATATTATCATTCTGTATCAGCCCATATACGTCCCACTGCAGGGCACGGGCCTCCTCTACAATCGAGAGTACGATTGAGAGTGGTTAGGCCATATAGTCCACCACGCTGGCCTAGTGCGGGTTGGCGGACTTACATACCAGTTTTTTTTTTTTTTTTTATAAATCGCTATGGTATGCAGGTTTCCTCACGATGTTTTCCTTCACCGGTTTTAGTGCGTGGTGATTGACTATCAATTTATTGATATTATCATTCACTTTAAATAAATTATTATGCAGGTACACCATCTGCGTATGCGCTGGGCTTTAATACGTGGGAATATAATAATGTCTATCACCAGGCGCTAAGTTTACGCGCGTACTTCTTGATCTGCGATGTAGTGTCATGGTATCATTACCATTGAAGAACCAAATCTAAATCTAAACATAAGGCAATAAGACCAACATTTGGTTAAATTTTACAGGTGTTTTTAATCAATACTCATTTCAACGCATATACCTAGTCAGGTCATAATTCTGTCACATGTTTAATATAAAATAATTGAAACAAGTTTATTCATTATGTAACCATTTATATACCAAATGAACTTAACAAAACATAGATTCTTATGACACTAAAGTTTATTCAAAATGACATCCGTGATTTTGAATACAGGCCTTCAATCTGCGCGGCCAGTTGTCTATCGCAGCACGAACGAGGTCCATGTCAATATCGGCGGCTACCTTAATCAAGGATGTCTTGAGTGACTCCAAATTGGGATGAGGCTTTGAACACGCCTCTTCCTCCAAGTATTGCCATATCTTGTAATCTAACGGATTCAAATCTGGACTGGAGAGGGTTCAGTCTTCGTGCCGGATGAAATCGATTTCACGCGCCGCCAGCCAGTCTTGTGTGCTCTTCGCTCTATAAGCTGGCGCCGAATCTTGTTGGATACCCAGTGCCTGTTATTGAACATGGTAGGAGAAACAGGTTCCACAAGGTTCGTCAGGACTGTATTTTGGTACACAACTGCATCGTTTTTACACCTTTCTCACACACACTCTCACAAAAATGTACCTCTGTTAAGCCCCATAAGAAACTACCAACCATACCATGAGCGAGGATGGAAAATAACCTCGTTGGACACGCGGAATACGGTTGCTCGCTTTTTCACTAATGTGTGCGTACACCTTATCCTTTTGTTTGTTGTAGCTCTATTCTAACGGTAAAAAAATTCATCTGAAAAGAATTCCCGAGAATTTTTTTCCCGCGTACCGCTAAAAACAAAGCGCGGCATCTCTTCAGTCTCAGGTCATTAGACGAGCATTCAAACGATGTCTGTTTTTCTTCCATATGCCCGAAGCCCTAAGTCTTCATTTAACACCCTTTTCCCGTGGTTCTGCTTAACCCCATCGAAGGGCCAACAGTTCTGCTTACGTTTGGGATTTCTTTGAATTCGCGCCTTCACAGCTTTTATCACTGCTGGAGTCCTAACAGACCGAGGGGCGACCACTTCTTGATCTGTTATCTACACTAGAGTCTTCATTATATCGTTTGATGGTACGATAAACGAATCTTTTGGTTATATTCAAATTTTTCAGTATGTCAAAAATTTGAATTGGCGCGTAACCGCAACGATGCAATGCAATAACTGCAACACAGTCTTTAAGCGTCGACTCCATATTTAAAAATGAGTAAAATTCTAAAAAGTATTCATTCTTATTTTCATGAACAATTCGAAATTCGAATTCAATAAACTTTTTTGTGGCCAGCATTCTAAAAGAAAAGTTTTACTGTGTGACAATGCTTATGACCTGACTGTGTAATATTATCGGATATCAATTATGAACATTCTAGTTTACCATACGTACCTCTAAAATAATCCTGTCAATAAGCTGAAAGCGTGAACAAGCCCCCTGGAGAGCCGTTTCAAGTATTGTGCATCGTCTCTAATTCTTCTGTGTCTTGCTGTAAACAGTAAAAAGTACGTGTTAAGAACACAGACACCTCACCTCTCAGATGAAAAACAACAACAGAATATATTCAATATCTCAACTACCGACAGCATATTACATGGTAATAATCCAGAACGACATGGTTAGGGGTGTAGCGAGCCATATACAGCTTACAGGGGAGTTTATTGTTTTAATTCGGTTGCTACCACAGATCACTTCCAATAGATACCACATCACAGGCAACTGACGTGTGTAATGCCTTTAGTGCTTTTGCATGTAGGATACGCTTGGAACTACGCGCAACGTCAGTAACGACCACGTCTTTGACCTGTCAGTGTCATTGAAATAAAATATGTCTATTTATTTTGACGGTTTATTCCTGTGGATTTCGTCTATAAAATAATATGGAAATATAATAAGTGTGTGGGAGCAATAGCAGGACATCCAGTTACAACAAAGATGGTATAAGTTTACATCGGTAAAATATTTCTTATATTTTACGTGTCACACAGCTCAATTTATAATGGTTATTTCGCATTTATCTCTTTCACTCCTTACTGTAATTGTATGCATGTCCTTTTTACGCATCGCCATGGAAACGCTTCTCCTAACACATTTCACAACAGTGTTGGGGTCACATGCATTTTAATTAATGTCGATATTAGTACAAATACGTAAAATATTTTTCATTTTGCACTTTTTCGTCATTGATACGATTGCTTTTAAAATAAATTTAACTGTACTAGCTCACATCTAAACCAACTTGGGCATCGAGCCCGGGTTTACCCGGACCGGAAAAACCCGGGTTTTCCCGGTTCTGAGGATTATAAAAAAAATCCGGTTTGGTTTTTAAAACTCGGGATTTTCGGGTTTTTTAATACTTTTGTTTTGTTATTTATTAAGTTTAAGCCACTTCGAATGCAATAATAAGTAATGGAATAAAAACACGCTTTGATAAATTATAATTAATTTATTACGTAAAAAATAGCTTCGGTGCTACTTTCCTACCAATAAAACAAGCCATGCAAGTTAAATGGAACGCGCGTCCATCTCAAGACATGAATGGGGTGAAGTGTGCAGCAGTGGGTTATTATTAAATATACTGGGTGGAATCGCTTATCGTCCGGAAAATTTAATAGTGTATTGTGTATGTGAAATTAACGTTATATACGAGATTTATCATTAAAAACTACAAACTACCCCATAAACACATCAGTACAAGATATCCCCAAAACGCATATTATCTAAATCACCCTACACTTAAAAGTGCAACGAAATGTCAATACTCAGGCGCGCGAGTGTATGAGTCACGCCACACAACAGCTGACTGTCGCGCATCGACCTTGAACTTACTTGCGCCTATTTATCGGTATTATTACTCTAAATATTACCATATAACATTTTGATTTATTTAGAATTTTAGTGTGTTAGGATCATTTAAGTAAATTTAGTTGTTGGAAGTTGTTAAGATTTACATTATTATTTTCATAACGTACCTACTATCTTAGAAAAAGCTGCATATGTTTTTATTTAAACGTTTTAATAAAGTCGAGAATAGACGACTTCGCTGTCGTAGGTCCGGATTCTTGCATGATTAGGAAGTCTGAACTTACCATGATCGAGTAGCCTCGGATAAGTCGTTAAAATAGTTCTTGTGCTGGGAACTCGTGGATACCATTCCTACGCAAAGACTGCAGATGTTCTGGATCTGCATACATCCTTCTTGCATGACCCAAGTTTTCATTGGATCGAACATAGCATGTCATTATTGTCACATACTCACTGTTCGTGTAATCACTCATTTTAACCGCAAGAAACTAACCAATAACCAAAATAATTTCGTACAACGTCACTCGGTACCGAATTTCGCACGACTGAGGAAGTGGCAAGATCCCTGGAAGGTGTCGGCGGCGCGGGAGCGGCGGCGCGGTGCGGCGGCACGCTTTGTACTTGCGCTTGCGGCGGCGTGGCGGTGAGGGCGTCGCGATCAAAGGATTTTATTACTTAGATTTAGAAGTTTCAACTCGAATTCATATTGTATAAAGTAGGGTAACAATAATGTGTATTTATGAAGATTTTTTTCATTTATGTCATCTTTCTCTAAACAACGTTGTTTTATGAATAACTTATTCTAAATTAGTAACTTATAGTGGTAAATAAATTTTACACTACATAAACAAAACATAAAAAAATTAAAATAAGTATGCCAAAGTGTTCTAAATCATGTACTTGCCATGCACAATTTTTTTCGTGACGATAAGCGATTCCACCCAGTATATAATATACCGGGTATATCAAGACTGCTACCGAAAACGAAGCCGGGTGGTAGTTTTAGTGGCTACAAACACAATGCAATTAAAAATTTCGCATAGAAACGCGACAATTATTTTTTATGATTTTTAAATGTCGTCGTTTTTGGGTGGTAAATCCATAGTTTTTGCTAAAATAATAATTTAAACTCTTTTATACCTTAGAGTATTTATAAATGAAAGGGCATATACTATTATTTTAGGAAAAAATGTATTTACCACCCAATATGGCCATAGGAAAAAAAATAACAAAAAAAAATTGGCGCTTCTTTTGCAACTTTTTCTGTTGCATTGTGTCTGAAGTCGCTTAAACTACCACCCGGCTTCGTTTTCGGTAGCAGTCTTGATATACCCTGTATATAAATTTAACTGTTTTTGTAATTTATAAAGTACTGTTTATTTATTCAAATTCTTCCTCGTCATTTAAATTTTGTACTCATTATAGGAATCGATATATAAACGCAGATTAGTGTATTTTAAAAAATTACAATAAAATTATCGAAATGCTCGAAAAAACCGGTCTACCCGGGTTTTGATTACTCTTAGACCCGAAAACCCGGGTTTTCAAAATTGAACCGAGTTTCGATGCCCTAAAACCAACGTATAACATGAAATATATGTTTTCTACAACCATATAAGAAAAGTTTAAACATAAAACATTTTAATACATTCTGTTTAAGGTTTCCTAAATGTGCTAAAGATAATTCCCAATGGACAGACGCTAGATCTCGTGGTACTGGGTGGTTCCCGAGAAAGTATAGTGTCATATGTTCAAGGCACTTCTCCGAAGACAGCTTTAAATGGATAAACGATAAAAGATTTGTTTTCGAATCAGCTGTACCTACCTTATATTTACCAATTTTTGTATGTCGTATTGTATGTTGGATATTTATTAAAATACCATTTTCTATTGAATTTTAATTTTAACTTATATATTCACTGAAAAGATAAACTGAAATTTATTTTTGAGAATATTTTTATTACAATCTATTTAATTAGATCTCATTTTTAGTTTCGGAGTACGAATAACCGCGTAGGTTGTTCTTTGACCATAAATTGTGTGTCGAAAATGGCAAAGTTTATTACTATCTGGCTAGCGAAAGTTCATCCTGGCATTAGTTGTAAAATTTGTATATGGCCACACTTTAGTGTTCCAGCTATAACAATTTTGATATAAAAGCGAAACGAGTGACTGATAAATTATTACAAGTAGAGGTTTTGGATACCTATAATATATGTAAGGAAATAACATTTCTTTAATTCCCTTTGAATATATGCATCCTTTGATTATTGTAGGTAAAACAAGAAGAGCTTGCTTTTAATATAATTAGAGAGATGGCACTGTGTGAATACGGATGTCATCGCAGTTCTAGCAAAATTGTGAATTAATGTCAAAGATAGAAGCCATCAAATAGTAGTAACAAGATAAGAATTAAGATAGTACACGTACCCTGTGTAACTAAAGGTTTGATTATAGAAAGTATTTTTATATTGAAACATTTTTAAGTATTTTGTTAATTATATAAAATTAATAGTAAACATGTTCCAAACATACTGAAAGGCGTTTTAATTATTCCTTTCAAAAACACATTAAGATTATTACGTCGTAATAATTTAATAAAATTAACCCCGTAAAATAGTTATTTTAATCCATCGACATATTATCGACATAGTTTTATACAATAATATTTTGTTCACATCACTACGAGCCGCTGCCTCGTCCCTCGCTTCCGCTCTTGTAACCTAAATCGGCACTTTTGGATTCAAACAAATTTGACATTATGCGGTATCTATTGGGAGTGATCTGTGGTTGCTACACAAATATTAGTGACAGTAACGTGTAATTTTTACACAGTGCCGTTTTGGCTAGTGCATTCCATCTAACAATAACATGTACCTCCATGCTCTTCTCAGTGCGGTCGACTTTGTCCATATACTTGAAGTGCAGCTCGAGGAGTCGGTCCACCTTCTCCAGGTCGTTCTCGGTGAACTTGGCGAGCAGGCGCTGACGCTGGCTGCCCTGGCAGTTGCGCAACATCGACGCGATTATCGACACCACGTGCTCTGCAACATTACACAATATCTTGCAATCGGGATGCCATAAGTCATGCAGTATTGTGACTATGAGATAGCGAGCATCAAATTATAAACATACAAAAACAGTTCAATTTTATCAGCAAAGGTTATGGGGTTTACAAAGTTTACGTTGTTGGTGATATTGTTTTCCCAACAATAATTATGATTAATGTTTTTTTTCGGACGCTCCATGAGCAGAGACAATTTGTATGATTAAATCCAGTCAAAAACTTAAACTCAAATATCCAGTTTTTTATACTGTGTCGACAAGATGGAATATAGGTACATACCAGGGGCGTGCACTCCTTGTAGGCAGAAATGCAGTGCTTTACTTGCCATTCACAGATATTTATTATAACGTTCGTACGTTTTAGATGACTTTAATTTATAGTAAATAAATGAATAAACAAAATATAATAACTTAAAAACGCCTAATATTTTATAAATAGCACCTATTAGCAATCACGCAAACATTGTGTTTGCCACGCGAAAAGCAAGCGGCGCTGCAAAGCAATATAATGTACCTAATCAACCAAGTCATGCCGCCGCGTCCCGCATGACATTTGTTTGAATGTGTGTAGTAATGTTGGTGTCCGTGCACAGTCGCAAACGCACACACCCATGAATATTGAAAGCCGCGACTCCTGCGGCAGGCCTCGGGAGTTCGGCAGTTGTCGGGAGTAATCGTAAATGTTCGTTGCCTATAATCCGAGTAAAATTAATAGGCTGGAATTTAATAAATCACCTATGCACATTATGCATTTTTGGTTTAGTAAGGTTTTATTTGTTTAAATAGAAATGTTTTGTGTTTCGCCGGGGCCATTTTGCTTTTTTTATGAGTTTTTGCATTGTTTACTATTTTATACTAGTATGTTTGTAAAAAAAATAGATTACTTAACGGAATTTTTCATTTTAACATTTGAAAGTGTGTACATTTAACAGTTTATTACTAAGTTTCGATATAGATTGTAGTCATTTGCTTTTACTAGTGTGTTGTTTATTTTTTTAAATGTTATTTGATTGCGAGGTTTGTGTTAATAATGTATGTTTATCAAATTAATGAATGAGGTGGCCGAAATATTGCGTTTATTTACATCGGGATAGGTATAGTAATCTCAACTAACCGGAACCTTGAATATGTGAAAATTTAAAGCTGACTAGTTGAGTTTTTTTTATTTTACTTATTAGAATTCTTCCGCCGCGACGATCGATCGCTGTTTTGTCTGCGTTGCCGTAGAAGATGGACATGAATAGTAGTACATCTAAGACTTGTTATGTTGCATGGTTTCCGACTTAGAGATCCGTCGCGTGGCTGTGGCTATGCTACAAAACTATAAAAGAAAAAGTTTTTGTGACCGAGTACTCCGCCGCATACCCAGTGTCATAATCTTGTGCACGCCGCTGGTACATACATAGTTTCATAGGAGGGGGGTACTCTATACTCCGACACCACTAAAACTACAAATATGCCTAAATACTTTACAAAATGTTCGAACTTTCTATCGTTTGTCGTAACCTTCGAATAAGTTCGGAGTAAATGAGAAGTTACATAGAAAATAATATTTTCAAAAGTGAAAAACTGTATCTTATACGTGGAACTTGTATCTTATACGGAGAATAGAGTTACCCCATAGCATTGACTATTTAATAATTCCACTGGTAATAGCTATACAACGAGTCCAGATAAATATGCGTCACCTTCGTGTTGGTCTACTGTTAACAATCTCTTCCGCTGGGAGTCTTCATGAAGAGCGGGAAGACAGTACGCAGACCGAGGATGTCGACGAACTTGTTGCAGTTGTCGCGCCCGTCCGGACCCACCAGCGCGTGGTCCAGCACCTTCAGCGACCCGTTGCGAGACATCTTCTTTTCTCTACAAGTGGACTCACCATTTATGTATTTTAAATAATATGTAAAGGTTATAGAAAATTATTATGCATATTAATTGAAGTTTATCTTTAAAAAATTAAACACACCGTACGCCTTTTTCCCCGAAGGACTAGACAGAGGTGCCACCAGGAGAACCCACGTGTCGTTTTGTATGTTCCGATCCACGACATGTGAGAGCGGAAGGTTATCGCTATATTGGGCACACATTCCTGAAATCGGGGTGATACTGAATATAAAAAATAATATCGCTTTCGCCGACTCGGGATTCGAACCCGAGTCCTCAGCGTTGGAATCGTACCGTAGCACAACTGCGAGGCAGTATGGCATTATACACTGTACCTTTCATTACATTTATAGATCACAATCATGATATCGAGAGTACGATTGAAAATGGTTAGTCCACCTCGCTGGCCCAGTGCGGGTTGGCGGACTCTACATACTATAGAAATCCTTACAAATCGCCATGGTATGCAGGTTTTCAGGTTCCGGAAAAATAAGTATTTATGACAAAATGTTATTTTCTATACAAGTATCACCTGAGCATAAGGTTCATGAGCTGCAGTCCTTCACCGCGCAGAAATCGATCCCGATTTGTTGGCTCCATGAGAGCGCAACACAGCGAGTCGAACATATTCTCCATAGCTTCCTCCTCTTCAACACTACTTGGGTCGTGTCGTTTGTAGAACTAAACGAAATTATTTATAAAAAACTTAATTAGATGAGGAAATGCCTTTTCGTAAGGGGCCGTCCATTAATCACATGATCTTTTATTTAGCTTTTTTGACCCCCTCCCCCTTAGTGATATGTGGTGAGATTTAATCCATCCAACATCACGTGTATTTTAGTACATATAAATAAACCTTAAAAATTTTCAAATATTTTTTTAAATACAGTTATAAAGCATAATCCCTTTTTATTCTGAAATTAAAGACCATAAAATAATCGTGCAATGTTATGATAAATAAATTATGTAGCATTTTAATCAAAATTATGGGTCGAAAAAATACACGTGATATCTTACTTACCATTACCATTCAAGTCTCACGTGATTAATTGACGGCTCCTAATACAAATGCGCCAATCGACTTTTAAACAGGCAAAGGAAAAGTCATCAGTTATTGGATGGTTGCAAGAAGAAAATAAATATTTTGTCCAAACTAGTGGACATCCATAGTGGAATACAGCTGTCAAGTAAATTAATACAATTTTTTTACTGATTTTATCACAGATTTTGTTTGATTCTTATATTTTTAACTTTCCGTTTAAATCTACGAAACCATTACAGCTGTAAATGTTTTAATGTTATTTATGATTTTAAACCATGTCTTTTTTTAATTTTGAGACTGATACATACAAAAATAAATCCAAACTTACCGCCAGCTGCTGGAGCAACACATCAATCCCATCCAATTCTCCCAACAGTTTCCTATTCTCTGGTGTGTTTTGCAGCAATATCGATAAAATCTCTGTCGCATATAATTTATTACCATCAAAGGCACCTTCATCTAAAAAATATATTTAATAATTTTACATAGGAAATTTTGTTTTAAATATAATCATTTGCATGTTCCAACTTACTTTCAGTCTTTTAAGGATCCACTGCATAAAGCCTTGTTTAGCTACTTCCGGACACAATTCAGGCTTAAATTCTGTGATGTTTTCAATTATACCTAAAAAAATATTTACAATTAAAATAATTATTTTGATCAAAATATGCCTGGTATTTTTTTATAATTATTATTTCTAAAAGAATTTATTGCTTTTAACACCACAGCTATAGGTTTCAAGTTATTATGAAAATAGGTATATACTAAATACATAATTTGGTCTTTTAAGTTATACCTCACCTAGAGTATTATGCACAGCATCCCTCTCGTCTGGTACTTGTTCATCCAAACGAGATAAGTTATGTAAGAGCAGAGCAGGTGCCTCTGCCTCTGCCAAAGCATTTATTAACTCTTCAGCGCCTTCTTCACTTTCATGCAGAATATCAACATCTGTGAGCTCCTAAAATAGTACAGAAAAAATGTAAATTACATAAAATACACAAGTGGTCTACATATTATTTGTCATAACAAATGTGGTGCCATAGTGTAAAAAAAATTTATCTAGAAATAAAGTAGTCTGTTGTTTAAGCTTACATCACATTCACAAATTATTGTAAATGGTTTTAAAATACATTGGTTGACTATTGAAGCATCATCACACAGAAACATACCCAGCACATTAAGTTAACTGAAAATGTTTGTAGTATTGTTAAGTATAATAAAAAGTGGTTTACCTGCAGCAGTTGCACTACTTTTGTTGAAATATCTGTGTTGTCATGTGAAAGCAGTTCCAGCAATGAATTGACACACTTTAACTCCACCAGTAAAGGATACTGATCTGGTACAGTCGCCACAGCACTCAGGTCCTGTTAAATATTAAGGCACTTAAGTTTTGTTTTACACAAATAGGGTACCAATGAAGACAACAGAACTGAAACAGGCAACCCTGTTACATAACATCTCTGTTAATGCATTTTGATTTGTCACTGTGATTGATAAACCCGAAAATCTCTTTCCATCTATAAACTAAAACTTAAAATAAATATATAGTTGATACTTATATTTTAATTAACTCTTGTTTTACAATTTCTAAAATTGTTGCTCTTCAGTCGGTCCCTTATTATTGAGGATCGTGACCTTCGATCAATATACACTAGATACACAGTTCCCTGTAAAAGTTCTGTTAAAAAGTGGCACCGATGCTTGACATGAAAAAAAGTAAACAAAAAGATCACATATTCCAAATATATTAACATAAATTCCACCTTATTCCTGGAGCTTAAAGTAGCTTTTCACATAATATTGTCTAAAGTTCTGCGACGTTTTAGAAGCAACGGTCGGTGCGTGACTGAAGGCAAAAGAGTGCTTAAGCACTCTTTTTTGGTGCCATTTTCTAACCGCTCATGTTGTATCTAGTGTATATTTGATCGAAGATCGTGACTCTCAATTGTCTTGAGACCTCTTTCCACCAGCTTCGGTCTTCTGGTTGATGTAATGCTGTATTAATAGGGACCTTCAGTGTATTGGCAACCGTTTGGGAGTTCGTCCTCGTCGTCTTTTTCCCTCCAATTTTCCAACAATGACAAGTTTTTCCAGGTTGTCTGGTTCGCGTCTGGCGATATGTCCGAAGTATTTTAAGGTTCTGTGTAGGCAGGTTGCAGAAAGTTTTGGTCTTCTTTAGAGATGCAGTTGTTTCAGGATGGATATGTTGGTTCGATGTGCCATCCACGGTATTCTCAACATCCTGCGCCAGCACCACATCTCAAACGCATCTATCCTCCTTTTATCTGCTGCTTTGACGGTCCAGGATTCACAACCGTACAGAAAGATCGGTATCGCCAAAGTGTCAATTATTCTTATTTTTGTTCTATTAGAGATGTTGCTATCCTTCCAGACTTTTTGGAGTTGAGTCATTTGCAGCTTTGGCCATTCCGATGCGTCGTCGTATCTCAGGTTCACAGTTACCCCTGTTGTTTAATACAGAACCGAGATATAAGAACTGGTTTACGGTGTCGTATTCCCCAAGTATCCCTGTGTTCCCAAAAGTCTCTGAACGGTCGACTAGCATTAGTTTGGTTTTTTCTTTATTTATTGAGGCCAAAATCTTTGCTGCATTGTTTCAAATTGTTCTTCTTCTGTGGACGCGAAAAGTGTAGAGTCGTCGGCGTAACGAAGATTTGAGATAGCAGCACCGCCAATTTTGATCCCACCTTTCCACCCTTCGAGAGTCTTTCGCATGATGTGTTCACCATAGATGTTAAATAGAATTGGTGATATGACACAGCCTTGTCTAACACCTTTCTGAAATTGGAAATGGCCCGATGTTGTGTATGCCACCTTAACTGATCCATATCCCTTTTCGTAGAGGCTGCGTATGAGTAAAAGTGCCGGAACTCCGGCCTCAAGAAGGACTTTCCATAGTTGCTTCCACCTCACACAATCAAAAGCCTTTTTGTAGTCTACGAAGCACATAATTGCAGGGATACTAAATTCATAGCACTTTTCTATTATCTGCCTGATGTTTAAAATTTGCTCCCTTGTGCCTTTGCCGCGGACAAAGCCCGCCTGTTCTTTCGGGATTTGCCAGTCAAGAAAGGACCTAAGACGAACATTGATGACGTGCAAAAGTACCTTGCTTGCATGTGAGATAAGGGAAATGGTCCTGTAGGTACCACAATTTCTAGCAGATCCCTTTTTGTGCAGCGGTAATATAGAAGAGTGTACCCAATCCCGAGGCCTCGCATGTTTTCCAAACGGCGTTGCAGATCTTATGTAGCGCGGCTATTCCAGAGGTTCCTAGAGCTTTTAGCGTTTCTGTAGTGATGCCGTCTGATCCCGAAGCTTTGTTGTTTTTAAGTTTTCCCAAGGCTTTCTCGACTTCCGAGAGGAGTATATCAGGTTCCGGTTCAAAAACAAGAGGCGATGTAGTTGTTGAGTATTGTTGTGGTTCGTCCTGGTATAACTCACTGCAGTATTCCTTCCAGCGATCAGCAATCTTGTCCAGATCATGTATTGGGTTTCCAGATTTGTCGTCGATCACCCATGACAAGGGCTTAAAGCTACGCGTGATTTGTTTGATTTTCTTGAAAAGATCAGATGTTTGGTATTTCTTTGAGTGAGCTTCTATTTCAGTGCAAATCTCTTTAAGGTGGCGATTTTTATCCCGTCTGCATAAACTTTGGATCTGTCGGTTAAGTATGGCGTAATCCTGTTCAGTTGTTCTCAGGGCCCCACTTTTGATGTTCTTTCTCTTGATAATAACTTCCCATGTTTCGTCCGATATCCAATCACGTCTCGATTGTAGAAGTTACTAATTTCCTGAAGTGCAGTGGTTAACGTGAAGTGAAAATTGCGCCATAATTCTTCGGGATGTGTTTCATTCCGAAGTCTATCACTGTCCTGCATTTGTGTCAGCCTGCAATCGACTTGTTTCTTTACACATTCCATATCTGAGTTGGTCTGATTGTTCTTAAAGCTTTCTTGCGGAGAAATCTAAATCGTATACGTAGATCTGCAACCAGCAGTTGGTGGTCACTGCCGCAGTCCGCTCCAGGAAAGGTTCTTACATTAGTGACAGATGATCGCCATCTTTGTGCTATGGTTATGTAGTCTATTTGGTTTCGGTATCTGTCTCCTGGAGAAATCCATGTATAAAGTCTTCTCACATAGTGTTTAAAACAGCTGTTTGTGATGTTTAAGTTGTTAGTCAAACAGAAATCTATGAGTGTTTTGCCTCTTTCATTTCTCACACTGAATCAACTCAATATGTCTCGAATATGTTCAGAATCCCTTGTGTTTCCAATTTTAGAATTCCAATGACCTGCACCATCAGTAATTCACGTTTTGAGATCCTATCTATAGTAATTTGTAACGTTCCATAGAAATCTTCTAGGTCTTCAGCGCTCGACAAACTTGTTGGAGCGTATACTGATACGATGTTCAGGGGACATGGTTTACAGTTCAAGCAAATAGTTATGATTCGGTCGTTCACTGGGTTGTATCCACTTACAAGGTCTATCAGTTTTTTGGGAATTAAAATACCAACGCCGTTCTTGCTCTCTCTGCTGTGTCCTGAGAAATACATTGTATTACCAGTGGATGTCCGAAAATGCCCCTCACCTTTCATATGTGTTTCAGCAAGACCAAGGACAGATATATTATGAGCAGTCATCTCCCTTTCCACAACTGTAAGTTTTCCTGGCTGTAATATACCTCGAACATTCTAGATACCGATACGGTGCATGTGTCGCATAGTAGGTCTGCGGGTGACTACAGTAGCATTTACTGCCACGGGAGCCTGTTGACCCATTCCCACGGAGTCTTCGGAAGCAGATTTCACACTCAATGACCCAGATATCAAAGAGGGCCGGGTATCAGCCGGATGGTCTGATTTCACAGCATTCCTTTTATTGACTTTCATTTGAGAGTTCTCTTGGGATGATAATCGTAGTGTGTTCCCATTACCTTCTACGTCAGAATGTTTGGAGGGTATGTAGTTCCTCCTGGCCTCTGTAGCCATGGTACAGGTTATCAAACGCCGCCTGTGGCTCGGCGTCGTTTCCATTTAGCACCACCCAGGGGTCACGTGTAGGGTCTCGAGGGTACAGCCTACGTACGCGGAAACTTTAAGCCCCCAAAAATTCTATAAAATGTGCAAAATACAAAACCGTACCTGCAAAGCATCATGTAGATCAATCTCACTATCCATAAACTTCTCGGTTGGTCAGGGAACTTTATTCTCATTTCCCTGTTTCTGAGTGCTTTCTTTTCAAAATTCAACACTAGCTTCTTTATTGCAGTATCATCTAGTATTTCACCCTGCAAAAATTTACACAAATTAAATATTCTTGTAGTATTTTATTACAATACATGCTATAATAACTAAATGGCTCAACATTATAGATTCAATCCCTGATTTAATTAAAATTAAAGTTATAAGTTACAATTTATGTTATAAAATTCGTGTATTTATTGCAAATTTTGAATGTTACCTTCAGAAATGACTCTATTAGAAGCACTATGTATTACTTACCTCTGTTGCTTCAGTCTCAACAAATCTAAGAATGTCTTCCCTTTCCTTGTCACTTATTGCGGGTTCTTTTGGTAGGACCTTTGAATACTGTTGAATAGCGCGGTCTGGTTTCGATTTAACACTACGACGAATCTTCGCGTTTCTAGCGTGTTCCTCTTCTTCATCGCTGTCCTCTTCATTGGGTCTCTTAGGAGTGGGAGTCGGCTATAAACAAATACCATTCTTGTTAATTCAAACTACGTTTGTTTTCTTAAATGCATGTATTCTATAGTAATTAAGACCACCTTAAATGAAAGCAGCTCCCCGACATCCATTGTAACAGCTGCTGGTCACTATAAGTTAACTAAAATAAAAATAAAATCTTGATTTGATATTATTATTTGAATATTTCAATAATGTTCAATACGCTAATCACAACGCTAATGTTTTGACAATTGACAACTTTGAGCACAGACGACTAAAAATAATTTTGAGGTTATTATTTGACTTATTGTCTATGATATTTTGATGAATATACATAGATTACATTTGTATTCAATATTTTAAAAGTGGATGATATTATCGTTATGCCTATGACGGACCGGAAATTGGATTATTCATTATTGGCAACACAAATAATTGGCGGCAAAAATTAAAAAGTGTGAGAATTTTTCAGCTTTTTTGTCCACATAATTTTCGGTTTTTGGCATAGCACAGAAAAGTGCATGCACAAAACAGAAAAAAAAATAATCGGTTTTGGCTTCGGTTTGTTTTTAAGTATTAATGTATGTCATGGTGGTTAATAATGTTTTATCCAGAATTTAATGATTTGCTACAAAGACTAAAATATTCCGATGTAAATAAACGACGTTTTGTGTTGAAGGTACATTAAAAGACTGAAATATACTACTTAAGATTGTTATGTCCGAATTAAGAGTAAACACAATTATTTCTTTTAGTATCTAATTTTTACATAGGTACCATTTTTATTTTAGGAGATAGCAGCTTCCATTGATCATGCAACAAAGGAAGACTTACATGATTTGTTAGATTTCTTGCACACAACACATGACAAGGAACTACAAGTCAAAATATTTTCAATTCTTTCTATGTATTTGCTATGTAATGTAAGTTTTAAAAGATTTAATTATTGGTAACGTCTCAGTAGTAAAAATTGATTTATACAATAAAGTTATTAATTTGTATATAATATTATTTTAAAAGCATACATACTAAAAATCTTTCCACCTTCTGTAGTTTTATCTTAAAGTATCCTCAGATAGTGCCTATTCCTTTTGTTGCAGAATACCAATATCCACATCTTCGTGTCGTTTCATCCTCTGTATGAAACTATAGATAGCATACTTTCTAAGAATTTACCTCAAAAAACGACAGTGGTATTAAACTTCCTCACGTTACTGCTTCAAAGTAATTATATAGAAAATGCTTTCATGAAAAGTAGCCTGTACACACACGTACAAAATCGTATCAGAACAAGCGGATGTTTAGCAACCATGACTGATATTTTCCTTGGAAGTATGGTGGTAAAAAAATATGAATATTATTTAAAGAATAAATACAGGGTATATCAAGACTGCTACCGAAAACGAAGCCGGGTGGTAGTTTAAGCGACTTCAGACACAATGCAACAGAAAATGTTGGAAAAAAAAAGCGACAATTTTTTTTTGTAATTTTTTTTATATTGTCGTATTTGGGTGGTAAATACATTTTTTCGTAAAATAATAGTGTATACCCTTTTATTTATAAAGACTGTAAGGTATAAAAGAGTTTAAATTTTAGCAAAAACTATGGATTTACCACCCAAAAATGATAAAAAAAATTGTCGCGTTTCTTAGCAAAATTTTTAGTTGCATTGTGTTTGTAGTCACTAAAACTACCACCCGGCTTCGTTTTCGGTAGCAGTCTTGATATACCCGGTATAATATTAAAATTAACAAAATCGGTATTTATAGCAAATTCTTACTCCCAGAAAATCATTAGATCCAACTTATGATGCTTCGCGATCTCTTCTTCAAGTAATGCACCAACGAACAATAGTGGCGTTTTGGTTTTAAAATTAAATTCATATTGTATTAAGTTGATATAAATCGAGTTCTATAGCGCTGTTGTTACCTAGTTATCAAAATCTTGGCCTTCAGGCTACACGCTATTTCTATAAAGAATCCTTTTTTAGTACCAAGACACGTGGAGGGCTCTTTGTCGGTGTCTAGCTGAAACATGCAATAACTCGGAACATAATCAAAACTATTGCACGCATCTGATACCCAAGGTAAGTTTGTCCAAGACTTTTAATATTATTCCTCTTGCAAACAAGTTTCAAATTAAAAGAGCATAGTTTCATCACACTGACTTATTCTGGATTAACGGCACACCATAGAAATTCTTGTACAGATCTCTTTTATACGCAAGTTTTTCATGTTGATGTCCATAATCGATTCATTCACTAATTTATCACATCTTCGTACTATCATTTAAACTAATATTATAAAGAGGAAGTGCGTGGTGGCCTGTGGGTAAACGGACTAGACGCGGCTGCCCACATGTCCACGGTGGTCGCGGGTTCGAATCCCAGGGCACACCTCTGACTTTTCGGAGTCATGTGTGTATTGATAGTCAATCACCACGCACTAAAACGGTGAAGGAAAACATCGTGAGAAAACCTGCATACCATAGCGATTTGTAAGAATTTCTATGGTATGTAAGTCCGCCAACCCGCACTAGGCCAGCGTGGTGGACTATATGGCCTAACCACTCTCAATCGTATTCTCGATTGTAGAGTAGGCCCGTGCCCTGCAGTGGGACGTATATGGGCTGATACAATACAATACAATACAATAAAGAGGAAAGATTTGATAATTTGTTTGTTGGAACAAGTGTTGAGTAGGACATGACTTGAAAAAGAGTTTGTAAGAGTAGCCTCATTTTTGTACTGAGCCAGTACAATGTCCCACTTCAATTGAAGTGAGGCGCACTGATGCTTATTTATGTGTCATAACTTTGCCTCACGGCTCACGCCAATGAAATGACATTACAGACCAAGTAGTACACCAAATATGAAGTAGTACACAATAAAAAGTAGAGCCGCTCTTACATTTTGACGTCATGTACGGGACAAATGTACTGCCTCTTGTATGTCCTACTCAACACTAGTTGGAACTAAATAGACTCCGAAACTATTGAACCGATTTGAAAAAATATTTCCCCATTAGAATCCACATTATTCCCGATAAACAAAGGCTATAAATTATTTTCAAAAAAGTTTTCTGCACCCGGGTGGAGACGGGCCGAGCCTCTATTGATAATAAATGTAACATTTACTATATCTAGGTATATTTCAGTGTGTTAAAAGATGTGCTCAGAGAAATATGGGAACATTTCCTGTGCTGCAAAGTCTAGTTCAAAATAACAAACGCAATGTAGAATTGTTCTTGGAGTGTGATGGAATGTATTTGTTCAATAGGTTGGTGAGTTTTTTTAATACAATTATTTAAATAATATTTAAAACCACTAAAATATTTCTTGTGTACTTTCTCATGATATTGGGTTTCATATTTTCTTCTTCTTTCATGTACTTCTAGGAAGTTATTGCAATATGAATGTAGCTTACAATTACTTAGTACGATAGTCCAAACATCTGCACAGGCTGCCATATTTGCGCAGAAACAAGGTATAACTAAATACGTACATGAATTATTGCGTCTATGTGGACCTTACACCAAGGTGAGGAACATTATACATGAGAATATTAATTCTAATTTATAAACCAGCCCCATAATCGTTCTATATGATTGCAGACAGGACAGTGGGCCACAGTAATTATATATTATGCCGACCTACAAATGAAAGGTAAGACAGCTATTTTACAATTTGTTTCATTCGAACCATTGAATATAACATTTAAAAGCATTATAACTGGTTTTGTAGGATACGAGAAAGAGTTAAAGGAAAGTTTTAAAACAACTAACAAAACACAAACGACAGGAACAAATGTAAACATTCCTGTTACTGACGACGGAGATGATACTTTAATGCTTAGAAACGCTATAAAAGAAATTGTTCTGTGGCACACAAAAGAACAAGATATGTGCAAGAATATATTTATTACCAATAAAGATACACCTAATCGGCTTAAAGGGGACAATTTTTGTATGGATGCCAAACAGTTTGATCGAGAAATGTTGCACTTCACAAGAGATTCATATCATAAAAAAGTTCCCACAAAAGTTAGAAATCATATTTCTGTTCAAAAACCCAGTCATGTAAACGAATTATCGTTTTCATTTCTGAGTAATCATTTTAATGTTACCAATAAGTACGAATGCAATCGTAATACCTTAAAAAACTGCCACGAAACCATTGAAAATAATAACCAGACCCATACATATGACACTATAACTACAGAAACTGAGAGTCATGTGGACATCAATAAATTTTATAACGAGCATAAAAATGAAAACACTTTATGGAACTTAAAAGAATTTAAACCTAACTTCGTATCTACTCCGAAACACCGCAATCGGAGTTTGAATGGCAAAATTAATAAACGCACCAGAAACATTACTATAGAAAGTAGAACTGGAGAGAAAGTTAACATTACACCAAGAATGTCAGCACACAAGAAAACATTAACGCAAAGGTCGTTTAAAGCTAGGATATTCGACGCTATTAACAACTCATGCACAGCTCTCGTGAATTCAGTTGCAAGTATTTTTAAACCCAAAAATGTAGCATCAAATTCAGCAGATTTTAATGCTAATTCTAAAGATGATAAGAAAGCATGTTCCTATAGTTTTACAGAATATATGCGTAAAAGAGACGCTGATGCGTTAAATGAAATGAAAATAGAAAATGTGGAGCAAAACTTGAGCACCGAGCCTGATACATGCAAAACATGTAATAGTACAACTGTCATGAAAAACAAAATGCTACATAATGAGTTTTTAAAAGCAACCGTAAAGAAACTTAAAGTAGGCATCAATTTGTACGGATGTGACTTCAAGGTAGTTTTCAAACCAGTTTCATAGCATTAGTGATCAATAATTTGTTTAGTTACCTACGTATAACTTCAATATTATTGACTGAAGTGCCTGCACTGTAAAATTCTCGGAACTGCTTATATCGTATTATACAATGCTTACGTAACTTTATTTCATTTCAAGGAAGTAATTAATTATCTTTTGAAATAAACGAACAAAATATTATTCCATTTTGTGAGATTTGTTATGTTTTTCAGAAAATTTCTAAGATAATGTGGCCAGACGAAGACTACATGACGCCTGCAATACTGTACAACCTTTACCGGAAAGTAATAATGAAATAAACGTATCTTGCTTGACATTATTATTTTATAGTATAGTTTACGATTATCTACATATTTATTACTTTATTCGAGACTGATCCCAAATGTTACAACTTGCAGTAAGCAGATTCATGCCTCACCATATCTCTTGTAATGTCGGCTATACATGGTGTTCCTGTAAAATAAAATACCGTATATATATATGTATACAATATTTTCCAAAAAAATGTAAGATCACTAAAAATACATGAATATATACAATACGTTTTTCCAAAATACTTATATTCTAATAAAAATAAACTTTCATGTAACAAACCTGCAATTTGTAAAGTATATTCTAACTCTGTTCGAAGAATATTCAGCATCCGCTGCACTCCAGCCTGTCCGCCAACTGTCAACCCCCACAGTGCAGGTCGGCCTACAAAAACCTATGAAATAAAATCGTAAATTGATTTAGGATCAAATAATTTAAACTTTGAGTGCGTAAATTTCGTAATGACTCTCATTACTTATCCACGTAATATGGACTCGATACTGCCTTGTTAACCTGGATCGACTGTGGTATGCCAGGTCTCTTGGAATTCTAATTTGTGTTTGAATAATAGTAAAACTATTTTCAATAGTAAGAATAGAAGGACTTGGAAATTGTTTAAATTACTGTCATCTATACTCGTATTTCACTTGTGTGATCAATATGAAATGTTTCGATGATAATAAAAAGGAACAGGCCTCAAGAAGTAGCTGTTAAACATAAAGTTTGATTGCCAGGTACCTACCATTTTTGCTCCGAGTGCTAATGCTTTATACACGTCCGTTCCCGTAGACACTCCACCATCCAAGTACACTTCAACGTTATAATTTTTTACAGCTTCAATAATCTCCGGCAAGGCTTCAATCTAAATCAAAATACAATCGATTAGCGATGAAAATATACGTATATATATACAAATTAATTAATTGAAAAAAGAATACTGAATATGTACGGTAGCGGGAACACCATCCAATTGCCTTGCTCCGTGATTGGACACGAGAATCGCAGAACAGCCAGCCTCTATAGCTTTTACAGCGTCGTCTCCACGAAGTATTCCTTTAGCAATTATGGGCAGATCTGTCAAGCTTAAAACAAAACTAATGTTTGTAAACTTTGCATTAGCTCATCGATATCAATGTTATATCTCAATGCATTAGCCTAATATTTTCATTTAAAATTCTTATTTAGTCACCTTTTTAGCCATTTGATCTCCTTCCAAGTCAGAGATTTGTCAAATAAGTTATGAACGTACTCATTGAGTCCGCTACCATTGCTAGCACCCTGAATTTTTGTAGCAAGATATCCATCGAAGTTGGCAAGCCTAAAAGGGTAAACACGTTTAATTATATAAATTCAGCTATTGGAAGTAATGCTAAAAAATATTTCACGCACCTTAAATGTGACGGTAAGCTGAATTTATTGCGAACATCTGCCCGACGCAAACCAAACAAAGGTGTATCAACCGTTAGGGCTATCGCCTTAAAACCGGCTTTTTGCGCTCTTAATACTAAATTTTTCGTCACTTCTCTGTAAAAAGTGATTACAAGACGATTATACATAAGTACAATGACATTAATGTGAAACAAGCAACATCACATTTACCAGTAATAGCATGTTACCGACCTGTCGTTGTAAATATAAAGTTGAAACCATTTGATTGCGTTAGGTGCAGCCTCGGCAATTTCTTCTATGGAGCTAGTGGCGATAGTGCTCAAAGTGAAAATAATATTTTCTGCCTCAGCGGCTATAAGGTTTTAAATTACTTTATCCCAAAGTTCAGTTTTAATGTAATCTAAAATGTTATTACCTAGGTCTACAATGATAATAGTATAATACATACCTCTAGCATTAGCAACTTCACCCTCTGTGTGCGCCATACGCTGCATTGCTGTAGGAGATATTCCGATCGGCATTGATACTCCATTTCCCAAAATTTTTGTAGAAAGATTGCAATTTTGTACACCAACGAAACATTTTGGCCGAATGCGCAACCTGCATTTTTATTGATAACAATATTTTTTTGTACATGCATAAACATTATAATAGAGGTACCTATTGTAATGATACATCTTTGAGGTATACCTTTGAAAAGCCCTTTTGTTGTCAGCTAGAGTTTGCTCTTCAGTAGCGCCACTTTATAGTAATCTCGAGCACCTATCGGTAACAGAGTAAGGGCAGTCTCTTCTAATTCTTTCAAACTAATATATTTCTCCATTGCACCGTTAATTATTAGAGGTAGCACAACAAACTGAATCAGCTCACTGCTATATACTAGTGAACTATAAAATAATATGAACAAATACACTTATGATAAGACGTACATAAGTGCTAAATTATCAATATTTTGTTAAGTAACAGGGCACAGGTCACTTTGCTCGAAACAAATACGCAGTATAAAACATATATTTTTATATAAATATGTATATATATGTAATCGAAATATCTCTTATTCATTGAGTTATGATAATGACCAGAACTTATTGGTATATAAGTTTATTCTTCCGCACAAAAGCCCACTATGAATGAATGATGTATTTACTATTTTATTTATTTTATTATATTTGGGAAGCTTACAGCTAATTTTATATGTTAACAATATCCTAAATATCTAGATGCCAATTAAAAGCTACCACATACAGAATTAAAACATTAGAATTTAGAAATTAACTATATAACTTAAAACACCGAATGGACTTACAACAGCTGTTTAGGCTCATTGGTCAGGATATGACTAATTTTACGAACGCTACTATAAAATAGGTCTATTTGAGAAGTGTGATTGAGTTTATTAAACAAGCGCATAGCTCTTGACAAATAACTGTTACAACGAAAATTACTGTGGCACCGAGGAACATGTAGTAAATTGCTGGATCTTAGTTTTCTGGTAGGGATGTTGAGCTTGATGTTGCAAAGAAGATCCGGACAATTTCTTTTATTTTGAGCTATCTTGGAAAGAAAACAAATGTCGGCTATATTTCTACGAATATGGAGGGGTAGAAGATGAATCTTATTACATTGCTCATCATAAGGCAAATATGTTTTAACTTAAAGCCTAAATATCTAACAAAACGTTTTTGAATTTTTTCAATATTATTACTATACAACGTTGATGCGACCGATGGGCGTTTCTTTAAACTGCATATACTAGGTACCATTTTGAAGCTCTATACTAAAAATCAATTAAATAGGAGCAGTAGTTTAGTCATAAATGATTTTTTTAGTTTTTGCCCCATTTGAACACGATGTAGCTTTTCTATCAACTATATTAGGGCATGTTGCCAATTTGTTATCTATTCGAAATTCGTATCTACAGGTCAATGAAATTTATTTACACAGGATGGTTGCGTTTTACTTTTATTTGGAAGCTATTTAGTCTGTTTGAAACAAACAAAATCTCATTTTTGGTATTATTAATTTTGTGCCGTGCCGAATTAATACCATGGACGTATAGCATACATAATGTAATTTAATGCACATCGGTCGCATCAACGTTGTATTTATGATAGAGTGGATTCCAAATTTGGCACGCGTATTCAAGATGACTGCGAACATACGAGCAATACAAAATTTTTATTGTCTTCATATTTTTAAATGGCTTTGAGGCACGAATGACGAAACCGAGCGCTTTATAAGCTTTATCAATAACTTCTTCAATGTGCTGGTCAAATAATAATTTGGTATCATGCAGGACACCAAGATCTCTAACCACATTCGTAAAATTTATATTAGACCCCTTTAATCCGTATTGAAAAGAAATGACGTTACGTTTCCTTGTAAAATTAATAGCAAAGCATTTGGATACGTTTAATTAAATTTAACTTATTATCACTGCAATATAAATCAAGTCTATTTAAATCTTCTTGTAGAAGTAACCCATCAAAAACATCCTGTAAAACAAATTCCAAGTCTCGCAGCTCAGTTTTTCTACCGCAAAAAGTTGTGAGATCCATCGCATGAAAACATAATATATCGTACAATTTATGAATAATGCTACTGGCCAAGTCGATCTATTTATTTAAAACGTAAAGAATTTTTAATATTGATATGATAATAACTTACGTAATAACTTTATACATAACGTCCAGTGGCGTAGCTAGGGGGGGGGCGGCAAGGGCGGTCCGCCCCGGGTGTCACCCCAACAGGGGTGACACCCGAGCCCAACTTTGACCATCAGTTATAGTTCTTTCTACTTCTACCTATAAAAATCAAAAAATTGTGGCAGAGACCATAACCGCTACTAATAAAATAATCTAGGTACCTAAGTACAGTATTATACCACAAGCATAATAAATTGATACCTATATAAATACAAATAATGTACCCACCTTAGACTAAGGAATAACTAGACAGAGCAATAAAACTTCATATAGTAGTACTCCTTACTCGTGAGCCATTTTGTCATTAAGGGATTTCGTGGGTTCAAAAAATCGTTTTTTTTTTGGCTTTTTAATTTCTACAACATCTCAAAAATATTATCCTAAATTTTCAAGTCGATCTGAATAATAGTTTCATTCATCTGAGGTGCACGTTGCACTGTGCGTTGCACACTGTCAATCGATCAGGGATTCCCCTAAAATTTAATACTCCGTTCGCGTACAAGAAGCTTATACCCAAATGGAGATTGCATTCCGTATAAAACACTGAAGCACAAAAATTTGACCTTGAATGACGTCGCTGTTATCTTCTATCCTTTTCTTTAGAGTGACAATGAATGAAAATGACATTATGTTCATTCATTGTCACTCGATAGAAAAGGATAGAAGATAACAGCGACGTCATTTAAGGTCAAATTTTGTGCTTCAGTGTTTTATACGGAATGCAATCTCCATTTGGGTATAAGCTTCTTGTTCGCGTATAACCAACGCTACTTAGGGGATTCCCTCGATATAGAGCTCGTCACTTGTATTGTGGATTAGACAAATTCTTTTGTTTTCGACCGCATTCATTTCAATATTCTTTTGCGTGAACGTGTGAACGTCTAGTGCAAAGTGTTTTTTAATTATTAGATATTATAAACGACAATTTTCGTATCTTATATTTATAATAAATAAACCTAGTTAATAGTCGATTCTTGAAGAAAATAAACAAGGTAAGTGAAGTATTTTTTATTAAAGGTGATACTAACTTTTTTAATTCGTTTAGTATCTAGTAGCAGTATCTTAGATTATTTTGATCTACAAGTTTTACGATCATACTTTAGAGACTTAAGGTAATAATGTTTATTAATTATTAATATACTTATTAATATACTTATTTATTATTATTTTCTGATCCAAACGGATTATATTAAGTTTAGATTAATGATAAAAAGTAGGTAATTATAATCATACATCTTCACGTACATTGATTCGGCTCCGAGATGAGTAGCTCGAGCACTACCACGAGTATTTATACGGATATCACCTAAGGATATCACAATTAACGGTGGAGTATTTAACTAGTATTTTCTAAAAATACCTACTTAAATACATATTTACACCCAGATGCAGGATTGTTAATTTATATAAATATATATTTCACAAAGCTAGTTACGTAACGTGTACCTAGGTGTTTATTTACCGTTACAATTTGTTTATAAAATCAACGTATCACTTACAAACAAAATATATTTTTTAGGATACCCAGAACGAAATATGCCTCGGGGAATTCATACTTCGAAAAGACAAAGCGGGTTTCAACAGAGAAAAGCCAAAAAGGCTAAAATGGATCAAATTCAGAGCATGTCTGGATCTCTTTTCAAATATGTCACAAAAGCAGATAGCGGCCAAGGTTCAATTAAAGTACCCGAGTCTCCTGTTGACGAAAGTAATGATTCACATCTTGAAGACTCACATTCAGATAGCAACAGCGACAATACAGAATCATTGAAGACAACCCATTTCCTCGACGGAACCAAATCAAATAATGACAATGACACCGTTAATGCTACTTTTGGAGACAGCATTAGCTTCGAAGAATCTGTGCAACACTTGAGGGATATTTCACATTGGAGTTTACCGGTTCCCAATAATGTTCGCATTGACATAATAAAAAAGGGCAGTGAACATTTCCAGAACAAAGAAGGACCGTTCCCTACTGTATCTCGTCATGGTTCAAAGATTAAAGGAGATTCTCGTCATCTTTCACAGGAATGGTTTTATAAAGAGATGCCTAGTGGTGAAAAAATTCTACGATCATGGATGGTATTTTCTCCTATATCAAATAATCTGTACTGTTTTTGCTGCCGTTTATTTGCTGTCAGTAACATACAAAGAACATTTACAACTGGATTTCAGAAATGGTGGAAACTAAATCCCAAAGTATTGGACTAAAGTATTAAAGTATTGTGAACATTTAGAAAATTTCGAAAATTGGAAAACTTTGGAAATGAGATTAAAATCTCACACCACAATAGATGACGCAACCTTGCAATTAATGAATACGGAAAAACAGAAGTGGAAAAACTGTTATCTAGATTATTTGATATAACTTTGTTTTTGGCGAAACAAAACCTAGCATTTCGTGGACATGATGAAACCCAAGGGTCATCCAATAAAGGTAATTTCTTAGAACTAGTTAAGCTGCTTTCAAAGTATGATGTTGTACTTAAAGAACATATATTATATTTGGAGCAGGAAAAATCACATAAAGTAACATATTTATCGCCCGAAATACAAAATGAGTTCATAAATGTTTTAGCTAATCACGTTAAATGTCAGCTTGTCAACGAAATTAAACTGGCCAAATATTTCGGAATTATGTTTGATAGCACACCTGACGTTTCACATGTCGATCAAATGTCTGAAGTAATTCGTTATGTAAAAATTAATAATAGAAAAGTAGAAGTCAAAGAAGTATTCTTAGGATTTTTCCCTTGCATGGAAAAAAAAGCAGCTGATTTAAGCGCTGAAATACTAAAGAAGCTTGAAAACGATGGCTTAGATATTATGATGTGTCGTTCTCAAGGTTATGATAATGCTGCAGTTATGAGTGGTATACACGGGGGAGTGCAAGCTATTATAAAAGAAAAAAACAATAAAGCAATTTTTATTGGTTGCATTGATCATTCAATTAATTTATGCGGCCAGCATTCGTTCGCACAAAATGTGACTTGTGTTACATTTTTCGGAGCAGTGGAGACAATATTTAACTTTTTTTCAACCTCCACAAGCCGCTGGGAGGTGCTCCTCAATCACAGCAAAGCATCTGTTAAAAGACTTTCAACAACGCGCTGGAGTGCTCATTATGGTGCAGTAAAAGTATTGACTGAAAATTTTGATGGAATAATATCTGCAATTGAGGAACTATGTGACCAAGACGTAAATTTAGAAACAAGAGGTGGTGCACAAAATCTTATCCCTGCTGTGTGCAATTTCTCATTTCTTTGTTTTCTTTTCTTCTGGAATGATGTGCTAAGGGAAGTGAACTATGCTCAGATTGCATTACAAAGCAAAGGATTATGTGTTGATGAAATAATCATAAAACTAGAAGCACTTCGTCTATTCATTGGAGAGAAACGGTTGCATCTAGCAGAAGAGGCAATAGATTTTGCTGTACGAAAATCGGAAGAATACAACATTTCGATGGAACGACGAATTCGTCGCAAGAAGCGCATGCCCGGTGAGTTAGCATCGTCCACAGATGCTGGACTAACACTTAGAGCGGAACTTCAAAAGGACATGTTAGAATGTCTTGACAGATTCAATATTGAACTCGAAACAAGAGTAAAGTCCATTAAAGACGTAGTTTCATTATTTGAGGTTGTACAGTCGAAGACTTTGCTTTCGGCAAACACTGAACAGTTAAAATTTGCAATATCAAAATTTACTAACCTTTACGATGAAGTATCAGAAACAGAACTACTTTTAGAAATACCAAGATTGAGAAGACATATAAAAGCGGCTAATATTACTGTCTCTAATTGGGTGACACTGGACTATTTAAAATTCATTGTGGAATGGGATTTTACAGAATCTCTTCCGAATCTAACGGTCGCACTAAAGTTATTTATAACAATATGTGCATCAGTTGCTTCATGTGAGAGAAGTTTCAGCAAATTGAAATTAATAAAAAATTACTTGCGGTCTACAATGACTGAAACCAGATTAAATAATCTTGGTATTTTAACAATAGAACATGAAGCAACACAAAATATAAATTTTGAAGACGTGATTTCGGAGTTCGCAAGTGTCAAAGCTAGAAGGAAGAAATTTTAATTTTGGCATACTGTTTTACATAATATACTACTATTTGTAATACTCTTATTTTAATAAAACGTAAACGATTATTACTTTTTATTTTATACATTGTGTTTGAGTTTTGGGGTGACACCTACAAAATCCGCCCCGGGTGCCACCTATGCTAGCTACGCCGCTGAGAACGTCCCTTAATCAAGGACTAAATAAATAAATCGACTTGGTATTACATGGATTTCACAACTTCTTGCGGTAGATAAACTGAGCTGCGAGATTTGGAATTTGTTTTACAGGATGTTTTTGATGGGATCTCACGTCTTTTTGTAGAGTCCTACTTTATTGTTTTTCGGTACTTTTTATTTCTAGAATATATATAATGATTTTTCTTAAAGCCTCTGTCTTATGGTTTTTTCTTATTTTTGTAGGTATCAATTTATCACAAATATAGCGGATTTGATTATTAGTGTTCTTTCTTTCATGGTGATTGTTTTCGAGCTATTTAGTCTATTTATTTGCAAGGTTATCTTTGTCATATTTTTCTAGAGGAATGTTGTACAGTTTAATGGGCTGAATACACCCTTTCCCTCTTTATACCCCCCTCCTGTTATGCCTCATATATAATATATATAGATACCAATCTACAACTATTATTCCATTATATACGGGTACAACGAATCATTAACTGCAAATGTATCTTTGTAATCCTATACATTTATATGAGATACAAAGTTATTCACGCAGTTGGTGTATCTAGAAAACTAGACAGAAATTATGAAATATTTGAATTTTTCCTTACTTTAGACACTAAACACTAATTATATTCTAAATTTGAAGGTTCTATGTCTGCTAGAAGTGTCATAGACTTTTGATGATCGGTCAGTCAGTCAGTGAGTGACAAAACTGCGAAAGTTTGACAAGTTATAATTCTTAAACTACTGGTTCAAATTGAATGAAATTTTAAATATACCGTGTTTACACAATGCCTAATTAGTAACTGAAAATTCAGGCTTCTTGCTTTAACCGCAACGAAGTTATGGGGGGTTGAAAATGGTCTGAATTGCTTCGAGAAAAGGATAGCACGGCTGTGCCGCTTTTTAGCTCGACTTGGAGGGGGAACTGCCGTGCCCCCAGATGCATCAGCAATATTGTTGACGACTCGAAAAATTTTCATATCGTCAGCAAATAACAAGAAATTAGAATGCAAAAAACAAGACCCAATATCATTTACAAACAATGCAAATAATAAAGGACCTAAAAGTGAGCCCTGAGGGACTCCCGAAGGAATATTAACCCAGTCTGAAGTATACCCGTTCAAGACTACAGCTTGCGTTCTATTTAAAACATAGGACGTTAGCCATTTTAAGAGATCACCTCGTATGCCTAATTTCGAGATTTTTTAAGTAAAATTTGGTGGTCAATCCTATCGAAGGCTTTACTATAGTCTGTGTATATAGAATCTATTTGATTGCCACGATCCATATTGATAGTGAGGTATTCATTAAAAACGGGCAAATTAGTAGTGGTTGATCTATGTTTAATAAAACCATAGATATAGTATAAATAAAACCATGCTGCTGGGGAATAAACATTGACTGGAATAAATGTATTTTTGAAACAGTCGTACACTTGATCAAAAACTATGCGTTCAAAAATTTTGGCTATATGGCAAAGTTTGGAGATAGGTCTATAGTTGGTGACATCATGCTTCGGGCCTTTTTTTGTGGATCGGTGTCACAAATGCGGATTTCCATATTTTTGGCATGATACCCTCGCTCAGGGAGCGTTTAAAAAGAATAGAAATAGGAGTTGACAATTCACTAGCACATTTGACTAAGAATAACGATGGGAGAGTGTCAGCGCCTGCTGATTTATTAAGGTCGAGGCATCTTAATAACTTAAAAACTCTTTCAGCATGAATTTCGATGGTTGATAAATCACAAATAGGATCAGTTGTAATGCTATGGCTGTATTGTGGTGAGCCACTGGATAGAAAGGTCGAACTAAAATAGGAAGAGAATAGCTGACTTATGCCTTCGCTTGTATTACATGTGGTAGATAGATATGTCATTGTTGACGGATAGGAGCTAGTACCTCTCTTGTTTTTTATGTACATACCGTACTCTTCTGTAGTAGCGTAAAGAGGCATCTTAGCGGGCCAGCATGATTGTATCGAATGGAATGAGACACCACCGTCTGATGCCATTCAATACTCCATCGGGACGGCATATAATATGCAATCACCATCAGGCGCAATACAGTCAATGTTTCGTGCCAGAATATTAACTAAGAAAACCAGAAAACATTAAATTCAGTTTTGGAATCAATCGGAGCTGATATTATCCTGCTAAAGTTTTTCAGAAAGTATATTTTTTATACAAGAATTGGGAAAAAAATTAAATTACAAAGAGATAAAAATACAAGAGCAGTTCAGTTAAGTTTTTAAGACTAGTACTGTAGATACGTACTGTAAGAGATAATTTATAATCACATTTATAATACACAGACTACTAAAAGATACTTCGTATGACAATATTATACACAGCCCGAGGAATGAGTATGCACATGGGCTCTTTATATCATATTTCCTGGGTGAGAAAGGGTATCCGCTCACCAACTTATTCAGCCAGCTCTCTCCCTAACCCACGCTCACCCAGCTCTCCACGAAGAAGGGGGGAGCCCCTTCTTCATTTCGTTCGAGACGTTAATAAATATAGAGTAAGCTGAAGTGATAGTAATCGAGCCGCAAATTTAACAATAAATGTAATCATTGTCGAGAGGTTAAACAATACTTAACAATAGCTACTTCAAACTTCAAGCGTTTGTCGGAAATGCCGCTTCATTGGAAATATATATGTTATGGGCCAAGTGATTAATTTTGGCAGTATTCATAATGCCCGGGCAGTATGAATATTGTCTAGCAATGTCAGGCCAAGTGATTAATTACAATCTAAACTCACCTATTAATCACATTGCCCGGGCATTATGAATAAGGCTACATGATGATCGGGCAATGTGATTAATAGGTGATTTTTTACGTGGTGCGTTGCCGCATTGTCGCATATGCAATAGACCCATAAATTAGAAAGGTTGAATTGATCTGCTTATGTTTAGTTGTTTTTTAACGTCCGAAACATTATCTTCAGAAGAAAATTAGTGTACCCACTTTATAGATCAGTTAGGTCGACTGTGCCCTGTGTCGGAACACCCCGACTTCACGTAGTCTTTAGGCTACCGACCCTAGAGTGTATATAAAAAGCCGGAGGCGCGGAGGGAGAGCAGCCGCCGCCCGCTGTAACGAAGGATAGGAACCGTGCGAGCCGTAGCGGCTGAGGCTGGTCGCCGGAGACGACCTGCAAGCCGAAGCTGCGGAGGTGAGCATGGGTGCCTATCTTTTGTTACGCAAGGGCGAAGGGGCTGAACTTCCCGTAGCACCGGAGACGATGCAGAAGCTAATTTGTATTGACAACAAGTGTTTTGAGGTTAGGTTACTATAATTGATATTTCTCAGGAATTGGGCGTTACCTTTTCATGGGAGTGGTACCAGGGGAGGTGTGACACTCCCCCTCCACTCCTCCCAACCCACCCCCTCGTGCTGCGCTATTCTAAATTCTACCACAACGGCTCATTGTTTTGATTTTGATTCGCTTTACATCACTCTGCCCAATAGGCACTTGGCATTATGAATAATGCCCGGGCAATGTGATAAATTGATTGGTTATAAATAATCACATTGCCCGCTCTTATTGGGCATTATTCATATTGCCCGGGCATAACGAATAATGCCCGATTAATCACTTGGCCCATAACATATACACCGCAAAACAAACTAGTTATGGTCTTACTAAAAGTAGAGAATAAAACATCTATGATAACTGGCGGCCTCAATGGCGCAGATGTACGAGGTCCCGGGATTGAATCTCGGGTCGGGCAGTGATATTTATTTTTTTTATTCATAATCAGCCCGGAGTCAAGACCAACCTCTTTAAAGTTTTTGTTTTTATCTAACTCGCCATTCGTCAGCGCTGAAAACGCCCCATAACTCGTTCCACTTGGGTTTGTATAGTAAGGCTCACGAACAAGTCGAATGGTGAATATCGCGATCCACATCGCGATCGTAAATGGTTGTTGTGATCTTCAAGTAGATCGCACGGTTAGTGGTAGGACTTTCAATTAAAATTTGAAGCGAAGATGATTTGTAGCGTCAAGAGGCATCTTAGCGGACCGACATGATTGTAATTAATGGCAATTGAACTTAACCAAATCGATTCGTGTGACGACTATCGCCCAAAGCAACTTTGCTCCGCTCCAAACATTGATTTAAAAACTAAGGATAGGCCCTTCAGTACATTGGGTACGTCAAAAAGACGTCTATAAAACTCGCGCCATCTGTTAGATTTTCATGTAACTACGTAGTGTGCTAAAGGATCCGACCGTCGACGTAACTTTGTTACGTCGTAGTTATTTAAGAGCGTATACACCTTGCGCGCAAAGTCAACTATAGGTATTTCTTCGTTAATTTCACGCACACATAACCGACCAAAGCTGTGTGCGTAGACCTGCCGCGTCGGCTCGCTATACAATCGGCTCAAACAACTTTGATCCGTGCGCTTCAAATATTCAATTGAAATGTAACTGTAATATAATATCATAAAAATATTTTATTTGCATTATAAGTAGACTAATATTACTGTGCAAGCAAAGAATAATACAAATTTTGGATACTAATCATATTTTCGTTATTATTACATTGTTAAGTTGCATTCAAATCAGTGTTCAATCAGTATACACTACGGACGTTTTATTGATAATTTCGTGTTCGAACACATAAATAGTGTTAGCGGCCTTACAACCCCTTACAATTACGAAATATATTTAATTTTATATTACAATACATAACATAATTTAGCCTCGGATTTACATCCCATTATATTACCTGAAACATAATTTATACTCACTACAAAATCATTGTAGGCAATAAAAATAATTAAATATTTTACTACCAAAGTACTAAGATGTGGTAATCGCATTCCGCGCGTGGCTATTTTTACTACGCGCGGCATAATCGACTGCAGCTAGGCCGGAGCGACGAGCAATACGTCCTCCCTCTAGAAGGCCTTGCGGCGGTCTGATTTGATCCACGTCGGACAGCGTGTTTTATAGTGGTTTTTAAAATATTTGTAGAAAACATGAATACTAATTTTGTTGAAATATAAAAATGGTAATTTATTGATAAGATGTTCTTCTATTGTAATATGCAATTGCTATAAAAAATTATGTACGATAAGTTGGTGAAAAAAAATATGATCTTGACGAGAGTTTCTGAATAATTTCGCATTGTTTAAATTTTTATTTTTCAGGAACTAAACACAAAAAGATTATTTTTCTCGGCAAAATCCCTCCATAAGGGTCTTATTAGTCTGATAATATTTTTATTTTCATCTTATATTTAGTGGTTTCGGATATCTTAAGCTTCTAAATTGCCATTTAAAGCCTAAATAACGAAACTTGTGTTCAGTAATCCGTATAGTACTCACAAATTATCCATCAATCTATAATGTTTTCCACCAAAATCCCTAGATGACAACCTTTTCTAAAATTAGTAATAATTATTTTTTCCTTTAAATTGTTTATTGGTGGCTATTAACTCATTTGAAAAGTCCTGTTTTTAAGCCAAAAAGCGCGTGCAGGGTATAAACGCTCTTAAACGTTAAATTATAAAAATTTGATTTGATTTCTATGTGTATCTATAAATCAGGAAAAATGATTTTTTAACATTAAATATGTTGTATATTAGTTATGTATTAAATAATATGTGAAATATAGAGTGCAAATTTATAACAGAAAAAACATCATATCAAAGAGTTAAAATAAAATGAATAAAAAATAATAAATCTGAAAATTTGTAACGTCTTAGTAGGCCTATTTTATTAAATGGAACACATTTTAATTTGCATTATAGGTAGTTTTAGTAGTAGGTATAATTTGCTACGGTTTAAAAATATGTAAATCAAGTGGTTAATATGTCAAATAATTACACCGCATCAGTTCGACTATAGCTTAGGTCTACGCATTCCTAAATATGGGCCGCTACAAAGTACAAAGTTATGTCGTGCAGAATACATACGTGATACGCCGAATGATTTGATGGCGGCCATGAAATTGTTATTCAATAATGCTAAAATAAAATTGACTTAAAGTAATATAATTTTTACTTATCGGTGATAAGAAATATTATCTTTATTTTTTGTGAATTTTCGATCATATTTATTGCACCCGCGCACGATACAATTGGGCATTTTTACGACGACTTACAGACCGGTGCGCTGTGACGTCACAACCGCTGCACTGGTGCTGCAGACCACTTTCGTGACAACACTTTTCCCGCTCTCCGCCCCGTCCATATATTTTACGTCAATGGCTCCAAACTTCGTATATACTCTTGTCCAATATCACTATTTCCACTAAAGCAAAGTAAAGACGAGACATAGATTTCTTTCAATTCCTATGCATCTCTGCTTCGATAATAGGCTTCGTCTCAGTTCCCATTACAGCCTTACAGGATATTCGGATTTTCTGTGTTCTGTGCATAATTTTAGATTTCTAAGGGCTGTGCTAAAACAATATTATGTTATGTTTCAATGTCTGAGCGTCGACTCAGTGGGAGAATAGTATATTATAAGTTGTGATTCCCGATATTCAGTTCTCTTAATATAACCTTAATTATATAAGCTAATTGGCACAGAAATTGTTAAGAGCGTTTATACCTTCCGCGCGCTTTTTGGCTTAAAAACAGGACTTTTCAAACGAGTTAATAACCACCTTGATAGCCACCAATAAACAATTTAAAGGAATAATAATTAGTACTAATTTTAGAAAATGTTGTCATCTAGGGATTTTGGTGGAAAACATTATAGATTGATGGATAATTTGTGAGTAATATAAGGATTACTGAACACAGGTTTCGTTATTTAGGCTTTAAATGGCAATTTAGAAGCTTAAGATATCCGAAATCACTAAATATAAGATGAAAATAAAAATATTATCAGACTAATAAGACCCTTGTGGAGGGATTTTGCTGAGGAAAATAATCTTTTTGTGTATAGTTCCCGAAAAATAAAATTTTAACAATGCGAAATTATTCAGAATTGAAATTATTAACTCCCGTCAAGAACATTTTTTTTTCACCAACTTATCGTACATAATATAGTAATTGCATATTATAATAGAAGAACATCTTATCAATAAATTACCATTTTTATATTTCAACAAAATTAGTTTTCATGTTTTCTACAAATATTTTAAAAACCACTATAAAACACACTGTCCGACCTGCATCAAATCAGACCGCTGCGCCTATAGAGGCTATAAGGCCTATCGCTCGTCGCTCCGGCCTGGCTGTAGTTGATTTTTGCCGTGCGTAGTAAAAATAGCCTATCTTAGTACTTTGGTAGTAAAATATTTTTTATTTTTTATTACCTACAATGGTTTTGTAGTCATCATCATCATCATCATAATCAGCCCATATACGTCCCACTGCAGGGCACGGGCCTACTCTACATTCGACAATACGATTACGACAATACGATCGATTTTGTAGTGAGCATAGATGTAGTATAGATCAACATGAACATAGATCGGCAATGTGTCATTTTGAGCGCGACCAAAACTGATTTACGATTGTGTGCGTGAAGTTTACATGTGTGCTTGACATATAGTGGTGTACCATGCACTTTCGATACTATCATATCGATATCATTATAGCTGTCGGCCTGTAGTTGTGAAATAAAATGTTATGGATATATGCGACATTTTATTATATATTAACAGAAACTTATTGGTGTGTTTATTTCAATACAGATTGATAAACACACAAATAACTAAAGATAAATTGTCATATTATTTGAAAACATTTTGTTTGAGATGTTTTGTATGGGTCTTTGTGTTCACCTGAACAAAATTATTTTTTTCATTGTTATGTATACATAGTACATATACTAATTAAATTGAGAACAAAAAACACTTTTATTAAAATAAAACTATAATTTACAAAGTTTTAGCGTATTCGGATTATTTTTTTCATTTTTAATTTCCCGTCGCGAAGTTTCGATTACTTTACAGCTTTCGTAGTCACAGGGTGGACTCAGTCTGCAACAAAATCCGTGATTATTAGTTTTTTTCAATGAGTAACATTCGCGTAAGTCTAAGACACACATTTTACTATATGTATGTATACCAGAGTTAAAAAAAATATGCTTATTTAAGTCAATTAATTGACTTGTAACACATTGGGAAGTGTAGGACGCCTGCTAGGCCGCGTTGGAGGTGTACGGAGGAGCTTGTAGGAAGTCGTTGGATGCAGGCAGCTTACAACAAACTGATGTAGACATTCTTGTGGAAGGCCTATGTTCATTACTCGCATTCCTGTGGCTGAACAAAGAGACAGTTTAATAAACTATGAAGCTTTTCTCGATCACGTAACCTAAACTAATGTTTTTTCTATGAGAATTATAAATTTTAAACCTATACCTAATGTTATGATAAATGAATAATGTTGCTTCAAGGTTTGGACGATGATACTGTGCATAGAAGTATCGCATTTTTTATAATAATATCGAATATGTTCTTGTTTTACTATTATAAATTGACAGCCTCTTGGCAGAGATTGAAACAGGTTCTTAATTCATAAATCACACATATGAAGTGTTAAAATAATTATTCCACAAATATAAAAAATGAGAAAAAGTAAAGTAATAAGTAATATTGTAGAATGAATACTATAATAATGGCCGGGGAAATATGACCGGGATAACGCGAGGTAGAAGAAGAAGAAGAATGCACACTATCACAACATACTATAGCTCCATAAAAATGTAGGGAAACATGTGTTGTCATCGACCATTTTATCGACAACTTTTTATTGATCGAACCTATCAATCCCTAGCAACTTTTGGTTGAAATTATTGTAAATTCACGTATTTGATATTATTTTTTATACGCAATGGATGCTTTCAGCGTATTATATAATGAAATACTATATTCTTTTCTACCGATATGTATACACGGATTTCAATTTAATTCTATAATATCGTCACAAAATAGTATTGTGCAAAAGTGGCCGGTACCTGTGAAAACTTTAATTATTTCGGATTTTACGCCTGCATGAACCACACCTTGGCACTGCACAATACACTATAATAAACTACGTTTAATAAATATTACCAAGTACTGTAAAATTAAATAATTATGAAAATAAGCGAATTTTATTGCTCGCTTAGTTTGACATATTTCGACTCTGGGTCACTGCAGGCTACTTCTGTGTAAACGTATGGTCGCATCATGCATCTCGCTTTAACATATGAGTTAAATTATTCTATCTCTTTCACATTACCGATCTATGTTTTATACTAAATCTATAGTAGTGAGTATAAATAATTATGTTTCAGATAATATAATGGGATGTAATTCCTAGGCTAAATTATGTTGTGTATTGTAAGGGGTTGTAAGGCCCCTAACTCTATTCATGTGTTTGAACACGAAATGATTAATAAAACGTCCGTAGTGTCTACTGATTGAACACTGATTTGAATGCAACTTAACAATGTAATGATAACGTAAATAGGATTAGTATCTAAATTTGTATTGTTCATTGCTTGCACAGTAATATTTGTCTACTAATAATGCAAATAAAATATTTTATTATATTATATTACCAATATATAAATCATAAGTTACATTTCAATTGAATATTAGAATTTTGAAGCGCACGGATCAAAGTTGGTTGAGCTGACTGTATAGCGAGCCGACGCGGCAGCTCTACCCACACAGCTTTGGTCGTTTATGTGTGAGTGAAATTAGCGAAGAAATACCTTTAGTTGACTTTGCGCGCAAGGTGTAAACGCTCTTAACAGATAATTATATATTACAAAATAAATGTCAAAATGTGCAAAAATGTATTTCATAAAGACTAGAGTATAGCACATCGAAAAGATATATTGGAGAGATTTAAAATAAATAAAAAACATTGTTAATTTTTTTCAAATTTATTTCCTGATTTTAATATTATAATATCTGTACGAACGCTGTTTAGTCAGCACTCTTGTATAATGTCAAATGCCATTTCGTTATATTTTTGTCATAGAAATGTTATATAAAACACAACTGATCTTATTATAAACCATTCCAGTAACACATAATCCACTATTTGAAACAACATTTGCACGCGTCACAGTACGATGGAGAACAACACAATGCGACCAAGTTCTCAATGAGATTTATAATGCCTCACTCACTGCTATATAAGTAAACAGTTTATTAATGGTAATTCGCCTTACTTTACAAAAAAAAAACTGAAGGCTTTTTCATTCTCATAATTATTTAATAAGATTAATAAAAGCATTAAGAATCTCATACAATAGAAAAATCATATGATTTCGGGTGACTTAAAAACTTAGTTCTGTCGACATGCACTCACAGGAATTTTGAAACTGTAAACCGGCTGCTCTCTATTTATATTGAAATGGTACTTTTGAATTCCACCATACTCCCCTATCTAACCTAAGATCAATCACATTTTATTCCCACTCAACATAACGTCGTTAACTTTGCATTTTATAAAAGATACAAAACATTTGATTATTAAGCTATTTAAGAAGGACCATCAAACTTTACCCTATCTATAATTCCATCTTTGGTAATAACATTAACAACAATCAGCATTTAATCGACTGTCCTCTAATTATTCACAATCCTATTATGTATTCTATCAAACGTTACTTGTGATTTCTGTAAAAATAACGTGTGTGATAAGCAATGTTAAAATGTTAAAAGCAAGAATATGATTACGTTAAAACGCACTCACCCGTTCCCTTGTAAAACAATGTATTTAAAATATATATTACTCAGAAGTCAGTGGTCAATGGTCAACGGTTAGTGAAACGAGCATGCCCACGGGTGAATGCCAATGTCAATGCGCAACACGCATCAAGCATCTCCACTGTTTAAAATAAATTAATCTTGTTATTAGACCAACATTACAGACTATCAGGTGCAAGCATTGAGCAAATAAAATTAAAGTAAGGCACATGGTCGACGAGACCAACATGGTAAGACCGATCTTATACATGACGAGTAATAGTGCTAACACAAAATTAAATACTCACAGAATATCACGGTGGTTTAGGGTTAAATACTACGACGCCAACTAAATAATGAAAACGTTAAACAATAATAAATTGCTATGTTTATTCTAACAACACGTACAGTGTTCAATGTTAAATGTTCTATGTTCACCATACAAGCGGCGAGCGCTTCAGCAATGTTTCAAAAATGTCGTATGCATTGCCTGATAGCCTGGTACATACAACAATTTAACGCTACTAAAGAAAGAACTATATTTATACAATGACCAAGTATAAAAATAAATAACACATTATATTACAAAGCAGAACATTGACGTAGTGGCAACATTTTCCTGTTAGACTAGTCGTTAATACCTATATCTACATATTTCCATCGAATTATTAACTAACTTTAATATAATAATACTTCTAGCAAAAAAAAAAAAACAAACACTACTTTGTCAGTTAGGCCAAAACTGTGTACTCTTGGCCTTAAATTTATACTATATACATGTTTGTTTCTCCTTATTCTCGAATTGTTAACGTTGCATTTGTTTAACTGTATATCGTCCGTTATTTTATTATATTCCTAATTTCTTGGCAGCTATCAAATAAGCATACGAGATACGTGACTTAGCGACACTACTTCTTTAAATTAAAAGAATTTAATAATAACATTAACTGCCTGCCACGCTTGGACGAGTGCATCGATTTAATAAGCACGAACTTTGCTATAATATATCACCATCAAGCTCTTTAAGTTATTTAAAATTTAAAAATATTCCTAACACAATTTCATGTTACGGATATATTATGCCTCACGTTATTTTTCTACACATTACTATAAAACGCATCAATTGGCGCGCGACAATTCATAACTATAGTAATAGTTGTGAAAGCGTCTTTAGAAAATTATCAAATAACCTGTTAATGCTACTACAGTTCGTGGCCTACCTTGTACAAGCTAGCACCTAGCACGTGTATATTACATTGCTGCGCATCTTGTAACATTTATAAAGCCCGTCATGGAACATACAATTATCGAATTTACCATCGTAAAATGCTTTAATACTTCAAATGCACTGTCGGAAATAATATTAAAATTATATAATGTAGTTATTTTTAATTACATCTGTAGATCATGCTGGTTTAATTAAACACTATCTAAATACAATGATCCCGTTTTAAAACCGAAAGAAGCTGCAGTAATTCGCTTGGTTTCTTTATTCTTGCATCATACAAGCATGGTAAAACAATATTTTATTAAAATGTATTTTGTCACAAATGTTAAACATATTGTAAAAATACTTTGAATTAGTCAATTTCGTGCAATGTCTGTAAGCTCACTGGCAGTACAATAAAGCAGCCGACGACTCAACAGGGGTACGAAGTAAGGATCGTATTTCATACCACAATCATCACTTTACAGTAACACACAAAGGAGTGGAACTCACAGAACAAATATCCCGGCGGTACTGAGCGACGAACAAGCGGTCCTCATAAAAATAAACTTACTATAGCAAGTAAAATATAATTTCCCACAAGTGGAAAGGCAAATAGATCGCGAGTGGATTCAAATATTAAATCTACGGTGTTGAATTCTTATATAATTTATTTCATAATTTTCTTTAGTTTTCAGTCGATTAACTGTTTAAAGCCGTCACGCAAACGTCTATTCATCTTGCCCAGCGCCACACAGAAATAAACTATAATCGTTTACAAGCCAATCAAAAGACTCTGTACACAACTTTGTCCTCAAAACGACACGTCGTCGGACGCGTCAAACACGAACGGTCCGCCGACAAACAAGGACGCGAACAAACCTCAACGACGAAAATAATACTATGTCACTTTTAAAGCGGAACATGAAGCCATATATAAACAATGAAAACGGCGGGCGGTCACGTGGCGGCGCGTCACCGTGCGGCGCGGCGCCAGCGAGCGGCGCGAGTATCGGTAGCATCACAGAACAAAACTACGGCTAAGCGCGGGCGGCGCGCCTCACAGGCCGGCCAGCGGGTCCCGCGGCGCGGCGTGCGCGGCGTGCGCGGCGTGCGCGGCGTGCGCGGCGGGGGAGGCGGGCGGCGCGGGCGCGGGGGGCGCGGGGGGCGCGGGGGGCGCGGGCGCCACGTGCACGCGGCGCGACTCCTCGCCGGCCGCGTCGTCGTCGTCGCCGCTGTCGTCACCCGCCTCGCCCGACCCGGAGCCCTCGGCCGTCTCTCGCGTTTCTTCTTCCTCCTCGTCTTCTTCCTCTGGGCATAGCTGATAAGCTCTGCAAACAGACAGAGTTGTTCAGTGGAGAGATTCTCTTATTCAAATCGGAACTATCGGGATTCGACTCGAAATAAATTCGATTAATTATACATTAATAGAGATCTCACTCACTTTTCGAGGGTTTTTCCTCGCCGAATTACTGCGTTCAAGGAAATACCCGCTCGATGTTTCGTTCGATGTTCCAGGGGGAGACCAAGTTCCGTAGGATCCGTAGCTCCCCGGTCCGTACTTCTGGAAGCAATACGTGTTAAGAAATTGCGTTGCCGAATAACAACCACCAAATCCGGCGTAATAGTATTGTTAAATGTGCTTTGTCATAGATAGTGTGTGTGATAATGATCAGTGGCGTGCCTAGGGTTGTGGACTAGGGCAAGCCCAATATTTTTTTAGTAAGAATATGTATTGGTTCAGGAGCAAAATGGTATTAAGAAAGAAGAACGTGTTCATCATGCGATAGGGGGCGAGCCTATGCAATGTAATTAAATAAAAAAAATATATAGAAAACGACCCCAGATTCGAAACCGAGACCTCAACTTTGCGTCATCGAGGCAGTCCTAGACCTACCACACGATCTATATAAGATTAGGATAAAAACCAATAAAATAATAACTATCTTTATCACCGGTATAAAAACATCTATTACAACAAGTTGTTTCGAAAAAATCTAATAGATGGCGCGATTTTCACGGCCATCTATTTAATATTGCCAAAATACTGAAGGGCCCATCATTAGTTTTAAATAGATGAATAAAATAAATGTGTAAGTTAAATTACTTTTGGGCATGCATACGTAACTTTATATTGTAATTATTTTGTAAATTAATAAACGGCACTACAATAGCACAAGTACGGCGCCGTGTTTAACTTCGCGGGCAGAAATTATTATTAATACATTCATGTTATGTTTTTGTGTATGCATGTGATTTTTTGATTCATCATGACCCCTGAAAGGAAGCTAAGGAATATCTGAAAAACACTACGATTACTGTCTACGCGAGCATAATGTTTTGAAATCTCATCACATATTATGTATATGACGCATTTCTATACGCGGTTTACCGGAATTATGAAAATATATTAATGCATTCACATGTTTCTGTCAATTACTATAAAAGAACCAGTTAAATTATTTAAATCACTATAGCCGGAACAATTCCAAAAATTTAAGTACTTCGTTGGAAAAAAAATATACAACACCGACAGTATAACTTATTAGTATAAGAACATCCAGCAATCTATATAGTTATGTGCACTGATCTATAAAATTGTATTCTATAGTTTTCACTACTTTGGAGAAATACACAACAAATCAGGCGTAGGTTTTGGACCAGATACGAGTAGTTGTTTGTCTACGAAATGTAATGAATTTACCTTTTCCTCGCCGATCAACACTTGCACACACTTCAAACCATCACAAGGCACATTTTCACCCATTATTATACGTAATAAACATAAAATACTATAATTAAACGGAAACTAAACGTAGATATTCAGTGGTTACTGGTTAATCGTCCGCTCGAAAGACATAATAATAAGCGTGAAGCTAGCCACAGGTCCTAAATTATGGACAATTCTAAATTAAGTATTCTAATTATATATTAATACAAATCAGGAGGTAATTTTCAATATCAGCCAAATCCACTTTTGTACAAATCGAGAAATTGTACATTTATTGCCTAGCGTTTCTTATAGCTGATATTAAGCTGGAAGTGCATTACTCTGATAGTTTTAAGGTTTCAGATGCGAATTTCAATATGTAAATGAAAGTTTACAGTGTATTTAATTAGAAAAACAACATTAAAGTTTGGATTGGCTACTTTTGATTGAAAGGCCCGTATTCACAAACAATACTTTACTCAGTGTTGAAGTAACCCTATGCTAAGTAAGACATTTCTCATAGTGATCGTTCCGCTCAGCCTTTTTATTCATAAACAATACTTGAGTCACCCTTTTACTATGGGAACGCACAGTGTCCAATGCGGATTAGTGATTGGTCAATTACTGTTGCTAATTTCTCTCTGATGTTTGACAATTGGTGTCCGCGCATGTCCCGCGAATTAGTCGTGAGTTTCACTTTGACAACTACAAATATTTACGTCCTAAATATTTAATAAAATTTCTTTCCCACGTTTTTAAGCGGTAAATTGTGGGTGTTAACATAGGCCACCCCCCTCCATAATGATTTCCACAGTGACCTGTTGGAGGCAGCCTGCATCCTAATAGATGATTACTAAACTGAAAATTCCCGTATCTGTATCAGCCCATTTACGTCCCACTGCAGAGCACAGGCCTCGAGAGATCGATTGAGAGTGGTTAGGCTATATAGCCCTCCGCGCTGGCCTAATTCGGGTTGGCGGATTTACATACCATAGAAAATTTTATACATCGCTATGCTTCATCGTTTTAGCGCGTGGTGATTGACTATCAAAGAATCAATACACACATGACTCCGAATAGTCAGAGGTGTGCCCTGGGATTCGAACCCGCGACCACCGTGAAAATGTTGGCAGTAGCATCTAGTCCGTTTACCAACAGAAAACTCCCAGATGAATAAAATCTTAAGGCCACACGTAATTAGTAAATAGGCGGTATTGAAAGGCCTCTTTCAGACTAGTGGCAAAAGTGCATGAAGAACAATATCCCTAGCAAATCCATAGCGTTTTATAAAATTGTTTGTCATTGTAAAAATCAAAAGGATTTTGTAAATCTCGAATAATATCTATTGCACTTATCGTCCTGCGTTCGGTGTCCTTACCGAATGCAGAACGATAAGTATCATCAATATAATTGTCGTACTCCTCCTCTCTGGTGCAATCCATTGTATTGAAAATGGAAAAAGCCTAATGCAAAAACATGGACGTATTATGCAAAACACATAAAATGAAAATACAATTTACATTCACAGCTGTCACTTTTACGTCTTCAATCGACACTATGCGTTGCGTAAAATAGCTGTTGACTTTCTTTTCCTGAGGGCCTCTTTAAGTGAACGCATAGTGTCACTCATCTCTCAAGTATTGTTTATGAATCAAAATTGACGATTCTGTGCGTTTGGCTACACTATGCGTCCTCATAGTATTGTTTGTGAATACGGGTGTAAGTGTTGGATTTGACTACTTATGAAAACAAATGAATTGGATTTGGATATTTTTGAAAACAAGTGTTCGGATTTGACCATTTTTGAAAGTAAAAAATATCTGATTATAGGGTTGCCACTTGCTATTTCAATGAAGAACCCGAAAGAGATTCCATTATTGTGCGTCCTTTTTCAGGAAAAATTAAAAAACATTATTATAAAATTACATAATATTATGTTGATATTTTAAAAGATTGAATATCAATTTGTCATTGAATATTCAATTAAAGCTTGCTGTAAACTCCGGGGCAGCTATACCCATTTCGTTGATGGCATTTTGATGATAACAAAGGCATTTTGATAAAGGACAAAGAATATGTTTCATCTTTAACTAGCGGGCCGGTCCCAATCCACCTAACCAAGTTCATACAGGGTATATCAAGACTGCTACCGAAAACGAAGCCGGGTGGTAGTTTAAGCGACTACAGACACAATGCAACAGAAAAAGTTGCGAAAAAAAAAGCGACAATTTTTTTTTGTTATTTTTTCCTATGGCCATTTTTGGGTGGTAAATACATTTTTTCCTAAAATAATAGTATATACCCTTTTATTTATAAATACTCTAAGGTATAAAAGAGTTTAAATTATTATTTTAGCAAAAACTATGGATTTACCACCCAAAAATGACGATATTTAAAAAATCATAAAAAAAATTGTCGCGTTTCTAGGCGAAATTTTTAATTGCATTGTGTTTGTAGCCACTAAAACTACCACCCGGCTTCGTTTTCGGTAGCAGTCTTGAGATACCCGGTATATTTTTGAGTCTGGATTCCAATTTAATTCAGAAACTTATCATTTCGGGTACTAACTTTCTCGACGAGACAGCCGTCCACTATACAGCTTTTCCCACCCCATCTCGTTATTTCCTGTCTTATGATTCGCATAACAAAACTCTTTCCAATTGACAGAAGGTGTTTATCAGTTATCATTATTGTGATCTGTTTTAAAGATCCGTTTCATCATAGATTTTAATTTAAAAAATGTGTTAGGTCTAAAAAAATAGATAAACTCACATAAGACTGCTAGCGACACACTAGCGAACGTGCAGCGCGAGCTTTCGTCATCGTGAAATTTTAGTTGTATTAAAATAGATGACATATTTATTTAATACTAAATTAGGTTAAATAACAAATACAGAAGAAAATTTAAAAATTAAAAATAAAATAGCCTTCGGGCCCGATGTCATAAGTGACAACCCTATCAGCCAATGTTAATGTATATAAGATGGCGGCCCCATCTAAACGCGTTGTGATTGGCCAATTTGGATTAGACTAAGTTTGAATGAAAGTATCCTTGGAAGCATCGATGGAATAGGCCATTTTTGAAAATAAACACCTTTTTAAAATGCTTTTTGGGGGCTTTTTATTGTATTTGCATGGATTTATCTACAATTAAATTGTCAGGAATTCTCTGCAGATTCATCTGGCATTATTAGTGCAAAATTCGTGAATTTGGAGATGACCACTTTTGAAAATCACCTCCTCAAATATTTAAAACATCATAATACGGTCTCAAAAAATATCAATTTATTTTATATATTATCCAATATAACTTGTAGCAAAACATAAATATTTTTCGATAAATTTGGATCATAATATGACATGTCAAGTGCACAACTTCACTCCGTGAAGCCGGGCATTTTGCTTGGTACAAATTGCATTAAAAAATAGCTATACAGGGTATATCAAGACTGCTACCGAAAACTGAGCCGGGTGGTAGTTTAAGTGATTTCAGACACAATGCAACAGAAAAAGTTGCAAACAAAAAGCGACATTTTTTTTCGTTATTTTTTTCCTATGGCCATATTTTGGTGGTAAATCAATTTTTTCCAAAAATAATAGTGTATACCCTATTATTTATAAATAATCTAAGGCTTAAAAGTGTTTAAATTATTATTTTAGTAAAAACTATGGATTTACCACCCAAAATGACGATATTTAAAAAATCATAAAAGATAATTGTCGCGTTTCTTAGTTAAATTTTTAGTTGCATTGTATATGTAGTCAATAAAACTACCACCCGGCTTCGTTTTCGGTAGCAGTCTTGAGATACCCGGTATGTATAGGTACGTAGTGTCATGGTAGTAGCATTTCACCCAAAGGTGCGACTGAGAGGGCAATATACGCCAGAAGCCAGGTAAAAGCACACGAGAGAGAAAAAGATAGATAATACTTTGGTGTGTTTTATCTTTAAAGATATTGCGTCACGCGTGGACCAGCGTTGATTTTGAATGAAATAATTTTATATTAGTTTTAGACCGCGGCGCTCGCTTAGGCGAGTTACCGGGCGGGGCGCGGGTGCTCCGTCGCGGGCGCGGGTGCTCCGTCGCAGGCGCGGGCTCCATTATGGCGCGGTAAAATTTAAAAATGATAGACGTTTTGCATTAAACGAATGTATTTTATTTAAGGTACTAATTTGCCTTTAGGATTGAATATATGCGTATTAAGTAAGGCAAGCCGGGCTTTTGGGCTTATATGGAAGTACCGCCACTGATAATGATAGATAGTGTGTGCACTCACGCGGTCGAGTTCGTCTTGCAGCCAGGCGAGCAGCTGCCTCCAGCGGCGGCGCGCGTCGGGCTGCGCGTGCACGGCGCGCACGGCGGCGGGCGTGCGGCACATCACGCCCACCACCAGCTTCACGCACGCGTACGCGCGCTTCTGGTAGTGTCCACGGGCGCGCGCCGCCGTCTCCAGCAGCCCCGGCCGCTCGTCTGACACGCCCTGCCACCCATACATACATAAATACAATTTATTGTCAAACACATATATACAATTTAAGCTCGTAAACTATAATGGTGTATGAAGTTAGTATAGTTATGAAAAGGACCTTGATGACGTTGTGTATGCGGTGCTGCTGCCAGCTGTCCTCCATGAGCAGCAGCGCGGTGAGCGCGTCGGCGTGGCGCCGCAGCTCGTGGCAGTACGCGTACGCCATCTGCCAAAGCAGCTCGGCCAGCGCCACGCGCGACCAGCCCGCGTGCTCCCAGCAAAGGAACTGCAGCAGTCTGATGCCCTCTTCGCATCCGCAACATTCTTCAGTCAACTTCTTCATGTATGTTCTGCAACAGTTTAAACGTAACATAAGCGACTATTCGCTTTTTAGAAAACAGCTATATATTACTTGCGTTAGACATAAATGCTGCACTCACCCTGTCCTATTGTAGAGTATATCTGCAGCGGCTGATGAGAGCTGTGGGCGTGCGGTGAGCGACGGTGTGGAGGATGTTGGCGGCGGGTCACCGAATGGGTTCGGTAGCGGCGCCACTCCCTCGGCAGCCAGCGCCGACTGGCAGCGAGAGCTCACATCACAGCAACGCACCAAAACGCACACCACCTGCTTTGCAAATATCGTCCAATGTTTACAAGAAAATTTTCTTTACATCATGTGCGTGAATAATTACTAATAGAAACTCGCACCTGGTGAATTTTGGCAGACTCCGGATACTGATATTTTCCAAGCGTCGACGACGCATCATCCATGCACACGGATAAAACGATGTCCAAGATTTTGAGCTGTAATGAATAAAGATAATTATGATATTTTAGTTTCCAGTAAATATGCAAATTTCGGCTCAATAATGAAACATATTAATAAATAAGTAATCAGTAAGTGCGTGGTGGCCTGTTGGTAAACGGACTAGACGCGGCTGCCAACATGTTCACGGTGGTCGCGGGTTCGAATCCCAGGGCACACCTCTGACTTTTCAGTCATGTGTGTATTGATAGTCAATCACCACGCACTAAAACGGTGAAGGAAAACATCGTGAGGAAACCTGCATACCATAGCGATTCATAAGAATTTCTATGGTATGTAAGTCCGCCAACCCGCACTAGGCCAGCGTGGTAGACTATATGGCCTAACCACTCTCAATCGTATTCTCGATTGTAGAGTAGGCCCGTGCCCTGCAGTGGGACGTATATGGGCTGATACAGAATCAGTAAGGGAACTGACTCGCAAGAGCTGCAGTTTCTCGTTGAGTCCCAGTATGGCGTATGTGTGGAAGAGATTAAAGAGCAGCGGCAGGTGTCGCAGCGCGTGCGGCTCGGCGTGCGGCGGCGGCGCCAGCGCGCGCGCGCTGCACAGCAGCTGGTCCGACAGCGAGCCCGCCTCCTCGCGCGAGCACCACGACCCGTACCCGCTGCTCACTGTCACACATAAACAACACACATAATATATAAACACGCACCATACATAAATTTACGCATTTTTTCCGGAATGGGTAGGCAGAGGTGCCAGGACACCCACATTTCGCTCGCCACACACAAGCGAACACGCATATACGCTCGCACGCACGTACGTACATACGTATGTACTAGCACACGTTGCATATCACTGCTCACCTGGTGGGTCTTGACTCGAGAAATGAGCTAGAAACACGATGATCTTCATAAACACCACTCGAACTTCGCCAGTGGGACACGATAAAAAATAGTCACAAAATCTGAAACGAAACATCAGGTTAATCATGTACACTTTGCCTGCTTCGATTAATGTATACTGGGCAAAGTACAATACCTGTGTGGATGTTTGAAGAGATCTGTAGCGAACCACGCTCTAACGGCCTGTGAACACCGCAGATGTTGACACAAAATGTCGTGCCTGAAATGATTGATGAATGTTACATATTTTATGGGAACAAACACTTTTTTAATGTTCTATTTATATTTACCAGTCGGCGGCCGGGCCTCGTAATGTTTTCTTTGTCCTGAATCCAACTTGGAACAAAAACTTTGTTGCTAATTGTACTGCTAACATTGACATTTCATCATGATCAGGTCCCTAAAAGTTAAATATATAAAAATAAAATAACCATGTTACTACAGGTTAAAAGTTAATGGTCTCATATCCATACCCAGACAGCGCTCTGTGAGCCGTGAACCAACTGTAGCCGCATACAACATAACTTCTTCATAAAATTAAAATGTTCCAGACTGAATTGGTCCTGATTATGAGAGAAAGCGATATTACTCCGTCGCACTGACAGCCAAATAGGCCTTGGTATGGCACTCTCTCTAAAACAATATCATTAATATTATGCTACTAGAAAAATAAACTAAGATAATACAAAAATAAGTAGCCATATTCTGCTACTCACTTCAGGGTCATGTTTTAAGTAGACTTTCAAGCCCCGGTGTTTCTATTGTATCTTTTCTTGTATAAAACAGCATGTACGCGTTCCACCACCGTTTCTGTCGTTTGTAAGAGACCCTTTTTAACATGGGATCAAACACCTAAAACACATAAGTTACATTACTAAAAAAGCGCATGAAATAATATGAGGTCGCAACATAAAATAAAAATCGCTAGTGGGTGTGCCATTCCGTTAACAAATAAATATTAGAGAACAAATAATAACAATGGAAGAGTTTTGAAATGACTACAAATAAAGTGGTAGCGTGCATGCAGCAGTGTGTGGGTGAGGAGGGAAAGGAGGATGTACCTCGCCCATGTACTCGCCGCCGAAGCACTGCACTTTCATCTCCTCGTCGTCGTGCATGCCGCACTCAGACACGTCGCCGTCGTCCAGCTTCACCCACCTGCCAGTCTCGCTGCCGTTGTCCCTGAAAGCACAATATTTCTATTTTAGTCTTTTCCTCCCATACCCCTGTCAATGCAAATCCCAGGCTACACCTTTCACTTTCCTTAATCAATTGTGTATTGATAGTCAATCACCATGCACTATAACAGTGAAGGAAAACATTGTGAGCAAACCTGCATATAATATCATAGCAATTTCTTAAATTTCTATGGTGTGTAAAGTGATCGCCAGTGTGTTGGACTATATGGCCTATTCTACTACTAAAGTGCTTACTCTCAATCATACTTTTGGTTGTAGAGGCCCGTGCCTACAGTGGGACGTATATGGACTGATGCAGTAGATAGTACTGAAGCTACGGCGAGTCTCTTAGGGATGGTAGATTTAAAGGTATACAGTATTAAAGGTATACATAGAGAGCCATACCTGAGCAATACATAAGAGTAGTAATGTCCGCCCGAGGCTTGCCCGGAGTGCACGACGATGCCGCTGAGCTGGTAGTGCGTCTGGGGCGCCGCGACCTCGCCGCCCTCCCACAGCGTCGAGTCGCCCTCCGCGCGCGCCAGGCCCCACGCTACAATACAATGCGCTCGTACATACTACATCTCACACTAACACATTACACTAATCAATGAAACATATCTTAGGTAAACTCTACAAAAATACACTTATATAATGGAAAGGACCGCCCTTCCGTTTCGACACCACACCGGACTAGTTCTTTGGCGATATTTCAAATATTTATTTATTCTCTGCCTTATTATTGTGAGTTACTAATAAATTATTGCAAGTTAAAACATGCATAGTAATAATTAACTTGATTCAAATGGTCAGTCAATTAATTAATCAATTAAAAGCCAGTTAATTTACATGCTAATTGTAAACAAATAATCTTAAATAATCTTAAATAATAAAAAACCTGTATAGGGTTCGACATCCAAATCTCTCGGAAACTCGAAGTAGTCATTGAATTTTATTGCACACACTTTTTCAAAATCATATTCAAATCTTTTTAACTGTATAACTAGCACAGGAGGTAGTTTGTTCAGACATAACCGCTTCACTGTTACTACCTGAAAGGAAAACAAACAATATTAATATCATTAAAATATGGTGTCCAAATAACTTTATGATACAAGGGTTTCCCATAATATATTAGCTTAATTCCGATTGTTAGATAGCCATTACAAACCATTTTTAATTTTGGCCGTAAATTCAATTAAAATATTGTCAGTAAAATAAATGAATGTTTAGCTTACTTTTTTGTTGCATTTATCACAATGATAAGCATCAGCTCCCTCAAGGAGTTCGCCACGCACGTAAGCTTCTAAAGATTCTTGCAGGCGCGACATATTCCGTATATCTAATGACACCACGCTGAATGGCTCTTCTTTGCAGTACCTGGATAAAAATGGAACAGTAATCAATTTGTAGAATAAACGATGGACAATGAAACAAAATTCAATCTATAGAAGGCAACAATGAAATGAATAAGTGAAAAACAAATTATTGTTTTTTTTTTGTTGATTATTTGTTAATATACTAAAAAAGGATCCATGAGAGCAGTTGAAGACTTTCTGAACTCATTCATTATTAAATGGCTGATTAATATCACTAAGTTAATTACGACCAGCAGCCCGGCTCATTTACTATGATAAATATGACTCGGCCAGGTACACTTTTTTGAAAACATCTATCGCTTATGTTCATCAAGAATGTAGCATTCTAATGGTGAAATTTTTTGAATCTTTCCAGTACTTTACTAGCCTATTTAAATGCAAGCATATAATCAAATCTTTCCTCTTTATAAAACCAGTTAAGACTACTATTAAAATGTATGAGAATAGTACAATATATACCTATGAGGACAGCCTTTGCATATTTTTTGGTCAGAGTATGTTCCTCCCATAGTTTTGGACATGAGTTGTTCCTGGCCCAGTGACTTGAGAGCTTCGTCAAGCGACTCCACTAGAGACATGAAGAATTCCACCGCGTCTTGTTGTTCACGCAAGTTTACAGGTTCACCTTGAAGTCTGGAAAGTATATTACAAACTGACTGAAATACAACGTGTAACAGGATTAATTCACAACCTCAGACACCCCAACTTTAAAATATTATTGTAATCATAGTTTATGCTTTGAAATTGTACTACCATAATTACAAATTATTTTATTTATGAAATTAGTTATACCAAATGTAGGCACTTAACATGGTCACCTAACGAGTTACAAATAAGAGTGTACTACTACACACGCTCGCGGACACGCACACATGTACACAAAGCATTCACACGAGTACCTAACGCGAACGCTTCGCCGCGCCGCGCCGGCAGAAACAGCTGACAATAAACGAAATACAAATTACGTACGTAACTGATTACCGGGTGGTTTGGTAAACAAATTATTATTAATTTACTCTGTAAGCATAACGTTTGTGTTTTAGCTATAAAATCTAAATATTTTACTTACTAGATATAATGCGTACGAACCCAACATAGGACAATATTTTGCATGAATCGGTTATTAAATATTATTAATTTAACTTCCGCTAAACTTAGTTCCTACAGACGGGCAGGATACGGGCGTCATTTTGCATCACTAATAAATAAGATAATAAGATAACGCAATATCTAACAACGAAAACAAGATTGGGAATAATAACACTAAAATAAAAACAACAAAATAACTTACGTGTTACATGGCACTCATGCGGCGATTTCTTTTTAAAATATGTTCGAAATGTCCACCACCGTGCTCAATACACTTTGATGCACGTTTGCGTAATTGTTCACGTAGTTTGTGTAAAACTTCAGTGTCACTTTTCACTTTTAGGAAGGCTGCCACTATCCTACTTTTTAGTTCCTCCACATTAGTACTTTCACTGAAGTATACAAGAGATTTAATACGTCCCCACAAGAAAAAGTCAAGAGGCGTCAAGTCAGGTGACCTAGGAGGCCATTGAACAGGTCCGCCGCGACCTATCCAGCGCTCTCCGTACTCAGCATCGAGATAGTGTCGGACACTCCAGGTGAAATGTGCTGGGGCACCATCTTGTTGGAAGAATAACTCCCGTAAATTGGCCAGCGGTATGTCGTCAAGAAGGGCCGGTAAAACTTCTTGTAAGAATATTAAGTAGCTTTCTCCAGTTAATCTGTCTAAAAAAACCGGACCCAGTAAATGTGTACCTAAGATGCCCGCCCAAACATTTACAGAGAAACGATGCTGGTATGAATCCACCCTGAATGCGTGAGGATTTTCATGGCTCCACAAATGGCTATTGTGTTGGTTGAACATGCCTGCACGCGTAAAAGTGCTCTCATCCGTCCATAAAATGTTGCGCTGCCAATTTTCAAATAACCACTGGCAGAATTCTAATCGTGGTGCGTAATCACGGGGAGTGAGGTCCTGACAGCGTCTCAGGTGGAAAGGACGCTCGCAGTCACCATGAAGCGTTCGCCACACGTACATGTGGCTAACATTAAAATGTGGGCTTGCTTCTCGGGTACTACTATGAGGATTCTCTTCAAAATGAGTTAGTATCTCTGTTTGAAGACGAGTACGTCTGCGTACATTATCTCCCCTGTCGATAGCCGTATTGGGCTGAAAAGTACCATGATCTCGGAGACGCTGAGTGGCTGCCAACATAGTCCTACGATCTACATTGGTGCCGTGCCTGTTATTAAATGTCCTGCATGCCAATGATACATTATCACCACACAGTGCCAAAGTTCTCACCATTTCAGTGTATTCAATATTTGAATACCGAAAAGACATCGCGCGCGAAAGTTATCGAAATATCTATTAATCACTTAACACAAGTAGTCACAGATAACTGCGGCGCACGACTAGATTTTTTCACATAGTCGGTGCCCATTTAGGGATTGCAATAACGGGATATCCGAGCCACCGGGATTCCGCGTACATTGAAGCAAAATTACAAACCGAATTCAATCATCATTTAACGTTCCGCGAAATTATTTTTCATAGAAATACCTACTTGTTGATTCATTTCATAGTGATTTTGTTACAATTTAATTTGTTCATTGAAGTGCATGTATTGCGCGGGATTTGGATCGCCCGGTCTTGCAAATACCGGGAGTAATTTTTTTCGCGGCACATCCCTATACCGTTTGCCAAACCTTTTGATGTACCGCCGCGCCGCGCCGCGCGCGCCATCGTTTGTCGGATGGGTCAAATTGCATTAAACAATAGCTGCATCCTGCTCTATCTAGTTGTAGTTAAATGTGCGGAAAAGAGAATATGATAGTTATTTATTTTGGTAGCTTATTACGTTTATTGAGGCCTATCGTTGTGTGCGTTTGATTAATGATAGATTGCTTAAATAAACTTTATGACTATCGAAATAAAGTTCATTTTTGTTCATTATTTAGTTTATTACAATATTCGTTAGTGATTCATTGAAAAATGATCTTATGTCTTGGAGTTACGTTTCAATTTCGTTTGTTCGGAGTAGTAAATGAAAGAGTGTCTGTAATTTACTTGGTCTTAACTAATTATTTTGAAAAAAATTACCTACCAAAAAAAATGTTGATATCGGTTCAGTAGCTGATTCTGAACGTACTACTTTCCGCTTTTACATTTAAATCTGTTACATGTTGTATATATATATGGACTGAAAGTCAATCCATTGAAAACACAGGTGATAGTTATCGGCAGCCCCAGAATGACTTTAAAACTAGACAGAGACAAACTACCACCTATCTCGTGTGATGGTACTACCGTCACATATAGTGATAAAGTCAGGAACCTTGGACTATATCTGGACAAGTCCTTCACCTGGGGACCGCAACTCCAAGAACTAAGTCGTAAGTTGTTCGCCTCAGCTAGGTCCTTGCGAAGATTACACAATCTTTTACCTGTTGCTACGAAGATTTCATTAGCGCAAACCCTCCTTCTCCCTATCCTTGATTATGCCGATGTCAGCTATCCTGATCTCACCGAGGACCAACTAAATAAACTTGAGCGCCTTCAAAACTTTATTATTAGATTCATATTTGGATTACGCAAATATGATCATGTTTCTGAGTTTCGTACTAAGCTCAAGTGGTTGCCCATACGGCTTCGTCGGAATGCTCATATTCTTTCTCTTCTTTACAATATATTGTTTAATCCTGTCACCCCATCTTATCTCAAAGATCGTTTTGTATTTCTCGATGACTCCCATTCAAGATCCCTAAGGTCGTCAGAGAGACTGGAATTAAGAATGCCTGTGCACTCCACTAATTTTATGGACGGGTCGTTCACCGTCAAAGCTGTCCGATTGTGGAACGCCCTACCAGTTGTGGTAAGACGGGCGAGATCACTATCATCGTTTAAAAAAATGGTCAAAGATCACTACCTGTCTCCTACATTTACACATTGATGTGGATAACTTTCCTGTTTGTATGTACTGATACTCTTATATTATATATAAATATGTATTTATTTATGTATGTAGTATTAGTTATATATATGTATGTATTGATGTATTTATATATATATATATATACCGGGTATATCAAGACTGCTACCGAAAACGAAGCCGGGTGGTAGTTTTAGTGGCTACAAACACAATTCAATTAAAAATTTCGCATAGAAACGCGACAATTATTTTTTATGATTTTTTAAATATCGTCGTTTTTGGGTGGTAAATCCATAGTTTTTGCTAAAATAATAATTTAAACTCTTTTATACCTTAGAGTATTTATAAATAAAAGGGCATACACTATTATTTTAGGAAAAAATGTATTTACCACCCAAATATGGCATTAGGAAAAAAAATAACAAAAAAAAATTGTCGCTTTTTTTTGCAACTTTTTCTGTTGCATTGTGTCTGAAGTCGCTTAAACTACCACCCGGCTTCGTTTTCGGTAGCAGTCTTGATATACCCTGTATATATATATATATATTTTATTATTATTTAGTAATTATTTGTTGTTCTTATATATTTTTTTCCGTCTTAACTCCTATTCTTTACACTTTACGACTGCCCTCTAATCTGGGGGCGCGGCCGAGCCCCCTCCAAGTCGAGCTATAGGCCGTAACATCCTTTTCTCGAAGCAATTCAGACCATTTTCAACCCCCTATAACTTCGTTGTGGCTAAAGCATGAAGCCTGAATTTTCAGTTACTAAGCAGGCATTGTGTAAACACGGTATATTTAAAATTTCATTCAATTTGAATCAGTAGTTTAAGAATTATAACTTGTCAAACTTTCGTAATTTTGTCACTCACTGACTGACTGACCGATCATCAAAAGTCTAAGGGACTTCTAGCAGACATAGAACCTTCAAATTTAGAATATAATTAGTGTTTAGTGTCTAAAGTAAGGGAAAATTCAAACATTTCATAATTTGTGTCTAGTTTTCTAGATAGACCAACTGCGTGAATAACTTTGTAATCCCATATAAATGTATAGGATTACAAAGTTACATTTGCAGTTAATGAATCATTGTACCCTTATATAGGAGTAATAACTGTAGATAGATATCTATATATATGAGGCATAACAGGAGGGGATATAGAGAGGTAAATGGTGTATTCAGCCCATGAAACTGTATAACGTTCCTCTAGAAAAACATGACGAAGAAAAACTTGCAAATAAATGGACTAAATAGCTCGAAAATATCATATACAATGAAAGAAAGAACATTAATAATCAAATCCGCTATATTTATGATAAATTGATACCTACAAAAATAAGAAAAATCCATAAGACAGAGGCTTTAAGAAAAATCGTTAGTGATATTCTAGAAGTAAGAAGTACCGAAAAGGAAAAAAGTAGGACTCTACAAAAAGACGTGAGATCCCATCAAAAACATCCTGTAAAAAAAATCCAAGTCTCGCAGCTCAGGTTTTCTACCGCAAAAAGTTGTGAGATGCATGTAATACCAAGTCGATTAATTTATTTAGTCCTTAAGGGACCTTCTATATAAAGTTATTACGTTAGTTATTACCATATCAATATAAAAATTCTTTACGTTTTAAATAAATAGATCGACTTGGCCAGCAGCATTATGTATAAATTGTACGATACATTATGTTTTCATGCGATGGCCAAGTCGATCTATTTATTTAAAACGTAAAGAATTTTTAATATTGATATGGTAATAACTAACGTAATAACTTTATATAGAAGGTCCCTTAAGGACTAAATAAATTAATCGACTTGGTATTACATGCATCTCACAACTTTTTGCGGTAGAAAACCTGAGCTGCGAGACTTGGATTTTTTTTACAGGATGTTTTTGATGGGATTATCCTTTTATCAAATCCATCCCATGGTTGTCTGTAAGACATTGCCTTTGAGCGATAAGACCGCCAATTGTACTTTTATGATTGTAATTTTCATTTTATTTGTATTTTTTTTTGTGCAATAAAGTGTATAAATAAATAAATAAATAAATAAATACAAACGTTTAGAAATGCAACAATGGAAGAAAGGAATAGTAACTAATGCTCGAAGTCTCACCTAAAATGCGCCCACAGTCCTCTAGGTATGTAATACTGAAGTTTGCTGTAGTGAAGATGCGCAAAAATCGCCTGAACTTGTTTAAGAATGATTATGTTGTAGTCTGCATTGTTCTGTAAAATACAACACCAGGTGGTAAATAGAAGCTAACTTATCAAAGTTTTAAGTTAAGAAAAAAGAAAATATTACTAACTTCAATATTATTTTCCACAATTGAATGGTGATGACTTTCCCCAGAGAAATCTTCGTTGGGATCTGTTACAGCTCCTGCAACGGTAAAATATTGTTTTTTATTTCCACTAAGTAGTATTTCAAAAGAGAGTACCGTCCATTTGTCGGAAGTCATTCTCGTCACAATAAGGGAATCAGCATATTGCTGCTAATACATCCGGCGTATTATTTTTATTGTGGCATAGCAACCCTGTGGTCAGTCATGGCTCAGCATGAATGAGCTGGTTCGACTGGGGTGGTACAACGGACTCTCAGAAAATCGATGGGAAGCCACGCCCTTCACACTCTCCATCAATTTTAATGGGCCGCAAACCATCTTTAATCCAAGTGTTGTCAATGTTCGTGGGCGGCGGAGATCACTTACCATCAAGGCTCACATGTAAGCTCGTTTGCCGGACCTAAGAATTAAAAAAAAAACAAGTGAGCTGCAAGCACTAGTAGATGGTCGATTTGAACGGTGCAGTACATAAATAAACAACACACAACAGCCACTTACTAGTCCTGAGTCCTGACACCACACTAAGATCGAGTCTTGTGTCGTGGGTATAACTACAAGAGACTTTTCGGTCTCACAAACACCCAGACTCGAAGAAAATATTTGTGTTCCGCACAATTATATATTTCTCTCAGTTGCGTTGCGTATACCTTGCACGGTGAGTAACGCGTCCCGCACGGCGCGCACGCAGTACAGCTGCTGCAGCACGGAGTTCATGTAGCACGTGGCGCCCGCGTTCTTCAGCCCCACCAGCCCCGCCGGCGGCCGCGGGCCCACGCACGGCATGTACTCCACTCCGACAGCGGCATGCACTTCTCTGTACATTACATTGTATTTAATACATTTTTATGTCGTTCTGTACTTACTTAACACAACACAGCATATTAGATGTTCAATAATTTTGTTACTTCCTAACTGCAAAATTACACTACTATATTAAACCCCATTAAATATTACTTGAAAAATTAAATAATGATTGTCTGATAGATATTTCCATGCGAGATTTAAAATATAGTAGAAGTTACCGCTGTAGAACATGTTCTCGAGCAGGTCCGCGAGCGCGGCCATGTTGGGCACGCAGCCGTGCACGAGCGCGAGCAGCAGGTCGGTGGCGGCGGCCGCGGCGCCCGGCGAGCGACACAGCGGCGGCGCCGGCTCGCACGCGCCCTCCGCCACGCCGCGCGCGCCTGACGACACCGTCGCGCAGTACCACGCCCACGAGTACGGCCATAGGAACTCAGTTGTTATCTCCTGCACACGCATAAGCACAATGCTTATATTACAGCATCAAATCGAATTAACCACTCCTATTACCTAGTACTTCCGCTTATTAATGAACTTGTATTTAAACATAATCGTGGAAATTGTAAATGTACCTTTATTAGACCCGAATCTTTATGATCGGGATGCGCGCCGTATTGATATTTAATTTGCGCCGGCACGTGAGTGAAGAGTTCCTTGGTGAGGTTGAGATGTCCCTCGAGGAGCGTGTCGTCGAGCGCGTCGGGGTGCGCGCGCGCCGCCCGCAGCCACGCCACCTGCGCACCAGTCACCCCTTTCGGTAATAATAAACACAAGAGGAGTCAGCGGCGGCGCGTGCGGACAGGAGGCATACTTCGAGCGCGAGGTCGTCCAGCGTGCGCTCCGTGGGGCCGGCCAGCGACACGAGGCGGCACAGCAGCTGCAGGAACTGCTGCGCGTGGCGAGCGTGGCGCTGCAGGCGCGGGCCCGCCGCCCCCGCCGCCCCCGCCGCGCCCCCCGCGCCGCCCGCGCCCCCCAGCGCCGCCAGCGCGCCGCGCGCCCCGCCGCCGCCGCCCCATGCGCACATCGCCAACAGCTGCTCCGCGCACGACACGCGCACCTGCACATACACAAGCGAAACATCATCATCATTCTCAACTATCTACAATAAATATAGCAATACCCAGGAATGTCACCACTCACTTGTGGGTTGGGGCAGTCGATCATTAAGTACAGCGCCGTGTCCTGCCACCACGGCTCCTGCAGCAGCATTTCGAGTCGGCCACCACCGAGCGCCATGCAAATCGTCACCACTTCCATCGACTCTCTGACCACTGCAATGTGAATACCCAATATTTATATTCGACGTTTTATATAACGTCCATATTCATTACCGAAACTGAAATGTGCAGATATGGCAAAGTAAATATTTTTCCACAACATCTACTGTAACGTTGCACATTATTTAGTTACACATATTAATTATATGTTTAATTACACTGATTGTTTTTTTTTATAGCGACATTTATATATATTTTTCATTTCGGAAAGTAGTTATTTCAAATTACGCAGCGCCTTGACGCGCGCGCCGCCATATTATATGGAACCGTTACCCGAGGTACGTCATCAATGCAAGCGCGGAGCACCGGCGGGAGTCAGTCGTCGTTCGATCGCCTCTTGCGCCGGATCATTACCCGAACGAGTTGCGTTCACATTAAAGTGTCTTCATACGCTCTCGACTAGTTAATTCGCAAACAATTCACAAGCCGGAGGTGGAACCTCACCGAATCGTCGCGACCGGGAATTTCATCTGGTCACTGGTTTAAATAATCTAATATTTGCACCCCAGTGGGTAAGTGTTGAACCAGGTCATACTTTTTATTTTTAAATTATAACGGCCAACTAGTAGCTTAGCTTTAGCTTAGCTTCATAATAATAATTTAGAAAATGTAGCATTGTTGCATATTACGCTAGTGGTCTTGTGCTTTTCCTGTAACTGTTTTTTTTTAAATCTTGTAATCTCCGATCTGATAGTGAACACACACATTCACATCACCAACTGCTTACGGGTACCATCCGTGAAGAGTTGGATTCGACACCATACAAGCATATGATAAAGTTCCTGTGAACATATTTTACAGGGTGCAACGTTACGGTTTGATATTTTTAAATTGTAACTGTTGCGGGCCGCGTCACAACGGTCGGCCAGCGGACATCAGGCTGTCCCTGATAGCTGGAGTCACTGGATTAGCATGGTTTAAATTTGATCCCGACACAATGTAGTATTCCTGTGGGATGTGAAAGGAATTCAATATTCGATACTCTTTCAAACCCAAAGAATTGGGTATGGGTAGTTTGAAGTAAGGCAGTAATGTTGAGTTTGAATATGTTAATTAATTGTCACGCCAAAAAAGTTCCTAAGATTCTAAAGTGGGCTTAAAAGTATAAGTCGCGCTGGAGCTTGATGCAGTGGAGCAGAGATCCTTTTCTCGCCCACTTGCTGGACATCTAAGGAGCAACGAGCTTGGATCATCGGATTAACAGGACGGTACCAGCAACGCGGAAACAGACGGGCAGCGTATCCTACCCCTATTATTATTTAAATATATTTGTTTTGTGGACGTTGGTTTTATTACTTTATATTAATGCCAGCCGAACGTCATACTACTTACATGTGACGTCATCTGGGTGCACGATGCCGCTGATATCCGACGGCTGCGCGACGGAATATGCGAGCGCGTACAACGCACGCACCGTGGCCATCGTGGGCACTCTCCACCATACCAGAGATGATATCGAATCACTATCCTCGCCACTTATCACTACCTACAATGCACAAATAGGTCAGTATCAACTATCAGTGTGTTTCTATGAATTATAAGGAAAGTAATTACACTTACCTGTTCACCTAAGGAATTCGCCAATTTCTCAGATATAGCTTTTACTATTAATTCACCACTCTGACTAGGCACAGTCTGCAGCGCTTCTCTCAATATAGTTATATCCGTCCTGCAAAAGTTTACACATGCTGTAGGACTTTCTATAAAAAGTCGAATACAAATATGCAAAACCCCTGCAAACTTACCTAAACTCTTTATCCACGGCAATATCTGACCCATCCGGTGCTAATATTTCAAACAAATATCCGAGTGTGTAGAGCACTAACTTGGACAATCTCACTAACGCAAGAAATCCGACTCTGAAAACATAATAAGTATTTAATACCGTCATTATTACATAACATTTATTTAAAAGAATCTCTCATTGATTACCTGCGCGTATGCGGTGCAGCACCTTGTAAAAAATCTTTATTAGACAAGCACTGGACCAATAGCGGCGCCTTCTTCGCGCAAGCCAGCTGGAAGCTACGGCACCGGTCCAGCCGCGTGTCCGACGACGGCATCACCATGCTGTATAAAACCTGAACATTAAACGCACATTGCAATACGCCAACTGAGATGATATTATGCAAATATTTACCGAAGTGTATTGTACTCACCTCTATATTGTACGCTACAGTGGGCGGGGCGGGACCGTACAGCATATCCCTTAGTTTCGTGTCGTCTCTACTAAGTAATGCTTCAGTCAGTTTCTCCACCTAACAAAAAATATTACTTTTAACTCATATGTTAATTACAGTATAATGAATTGAAAGTATCGATTTTAATTTTGTGATATTCAGATATTATTTAAAAAAAAATCATAATCATTAATTGGTTGGTATGCCAACAGTCTTACTATAATACTGTGTCCTAACAAGCAACAACAATAATGAATGTTACATACAGTATGTTTATGAGCCGGGCAGATCTGCGCGAGTAGATGCGCGGCTTCTGTGAGCGGTCCGTGTCCTTTCGTGATGCCCAGGTGTTCCAGGTCCAATATGAACGGCAGGTACCACGAACCTTGTGCAAACAGCTGCAATATTTAAAAAAAATATATTAACTTTTGGCAACTTACAGTAATATGTTTTAAACGAATGGTGGTTTACTGGTGGTAGGTCTCTCATATGTGAGATGCCATCTGGGTAGGTACCACCGCAATGTCTATTTCTCCCGTGAAACAACACTGCGTAATGCACTGTTGTGTTTCGGATTGAAGGACATTGTAGCCAGAGTAACTACTGGACATATTGAGAATTAACATCTTATGTCTCAGGATGGCGAGCGCAGTGGAATTATGCTACTGTTTATGAGCGGTTGTATCGCTTACCATCAGGCGAACGGCTTGCTCGTCTCGTCATTCATTGCAATAAAAAAAAAAAAACGAATGGGCATATAAAGATTGTAAATGCCAATCAAATATAGGCCTCGTGCATGTTGAAATGAAAAGCATAGCTACAAAAGATCTATTTTGCTAGTATTGAGTAAGCGCGACAAAATTAGCTAAAAATATTCCCACTCTTAAAATAATAATAATATATATATAATAATTATAAAAATACTTCAACTAAAATAATTTTAACAATGTGTATGTGTTTAGTATTTAACTACTCACCACACCAGGCAGAGCATGTTCCGGAGTGGGCGTGAATGGAGGCGACGACGTGCTGGAGTCGCTGCTGGACTCATTAGAGGAACCGCATCCGCCGCTCCCGCATACTTGTCCGTCGTACACCTACCAACATCAACAATGCATTACATCTAATTAAAGTACTGCTAAATGTATGGGACTAATGAGATGAGGCCCACTTACCTTAGCAACAATAATAGTCTTATCACGGAGAGGTATCTGAGATAGAATTTTTCTATCATGACTAGAATCTAACAATTCTCCATTTATATATAGCTCTAATTTGTTATGTAAAGTTCTAATTAATATTACTCTCTGACGCGCCTTTTAACCTGTAACAAAATTATTTCTTAATATCTGTAAAGTTATCATAAGCTTATTATTGATTTTGCCGAACGTACCTTCTTTGTATCGTCGTTCGCAAAGAGTGTAAAGTGTCGTTTGAATGTGAAAACATTTCAATGTCTTCGACTTGTCTTTGGCCAGTCTGAAAACTAAATCTTACAATAATTGTACACTGCCTGCCCCGGCCCGACCTGTAGATCGGTAGTATCTGCCGCTCCGCTGAGAATCTTCTATCACATTCGTTAATATATTCCTGTATGGCACGGATAACCCTGCACATTCGCGTGCAAATTTCTGTGGTGTCTGCAAGGAAAAGAAAACTGTTAGTTACCTTGAACTATTGTAGGATTAAGCCAGCTAGACCAGGATTATACCATTGATTCACATAAAACTTATATAAAGTTACATAATTATTGTGTGAAATTCAGTGAATGAGATAGATTGACGCAGGGATCGAAACCGGTTGCAAATAACGGTACCGGTATCGACCAATTTCGGTTACCTTTAAGATTTGGGGACCCGTTATGACGGTAACCAATGCAAATTATAAAGGTTACCCTTATATACGGGAACCGATTTAATACCGATAACCTAAAAAAGACCTTGACGGCAAAAGAGAGCGCATTGGAGAATAGTTACTCATTTCCATATTGTATACCAAGTGAAACATATACTTGGCGTGTTGTTTACCCAATATTCCTGGAATCGGTTCATTTTACTTGCGATGTAATAGTGTTGAAAATAAAAGGAAATGAGTAAAGGCAAAGATTTGGTGTAATGTACTGTATAGTAAAGATATTTTTATATCTCAGTATACTTAATTCAATAAATAAATAGATAGATACCTAAATTCACATAAATAATATTATTTAGTACAAAAACCCTATAGTTTTAAATTATAAAACATTAAAATAAGATAAGCCACGTCCCGAACAAATGACCTTGAGCATTTATGTCTTTCTAATGCCTACTATACACGACGTCATATTCGGTTGCGCCGACGTATAAAGGAGGTGATTTGTGCGTCTGTTATAGGTATTTAACGTCCACAGAGGACGTCCGCCTCGAATCCGATTGTTGTCGGTTTTTGTGGTACGGATCAAAGGGTTTTGTTGCGAACGTCCGACTTCTGTCCACAAGTCTTCGCTTTTTTTACCATCGCACCACACTTTACCGCAGTAGAGTTCATTCGAGGGGGTTAATGTCACTCGCGTCCGTAGGCTTTGACCCTAGATTCCCTACACTTGACCCCTGGGTAGTGCCAAATGAGTGATACAGTTCGTGGTGGTAGGACTTAAGTGTCCGCCCGAGTAGCGACCACCGTCCACGAGGCGTAAAGGCCGTCATAGTGATCTCCATAAGGGGATCGCGTTCCGGGATCAGCTCATGGTTTTCCGGATTTTTCGAGGGGCTTGAGTCCAGGCATGAGGTTGTACCGTGTGGGTATTTTTGGTCGTTTGTCGAAAGGAGGAATGTTGATCCGCCGGCCAGGGAGACCCGTAGAAACGGTTGACCGCTGGCCGTCCCGCGGTATAGTACAGGGGCTAACCACCTCAAGAGGTTGCCTCACCATGCCGCGCATAATCTTGGGTGGGTTCATCATGCCAGTTGGTGACCGGAAGTGGGGTCTCGGCGGCCCATCCCGGGAGGGTACGGGGGCCCTTCCGTCCGGCGGATCAACTCGCTTCCTGCCTACCCTTTCGTGCCGGTACCCATTCGGCCTTCTTAGTGCCCGAACTTAAGCCCTTCGTTGCCTCTGCACCAATCCCATCCTTTCAACCATGACAGTGCAATTAAACAGAGCAGGTCCTTCAGCGGTGCATAACCCCACCACTGCGTTCACTATGGAGTTAACTAATATCCGCGGACCCCATACGAACCTCAATGCCGTCCATCACCATATCGAGACGGCCCAGCCTGCTTTGTTCTTCCGAACGGAGACGCAGATTCGTTGTCCGGCCTATGATTCTTACCTGTTGTATACCGGTTATTCGCTTGAAGTAAACTTCAAGCCTAAAGCCGGGGTATGCTTGTGTGTTCGGTCGGACATCTGCTGTCACCATTTGCACTGCATGGAGGACCCCTCGTTCTCCGCTCTGTGGGTGCACGTGGATCTAGGTTCCCTGAGCCGCATCTACGTGTGCCTTTACAGCTCTCACCACGGGGACGATGAGGCGACTCGGCTGTTCAGGTATCTTAGCCAGGCAGCTAATGACGCGCAGGCGCAGTTCCCGTTAGCCGAAATGGTGGTCTTGGGGGATTTCAATGCTCATCATGAACTGTAGCTGGGATCCTCCAAGACTGATCATGCTGACAGAGCTGCCCATGCATTCGCTCTGACTCATGACGTGACACAACTGCTGAATCAGCCCACCAGGATCCCGGATGTGGCGAGTCATGCGCCTTCTCTGCTGGAACTTCTGCTGGCAGGTCACCCCGCCGGGTATCGTGTGACCGTTAGTGCGCGTCTGGGCACTTCTAAGCCTACAACCATGGCTTGCAAGAAGGTCTACGTTCCAAACAAAAAAAATCCACAGCCTGATGGTGCGGCATAAAAAAGAATTTGAGAACCGTTTGGTTCGCGCCGGGATGGTGTGGACCGTCAAGCCATGGCTTCGCAAGCCAGCACGCGTGGTTCTGGTTAGGAATGGAGAGGAGAGGATCAAGTTGAACAATTCTTCAGAGAAGGGAATTAGCCGCAAAGAGATTTGCCAGCAAGGCAGCCTTCTCTTGCGGCTTGTGGGCCAGCGACCCTTCTGGGTATCTCAGCAGTGGCAACGCTGGACGGCAGAAGTTAGATTGAACGGCCCCGGCCAAACTCCAATAAGCACGACTGCTAGTTGGGTGATTGGCCAACGCACGCCCAATCCTGCTAACGCGCTGGGCATCCGCCCTAACGTAGGCCTTCTTGCAAGCCATGGTTGTAGGCTTCTTTGAGAGAACTGATATTGGGATCCTTCATGGCGCGACTTCTGATCCAAGCGCGGTATGCCGCCTGTTTGTCACCGACAGCATCGGCGCATGCACGATCGAACCAGGAGCGTCCACGGCCCTTACTGGCCATCTCAAAGGAAGGAATGTAATATTCCATTCTGATCTCGTCAGCAATAGCGTTGACACTTGCTGAGGGATCTTTACCCTCAAAGCAGCGCCGCCTCCAAGAGATAAATGTGAAATATTCCCGCATACCATCCCAATCTGCCACGAGTAATGCCAGACCCTCCGCTTAACCTGCACGGAACGTGGTGGTGATGCGAACGGTAATGACGACCCAACCAGGCAGTTATCAGAAGTGCCCAGAGGCGCACTAACGGTCACACGATACCCGGCGCGGTGACCTGCCAGCAGAAGTTCCAGCAGAGAAGGCACATGACTCGCCACATCCGGGATCCTGGTGGGCTGATTCAGCAGTTGTGTCACGTCATGAGTCAGAGCGAATGCATGGGCAGCTCTGTCAGCATGATCAGTCTTGGAGGATCCCAGCCACAATTCATGATGAGCATTGAAATCCCCCAAGACCACCATTTCGGCTACCGGGAACTGCGCCTGCGCGTCATTAGCTGCCTGGCTAAGATACCTGAACAGCCGAGTCGCCTCATCGTCCCCGTGGTGAGAGCTGTAAAGGCACACGTAGATGCGGCTCAGGGAACCTAGATCCACGTGCACCCACAGAGCGGAGAACGAGGGGTCCTCCATGCAGTACAAACGGCGACAGCAGATGTCCGACCGAACACACAAGCATACCCCGGCTTTAGGCTTGAAGTTTACTTCAAGCGAATAACCGGGATACAACAGGTAAGAATCATCAGCCGGACAACGAATCTGCGTCTCCGTTAGGAAGAACAAAGCAGGCTGGGCCGTCTCGAGATGGTGATGGACGGCATTGAGGTTCGTATGGGGTCTGCGGATATTAGTTGACTCCATAGTGAACGCAGTGGTGGGGTTATGCACCGCTGAAGGACCTGCTCTGTTTAATTGCACTGTCATGGTTGAAAGGATGGGATTGGTGCAGAAGCAACGAAGGGTTTAAGTTTGGGCACTAAGAAGGCCGAATGGGCACCGGCACGAAAGGGTCGGCAGGAAGCGAATTGATCCGCCGCGCCGGACGGAAGGGCCCCCGTACCCTCCCGGGATGGGCCGCCGAGACCCCACTTCCGGTCACCAACCGGCATGATGGACCCACCCAAGATTATGCGCGGCATGGTGAGGCAGCCTCTTGAGGTGGTTAGCCCCTGTACTATACCGCGGGCGGCCAGCGGTCAACCGTTTCTACGGGTCTCCCTGGTCGGCGGATCAACATTCCTCCTTTCGACAAACGACCGAAAATACCCACACGGTACAACCTCATGCCTGGACTCATGCCCCAAAATAATTAGTACTCATTTTAGAAAAGGTTGTCATCTAGGGATTTTGGTGGAAAACATTATAGATTGATGGATAATTTGTGAGCACTATAAGGATTACTGAACACAAGTTTCGTTATTTAGGCTTTAAGTGGCAATTTAGAAGCTTAAGATGTCCGAAATCACTAAATATAAAATGAAAATAAAAATATTATCCGACTTATAAGACCCTTATGGAGGGATTTTGCTGAGAAAAATAATCTTCGTATGTTTAGTTTCTGAAAAATAAAATTTAAACAATGCGAAATTATTCAGAAACTCTCGTCAAGAACATATTTTTTTTTCACCAACTTATCGTACATAATTTTTTATAGCAATTTCATATTATAATAGAAGAACATCTTATCAATAAATTGCCATTTTTATATTTCAACAAAATTAGTTTTCATGTTTTCTACAAATATTTTAAAAACCACTATAAAACACGCTGTCCGACCGGTGTCAAATAAGACCGCCGCAAGGCCTTCTAGAGGGAGGACGTATCGCTCGTCGCTCCGGCCTGGCTGCAGTCGATTTTTGCCGTGCGTAGTAAAAATTGCCACGCGCGGACTGCGATTACCACATCTTAGTACTTTGGTAGTAAAACATATTTTTTCTTTTTATTACCTACAATGATTTTGTAGTGAGTATAAATTATGTTTCAGATAATATAATGGGATGTAATACCGAGGCTAAATTATGTTATATATTGTAATATAAAATTAAATATATTTCGTAATTGTAAGGGGTTGTAAGGCCCCGAACTCTTCTCATGTGTTCGAACACGAAATGATTAATAAACGTCCGTAGTGTCTACTGATTGAACACTGATTTGAATGCAACTTAACAATGTAATAATAACGAAAATATGATTAGTATCTAAATTTGTATTGTTCATTGCTTGCACGGTAATATTTGTCTACTTATAAAGCAAATAAAATATTTTTATGATATAATATTACCAATATACCGGGTATCTCAAGACTGCTACCGAAAACGAAGCCGGGTGGTAGTTTTAGTGGCTACAAACACAATGCAATTAAAAATTTCGCATAGAAACGCGACAATTATTTTTTATGATTTTTTAAATATCGTCATTTTTGGGTGGTAAATCCATAGTTTTTGCTAAAATAATAATTTAAACTCTTTTATACCTTAGAGTATTTATAAGTAAAAGGGTATACACTATTATTTTAGGAAAAAATGTATTTACCACCCAAATATGGCCATAGGAAAAAAATAACAAAAAAAAAATTGTCGCTTTTTTTTTGCAACTTTTTCTGTTGCATTGTGTCTGAAGTCGCTTAGACTACCACCCGGCTTCGTTTTCGGTAGCAGTCTTGATATACCCTGTATAAATCATAAGTTACATTTCAATTGAATATTAGAATTTTGAAGCGCACGGATCAAAGTTGGTTGAGCTGACTGTATAGCGAGCCGACGCGGCAGCTCTACGCACACAGCTTTGGTCGCTTATGTGTGCGTGAAATTAACGAAGAAATACCTATAGTTGACTTTGCGTGCAAGGTGTAAACGCTCTTAACCCCCTCGAATGAACTCTACTGCGGTAAAGTGTGGTGCGATGGTAAAAAAAAGCGAAGACTTGTGGACAGAAGTCGGACGTTTGCGACAAAACCCTTTGATCCGTGCCACAAAAACCGACAACAATCGGATTCGAGGCGGACGCATCTGTGGACGTTAAATACCTATAACAGAGGCACAAATCACCTCCTTATACGTCGGCGGACGCAACCGAATACGACGTCGTGTATAGTAGGCATTAGAAAGACATAAATGCTCAAGGTCATTTGCTCGGGACTTGGCTTATCTTATTTTTTCAAAGTATATAGGTAATCCGATTCCAAACCAAACAAATAATTCAACACTCTCGGGCGACGAGCGTACTGAATGAAATATCAATTAAGAGTCTCAAAATTCAAAAATCACAAAGAACGCGTTTGCGTCGAATTAATGCAAGTTACAATATGCACCAACCAGGGCGACGGCCGTGAGGTCGTGTTTGGTCGACACACGGCGCATCGACGCTTTGACTTTTGCCGACGACGCTTGAAACATAGAGGTAATCCTTATTTCGGTTACCGGTATGATACCGGTTAAATTCTAGGAATCTAATAAAATCGGCGTATAGGGGTTACCTTTAAAAATACCGGTATATTTTTTTTCGGTTGATACCAAAAAATACCGGTATTTCCGGAACCGTTTTCGGTCCCTGGATGACGGAGGCCCAATACCGAATACCCCATCTTCTTTCCATCCTTTTTCAATTCCTTTCTCTATCTCATTTCGAAATGCGAGAAACACACCTACAACCCATGCTTTGTAAATGTTCATGGGTACTTTCTTTCTTTAGGGTTAGGTGGTAGTTTGACAGAGTCAGAAAACATTATTAAGAGATAGTGTTCTTATGAAATGAAAGAAATGAAAATAATTTATTGAATCCATTAAAATGTTCAACATCGTTTAGATTGTCATTTTTTGTTCTAACACCCGGTTCGGAAAGTGGTATGTGTCATGATAATGTGTTGTAACTAGTAGTAACGTGTACCTTGCAAGTGTTCGAGGTCCCGCTGCAGTCGCTGCGTGCGCGCGCAGCAGTGCGTGAGGAAGGCCTCGTGGTGGTGCGCCGCCGACAGCGCCGGGCCCACGCACGTGCACACCTCGCGCAGCAACTCGATGCCGCGCGCTGAGATCTCGTCCGAACACTCCGTGATCACCTGCAACGACACGTGTGTCAGCAACGTGCAACAACACCACGCAACACGCGCCGCAACGCTCACTCACCCGCCATAAATAATCTAATCCTATGAGATCAGCGTCGTTAAGTAGAAAGCTCCGCCGCTTCATTTTAAGTTTTCCTTCTTTAGAATTAACAGCCTTAAAAAATCTGCAAATGTAAAAAACCAATGACCCATTGGACAACAGTGAAGTACACTTAGTTCTACTCAAATAATTGGATAGTTTACCTCTCAAAACACTTGATTCCTGCATGTGTTAGTAGGTTTGGGGACAATGTCATAATGTTCCGACGAAAAAAATGCAAGTTAATGTTGGATCGAGATCTGGCTCCTCCCCCATGAGTTTGCTGAACCATCGAAAGCACGCCTCCCGATCTGCCACCTGAGCTGGCCGCTCCGCCAGGCACACCCAAATTTGTTTCGCCTGAAAACACATGGAGAAAATTTATCAACACGTCCATAAGTAAATTGTACCTTTATCTATGTACGTGTATATTACTTGTTCCGCACAGAGCCAGAGCTGGCCGTCCTTCAATAGAAACCTAAGGAAACCGAGTCGTTCGTGCACTTGCGCCGCATGCGTGTACCGCCCGTCTGGCAGCCACGTGTCCCAGGCGACATCGCCTTCCTCTGAAAATACCAATTATAGTAAATTTAAAATCTTTTAGAAATATTAATATCACTAATGGCTCCGCTGTCTACTATTTCATTCTTTTTAATAATACAAGTTTTTGTTGTTGTGTTTGTACATATATGTTTGTGTATGTACGTGCGCGTGTGTACATGTACGTGTGCGTGTGCATATACGTGTGTGTGCGTGACACTCACCGGCGAGTTTATTCCGCACGCTGTCCATGTAGTGTGTGAGCGAGTCGGTGACTAGTATGACGAGCGAGTGCTGCGTCTGCAGGCGGTCGATGAGTTCCTGACGAGTCACGTGAGGCCGCACTCCCGTGCCGCCGCCCGCCTCGTACAGGCAACATATGTCCTTCATCACTTTCAACGCCGGCAACACCCACTTCTCATTGGTTTTTAATTCTTCTACGCATCTAGAAAAACAATAAAATTGTAAATATATGCATTTCAATACTATTATGAGATACGACATTTAAACAACGCACTTACTTGTCCAGCCAGTATGTCTTCTGCGCGTCCCGATCCTGACTACAACTATAGTCTAGTATTTTGATGAGGTTGACGAGAGCTACGTCCATTATCTCTGTGCACACTTCGTCTGAATGTGCTAAGTTCCAAAAAAGTACCAATACCTGGAAAACAAAAACATATAAATTGCTATCTCCTTGAGTAACAATGCTTCATGATGCAAATTATGTTATTCTTATTATATGTACCAAAGTAGTCAACTTTGTTTCTACTACTTGATAGCCTCATTTCTGTGTGAACATCTTGCAGAGCAAAAGAAATTTTAGAGTAAAATGTTTTATACAAGCACTTACTTTATTAGCCATTACTCCATCTTTGTCATCTTCCGCTAGTCTTCTTATTACTTCTAGTAGTTTATCACTTTGTTTTTTGCTAGACGTGGCCCAACTCGCCTACAAAGAAATATTTGTATTAATAACAATAAAGTAACCATTTTAGTCCACATACCCACAAAAATGTTTCAATAGATCAGAACCAAAATACGTAACCATGAATCTGAATATTAAAAAGCCATAATAATGACAGGCTTTAGGCAAGGCAAGGTTTAATTTCATACAGTTACCTTAAAACAGTCAAACAGATGGTCCAGCTGGTCAGGCGTGAAGTCCCAGGCCAGCTTGGCGAGCAAGTCGTGCAGGTTCTTGACGATGGCCTCGTGCTTGCCGTGCTGCGCCTTCCAGATGGCGTCCAGGTCGTCTCGCGTCAGGGAGTTCTCTTTGATCATAAACCTAAGCATCTTCTCGAGTCTGTCCACGTACTGCGGCTGGTGGAGGGAGTCGCGCAACACTATGTCCACTACTTTGTTTTCTCGAATCCAGTTCTGAAACAAAAAAACAAATACTGTAGTGTAATGTAGTGTAGTGTAGTGTAGGTACTGTGTCTTCTGTGGATGCGCTACGTTGGACACCTAGTAAAATGAGTTTAAAGTTCATTGACCTTCATAATAGCCAAAAATAAGATAGATCAAGTATGTTAAATAGTTTTGCGGTGTTTCATGATGATTTATTTTGCAACAAAACACACATCAGTATATTGTGTTGAAAAAACGTCCTATAGTTATCAGTGGCCCTTATATGATAATTTTGTAAGATACAGCGTAAATTAGCCACTGTCAAATTAATTAGTTCTTAATATGATAGTACAGATTGGTGACAAAGTATTTACCGTAATGACGGCTGGTGTGAGCCACTCCGGCTTGGGCTGCTGCGAGAACGTGCTGATAAGTTGGTTGATCTCGTTCAGCGCAGACATCTTGCCGTTGAACGACGACATTTGCAACAACCGCAATATCATCTTCAACCGAAACATTTCCAGAGCTGAAACACACACGCTCATAAACAATCACATTTACGTCGCGATTATTACACCACAAATACTTAGCCCAGTTACAAAAATCGTTGATATAAAATCTTAAAAGTTGCCTCGCTTTCTAGATCAATTTATACATGTACCATACACAGAGCATGTCGACATACACATAAATGAAATCAGGGTAAATTACTACACAGCTACACAATAAAAGTGGTTTGATCCATAGACTGGACGTTTCATTTCTTGTGTATTCTGACGTGCTGAATTCAAAATTTAACCAAAAGTGCATTCCGTTGCGTTATTTAAATGACCTCAGATTTGGATTCAATACGTCAAAATGCGTAAAAAACTACAAGTCTAGTCTTTGAAACTACTTTTTGTGTGTGGCCGTGTCATGCAGTAAAGCACATACAAATGCCGCTTGACTCGGTGCTCGTACAGACGGGTGTAAATCGGGTACATACAATGTAGCAGCACAGGGGAGGAATTAAACTACGCCCCTTAGCAGCTACAGGGAGTGCAACCGACTCACTCATACGAAGGTTTCTTCCGGAACAACTGCTTCAACATCAACAGAATATGACGGTGTGCGAAATGGCGGGAAACAATAATAGACCTACATACATCTTCAGAATATTATATTGCAAAATTAACAATACAGTGGAGTGGAATTATACATGGATTGGTTTCGCGTGCGTAGATGCCGATACAAACCTGGAAGCTTTTTACTGCTGATCACATATTGTATCAGCCCTAATAGATCCCACTGCAAGGCACGAGCCTTCTCTACAATCGAGAGCGCGAATAAGAGTGGTTAAGCCATATATTCCACCACGCTGGCCTACTGTGGATCGAAGAATTTACATACCATAGAAATTCTTACAAATCGTTATGGTATGCAGGCTTCCTCATGATGTTTTCCTTCGCTGTTATAGCGCGTGGTGATTGACTGTCAGTATACACATAACTCCTAAAAGTCAAAGGTGTGGCCTGGGATTTTAAACCGCGACCACTGTGAATATGTTGGCTGCCATTCGGTCTGTTTAACCAACAGGTCACCACGCACTTATAAATATTGTATCAAAAGATAATACATTAGAAATCGATAGCACTGACACTTAAATTTGGTGATTTTATATAGCAATAGCAACAATTTAAGTTAGCAACAAATATTAAACAACAATAATTAATAATAGTAAGAGTCTAAACATTTCCCGTCGTAGTATACAGGGTATCTCAAGACTGCTACCGAAAACGAAGCCGGGTGGTAATTTTAGTGACTACAAACACAATGCAACTAAACATTTCGCAAAGAAACGCGACAATTATTTTTTATCATTTTTTAAATATCCTCATTTTTGGGTGGTAAATCCATAGTTTTTGCTAAAATAATAATTTAAACTCTTTTATACCTTAGAGTATTTATAAAGAAAAGGGTATACACTATTATTTTAGGAAAAAAATGTATTTACTACCCAAATATTTTATTTTATTTATTTCTTTATTCATTCTTTACTGCACACAAAAATGACAAAGTAAACAATATTTTACATATAAATATGGCTCCTAATTCCTATGGCTATATAAAAAATATAGCCATAGGAAAAAAAATTACAAAACAAAAAACTGTCGCTCTTTTTTGCAACTTTTTCTGTTGCATTGTGTCTGAAGTCGCTTAAACTACCACCTGGCTTTGTTTTCGGTAGCAGTCTTGAGATACCCTGTATAGGGTTGCCAGATTTATATAAAAATCGATCTTAGGGCCCTGATAAAAAAAATCAATAATTTTACAAGTGCGTTAGTTTCTCGATTGTTGCAATGATTTGCTTGTAGTCATACTAAGCATTAGTAACTTGCATAGACAAGCACCAGCAAGCGTGAACGAACGCTTTAAAGAAGCGTCACCTTTTAATAAAATCATTACTGTCGCAAAATAATAAGCAATGTGTACAAATTGTTTACGGTAAAACTAAACATTCCTACACAATTTTCATATATATGGAATTCTAAATTCGCTGAAAACATTAATAATTTGTGCAAAATATGATTTCAAGTTGATTTATTCTAAAAGACTTACATTTGAGTAAGTTGTGATGATGAGGCGTCTTTATGGAGACATATTTACACGCTCTAATTAAGCAAGATACTGTGTCAGTCTTATTTTCACTACCGCGCGCTTCCCTCTTAAGTTCTTCGTCTGTGAGGCTCTCCAGTAAAGTCGGTATACACTCCTAGAAATTAATCATTTTATATATTCACAACATAACATGTTTCACATAACAATTAAAATTAATTAGACACTCAGAGACCAAACTATCAAATTAATTCTTCTCATTTCTTATACCCATTGATATTTATGAGCAATGGTTATCACTGATCATCCAACATTAATTAACCTGATAGTAAGCCTCTTCTTCTTCTTGGTCTTATAACATAAAAAAGGTACTTTCAGTTGAAACAAAATATATTGATTGATAAGGCATTGGTGGAGGACTAAAGGTTATTTAACATCTTTCAAACACAAAAAATAATCTAGTTTATTTTCAACTACATATTTTAGAAACAGCTAATTTCGGGCATCTGTGTTCGTAAAATTACACGATAATAAATTCGGCAATAAAAAAAATTAAAGGGTCGCTGTGCCTCAGATAATTGAGGCTCAGTAAAAGGAAGGAAGAAGGGACACGTATTACACATGAAAGCCACCGACGCGCTGACGTATGTCGGCATGTTATGTTGGCGGGATGTTCGGCGGCTTCACATAATGCAAGTCGGAAATCTGTATTGGTGACATTCAGCGACTCGACATGACATAAGGAACATCTTTATGACATTGTTGCAGAGGGCTTGCGACGTCGTGATGCCAACCATGGCGACATGATTATTTTCTTATATGGTTTGGCGTGTTATATGTGCACAAGTGAGTGAGTGTGTGTGTGTGTGTGTGTGTGTGTAGTTACCAGCACTGGCAGCAGGTAGGTGGTGACGGTGTGCGCGGTGAGCAGGTCGTGGCACAGACTGAGCGGGCGCAGCAGCTGCCACACGGCCGCCACGCGCGACTCGCCGCGCGGGGACTGCTCCAGCGACGCCGGCTGCAGCGACGAACTCAGCTGCACACAACAACACATATTAACTCGGAAGTCTTAGTGTCCATCTCATCACTATACACATTACACGGTTATTTCTCAAAGCTTTTTTTTAACACGTTAAACGCCGAGCAAAAAATGGCAGTTAGTCATTTGGGCCACGGGGGTCACCAGTGACCGATTACATGTTTCCTTAAGAAAATATCACGAAAAATTGTTTTAGTCAAATTAAATATGCAAATTTAGTAATTTTTTATTGTTGATATTAACTTTAGCGAAAAATGATGGAATTGATGATTTCCACTTGGCCCGAACGGGTTTGCTTGAATCGCCCACCGGTGGGCCGCGTGGCGTTCAACGTGTTAATGTACTTAAAGTAATCACAGGTAGAAAATATTCAAAACCCATAAGTTACCTATTGCCATTTCATAATATTCTAATCAATGTTCGAATTATGCTCAACATCTGCTACAAGCACAATCTCCGATGATTTTTATACACAGAAGTGGGAGCGCATTGTATGTGTGGGTGTGCGCGCATATGCGTGTGCGTGCTTGCGCTTGTGTATGTATATATGTTATTTATGAATGGGGTTAGTATGGTCGTGCGTACTGTCTAAGTATTTTGTTTTGTGATGATAAAAATGATACAATTTTATTTTACTAGTGGACTATATTCATTATTCTGAACCTCCTGTTACAATTTTTGGACTTAAACTAATCATGTATACTTTATAGGTGGTTTCCAGCGTGATTAACTATATGGCCTAAGCACTCTCAGTCGTGTCTTCGATTGTAGAGTAGGCTCATACCCTGCAGTGGTACGTATATGAGCTGATTCAGTACATACTTAATAGGAGTCTAAGAATTAACACAAGCCTCATCAAAGCGCAACATTCTCAATTGATTATCTTATAGCCCAGTTATCACACTCGGCGAAAATCATCGTTCCAAGAAGTGTTTTTCATATCCGACCAAAAGTATCTCTTTTTTACTGGTGGTGATTCTCTCATATGTGAGAGGCCGCCTAGGTAGATGCCACTGCAATGTCTATTACCCATGCCAAACAGCAGTGTAAATGCATTGTTGTGTCCCAGTGTGAAGATGATTGTAACCAGAGTAACTACTGGACATATTGAGACTTAACATCTTATTGTCTCATCATGGCGAAAGCAGTGGAAACTCAAGTACTGGTTTGTGATTCATGGTGTGGTTTGCTTTGCTTCTGTCTATGAGCGATCATATCCCTTACCATCAGACAAATGGCATGCTCTACTCTCCATTCATTGCTATAAAAATACAACTTTTATGCCAGAAAACGGTAATAACGGACATAGTTGTTTATTGTTTAATGCACAAAACCATATCTGTTTATTTGGAAAAAAATTAAAGTCACACAAAGGTAATCGAAAAATTACTAATATTAAATTACCGATTATTTATACCTAACACTATATTTACTACATTTTTGCATCTCCGCCATTTTGTACTGAAATAAAATGACCTTTGAAACCTAAAAAATGTTGACTCACTTCGTTACTATCGGCTATCACCGGTGTGATCTCAGTACTCTCCATCTTGTCGCAAGTGTTCTCCTCGCTCTCCTTCTCCGTGAGCTCGATAGACAGCTTCTCCTCAGAGTTGATGGACGCCGTCAGGTCGGGCTTTTGGAAACCCATGATCGCCTCAAACCTTTCCCTCAGCTTCACAAAACCACCTGCTTGACCGAATCTAAAACAGAACAGAAATTAATTAAACTGTTATTTTATTTGAAATGAACAACACAAATTGAAGTGAATATTCACTACTAAGTTTTACACACAATAGCTAAACCAGTTTTATCTGAACCAATACTTTGGTTTCAATGAAATATCATTCGGACTTTGTAAGTATTCGGAATTGAAGATAAATCATCTTAAATCTGTTATGAAATTACATCAGACAAAAAAGCAACTAGTCTAATTGTGTAAATAACTTACAAATTAATGAGATGGACCAGCCATCCCCTGGGAGTCCTGTGGTCCTGGGACTTGGCGAATACTTCTACCTCCTGCGTGCTGCCCTGGCCTGCAGAGTTGGACGTCACCGACAAACTCTCCGACGTGCGAGTCACGTTGAATGTGTGAAATCTGCAAATAACGTGTGTAATTAGACTATCAAGTTTCTAGTTACATTTTATTTCAAAGGACCTGTAGGTAGTCAATTTAATCAATAACAGGATAAAATATAATATACTCTAAATTCGAACAGATGACAGTAAATAGCCATGGGGCCATTCGGAAGGCTTCGTTCAGCAGAGGAACTTTTAACTAAACTATGATGTCATATTAATTTTGCGTTTTTTAAATTGAAATAAAAATACCCAGATCCTACTTAAATGTTCATTCCTCAAATAACAGATAACAGATATTACAGCCCGTCTTATACTTTGGGCTTTGGTGCGGAGGCAAGTCGGAAGCTATAGCAAAGAAGAAGCACCACACAAAAGAACAATACAAGTTTTTGCTACATAATATTAAGTAATTCAATGTAAACACTGGGTTGCCAAAAACATTATGCAAATGCACTCACTTGTTGTTCGGGTTGAACACCATAGACAATAAGTGTAAGAATCTGGGATCGTCCAGCTTCATGGCGCTGAGCTTGACCAGTTTCTCGCAGTTGGAGCGCACGCACTGCTGTATGTTGTTCTTCCATGACGACACCGCGTCGTCGGTCAGTATCTTAGTGAACGATACTGTGAGCGCGTCGTTGTAGAATCTCTGACATGCCGCGTGGTTCACATCTTCACCTGTTGAATTAACGATCTATTTAGAACACTTTAGCACTTAATCAATTTTAAAGGAAATAAAAATGTCTAAAATATTTACATTATTTTAATGATGTCCTTTTAGAGTAAACAGATCATGATTCTCTAAGGTTTCCAATAACTTATGATAAAGGCGATAGTGACTTGTCTTTTAAAGATTTTTTTTTAAATTACTCATAATTTTTGACGTAATTAATACTGTCCTTAATATGTAAATATTAAGTAGCATTAATAGAATGTGATGACCTTTTTTATACTTAAACATAATGAAACTAATAAAATAATACAATGTTCATCAGTATGTCTGAAGACCTTTATAAAAAATCATGTAATTAGCACAATATAATTCAATTAGAACCTTTGGCAGCTAGTTCTGTAGCAGCAGTGAGCAGAGCCTCCAACTCCTGCTCGGGCAACACCGGCACCACCCATCGCGGATGCGATATCTTCTCCTCTAACGCCTTTAACTTCGCCTCGGGGAATGCCATCTGACAATGCAAAAATAACATCAACACTGTCAAACACATAAAAACTAGCATTATTCTAAAAATAACAACAATCATAATATAACAGTCATACTGTTTAACAGGTCTAGGATAAACTTTTATATGCAACAGAATCTATATATGAGTCCATAGTAATACAGCATATATTATACATCCAAAAATAGTAATACAACATATCATCTTTAAAGCAGATACTGTAAATGGAGAAAATGTACAATGTAAGGGCGCCTTCAAATAGCCACTTCATGCCGTACTTCTACCACGTGGCACGCTGTCGCGTAAATATCGCTGGATTAATCGTATTTTTGTTTGATTTCATGATTCATACATTTTATCCTCATTTCTGAGTTACATTCATATTTACACTCTAACACAACGGACGTCGGCTCCCCCACTAGTCGATAGATGAACTAATACGTGGCCGCAGCCGCGCTACGTTCGCGCAGTACTGAGAAACTAATTTGAAGGTGCCCTTAAGGGTGGAATCGCCCTATTTTACATACAGATACTAATATACGTTATTATATTGTTATTTGGTAACTTATTATACTAACAATACTATAGTTACGTTATGTTGCAAATTTTAATTAAAATAATTAAATCATTGAAATTTGAATTCAAGTTGATGAACTTGAGTTAAGAAGTTGATTTTAAAATAAAATTATATCAAAGATAATAATTAATATACCAACCTCCCCAGGCATCTGACCTTGTTCTTTCATTGATATAGTCATTATTTAAACATAAGCTTAATCATTGCACCCTCTGAAAAAACATTACATTTGTGTAATTATATTTGGCACCACCATTCATACAATTTTGTTTCATCCATTGCTGTGGATTATTATACATGTAAACAAAATTAATGGTATTTAATAAAATATAATATAGTCAAATATGACCATTGCTTTCTAGAGAACAGTAGAGTTTGATTGTTGTTGTTACTCACATGGATTATTAAAATGATGAATAATTAAATGTATGGAGAAAAGCAACTTTGTATTGTTGTGAGAAACTACATAGTACTACATTGTACATGTACATAATTTTATTTTATCTACATGTATATGTAGATAAATTACATAAGTATTTATGTAATTATCTTCCTAGAGTTTATTATATAATTTTCAACATTTATTCAAAACTAGCGGCCCACGGCCCAGCTTCGCCCGGGTACAAATAGAAATATGTATGTATCATACATATAAACCTTCCTCTTGAATCACTCTATTAAAAAAACCGCATCAAAATCCGTTGCGTAGTTTTAGAGATTTAAGCATACAAAGGGACATAGGGACAGAGGAAAGCGACTTTGTTTTATACTATGTAGTGATAAGAAACTTTTATATATATAAATATCAATATTATTAAAAGATCAGTAAGTAATACTTATTAGTTAGACTGCTATTCTGGATAGTCATAAATCTATATATCCAAAGACCAGACTATCTAGTCTCTACTGTACTGCTGTTTGCTATGCTTATTATATGATTAGATAAATAAATAAGCTTATTATATAATTTACACAGTAATTGCATCATTCAATAGATATATTGATGTTATATCACATGGTTAGTTATAGTCCTTGAACACACCAATCAACAACAAAAATAATTGGATTAAACTTGCTTGGGATTCATGAGTCACTTCAAAGAAAACAAGCTTGTCTTTGTTTACCTATAGAAACACAACTGTATTACAAAAAAACTCTATGATATCATAATAGCTAATCTGGCCATTAACAGGCTCCCATCTATTGGTTTATGTCCTCATAAAAATCTTCTCTTATGACAAAGCAGTAATTATGTTAATATTCCAAGACAATACTTAGTTTACTATTTTATAAAATATAAGTTTGTTATGAGTTTATTAGATACTTTAGAATTTAGATTTAGAGTCACTTTCATATTATTCACAATAAATCATCTGTTGGAAAAGGTGTAAATTGACAATATTGGATGCATAGAAAGGTCTTAAAATATACCTGAAATTACTATGGGATATTTAAAAATATGATTTTATGTTTTATTTTAGCTGTTTGATACTGTTAGAAAAGGGAAATCCCCTCTCAAAATGTTTTTCATAGTTGCACAATTTTGTTACACATTTGTATAACCTGATATCTGGGGAAACCCCATTTTTTACAAATCATTAGAGACATCAAAATATAATGTATTATGCCATGGGATTAAATAAATTGTGTAGAATATTCATTTGACCTCAAATTTCATCATGAAATTATAATTTAGAATGAATGTTTACTAATTTACAGCCGCTGCCAATAAACAATCCCAATCCAAAATTTGCCATTTGAGATTGACAGCTCTTTTTTCTGATACTTGGCATCAGCCGTTAATGATTGCTTGAAAAACATAATTAAAATGTACTCATTATAATTCAAACTTGATACTTTATTAAATTTTACTTTTCTTATAATTTTGCTGAATTCAATAAATCATCTATCTTATTCCAGTTTGTTTCTGCCATAGGAATTCCACTGCTCAAAATAGAACTTAACATCTTATTTACCTGAGATAGATTATCCTAGTCGTACTTATAATAATTCTTATTTGAATAAATATGACACTAGGAAATATGATTATAAATTGAAGTGTTAAATACTATTTTTGATCTCCACAATTCATATTTGTTTAGTATAAAAAATATTTATATATTTGAAATTTACAAAACCAGCACATACAAAACATTTACACTAATTTTTGTCTTAAATTCAACCCCACAGGATATATTGAGCCTATTTTATACTTCCCATTTACATGGATAAGATTTTTTTGGAATTGTTAAGAAATTTGTTGATATCAACCAAGTCTGGTGTTTACACAAAGAAAAACAACGAAAATATTTGTTGTGTGCCTTATGTGCCTAAAAACAAAGTTATAGTAGCCTGGCAAAGTTTGAATTTCAATAATAGTCTTTAATTTGAGTTCAAGAAATAAAAGAAATCAAAATTACAGAAAAGTGGCAAAAGGCAATTTGAATACAATTGTGGGCAAAGGAACTAAATCATTCTTAGTAAATGTGTTTTCTATAACAAATCAAACTGATTTCAAGATAAGCTGTGTTTCTAATCTATCTAATTTTATGTTATTTTAGTAGTCAGGGCAGGAATGTAAACCTAGATATTTCATTATTTAAAACAAAACCCAAGAAAACTTAATTTATGGTTTGATAAACCACATGAGCTGATGCTATCTGCTAATTGCATTTATTATAATGACTAAAGGTACTCATCACATTTTAGCATTGATAGGAAATTATCCATAAATGCTAATATTATCAAGTTAATATGGATTGGAATAAACATCTTTTTTGTATTGGTTGTAAGCTTTAATAAGCTTAATGAATTTGTTGTAACTAAGAAATACATGTTGCAAAATGTATAAAATATAATAATACATGTGAAGTTAGCAAAGGAGAAAACCCGTTCATAGTAACAGTAAAAAAACATTGCTGATCCCGATCTTGATACTGCATAAAGTTCATTATAGCATTTTGTATGGGTTGACCTTAAACATTTTCCTATTTAATCCCTGGTGGCAGTTTTTATAAAATTAAGTAATTATCATCTCATTTTACATTTTGTTCACAGAGCTGAAGACAAAAAAATAAATTTTAATTGGCCTTCAAGTTCATCTCTCCAAGAGCTACAGGACTGGGTTGCAATTATGTTTATATTTATTGAAAATATATTTTATTGTGGCACAAGAATCTTCGCACATATACTAAGTAACATAGCAAAATAGGCATTCTCCTTTAGTTTTTTTTTTTATTTATAAAAATAATAGGAGAAATTTATGATAAATTTGAGATATAATTAATGCATAGAGGCTTAACACAATTGCTAATTGTAAACAAATAAATAAATACCTACATGTAATATTTAATATATCTTATACATATTTATATTTCTTAAAGATTCTTTTCGGCTATAAATAATATCTATGATGCGATAAGGACATACAATAATTGTAATAAAATACAAACAAATTACGGCGCGACAATGATTTGAATGAATGAATACCGAGTCACATTTTGCTAGCTAAACCTCACCCATTAAAGATTTTATTTCGTCATGTTCCAGGAAGTCTATATCGAAATAGGATCGTGTTTCATTCAGTTCACTTTGTCAGATATTTTACTTGATTTTAAAAATAAATTATTCAAAAAATGTATCTTATCGGCAAAAATCGATCCATTTTTTCTCAAGATTACGGAATCATCATAGTTTAGTTACCGACCTTGTTGTTGCTAAATATAAATATGACGGAGAATGAATATATTCGTAGTTAATAAATAAAGCAGCAGTCCTACCCACAGAGGATCTAAAAAATAATTATTCATATGATCAGCCGGCGCGACAAAATGGCGTCATTATCCTAAACAAGACAAAGTAAAAAGACTAATATTACTAACACGCGAGACTTTTAGTTTCCATACTTAAGATTAAAATATCAGTTTTTTACCTTTACTTTCAACATGTAATAAAAGCACAGAAAACTCCTCTAAATAAATCACAAAATTTTATTCACTAACACTTTTTGACGTAACGTAAGAACAAAAATAGGTTTTTTATTTGTTTGCCCCTAGAAAGGCAAAGGTAGTCCCTGTGCGGCTTTGTTTTGAAGCTGTCTACAAAAAAAACGTCATTCATTACTAAAATGTGAACCAGGAACTAAATTTTTATCAGGAATAATTAACTGCTTGCTTTAATTAGTTAATTTACTAAAGTTTATCACAATATAATATAGCTATAAGGCTTTTATGTCTAAAGTTGCTTGAATCATTCTATATTCAAATCAAATCATTTTTGCAAAATAACTTTAATTATAATACCAGAATCTCATGGCATTTTGGGAAATTTGAATTTACGTATCGCAACACTGGCGTAATTGGATGAACATATTTTGATACTTTCAATAATTGTAATTAATTATTACTTCAAATCAACATGTTTTTTAGTACAACTTTGTAAATAAAGTGCATAATGTTTTAAGTATAAATATACAGGGTATCTCAAGACTGCTACCGAAAACGAAGCCGGGTGGTAGTTTAAGCGACTTCAGACACAATGCAATAGAAAAAGTTGCAAAAAAAAGCGACAATTTTTTTTTGTTATTTTTTTCCTATGACCATATTTGGGTGGTAAATACATTTTTTCCTAAAATAATAGTGTATACCCTTTTATTTATAAATAATCTAAAGTATAAAAGAGTTTAAATTATTATTTTAGAAAAAACTATGGATTTACCACCCAAAAATGACGCTATTTAAAAATCATAAAAAATAATTGTCGCGTTTCTTTGCGAAATGTTTAGTTGCATTGTGTTTGTAGTCACTAAAACTACTACCCGGCTTCGTTTTCGGTAGCAGACTTGAGATACCCGGTATAGACTATTTAAACATTCAATATTGTACTTTTAGATTAATAGGCAATGAAATTAGGTAAATAAGATTTTTTCAGTTCATAATTATAATACACATACGTGCCTTTCGAGTATTTATAATATAGAGGGAGCGCTGGTACTTCCAAAACGTAGATAAAAATGGTGATACCGAGCCACCAGTTTCGTTTTAATTCTCTTTTCTTATTAGTTCTCACTTAATCAAACAACTTTCAATTTCTGAATTGTAAGTAATTTGATTACGAGTCGGTTTTATTCAAATAATTATTAGTTCCAAAAATGTTATAAGAAAGATGCAAGACTGTGAAATAAAAACGTTTTTATTTTCAATCTTCTTTATATAGTTGATATACGTTCCATAGTTGATAATAGGAATGTTTATTTGACAATATCTTTTGTTATTCGTAGTTTATAATGGTATTTTAAATTGTCCTTATAATTTGAAAAAATGCTTATATTCGAATGTTAAATATGATTTATGCAAATCTAATCGTTTTTGCCTTTTGTTTTTGGATAGCATTAAAACTAAAATAATCGCACTAAAACGGTAAAGGAAAACATCGTGAGGAAACTTGCATTCCATAACTTTATAAGAATTTCTATGGTATGTAAGTCCCCCGTCAACCCGTACTAGGCCAGCGTATGGCCTAACCACTCTCAATCGTATTCTCGATTGTAAAGGAGGCCCGTGCCCTGCAGTGGGACGTTATGGGCTGATACAACAACATAATTGTTTTTTTTATTTCTCAAAATTACGGTTGATTACTAATAGATTAAAGTAATTAATATACACTGTTCTTACTTATATATGCTTCGCGCATTCGCGTCTGCTAAGGTTTATTAAAATGTCCGTTCATAAACATAGACATACCATTATTTTTCAGAGCATACAGCGTTGGCAATAGGCTATTTTCTGCTGTTTATAACCAAAGGGTTCCCAAATTCTTCCTAAGTTTCAGCCCACTCGGTGGTAGGTCTCAAATTGCACTTTCCGTAACATAGTACGTGGCGAATTTCATTATTATGCTGTATTTATTTCTACCACAATCTATTCTGCTCAACCCTATCAGCCTCGTCACTTCCCTCTCTGTTCCATCCCATCCTTTCTTACTGCATCGCTCCCGTCCTCTCTTATTACATCACATCCGGTCCCGCACCGTTACATTTCTTCGAATCCCATTAAAATAAATATATCACCCTCCCCAGTAACTTTGACAATGAATTTATAATATCGATACTAAGAGACCCTCAGATATCAATTTTGAGGCAAGTCGGACATAGCAATACAGTTCAAAATTCGGTCTAGATTTTTAATTTTACCTATGAATTTAGATTAATTGAATAATGGGTGCCTCAGATATCTCTTTTGAGATTAACCTAATTAATAACTTAAAACCACAAAATGATGGCTACTGTAGGTATTTTGGGGGTTAACGTCACTCGCGTCCGTAGGCTTTGACTCTAGATTCCCTACACGTGACCCCTGGGTAGTGCCAAATGAGTGACATAGTGGTGGTAGGACTTATGTGTCCGCCCGGGTAGCGACCACCGTCCACGAGGCGTAAAGACCGCCATAGTGATTTCCGTAAGGGGATCGCGTTCCGGGATCAGCAAGTGGTTTTCCGGTTTCTTCGAGGATCTTAAGTCCGGGCATGAGGTTGTACCGTGTGGGTATTTTCGGTCCTCTGTCGAAGGGAGGAGAGTTGATCCGCCGGCCAGGGAGACCCGTAGGAACGGTTGTCCGCTGGCCGCCCGCGGTATAGTACAGGGGCCCAATCGGGGCTAACCACCTCGAGAGGCTGCCTCACCATGCCGCGCATAATCTTGGGTGGGTACGTCGTGCCGGTTGGTGACCGGAAGTGGGGTCCCGGCGGCCCATCCCGGAAGGGTACGGGGTCCCTTCCGTCCGGCGGATCAATTCGCTTCCTGCCGACCCTTTCGTGCCGGTGCCCATTCGGCCTTCTTAGTGCCCGAACCTAAGATCCTCGTTGCCTCTTCACCAATCCCATCCTTTCTACCATGACAGAGCAACTAAACAGAGCAGGTCCTTCAGCGGTGCTTTACCCCACCACCGCGTTCACTATGGAGTTCACTAACATCCGTGGACTCCATACGAACTTCAATGCCGTCCACCACCATCTTGAGATGGCCCGGCCTGCTTTGCTCTTCCTAACGGAGACGCAGATTCGTTGTCCGACCGATAATTCTTACCTGTTATATCCCGGTTATTCGCTTGAAGTAAACTTCAAACCTAAAGCCGGGGTATGCTTGTATGTTCGGTCGGACATCTGCTGTCGCCGTTTGCACTGCATGGAGGACCCCTCCTTCTCCGCTCTGTGGGTGCACGTGGATCTAGGTTCCTTGAGCCGCATCTACGTGTGCCTTTACAGGTCTCACAACGGGGACGATGAGACGACTCGGCTGTTCAGGTATCTTAGCCAGGCGGCTGATGACGCGCAGGCGCAGTTCCTGTCGGCCGAAATGGTGGTCTTGGGGGATTTCAATGCTCATCACGAACTGTGGCTGGGCTCCTCCAAGACTGATCATGCTGGCAGAGCTGCCCATGCATTCGCTCTGACTCATGACTTGACACAACTGGTGAACCAGCCCACCAGGATCCCGGATGTGGCGAGTCATGCGCCTTCTTTGCTGGACCTTCTGCTGGCGAGTCACCCAGCCGGGTATCATGTGACCGTTAGTGCGCCTCTGGGCACTTCCGATCACTGCCTGGTTGGGTCGTCAGTACCGATCGCATCACCTCCACGTCCCGTGCAGGTTAGGCGAAGGGTCTGGCATTACTCGTCGGCAGATTGGGATGGTATGCGGGAATATTTCGCATCCATCTCTTGGAGGCAGCGCTGCTTTGAGGGTAAAGATCCCTCAGCGAGTGCCAACGCTATTGCTGACGAGATCAGACTTGGAATGGAATATTACATTCCTTCCTCTGAGATCGCCAGTAAGGGCCGTGGACGCTCCTGGTTCAATCGTGCATGCGCCGATGCTGTCGGTGACAAACAGGCGGCGTATCGCGCTTGGATCAGGGGTCGCGCCATGAAGGATCCCAATATCAGTTCCCTTAAAGAAGCCTATAACCGTGCCTCCAAGGCCTGCAAGAAGGCCTACGTTAGGGCGGATGCCCAGCGCATTAGCAGGATTGGGCGTAAGTTGGCCGATCACCCAACTAGCAGTCGTGCTTATTGGAGGTTGGCCAGGGCCGTCCAATCTAACTTCTGCCGTCCAGCGTTGCCGCCGCTGAGGTACCCTGAAGGGTCGCTGGCCCACAAGCCGCAAGAGAAGGCTGCCTTGCTGGCAAATCTCTTTGCGGCTAATTCCCGCCTCGAAGACCGTGGTTCCCAGTCGCTGCCTACACTGCCTGATTGCGGTTTCTCAATGGCAGATATTTGCATCAGGCAGTGTGATGTGCGGCGTGAGTTACGGTCTCTCGATGTGCGGAAAGCCAGTGGTCCGGATGGGATACCAGCGGTGGTTTTAAGGGCTTGTGCAGCCGAGTTGTCTCCAGCACTGACTCGCCTCTACCGAGCGTCCTACCGCACAGGTGTTGTGCCGGAATCTTGGAGGGAGGCCAATGTGCAACCGATCCCCAAAAAGGGTGATCGATCGGACCCTACCAATTACCGCCCTATCGCTATCACCTCAGTGATGTTTAAGGTCATGGAGCGGATCATAAACGCTGAATTGGTCCGCTACCTGGAGGATCACTCGTTGATCAGTGACCGACAATACGGATTCCGCCATAATCGATCGACGGGTGATCTTCTAGCGCTTGTCCTGCATCGCTGGGGTGAGGCGATAGACCGGCGTGGCGAGGCTCTTGCTGTGAGCCTCGACATTGCCAAGGCGTTTGATAGGGTCTGGCACCGTGGTCTTCTGTCCAAGCTTCCGGCATACGGTCTACCCGGCAACCTGTGTTCGTGGATTTCCGGCTTTCTGCATGGGCGTAGAATACGTGTAGTCGTAGACGGACACGCTTCGGCGCTCATGTCGGTAAATGCCGGAGTTCCTCAGGGCTCGGTGCTGTCGCCCACCTTGTTTATTCTGCATATCAATGACATGTTGTCGCTTGGCAACATTCATTGCTATGCAGATGACAGCACGGTTCATGGGCGATACCACTGCGGGCCTCCAGGTTGCCGTGTCGAAACTGTGAAGGGACGCGAAGATCTTGTCATTGAACTCAACCGGACCTTGGATCTCATTTCTACATTGGGTTCCAGGAATATGGTTGAGTTCAATGCCAAGAAAACCCAGGTGTGTGCGTTCACGTGCAAAAAATCCCCGTTCTCTCCCCTCCCCATTCTGCAGGGTACTCCCCTCTCAGTGCGGAATGACCTGTGTATCCTTGGTGTGGATATCCGCTGTGATCTCAATCAAAACAAACAACTCCGGAGAGATGTCGCCTCTCTAAGCGTGTTCTACCGCCTGTATCACGGTGAGTGCTCTGAGGAATTGTTCAACTTGCTCCCCTCCTCTCCATTCCTAACCAGAACCACGCGTGCTGGCTTGCGAAGCCATAGCTTGACGGTCCACACCATCCCGGCGCGAACCAAACGGTTCTCAAATTCGTTTCTGTGCCGCACCGTCAGGCTGTGGAATTGTTTGCCGGCGCACGTGTCGCACGCTCCTTCCTACAATCCTGGGTCCTTCCGCCGTGGTGTGAAGAGGCACCTAAGCAGGCCGGCATAATTGTTTCCATTGGCATGGGACTGCCGTCCGATGCCAATGGATACTCTGCCTGGCCGGCATTGGCACTTTCCATCAGGTGCAATGCCGCCACTATGCCAGGCCATTAAAAAAAAAAAAAAAAGGAATACAATTCTGAATACGGATTCAAATTTTGATATTGAAATATAAAAAAATAAAAATATATACTCTATTTTCAAATGTATATTAAATGTATCAAGTTTTCCCACCTGAAAGATATATCTCTATCTACCGATACATTCTTGTCTCAATTAATCTATCCAAAAACCAAATTATTCACGGATCTAGCGATAAACCTTGTAAACAATGTGTCGCACTTGTGATCGTAGAACTAATTTGTATATTTTCGCTAAGAAAGTGTAGAAATCACAGTAGAAATCTGAGAGAAATCTTAAAATATCCACATCAAATGACATAAAGCTGAAAACACATTGTAGGTTTTTGTCTTACGCATAGAGTAAAGAGTACAAAACTATGGTAAAGAGCACATCTTACATGGTTCGTACGGGTCGTCAGAGGGCCCACGTACGTTTTATTTTTTTAATTTCATTGACAAAGGACGGTTTTCTCGTCTGCCAATGACTAAGCTTTTAGGGATGGAAGAGTCGATTTTTATGTACTCTTTATCTCATCTCTATATAAACAAATAAATAATATATTTTATTACATGAAATCAATCCTAGTTGGCGCTTATTATAAACAGTTCTTATATGTGATAACCTGTGGTACTATCACATTCGAGTTTGCAACTGTTTTATTGTCAAAAACAATGATTCAATTAACATTAAATCACACATCAATCAATTATATAATACTGTGATTCATTAAATTCTGTACACAAACATAGATTACATATTGAGAATAAATTTACTGTGGAAAAATGTTAAGCAACAATGCCGTGTACACATATTAGAAATACTTATGTATAAAATGTGTGAATTCCAAAGTAGGCAAGATCGTGTTTCGAGCACACGCCTTGTTCTTGTTGTCTTTTTTTTATATATTTTTACTACCAGTGTCATTTTAAAGAAAACAAAAAAGAGACTACCTAAAGACAAATAACAAGGTTAACTTTTTCCTATTATAATTCCTAAAACAGCGCGTGTATTTTGAAATTTCAACATCAATAACTTAATATTTGATTGTATAAAAAATTACTCCGTTATCTCTAGTATGATACTTTATTATCTTTAGTACAAATAGGTACTGACTATTGTTCCCATACTTCTTACTTTAAGTGAGCATATTTGTATTCTTTACATTTAACATTATAAATAATTTCTCTATTATGCACATACTCTGATCGTTTTCTTCCATTTTTTAAATGAACGCACAGACGAACTTTTGGCTAATTACTGATAATTAAATAAATAAATACACTTAACAGTCACATACATAGTCCTGACCCCACATTAAGATCAATTAAGTGTTGTGTCGTGGGTATCGGGAACTACGAGAGATTTTTCGGTCTCTCAAACATCCAGACCCGAGACCAATACTTACTGGGTCTCACAAACATTTGTCTCGGTGCGGGGCTCGAACCCGTGGCCTCTCGTTTCACAGGTGGCGTCTAACCAACTGCGCCACGGAAGCTGTCAATTACGTCCAGTCTAGTATTTACAAACAACTGGTCAAAGAACTGCGGTGTTTATTTCTGTTAAGTCAAGTTAGATTACCAGCAACACCTCATGTAAATAATTAGAAATGTCCAAATTGTATTCAAAATTTTTAATTGTATGCAGATTGAATAAAGAAAATTATACCTTGTACGTATTATAAATTCTAATTGAATTGTAAGTTTTAAGAAATGTTATATTAGTTTGGCTTAAAAAGCTGGTAGCCATATTTACAAACCGATTATTGTGTAAACTCAAGTTTGTCCACAATCGTAAATCGCTCAAAAGCGCTGTGGTGCACGGAGAAATTGTTATTTTTTTCTCTCTTCAAATTTCATTACATTGGACATTATTATCATTACTACTATTGGACTACTAGTATAAATGTTCATTGTATAAATTATGAAAGAATATTTTAATGAAAGCGTTGAAGATATTTTTTACTTTCATTCCTAATTTCACCACTTGTCAATTTATGTTAGTTGCGCTGTATGTCTCAGACGTTTTTTGTTTTTGAAGGTCATGCCCTCGAATTTCGACCGACAGTGTGCACACAACAAAAGAATCTATTGTTCAGATCGCTGTAAGACGCGTTGCTCTAGTATTTATGGCCGCTTCTTTACTCTATGCGTAAGACAAAAACCTACAGTTTGTTTTCAGCATAAAGCTGAAAACACATTGTAGGTTTTTGTCTTGCGCATAGAGTAAAGAGTACAAAACTATGGTAAAGAGCGCGACTGATATGGTTCGTACGGGTCGTCAGAGGGCCCACGTACGTTTTTATTTTTTTAATTTCATTGACAAAGGACGGTTTTCTCGTCTGCCAATGACTAAGATTTAGGGATGAAAGAGTCGATTTTAATGTACTCTTTATCTCATCTCTATATAAATAAACTAGCGGCCCGGCCCGGCTTCGCCTGGGTGCAGATACTTTTTATTTTACTCCACACCAAATACTTGTTATTTTTCGTATAAGCTCTTGTATACCTAAACATGAATTAGCTATCCTACTGTCCTGCTCAATTCCGTCCCATCCCGTCTGTTCATTCACTTCCCGATACGTCGCGTCCTTTCTCTTAATTAACCATCCCGTCTTATACCGTGCATTTACATTTCGTCCTATTAAATCTGTCAGCTATCCCAGTCTTCTCCCTTACCTCCCACTCTATTATATCCAGTTTCTCTCTACTTTCTAAACACTTTATCGATTTTGATTATCCATGCAACATCCCATTCCTTATTTCACCCCCACTATGCTGTTTTTCCAAAAATATTACGCCATTACTCTTGTTAGTAATAAAGAGATGAAATATTAATTTTCGTAGAAATGCACTCACACACACACACACACACACACAATTAACGTAGAAACAATTATATTTAACTGGTTTTCAAGACACAGGCAACGCCTAATTTGAGAATCCCTGCAATATTCTCCATAATTATATAATTTTTTTATTTTATTTAGTTCAGTTCAGTTTTTATTTTTATGTGTTATTTTATTAAAGATTTTTCATTTTCAAGTCAAATTCTATCTTGAAAAGAAGTAAAACTTAATACATGTGAATATTATTTATTTAATTGTCCTATATTTATGTAGCATCATAATGTACTCTTTAGTTTACAATAAATTCCTGAACGTATGCATAAATATTTGACAATCAATTTAAATGTCAACCACTTTTCATTACTGTCATTAATTTACATCTTTAAAATCTAAAATACGCCATAAATCGAATATTGTGGCTATGTGTTGTCGATTCGAAACCTTTATTTAAATACGTTATTTAATTTTAGGGAAGAGTTTACCGTATCGACGCTATGAACATTAAATCTTTGACAGTTACAAACCCATGAACATTTTGTATGGCAAAATGTTTTTTCCTTTTTTTATACTTTCGTCAATTCAATCGAGATAAAAACTATCCCACCTTTAAGTTGGAACAAATAACACATATCTACAAAATTTCATTATAATCAGTTGAGTGGTTTAGGAGTCCATCGCGGACAAACAACGTGACACGTGAATTATACAGGGTATATCAAGACTGCTACCGAAAACGAAGCCGGGTGGTAGTTTAAGCGACTTCAGACACAATGCAACAGAAAAAGTTGCAAAAAAAAAGAGACAAATTTTTTTTTGTTATTTTTTTCCTATGGCCATATTTGGGTGGTAAATACATTTTTTCCTAAAATAATAGTATATACCCTTTTATTTATAAATACTCTAAGGTATAAAAGAGTTTAAATTATTATTTAAGCAAAAACTATGGATATACTACCCAAAAATAAAGATATTTAAAAAATCATAAAAAAAAATTGTCGCGTTTCTAGGCGAAATTTTTAATTGCATTGTGTTTGTAGCCACTAAGACTACCACCCGGCTTCGTTTTCGGTAGCAGTCTTGAGATACCCGGTATATATTAAGATAAATAATATATTTTATTAAATGAAATCAATCCTAGTTGGCGCTTATTATAAACAGTCCTAAGTCTGTGATAACCTGTGGTACTAGAACATTCGAGTTTGCAACTGTTTTATTGTCAAAATCAATGATTCAATTAATGTTCAATTAATATTAAATCATACATCAATCAATTATATAATACTATGATTGATTAAATTCTGTACGCAAACATAGATTACACATTGAGAATAAATTTACTGTGGAAAAATGTTAAGCAACAATGCCGTGTACACATATTAGAAATACTTATGTATAAAATGTGTGAATTCCAAAGTAGGCAAGATCGTGTTTCGAGCACACGCCTTGTTCTTGTTGTCTTTTTTTTATATATTTCTACTACCAGTGTCATTTTAAAAGAAAACAAAAAGAGACTACCTGAAGACAAATAACAAAGTAAACTTTTTCCTATTATAATTTCTAAAACAGCGCGTGTATTTTGAAATTTTAACATCAATAACTTAATATTTGATTGTATAAAAAATTACTCCGTTATCTCTAGTATGATACTTTATTATCTTTAGTACAAATAGGTACTGACTATTGTTCCCATACTTCTTACTTTAAGTGAGCATATTTGTATTCTTTACATTTAACATTATAAATAATTTCTCTATTACGCACATACTCTAATCGTTTTTCTTCCATTTTTTAAATGAACGCACAGACGAACTTTTGACTAATTACTGATAATTAAATAAATAAATACACTCAACAATCACATACATAGTCCTGACCCCACATTAAAATCAATTAAGTGTTGTGTCGTGGGTATCGGGAACTACGAGAGACTTTTCGGTCTCACAAACATCCAGACAAATGTTTGTGAGGCCCACAAGTGCGGGGATCGAACCCGTTTCCTCTCGTTTCACAGGCGACGTCTAACCAACTGCGTCACGGAGGCTGTCAATTACGTCCAGTCTAGTATTTACAAACAACTGGTCAAGAACTGCGGTGTTTATTTCTATTAAGTCAAGTTAGATTCCCAGCCACACCTCATGTAAATAATTAGAAATGTTCAAATTGTATTCAACAATTTTAATTTGTATGCAGATTGAATAAAGAAAATTATACCTTGTACGTATTATAAATTCTTATTTAATTGTAAGTTTTAAGAAATGTTATATTAGTTTGGCTTAAAAAGCTGGTAGCCATATTTACAAAACCTATTGTTGTGTAAACTCAAGTTTGTCCACAATCGCAAATCACTCAAAGCGCTGTGGTGCACGGAGAAACCATTATTTTTTTCTCTCTTCAAATTTAATTACATTGGACATTATTATCATTACTACTATTGGACTACTAGTATAAATGTTCATTGTATAAATTATGAAAGAATATTTTAATGAAAGCGTTGAAGATATTTTTACTTTCATTCCTAATTTCACCACTTGTCAATTTATGTTAGTTGCGCTGTATGTCTCAGACGTTTTTTGTTTTTGAAGGTCATGCCCTCGAATTTCGACCGACAGTGTGCACACAACAAAAGAATCTATTGTTCAGATCGCTGTAAGACGCGTTGCTCTAGTATTTATGGCCGCTTCTTTACTCTATGCGTAAGACAAAAACCTACAATATGTTTTCAGCTTAAATCTAGAAATTGGTAATGAGAACGGTGATAAGTAGTTTATAATTAATTAAAAAAACATCATACATATAGTATGAACTAATTTAAAATAACACAAAAATAACAATAATTGGTATACATTATAACATTAAGTAAAATAATTATAAACTATCGATAAAAATACAAACGCAATATCGATTAAGATTATGGACATGACTACTTGAACATCAAACATAAATGTGAACATAAATGATACAACAGGATATAAAAATACATGGAAATTGAAAATATAAATCACGTTCTATTTGGATTTACAAGCCATTGAATGTATTTGAAACCATTTCTTCTGATGCTGAAAACATAGTGCACAAAATGAGTTTCACAAGTGATGAAGTCAACTTTCTGGTTTACCGCTACTTACAGGAATCCGGTAAGCTTACTTGCGCCTGAACGTGGGACGCTTTACTTCCACTTCATGAGTTACAAGAGTTAAATTTAGTAATACTTAATTTTAGTAATTTTTATCATGTGGAAAATTTCGTTTTTCTTAATCATTTTCTAGAATATTGCTTTTACTGCCATGAAAAAATTTTTAATACAAATCAAAAACATGGTCAGCGTTTTCTTGATACTGCCTGTACTATGACCCTATCTAAACACTTTTCTTCTTTTAAAACTGACATTGAAATGGTCTGATTGAAAAACTATAGCACCATGGACTCATAATTATACAGTGTTTATACTTCTTGCTTCTATGGTTATCTATAAAGAAGTCAAAGTCCTAAGTAATTGTCTCATTATTTACCCCCATATCCGTTAATATTGTTTTTCTCATTTTGATTTTTGGTTTAAATATTTAAATCAGAGTATGGGATTTTATTGGAACGCTAATAATAGTTAAGGTCTGGTACTAAAGGTTTTAATTTTATCAGAACAACTGTTTTGGAGGTAAATGATGATGGAAAGATTCTATGGCTTGTTTATTTATTTAATATTATAAAAGTAGCATGTTACTGCTAATGTATCAGTATAAGCAATTTTTGTTTTTTCAGGATTTCATCATTCTGCTTACTCATTTGGTATTGAGTCCCATATATCACAAAGCAACATCAATGGTGCATTAGTGCCACCAGCAGCCTTACTCAATATTATACAAAAGGGCCTACAGTATACAGAAGCAGAAATAACCTTTGGAGACAATGGTATGATACTTTTGTGTCTTTAAAAAGTCCTATATAAAATTAACTAGATACTGCCATACCAAAAGCCAGTTACAATGTGGACTGACAATATAATACAGGTTCTGAGAAGAAACTGGTTGTAGGCTGTTTTCAACATTGTCACTGTTTAAGTACTGTGGTGGACTACTTGTAGCTGAAGATGATTGTATGGATACAGCAAACTTGTCATGAAACTATAACCTGAAAATATATACACCTAATTAAGTTTTGACTGGCACCAACAAATTTGACTTTTATCATCCTGGTTCAAGCCTTTTTATAGGTAAACTAGCTTTTCCCCGCGACTTTGTCTGCGTGTACATATTATATTAATACTGACGTAAAAGCAATATATTATATCGCTACAACTACGAAAACTTTGTGCAAAAATAAATTATGTAATTACATAAATCAGCTTCAGTAGTTCTGATTTTCACACCAAATTTCATCCCTTATTTCACCCCCTTAGTGCTATTTTTCTAAAAATAATTCACACCATTATTTTTCGTTCGTATTAGTTTCCGTGCATTGATTGGGCAGTCAATAAATGACCCTATTCTCACAACAGTTCAACCCTTATTTTAACCCCATTAGGGTTAAGTTCAGAAAAATAAAGAAAGCAGTTATTTTTGGTCCTTATTGACTAACTGAAGCGCCATGTTTGAAAATTGTTACTTAACGGTTTCTATTTTCCATACAACCGATTTATAATTTTTTATTTTTTTTTTAATAATGGCCTGGCATTTTGGCGGCATTACACCTGATGGTAAGTGCCAATGCCGCCCAGGCAGAGTATTCATTGGCATCGGACGGCAGTCCCATGCCAATGGAAACAATTATGCCGGCCTGCTAAGGTGCCTCTTCACACCACGGCGGAAGGACCCAGGATTGTAGGAAGGAGGGAACACGTGAGACGGCAATTCCACAGCCTGACGGTGCGGCACAAAAACGAATTCGAGAACCGTTTGGTTCGCGCCGGGATGGTGTGGACCGTCAAGCTATGGCTTCGCAAGCCAGCTCGCGAGGTTCTGGTTAGGAATGGAGAGGAGGGGATCAAGTTGAACAATTCTTCAGAGCACTCACCGTGATACAGGCGGTAGAACACGCTTAGAGAGGCGACATCTCTCCGGAGTTGTAGCAACTCTAAGTTGCTCGTAACGTCTGCATCATGCACAATGCGGATAGCCCGCCGCTGCAATCCATCCAAGGCATCGAGCAGGTACTGGGCGGATCCATCCCAGATGTGCGAGCAGTACTCCATACCCGACCGGACCTGCGCTTTATATAAACGACAAAGCTGACCGGGCGTGAAAAACCGACGCACACTGTTCAGGACTCCAACCCTGCGTGATGTGGCAGTTATTACGCCCTCGATGTGATTCCTTGGATTGAGATCACAGCGGATATCCACACCAAGGATACTTAGGTCATTCCGCATTGAGAGGGGAGCACCCTGAAAAATGGGGAGGGGAGAGAACGGGGATTTTTTGCACGTGAACGCACACACCTGGGTTTTCTTGGCATTGAACTCAACCATATTCCTGGAACCCCATGTAGAAATGAGATCCAAGGTCCGGTTGAGCTCAATAACAAGATCTTCGCGCCCCTTCACAGTTTCGACTCGGCAACTTGGAGGCCCGCATTGGTATCGCCCATGAACCGTGCTGTCATCTGCATAGCAATGTATGTTGCCAAGCGACAACATGTCATTGATATGCAGAATAAACAAGGCGACAGCCCCGAGCCCTGAGGAACTCCGGCATTTACCGACATGAGCGCCGAAGCGTGTCCGTCAACGACTACACGTATTCTACGCCCATGCAGAAAGCCGGAAATCCACGAACACAGGTTGCCGGGTAGACCGTATGCCGGAAGCTTGGACAGAAGACCCTTTTCACTCCCTTAGGGGTTGAATTTCCAAAAATCCTTTCTTATTGCTACTTTACATCATAATAGGAACCTTTGTGCAAAATGTCACCTTTCTAACTCCAGTAGTTCAGGCTGTACGTTGAACCAGTAGTTAGGTTGTGAAAAATTTCAACACTTATTTTTACGCCTTTAGGGTTAATTTTAGAAAAAATAAGTATGCAGTTTTTAGCGATTTATAAAAATTTCTATGGTATGTAAGTCCGCCAACCCGCGCTAGGCCAGCGTGGTGGACTATATGGCCTAACCACTCTCAATCGTATTCTCGATTGTAGAGTAGGTCCGTGCCCTGCAGTGGGACGTATATGGGCTGATATAGATAGATAGATAGAAGTATGCAGTTTTATTTAGTTTTTGATTGGCTAACTAAAGTTCAACATTTGAGAATTGTAGTTTTAACGGTTTAGATATTCCGTACAACCGTTTTTAACCTTTTCACCCCCTTAGGGATGGAATTTCGAAAAATCCCTTCTTATTGTCACCGTATGTCACAATGGGAATTCCAGTGCAAAATTTCACGTTCCTAGCTCCAGTATTTTCGGCTTTGCGTTGATCCGAGAGTTCGGTTTTACAAAATTTCAACCCTCATTTTAACCCATGCAGCGTTAATTTTAGAAAAATTAACAATGCAGTTATTTTTACTTTTGATTGTATAACTAAAGTGCTAAGTTTGACGATTACGGCTTTAACGGTTTGGATTTTCCATATAACCGTTTTTTACCCTTTTCACCCCCTTAGGGGTTGAATATCCAAAAATACATCCTTAGTGCTACCCTACGTCATAATAGGAACTCCTGTGTAAAATTTCACATTTGTAGCTCCAGTAGTTTCGGCTGTGCGTTGATTAGATAGTCATAAAATCACCCTACTCTCGCAAAACTTCAACCCTTATTTTAACACCTTAAAGGCTAATTTTGGATAAACAAAGTATGCAGTTAGTTTTCGTTTTAAATGACTAATCAAAGTGCCAAGCTTGACGTTTGTAACTTTAACGGTTTCGATTTTCCATACAACAGTTTTTAAACCTTTTCACCCCCTTAGGGGTTGAATTTCCAAAAATCCCTTCTTAGTGCTACCCTACGTCCCAATAGGAAACCCTGTGTAAAATTTCAGGATCCTGGCTCCAGTAGTTTCGGCTGTGCGTTGATACGTCAGTCAGGTTCCTCTTTTATATATATAGAATATATAGATATTTCCTATAAAATGAGTGTGAGCTGTTATGGTCAACATATTAAGGAAATTAAGGATTATATTCTAGTTGCTTATTTGTGAGTGCATTACAAAGCGAATAATAATTCTTAAACTTAATTCTTACACTTAGTTCCTATAGTATTCTCTGATTGAAATAAATTAAATATGGTCTTTGGTGAGGTCCAGTTCATATTATCATCACCAAATACAATTTACCTTAATACCCAGTTATTTTTAGATGGTGATCTATCAAGTTCAAAAGATTTTTAATTTCATTAGTGGTTTATATAATGGTTCTTAAAAACCATACCATCTAAAATCTGATAATGTTTAAGAAATTACTGCAAATTTTATGTAATATTTCTTAACAACTTCTATGGAATTTTAATTTATTTCATTTTGTTTAAACTTCATACAATATAATTGTATAAAGGACTTAACACCATTAATACCTTTATTTTTTTATACATTGTTCTGTATAGTTAATAGAAAAATATGGCTCTGCTGCATTATACATAAATCAAAATTTCTAATTCAATTATTTAGACCCCATAGCATTATTACAATAATATGTGACATCCACAGGCACAGAGACACGTCTCACTGAAAGTTTGAGCCTGATTGATGCTGTCACTCCGGACATAGTAGCAGCACGTCAGAATGCCCACAATGCTCAGAAACAGGCCACCAAGACAGAAGCGGGTTCAGGAAGTGAACAGAATGGGGTTGATGTGTGTGAAGTACAATTATTTATATTTACTACTTTTTATTATATGTTGTGTTGTTTAGTAATTGTGAACAAATAGTCTGCTCTGAAGTTGAGACATGCAGTTATAAAGGTGGTTCTTGGACACCCAAATTTATTCAAGTCGCAGCAATATGCCTCTAGTTCACATCAGACAAATTGTTTTATGTTGACTGTACTTAAGTTTCATTGAACCGTTAAAAATGCTAAATAGGATCACTGTTAGTCCAACTGCATGGCATTATGATATAAAAACTTAGTACATTAATAGAAATCATATTTCTACACTAAGTTATGAGTTGGATAACATTTCTATATAATGATTCTGAATTGGTGTTGAATTATTATATTATTGTTAACTACTAGCTATGGAAGTGTATATGTTCAGGAGTCCATTTATTTTCAAGGGCACTCCCTGCACAACGGCTGCAGCTACAACAGGAGAAGCCACAACGCCAAGTGTACCAGAAACAATGGATGTGGACCAGTCTATTGAGATCCCAGCCAGCAAAGCTACAGTGCTTAGGGGCCATGAGTCTGAAGTATTTATTTGTGCATGGAATCCAAGCACAGATCTGTTGGCTAGTGGATCAGGGGACAGTACAGCCAGGTATGCTTACCTTAATAATTCTAATTTGGGCAATTTCCTTGTGGTTTCCTCACACCAATAATTCAAGCAGTAACTAACTAGGAGTATTCTGGTAGTGGTAAATGTGAAAAGTTAAAGGCACTTACACTTTTCAATTTTCATTATAATATATTTTTCAGAATATGGGATATGTCAGATAACCCAGCGACTACCCCAAATCAACTAATCCTAAGACACTGCATCCAAAAAGGTGGAGCAGAAGTACCCAGCAACAAGGATGTCACATCTTTGGACTGGAATGTATGGTTTAATTACAATTATTGATGATTTTTTTACACAAAACTCAATAGTTACTCATAAAATGATTTATTTTGCAGTGTGATGGTAATCTTCTAGCGACAGGGTCATACGACGGTTATGCCGTATTTGGACAACTGACGGCACCCTAGCCTCCACATTAGGGCAGCACAAAGGTCCAATATTTGCATTGAAATGGAATAAACGTGGCAATTACATTTTAAGTGCAGGGGTGAGTGTAAAGCAAACGGACTATTTCTAAAGTCTGGGGCATTGTTTAACTGAATTATGTTTTATTTAGGTTGACAAGACAACCATCATTTGGGATGCATCTACAGGGCAATGCACGCAACAATTTTCATTCCACTTGGCCCCAGCTCTCGATGTCGACTGGCAAACGAACACGTCTTTTGCATCATGCTCTACGGATCAATGCATTCATGTGTGTAAATTGAATGCAGATAAACCAATCAAAAGTTTTCAGGGACACACGGTATGTGATTACCAATTATAATGACTTACTCGACATTTGCATTACAAAATACACTTACTTTTTTTTTATAATTGCAGAATGAAGTCAATGCAATTAAATGGGATCCCCAAGGACAGTTACTTGCATCTTGTTCAGACGACATGACTCTGAAGATATGGTCCATGAAACAGGACACATGCGTTCATGATTTGCAAGCACATTCAAAGGAGATTTACACTATCAAGTGGTCCCCAACTGGTCCAGGAACACAGAATCCCAATATGAATCTAATTTTGGCCAGTGCATCTTTTGATTCAACCGTGCGTCTGTGGGACGTCGAAAGAGGGGTTTGTATACACACATTGACGAAACACACAGAGCCTGTATACAGTGTCGCTTTTTCTCCCGACGGCAAGTTCCTCGCAAGCGGATCGTTTGACAAGTGCGTACACATTTGGTCAACGCAAACTGGGTCCCTTGTGCACTCCTACAAGGGCACGGGCGGCATATTCGAAGTGTGTTGGAACTCCCGAGGAACCAAGGTCGGGGCGAGTGCTAGTGACGGCAGTGTGTTTGTTTTGGATTTACGTAAACTATAACATCCGCTTTATTCACTGTGTCAGTGAATATTATTTGGTATTTGTATCATATACAATTGCCAACAAATTGAATATTGGGTAAACATTCTGACATTGTGACTTGTTGACGTGAAAATGACTCTGAAGTGTAGTATTTTTTGTTTATTAAGCTAAGATACTGTTTTAATTTACATATTTGTATGGTGTGATACATCTAAAATGTTATAATAAAAATACAATCTTACTTGTGACTATATTATAAATAAATAAATTGAAAGAATATTTCCCTACCAGCAATATCACCTTGCATAAATTAACATTGAGATTCTCCTTAAACCAAGTAGCAATGAATAAAATGTGAGCCATAACACTGATTCAACAATTTTATTGACTTCATGCTGTTAGCTTACATGCATTATCGTATAAAATGTAGTAAAAAAATATTTGTATCATGTATAAAATGAGTGAAGTATATCAGTAAAGTTTAAATCATATTTATGTAGTAATAATAAAATATTTAAACATATATATATATATATTTATTAATATTATTATTTTTTGAATCATCACTAAAATAATGCTCTGCTTAGACACAAAGAGTTGATAGAAGGTAAAGAATTGTGAAAAGGCATGAAAAGGTAATAAATTTGGAGATGAACTAGTAAAAAAAATTCTCATGCCTTTAAGAAACTAATTTTATCAAAAATGGTAATTTGTGGTGTGAAAGAGTAATAAACATTCATATGCAAACTTTTACAATTGTAATAGTATGATATGGATACATGGTATTTAGCCTCTTTTATTAGGAAGAGATCAAACTATTGTTTTTTTTAATAAAATATTTGTACAAATATAGTTACATAAATATGGTAAATTTATTTAAGTTATGAGTAAGAGGCATGTTTCATGACATTGGCCTCTTATATGCCAATAAATCTTCATGTTTGTAAAGTGAATGTAATTTCTCATACATAAACTTAAAGAAATAAAGCAAATTGTCATATTGTCCTTCATATGGTACACAGTCAGATGTGCATGTATCTCTCTCATGTACTGGATAGTCCATAACAAGGGATGTTTGGTAGTGTTCACTTCTGCCCCAAGCACATACATGTAGCTCTAACATAAGTTGATGTAAGGCTTCTATTGTAGAGAGGTACCATCTTGGACTGCCTTTCTGATGTCTCCAAAACTGTGAAGGTCTGTTTTGTACTACTATCTTGGGGATTTGTTGCAGTCTTTCATCAGCATAAATTCCTCGGCTCTGGTTCCATGTACTGTCTATCAAGACCACACGCTTTATAGGAAGTTCTTTGACATGATGTATGTCATGACTATTACTGTTATTGAAAATTCGAGTCATTAATTTGCCTACATTGTAGCCATATGGCAAGTTATTCAACATCATTTCAGTATATGTTGGTGCTTCCAGTTTGCCTGTGAACAGCTCACTAACAGACCTGGCTTCAGCACCAGGATACAATAGAACAACCTTCCCATCTAATACATAGTCTGGTATATCTGGGTAAGTATATATGCTGACATCCCATGGAGCAATCACAGCAGCGTGTGCAGCCGTACTTTTGCCATCTATTTCTCTTCTGTGTTTGATTATATCAACTTTTATTGGTAGCTGGAAATAAAAATTGATGAATAATAAAAACAAATAAGGTAAATATAGTTTTCCGATGGAACAATTAATCAAATAGATCTTACATGAACAGTAGGTATCCGACCCTCGAGTTGTGAAACTGGTATAAAACAAGTGTAGCAAAAATACATGCGCGATTTGCCGCAGCGTGTACAAGGAGTACGGGTAGACAAGCTCTCCAAAGGCTTGGCATTTGCTATGAGCATATCCTCAAAAGGGTTATCATCTCGATTTCTAGCTTCCGGACTTTTGGGATTCATTTTAAAGGGTTAGGAATGAAGTTACGCCTTACGGGTTAAGAAAATACCAATTGCTTTATTTCGTCATGCCTAATAATTAACACCTGTGATTTAGCTATGTTCAATTGTTTTTAATTATTGCAGGTATAAAGTTATTGGCTATCTAGTCAATACACTAGATATTAAATAAACAAAGACCAAAAAAAAATACTATTTCCATTTGACAAGTGACAACACCACGGTCCACGACAACCACAGAGTACATTCTACATATAGAGATAGAGTCAACAGTTAAAATAATGGCATTAGCGCCCTCTGTCGGTATACGACGTTCGAATTGTTTCGAATAGGAAACAGGTCTTATCTATATGCAATTAATTTATTTTAATTCCCCAGTAATTTCCAAAGCCCGGAATTTTAACTGAGTAGGCTTTTAGAAATTACTTTAGGGAAAATAGAACTTGAGTTAGCGTAGGTTTTAAATAAAATAACAGTTTAGCGGTTGTATTTATTTTTTATTATGTTTCTTTTTATTATACACTTTCTGCTCCGGCAGCACAAGTGCAACCAATTTATCAATGCTAATAATCGAAATAATTCAGAAACTAAATGATGTAGGTCTAAAGGTTTTAGCCATCATATGCGACCAAGGGACAGGTAATGTTAGTGCTATTAACTATCTCATTAATTTAACAAAAGAAAAATATATAAGGCGTAATGAAGTACTACGGAAAGAGGTGTTTGAAGTAGATGACAAGGAAGTTGTTTCTTTATATGACACACCTTACCTCATTAAGGGCATTAGAAATAATTTATTAAACAAAAATTTAATTCGCCATTTAAATGAAACAACCAAAACAGCAAAATGGGAGCATATTTTAAAATTACACGAAGAGGACCCTGCTTATAAAGGAATACGCATCATTAAAAACTTACAAACCAACACTTAAAACCTGACAGGTTCAAGAAGATGAAGGTGAAGTACGCTACACAAGTGCTAAGCCAAAGAGTGGCTGTAACAACGGGATTTTTAGCAGGTATACTAGCATTTTACACTAATTTACATTGTTATACATGATAAGTTTGATTACTAAATCAGATAACATGTTACAGATAATTTCATTAAAATAAATGGATAACTTATTAAGAATTTCTTTGCTAAGATAAACTTAATTTTGAATTGTAATTAGTTTATTTTTATTTCCAGAGCAGAAGAAATTGCCGGCTGAATGCACGCAAACTGCTGAAGTCATATTATTTTTCAATGAATTATTTGACTCTTTAAATGGCAGTTATGATAACTCAAAGAAGAGAAGTGGAAAAGATTTACTACTTCCAGTAACACCTACTAGTAAGCATCATAATGTATGGTCAAATGCAAAGGCTGTTTTAAAAACGATGAAGTTTATAAATACCGACAAAATAAATAATCGTCAGGTCACACCGCCGTCGGTTAAAAATTGGTTGCACAACATTAATAATGTATCTAATAAATAAATAAATAAATAAATAACACCCAACAGTCACATACATAGTCCTGACCCCACACTAAGATCGAGTCTTGTGTCGTGGGTATCAGGAACTACGAGAGACTTTTCGGTCTCACAAACACCCAGACCCGGAAGAAATATTTGTGGGCCGCACAAATATTTCTCTCGGTGCGGGGATCGAACCCGCGGCCTCTCGTTTCACAGGCGGCGTCTAACCAACTGCGCCACGGAGGCTGTCAAAATAAAAAAAAAATTTGAAGAACATAACATAAAATCTGTGTGGATGAGGCACTTCAATCAGGATCCATTGGAAAATTTCTTTGGGGCGATTCGAAGCCATGGATGTCGAAACACTAATCCGACTGTAGATGGCTTTGAATTGTCCTTTTCAGCATTTTTAATAAATAATTTAAGTCGGCAGTACTCACCTGGCTCTAATTGTGAGGAAGATAGCTGCAAATCTGTTTTTGATCAAATGAGATCCTTATTAAAAACTTGTTAAAGTGAGCCAATCCACACAGATTTCATTGAAATACCCGACTGTGTTTACTAATTTTGTGCAAAAAAAGGATAATCCTAGAATTTTAGCTACTTTACAGTACGTAACTGGTTATATATTAAGAAAAACAAAAACGAAAATATTTAAAAATTGTAAAACATGTAACCAATAAAAATGTAAAATACTTTATGACAAAAATGATTCTAACAGATGTTTATATTTAAGAGAATACAAAAGGGACACAAATATCTAACATAACCTAGCAATAATATGGTAAATCTTTTTTCAAAAATACAAGACATAATTACATATTTGTTACAAAAACAACCACTCAGTTCAAATATAAAAACATATTTTAAAACCCATTTATACACAGAATTGGAGTTTGAATTCATCGATTGCGAAACTCACAAAACCCAATTAAAAGATTATTTATTAGAACTATCATGCATTTTTTTTTGGTTTTATTTGTGTAAGGACTTAAATAAAATATTAAATGGAACAAGACTCGAAGTCGATAACAATTGTGAAACGAAAGTATCTGCATTAATTTATTTCCAGACAAATTTAATGTCCGTTTCTTGTTGCATAATTAGCCTCCTTTTTTGAAGTTTATTGATCATCTTAATCAATTTATTATTTTCATTGACAGTCTTTGGTGTTTTTCTTAAACTGAATGTTTCAGCTAAAGGCATAGCTGCTACATGAGCTAAAGCAGCATCTGAAAATATAGCACATTAGTTAAGTTATATTTACAATGTTTTCATTCTGTATCAGCCCATATACGTCCCACTGCAGGGCACGGGCCTACTCTACATACCATAGAAATTCTTATAACTCGCTATGGTATGCAGGTTTCCTCACGATGTTTTCCTTCACCGCTTTAGTGCGTGGTGATTGATTATCAATACACACATGACTCCGAAAAGTCAGAGGTGTGCCCTGGGATTCGAACCCGCGACCACCGTGACATGTTGGCAGCCGCGACTAGTCCGCTTACCAACAGGCCACCACGCACTTCATTGTTGTTTTCATTCATGTTTTCATTAATTAGGTAAAACTAGTCTATAATTATTTAGGCAAGTATAATTTAAATCAGTACAGTAGTTAGTTACCTTTTGAAGTAGATGGCAAGGATGTATTAAGTAAAACATTTTGATTGGTGACTTCTACTAATGGGGCTCTAGCCCTGCTTGATCCTGAAATAGAAGACAAATAATTGACTATATTAAATGAACAACTTCAAAACATCAAACTGTTGTGCCATTTGAAACTACATTTTGGATAAGTATGTGTTTACAGAATACAATGTATTTCTATTTAGGGACACAAATATATTATAAGATAATTGCTGAACACTCAGAACTGCAAATTTTTTAAACTACTGTTGCATTTTACATTTTTTGAACGTTTTTAAATACCAAATAATGGGGGCACCGAACAATTACGGCCTTTGATAAATTAGTAAATAATAAAATATATTGTTGATAGTTCAAAAAATTGCCATCGTTTCTGCTTTGTGCAGATGTTTCTACAAAAACAATAATGTATTATTCTCGTACCTTACAACATATTTTAGTGGGGTAATTTAGAGGATGGTATTTTTATTGCAGCATTATTAATTATTACTTACAATAATGCGTTTCCAAGAATGTTAAATTTAGAAGATTAAGTTAAACAATGTTTCTTTGAAATGTTTTGTAGCATGAGAAATGGAATATAAGATAGAAAAAAATTGAGAGCAATTTTAACTGTAAACATGTAGCTAAAATTAGTAGAATAAAAAAAACTTATTTCTATCGAATTCATAAAAGCTAAAAATATGGATGTTGGTTATACTTTAATTTAGGTTAAGAATGGGAGCTTTATCAATGTAAACTAATAAAGCCAGGCATACAGATGCATTCTTCTGTCATTGTCCTGTGACAATGACCATCAATTTTGAATTGCATACATAAATAAAAACACACTATTTTCCCAGAAGGGGTAGACAGAGTCCCAACCAGGACCCACACATTTCACTATGTATTTTCCGCTTACGTCATCTAGAAACCTTGTTCATTAATAAAAATTGTGTGTATGTTGGTCGCTTACGGATACCTACAATTATCACTAGTCATTACAAATAAGCACTTTTTTCACTAGCTGTCTCACACACCTGCATATCCATGCACAATCATAAAACAGGAAATGTATGGTCACCTTTAGTGTTAATTACTATTATTTCATATTAACATGTAACTTTTATACCAGCTAAATGGTGTTTTTAAATGCAATATGATGTACAATAACTAATGTTCTTTCAAACAAGTTTTATGACTACAGTCAGTTATTACTTTAAAATTTTATTTTGTAGATGTAGATTTTTTGAGATGTCTTATGATATATCCTTATCTCACTCAAAAATTAGATGTAACAATTGCACATAAGTAACATAAACTCACCTGGCAGTAACAATGTGGGAAGTGCACCAGGGCTAAGTCTTCTGGTCCATGTTAAATATTTTGTTTCAAAATGGTCATGGCACACTCATCGATTTTTATACACATAGTAAGGATCTGAAGTTGTTGTTTCAATTCCAAATACTTGAGTCCATGCAAAGTATTGATCTATATCTTTATCAGGATTTGGAAATGAATGCAAAACAGTATCATCTTTACCTAAAAAAAATTAGCTAGCTGTAGTATTCTTATTTAAAATTGTTTATAGAAATTAGACCAGTTTTCTCTAGATATACACATATGTAAGTACAAATAGATTGAAAGAACTCGAAGGTATAAAATACAAGTGGAGCGGCCTACGTTAAATGGGAAACATATCGACGGCGGAAAGCGGTTTTGTCGTATCTCAAAAATACGTATATCTGTATCAGCCCATATACTTCCCACTGCAGGGCACGGGCCTACTGTACTATCGAGAGCACGATTGAGAGTGGTTAGGCCATATAGTCCACCACGCTGGCCTAATGCGGGTTGGTAAAAAAATACCGCATTGAATTTCCTCGTGAAAATGTAAGGTATTATTTTAAAATGTTATTATTACAGAAATGGTATTCCTAAGTTTTCTAGTTTAGAGGTTATTCATTTTTTAAATATATTTTTTTTGTTTCGGATGTAAAATTGCTTGTTTCGAGATACAACGAAATCGCTTTCTTGCGTCGATATGTACAAATGAACATCGTGTAAATTTGTGCAACATAAATTATAAATTATATATAACATCTCAACATAAGCACTGCATAGGAAAAAAACTTTCTTTTTCTTACGTGTTTTACCGCATCCCGGCACGCAGCAACCTTTTACAGAAGTAGCCATTTTCCATGTCAACAAAAGGTAAATCGTAAGGCAAATCGGTGTCCAGAGATCCAGTCGCAGTATCAACGTTAAAGCAAAGAATTCGAGGTCCGGGGATAAAGCAAAGTTGTCAAAAATCACAGAAAAGCACACGAAACACATTCACAGATCACGGATGGAAATCGAAGAGGATTCGTCAAATTTGAAATTATGAATGATTAAGAATGAGAGGCCAAAATTTGACATTGACAGCTCACAAATTTCGTTCCTATATACGCATTATGAAATAAACAATAAAAAATCAGTTTATTGTATGATTTTTTGCATCTAAATGTTCATTAAATATGCTAATAATTATTATTTTATTAGTAATTGTTTTATCGTCATATTTTTTCTTAACAACAACAATTACGCGATATTGAGAAAAGCGCCATCTACTGCAAATGGAGGAACCATTCTAGCCCAAAGAAAAAAAAATGTATGGACTGTTATGCTGAAAACAAACTGTAGGTTTTTGTCTTATGCATAGAGTAAAGAAGCGGCCATAAATACTAGAGCAACGCGTCTTACAGCGATCTGAACAATAGATTCTTTTGTTGTGTGCACACTGTCGGTCGAAATTCGAGGGCATTTGGAGGGCATGACCTTCAAAACCAAAAAACGTCTGAGACATACAGCGCAACTAACATAAATTGACAAGTGGTGAAATTAGGAACTAAAAATGAAAGTAAAAAATATCGACAACGCTTTCATTAAAATATTCTTTCATAATTTATACAATGTACATTTATACTAGTAGTCCAATAGTAGTAATGATAATAATGTCCAATGTAATGGAATTTGAAGAGAGAAAAAAATAACAATTTCTCCGTGCACCACAGCGCTTTTGAGCGATTTGCGATTGTGGACAAACTTGAGTTTACACAAAAATAGGTTTTGTAAATATGGCTACCAGCTTTTTAAGCCAAACTAATATGATAATATTTCTTAAAACTTACAATTAAATTAGAATTTATAATACATACAAGGCATAATTTGCTTCATTCAATCTGCATACAATTTAAAAATTTTGAATACAATTTGGACATTTCTAATTATTTACATGAGGTGTTGCTGGTAATCTAACTTGACTTAACAGAAATAAACACCGCAGTTCTTTGACCAGTTGTTTGTAAATACTAGACTGGACGTAATTGACAGCCTCCGTGGCGCAGTTGGTTAGACGCCGCCTGTGAAACGAGAGGCCACGGGTTCGAGCCCCGCACCGAGACAAATGTTTGTGAGACCCAGTAAGTATTGGTCTCGGGTCTGGATGTTTGAGAGGCCGAAAAGTCTCTCGTAGTTCCCGATACCCACGACACAACACTTAATTGATCTTAATGTGGGGTTAGGACTATGTATGTGACTGTTAAGTGTATTTATTTATTTAATTATCAGTAATTAGCCAAAAGTTCGTCTGTGCGTTCATTTAAAAAATGGAAGAAAAACGATCAGAGTACCGTCAACTACCCCGATTTTGCCTAAGGTCCTGTGTTTGCCTAAAACGAAGAAATGGGAATATCTAATATAATTTATTAGTTAGGCAATCGAAACGTATGTCACTTTTTAGAAATATTATCTAGCAACAATAATTTGGAGACATTAGGTTGGTAGCGTGCATAGTTTTTGACAGTTGTGGCTCAAAACAGAGCACTCAATTTCGGTTAATTTTCGTTGAGAAAAAACTTTTCAGGTAAGTCTTCACAATACGCAAATTTCTTTCTTGTTTTAATATATTCTATAAATCTTTGAAAGCTTAATCGTTTGTAATTGTTACTAGTGGATAAAACTCAGTACGTAGTAGGAATTATTGGAATAGGCAAAGTCAAGCAATTTTTTTTGAACAAATGATTGTGACTTTGCCTGGGTTAGGGTTGACCCTTTTGTTATTTACCGACATCGAAAACAGGAGGTCTATTTTCGTGTATGTTAGGCACTATTTCAAATATTTTTTCATAATAACAATTAAAAGCTGATTGGAGATGTACTATTCTATATATTATCTATATATGTATATATTCATATGATAAAAATTATAATGTAGCTTCTTTATGTGTTTTCTGAAGTACTAAGTACGTATCAACTTAATTAATGTTATATTTTATAATGATGAAAAATGCTATCTATTTACTTAGATTTTGCTTTTTGTTTGAAGGACTTTCAAAATGGACAGATCACGAAGAAGATATAAAGACTATGATGAGATCTTACTAAACATCGCCGTAGGTCTCGTACAAAACAAAAATATTTCGTCATACGATGCCGAAAAACAATTTGGTATACCTCGCCGCACAATTTTAAATAAAGTCAAACAAAAACATTTAAAAAATATTGGAGGTCCCACTAAATTGTCACCAAATTGCTAGTTGTTTGAGATTATTTTATTTGATAACTTCCTACCTGCCTACCAAATGTGTCTTCTCGTCAACAATAAAATTATGTAGTTACTATTTTATTATAAATACTTTTTAATAAAAAGATGCTACATATATTGCTTCATTTTTTTAAGTCACGAAGGAGACAACCCTAATAAAATTTTATCAATGTATTGAGAATGTGCAAAATGATATCCAGACATTGCCTAGCCAATTTTACCTCCTAAAATACTCTCAGAATATGTCATTTAAATTGAGTCGTATTGTCATGATTTTAAACTATATTTTAGATTGTCCCAGCATAATAGTTTAATTAATTATTTCGGAGTAAATACATTAGGCAATGATACAGACATGAGATCCTAACTTTGCCCGATTTTCAAAATATTTCTAAATTTATATTTACAAACAAAAAATGAGTAAATTAATTTAAAATTACAACATTCTTGCGGTTTTTCTACGTTAATATGTGTAAGTACCATGAAAACCGAACGTATTTTTTATTTTATTTTATGTTAAAGTGCATAAATATCAAAATCCGGGCAAAATCAGGGCAGTTGACGGTATGTGCGTAATAGAGAAATTATTTATAATGTTAAATGTAAAGAATACAAATATGCTCACTTAAAGTAAGAAGTATGGGAACAAATAGTCAGTACCTATTTGTACTAAAGATAATAAAGTAATTTTTTATACAATCAAATATTAAGTTATTTATGTTAAAATTTCAAAACACACGCGCTGTTTTAGGAATTATAATAGGAAAAAGTTAACCTTGTTTTTGTCTTCAGGTAGTCTCTTTTTTGTTTTCTTTTAAAATGACACTGGTAGTAGAAATATATAAAAAAAAGACAACAAAAACAAGACGTGTGCTCGAAACACGATCTTGCCTACTTTGGAATTCACACATTTTATACATAAGTATTTCTAATATGTGTACACGGCATTGTTGCTTAACATTTTTCCACAGTAAATTTATTCTCAATATGTAATCTATGTTTGTGTACAGAATCACAGTATTATATAATTGATTGATGTGTGATTTAATGTTAATTGAATCATTGTTTTTGACAATAAAACAGTTGCAAACTCGAATGTGATAGTACCACAGGTTATCACATATAAGAACTGTTTATAATAAGCGCCAACTAGGATTGATTTCATTTAATAAAATATATTATTTATTTGTTTATATAGAGATGAGATAAAGAGTACATAAAAATCGACTCTTCCATCCCTAAAAGCTTAGTCATTGGCAGACGAGAAAACCGTCCTTTGTCAATGAAATTAAAAAAATAAAAACGTACGTGGGCCCTCTGACGACCCGGAACCATGTAAGATGTGCTCTTTACCATAGTTTTGTACTCTTTACTCTATGCGTAAGACAAAAACCTACAATGTGTTTTCAGCTTTAAGCCACTGACGACAACTCACAGTTCACACCAGGCCCGTTCAACTCAGTACAAAAAAAGTTACACTTTAAGGATGATATGCTATCCCACTTTTTTAAATGGATGGCATGGTAGTTTCTCCGTTTACTTAAATTAGTGTGTGTGTCGTAGTAAATTTGAAATTGCTAGTTGTCAAACTGTTGTTGCGTCATAGCGTATAGCTGCCATCACAGACGACTAAAATACAGACGGCCAACTCCATACAAATTTTTTAACACGTTATGAAAACTCACACATCGAAACCAAACATGCTTTTCTACATATATAATTCATTCAAACTTCATCGAATCTTTCTTTCTTTTCATTGATAATTTTGTCACTGACCAATAGTAATAAAGAATTTTGTTCATCGTATTTGAGCCATCTCTTTCGTACGTTATACGTATATATATTAGATGCGTTTCCCACCAAAGCTGATCTGAAATCGGTACTTTACCGAAAAGACCGATTTTGAAATATTTAGGGATGTACATTATACTTTCAGTAATCCGATTTTTACTACCGGAAATTTACCGGTTTTATATTTGGGTTTCATGCTTTTATGTTCAAATTTATGGATTCAAAATGAAAATAACAAATAAAACCAAGTTATAATTCTAAACCTTTAATCAACAATATATTCTTTGATTTATTTGTTATATTTTTATATTAAAACACTTTTATTTAAACATTTTTATCCTAATGAATATTATAACCTCCAATACTTTTTTATACATCTTCAGATTAATTTAAACATTTTCAATTTGTTAATATCTCTTAATTTTATCACTTAAAATTCTCTTAATTTTAGGACCAATAAAACAATGCCAAATTCAAGAACATGACTACAGAATTGAAATATGCATTGACAAATAAAAGTTTAAATGGAAACATTAATAATTGCAAATTATATTTTACAATACCATGAAACAGCACAAGATTACTTTGTTGGTAAATTTTATCTAAGACACAATTGACATTAAGTAAATAACAAAGCGATTTGGCTTACTTTTGGAGAAATTGAAAACCAAAAACAAGACATACATAATTAAAATAAGCTATCAATTAACAAATAATTAGTCAAATCATGGAACGCATTAAATGCATGATAGCTATACTAAAACTTTTTTGATTAATTATTATAATATATTAAAGGAATAGGCAGAACATATGTTTAAAATAAAGTCATTTTAAAGAATGTTAATGCTATTACTATTATAGTATGCACAATATAGGTCTATAATATAATCTTATAAACAACTGCATTGCACTGAATTTGAAAATATAACCAAAATCTTTAGCAAATGCATTTTTATGAGAATCTTAATTATATCAAGAAGTATAAATATTATATACAGATTATTAATGAACATAATTACTTCTGTTGTGATTTAACCTTCACCAATATTAACATATAAGTCTACAAAAAGTGATCCTGCAGACATAGTAGAGACTTTCTTTGTACTTCCAACGATGAACACATTTACCTGCAAATTGCTTGGACTGGAAATTTCACCCGAGTCTAGCCTAGAAATTATAAAACAAATAATAAAAAAATAAATATTATAAGGGCACAATCTGTTGAAGTTGACTGCTTTCCTGATTTTAGATACATATAACCATAAAAACTAATAATTATAAATTAATATGTTAGGAACTTGGAAATACCTATACCAATAGCTTTAATCTTGCACTGTACTGTGCTGGGTCGACTTATACTGCAGAGCACAAGCTTCCTCTACAGTCGAGAGTACGAATGAGAGGAGTAAGGGTACTCAATCCATCAACTCTAGACACTAACAAAAAGTTAACCTTATCACATGTTCAGAGATCTAATAAATCTGTATTTTAATGGGTATTTATTTCAACTTATTGTTATTTCTTATATTCCTGTAGCAGATTAAACTAGAAATAGTGTCACAGCGGAATAACATACTATTATACTATTTACCTTAATTATGTCAGATGAGGTTAGATTTATGTTTTTCAATAATTTGGTATTTCTTGCTCCGCCAACGTAGCTGTTCACTTATTAAAGTGTTTGTATATTTTGTTTGTGAAGGCTGCACAGATATTTCTATGTTTTTTTCGTTTGTGCATTCGGGAACAAAACACATAACTAAAATTATTAATTATCACGTAAATCACAAGTTTTTAGATACGATTTACACAAACCAAATTATATCACGTTTGTACTGTTAAATATTTACGTTACTGATTACAAAACAGATGAAATAACATGCAATTAAAATAAAATAGGCAAATCCAAACTAAACAGCAATCGACTGTTGAAAAATATGGCGGCAATATGGCGGTGACAGCGCACGCCGGCACACGCACACATTCATAAAAGTGAAAGAGATGGGGCGAAAACGGCATATGAGAAAGCGAGAAAGAAAATTGGGTTACTTTTCAAGCCCGAGTTAAACGGGCCTGGTACGAACCATGTAAGATGTGCTCTTTACCATAGTTTTGTACTCTTTACTCTATGCGTAAGACAAAAACCTACAATGTGTTTTCAGCTTTACTCTATGCGTAAGACAAAAACCTACAGTTTGTTTTCAGCATAAAAATATTTAAGACTCGGACATAAAAAAATGGTGGCCCAAAGTAATCCTTACTTACCCATAACGAACTAGAATTAATATTTGACGTTTTATTAAAACAAGGTTATTCCACTATAAAATTCCAAAACTTTTTTCATCATCATTCTTTTAATATATGACGATACAAATCCATATATATATTTAAAAACTCACATATTGCTATTGCGAAATAACAAAGTTACCCCAATTGACTATAGGTACCACAATTCCCATTTTTTGTGGAGTTTTTAATTTATTTGAGGCTTGCCACATTAACAGCGCCCTCCGTTGCGCGCAGACCTCAGACTAAATACTCTCTAGACGTAGCCATGCCGTGGCCGCACAAGAGACAGATATATAATTCTTCAGTGTGGCCATGTTGGGAAAAATTCCTACTTTTGGTGGGTACTAACACAGGCCAACATAAGCGTTGCCAACCGTACGATTTAAATCGTATTTATTCGTATATCATATTTATTATTAAATGATAATGAGTTTATGATTATTTTTTACTTTTTAGTTCGATCTTATATGAAAGCTTGTTTTTTTAGTTTTTAAACTATAATTTAATTGCTTGCACTAAAACATCTATCTTCGGCTGTCTTATCAAAGAAAGACAACTGCGCGCAAATTACCAATTATAAAGGTAATATTTTTTCAACAATAATATTTTGTTTATTATTCTGGATAAAATATAAAATAATATCATATACTTTTTAAATTATTGCGTCGTCATCAGTCCTGGATACGTATGCAAAATTTCAAGTCAATCCGACGTTTTGAAGTGCTCGAAAATCGACTTCACAGATTCTGTTACATACATATAGGCGAAGTTAATAAAACGGTGTTAAAAATAATTAATGATCAACTACTTACATGAACATATTTTATTGGGACTGCTTTTGGTTTTACTATAACATTCTTCTTTTTATAATGAAAGGAATCTATCTCGAAATGTATTGAGCAAATTTTAAAATTATTTGTTGGTTGCCAATTTTGGTGTCCATTAGCTTCCACCCATTTAATTCTAATTACTGTTAGTAGGAAACCTAAAATAAGAAGTAATTTTATTTTTTTACGTATGAATAACGCTATGTATGCAAGGAATAATATGCAAGTATTATCTAGGGTAAACCAATTTTCATAACAAGGTAACACTAAACTTTTAAGAAATTAAGGTTATTTAATATTATTTGTAGAATTTCTAAATGTAATCGATATTTCTCTAAGTAAAACAATTTGTATTGATATTAAAATACAAGATTATTTACCAATAAACGACAAAATAATTATAATGTAACATAAATGAGTAACTTACGAGTGAAATGTTATTCCACAAATTTTTCGTTCACTGCGGCTTTTGCAGGATAAAATACTACAACCTACCATTGCATATACACTATAGTCACTAATATTTGTATAAATTGCTGCTTTACACTATCCAAAACTATTAAAATATCGGAAAAACTGATTGACGTATATTTGTTTGACAAACTGCGCTTATTGACAAATAAAAAAACCGGCCACGGTGACAAGGACAAAGAAAAAAACTCTCTGTCTCTTTTACGCACACTAATTTTTAACTTGCGGTCTCACTCTTATTTCTCACGTTCCAGTTATGGCTACGTCTAGAGAGTATTTAGTCTGAGGCGCAGACTTATCTGGCGACATGGACGTAGTATCGATTGGTCTGTGGTAGTATCAAATGGACTCGACATACGAGTTCCACCGTAAGGGACAGACATAAAGTAAAAAAAAAAGCATTTTTATTTTTTATGCAAATATAATCCTATTTTTCAATGTATTCTATGAAATACTAATTGCAGATGTTAGTAATAATGAACGTCTACATTTATTTTTACCAATATACTAAATAAAATGCACTTACCAGTGAGAGGTTATATTTTCATATTATCGTTTAGATCCGCTATCACAGCCAATAATAAAGCAGCACACCATACCTTTTGTCTTATAATCAGTTTCAACACTCTTTTACATACATTTTTGACCGCAAATATTCGTAAAATACTCAATAATTCAAGTTTATAACAAACCGCACGTCTTATTTGTTTGGGTACACGCAGTGTTGCCCTACAAAATTATGTGAAACTATGACAAGGACCGCAAATTATGTTTTGTCACTTTCATTTTTTAAGGTTTATGCATAAGTCTAAGTGAGATGGACTATATATGTCAAATGCATGTCAAGTCTATTGATACTACGTCTATGTCTGGCGAGGAGTTTAGTTTATTTACTACTTAGAACAATGAGTAACATAGAAGTAGCGCTATTGACATTTCAACGTAACTCTAATTTTGACAACAAGAAATAATTGTGCTGTGATCTCTTCTGATAGTTTATCGATATCGATACATGAACTTTATTTATAGCTTTGTAGACACAGTGGTAGATATTCATACATGAATCATTATTATTTATTTAAAATCCATAGCCATTTTTTTATTTATTAAAAACTTGTATCTCATCTTTGTAGCTACAGAACAAACAATATAATACGATGATCTACTTTTTTTGAAAAGGTGTTCTCTGATGTACTCAGTTGTTACTAAGATGAAAAAAGGAACTAGCAAAAATATAAGATAACTCCCATGAAAACCCATTTTGATTTAGCAGTTGAAACTTCCGCATGTAAATGTAAAAAAAAACATGTGTGATTGCGTTACTCTAAAAAAACCTCTGAAGAGAAATTTTTGCCATGGACATGATGATATCGAAAATTATGAAGAGTATCCTAGACCACAGCCCTCGCGCAGTGACCGAGCGCTTTTTACCACTACACTACTGGGTAAGTATTTTAAAGTATAAAGCCAATTTATGTAACATGGGTAGTAAACTAAAATATACATTATTTATATTATAGATAAAATGTGCAGCACATCACTATTGAATATGTCGTAACTAAATTGTGTCGGCGCTTTGGCTATTTGTAACATTTGACACAACTGCACTTTTTATTTCGGTCGCTTATTCATACCCAACATAGCAATTTGATGTTTCATGAGTGAACATGAGCCGTCCTTAGCACATACTATTTGTCTCATTCTCTCCCATGATTTGGCCCATTGGAAAAAACAGGATAAGTATATGAGTAATTTTCAGGCTCTTTCTATGTTACTCATTGTTCTGAGATATACTACGTATAGCCCCACAAACTTATCTGTAGTGCGATTCACGTAACTTTTGACGCGCCGATCAAGTTGCGGTGCGGTTATAATTAAGTTTACGTTTTGGTACAAAATGGTATTCTTGTAAATGTTTAGCTGCGCGTGAGCTGCGCGCGAGACGCGCGCGAACTGCGCGTCAACTGTACGTCAGACGTATGAAATTTGTTTGACATTGACATATAGACATAGACATTATAGCGCTCGCGTGACGCGAACTTGACGCGAGCGTATTACGAGAATACGAAAAGGGCTGTTTTGATCGAAATTTAACCGCAACTGCACTGCAGCTGAACTTATTATATTACGTGAATCGCCCTACTGTAGGGCAATTCACGTATTATAATAAGTTCAGCTGCAGTGCAGTTGCGGTTAAGTTTCGATCAAAACAGCCCTTTTCGTATTCTCGTAATTTTGACAACCGCTGTCAAATACGCTCGCGTCAAGTTCGCGTCACGCAAACGTTTTAGCGTATTCTACTGCTGCGCGTATATGTCAATCTCAAACAAATTTCATACGTCTGACGTACAGTTGACGCGCAGCTCACGCGCAGTTCACGCGCAGCTAAACACTTACAAGAATACCGTTTTGTACCAAAGTGTAAACTTAATTGTAACCGCACCGCAACTTGATCGGCGCGTCAAAAAGTTACGTGAATCGCACTACTGACCCGGTGAGAGAGTCGCTGTAATCGAATTTGGTGTTGCCATTAAAAATAGATACCGTAAAATGGGGTGAATAGAAATCGCGGGGGGAATAGACAAAAAAATGAAGTTTAATTTCAAACATTTTTTGCGGGAAACGGGGCAATGTTTTCGAAAATCCCGATTTGGTTACTAATTGGCAGTTCATGGCGTTTTACTCTGGTAAAATTTAATTTCTGGCAAAACAAAATAACTTCATAATAAACGTTAAAGTTGAAAACAAAACCGTGGCGATCACAATACTCGCAGTCTAATATCCGTTAAAGTTGCAATTTTCGTGATATTTTTGAAGTTTGTTGTTACTACCATAGTGAGTTTTATTGTGAATATATTTGGGTACATAATTTAAGGTAAGAATATGCATTTTTATATTAAAAAGGCTCAATTGCGCAAGCATTAATTTTGTTGGAAATATTGAGGCTCATATTGAGGTGACTAGATAAGCGAAAACGGTAAATAGACACATCCGAAAGGTTAATAGACACGCGATTATAGTAAATAGATGCAGCAAAGTGGTGATTGGATACGAAAGTGGGGTGATTAGTAATTATTACTATAGGGCTGCCATAAAGTTTAGAAACCATTAGTATTGATTTAGGTACCAATTGTTTAAAATTCTACTTTTTTATTAAATATTGGATAATTAACTGATTGTGTTATTTTTTCTGAATTGTATTAAATTATTAACTATCTAAATATTTATCGAGTTTAGATAAATCCTATTTTTAAATTCGTATCGGATGTTTTAATGCTAAAAAATTACTTGCGTATGTACTACATTACTACTACTACTACATTTATTAATGCAGATAAACTAACACGAGACAACCCTGAGATATTTTTCCATTCACCCTTAGGTATGACTATTGTCCCCTAACGAGAGTTCAATAGAAATCGCGTGTATTTAGTGGATTATTTAAATAATCAAAAACATATATTAATAAGAATGAATATATTTCGTAAGTTTGACCTAAGACTCAACATATACAGACGCTATAAGTTGAGTATCGCATTTCCAACCCTACAAAAAACGCCACTAAAGATTGAAAACCTATCTATTCACCCCATTTTACGGTATTGCAATAAAGTGGGTAAAGTAAGATTTTTCAATCCGATCAATAGTGTCGAGAAAATGACCACTTTCATCTGCATATTATTTTCCCTTCACACGATTTCTAACAAATCGCTCCCCAAAACCCTTCAACAAGTGTATCTGTATCCTCCTCCACAATCGAGAGTACGATTGAGGGTGGTTAGGCCATATCACAGGCCATATAATAATAAAACAATAATAAAACATTTATTTCAGATAAAATCCATAAAATAATAATACAGTAGTCAGCACACAAACAGTTCAAGAATACAAATAGAAAATGAACGATATACTAATACAATTAATAGGGATGATGACTGTTATAAAGGATTAATGAAGTTTTGATTTACTATAATAATATGTATTTTAGGGTGTCTAAGAATATAAATTTGCTTGAGATTATAATTGCGATTAATTATATTTTCGTAAAAATAAAAGTAGAAATCCTAAGAATCCGCCATATTAGATGAAACGCCAATAGGAAGCGAGTGACGTTTCACTTTCGTAAATATTAGCGGTGGGCGGTTATGAATGATCGGCATAATCGATTGATTTTGTATTACTAATGTTGATAATCGATTATGGAATTAGTAACTACCTAATATGTTTTCATAATCGAATGATGTTAGTAACAAGAACTAGGTCCTAATCGTGTTTTATGAAGTTAACAGTTGTTCCATGACTTTAGTAGTAGGAGGCATAGAGTTATGGATAGACATTGGTAAAAAATATAGTCACAGATTTGGTAGTTGCGACTGACTAACTACTAACTGTTATAATCGAGATACATTTTCATAATCGAATGATTTCGTTAGTATCTCTCATCCCATAATCCCATCGCTAGGGATGTTCATGTAAAAAAAATATCGATATTTTTATCGATATAATATATCGTAGTGTTCTATCGATACTTTGCGATATATCGTACAAATATATCGATATTTTCGATATATCGAAAGCGATTTATATTTAACTAGTCTATAATATTGAATATTAGATAGGGTTCAGGTTAATATGAGTAAAACAAAGTGCAGAAACAAATCAACTTTATTTATTTATAAGTCCCAATACTTTTTCTCTAGATCTTGCAAAAACAAAATTTTATTTACTCTCTTGGCTTGCAGTCTGCTTCTCTGCTGAGTTAAAACCTGTGCGGTTTTTGAGAAAAGTCGCTCAGATGGAACAGAGCTAGCCACCATTGTTAAATATTTCAATGCTACATGATATAACTTTGGGAACTGTACTTTGTAATCTACCCAAACTTCTAGTGGGTTTTCGTTAAATCTACTAACCGGAGCCCTCAAATAAAGCGATAACTCATCAGAAAGACTTTCGTCAGTTTTATTTGTCTTCCAATTCCGCTGGACCAGTTTATGGTGATCGCTCCAGAGACTATAATCCGATGACAGACTAATTTTGTCGGAATTGTCCGAGTCAGATTCCGTAGTAGTACATAATTCATCCTTCTGAGTTTTTTTAATGATATCTTTAATTTTACTAACGGCATTTGCGCAAGCCAATGGATCTTCAAAATGAAGTTTTTTGAACCTCGGGTCCAATATTGTAGCAATAGCCAATGATGATACGTGTTCGATAGCGCCCATTCGTTTGTTAATCTCGCTAAGAGTGCGTTTATGTACCTCCTTGAGTAAAGGTTCTTCAATTACTAGGGTTTTCAGTTTTGATGTCATGCAGTGCACTAATGGAATAACCTTGGAACTAGAACAATATTTATCACCAGATATTTCCTTAGTCGCTGCTTCCAGTGGACGTAAAATGTTCAGAAGCGATGTTAATATTGTCAAGTCCATACCAGTTACCATCGGCGGTGCTGTTTTATGACGAATCAAAATTTCGCTTACTGCATTTCGTAAATCAAGAAACCGTACAATCATATAGTACGTACTGTTCCAACGTGTAGGGACATCCTGTATCAATTTTGTGTCAGCTTTAACTGATTTACGCAACTCGTCGCTTGCCACACAACTTTGTTTAAAAAAACTAACAATATTTTTTAGTTTCGTTATGATTATTTGTAATTCAGGAATCCCCAAAATATGTTGAGCAACTAAATTAAGGGTATGCGCAAAGCATGGGATATGCTTTTTTTTCCCAAATGCAATTTCAACCGCCTTCACCATATTTGCAGCATTATCTGTTACTACTGCTGTGACTTTATCTGTATTAAATCCCCACTCTTCACATGTTTTAGTGAGCATTTGTGCAATATATTCCGACGAATGTCTTTCATTTAAGTGATACACACCCAAAGTTACGGAATAAAATTCAATTCCAATGCCGAAATGTGCAGTTACACCTAGGTAGCTTCTCATTTGTAGATCCGACCAAATGTCACTTGTTATGGTTAGGTTTTCAACATTGTATAATTTATTTTTCATTATTGTTGATAATGCATCATATTTTTCATCTAACCAGCGTGTCACAGTGGACCTGCTTGGAATCTTGTAGTGAGGTGCCGTTACTTTTAAAAGATTCTTGAAACCTTCATTTTCAACTAATGAAAAAGGTTGATTGTCTTTACAGATCATGAACATTATTGCATTATTAATTCTTTTAGTTTTGTCACCAGTAGAAGTATATGCGTATATTTCTCCAAAACTACTTTCGATTGACCTCTGGCGTTTAAAAGGCAATTCCCTAGTATAATCAATCTTTTGATCAGTTTGAGAATTCTTAGTACTTATCTCGCTAGTATCCATTGGCGGCGACATTGAAGTTGAAGGCAACAGTTGATGTTCGTTAACGGTAGATTTCGACATCGTGATATTATCTTGTTTGAAGAACTAGGGATAGGGTTTGACAAATCTGAATCTTTTGTAACAGCAGCAGCAGCAGCAACAGTATTTTTATTTTGGAAAACTTCCAGATAGACAGCTTTATGAATATTTTTTATATGAGCCATTGCATTGGTGGTATTGCCAGCTGTTCTAACATTTTTTTGACAAAGCTTGCATTTGGCTGTTTTCGCGTCATTTTTTTCGTAATATTGCCAAACAATACTTTTTTTATTAGGTGCCATGTTGAGAGAAATCGTAATTTCTGAAAAAAAAAAGAGAGCAGCATGAGATAGACAAAGAGTAACAGTCACAAAAATAATGAAATAAAAAATAAATCCATCGAAATAATATTAATCGACCGACTATGTCCCATCCCTAACACTGTTGAAAATAAAAACAAAATGATCAATTGACCACAAGATAATTAAAACTACATATTAGGGAATTTCATACATAAACTCATACATACATAAACTCACGCCTTGTTCCCAGAAGGGGTAGGCAGAGGCGCCAGGGCACCCACATTTCGCCTTGTTTTTTCCGTCCCACAATGTGATAGGTGGCGAGCCCATCGCCATATCGGGCACAAATTCCTGACTCTGGGCTGATACTGAATAGAAAAATCCAATATCACTTTGCCCAACCCGGGATTCGAACCCGAGACCTCAGCTTTGTAACCATACCTTAGTACAACTACGCCACCGAGGCAGTCAATTTCATATAAATAGTAATCTTTGATAGCACTTTAAAATCACGTTATACTTACTGTATGAATCGTAAACTGTTGTAAACAAAATAGATAATAATTGTCACAGCTTGCTTCTTTTGTACAACTGAATAGTGACCGTTTTTATATATCTTTATGCACACTAACTGTATTTACACATTTTGTAAACTGTATTAAACAAAACAGACAACTTTTATTTATAGGTTATTCTGTACTGAGAACGAAGCCGGAAGCGAGGTGGAAGCGAGTAATCACAAACCACAGATCAATTATAGATATTGTGAAGCCACAGATCATAAATTACTACTAGTGCTGCCCTCACGGAGAGTAGAAGAATTTCGTGTCTTTACGTTTTATTATTGTGAACAACTTCATTACAGACAGATATAATCATTTTATAAAAAAATGAAGTGGAATGTGCTTCTCTTTTAATTTCTCCCGATAATTGATATATCGAATGAAATATATCGATTTACGTATCGATACTAGATGATTCGATAATATCGGGTTCAATCGATATATCGCGTACATATATCGATATTTTACGCAGTATCGATATATATCGTGCACTCCTACCCATCGCTAGTAATTAATATTTTGGTTGACAGTTGACTCAGTTGACACTCCGCTTTTCTTGATGTGAACTTAATTTTTTCTTTGGTTTTAACTATTAATTCATTATAACACTATCAATTTTGTGCTACCAATAGTACGAAAAATAAATATTACCATGGAACCAGGATTCATAAAGGCAAATGGCTCAAATTTGCCGAGAATAGATATGATCATGTTGGGAAAGTTTTTTGCAACAAACAATGATTTTTGCTCTGCTGAATTTCGACATGTTAAAACTTCAAAGTAAGTATTGACTATATTAATCAATAGTAAACAGTAAATAGTATTTTATATTTTTTATTTATAACCTAACCACATAAAGAAATAACGTAACGGTATAACCAAATATGTACTAACTGTTATTGTTTTTTTTTTTCAGATCTTCACGACCATCATATGGCGATGACGCTGTGAGCTACGTACAGCTTAAGCGTGACGGAGAAAAATGTATAGTGAAAGGTAAAATTTGCCCAGAACACAAAATACATGCAAGGCTGTATGCTGTATCAGTAGTAGTGGACGAAGAAGCAGAAGCTGTTGAATCTGTACAATGCCACGATTGCGTCGCTTCTAAAGGAGGCTGCAAGCACTCAGTAGCATTCCTCATGTGGATCCACCGCAGGAGTGAAGAACCATCCTGTACGTCTGTAGCTTGTTACTGGAAGAAATCCAAACTCTCCAAAGTTGGAACAAGTCTCAAATGTATGACAGCAAAGGAAATATCAAATGGAACACTCAGCTTACCATTGAAGAAAAATGCTCTAAATAAATTTTTAGACAGAGGGAAAAAAAGAAAAATGGATGACTGTGAATTGCTAAAATATCAACATGCCCATATTTGCAGGGATGTTGAAAGTGTGTCAATGCACCAACTCATTCTTAAGTACAAAGAAAAATGCTGCAAGGATTTTTTAGCAAAAATAAATCTGTCTAGCAAAATTACTGCTGATGTCGAGCTAGCAACACGGGATCAACACCAAAACAGTCTTTGGTTTGAACTACGCTATGGAAGAATCACAGCATCACGTGCCTACGAATTTAGCAGATGCCAAAAAAACTATGGAAGTCTTGTGTCTTTGATAATGGGAGGTAATATCCCAGATACGCCTGCTATGAAACGGGGTAGACTTCTAGAAAATGATGTGAAGAAAACTGTCAGCAAAACGCTTGGGAAGAAAATTAAGAAGTGTGGGCTGTTCATATCCAGAGTACCCAATGCTAGCAGGGTCACCAGATGGGATCTGTGAGGACAGCGTCATAGAAATTAAGTGTCCCACCAGTATAAAAACATTTGAAGACTACATAAAAGATGGAAGACCCAATAAAAATTTTATGCACAAATGCAGATGCAGATGTATTTGGCAGGGCTACAGAAGGGATACTTTTGCGTAGCAGATCCCAATTATAGTAATAATAAAAAAATTGAAATTATATTTGTGACATATGATTACACATTTATGTTAGATTTCCTCAAAATTTTAATAAACCAGTGGGAAGAAAAAGTTTATCCTGTGTTGTACCAAACCACAAAGTAAATGATGAAAATAAAACGAAAAAATTTTAAATTAATTTGTTTTATTTAATGAGAGAGTTTAGTAGATTTACAAGTGCACAAGCAATCACAATAACTTCATCCAGAACTTTAACGAAATTTGTGTTTAGGCCTGAATGAGGTTTTAACATATTGAACTCCCTTAAACGTCTAATTAGGCGCTCTACATGGATCCTTAAACTAGCAATTTGTTTGGTTTCTTTTGCTTCAATCTTAGATAATTTTACTCCAGTGACAACACTTGGAGGTCGTACAAGTTTTACACCTTCCCTGCGTAAATATTGATCAATATGCGTAAAGCCTCTGTCTGCCATCACACACATACCAGGCTGTAAACACTTAATGAAATCACATGTCTCCACCAAACATGTGTCACTCACTCTGCCTCCATATCCTGGTGAAATATAATTCACCAACCATTTGGTGTACAAGATACTAAATATTTAATAGTATTGTTTTTTTTATATTCCGACCATGTAACCGCTTGATGGACACTTTTTGTCGGTTTCTGTACTACTATTTCCAGACAGTCTATTATGCAGCTTGTATTATGAAATTTGTGCCTAAAAGCTATAGGCAAATTTCTTTTTGTTAATTCATTGTCTAATGTGACAATAAATGGTCGCAATACACTGGCTATCAATGGTATGTTTTTGAAAAAAATTTTGCTTGCATAAGTAGAGTTTATAGCAAAATCATCACTAAGCTGTCTAAAAGGTATGTTTAATTTAATTTTTTCTAAGCAAAGCAAAATATGATTAAAAGGTATCTTTGTCTCTTCTTCAATTATATTTAATAAAAAACTACAGTTTTTAGGAAGACCTATGTAGGAACGTGTATTTCTCATTATTTTATATAAGGTGTATTTTAGAATGTTTGATGCGTCTTCTTTCTTTGCCTCCTCAATTAATTCACTGCAGTCAGAACTTGATTTTGCTTGAAGAGATTGTATTGAAGGTGATGAATCTTTATGAATTAGAGATGGTGTATATGAAATATCGCTGTCAGATTGATCATCTATGGTAAATATTCTCTTTGAAGTTTTCAATAGGCTTAATGTTGTTGATTTATTAGAACCATAACATTCAATTTTAAATGGAGAAGTAGAAATTGAGCAGCGATCAGGTTTTAAAGGTGATGTTAATTGATTTATTGTTATTATTTTAGTCTGGACTGCTTTGCTTCTAAATTTTGGAAATATTTGTGCCTGTACTGCTTTATCAATGAATTTTGGGCAGGTAGAACCTTGTTCTTGCTCTTTGGTTGTGTGGATAACTGAAAATATCAAAACATCTTAAAACAATAAATTAAATACTACAAAGATTGTTTTCAACCACAAATATAAATTGTAGTCTTATAATTAAGCTAAGAACACAAACTATATTTACAATGTAATAAATAAAGTAATATTATGTTTATTAAAAACAAAATTAGATGCATTTTGAACAGGAGCCCCTAACTAAGCTAAGTTGAAGTGTAGCCTCTTTATGTACCAAAACAAAATTAAAATTATAATGTATAGTGGGAGTAATTGAATTAAATAAGAAGACATATATAATTAATGTAAAAAAAGATATGGTTAAGTACCTGAACTTTTAACAGTTTCTAAAGATGTTGTAGGTTTATTTTCCATTTCTAAACTATTTTCAATTTCTTCTAATATTAATTTTCTTTGTTTTTTGTGAACAATCTGCCATTCTGTTGTGCTAAAAGCTCGTTTTCTTCTATCTGGTTGGCATTCAAATCTTGTGGGCACACATCCTGACTTCATGCGTACTTTCGAAACTGAGCCCATTATATGGTACTCCATGTAATTTTCCATATCATTTGGTAACTAGAACCAGAATAAACTTTCAAGTACTTATAAACACAGCTATTGGTATAATACTTAAAGTAAATGAATGAAATATAGCCTAATGGTTTCTTAGATTTACGCGAATGTTACACATTGAAATAAAACTATTATTTACGGAGTTTATCGTGGATTTGGTTTAATTAACAGTCCGCCCCGTGACCACGAAAGCTGTAAAGTAATCGAAACGTCGGGAACTCAAAAAATGAAAAAATGAAACCAAATCCGCGATAAAATCCGTAAATAATAGTTTTATTTTAATGAAATATAGCCTCATAATTATTGATCGATTGTGTTATTAGCAGTATATTATTATTATGTATTAGTTCTGATGATAAGTTTTCAGGGCGCGTGAAACATTATAAACGTTGTAAATACTTACATCGAAATGGTCTTCACAGAAATATATTACTGAGTTTGAAGATACAGATGCTGTGTCTCGCCTTGCCAATTTTAGCCACATATTTCTAACATTTTTGTTCGTAGAAACGTTAATAAATAACTTATTCGGAGTTTTCATCGATGTATTTTTACATTGTGGAACTGCACACCATCGATACACATTAGGATTCATCATTATTAAAGAAATTGATGAAAATAATTTATCACAACAAAAATAAACAAATAGAACTGTCAAATTCTTACCAAAGCTTGACGTCATACGCCAATGATTAAAGAATAGAGGGGATGAAACATAAGGTCACGTGACGCGTACCACTTTGATTCACAAACATGGCGGCGGCTCCACCCCTAAAATAGTGATACGCTAGTACCAATTTTTTTTATCGATATCGATCATCAACAGTGGCATACGACTAACATTAATATAACATTTTTAATTTTTGCTTTACATGTCAATAGGGTATTTGCCAATGATCAATATAAAATATCAAATTACTTTACAACGAAAGAACATCTAATAAAGACTATTTTAAAATGATATATGATATTTAATACATTGAATTAATATTTTTAATTAAATAAATAAAAAATATTTTTTTAATCTGTCTGTCACGTGATCCAAAACGTCCTGCCTTACCGCTACATTGCTTGTGACGTCATATTATAAGTTAAACATTGGTAAACATCGATCATATAGTACGAAAAGAACTCCATAAGCTGCGTGAAAGTTAAAATTCCTGTTTAATTACATATTTATTTAGTAAATTTAACGATATATACCTAAAACAGGACATCAGCATTCAATTTTGAGTCATGGAAGCGGGATTCACGAAAGCTGATAGTGCAAACTTGCCTATAGTAGACACTCTCATGGTGGCCAATTATTTTGCATCAAACTCAAATTTTATTGCATCTGAGTTTCGAAACGTAAAGACAATTGCGTAAGTACTTTACCTAAAACATAATATAATGTTCTGTATTTAATATATTATAAATAATAACTTTCTTAAAAAAATGTGTCAATGTCATTTTCTTGTACTTATTTTATGCATTAAATTTAACTTTATAATTTACTTTCGTCTTCCTCAGATCATCGAGATCCTATTACGGCGATGATGCCATTGGTCACGTACAACTGCGGCGTGACTCCAATAAATGCATTCTCAAAAGTAAAGTTTGTCCAGAACATAAAGTTCGAACAAAACCATACGCAGCCACTATGGTTGTCGATGAAAATCAAGGCCAAATAATAAGTGTGGTATGTCACGACTGCGCTGCATCTCAGGGAGGATGCAAACATGCTGTTGCTTTCCTGATGTGGGCTCATAGAAGGAGCGAAGAAAAATCAAGTACATCAACAACTTGTTATTGGAAGAAGTCCAAACTAGCTCAAGTTGGAACAACTTTAAAATGTATATCTTCAAAAGAACTTACAAAAGCAGTGCCAGTTGCCAAGGGTACTATTACATACAATCAAAATTTTTTAATATCTAATTACTTGGAAGGAGCAAGGAATAGAAAATTAAATTCATGCCAGCTATTAAAACATGATAGTTATTTTGAAATTAATGATTGCAGAAAATTGTCATTACATAGTTTAATAATAGAGCATGCTGACAAAGATTGTGATGTATTTTTGAATAATATATCTTATCTTTTCTCTGAGGCCAATGTGAAGAAAGTCGAAAAAGACACACAAGGCCAATATAAAAGTTTTATGTGGCATGAATTAAGGTACGGACGAATCACGGCATCAAATGCCTATAATGTCATAAGATGCCAAACATTTGATGGCTCTTTAATAGCCACTATTATGGGAGGTGTTATACCTGATACCAATGCTATGAAGAGGGGGCGCAATTTAGAGGAAGAAGTTAAAAAAGTGGTGTCAAAAAACCTGGCAAAGAATATAGAACCATGTGGCTTGGTTATATCAAGCAAGTACCCATATATTGCTGCTACACCCAGATGGAATATGTGATGGAACTATAATTATAGAAGTTAAATGCCCATCCACAGAAAAGAATCAACAAAACTATATTAAAAATAATAAATTAACAGAAAAATGTATGACTCAAGTACAGTTGCAAATGTTTGTGAAAAATTTAAAGAAATGCTATTTTTGTATGGCCAGCTGGGATTTTGAGAAGAGCCATATTGTACATTTGATTGTGATAGATTATGATGAAGAGTACACTAAAGGTGTGATTCAGCAGCTGACATCCTTTTGGAAGACAAATATTTACCCAATATTATATAAAAGCACAAAATAAAACAAACATATGTTTCAATTACTACTTGCAGATTTACAAGGGCACATGCTATAACTACACATTCGTCTAATACGCGAATTAAGTTGTGGTTTACAACTGAATGAGGTTGCAACATTGAAAATTCTCGTAGTCTTCTTATGACCCTTTCTATGTGTATCCTTAGACTGGCTATTTCCTTTGACTTCCTTGCATCTTGTTTTGAAAATTTCGTACCATAGGAAATGCTTGGTGGTCTTAACAAATGACACTGTTTTTGTGAAAATAGATTTTCAATATTTTTAAAGCCTCTATCTGCTAAATCATACTTCCTGGGCTTAGAGTTTCTAAAAATGCACTTTTTTCGACTAACAGGGTGTCACTAATTCTACCACCATATCCTGGTGATATATAGTTGATAAGACCATCTGGTGTGCTTGATATCAAATATTTAATTGTATTGGTCTTTTTATACTCTGACCATGTCAGTGCCTGGTGCACAGATTTGGTTGGTTTTTCGATTTCTATCTCAAAGCAATCAATAATATTTGTTACATTATTATAATGATGCCTAAATGCAATAGGTAGGTTTTTCTTAATTAATTTTTTGTTCGATTTTATAATGAATGGCTTCAGATAATAAGCTATTGTTGGAATATTATTGAGAAATATTTTACTTGCATATGAGGTAGATATACCATAATCATCTCCAAGTTCTGTGAACTTTGTATTAAGTCTTATTTTCTTAAGACATAACATAATATTATCTTTAGATTTGTTAGTACATTCTGATAATAGATCTATAAGAAACAGGGATTCTTTAGGTATGCCAATATAAAATCGAGGATTCTTATCAATTTTCCAGTCGGTAGCTGAATTGACTATCAAGTCAATTCAGCATAATGTTGTTTCTGTATATTAACAAATTCTTCATCTAGACTGCTACTATTTGATGGTGTTTTATATTGAAGGGAATCAACAGATGATGATTGTTCACTTTGGGTTTTGTTTGAAGAGTAAGTTGAAATATCACTGTCAGATTTTTCTTCTTGTACAAATATTTTTTTAGGAATCATAGTAAGTCCTGATTTTGATGGCTTTCCTCTAGGCACTTTATTAATTTTAAACGGAGAAAGGGCAATAGATGCTACTGATGGTCTGATAGGAGATGTTTTTGTACTTCTCAATGCAATTATTGTTTGTGTACTTTTGCTTCTTATATAGGTACATTTTACATGTGCCTGAACAGCTTTGTCTTCTGAGCTGGGCTGGTCTATACTTATTTTTTGAATGTTTTGTAAATCTGAAACAAAATGATTGATGAAAAGTTACAATTTGGCTAAACATTTTAATCTTATATATTTTATTGACCCATACAAATACATCCCTGATTGTAATGTACTGCTCAAATACAAATTATTATTTTCTGCCCTTGATAAGAAGATTTTTCAAAAGCATACCTGATTTACTTGATGATGGTGCTGGATATTGCATTGTTTGATCTGTTGATTTTTGAATGGCACTTTCTTTTTGAGTTAATACATAATCACAACACTCAGCTTCTTGAACTAATTCTCTCCTTTGCCTCTTAATTGCAGCTAGCCGAGAAGGTATATTCGAAGTTGGCAAACGTCTTTTTCGGTCTGGTTGACATTCAAATTTAGAAGGCATACATCCCTTTCTCATTTTTATGCGCTTAACTGAACCCATGATTTGATATTCCATGTAGTTTTTCCATGTCGTTTGGTAACTAAAAATATATCAATGTGTTATAAATAAAACAACTGGGACTAAGTGCACGTATGACCATGTAAATAGTAACTTAAACGTTTTAATAAGGATATCACAGGCTATAATAGTAATAAATAAATACCTACATCAAAATGATCTTCACAAAAGTAAATTTGTGAATTTGCTGATATTTGATTAGCGTCTTTTCTTCTTGCAAGCTGCAACCACTTTCTTCGAATATTAAGTTTAAAAGGTAAAACAACAAACATTTTCTCTGGGTTTTTTTTAATTGTTTTTACATTGCGGTACTACACACCAGCGATATGTTTTACGATCCATTTTACTTCTAAATAATTTAAATAAATTGAAACAACAGTTTCACCACAGCGAATTCGTCTGAATACTTATTTAGTGACGTCACATTGTTCCTGTCATGAAGAAGACGTTTTGACACGAAGTTTAAAATCAAATTTTAAAAATACAAATTATGAGTTTAAACTGCTGTATTTAAAAAATGTTTTATTTTTTACATGTTATCATAGAAATATTCTTTCATTTAGGATACTTTTTGAAAATTTGTCAATAACCCTATTGAGTATAAACAGGGGATTTTAGGACTTGACAGTCAAGTCTTTAAAAATTAAATATGATAATAATAGGTCAATGTTTTGATATTTTTTTCATGCTATGATTTATTTGATGGGTAAGTTTTACCTGATGATTGGATTGGATTTGTCAAATAATACACACGTGAGATAAAATACAACTTTATTAATAGCTAGAATTCGGTTGCGACTTCGAATATACCACACTTTTTTTCCTTAAGCACCAATTTTCACCATGTCAATATTTCTTTTGCCAAATTATAACTAAAATCTAAAAAAAAAAACAGACATTTAGCAAACAACAATGAAAATATGTACACTAAACTAACAACTTAAATATATAAATAGAAATAAATATCTACACAAAATTAACAATTAAAATGTAAAAATAGAAATTAAACAATTAACTAAATAAACACAATTAACTAAATAAACTGACATTATTGTGTTCTGTGACATGAACTATTGTAATTTTAAATGGCGATATAAAAAAAAGAAAAAAGAAGACAGTTCGTGTTGCTGACGAAGTTTCTTGCGCCACTTCTTCTTCACAGCTACAACACGTTCCGAAGCGGTGGTAGCAGAAATGAACAATCCAAAAGATCTTTTGAAAGACTATTTGAATAAATAGTAATAATAATAATTAATCTTTATTTCATTACAACATGTTTACAACATAATAACACCCTGACTCCTGAACTAGGAAGCCCTGTATAACAGAAGTCAGTCTCTTTCGACAATTATTTATTTAACAGCTGCTTTATATAAAAAAATATGAAACTCGAAAAAAATAAAAATAATTGAAAGACTTAATAAACTATGTAACAACACTAGATCGCCAAATGAAATGAACTTAAACTATAAAGAATATTTTGATTTTGATTTTGAATAAAGGAATTGTAGCGGACATCGCGAACGAAGGCAGGAAATCAGCACTAGAATAAAAATATTTTTCGAATAATTCAATCAAACAAAAAAAAAGCATAAGGTACATACATACATAAACATACAAGCGGTGAATAATGTGGACTATAGATTTTAATTTATGTATAAATATTGACTGCCTCAGTGGCGTAGTTGTATTATGGTACGGTTACAAAGCTGAGGTCTCGAGTTCGAATCCCGGGTCGCGCAAAGTGATATCGGATTTTTCTATTAATTATCAGCACAGTCAGGAATTTGTGCCCAATATTGCGATAGGCTCGCCACCCACAACATCGTAGGACGGAACATACAAGGCGAAATAAATAAATAAATAAATAACACCCAACATGCACATACATAGTCCTGACCCGGGACCCCACACTATGATCGAGTCTTGTGTCGTGGGTATCAGGAACTACGAGAGACTTTTCGGTCTCACAAACACACAGACCCGAGAGAAATATTTGTGGGCCGCACAAACATTTCTCTCGGTGCGGGGATCGAACCCGCGGCCTCTCGATTCACAAACGGCGTCTTACCGCCTGCGCCACGGAGGCTGAAATGTGGGTGTCCTGGTTGCACCTCTGCCTACCCATTCTGGGAAAAAGGCGTGAGTTTATGTATGTATAAATATTAATATTATGATAAATTTATTTGTAACAAAACTAATAAAAATGCAACTGCTACATAAACAATAGTAATATGATGTATTAAACATTTTGATCTTAGTGTGGGGTCAGACTATGTATGTGACGGTTGGAGGTAATTATTTCTTGATATTCCTAAAAATATACTTATACTTTACAATTATCGTTACTTTTTTAGTCGCCATAATGTAAACATATGACCAACTAATACTAATTTACATGTTACAACCGTTACAAGGTTATACCTGTCGAGACAAACACCCAGTTGCATCTAATACATTTCGTTCATTATTACGTTGCACCATTCTTTGCTAAAATCAAAAATACCTATCAGGATATTTAATACATACCAAATAAAATAAAATAACATAGGTAGATTTTTATTGCTATTATTTGACTGAGGAAAATCATTATGTCTCACTTAGAATTCAATCAATGAATATGAAAGTGTTGGTTAAGATAAACAATTATAATAATTAATAATAAAATATAAAACTATTTCTGTTCATTAAAAGGTTCTCCAGAACATTAGACAATAGACTACCAATTGTCCAAATTATCTTGCATGTCATCTTTGTTATTGATTAACAGTTGTATTATTAATAGGATTATTAGGTAAAATATCATAATTACTACAATTTCACTTACCGGGAATATTGTTGGAAAGCTGTTTTCTTTTTCAAAATGTAATGAACAAATAAATGTATTTATTGCAGGGTTCCAATAGCTTCCAATTTTTGTATCCATTTTGTCCTGGTTTATATGTTTATAGGGAATCTAAAAAATATTTTTAATTTCACTTTGTTTGTCGGTCTGAATATATATTTAAATATAAACTATTTTTTTCTTTTTTTGAAAAATAAAGATCAAAATATTTAAAAATGATAATATCGATATGAATAATTTCGTATCGAATCCACTCATCTCTAAACTTGTGTGTAAACAAACAATGAGGTTGTTATTTACACTACTTGTATAAATAACGCCTAGAAGAGTCTAAAACTTAATCAACAAGATCCAAATACATTTATAAATGATAAAAATAAATTTAGCACATATTTGTTAGTATTCCGTAAAAACAGTTACTAACCTATGAAAAGAAATGTTAGGGTCCTTTTTGCTTGAACTCGACTCGAATCCTTTAACACAACACTGAGGCATTTTAAAAACTTAACAACTAAACTAATAAGCAAACTAAACAAACTTAACAAACGAGATTAACCAATGAATAATCCGAAATTCTTTGACTGTGCAGATTTGTTTACTCCGATTGACAGATAACGCCACAGTTTGACATTTCATGCAGTTTTTGGTTTAATAGTCTGTGGTTTCGAAAGCATAACTAAAATGGCGTCATTTTGGTCTATGGGCGGTCCCAGTGTGGTTAGTGAACAAAATATTGCCATATTCGAAACAAAGGAATTATTATTTGTCTCTTTCATTAAGGGACAAGTCAGCTTTGTGTAAATGAGACAGATACATAAATGTACATTCCGCGTCGATATTCTTAACATAACTATAACTTGACATATATAGCTACATTTGTGCGTCATCCTTTATAATTCTTTTATCATTGTCATACGCGGACGCCATTACTAATCTAGCGTTTTGGAGCAGAGTATAAATTATTTTATTTGAAACGTATTTTTTTCCTACAAAACTTAACTTTTTTTCAGAAACAAAATGTATTTTAAGCTAAGTTATTGTATACGAACATTTTGAAGTAGTTTCTAAAAATCAGTCATCTTGCCTATTAAGTTATATATATCAGCCCATATACGTCCCACTGCAGGGCACGGGCCTACTCTACAATCGAGAATACGATTTAGAGTGGTTAGGCCATATAGTCCACCACGCTGGCCTAGTGCGGGTTGGCTGACTTACCTACCATGGAATTTTTTATAAATCGCTATGGTATGCAGGTTTCCACACTATGTTTTCCTTCACCGTTTTAGTGCGTGGTGATTGATTATCAATACACACATGACTCCGAAAAGTCAGAGGTGTGGGATTCGAACCCCCGACCACCGTGAACATGTAGGCAGCCGCGTCTAGTCCGTTAACCAACAGGCCACCACGCACTTCAATTAATTAAGTAATACAAAAGAAATTAATTAGGAACACATAATTATATCAATACAGTAGTAACCACTCTAAGTCAATATTAGCTATCATTATGTCAATCAGTCAATTAATTTGGAGAAAAAAGAAAATCATACACATTTCATAATGAAGAGTAAAATAATAATAAGGATATGTCAGTCTTGTCCGGTAATTATACACATCCATTTATGTTAGATCGGACAATCAGCGCGAGAAGCAATCATCCCGAGGATGCTATTACTACTGTCTCTCACTCGTCTTAGTAAAGAGGCAACCTTTTGACGTGACAACGTCTTAAATTAGGTTGCGGCTGGGAGTCACTTATGAAAAAGTGTAACGCCCGGTAACGTAACGGTGCGCGCGCAGCACTAGAGAATTATTTTTCAGTTTCACCCACTTTTTCCAAAATTGTCCCATAGCCCCCCCCCTGCCTTCCCCCACCCTTATTCCGAAATAGTGCCTATTAGCCTCCCCACGAAACCTACCCCCCCCTCCCCTACCCCCACCCCGAAATTTTACCTCACCCCCCAATCCTATCTCGGCCAACATAGGTCGTAGACCCACCGAGTTTGGTATCCTCGGAACCGTCTTGGTGAGGCTACAAATTGACCCCGCCAGAAATCCCAAATTACGCAAAAAATTACCCCCCCAAAAAAAAATATTTTACCTCCAAAAAATTAATTTAAGTTAGCCTCCCCACGAAACCTTCCTCCCCCCCCCCTCCCTTACCCCCACCCCGAAAATTTACCTCACCCCCCCCCCAATCCTATCTCGGCCAATATAGATCGTAGACCCACCGAGTTTGGTATCTTTGGAACCGGCTCGGTGAGCTCTACAGATTGGCCCCAACCAAATCCCCAAATTCCTCCCTCTCTCCCCTAAAATATTTGTCCAGGCATAACTCCGTCATTTCTTAAAGTAAACCCCCCGTGTTTGGAGTCAGAGGAATCGTCTTGACGAGCTCGACAATCGAGAGCAGGCAAAATACGATTTTTCTTATTGACGTGACAACGTCTTAAATTAGGTTGCGGCTGGGAGTCACTTATGAAAAAGTGTAACGCCCGGTAACGTAACGGTGCGCGCGCAGCACTAGAGAATTAGGCGCATTGAATCGGCGCATGCTTGTGTCTCTGTCTTTGTCTTTCTCGAACGTTCTTGGCGTTGGAAAAACAAGAAAGCGTCACAATACAAGTTCACACGTGTGGTTAAAGTATCGTCAGCTGTGTCTGTAGTGAAAATATGGAGTGCTTAGATTCGTCATTACATGTACAATGTTTTAGTAAACAAAATATATTTCTATAGTTAAAATTTGTGCAATTCTTATTTTCATTCAATTCCTTGTTCCTATTGTGCAATTTAATTATATTCATATCAATAAATATTCTACCGAGAAAAAGACGTTGTCACGTAAAATCTTCGCCCGTAAAACCGACTTTACAGGCAACCATTTTTTTTTTCGGATTATAGCTTGATAGCCATCCGTTCGAGCATCAGCAAACATTTGCGACGCACTGCAGTAGGGAGACAGCCGCAACAGCACCCTGAAGATGTTGTTATATTGAACGCGCAGGACCCTGGCAGCCCGCTGAGTATGATTCACCCATAGACTGCTCGCGTAAAACGATTGAAAAAATGCCTTAAACAAAGTAATTTTTACTGGGGAGCACCGAGCGAATCTACGGGCAATCATATTTCCTCGGACCGCCAATGCCCTGCGCTCCCGCTCCAAATCTGCGTCATCGGACAAACCATCCGTCACAATTTGGCCCAGGTACTTAAAACTGGTCACTCTCTGCAGTTCCTCATCATATAATTTAATTGAAGGAACACGAACTGGAATGGGTGCACCTGACTTAACCTTGAAAAGCAGAACTTTACTTTTTGCTTTATTGTAGGTCAGTCCATGTTCCCCAGCGTAGGTCTCGCATATAGCCAACATCTTACGAATAGCACCTACCGATGGTCCCAGCAGCACCATATCGTCCGCGTAGCTAATATTACTGACGCATACACTATCAATATGACAACCGGTATGAGTGCTGCTGAGCTCACCGATAAGGTCATTTATGTACAAGTTAAATAACAAAGGAGAGGTAAGCCCCCCCCTGCCTCACGCCACACTCCATGCCATATATATATAGCCATATATAGCCCACCACGCTGGCCTCATGCGGATTGGTGGACTTACATACCATAGAAATTCTAATAAATCGCTATGGTATGCAGGTTTCCTCACGATGTTTTCCTTCACCGTTATAGTGCGTTTTTATCTTATATTTATACACGCATGGCTCCGAAAAGTCAGAAGTGTGCCCTGAGATTCCAACCCGCAACCAGCGTGAACATGTTGGCAACCGCGTCTGGTCCATTCACCAACAGGCCACCACGCACGTAACGATACGTTTTAGTTTAAGATATGTACTTAAATTTATTGTACTAGTACGTACAAACTTCTGTTTTCGGGGAATTTATTTTGTAAAGCTGACAACACAAACCTTTGGCGGCAGCTACGCGTTAATACAATTTTTCTAAGGGTATTATTGATGTCTGAAGACGCTTTTCTTCCTACGTAAAATTTAATACCTGAAGCACGACATAAAAGAGTAGAAATTAATTAATTGGGAACTAAAAGCAAAACATTTCCTAGCAACACCAGAATGGAGTACACGAGCTGTCAGTTGGAGTATTTATAGCACGACTGCCACATTTTGAGCATCGTCACTTATTCTTGCATTTATTAAAAAAAATATACACAAGTACAAATAATTCAATAAGACGTAAACTATTTCAAGAAACATTATTTTTAAATAACATTCTTTGTTTGTCCACATTAGTCTAAAATACATAGTATAACGGAAACAGGAAAAGTAAAATATATTTGGTGTTTTTTTCTAAATTATTTATTTCTTGATTGTACATCTCGGTGTAATAATATTTTTTTGTTATTGTTTTAGGTGTTTCTGAGAGTTCATTACGCACGGATAGCGTAACATGGCGCTGAAAAAGGTGGAGTGTTTTCGTCTAAAGAAAAGAAAAGGTCGTCCTGCAAAGGCAATAGATGATTTTGATACATGTGCGATTCGACAGAATTTTTTTTTATATCGTTCAAAAAGAAGTGCCTACAATTAGTTAAATATAAGCCAAATAAAGGGAAGACATTGGTTATGATGAGCGATACAGCAGACTATTGCATAATAAATAAAATATTTTTAACGAAACAGTATTTTTTATTCCCTTATAACTAATTAAATATATTTATGGCGATTTCATATGTTTTGTCAGGAAAAATAACCTTTATTATTTCTTATTTATACGGTCTACCGTATAATAATTTAAACAAAGTATCAAGATAGATTGTATCGCCCTAACTGTGTTGCCACACAAACGATGGTGGCGCCCTCATTGATTTTCTACTCTTTTGTGTCGCACTAAATAATGCAGAAAAAATAAATACATTGAGTAAACAACCAATGGCGGATATGTCAGCAACTGGCAGGCAGATTGACAACTTCAAATGACGTCTTTGTTTCCAGTTTTGGCCACCAGGCCAGATAACTTGTGGCTCTATACATGTGGCTCTGTTAATAAAAAATAATAAAAAATAAAAAAAGAAACAATGCTCAAACTCACAACTGATTTGTTTTGTAACATTTGTAATTGGAACGTAAACGTCAAAAATTAAAATGATAAATTCGTTTTCAATTTATGTTTTTCTGTTTCTTGTTAATTCTTAATTGTGTTATGTTCAAATAAACAATCTGTGAGACATGGGGAACTAAACGCCATCGTCTATGTTGCCAAATCTCGCATTATTCCACTTTTTTCAACATTTTGGTCCGTAATTTTGAATATTATTCGTCTGATGTTTAATTTTCTCATCATTGATACATGATGGATATACCAACAAACAACCTTGCAGCACAGCTCCACAAACTTTGCACATTGTTGTCAGCTGATCCAGGTAAGGTTCTAATTTCAAAACAATTCTGTCAACTTAATTTTATTATTTATGTTTACATCGGCATTTTAGAGCGTGTATGTGTTTATCAAAGAATATGAAATCTTTACTATCAAATTTTTCAATAGGTATTTTATTCCACAGTTAAGGTTTTTAGGAATATTTGTTTTTATATAGCAATGTATATTGAAAGCTATATTGGTATGAAATTTGACAGTTAATACAATGATTTAATTTACAGATAGTGCATATGAATTGGCAGTATCTTATCTTTCTTCCACTGGAGAGAAGAATCGGACTGTGCAAGATGAAAGAATGCTGTGTCAAAAGATTCACTCTCGGCTGGCAAGTGTCTCAAGTAGGGATGCTGACAAATTCAATGAATGTTATTCTAAATTGAAAAATTCTGTAAGTGTTATTGCATACAATTTTATACAACAAACACAGTTAACTGGATATGTAAGAAACATGGTACAGTAACATATTGATAATTGAGTTGTAATATAGGTAATATTAATAACTGCATGCCTGAAGTCTCTAAGACAAAAATGACTAAATATTATGCATCATCTTCAAATTAATATGAAAGGTGCATGTTGCAGAACTATGGCTTTTCCACCGAGCCCACTGTCAACAAAGCTATCTGTCATTTTAATTTCATGTTCATTAAGTATTAAACAGTGAAATAAGTTTAACTTGTCTTATATTTAGACAAATGTTCTTTTCAGTTTATACTAAAGCAGCGGGTATCTGTGCTAACTTTATTGTTGGCCTTGTCTGATATTCCGCAGTCATCAGAACCCACGCAGCAGTTGTTTCCTATTCCTCATCTTGCCACTGTTGTGAGTATGCAGTAATAGAAAATAATTATATTTTTTTAAAAATGGTTGACAATATATTATACCTACATATAAATAAAATTGAAGTGTCTGTTTTAAGAGTGAAAATAAAAAAAAATGTCCTACTACATATTGTTATATACACAATACCAGTGCTGAAAATGATATTTAATTTTTTTTTGTCTGTCTGTTTGTTCCGGCTAATCTCTGAATTGGCTGGACCGATTTTGACGGGACTTTTTTAGTCAGGTAGCTGATATAGCAAGGAGTAACTTAGGCTACATTTATTTTAGAAAATAATCTTTTATTTTAGAAAAATACAGTAGTACTGTCCAGTACCGCGCGCAGTTGTCACGAATTAATATCACATTTACAAAATATTGTATATTAAGAAATTTTTCAATAAACCTAATACAAAAAACTGAAACTAAATGTGTAACGGGAGTTTACCGCCGCTCGCTAAGAGATGGCGCCACCGTAGAATTAGATCGCGGTATGGTTTCGTTACAATGGTTGATAATTAAAATAAAAATGCAAAAACAAAAAAAAAAAAACTAAATAAACTAATTAACTTTTTGTTAAATTCCACGCAGGCGAAGGCGCGGGCACAGCTACTTATGTGATAAATCTATCTTGTATAAGCAATTAATGGAATGGTATTCAAAACATAATTATTGTGATACAAAGATATATAATCAACACATCCTATAGTATTTTTTGGCAATTTTTGTAGAAATCAGGCACTGGTGTGTCTGCTGCTACATCAGCCACTAGCAAGAGCACACTGGGTTCAGTCAGCTGGAACAGTAATAAGCAGCATGGATCCAATCAAAGCCTGCCATCTAACAACATGGCAATGGTTTTGCAATCTACTGGTAAGTGATAAGGTGCAACCAACCATACTTGCATGGTAAATGTTTTATAGATTTCACATATTATTGAAGTATTTTTTTTTATTTTTTATTCTTGTTTAAATTAGGGGTTTTTGACGACATTTACACCATGTCAACCCCATCGTATCCTAAAATTATCTTACATCTTAATCTAAATGATTCAAAAATTTGAAAATTGATATAGCTGTTTTAGAGAGAGGCTCTGATAGGATCGTTTGAAACATCCCAACATCTAATAAATTAATTTTGGAGGCTGTTATCAGAGAATCTCTTACAATCTTCGTCTTGACACACTCCATCAACAAATGTTGGACATCTTCTATGGTGCCACAATCTGCACAATAGGCTATTTGACTAATTTCTGAAAACCATACCACATTATGAAGCGGGGTCTATAGACCTTACAAATGAAGGTTATTTTTAATTACTATATCTATATCATTTGAAAATAAATTTACAAAATACACTGAAAAATTACACTGTCAAAACGCTCTGTCTGACAATGTGGCGTTTAGTTTGTAAACATCCGTTCCACAGATTCGTTCGCATATATCACTCATTCTTAAATCATCCATAGATCAATCAATCAGTCAATCGTCCGAATGAGTTTTTGCATTGAGGTAATAATAAGTAATAAATATTACAACTGGAGCGGATTATATTATAGATCAAGTCGGCATTGCTGCAGATACGACACTTCATATATTTGTTACATTTGTTACGTAATGTTTCAGAATAAAGTAAAACGAAATATAAAAGCCCAATATAATCATGCATTTTTAATAACTTATAAAGCTACATTATTATAAAGATTTTAAAAACAACAAAACCTATTAGCCTTAACCTATAGGCTATTTGACTGTATAAAAATAATGACTTATTTGTTTCCATCCGTGTAAATAATTTAATTTTAAACATATTTCATTATCATACATTAAAAATATTGTATATTTTGTCTAAAAACCACAATAATAATTTAATTTATTTTGAGTTCGCGCCACGTGATCGTAAACGATTTGATTGGCTATGACGTCATGCATTAGTATGAACTACTCACGTACAGGAAATGAATGGGATTGATAACGGCATAGATGCAAATTAAATATTAAAGATATCTTTAAAACGCGTTATTTGTCATTTGTACCCGTGAATTAATAATATTATCATGTCCAATGTAATAAAATGTGAAGAAAGAAAAAAAACTATTTTTTTTTTGACAAAACCTCATTCGGACTATTGATTGATTGATTGATCTATGGTTGATTAGAGAATGGGTGATATGCGAACGAATCTCTGGAATGGATGTTTACGAACTGAACGCCACATTGCCAGATAGAGCGTTTTGACAATGTAATTATTCAGTGTATTTTGTAAATTTATCTTTAAATGATATAGATATAGTAATTAAAAATAACCTTTATTTGTAAGGTCTATAGACTCCACTTCATAATGTGGTATGGTTTTCAGAAAATAGTCAAATAGCGTATTGAGTTATCCTACTAAAAAATACTTTTGTGTCAAAAATATGGATAGTGAAAAAATATATTTACAATATCCAATGTATCTAATAATAAATATATTAAATAAAACAAATAAACGAATTTTTCTATATTTACCTATTTGTCCGTAACATTAATCTTATTCTATAATTTTGTTAAAATATGACATTTGTCAAAACGGCTTTGGTATATAATCTAATTTATTAATATTTTTGCTACTTTATTCAAATTATCGTTAATTTACGTATGGAATTAAATTCTATATTTTTTTCAAGTGAACTGGAATGGTTATTACATGTCTTCAGTTGGGAGTACGGTATTTTTAAAGCAATTAGAATAAATAGCATAAATGACAACTGTCATAGCCGACTGTCAGCGTAAGGGTACATGTACCCTTGCAAATGTTCCAAATTATTTGGTCTAGATCCCCTGCAGTTGTATACCTCAATGAGTTTTTGTCAAAAAAAATAGAATTATATTTCTTTCTTCACATTTTATTACATTGGACATGATAATATTATTAATTCACGGGTATTAATGTCAAATAACTCGTTTTGAAGGTATTTTTAATATTCAATTTGCATCTATGCCGTTATCAATCCCATTCATTTCCTGTAGGTGAGTAGTTCATACAAACGCATGACGTCATAGCCAATCAAAATCGTTTACGATCACGTGGCGCGAACTCAAAATAAATTAAATTATAATTGTGTTTTTTAGCCAAAATATACAATATTTTTAATGTATGATAATGAAATATGTTTTAAAATTAAATTATGTACACGGATGGAAACAAATAAGTCAATATTTTTTATACAGTCAAATAGCCTATTGGGAGTAGCACTTTTTCCCATGAGGTATTGGAACTTGTTTGATGGAATGTGTCCGGAACGAAGTCTATTACCTATTATTATTAATTGTCTATTTAATTTAGAGTGAGCATACCAGGGAATGTGAGGAGGTTCACTTTGTATTGTTTTAAACCAAATTCCTTTTTCGAGAGATCTAACATTAAAATATTCCTTCCAATCTTTATTACAATTTATTTTAAATTTTGACAGTGTTTCGAAATAACTAGGGTGAATATTTAGAAAATAGCTTTCAGTAACGGATTATTTAGCCAGTTTGTCAACCTCCTCATTTCCCGTTAGGCCAACATGTGACGGAACCCTAATTATATTAATCATTAAAATATTTGTTAAAGACCGTTCTCAAGAGCGCAACTGCGTGCGCGACGCGGTGCTGGCGGCGACGGGCGTGCGTGCGCGCGGCGCAAGTGGCGTGCCGCGCCCCATACAGACGCTCTACTCGCGCATTGCGCACCTTGGCTTCCTACACGACAGGCTGAAAGAGTTTATCGACCCTGCTTCCGGACTTATGCCCCACGGTAAATGTGTCTTCATTTTGTATTGGAAGATTATTGAGACCATTTTATTAACTCGAGTGTCCTTTTCTAGGTTTAATGGGAGAGGGACTGGTAGCGGCTATTAGAGAAGAGCTCACCGAATACTATCGAAGCGTTGCCTTATTGCAATCTCAGGTATAATGATTAATATGCTTGATAAACTAAAGTATTTTATGTGACTTTTCTTATGATTGACACGTATATTGTGTGCGATAGGCGTGTGAGGGCGACGGCGGCGGCGCGACATTGCGCCGTGTGTGTGTGTGGGCACAGGAGCCGCTGCACCGCCTCACGTGGCTCGCCAACATAGCACACACTGCGCACCATAAGAAAGGTAGTGGCATGCTATCATTTTTATATAATTAAATGGGACTTTTGATGAAAACTCCATGAAAATTCCAATCTTTTGTTATTTCCAAGCCACAGATCACTCCCAATAGATACCTAATGCAAGGCAGCGGTTGTGCCCAACACATATAAGCTATCAGATAGATATAAACCGATGCCGAATGTCGCGTCATCAGTGTCGTCCAAGTAGTGGACCCGCACATGTCGTCGCACGTTAGCGAAAATTACATTTTGGGAACCTAATATTACAGTTAAAAATGATTTGTTCAATAAAGAGGTGTGCAAAAAACTCAAAAAAAATAAAGTATCTAAAAAAACGCAATAAGTTTTCATCGATAACTAATATTCTTTAAATTAATTTGGTCCTGAGCGAGCTCAATTTATACTGGTTAATGGATCAATGTCTAGTTCGGATGGAGAATCAGCCGTCTCTTTTTCGCATAGCAATAACCGTAATAAGCCATCTTTTTTTGGCGAAATCACGCGTTCTTCTAGTGTTTGACGCATGTTTATAATATAATTCCCAGAAATATCGATATTGTATAATAAAACAATAATGTAAATTAATTTTACTAAATGACAATATCACAAAATATATATTGATTTAAATAAAAATTGCTAATTACCATAATTAAGTTATTTTATGTAATTTGAAATAGTTAAATTTGTTAACAAGGTACTTTTACAATATTTTTTTATTTATGATTATCTTTGGCGTAATTAAGGGGGGAGGCTGCTTTAGAAGCTTAAAAAAAATCGATTTTTTCGAGGATTTTTTGGGAAGGAAAGATATATTTGATTGAAACGAAGATTTCAGGTTTTATTGTTATGTATTTCAAGAGTCTTCTCAAACTTTTTCATCAAAATATATGTCATATTATGCGTGGTGCAAGCATTTCGCCGAGGCGCCTCGAGTATGCATGTGTCGTGCGGCGGGAAAGATGCAGGTCGCAATTTTCATCTGAAACTAAAAAACCAAAAAAAATTTTTTATTTTCAATAGTATACTCGAGGCGCATCGGCGAAATGCTTGTACCACGCATAATATGACATATATACTGGGTGGAATCGCTTATCGACACGAAAAAAATTGTGCATGGCAAGTACATGATTTAGAACACTTTGGCATACTTATTTTAATTTTTTTATGTTTTTGTTTATGTAGTGTAAAATTAATTTACCACTATTAGTTACTAATTTAGAATAAGTTATTCATAAAACAACGTTGTTTAGAGAAAGATGACATAAATGAAAAAAATCTTCATAAATACACATTATTGTTACCCTACTTTATACAATATGAATTCGAGTAGAAACTTCTAAATCTAAGTAATAAAATCCTTTGATCGCGCCGCCCTCACCGCCGCGCCGCGCCGCCGCAAGCGCAAGTACAAAGCGTGCCGCCGCCGCGCCGCCCGCTCCCGCGCCGCCGACACCTTCCAGGGATCTTGCCACTTCCTCAGTCGTGCGAAATTCGGTACCGAGTGACGTTGTACGAAATTATTTTGGTTATTGGTTAGTTTCTTGCGGTCAAAATGAGTGATTACACGAACAGTGAGTATGTGACAATAATGACATGCTATGTTCGATCCAATGATAACTTGGGTCATGCAAGAAGGATGTATGCAGATCCAGAACATCTGCAGTCTTTGCGTAGGAATGGTATCATGAATGATGAATCCACGAGTTCCCAGCACAAGAACTATTTTAACAACTTATCCGAGGCTACTCGATCATGGTAAGTTCAGACTTCCTAATCATGCAAGAATCCGTGACCTACGACAGCGAAGTCGTCTATTCTCGACTTTATTAAAACGTTTAAATAAAAACATATGCAGCTTTTTCTAAGATAGTAGGTACGTTATGAAAATAATAATGTAAATCTTAACAACTTACCAACAACTAAATTTACTTAAATGATCCTAACACACTAAAATTCTAAATAAATCAAAATGTTATATGGTAATATTTAGAGTAATAATACCGATAAATAGGCGCAAAGTAAATTCAAGGTCGATGCGCGACAGTCAGCTGTTGTGTGGCGTGACTCATACACTCGCGCGCCTGAGTATTGATATGTTGCACTTTTAAGTGTAGGGTGATTTAGATAATATGCGTTTTGGGGATATCTTGTACTGATGTTGTTTATGGGGTAGTTTGTAGTTTTTAATGATAAATCTCGTATATAACGTTAATTTCACATAAACAATACACTATTAAATTTTCCGGACGATAAGCGATTCCACCCAGTATATTTTGATGAAAAAATTTGAGAAGACTCTTGAAATACATAACAATAAAACCTGAAAGTTTCGTTTCAATCAAATATTTCTTTCCTTCCCAAAAAAAATCCTCGAAAATATCGATTTTTTTAAGCTTCTAAAGCAGGCTCCCCCCTTAAATTTTTATTTTATTTTATTTTATTTATTAAAGGATTTCCCACAAGGAATACACATAGCATTAATATAATAATCTTATATATAAAAATGAATCGCAAAATGTGTTGGTAACCGCATAATTCAACAACGCCTGGACCAATTTGGCTGATTTTGGTCTTGAAATATTCGTGGAAGTCCTGGGAAGGTTTTAGGGGTGAGAAAAATAGGAAAATTTCTGAGGAAGATACTAAAAACCTTTTTTTTGGGTATCGTTTAAGCGTGATGCGTCCAGCCAATATAGGATGATCTTTGTTTATTTGACGGGAGACGTAAAAGACGGTCCAGCTTCAACTACCACCCAACGTAAAATGATCTATCTTTCCATTGTCTTTCATTGACGGCTGACGAAATAGAACAAAATTCAAAAATTGTGTACATCGTGTATATCGTGTATATAATATTATCTAGATACGGCGTCTTGCGCATAATTTTGTGAAATGTAAAATAAAACGATGTCCATATCTACCAAAATCGCCCATTGTTTTTTGAGATTATTGCAACAGTTTTAAACAAGGTATACTCTATCGAAGCGTTTTGCCGGAGTACACCAAAATATATCTAATTATAATTTTTCGTTTTCATAAACGACATTGTTTTTTGAATTTATACTTTTAGATGCGCTGGGGGACATATTTAAATTTCGCATTAGTATTGTTTTCAGACTCAAGAATAAAAAAAATATTGCTACGTTGATGCCGTATCTAGACATTATAATGAAACGATATGCAGTTTTATATTTTTAAATATTTGTTCTATTACTTACGTCACCTGGTAAGGCAGTATGAAGGTTTTATTAATTTGTATATGGTAACGTAATAGACGCGACTGCCAACAAGTTAACGATGGTCACGGGTTCAAATCCCAGGGCACACCTCTGACTTTTCGGATTAATTTCTACGTGAAATAAAATCCGCCAACTCGCACTAAGCAAGCAGGGTGGACTATAATATCTTCTTCTATAATATAAAAATGAATCACAAAAAGTGTTGGTAAGCGCATAACTCAACAACGCCTGGACCAATTTGGCCAATTCTTTTTTTAAATGGTTATTATTACTTTATTACTAACAAAAAGTAATGGCGTGCAATATTATTAGGAAAAACAGCATTTTGGTGCTGAAATAAGGGACGTAATATTGGATGGACAATAAAAAACGCTAAAGTTTTTAATGTCAAAATTTCATAAGGCAATCTTTATATGTACATATATATGGAGAGACGGGATATAATAGAGTGGAAGGTACGGGAGAGGGCTGGGATAGCTGACAGATTTGATAGGACGAAATGTAAATGCACGTTATAAGACGGGATGGATAATAAAAGAGAAAGGACGGGACGGATCGGGAAGAGACTGAACAGACGGATGAGACGGGATTGAGCCAGACAGTAGGATAGCTATGTCAAGTTTAGGTATACAAGAGATTAATACGAAAAATAACATGTATTTGGTGTGGAGTGGAATCAAAAAATATATGCACCCAGGCGAAGCTGGGTCGGGCCGCTATATGTATATATATATAGATGTATATGGAGAGAAGGGACATAAAATAAAATAGAATGGAAGGTACGGGAGAGGGCTGGGATAGCTGACAGATTTGTTAGGACGAATGTAAATGCACGTTATAAAACGGGATGGATAATAAAGAGAAGGGACGGGACGGATTGGGAAGAGACTGAACAGGCGGATGAGACGGGATTGAGCCGGACAGTAGGATAGCTACGTCAAGTTTAGATATACAAGAATTTATACGAAAAACAACATGTTTCTGGTGTAGAGTGGAATCAAAAAATATATGCACCCAGGCGAAGCTGGGTCGGGCCGCTAGTATCACATAAAAATGTATTTACAATTAAAATGTAAGAACCCCCTTTTCCGCAGATTCTATTATGGGTAAATAAAATATCAAAGACAATTTGTGAGAATTCTTTAATCTTTATTATTGACAAAGTTCTGAAACTTTATTTTAATTTAAAATAAGTAATTAATATTTATGTCTAGCCTAGCAGTGTTTGGTATGTCAATTTCATGTTCCACATCAGCAATGCTTTTCATTCTTCAAATATTATCTGACACCGCTGTGGCACTCATAATGTTTAAAGTTGTGTGCAATCCCAAAAGACTTTTTTACTGGAAGGTGTGGAAATCTTCATTTCCCAACACCATAAGACCTGAAATAAAGATGAAAGAAAGATGTAAAAGATGGAAGAGCAAAATATTAATAATAATAACTTTGAGTAGTGTTTCTGTTTTTATATGAGCCGCATTGTTGCAATACTCTATGGCAGACATTGAGCAGTGTTATTAATAAAGTAGTATGTGGATATACACTATCTCCAATTAGATATCTATTACTATTTTATTATATAACTTCTTCACATTGTACTGAAAATAAATATGTTATTTACAAAAAATAAAAGATTTAAAGTGAAAATATGTTTTGATGATTTCTATCAGGCTATACCCTTTTGAAACTAGGGAACTATTAGGAAACTACTTACAATAATATGTATTAATCCTAATATATTCTCTTAACCATTCTTCCAACTTAATTGTCATATTTGTTGCATCTTAAATTATTATTTGCCAATATGGCGGGTCATAGCTGCACAAAACAATTGAATATAACACCATTTTCACCTATGTACCACAATAAAGTAGGTATTTTGAATTTGAATTCCTTCAAAATATAAAGTATGAGATAAATACCTTTTAGCAGAGTTGTTAAATGAGCCCCAGGCTAGCGTTCCAATACATTCATGAAAAGTAACTGTGCAATACACATTGCTTGAACAATAATGCCTTTATTTTCTTAATTCTTCTCCTATATTTGAATCTAAAAATAAAAATATTAAGATTAATACATTGTGATCAGATAATTGATATAATACTAAGATTTACTATGTTAAAATCATAGACGATATTAATACATAATTATTGATTAATCCTAATATATCTAAAGGTAGTCATTACTAAGGTGGCTCTATGGGAATATAATATGGGCAATGAATTGCACCAAAGATTCTTGGGAAAACTGCAATTTTATGAAATCCATGCTGTGTGTTGTCTAATATTTTTACATATTGATAATATAGCTCAGTTATAGCCTGAGGCACATCAGTAATGATTCGGCTGACTGTGCTTTTGATACCCAAAAATAGTTACCGGCTGAACATGCATTCTCCCCAGTACGTAAAACCATAATGATAGCAGCAGTTAATGGAACAGTGACACATTATTGTTCCCGAGCTGTTACATTTATTATAGAATATATGATTTTGGAAATTATGATTTTTAAGTTATAAAAGTGTATTGAATAATTCAATACACTTTTATAACTTAATGAAATATTTAATATGTATGCTTACCAGGAGGAAGGTTCCTTGCAGGCTGGGTTTAAATGTAGAAATAAACATAATAGCTGATGTATTATTTCATCTAAAAAGTAAATCTGTAAATAAATTCTGAACTAGAATATTCACATAATTTTTTGGTTCTCATAAATTATAATCGGCGTCAAATACACCAGCTTTAAACATTTCTTTATCACTTTCATCACTGAATATATTAATGTCACTTTATTTTGCTGATTTCTTCCATAAAAATACCACATATCTGAGATAATCGATGTATTATCCACCATATTGCAGCGATATTAGAAAACGTTGACAGCTAGTTAAACACAAATAACTACAGTAGTTCGAATCGTTATCGAAACGCGTATATTTTAATTTGTATGGAATTTCCTAACTATGGTTAGCGAGAGCCCTCCCATTGATAGATACAAATCATAGATATATTTATTCATCTGTCAACGATTATTGAAACCGAAAAATGACAGAACTCATACTAGAGTTAGCGATTTTAACTGGTAGAAAAAGACAGACAGAGTATTGCACCCGGCCGTAAATGACGATTGATCAGTTTTCGACCGGAGAGGAAAAATGATTAAATTACTAAAATGGCTATTAAAAAATAAGGGTTGATCGTAGAAGGGTGAAAATTGAGGATTGTATGTATTTTTGTATGTTGTATCATAAAAAAAATAGAAATTAAAAATTTTGTCTAAAAAATACAAAAAAAATTTAGGGGTGGACTACCCCTAACATTTAGGGGGATGAAAAATAGATGTTGGCCGATTCTCAGACCTACTCAATATGCTCACAAAATTTCATGAGAATCGGTCAAGCCGTTTCGGAGGAGTTCGATTACGCACCCCGTGACAGAAGAATTTTATATATTAGATATAAATTACACGTTAAAATAAAAAAGTACAATAATCCTCTAGACATAGTTGAATTTGAGTACATAAGAAAAGACTGTTCAAGATTTAAACAGAGATGTTATAGTGAATATATTGAAAATATTGAAAATGCAATAACAAGGCATCCTAAGCATTTTTGGACACATATTAAGAATCTCCGTAAGTGTAGCTCTTCGTATCCTTCCCATATGACCCTGGGTGATGAGTGTGCCGATGGCACTGCAGATATATTAAAGTTATTTGTTAAACAATTCTCATCAGTTTTTGAACCTATCATGAGTGATCAAAGCGTACCGTTGACGAAAACACATTATATCTTACCTGAGTTAAGTAACTTTTCTATATCTCCAGACGCCATAGCTAAGAAACTCTCTAAGCTTGATCTATCAAAAGGCGCCGGTCCCGATAAAATACCACCAGTTTTTCTGGCTGGATGTGCTCACTCATTATCACTTCCTTTATCAAAGATCTTCAACAAATCACTTCTTTCAGGCACTTTTCCAAATGAATGGAAACGGGCTAAGATCGTTCCTATTTTCAAAAGCGGTAAACGGGACTTGGTTTCTAACTACCGCCCAATTTCGATACTCTCGACTATGTCAAAAACTTTCGAGTCACTTGTCTACCCTGTTTTTTATAATCACGTTAAAAATTACCTATCTCCTAATCAACATGGTTTCATGGCAAGGAGATCCACAAATACTAACTTAGTTACATATGTAAACACCATAAACGAAGTAGTTGACCAAGGTCTTCAAGTGGACACTATTTATACCGACTTCTCTAAGGCGTTTGACAAAGTTAACCATGTCATATTAGTTAGGAAACTGCAATCAGTTGGTATTACTAACGCTGTGCTTAATTGGTGCATATCTTATTTGCAATCTAGACCTTCTACTGTCGTACTGAATAGCCAAGAGTCAGATACTCTTATTGCGACATCTGGAGTGCCACAAGGCTCAATATTGGGGCCTCTCTTTTTCAACATCTTTATTAATGACATTTCTAATGTATTCACAAACTCCACACCCTATTTGTTTGCCGATGATCTCAAATTACTTCGCGTTATTCGAAATCAACACGACACAAAACTCTCAGGCTGACTTGGATCATCTTGGTGAATGGTGCGAACGTAATAAAATGTTCTTAAATTACAATAAATGTTTCCACATAAAATTTACCCGCAAAAGATTAAAAACTGAATCCACCTACAATATACGGGGGAACAAATTGACTGAGGTAGACGTGATCAGGGACTTGGGTATTCTTCTGGATAATAAGTTGACTTTTACTTTACATTATGATAAAATGGTAACCGCAGCTTACAAATCCCTCGGTTTTGTTCTACGTAATTCCAAATTGTTTAAAAAGCCGAGCACCTCAATACTTCTATACAATAGTTACGTTAGAAGTCGACTTGAATACTGTAGTGCTGTCTGGAATCCGCTGTACAAAGTTCATGAAATTAGAATAGAACGCGTACAGAAGAAATTTATAAGTCATCTAGCCTACCGATACGGAAAAACAACATCGACCAGCTCATACAACGATAAACTTGATTACTTTAATCTAAAGCTTAAACATCGACGCATTCTATCCGATTTAATTTTTCTGCACATATTGCTTAATAATTACATCGATTGTTCAGCGCTGCTCAGCAAAGTCTGTATTAACGTACCTAGTAGAATGCCTCGGTACCCCTGTTCATTGCTTAAAGCCCCTCCATATCGAACAAACCTCGGCAAACAATCACCCATTGTCAGATTAACACAGGAATATAATTCGATTGTAAATTATTCGAAAGAAATGGACATTTTTAACACTACACCAGCCAAGTTCAGAAGACTATTAATGGATGCAATACAAACCCAAGAAACGTAAATTCGGACGCACGTTAACGTATTTAACTGCACATTTGCATGTTTTCTGTTTCTTTCATGTGATCTCATTTTCTTAATTAATTTAATTTAATTGTTTAATTTATAAGACCATATTTATTATAATAATTTTATGTTTTTTAATTTTATTATTTGTTGCATTAATACAAATTTTGATTTTGATTTTAATTTAGTTTGTTAATTTGTTTAATTTTGATTTTAATTTCAATTTAGTTTGTTAATTTGTTTTAATTTGTAATTTAATTTCACTTTGTGGTAAGCAAACTTTGAGCTTGTTTTGATTTCCTATAATTGAGGAAACACGCTGATTGTATTATATGTGATACTAGCGGCCCGACCCAGCTTCGCCTGGGTGCATATATTTTTTGATTCCACTCTACACCAGAAACATGTTGTTTTTCGTATAAATTCTTGTATATCTAAACTTGACGTAGCTATCCTACTGTCCGGCTCAATCCCGTCTCATCCGCCTGTTCAGTCTCTTCCCAATCCGTCCCGTCCCTTCTCTTTATTATCCATCCCGTTTTATAACGTGCATTTACATTCGTCCTAACAAATCTGTCAGCTATCCCAGCCCTCTCCCGTACCTTCCATTCTATTTTATTTTATGTCCCTTCTCTCCATATACATCTATATATATATACATATAGCGGCCCGACCCAGCTTCGCCTGGGTGCATATATTTTTTGATTCCACTCCACACCAAATACATGTTATTTTTCGTATTAATCTCTTGTATACCTAAACTTGACATAGCTATCCTACTGTCTGGCTCAATCCCGTCTCATCCGTCTGTTCAGTCTCTTCCCGATCCGTCCCGTCCTTTCTCTTTTATTATCCATCCCGTCTTATAACGTGCATTTACATTTCGTCCTATCAAATCTGTCAGCTATCCCAGCCCTCTCCCGTACCTTCCACTCTATTATATCCCGTCTCTCCATATATATGTACATATAAAGATTGCCTTATGAAATTTTGACATTAAAAACTTTAGCGTTTTTTTATTGTCCATCCAATATTACGTCCCTTATTTCAGCACCAAAATGCTGTTTTTCCTAATAATATTGCACGCCATTACTTTTTGTTAGTAATAAAGTAATAATAACCATTTAAAAAAAGAATTGGCCAAATTGGTCCAGGCGTTGTTGAGTTATGCGCTTACCAACACTTTTTGTGATTCATTTTTATATTATAGAAGAAGATATTATAGTCCACCCTGCTTGCTTAGTGCGAGTTGGCGGATTTTATTTCACGTAGAAATTAATCCGAAAAGTCAGAGGTGTGCCCTGGGATTTGAACCCGTGACCATCGTTAACTTGTTGGCAGTCGCGTCTATTACGTTACCATATACAAATTAATAAAACCTTCATACTGCCTTACCAGGTGACGTAAGTAATAGAACAAATATTTAAAAATATAAAACTGCATATCGTTTCATTATAATGTCTAGATACGGCATCAACGTAGCAATATTTTTTTTATTCTTGAGTCTGAAAACAATACTAATGCGAAATTTAAATATGTCCCCCAGCGCATCTAAAAGTATAAATTCAAAAAACAATGTCGTTTATGAAAACGAAAAAATTATAATTAGATATATTTTGGTGTACTCCGGCAAAACGCTTCGATAGAGTATACCTTGTTTAAAACTGTTGCAATAATCTCAAAAAACAATGGGCGATTTTGGTAGATATGGACATCGTTTTATTTTACATTTCACAAAATTATGCGCAAGACGCCGTATCTAGATAATATTATATACACGATATACACGATGTACACAATTTTTGAATTTTGTTCTATTTCGTCAGCCGTCAATGAAAGACAATGGAAAGATAGATCATTTTACGTTGGGTGGTAGTTGAAGCTGGACCGTCTTTTACGTCTCCCGTCAAATAAACAAAGATCATCCTATATTGGCTGGACGCATCACGCTTAAACGATACCCAAAAAAAGGTTTTTAGTATCTTCCTCAGAAATTTTCCTATTTTTCTCACCCCTAAAACCTTCCCAGGACTTCCACGAATATTTCAAGACCAAAATCAGCCAAATTGGTCCAGGCGTTGTTGAATTATGCGGTTACCAACACATTTTGCGATTCATTTTTATATATAAGATATAAAAAGAGGAACAGTTGTTTTCTCTATAACTAGTCATTACAATTTCGAAAACTTCTAGCATAGTAATATCACCTGAATCAATCATTATTCTTAATTTGATTTATATTGTTTTAATTATAATAATATTCGTCAGTATTTAATTGTAGATTAGCACTGAAATGATTTCAGGTCTTTAAAGACAGATTGATTACAAAACTAAAGTAATGCAACTACGTAATGTTTTATTTTCACACTATTCTTCGTATTTATAAATATTATGGTCTTTGATTCAATTTAAATTTGTAACTCTGCTGCAGAAATAGGGCCGTAAAATTCATTTTTGAATTCATTCTTGTTGGTAAACATAAAACATAAAAATATAAATTTAAACTTCTTTTTTACATTTGACATATCATAAATCAGTCATACGTTTTGTTGTTCTATGTAAGCTTTGTATGAATTTTTAATTTGCCATTATTTGTCACAATACTTACATTATTAATATATTTTAACGTTTTATTCTTCTAATTATACATTAATGATGATTTATGATAATTCCAAAATAAAGTTAATAATTAACCTAATAAATATTGACCTCAATTAAAAGTGCAAAAATTAAACGTTTGGGAGGAACGGTTCTTACCAGAGATATATGCAATATCTACGTTCAGCGTTGTTATCCTAGTTTAGTTTTTGTTATTGAAACATCGGTTAAACAAAGATAGAAGACACATAATTATCGGGGATAATTTTTACCGCTTAACTGTCAATATATTATTGAACCCGGCCGTTAATTAGTTATCCCCGCCAGATGTCTACAGGTGTCACTTCTGACCCAGTAAACAGCACGGAGTAGGGATGAGAACGAAGCCGGTCTCCTGTTTCTCTCACACAATACGATTATTGTTTATGCATCAAGTGTAGTAGTAACGTTGACAATTATTATTTTGCTATCTCAGTGTAACTCTCATATTAAATAATAATTCCTATTTTATATATAAGATGTATATGGATGTTTATGGAGAGAAGGGACATAAAGTAAAATAGAATCGAAGGTACGGGAGAGGGCTGGGATAGATGACAGATTTGTTAGGACGAACTGTAAATGCACGTTATAAAACGGGATGGATAATAAAGAGAAGGGACGGGACGGATTGGGAAGAGACTGAACAGGCGGATGAGACGGGATTGAGCCGGACAGTAGGATAGCTACGTCAAGTTTAGGCATACAAGAAATTATACGAAAAACAACATGTATTTGGTGTGGAGTGGAATCAAAAAATATATGCACCCAGGCGAAGCTGGGTCGGGCCGCTAGTTTAAGTTTTAAAAGTTTTATTAGTTGGTTGGAGTACCAAGGCGGATATTTACTCTTGTGGCTCATTTTTCCAGGTACATATTTTTTAATAATCTCTTTAAGTTTGTCATAAAATGTTTTCACCATACTATTAACGTCGGAACAAAAGTCGAGTTCGACATCCCAGTTTATACTATCAAGGGATCTGATAATAGCCTCGTAGTCTGATTTATAAAAAATAAGCTTATAAAAAATATCCCAAACAAATGGGCATGTTTTTATTATTTGCTTTAAACCTGGTCTCAATTACTATTGGAGGATGGTATATATCAATCTTTCTGATTGGGTCAGCCACGTTGCAGATCTTAAGTCCATCAAAGTCTGTTAATACTAAGTCCAGAATTCTATTCTGATGATTAACAATATTATTTACTTGCATAAGATTATTTAGGGCTATAAAATCAAAAAACATGTCTTTAAGATGACCAGTACAGTGGTTATTGGTTGTGATGTAAAAGTTATCTGAAGTAGAAATATTCCAATTGATAGCACTCATATTGAAGTCACCTACAATTAATGTGTGGCTATTGCTATAACTTTCAATAACCATATTACAATTATCAACGAAGTGTTTTAGTGTATCCTGTTGTACTGGAGGGGGGAGATACACAGCACATATTTTAATTGACACTTGGTTACGACCGGAATTCAATTGGATTGTGACCCACAAGTCTTCACAATTACTCTCCCATTTAAACATGCGACATGACTGTATTTCATTAGACACGGCTATCAGTACTCCACCTCCAGTCTTTTTATGATTATTGAAGCTAGAAGTCTCGCGATCCCTTCTATAGACGGTAAAGTTGTTATCGAACAATTCGCAGTCAAATATATCACTACTTAGCCAAATTTCAGATAAGATATAAATATGGTACTCACTGTTAAGAATATGTTGACACACTTCGGATATATGGCCTCGAAGGCCTCGCGTGTTTTGATAGTAACATTTTATAATATTATTATTGAATGTTACAATTGGGAGTCATAAAAAACATGGGTGAAGTGGTATTTTTACATTAAACATTACATTAATGTCTTTAACCTATCATGGTTGTTCACAACTACAATATCGGAGGTTTCATCTTTTCTCATGAAAGTTCGCCCGTTACGAACCCATACGAATTTGAATCCCAGTTCTTTGGCACGTGTTCTAGCAGCTGCATGCAGAGCTCTATTCTCCGGAGAAAGATGTTCCACGACTTAGATTGGTTTTGGTGTTTCGGCCGCTATTCCAATGTGTGAGGTGTTAAGTTTATTTTTTTCATTTTTCTTATTGTATTTAATGACAGAAACAAGAAAGGTATCACGTATTCGGGGACTGCTGAACTTAACAAGAATTGACCTAGGTCTCTTGCTGTCTTTGTCCTTTTTAGCAATTCTTGTACAATGCATGATATCTGAGTCCTTTATATCGCAGTTGATTGCTTTGCTGAGCTGGGTAACTGTACTAATCAGGTTTTCAGGTCTATATTCAGGCACACACTGTAATTCTACATTCATGGCTCGAGCGTGCTGTTCAAATGAGTTCAATCGTATTGCAATGTCGGTAACAGAGTCTCGAAGTAGCATGTTGTCTTTCTCCAGTCTTTTTATTTGGGATGTTTTCTCCTCTAAAGTTTTCTTCATTTCTTCATATTGATCATTAAAGAACGCAAGGGACTGTTGGAAGCTACCAATCAGCTCAGTAATTTTGCTAAATTGCTCACGTAGTATGTCTTTCACTGTGTCTTGTACAACGTTATTCATTTCGCACCGAATCATTTCTCTGAGAGCACTAGCAGTTACTTGAGTCAAAAGTTGATCCGAAGCTTGAGTCAACGGTTCAGGTAATTTGTCATTATGACGAAGAATAGCATCGCTAACTTTGGACAATGAAGAATGCAGTTGACTAATTGATGTAGTTGTTATCGGTTGCGATTGCGAAGATTGCATGGCTGTGTTCATATTATTGACGGGAGGCTCGTTATTCAAACATGCAGGACACATCCAAGTGGTTCTAGTTTCTATTTGTGTCGACTGTTTATCCGTTGAGTTGGCACATACTGAATCATACCATTGGTGGCACGTACTACATTGCAGACCGTTTCTTCCTTTGATAATCTTCATGCAACCCGCGCATGTTTTTGATGACATTTTATAAGGCAGTTTTGTTAAGTAAGTATGCTGTTTCAAGTTGGACGCCCTCTGGCGAGATCAATTATTCTAATTGATAAATTTGTTTTATTTCAGAAATAGATTGACAAATTATGTTATTAGATGGCGTTCATGTATTACGATTATCGACAATTTAATAATGAAATTATGGCCATACAAAAAGTGCTAATCAATTCTGGTCTCGAACCCACAGTAATACGGTAGGCCAATATCAATTGTGGTTGGGCGTCGAAATACATTAACACTTAAAGTCTATTTTAGAAAATTCAAATTGTAACTGTTGTTGTGATTGTTAATCTAGGTTATCCAAAACTGACTCTTTATTGTTCGACACTTAAAGTCACACGGAGTACACTAACGGCCGGTTTCAATAATATATTGACAGTTAAGCGGTAAAAATTATCCCCGATAATACGTGTCTTCTATCTTTGTTTAACTGTGGTTTAACCGATGTTTCAATAACAAAAACTAAACTAGGTTAAGGGGATACCTCGAAAAATTTGGATTTTTTAAAAGCCTACATATCATAAATTACTAAGATTAGGTAGTCCATTTTCAGATATGTTTTAATTGATGATATAATTAACAATTTTATGAATCAAAATACATGATTACGCCACTTTGCCTTAACAAAAATACAGTCCAAAGTAGCAGCTGTTAAGTTTTTTAAGAACTCAGAACTCCTAACTTACCCCGTGTAGACACTCAAGATTAATTTGACATAAACATATTTTTAAATATTATTTTTTCGCGAGAAAAAAACAAGAAAAAAGTAAATAGTACGATGACAATAAAATAAAATATGGTTTGGCGCTTATGTTGTTTTATTTTGAGAAGCGCATGGGCCATCCTATCCCATTCTTGTACGTTACGGCCATATAAGCTATCTCATTGGGGGCGTTCCCGGCAGACGGCCGCGGGCCTTGGTGGACGACGGATCTGCGCTCGACGTTTCGAAATTCTAGCCCGCTGATTATTTTTTTACGTAATTTCAAATTTACGTAATTCTTATTATTTTAGGTGGTACTCTTTTTTGTTTGTACATTTTAATTTTTTTACATATATTTAAAAAATAAATAGCAGTATATATTAATTTTTAAGTTCATTTTTAACTAGCTAAGTTACCAAAATAAAAGAGAAAGGTCATTGACTTACGTATAAGCGCTCAACGAAATTAGTCGAAGGGAGCGTAACATTTTATACATTTTTGCCTCGTAATATAATTACGACGCTGAAGTCTCGGGTTCGAAACCGGGTCATTTTACTTTTTGTTTTTTTTTTATTTATCCGAATGGTTCTAAATCGATATTTGAAAGAACCATCGTTCCGAAAAAATTAAAATATTCTCAGAAAAAAAACATGTGGTCCGCATTTTGATTGATTTTTTTGTTATTGTTCGCGTGAAATTTTATTCATTTTGCCTCATAATATGATTACGACGCTGAAGTCTCGGGTTCGAGTCCCGGTCATTTTAATTATTGTTTTTTGTTATTTATCCGAAATGTTCCTAATCGATATTTGAAAGAACCATCGTTCCGAAAAAATGTAAATATTCTCAGAAAAAAGAATATGTGATCCGCATTTTCATTGATTTTTTTGTTATTATTCCCGTGAAATTTTATACATTTTTGCCTCATAATATGATTACGACGCTGAAGTCTCGGGTTCGAGTCCGGGTCATTTTAATTTTTGTTTTTTTGTTATTTATCCGAATGATTCCAAATCGATATTTGAAAGAACCTTCGTTCATGAAAACATGAAAATATTCTCAGAAAAAAATGTGGTCAGCATTTTTATTGATTTTTTTGTTATTGTTCCCGTGAAATTTTATACATTTTTGCCTCATAATATGATTACGACGCTATTCTAATTCGATATCTGAGAGACTCTTCATTTCCATAAACTAAATTCAAGGTCAGAATTGGTAATTCTGTGTCAGCCCATATATGTCCCACTGCAGGGCACGGGCCTCCTCTACAATCGAGAGTACAATTGAGAGTAGTTAGGCCACCACGCACTTGAATTGACAATTGGCCGATTAATTTCAACTTTCAACTATTACCTGAGCTTGTAGATCCACGACTTGTAGACTGCCTCAGTGGCGTAGTTGTACTAAGGTACGGTTACAAAGGTGAGGCCTCGGGTTCGAATCCCGGGTAGGGCAAAGTGATATTGGATTTTTCTATTCATTATCAGCCCAGAGTCAGGAATTTGTGCCCGATATGGCGATAGGCTCGCCACCTATCACATCGTGGGACGGAACATACATGGCGAAATGTGGGTCTTGGCACCTCTGCCTACCCCTTCTGGGAAAAAGGCGTGAGTTTATGTATGTATGTATGTAGATCCACGACATACGAGAAATATGAAAATAAGGGATCCAACGTAATCCCTATGATATGGACATTGCGATCATTGTCATCGAATTAATTCGGTTAAAATAAATTCATTTCTCGTTGTATTGTTCTTTCAGTATATATTATCATTATTTTTCATCTGATATCACAATATTTCTTGTTGCTAGCTCCTATAATATGAAGGCTACGCGATATTCCCACCAAGGACGCACCAACTTTTATTATCAATTGAATTTACTTATAACTTTTAATCGGGTTTTGCCCAATAAATATATTAATAGTGAATTAAATAGAAAAACCTTTTACCATATTATTCCGTTTCACTAAATTCAAAGTCAGAATTGAAAATTATGGTCGCCATTTTGAACTTTTTTGCTTTTGATTCGATTGATATCTAAGTCGATATCTAATGGTTCCTTCATTTGAATGAGTAAGTCAGAATTGATAGTTGAGGCCGCCATTTTGAACTGTTTTGTGTCTGGTCATGAACTGGCCATCATAATATTGTGATATTTTTCAAAACCATCCAGTATAATACCATTAGAAAAATAGTACCTTTCGGGAGCACCTCTATCAATAGACAGATGAAGACACAATCCCATCAAAAACATCCTGTAAAAAATTCCAAGTCTCGCAGCTCAGGGTTTCTACCTAAAAAAATTGTGAGATGCTACATGCATATACCGATACCAAGTCGATTAATTTATTTAGTCCTTGCGTAAGGGACCTTCTGTATAAAGTTATTACGTAAGCTATTATCATATACATATTAAAAATTCTTTACGTTATAAATAAATGGATCGCCTTGGCCATCGCATGAAACCATAATGTATCGTACAATTCATACATAATGCTGCTGGATGGCTGAATTTTTTTACAGGATGTTTTTGATGGGATCTCACGTCTTTTTTTAGAGTCCTACTTTTTTTTCTTTTCGTTACTTCTTACTTCTAGAATATCACCAACAATTTTTCATAAAGCCTCTGTCTTATAGTTTTTTCTTATTTTTGTAGGTGTCAATTTATCACAAATATCACGGATTTGATTATTAATATTCTTTCTTTCATGGTAATTGATATTTTGGAGCTATTTAGTCTATTTATTTGCAAGTTTTTCTTCGTTATGTCTTTCTAGAGGAATTTAGTACAGTTTCATGGGCTGAATACACCCTTTCCCTCTCAATACCCTCTCCTGTTATGCCTTTTATATACTAGGTATCTCAAGACTGCTACCGAAAACAAAGTCGGGTGGTAGTTTTAGTGAGTACAAACACAATGCAACTAAAAATTTCGCAAAGAAATGCGACAATTATGTTTTATGATTTTTTAAATATCGTCATTTTGGGTGGTAAATCCATAGCTTTTGCTAAAATATTAATTTAAACGCTTTTATACCTTAAGATTACTTATAAATAAAAGGGTATACACTATTATTTTAGGAAAAAAATGCATTTACCACCCAAATATTTATTTATTTAATTCTTTATTGTACACAATAAAAAGAAATAACAGTTTAGAGATAATACAAAACAACAAAGTACAAATGACGGTCTTATCGCTCTAAGGCAATTTCTACCAGACAACCATGGGATGGATATATGAGCAGGAAAAAAGATAGGGCAGTGTAAAATAAAGATGACGAAAGCATGGAGACAAATAAAATCATAAAAAACATATAAATACATTATATATATACATACCACATATACATACATATTATATACACATACATAATTATTTTACATATACATACTTATATACATTTATATAAGTATATATACCACAAATATGGTCATAGGTAAAAAATTAAAAAAAAAATTGACGTTTTTTTTGTAACTTTTTTTGTTGCATTGTGTCTGAAATCGCTTAAACTACCACCCGGCTTAGTTTTCGGTAGCAGTCTTGATATACCCTTTATAGACTAGCGACCCGGCCCAGCTTCGCCCGGGTACAAATAGATTTCTGTACAAAAATATGTACGTATTATTATTATACATATAAACCTTTCTACTTAGGCACGCTACTGCCGCCCTGGCCGGCCAGTACCGCCGCAAGCGCTACGTCCCGCAATTTTAAATCTGTAATATCTTCGAAAATATTCATTATCTCGTGCTGTAAAGGACCATATAGATCTATATTAAACCAACAATGTATTTAAGCTTTTTAATTGGAGAAGGATTAATGCTGTATTTTTCGTAAAAAGTAAATGACAAAAAAATGTTATTGTGGGATATCCATAAGAGATGGACATATACCATCGCGGAGTTTTCTGTAGACCTTCTCAATGTGTACAAATAATTACTACATTATTTTGATAAATCTCGTAGGGTTCAGCCTGCGTTTGCAATGTAAGCGGAAAAAAATTGATAATTAACGACATCACATTAGAAACCTCAAATATAACAGTATTTCTCCACTATTTAATGGATGTTATTATACACGTAAACCTTTCTATTGAATCACTCTATCTACTAAAAAAACCGCATCAAAATCCGTTGCGTTGTTTTAAAGATTTAAGCACACAAGGAGACAGAGAAAGCGACTTTGTTTTATACTATGTAGTGATACCTATCTAGAACTATATTCCATTATATACGGGTACAATTATTCATTAACTGCAAATGTAACTTTGTAATCCTATACATTTATATGGGATTACAAAGTTATTCACGCAGTTGGTGTATCTAGAACACTAGGCAGAAATTACGAAATGTTTAAATTTTTCCCTACTTAAGACACTAAACACTAATCTATACATACCGGGTATCTCAAGACTGCTACCGAAAACGAAGCCAGGTGGTAGTTTTAGTGACTACAAACACAATGCAACTAAAAGTTCGCAAAGAAACGCGACAATTATTTTTTATGATTTTTTAAATATCGTCATTTTTGGGTGGTAAATCCATAGTTTTTGCTAAAATAATAATTTAAACTCTTTTATACCTTAGATTATTTAAAAATAAAAGGGTATACACTATTATTTTAGGGAAAAATGTATTTACCACCCAAATATGGTCATAGGAAAAAAATATTTAAAATAAAATTGTCGCTTTTTTTTGCAACTTTTTCTATTGCATTGTGTCTGAAGTCGCTTAAACTACCACCCAGCTTCGTTTTAGGTAGCAGTCTTGATATACCCTGTATAAATAAAATTGAAGTGTCTGTTTTAAGAGTGAAAATAAAAAAAAATGTCCTACTACATATCGTTATATACACGATACCTGTGCCGAAAATGATATTTAAATTTTTTTTGTCTGTCTGTCTGTTTGTTCCGGCTAATCTCTGAATGGCTGGACCGATTTTGACGGGACTTTTTTTTCAGGTAGCTGATATAAGAAGGAGTAACTTAGGCTACATTTATTTTAGAAAAGTTATTTTCTGTCTGTTTGTTCCGGCTAATCTCTGAAATGGCTGGACCGATTTTGACGGGACTTTTTTTGTCAGGTAGCTGATATAATAAGGAGTAACTTAGGCTACATTTATTATAAAAAAGTTCTTTTATATTAGAAAAATAAAGTTTTTGTTAAATTCCACGCGGACGAAGTCGCGGGCACAGCTAGTTATATTCTAAATTTAAGGTTCTATGTCTGCTAGAAGTGCCTTAGACTTTTGATGATCGGTCAGTCAGTTAGTGAGTGACAAAATTAAGAAAGTTTGACTAGTTACAATTCTTAACTAGTGGTTCAAATTGAATGAAATTTTAAACATACCGTGTTTACACAATGCCTGCTTAGTAACTGAAAATTCAGGTTTCTTGCTTCGTTTAACCACAACGAAGTTATGGGGGGTTTAAAATGATCTGAATTGCTTCTAGAAAAGGATGGTACGACTGTGCCACTTTTTAGCTCGACTTGGTGGGGGCATTGCCGTGCCCCCAGATTTAGAATATTTTTTATACGAATCTATTTTATATGTCACTGAAAGTCTATATCTATACCTACTAATATTATAAAGCTGCAGAGTTTGTTGTTTGTTTGTTTGTTTGAACGCGCTACTCTCGGGAACTACTGGTCCGATTTGAATGATTCTTTCAGTTTTGGGTAGTTCATTTATCGAGGAAGGCTATAGGCTATATATCATCACGCTATGACCTATAGGAGGAAAGCAGTAGTGATATTTCTAGCAAATACGAGGATATTTTGTTCGTTTTTCTTGGTCCGATTGGTCAATATTCTAAACTGATAGTCAGAATTAAACATTTTGACCGCCATTTTTAAACGTGTATGCACCCGGGCGGACCCTGGCCCGATCGCTAGTATTACTATAAACTTAATATTTACAATGCTTTTCATAAAACAAAAGCAAAATAATTGTAATTGATATCAAATAATTTCGCCGAAAAATTTGTCTAGCGTAAATAAAAGAAACATTGTTAAACAAAAATTATCCCTATTTGGTTGTAAAGAAGGTTCAAACTGGAACGGGCGGGTGTGATCGCCGTCATTCTCGCGCCAAGCGCATAGCAATAATAATAAGAGCGTGAGCGCCGGTGTGACCGCACAGTTCCAAAATCAATAATAATTATTTTATGTGGAATTTAAACAATAATCTAATGTAATTACTTATCGTTTCCGCTCTGTGTATATACTTCAGGAATACCTAGTCAGTTTAGTTTGGTTGTTATTACAAAATTCAAATTTATTTCACACATTTTTGTTAAATTTACAGTTGTATCGTAAGTCAAAAATCACAAAACAGCAGAACTAAGAATGACATTCTTTTATAGGCGAAAGTCAGTGGTCAAATCACAGGTCAAATGAAGTAGAAACAAATAAATGATCGCTAGGCGCAATGCCTTTGGCGGCATTTATCAAAGGGCGCCTAGGCGATTAGCGCTTCACACTAGTAGAGTGAGTGACCGGCAAAACAATTGATACCTATCTTGTATTTATACAGATATTATTGTAAATATTTTTGAGGTTTTCGTAAAGTAATAGTTTAAAGTTCGTGTTTTACCACTTAGATTATAATAGATTTTTTATCAATACAAAGTATGATAACAATATATAGGCATATTGTCAGAATCATACGGATTATAAATATACATAGGTCTACATTAATTTGTTATTACTAATGTTAATAATACCAGTAGATAATATTTAATCGGGGAATGTGCGCCAGTAGCGCAGTGCCACGGCGTGATGCGGCAACTTTCGTTAACCACGCCCCAAAATGCTGCGAATATTTTTCGAGGTAGGCTCTTAACAATGCTGAACGTAGATATTGCATATATCTCTGGTAAGAACCGTTCCTCCCAAACGTTTAATTTTTGCACTTTTAATTGAGGTCAATATTTATTAGGTTAATTATTAACTTTATTTTGGAATTATCATAAATCATCATTAATGTATAATTAGAAGAATAAAACGTTAAAATATATTAATAATGTAAGTATTGTGACAAATAATGGCAAATTAAAAATTCATACAAAGCTTACATAGAACAACAAAACGCATCGCATGACTGATTTATGATATGTCAAATGTAAAAAAGAAGTTTACAAATATCAATGTTTACCAACAAGAATGAATTCAAAAATGAATTTTACGGCCCTATTTCTGCGATAGAGTTACAAATTTAAATTGAATTAGAGACCATAATATTTACAAATACGAAGAAAAGTGTGAAATAAAACATTGCATAGTTGCATTACTTTAGTTTTGTAATCAATCTGACTTTAAAGACCTGAAATAATTTCAGTGCTAATCTACAAAGAAATACTGAAGAATATTATTATAATTAAAACAGTATAAATCAAATTAAGAATAATAATTGATTCAGGTGATCTTACTATGCTAGAAGTTTTCGAAATTGTAATGACTAGTTATAGAGAAAACAACTGTTAGACATTTTATATATCACATAAAAATGTATTTACAAATAAAATGTAAGAACCCCCTTTTCCGCAGATTGTATTATGGGTAAATAAAATATCAAAGATAATTTGTGAAAAATCTTTAATCTTTATTATTGACAAAGTTCTGAAACTTTATTTTTAATTTAAAATAAGTAAATGATATTTATGTCTAGCCTAGCAGTGTTTGGTATGTCAATTTCATGTTCCACATCAGCAATGCTTTTCATTCTTCAAATATTATCTGACACCGCTGTGGCACTCATAATGTTTAAAGTTGTGTGCAATCGCAAAAGACTTATTTTTAGTGAACGGTGTGGAAATCTTCTTTTCCAAACATCATAAGACCTGAAATAAAGATGAAAGAAAGATGTAAAAGATGGAAGAGCAAAATATTAATTATAGTAACTTTGAGTAGTATTTCTGTTTTTATATGAGCCGCATTGTTGCAATACTCTATGGTAGACATTGAGCAGTGTTGTTAATAAAGTAGTATGTGGATATGCACTATCTCCAATTAGATATCTATTACTATTTTATTATATAACTTCTTCACATTGTACTGAAAATAAATATGTTATTTACAAAAAATAAAAGATTTAAAGTGAAAATATGTTTTGATGATTTCCATCAGGCTGTATCCTTTGAAACTAGGGAACTATTACGAATCTACTCACAAAAATATGTATTAATCTTAATATATTCTCTTAACCATTCTTCCAACTTAATTGTCATATTTGTTGCATCTTAAATTATTATTTGCCAATATGGCGGGTCATAGCTGCACAAAACAATTGAATATAACACCACTTTCACCTATGTACCACAATAAAGTATTTTGAATTTGAATTCTTTCAAAATATAAAGTATGAGATAAATACCTTTTAGCAGAGTTGTTAAATATAGTAGTTTCATGAGGCCCAGGCTAGCGTTCCAATACATTCATGAAAAGTAACTGTGCAATACACATTTCTTGAACAATAATGCCTTTATTTTCCTAAATTCTTCTCCTATATTTGAATCTAAAAATAAAAATATTAAGATTAATACATTGTGATCAGATAACTGATACATAATACCAAGATTTATGTTAAAATCATAGACAATATTAATACATAATTATTAATTAATCCTAATATATCTAAAGATAGTCATTACTAACCAGGTGGCTCTATGGAATATAATATGTGCAATGAATTGCACCAAAGATTCTTGGGAAAACTGCAATTTTATGAAACTCATGCTGTGTGTTGTCTTATATTTTTACATATTGCTAATATAGCTCAGTTATAGCCCAAGGCACATCAGTAATGATTCGGCTGACTGTAGCTTTTGATACCCAAAATAGTTACCTACTGAACATGCATTCTCCCCAGTACATAAAACCACAATGATAGCAGCAATTAATGGAACAGTGACACATTATTGTTCCCGAGCTGTTACATTTATTATAGAATATATGATTTTGGAATAATTCAATACACTTATAAAACTTAATGAAATATTTGATATGTATGCTTACCAGGAGGAAGGTTCCTTGCAGGCTGGGTTTAAATGTAGAAATAAACATAATAGCTGATGTATTATTTCATCTAAAAAGTAAATCTGTAAATAAATTCTGAACTAGAATATTCGCATAGTTTTTTTGGTTCTCATAAATTATAATCGGCGTCAAATACACCAGCTTTAAACATTTCGTTATCACTTTCATCACTGAATATATTAATGTCAGTTTATTTTGCTGATTTTATCCATAAAAATACTACATATCTTGGTTAATCGACGTATTATCCACCATATTGCAGCGATATTAGAAAACGTTGACTGCTAGTTAAACACAAATAACTACAGTAGTTCGAATCGTTATCGAAACGCGTATATTTTAATTTGTATGGAATTTTCTAACTATGGTTAGCGAGAGCCCTCCCATTGATAGATACAAATCATAGATATGTTTAATCATCTGTCTACGATTATTGAAACCGAAAAATGACAGAACTCATACTAGAGTTAGCGATTTTAACGGGTAGAAAAAGACAGACAGAGTATTGCACCCGGCCGTAAATAGTCAGGTAGTCACAAGGTTTACGTGTTTTTACACTTATTTCACTGGTTAATGTTGGTTTAATCACAATTAAATTTCCTTTTTTTCCCTCTAGTTGTATACGTTTTCAAATATAATGGGAGGGTATTTATCATAAGTTTTAGTATACTAAGTTTATTCAGAATAAGTAGCACAACCTATTGCACTAATTTTAACATCTGGATCTGGATCAGCCCATATACGTTCCACTGCAGGGCACGGGCCTACTCTACAATCGAGAGTACGATTGAGAGTGGTGGTTAGGCCATATAGTCCACCACGCTGGCCTAGTGCGGGTTGGCGGACTTACATACTATATAAATTCTTATGAATCGCTATGGTATGCAAGTTTCCTCACGATGTTTTCCTTCACCGTTTTAGTGCGTGGTGATTGACTATCAATACACACATGACTCCGAAAAGTCAGAGGTGTGCCCTGGGATTTGAACCCGCGACCACCGTGAACATCTTTTTTTTTAACATACGTTGTATATATCGTCTCAAAAACATTCATAGTTCGTCAAGTGGGTTTCATCATCACTTGTCGATATTACATTTACTACAGCCGCCGCGCCGTCAGAATTCAAGAAACGGAATAAGTTATTGTAGCCCTTTAGGGCGTGAGGTTTAGTTATTTACTATTTCATATTTTTATCTGATCTTTTATATCAACACTTAATTTGGGTATTTCGCCATTATGGTATACCAAAATACACGTTGAATAATAGAAATAAACCCGTTACATACTAAAGTACCAATCTTAATCCTATTTTATTCGTAGTTAGCGGTTGCCGGTTGGTATAATTTATCAGATTAGGCCGGTGAAAAAATATTATCAGACATTTAACAAGTTGGTAATTAAGTTATAGAAGCGATCATAACACATGAACTTACTGGTAAATCGAACTATCAATACATTTTTTTATTTATTAACTTATGCCTCATCTCTCCAGTGAAGTCCACGTGACCGCGCTGCAACCCGCCCACCCCCCGCGCAGTTCCCTTCGTTGGCGTTTTCGGTTCAAAACAAAACTATCGTAATGCGGTATCTATTGGAAGTGATCTGTGTTCCAAGCGCTGTGTTCTGCATTTTCCTGATGTTTTTACATTCGAAATTTGATATTATACTAAAAATCTGGAATAAATAGGATCTCTTGTTTATAAATAAATTTGATTAACTTTTTATAATTAAGGATATACCTAGTCAGGTCATAAATTCTGTCACATGTTTAATATAAAACAATTGAAACAAGTTTATTCATTATTTTATTTATATACCAAAATGAACTTAATAAAACATAGATTCTTATGACACTAAAGTTTATTCATAATGACCTCCGTGATTTTGAATACAGGCCTTCAATATGCGCGGCCAGTTGTCTATCGCAGCACGAACGAGGTACATGTCAATATCGGCGGCTGCCTTAATCAAGGATGTCTTGAGTGACTCCAAATTGGGATGAGGCTTTGAGCACGCCTTTTCCTCCAAGTGTTGCCATCTTGAAATCTAACGGATTCAAATCTGGACTGGAGGAGGGCCAGTCTTCGTGCCGGATGAAGTCGATTTCACGCGCCGCCAGCCAGTCTTGTGTGCTCTTCGTTCTATGAGCTGGCGCAGAATCTTGTTGGGATACCCAGTGCCTGTTATTGAACATGGTATGAGAAACAGGTTCCACAAGGTTCGTCAGGACTGTATTTTCTCACAAAAATGTACCTCTGTTAAGCCCCAATAAGAAACTCCCAACCATACCATGACCGAGGATGGAAAATGACCTCGTTGAACACGCGGAATATGGTTGCTCGCTTCTTCACTACTGTGTGCGTACACCTTATCATTTTGTTTGTTGTAGCTCTCTTCTACGGTAAAAAAATTTCATCTGAAAATAGAATTTCCCGATATTTTTTTCCCGCGTACCGCTTCAACAAAGCGCGGCATCTCTTCAGTCTCAGGTCCATTAGACGAGCATTCAAACGATGTCATGTTTTTCTTCGATATGCCCGAAGCCCTAAGTCTTCATTTACCACCCTTTTCACCGTGGTTCTGCTTAACCCCATCTGAAGGGCCAACAGTGTCTGCTTACGTTTGGGATTTCTTTGAATTCGCGCCTTCACAGCTTTTATCACTGCTGGAGTCTTAACAGACCGAGGGCGACCACTTCTTGACCTGTCATCTACACTAGAGTCTTCATTGTATCGTTTGATGGTACGATAAACGAATCTTTTGGTTATATTCAAATTTTTCAGTATGTCAAAAATTTGAATTAGCGCGTAACCGCAACGATGCAACGCAATAACTGCAACACGGTCTTCTTTAAGCGTCCACACCATATTTAAAAATGAGTAAAATTCTAAAAAGTGTACATTTTTATTTTCATGATAAATTCGAAATTCGAATTCAATAAACTTTTTAGTGGCCAGAATTCTAAAAGAAAAGTTTTGACTGTGTGACAATACTTATGACTTGACTGTGTATAATGAGATGGAAGGCCACCATAAATTTGGTTTTTTTAATTTGATTTTTTTTACTTTATTGGTAAATTGAAAAAAAAAGTGCGTGGTGGCCTGTTGGTAAACGGACTAGACGCGACTGCCAACATGTTCACGGTGGTCCCGGGTTCGAATCCCAGGGCACACCTCTGACTTTTCGGAGTCATGTGTGTATTGATAGTCAATCACCACGCACTAAAACGGTGAAGGAAAACATCGTGAGGAAACCTGCATACCATAGTGATTCATAAGAATTTCTATGGTATGTAAGTCCGCCAACCCGCACTAGGCCAGCGTGGTAGACTATATGGCCTAACCACTCTCAATCGTATTCTCGATTGTAGAGTAGGCCCGTGCCCTGCAGTGGGACGTATATGGGCTGATACAGATTGGTAAATTAATCAATAATATTAAAGGATAAAATAAATTTTAAAATTTACAATTTCCAATAAAACCCAGAAATTTATTATTTTGTGAATATTACACATGACTGTGCGTGTGTGTCGCAGGCGGCGAGCTGGCGTCGTGCGTGCACCGGTTCGTGCGTCACGGCGACGAGCACGTGGCGGCGCTGGCGCGGCGCCTGCTCACCGCGCTCACCTACCCGCTGCTGCTCATGCTCACGCGCTGGCTGCTGCACGGTCATTACACTTTTAACTTACACTATCTATAATATACAGGGAGCGCTGCTACTTCAAAAACGTAGATAAAAATGCCACCATTTTTATCTGGTGCTGAGCCACCTTTTTCTGCCCTGGCTGAAATGCATGAATTACTTGGAAAAAATAATAATTTTAATTAATATAATTTAGGGCTATTTAATTCCACTCAAACTCTTTTTAAAAGGATAATAGTTAAGTATAATATCGGTTATCAAAGGAATTTACAGCAATTCATTTCTAAATAATTAATTCCATTTGTACTAATAAAAGCACTACCAAACCGATGTAAAATATTATTAAATTCAATAATGATTTCTTAGATTTACGCGAATATTACAGATCCCATCAAAAACATCCTGTAAAAAAATTCCAAGTCTCACAAGTTTTACCGCAAAAAGTTGTGAGATGCATATAATACCAAGTCGATTAATTTATTTAGTCCTTGCTTAAGGGACCTTCTGTATAAAGTTATTACGTAAGTTATTATCATATCAATATTAAAAGTTGTTTACGTTTTAAATAAATAGATCGACTTGCCCATCGCATGAAAACATAATGTATCGTACAAATTATACATATTTTGCTGCTGGCCAAGTATGACTTGGTATTATATGCATCTCACAACTTTTTCCGGTAGAAAACCGAGACTTGGAATTTTTTTATAGGATGTTTTTGATGGGACCTCACGTCTTTTTGTAGAGTGCTACTTTTTTCCTTTTCGGTTCTTTTCTTCTAGAATATCACTAACGATTTTTCTTAAAGCCTCTGTCTTATTGTTTGCTTTTTCTTATTTCTGTAGGCATCACTTTATCACAAATAGCGGATTTGATTATTAATGTTCTTTCTTTCATGGTAATTGATATTTTCGAGTTATTTAGCCTATTTATTTGCAAGTATTTCTTCGTCATGTTTTTCTAGAGGAATGTTGTACAGTTTCATGGGCTGAATACACCCTTTCCCTCTCTATACCCCCCTCCTTGCCTCATATATATATATATATATATATAGATACCTATCTACAACTATTATTCCATTATATACGGGTACAACGAATCATGAACTGCAAATGTAACTTTGTAATCCTATACATTTATATGGGGTTACAAAGTTATTCACGCAGTTGGTGTATCTAGAAAACTAGACAGAAATTATGAAATGTTTGAATTTTCCCTTAATTTAGATACTAAATACTAATTATATTCTAAATTTGAAGGTTCTATGTCTGCTAGAAGTGTCTTAGACTTTTGATGATTGGTCAGTTAGTCAGTGAGTGACAAAATTACGAAAGTTTGACAAGTTATAATTCTTAAACTACTGGTTTAAATTGAATGAAATTTTAAATATACCGTGTTTATACAATGCCTGCTTAGTTACTAAAAATTCAGGCTTCTTGCTTTAACCACAACGAAGTTATGGGGTGTTGAAAATGGTCTGAATTGCTTCGAGAAAAGGATGGTACGACTGTACCGCTTTTTAGCTCGACTTGGAGGGGGCACTGCCGTGCCCCCAGATAAACAGTACGACTATTATTTACAATTTATGTAAAATGTAAAAAGTAAACCAAATCCGCGATAAAATCTGTAAATAATAGATTTATTTCAATATTAAATTCAACTAGAAATAAACTTAATTCATTTTTTAACTATACAGGTGAGATCGACGACCCGTTCAACGAATTCTTTATAGAGAGCAGAAGTGGAGTGCCCATAGACAGAATGTGGCATGACAAATACAGAGTCAGGTAAGAAAACATAATTTATCCTGATTTATTTTAAGATAATTATTTTTGCATGTTATTTTCAACTTTATAATACATTAAATTATGCCTATGGTCCAATATGATATGACATAGTCTGTGACAATAATACCATAATATGGTTCTCTGTAAGCACCACATACATTCTTCGAAACTAGTTTTTGTGAGATTGGAATTTTCACAAAGTTTCTGGTACCGTGGCCATGAGTTTTAGGGTGAAGTCAGACCTACATGTAAGATTATTCAGTGTGTTTATTTATTGCATTTAGAGTATATTTGTGTGTGTAGGGAGTGGATGGTGCCGTCGTTCATGTCTCGCGAGCAAGCGGCGCAGATCCTGGCGACGGGCAAGAGCGTGGTGTTCATGCGCGAGGCGTGCGCCGACGAGCCCGACACCACCGACCACGCGCACCACCTGCACGCGCTGCTCAAACCGCACACCGGTAACTCTCTTACTACCCTCTCACACAAGAGCGTGGTGTACATGCGCGAGGCGTGCGCCGACGAGCCCGACACCACCGACCACGCGCACCACCTGCACGCGCTGCTCAAACCGCACACCGGTAACTCTCTTACTACCCTCTCACACAAGAGCGTGGTGTACATGCGCGAGGCGTGCGCCGACGAGCCCGACACCACCGACCACGCGCACCACCTGCACGCGCTGCTCAAACCGCACACCGGTAACTCTCTTACTACCCTCTCACACAAGAGCGTGGTGTACATGCGCGAGGCGTGCGCCGACGAGCCCGACACCACCGACCACGCGCACCACCTGCACGCGCTGCTCAAACCGCACACCGGTAACTCTCTTACTACCCTCTCACACAAGAGCGTGGTGTTCATGCGCGAGGCATGCTGATTTGAAAAGTAAAAAGAATGAATTAAATAATAGAATTTGGCTAAAGCTTTGTCCTAAAGTGATCCCTCGCACATTCGATTTTATGAATAAGGCCCTAAATATGTTGCACGTACACATGTGTAGGCAGCGACAGCTCGTCCGCGGGCGCGGCGTGGTGGGAGGCGTCGGGCCTGCGCGCGGGCGTGGCGGCGGCGCACGCGGCGGCGTCGGCGCGCCTGCTGGCCGCGCTCACCACGCACCACCACCTGCTCGACCACCTCGCCGCGCACCGCCGCTACCTGCTGCTCGCGCAGGGGGACTTCGTGCACCACCTCATGACGCTGCTGCAGTATGTACCACTCTAACTACTCAACACCCTAACTACTCACCACTAACTACTCAACACTAACTACTAACCACTAACTACTCAACACTAACTACTCAACACTCAATACTCACCACTCTAACTACTCATCACTCTAACGCACGAATAGTCAAACACGACTTAATTACGTTACATTTAACAACACACTACTCATCACTCTAACGCACCAATACTCAAACGCGACGTACTCGTAATAACGTTGCACGTAACAATGCAAATCCCACTTAAATGTACTGGGTAAATGGGCCGTACACGGTTAAATGCAACTTAATAGTTGAATGACGTTTGAGTATTCGGGCATAACTCTCTTACACTCAGTGCACTTGCTTTTTTTCAATACCTCTGGCAAACGGCAAACGAGCTAACAAATCACCTGATGGTAAGTGATAAATGCCGCCCATGAACATCCATAACGCTGGGATTGTAGATATGTTGTCAGTCTATCAAATTGGAAAGAAAATAGGAAAGGGCTATTGGACAACTGAAAATCTCAAAACTACTTCGTAGTAATTACTACCACACACAGTTTACTAGTGGTAGATCTCTCATATGTGAGAGGCCTCTGGGTGGGTACTACTGCATTGTCTATTTCTTCTTCTTCTTTGTCTGTCAAACAGCAGTGTAAATGCACTGTTGTGTCCCGGATTGAAGGACATTGTAGCCAGAGTAGTTACTGCACATATTGAGACTCAACATCTTATGTCTCAGGATGGCGAACACAATTTGATGCCAAGCATTGCTTTGTTATTCAAGGTGTAGTTTGGTTTTGCTACTGTTCATGAGCGGTCGTATCGCTTATGATCAAGCGAACGGCATGCTCGTCTCACCATTAATTGCAACAAAAAAATGAAAAACTACCTTGTATCAGACCAAACATACCTATATGTCCAACTACAGGACAGCGATCCCCTCTACAATCGAGAGTACGATAACGAGGCATTAGTGTATAGTCTACGGTCTACCACGTTGGCCTAGTGCAGGTTGGGTGAGTTGCTACAATATGTTAGGTTGTATGAAATAACGATAATAACATGGCGTGATACTCAGTTCGACATTTCTATCTTTCATTTAAATAACAAAATCGCAAAACAAATAAAAACCGACTTCAAAACAAAAAAACCACTAAAAACCAAAAAATAACAAAATAATAAGTACCACTGCAAAGCAAAAAAATAATATTTATTTCATGGAACTTGTGGTTGTTGATTAATTTGCAGAATGACTTGACTAGCCAACAAATCAAAATATATGCATAACATATTGAAGGCGGGTCGCCCAGTACCAAACATATAGATATTTAAATTAATATAAGGCATAGGTCCTACATGTTTGGTACTTGTTGATACACAGTACTACTACAGTACATAGTTAAATTGACTCATCACTAGTAATCATTGTACAAGTTCGATTGGTATGATATTTAGTAAATATGTTTATTTTCCTGTAAAGTCAAAAACTAAGAACGTTTTTGGTTAGAGCTCTATCGGGATGTAGCTAAAAACTACGCGTGATTTAGTTATTAAAGGATGGAATGAAATAAACTGCAATGGATGGGATGTTATTACGGATTAGACTGTACGGTATTCCGTACAGTAAGGTAAGGGTAAGATGGGATGGGATGTAAAGGAACAGGACGAGACGAGGAGGGAAGGAAAGCGGGCCACAGGGTTCTAAGGTGTATAGGAATGCAGAAGTATGAAGGGGAATAGTATATTTCTGATATGGAGTGGAGTCAATACATATCTGCACCCAGAAGAATACAAATTATGAGTTTTTGCCTTTCGCCCAATTTCGTGTAGGTACATTTATCGATATGATGTTTATTTTATTAATTAAATCAATTAACTTGATTTATTAAATTAAGATTCAATATGTTGTGCTCAAAGGTCATTTAGGTGATATTCTTTACAACTTGGTATCTAAAATGGTGCAAAGAGCAGCGGGACCCTATAACAAACGATAGATGATAGTAATAAAATACATATAAGTTTATCGACTCACCGGAAGCACTCGAAGATGGCTGGACGACGCGACGTCGACAAAAACGCAGATCGTTGTATCACTCACCATCACTTGCACTTTAATGTCCACACAAAATAATTTCAACTAACCGAAAACTGACCGGCTACGGAGCGCTCGCAAGAGCATGTTCTTGCGAGCGCTCACGAGAAACTGAATCATTATTCCAGCAAGATGTCACAAGTTAACTTCAATAACTACCCTCCATAAAACAATATTAAAATAAAAATATATCTGAAGTGCAAGCGGATTCTTTTAAATAATTAATTTATTAGATTTAGATGTAAAAATTAAACCAAACCCGCAATAAAATCCATATATAATAGTTTTATTTTAATGTGTAACATTCGCGTAAATCTAAGAAACCATTATATTTAGAAGTTATAAATCGGATACAATAATTTCAGTTCTACTGTGATCCTTAAGTACAAAATTGCAAAAAAGAATTCAATGCAATACACTAAAATGTATGCTAAGTAAATACATATTCACCATCAGGCGTAGCTACGCCTAGGCCGGCCGTTAAAGAGATTGCCCCTACATATTTTACAATAAAAAAATATACCTGTGAGATAATACAATTGTCTATTACAATGTTTTTGTTGAAAAGTATGAATATGTAATGTAGTGAGCATTAATACGTAGGGTTCCCAAAGTGGTGTCCTGGTGCCATAAAAATTTAAGAAAGCGCCGTGAAACATTTATTTCTTTCTCAATTATATTTTATTCGACCAGCAGACAAATTAGTGTACCGAGACAAAAAGTATCATAATTTCTTTTTTGAATTGTAATGAATGGCGAGACGAGCAGCCCTTCCCCTGATGGTAAGCGATACGACAGCTCATGGACAGTCGCGAAACCAAACAACACCTTGAATTACAAAATAATGCTTGGCATTCCATTGCGCTAGCCATCCTGAGATATAAGATGTTAAGTCTTAATGATTAGTAGTCGCTCTGGCTACAATGTCCTTCTAACTGAAACACAACAGTTCATTACACTGCTGTTTGGCGGGAGAAATAGACACTACGGTGGTACCTACCCAGGCGGCATCTCTCATATGAGAATACCACGAGTAAAACAAGTATTGACCAGTGTAACAAGTAGTGTTCATGGCGCAGTTGGTTAGACGCTGCCTGTGAAACGAGAGGCAGCGAGTTCGATCCCCGCACCGAGAATAATGTTTGTGCCCACAAATATTTCTTTGGGTCTGGGTGTTTGCGAGACCGCAAAGTCTCGTAATTCCTGTTACAGATGACACAATACTCGGTCTTAATGTGGGGTCAGGACTATGTATGTGACTGTTGGGTGTTATTTATTTATTTAGTGTGAGCGTGTCTGTTGTTGCGCAGGGACGAGCTGAGCAAGCCGGCGACGTCGCTGTACGTGCACAACCTGTCGTGCACGCTGGAGGCGGCCGTGCGCGCCACCAACGCGCAGTACGAGCCGCCGCACGTGCTCGCAAGGCTGCACGTCAACCTCTACCCCAACTGTACGTACCACTGATGATACCGTTTGCTTTCACGGCCATATCATAATGAGAGCACACGTTGTATTATAGTTTTACTTCAGCCTGCGAACTATAAATGTACCCTCTGTATTTGAGCGGGGATCGTTAGTTGTGAGTTATTATGTAAATAATTGGTAAACGCATAGTTACTACTAGCATCTAAAAGTCTTAGTTATTGAAATAAAATTATTATTTACGGATTTTCTCGCGGATTTGGTTTAATTTTGACATTTTTGACTTCCCGACGTTTCGATTACATTGCAGCTTTCGTGGTCACGGGGCGGACTGGAGTATTAGTCAGCCGCTCTGTGACTGTTACACAATAAATTCGTGATAAAATCCGTATATAATAGTTTTATTTGAATAAGTAACATTTGCGTAAATCTAACAAATCACTACTCTTTTAGCTGCTATATTTTCAAAAAAAAAATCCAAAAGACTTCTGTCATGCAAGCATACATATAATTATGAACATTCCATACTGAATTTAAGGCATGGAAAAAATTATGCAACTCATGTAATAGTTGATGTGCGTGTGTGTACGCAGGCGACGGTCGCGACGACAGCGGGTGGGACGTGTTCGCGCTGCAGTACCGCGTGGACGGGCCGCTGGGCACGTTGTTCCCGGCCACGTGCGCCGCGCGGTACCGCGCACTGTTCGCGCAGCTGTGGCGCATCAAGCGCATCGAGTACAGCCTGCACGACGCCTGGCGCGAGCACACCATCCTGCACAAGCGACTCAAGCACATGCCAGGTGATACACACCTTTACTTGCACTTATATTAAATTATAAAATTGTAACATCTTTATAACATGTGGTGTGCAATAAAGATATTGAGTATACTACTCGTCTAATGATACCATATCTTTCTTTTTTTAGTGCTGGAATGGCGAGACGAGCATGCCGTTCGCCTGATGATAAGCGATGCGACCGCTCACGAACAGTAGCAAAACCAAAGAACACCTTGAATTACAAAGTAATGCTTGGCATTCCACTGCGCTCGCCATCCTGAGACATAAGATGTTAAGTCTCAATATGTCCAGTAATTACTCTGGCTACAATGTCCTTCAATCCGAAACACAACAGTGCATTTAAACTGCTCTTCCTGCCTCTTTCTGCTCGTTGCAATGTTAAGCTTATGTCTCTTGATCGAAATGCAGTTACATGCGATGTCGGACATAGTATGATGATGATGGAAAATGGCAGGAATGTTTTTTTTTAATATTCTAACACATCGCTGTATGTATCAACGCTAAGATACATTTTAACGTTGCGTTGTGCGTGTTCCGATGCCAAGAGCAGCAGTTTATAATGGTTGTGCGTCAGAGGTGTGGGGCCTGCTGCGTCGCGTGTCGTGCCTGCGCGCGGAGGCGCTGCGGCTGTGCGGCGCGCTGCAGGAGGCGGGCGGCGTGGGCGCCGAGCCCGCGTGGCGCCACCTGCTGGCCGCCGCCGCAGACCACCACACGCTCGACAGCCTGCTGCGCCTGCACCACGCCGCGCTCGACAGGCACTCCATACACGCCATGATACACCACTCCACGCAGGTACACCACCACGCAACACCACTACTAATTATCACAATAATTTTATTCTTAACCTAACAGTGTTCTTATAATACCTATATTAAGGAATCGAACACCATTCCTCTTCTTACTTTTTATATTAATGCGCCTAAAGCTAATGATTTCCAATATATTATATGAAGTAATAACTGTCAATGGACAACCAAGTAACAAAACATGTTTTATAAAAATATATGATCAAGTTCCAAATATATATTAATTCAATTAAGATAATAATTTACATCCTATTGATTTTACTTTTGAGATACAGTAACAATTCCAAAAGATTCGGGATCAGAATCAGAAGGAATCGGATTGTATGGTTACAGTACTACTGATGTACAGCAATAATATGTTACACAATTCGAACTAATCTGGTCGGATTTCGACAAAGACCATTACTACGAGTACCTTTTGCAACAACAAAGTACAGGCGTAACTCTTTTCTCCTGCGCAGTGCACATAATTTTAATGTAATTTCTCACGAGTCTAATATTGACCTATTTTGTACCAAAGCAAGCACAGCAAGACAACTATTAGCTAAAACCTTTTTTGATAAATGATTATAGTTAACGGCATTACTCACAGCTGTACTCAATACCTACACTATATAGTTATTTGTTCAGCTTCAATATTTTTTGTGATAATTGTATTTTTTATTTAACTTTTTATTACTTATAGGTACTTGTTCTTTTATATATATACTAGCGGCCCGACCCAGCTTCGCCTGGGTGCATATATTTTTTGATTCCACTCTACACCAGAAACGTCATGTTGTTTTTCGTATAAATTCTTGTATATCTAAACTTGACGTAGCTATCCTACTGTCCGGCTCAATCCCGTCTCATCCGCCTGTTCAGTCTCTTCCCAATCCGTCCCGTCCCTTTTCTTTATTATCCATCCCGTTTTATAACGTGCATTTACATTCGTCCTAACAAATCTGTCAGCTATCCCAGCCCTCTCCCGTACCTTCCATTCTATTTATTTTATGTCCCTTCTCTCCATATACATCCATATATACCGGGTATCTCAAGACTGCTACCGAAAACGAAGCCGGTGGTAGTTTAGTGGCTACAAACACAATGCAATTAAAAATTTCGCATAGAAACGCGACAATTATTTTTTATGATTTTTAAATATCGTCATTTTTGGGTGGTAAATCCTTAGTTTTTGCTAAAATAATAATTTAAACTCATTTATACCTTAGAGTATTTATAAATAAAAGGGGTATACACTATTATTTTAGGAAAAAACGTATTTACCACCCAAATATGGCCATAGAAAAAAAATAACAAAAAAAAAATTGTCGCTTTTTAGTGCCATTTTTTCTGTTGCATTGTGTCTGAAGTCGCTTAAACTACCACCCGGCTTCGTTTTCGGTAGCAGTCTTGATATACCCTGTATATATATATACATATAAAGATTGCCTTATGAATTTTTGACATTAAAAACTTTAGCGTTTTTTACTGTCCATCCAATATTCCTTCCCTTATTTCAGCACCAAAATGCTGTTTTTCCAAAAAATATTGCACGCTATTACTTTTTGTTAGTAATAAAGAGTTAAAATATTTTTTTTATAGACATAACTTCAGTGGTTTAGATTTTCTTAGATATAAAATTTCAACCCTTTTTTTACCCCCTTTAGGTATAATATAACCTATCTCAGTCCGATATGATGTACATTTCTATCAGTGAATTATAGCGAAGAAAAGGCCACTGTAAAAATTCGTGATAAAAATGACATTTGATCTTGAAAAGGAGTAAGTATAACTTCTTATGCTGCATTTACACGCTTGGCCAACCTCAGCCAGCCTCCACCAACGCCAGCGTGTAAACGGAGTGTTTGGCTCGGCTGGCCTTATGTTTTTCATGGTTAATAGCTTGGAGTTGGTAGACGTTGACCCAGCCTCAGCCAACATGTAAATCCACCATTACGTGTGAACATTATTTATTTCATTGTCCTATATTAGTGTAGCTAGATATATTCTCCTTAGTTTATACAAAATAAATTTCTGAACGCATGCATAAACAATTAAAATCAATTAAAATGTCAATCCATTTTCACTATTGTCAATATTTTACTTCTTTAAAATCTAAAATATGCCATTAATCGAATATTGTGGATATATGTTTTAAACCTTTATTTAAATACATTATTTAATTTGAAGGCAGAGTTTACCATATCGACAGGGTGAAAATTAAATGTTTGACAGTTACAAACCCATGAACATGTTGTATGGGAAAATCACGCACACTGTTTTGATAGATATGATTGAATTTGAACTTTGTTTAGCAGTAATAAAGTGCAAATTGGCTCTTTGACGTTAGGAACATACCTACATTGTTTAAACAACAGTGAGTGCTTGTAATTTAATATGAACTTTATACAATAGCAATAAAGCTCAAATTGACTTTACGTTTTAGTTAGAAAACGTTTGTATGGGAAAAAGAAAAGGGCTGTTTTTAGGGTTTTTCCGGCAATTATTCGATTTTTCTCGCCGTAAGAACCATCCTTGGACTTCTACAAACATTTTAAAAAAAGAATTATCGAAATCGGTTCAGCCGTTCACACGTGATGCCGTGACAACGCGAAACGGGTTTCATTTTTATATATATAGATTTTCTTGGCTTTATTTATATTGTTTAATTTTTTCTTTTTTCAATTATGTCGACATTACTTTATTATTTATATGTGGTGGCTTGTCATTAGCCATTAGACAACTTAGTTGAGTAAATTAATATAAAGTAATTAGTCTGTAAGCCTTCTAAAAATAAATTAAAAACAAAAAAAAAAAAACTAATCTGTTTAAACGTCCCAGTTGGTCCACATCTTATGAAAAAATAAAATATATAATATTATAGTCACAATTCTGTACGCCAATGTCGGATTATAGTCATTCAATATACATACCAATACACCACAACACAAACAATACAATAGAGAAATATTTCTGTTGTACAGGAGTTGCAGTCATACCTGGCAACGTGCTGAACGAGACACTGGCGCTGCGCAGCTTCGAGGCCACGCTGCACGCCGGCATCAACGCAGAGCTCGACCGACGAGACGCCATCGAACAACTCAAGGCCGATAGATACTCGCGCGGTAACACACGTTTATATATCTGTACTAGCGGCCCGACCCAGCTTCGCCTGGGTGCATATATTTTTGATTCCACTCCACACCAAATACATGTTGTTTTTCGTATAAACTCTTGTATGCCTAAACTTGACGTAGTTATCCTACTGTCCGGCTCAATCCCGTCTCATCCGCCTGTTCAGTCTCTTCCCAATCCGTCCCGTCCCTTCTCTTTATTATCCATCCCGTTTTATAACGTGCATTTACAGTTCGTCCTAACAAATCTGTCATCTATCCCAGCCCTCTCCCGTACCTTCGATTCTATTTACTTTATGTCCCTTCTCTCCATAAACATCCATATACATCTTATATACAGGGTATCTCAAGACTGCTACCGAAACGAAGCCGGGTGGTAGTCTAAGCGACTTCAGACACAATGCAACAGAAAAAGTTGCAAAAAAAAAGCGACAAATTTTTTTTTGTTATTTTTTTCCTATGGCCATATTTGGGTGGTAATACATTTTTCCTAAAATAATAGTTTATACCCTTTTATTTATAAATACTCTAAGGTATAAAAGAGTTTAAATTATTATTTTAGCAAAAACTATGGATTTACCACCCAAAAATGACGATATTTAAAAAATCATAAAAAATCATTGTCGCGTTTCTATGCGAAATTTTTAATTGCATTGTGTTTGTAGCCACTAAAACTACCACCCGGCTTCGTTTTCGGTAGCAGTCTTGAGATACCCGGTATAAATAGGAATTATTAAAATTTAATATGAGAGTTACACTGAGATAGCAAAATAATATTGGCCAACGTTACTACTACAACTTGATGCATAAACAATAATCGTATTGTGTGAGAGAACAGGAGACCGGCTTCGTTCTCATCCCTACTCCGTGCTGTTTACTGGGTCAGAAGTGACACCTGTAGACATCTGGCGGGGATAACTAATTAAATGACGATTGATCAGTTTCGACCGGAGAGGAAAAATGATTAGATTACTAAAATGGCTATTAAAAATAAGGGTTGATCGTAGAAGGGTGAAAATTGAGGATTGTATGTATTTTGTATGTTGTATCATAAAAAAATAGAAATTAAAAATTTTGTCTAAAAAAAAACAATTTTGGGTTGGACTACCCCTAACATTTAGGGGTATGAAAATAGATGTTGGCCGATTCTCAGACCTACTCAATATGCTCACAAAATTTCATGAGAATCGGTGAAATCTAGCCGTTTCGGAGGAGTTCGATTACGCACCCCGTGACAGAAGAATTTTATATATTAGATAATATAACATATACTACATCACCAAAAAGCGCGCGAAACAATTTCATGACAATAAAAAATGTTAATATGGCCCTATAGGTTGCTCAATGACGTAAAATAAAATATAATGTTTTCAACAATTGTCAGCCACAGTTGTACAAAATATTTTTACAGATTTCTTCTATTTTTTTAATTAACTTTAAATAGATGTGAGTTACAATCGAGCACTACTATTAAATGTATAAATAGATATGAACACATAGTGAAATTATAAATTACCTTTCAGACGAATACGCTTTCACAGCATCAGAGAGGCTCAAGACAAAGAGAAACGAAAGAATTTCCACCAGTTTTTAGCTAATCGGAAAGCAGATCTAAACGTCTGGCGAGGAACGTATAGGTAAATTCTTATTAGACAAAATATGAACTATTTTGACTTAATTTTTTTATAGCATAGTTCCGGCAAACGAGCAAACAGATCACCTGATGGTATGGAATCAACCACCTAGGTTGATTCTACACGGCTGTCACAACTGAAGTGATGCTCTGCAGCAAATGCTGCCGGCCTAGTGGTGTCGTTTGCATACCCGCGCAGCACATGCCGGAGTACTGTATAGGAGGCGTAAGGACGAAGCCACACGATGCGGCGACGGTGCGATGCGGCGCTGCACCTTAACGCATTGGGAGTACAGGGCGTCACACGCACGGTGTGAACTCTCCTAATCCGCACATCACATTACTCCGCCCCGCCTCGTCTGTCAGCTCGCAACTGCGGCACGCGGCGAACAAACGCATCGTGTGACATGGTATAGTAATGTGTATGTAGGATGCCGCAGCGGCACTGCTTCCCCGCCACACCGCACTCTCACCGCAAACGTGTAGCTAACGCCCGAATACTGGAACGCAACTTAAATATAACTTGCGCTTAACTATCTTAATCCCGATTAAATGTACTGGCTAAGTGGGCCGTGCGCTGTTAAGAGCAACTTATTAATTAAATGGCGTTCCAGTATTCAGGCGTAAGGTGTAGTGGGTAGCTTCTGATACACACAAGACTGTGTGTGACAATTATTTGTATGTGTGTTGTGTGCAGGGGTCACGTGACGACATTGATCCTGAAGCTGGCGCTCCACGCGGAGGTGTCGTTGCAGACGCGGGCGTTCCGGCTCGACTACAGCGACTTCTACAAGCGCGGCGACGCCAAGCTGCACGAGCCGCTCACATACCAGCACAAGAGGCTCAGCGAGATCGGACTCAACCTCGCCAAGGTGACGTCACACATATACAGGGAGCGCAAATAAATGGCGCACTTGCTCAGTTGGGTACATGGGCATAATATTAATATCGTAATAAAAAATAATATTGGAAAATACCTATCCGTTTTGAAGTTATGGCCGTTTAAAGTTTTAAGTTTAATCACCACTTTTTCGCATAAAATCAGTTAGAATGGATGAAGAACAAGATTTAAACACATACGTATTTTTTCGTTTCGTCGTTAATTGAACGGTTAACGAAATATACCACGAAAACCATTTTTAACAGCATCAAACTTTCTTAAACTTCGCTTAACAGCTGTTTACACATGAGTAAGGTCATGAACTCTTAGCTGTATAATTTATCCTTCTCTAACTTCAAAAAAACTTCACAAATCCAAACTGAAAGATACCAAGAAATCACACTGGTCATCGCTTAAATCATGTAAGATTGCGAATTTAATTATAATTAGAAAAGTTTTGGTAATACCTACATAACATTTAAATTTTCTAAATAATTTAGATTCATTGAAAAAATAATCTGATGACACTGATTAATAAAAAATATATTTTTAAAATGATGGCCCAATTCGGCCCTATTAGTCAAAGGAAGCCGCCGGTCATAGTGTACTTTGTCGGATCCAACGCGGCTCGATTATTCTTCCTTTGAGGTCGCCGCCGCCGTTTGTGAGTGCGTGCCGAAAGGCGGCAATTTCTTTGTCGGTAACTTTTAGCATTTTGCAAAAGAAGACCGACATCTTGAGGTGTGTTCACACTACACACTTGATATAACTTAATTGGATTAAGTACTCCGATATAAAGTTACGTTAAAAAAAAGATCTTATTGGACTGATACTGATACTTGCTCAAGAGCTTATAATGTTATTTAATATGTCATCAGCCGATCCAGTCAATTACAAATTGCCTATTTACTTTGCTTATTATTGTATTTAACATTATTTTAATGTATTTTGAAAATAATGTTACTTTTAAAGTGATAAAATTTCTTCTAAAATTCTTATACCTAGAGAAATGTCGTCTACCATTATAGCATAGAATTTTCATATGAGACTTATTTGAGATAAAATTAGTGAAATCAATAAACACTAACTCTGCACTGGAGACCCCGTGCCCTGCAGTGGCACGTATATGGTCTGATACAGTAGTAATACTAATTGTTCAGATGAATTATTATGAACTCAAATAGGAAGCTTTGTATCTAATGTGAACAGGTCTTTATCTTTCAAGAATCAAAATAATAATTTATTTTTTATTAGTTGAATTCGGATTGCGATCGCGTGTGCATGTATTAGTCGTGTGCATATTATTGTAAATTCATTTTCAGTTATATTGAGTAAATTTTATTAATTTCACTATGCTTTGAACATTACCCAATTTGATAGCTTTTGATGTAACTTGTGTTATGTGAAATGTAAAAGAAAAAGTGATTTGTGCTACCAAACTGTGACAGTGTTTTCGTGCGGGTTTGGCGGATCCTGCGCTTCCAGCTTTGCCTATCAAGGTCATTACGGTTTACATTACAAGGTCAGTTAACTATTTTGGTGGTCATTAATGACAACTAACCAGCCCATATGAGTCACCGACGGCCTCCGTGGCGCAGTTGGTAAGAACCGCCTTGTGAAATGAGAGACCGCGGGTTCGGTTCCCGCCGCGAGACAAATAATTTCCGTGAACCATAATTATTTTTCTAATACCGCGACACAAGATTTGTATCTTAGTGTGGGGTTAGTACCCATGTATGTGACTGTTGGCAGTATTAATTTAATATCTTTTTTATGTACCCTGAGCGTGATGTACACAATCGACTTATAAGTAAATAATGAGCTCTGCTTATTTATTGTTGAATGTCTACCGTTCAGTTGTAAGGTTCAATCACTTTAGCTTAACATGTTAAGGGGTAGCATGTGTAACGTTAGTTTTTTTTTCTCGGCATCTTTCTTAATATTCGCTAGCGCCATACAAATCCGTCTTAATTAAGATTCCTTCACCATATACTATAATGTATATTGGCAGGTGCGCCGTTTTCTTGTCCACCCTGTATACTGAGCCTCGATTGCAATGACTATCTTTGCACATAGCTCTTTGACTTATGAAAATGTCATTTCCATTTGCAATCTTAAAATACGCCAAAGTTAGTTTATACAACTATGCTTCATACAAACAAAGTCCGTGGTGACTGAATGAAACACCATCTGGCAATGGGCGAAAGTTCTGAAAATCTTTTGACTCCAGTAGTAAAAACCTCTTAGCACCTTTGAAGAGCCTTTTGATAACCCTGTTATCCCATATTACGTTTATAAGCCCTATGACCCCATTAACAAACCATATAGACCTGGTGGTGGTGAAATATTCACATACGTCTTCGTTGACGTGACTTTGTTGCACCGAGGGTGCGATATGTATACGGTTAATGGTAATCAAAATAATAAACATTAGAGCAACCACCTAGTTTAAATGTTACTTTGTTTTTTTTTTATTTATACAAATATACAACATTAGCTAAGAAAAGGAAACGCTTTTTAATTTAAAGATTCTTGTGGAATGCCTTAAAAGTACTACGAAAAACGTTCGTAAATACATGTACCTACTTATACAAGCTATTGAGAAAGTTCGTTCAAGTATTTTAAAGAAAATCACCTTGTTCAATTCATGATCTGTACACACTTCGCAAATTTAAAAACGTACGAAATGTAACAAAACAATAATCCAACTGGAAGGTGAAATACGCCAAGCCAACTGACCGGAGTTCCATTTCCGAAGCTGTCGGATGGTCGGCGCCGACGAGCGTGGCGGTTATAGACTCCAAACACAGCTTTTGTACCAGATAGCCCACCATACACAAACGAATTAATATTTACGCGAATACTCAGCTCGTCAGCGAAGCACGCACAACGTGAGAATACATAGAAAATTATGTACTTACCCTGCACTGGATTATGTTAAAGATACAATAAAATAAAAAAAACTAAGTTTCACACATTTCACAAAATACAAGGTAATGAGGCAACAAAAACTATTTTAAAATTTCTCAAATTAGGTGTGCCCTGAGTATGTATTCACTGATATTCACATAAACTGACGATAGGTCATAGGTGTAAACGAAATGGGCGCTACCACAAATTTCACCATTATTAATTAATTAACGCCCATATACTGGAACGCAACATAAATATAAATGGCGCTTAACTACGTTAATCCCGATTAAATGTACTGGCTAAGTGGGCCGTGCGCTGTTAAGACCAACTTATTATTTGAATGGCGTTCCAGTATTCGGGCGTATATGATATAATTTTCCTTTACATTTTATTACATGTGTGATAATTGGTCGTAAATTCTGTGTTGCATTTTTTTCCATGGCCGATTTAACCAAGTGTGAATATTGCTTTTGTTATTAACTAATGATGTATGATGTAGGTCAATATCGTTACTAACGAACACTAACAACTTTAGGCTTCTAGACAATATAACTTAATGACTTCTTACTGGTTTATAATAAACTAATTAATTTGATTAGAAGCAATAATTCCTTAACTACTTATTGGTATTATTGTCATGCATACATTTAACATTGTCATGCAGTCGGAATGAGTATATTGTATTCTGCTTGAATAAATTAATTTATCATGTCCGAATAATAAATATAGTGTGAAGATAGGTACATACATACATACATCAGTTCACATATTTTGTGTCACATTGAGTTATGAAAAGTTAAGACATCAAAGAGCGCTAAATGCTAAGTAGTGAGCACTATTAATCATATGCTAACTAGTAGATCTAATTGTTAGGTCGTGCACGCTCCTTGTTTAGTCTTTCATTTATTTTTTGTGACACTGCTACTCACTTATCAAAAAACTCTCGCCAGTTTCAGAGTTCGTGTTTAAACAGACGTTGATCGTTGTTTCGAATAGCCAGAGCCTAGTCTATAGCCATTCCTTATCTCGACGGTCCTATACTTACTACTGAATGCAGGGCAGTCACTTCAACAAATCAATACTTGGTATTAATTTCAGTATTTGTTCCACCAAATCGAATTAGTCTGCATGATGGACTATGGTCTGACCACTCTCTATTTTACTCTTCATTATAGAGGAGGCCCGTGTCCAACAATAGAACATCCAGTATTTCACTCAGTATTCGAATTGGAATAATTTGATATTTGTTTATAGAACAAGCTGATAGAGCGGTCGAAGAAGAAGTGACGACCGGCGAGGACGGAGCGGAGCACTCGTCCGTGCGCGCCGTGCCTCGCGCTCTGCGTCCGTGCTACTTGACGCACAATTCTTCAACACATCAAATATCGAGAGCATAGTCATAGAACCCTATCACTTCGCAAAATGCTATAAATTCAATAAGATATTTTTTTAAAATTGCAGCCGGGCTTGATGGCCACACATTCGTCTGGCATTTCCAGCTTCCTCCGGGGTACCAAAAGGGGAGCGTGTCAGTTTTCTCGTCACACAAAAAAGGATTTATTATTGCTCTTTTCGCACCTGAAATAAATAAACCACCCTAATCCCTGTCTATGGATCGATCCCGAAAATAAATCAATTGAAATAGCGAAAGGTGGGCGTGTTGAAATTCATTGACCTGATTGGTCTATTATAGGAATTGATCCTTTGATAGCGATCAAGGTCGTTATTAATTTTGGTCGTCATTAAATTAATGAAATAACGATATTCATTAAAAAACTTTAAAGCCACTTAAAGTGATGAATCTAATATATTTATAGTGATCGGTTTTTATCACTATGCTCTCGACTCTTATTGAAGTATTATTAGAAAGTACACAAGGTGTAGTACGGAGGAAGCGGCGCCAACTTGTACGTCATCACTTGAATCACATCATTTATTTATTGCACTCTATTTTTCTCGAATATTATTTACGTTCGACAATGGTTTTATTTCAAGACATTTAGCATTCCAGAATGGTATTAACTGTATAAAGCTCTCTATTAGTGCCATGAACGATTTTTACACGAATAAAGGTTTTTTAACAAGATTATTTTATTTTAATTTTTTAACCTTCAACGTCCTAAATATACGTAGGCACACATAGGCGTTTTGTGGGAATTGGGAATACTGCAAGAAATCCATATCGCAAAAGAAAAGTTTCTTTTTCTTAGGGTATAAATGATTAAAAAAATGAAACTAGCTAATTCAGAAAATAACATTTGCATTTATTATTGCCTACAATCAATAGATTTTTGGTGAAATAGTTGGTACCTTTTTGTAAATATTAAATAGATGATACTGTCTATAGTTATTCAAATTTAATATAAATTAGCATTAGGTACACAATTACTTACATGTTTTGCAGCACTTATTGCAGGTTTCCTTATTAAAAATATTGTATAACTATTATAAAAATAATACAGACATAGCATAGACAACAGGTAATCGCCCAGTTGTCGCATATTGCCTATGTAACTTAAAATAGGAATTTCAACAATTCCACTTTTATTTATGTACAGATACTAAGGTTTAAATATAAATTACTTTTTAAACAAATATACATCTCTCATTTAATTCTAAATACTGAATTAGGCCTGATCATTTTACCTTTAATTATACTTCGTCCAAAACTCATTGCACAGTATTTTGTCTCATTAATGATCGTTATTTACTATTTATTCACTTTAAATTGAGCCTTAAAAAACTTTTAGCTGTGGACCATTTCCCGTCAAAAGAGTTTTTATTATCATTCCGGACGATCGCTGGACCGACAAATACAGTCGACGTCATTATTTATCGTACACTTACGAGGCGCTTTTGAAAATAATTAATTATACAATACATATGCAACAATTTGACTTAGTTGGCAGCATGAAACTGAGCATATAGTTTTATATCGATATCGACACATAGCACCATGGATATCGCTTACTACATTATGTGATGTCATTAATTTAGCTGTAGTCATTCCCTTATTTGAGTAACAATAATGAGGTGTAGTGGCTTATCAGAGATACTGACAAGTGCGTTTGTAGACGTCCTTCTTGCGTAACGCGGCGCGCACCGCTTCATCGAACACTTCATTCACGTTCACTCGCTCCAGCGCAGAACATTCGATGAACTGGGCCGCTCTGGAAATAATGTATCAATTATGTAGGTAAATCAATATGGCTCAGTTATTTATTCTTTCGAAAAATAACCGAACTCAAAGCAAGTGTCTATAATGTTAATTGAACGGTAAATCGTTCAGTATATTTGTTTAACACTTGCCACAATATCCAAACTGTTGAGATCTATTGCTATGGTGGCCACTGCATTGAGACGCTCTTAATAAGTGAGTATGGAAATATTATGGAATATTTGGGTAGTTATTCTTTTAGCAGTTCACTTCCTGTGGCTGAGATAACTATCATTAAAAACAATTGGAATGCTGAGCAATGAAAAATAATGATCTGTTTCATATTCATGTCTCGATTTACATTTTCATAATACAAGATGTCTGAGATCAGTTTTTTGCAAATTAAAACATTTGCGAGTGGACGGTTTAAATGTTAAACAATCACCATATCAACACAATTGTTGTCTGTCGTTGTTGTACAAACAATGTTGAACATATACAATGGTGATTATGGGCGATTTATTCAACAAATTGTGAGTGTCGTCATATCACAAGTTAGCGCTACTATCAGCGGCCGATAACGCAGCGATAGGCAGCTGCCGGCGTTTGCGCTGATAACCCTCGTCACTTTCCACTTTTTTGTTGTTTAAAATACATATTTCATTATATTTAAACCTGATCTCGATATCTGAACCAGCAGATCCTATATTTTTTGTGTCGTATAATAGATCCCTTCATTCTTGGAACTTTAGATGTACAGAAATTACGTGAATAAAGAAACACCAAATGGTAAAACACACACTGAATTACAAGAGATAAAATACAATAAATCATGCGTTAGACCAAATTATATTTTTAATAGAGGTAAAAGCATTTAATAATTTAAAGAATGCTAGTCATCTGAAAAGCAAGTCTAGAAAAGTTTTGTAAATGCTTAAGGGATTTTCATGTAATATTTACAAAAGTGTGTAATAATGATGACATTCTGGATTTATAAGATTCTCAATAAGAGCGAATTTTACCTCGGATTGGATCTCTATCATGTAGCGATACTTAGTAAAGTAGGTATTGCAACATGCGACGGAAAATGTGCAAGTGCACTCAGCTACCATAAATATTGCACCATGCTTAGCGCACTCGGGATAACGAATCTAGCACATAATGTATTTTATTTAAGTATGCTATAAAACCTATTTACTTATGAAGAACAAAACAAAATAATAATTAAGTGAGTTGAAAATAATGTACTCACCGAATTTTCTTTTTTAATTTCTTTCCTTCTTGTGTTGTAACTACAGCTTTATCTGTCCCTCTTAAATCCGTTTTTGTAGCTGGAATAAAATATAAAAATGTAACATGTAAATATGAATAACTATAGAGCAGTCTAAGTTAACATCAGGCTAAGTAGAGCATGGTTTTATCCAAACAGTTAACCACAGGCTATAAATATCATGTTGCACGTAAAGTAAAGCTTGTTAAGCACAATGTTAACACTACTACAATTTTAAAATAATTAAGCTCTTCCTCATTAACTCTCATTCGGCTAATAGCCGCAAATTGAACCAGCAAATATAAAAATAATTTAGCTAATAATGTAAGTAGTGATCCGTTTGTAGTAATTTAGAACAATTAGGCACTTTCCAAAGATCACTTAAAATTAGTAATTCAATTGTTTAAATATGTAATTATTTTTACCACATTATTGTAATTAAGTAATGCTTACCTACTAATACGATGGGTACGGATGAGCTGAAATGCTTTAATTCGGGGTACCATTTGTGTATCACATTTTCGTAAGACGACCGACTGCTCACCGAGTAACATACAAGGAAACATTTAGTCTGAAACAAAAAAACACTTCTTGGAAAATTGTCTTGATGTTCGTACATCATACCGGGTATCTCAAGACTGCTACCGAAAACGAAGCCGGGTGGTAGTTTTAGTCACTACAAACACAATGCAACTAAAAATCGTGCTGAGAAACGCGACCATGATTTTTAATGATTTTTTTAATTTCATCATTTTTGGGTGGTAAATCCATAGTTTTTGCTAAATTAATAATTTTAACTCTTTTATCCCTTAGAGTATTTATAAATAAAAGGGTACACACTATTATTTTAGGACAAAATGGATTTACCACCCAAATAGGACCAAAGAAAAAAAAATTCAAAAAAAAATTGACACTTTTTTTTGCAACATTTTCTATTGCATTGTGTCTGAAGTCGCTTAAACTACCACCCGGCTTCGTTTTCGGTAGCAGTCTTGATATACCCTGTATATTACATATAAACAACTATTATTGACATAAAGTATAAGGCCTATGTCCAGCAGTTGACTTTCTGTGGTTGAAAGCTAGGGAGATGAAGAAGAGATTATTACGAGAGCTTAAGTTGCATGTCCATGAAGCTGTAATTTTGCGCTTTTTTAGGAATACGGTATAAACATGTTTACTTAAACAAGAAACGGTTATGTGCATAGTATAGTGTTAAAGGGAATATCATGTGCGAGTTTATGAATGAGAGAGAAAGCTACAATCGGAAAGCGATAACCTCACAGAACCTGTGTCGGCCGGAAGGTCAGGAGTACCGATAAAAATGCACCAAGAATGAAAATACATATACGCATAAGTTCACGCAAGAGTTCCTGAGGGGATAGATACAGGTACAATTAATGCCATCCACATAGCTTATTTTCTTCTCAAGATGTATCAGGGGGCGACCCTATACTTGATGAAAATAGATAAAGCAAACGTTGTATCTTTGATTAGAGTAGCGTGGGGAACCCTGGCTTCTGCCTACAGTTACGAGATATGCAAACAATATAAATAGTACATTTTAACAATAGATAACATAAATTGTACTATAGAGGTTATTGACCGGACTCGCAACTCAGTATTTCCGTGATATGTTTTCGTTGCGAATGTCGGGACTTCAAATTCACCATGAGCTACAGCCATGTTTGTTTGTCTGTTTTCGCGCTACGTGACACTAAACTGCTTGGATCTTTAAAATAAGACTGTCAAGATTTCAACAATTTAAATGCTAAGTTTAATACTGTGGTTAATACATAGTGAGTGGCTATGCAAAAAGAGCGCATGGGTTCGATCTCGATACGGAGACAAATACTCATAATATGAGATTTATCCACAAGTATTTTACTCTGCGTGCGTCTGATTGATATGGGATCAAAAAGCCTCTCGTAATATCTGATACAGATCTGGAATCTCAATAAGGGATCTGGACGCTGGACTATGTGAATGACGGTTTGGTGTAGGTAAGTATTTATTTGTATCTTTTAAAAAATATGCATTCCTTGAGCGCTCATAAACGTCAATTCTGGGCATAAGCCTATTCAATTGATTTAGAGTTCGTCCTTACTCTACCACGCCGACGTTGCGCAGGTTGGTGAATTTCAGAGAGGTATAAACTATTTCAAGGAAAGTTTAACAAAGCATAGGTGTATTAGACTAGATATGGATATATATAAGAAACTTACTTGTGTGTATGAGAGTGGCCTTAGCCGCTCGTAGTCTTCCTGGCCCGCTGTGTCCCATAGTGACATCTCTACTTCCTCGCCATCCACCGTCGTATAACCGACATAGTTGTCAAACCTATGCAATATTAATATTTAGTTTCCGTATTATATACATTTCGAATTGTCATACAATAAATGGAAAATAAGACAAAATAAGACAAGGTGGACGGACGATCTGACTAAGGTCGCAGGAAGTCGCTGGATGCAGGCCGCTTCCAACAGGTCATTGTGGAGATCATTGGGGGAGGCCTATGTTCAGCAGTGGACTTCCTGTGGCTGATATGATGATGAAATGGAAAATAAAATTAAAATAAATTGAACGTCATTAATGAAATTCGGGCCAGCTTCTAAATTGATCGACTACCTAAATTCTGAAAGAGGCAGGTAATAGCAATTGACGATTCCAAAACCTTGTTAAAGGCTACCTTCTTGAATCTTCATATTTCCATTTGATTTGGTTAAAAAACTCTCCTAGCGAAGAGTATATTATTTCATCAAATGTGTAAAAGTTATCAATAGCATCACAACATTGAGTAAAGTAGGTAAACGGTCGTTGACTGCGCGTTGCGACTGAGCGCGAATGCCCACTGTCCACTAGTTGTTACAGGGATGTTTCGCAAGGAAATCAAACTTGCCGTAGGCGTACGTTTCATAAGGAGGAAGCGACGGCTGTGTACATACAATACAACAATGCCGCGACGTATTTGACTTTATAAATAGTGCAGCTCGTAATGTTAAGTAGCCAACTGGACAATATGAGTCTCTGGTTACCAACGGGACTGACCGTTGTTAAATTTAACTTGTTTAATTGTTATTAAATTTTATGCAATCTCTATATGTTAATTGAATTCTATAATTTTTATTATCAGATTAACTTGTGGTAGAATTTTGGGACAAGAATTAAGATTTCTATAGTTTTTATGTTTCTAAATAAATTAAATTAATACACGTCAACACGAAATGAGCATGAGCATCATATAAAAATTGAAATCCTTAAGATTAAAAAGTTAATTTATAGTTAATTTTGCTTAATCATAGGTTATCAGACGATAATAAATAAAAGGAATTAAATGCAAGTAACATAAATACAACTTCTTATCATACCGGTTTAATAAACCGTCTTAAACGAACCAAGGCTGATAACCAGCACCATACCTTGCACCGGTTATGTTGTTTTTCATCAGAGTCTACTTCCTTTAACGGAGTCTGGAGGCGCCAAACAGTCTTAATTCAATTTTAATAATAAAGAAAACGAATCGATTGTCAACTGCCAGATTAGAAACTCTTGTTTTATAAATATAATCTGATTCGAATAGTGTTTTTTTTAAACTAACTATTGATTTATTAAATGTGACGGAACGTTTCCGGGTACAAATGTATATTATATATATACAGTATTTAAAATGGTAGATGATTATACCAGTTCGTGTTACTCATCAAGTACCTAGTGTAAATTTTAAATCATAAATGACGTAAGACGTAATCGATTCATCATCGTTTCCGTTCTTAATAGCACTCAAAATCACTTAAATTATTATGCATACAAAGCCTTTATTTCCTGTTTGATAACAGATTGCATATTTTGTGAATTTCATACTCCTGTGACTACTACTCTACATTTATACAAATAGTTTTACAAGTGAGTCAGTTAATGCGATAACCAACCATACACAACTTGTAAATTCATAAAGGAAAATTAATGTAAAATCCACAATAGTGGAGCAACCGCTGACGATATAGGAAATTCACGAGTTTTACCATTTACAAATGAGCTTGTAATAACAAAACTACCACATCAAATCGCTAATGAAGCGCCTCCGAAGTCATGTCGCCCATTTCGTCACAGCGGTGCTCTGCTGACCTACCGATTGTAGTACCTGCCGAAGCCATGATTTTAGTAAACAACTTAGTACTTACACTGTGGGAACATATTCTTCTGGAAATTCTTTCTTCGTGTACACGTAGAGCAAACAGGTCTTTCCGACCATACCATCTCCGACCACTGTAATCTTTAGTCCCTTGGTCGTCCCCATGGTTCGTGAAGGGACATCCGACAACTAATATCACTCACAAAACCACAACAATCCACTAGAAGTCTATTGTTTTACACTCAACAGGTCCACATCGATGCAACTTCTTAGTAATAAATCCACCGGTTATAACTCGGTCCTTGACAAATCTTATCACCCGATGATATAACGATCTTATCAGTGCCGTAGAAATGTTAGAGATAGCGTGTTGAATTAAATTGAAACAATGCGCGTGCGCAGTTTCGCGTTCGAATGCGAAATGATTAACGAGTGAATAGTGATTCAGTCGCTGGCGTCGTGCGGCGCGCGACAGCGACGTCACGCGAGTGCGCGCCCAGTGCGGAGCGCGGACTCAGAGCCTCCAGCTCTCCGAATATTTTAATTAATTCTGTGAACGTATTCCATCCAAACCTCCGCTGCCGCTAAATGAGGTAACGTCACACGCACGATCGTATCGTTTACTATTCCAGTCAATGAGCGTCACATACCACAGCCAGACAAAGATGTGACAAAAACAAGCCATTAAAATTGAATGGTATTTATCCAATATAATATGTAAGTACAATAAGTATGTTTATAAGTACATATTTTTAATAACTTTGCTATTATCCCCCAGTATCAAGTAGGAAGTTTATCAAGTAGAAGACCAAACACATTCATGCGCCAACAAGGTGAACAACTTTACAACTTCGATTCACGTTGGAGTTAAAAAATATAAAACGTAGATTAAGTAGTTTATTCATTAATAATCGATTAACAGTCTTCAAATCACAATCTTCACAGAAAAACAGCCTTGTTACATTTTGTATTAACTAACGCATTAATTCCAACACAATACTTATTTCTTATTTAATTATAAAATTTAATTAAAACTTTTAATTAATAATTAAGTACACTTTTTGGCTTATGATTATTAGTTATTACATGCACAGGTACATTAAAATTATATGTTTTTTCTAGTTTTAATATTCAGTTTGTAGTTATGACAGAAACTTGAAGCCTTTTGGACAAACTTTTTAAAACATTATAGCTGGATTTTGCACGGAAAATGATTTTTGTTTCGCTGGACTTTATTTTCCAAATAAATTACAATTATGAAATCCACTCCTGGACATGACAAGTCTCAAACTGCGCTTTATAAAAAAACAAGCCCAGTTGTCTATTTATTAGATATCGTCTAGTGCAGACGTCTCATGTGCCGGTAGTGTGTTAACCGATTTATCAGTCCTTGGATATGTATGGCCAGTAGTCGTCTAATTAGCAGGTCAGCGTGCTAATGGAACTTGTTATAATATGATTTAGCATCCCATTTTACTGTATGGAGTACTATCTAATAGGTGCATGAATGAAAATAGTCATTCGAGTTAGTATTTGTGGTTAACGGGTTTATCCCTTTTTATTAAGCGGGGTATTAATAATACCGGGTATCTCAAGACTGCTACCGAAAACGAAGCCGGGTGGTAGTTTTAGTGACTACAAACACAATGCAACTAAAAATTTTGCTAAGAAACGCGACAATTATTTTTTATGATTTTTTAAATATCGTCATTTTTGGGTGGTAAATCCATAGTTTTTGCTAAAATAATAATTTAAACTCTTTTAAACCTTAGATTATTTATAAATAAAAGGGTATACACTATTATTTTAGGAAAAAATGTATTTACCACCCAAATATGGTCATAGGAAAAAAATAACAAAAAAAAAATTGACGCTTTTTTTTGCAATTTTTTCTGTTGCATTGTGTTTGAAGTCGCTTAAACTACCACCCGGCTTCGTTTTCGGTAGCAGTCTTGATATACCCTGTATTTACAATAAGCCGGGAATTTCTGCACTTTTCCTTGTTATGCTGTAGGTTAAGGGAAAATGTTTGAATGAAAATAACTGTCTTTATGGATCAATCGTAAGGAAAATGTAGCATTGTTACTTTAGTACTGCAGAGCCGATCGAGTTGATGGCAGTCTATTCATACGAGTACATGAACGTTCGTGAATAAATATATTTCCGACATGAGCTAACAGTTATCAACTACACAAGCGAGTTTTAATGAATCAGTCGTCATATTTTACTTTATTTTAACATTAATTAACATTTAATAGGTACCAAGACGCAAAAATATATTAGCTAAGCGATAAACTTCACAAAAGAAGATTAAAATATATTTTGAAAACAATATTCAGTAGTAGTATTTTGAAAACAATAGGGGCCCACCTGAAAAAGAAATCTGAATTAAGTTTTGAAGATTTTACTAAACCACTCGTGCGCCCTGATTTACATTTTATTCTACGTAAAATAAATACTTAACAATATTTTTATGTCAATTTCGTTTCGAATTCACGTGGTCTTGTTGTTAAAGTAAAAATATTAGCAGATTTTCACAAATTGTTTAAATACTTCCCACTTTAAAAAAATATTGAAAATGTTATGAAGTATACCCAGTCCGGGGTTTATCATTTTTAAATAATTTATGGACTTCTTTCATTTTAGTACACATACAAAAAACTGTCGCATTTAGAAATATTGCTGTGTATAACTTATGTTAAAGAGCACCTTTTAAACTGATCGAAATATCTAAATATATAACCAATAAACACAATTCACTACGGCACATCTGTATTAATACTAACTTAAATCGAACAAAGAGCAGTCAAGCAGCCCTGGAGTAGGCACTTGTCAGTATCGGAACATCAGATAGTGGCATAATGCCTCCAGTGGCGTCATATATGGAGGATATGTTTGCAAACAATGCCGATTGTCAGACCTAATCCTTTCGCGTCACACCAGCGTTAGGGGTGTCCACCAACGTCATAGCATTATTTAAACGCTTTATTAAAATACATTCACAAATGAGCCTTTTCCTTTAAGGTAGACAAACGCAAACTAACATCGATGAACGATGACTAACAAAAATATTAAAGAAAAAAAAAAATGGATAAATCTCTACGATTATTATCAACAGTCCAAATAAAAGTCAAATTAGTTTGGTAGTTAAATTATGTGTTCACTAAAATGTCTTATGAAGACATTAACAAGATGATACTGTTTACATTCTACAATAGGGGAAACCATTATTTGCTTATTATACTACGTCATTTCCATATTCACATTAATGTAACCAAATACGATCATTTATTTATCAGAGCATGACGCATCAAACTTAACGGAAAAACAGGAACCTCTTGTCAATAAAATTATAATTTCCTTATTATCTTTCGGTCTATTATACGCTTACTTTAATAATATTATTATTGGCTATAGCTAAGTCTTGCTGCAGACTACCCTTAAGAAAACTACGCTTTGTTATTGGGCATATTCCACACGTTGTTAATCGCGTCAATTGAAATAAATGATCGAAATGGTAAGCGGGAATTGCCCAGGTAATAGGATGAGTAGGAACAAAGGATACTGGATAACCCAACGAAATATTTGTGTAGGAAGAACATGAACAGTTTAATACAAATTACAATAGGAAATAGCGACTCAAGTCATAACTATACTTACGTAGTGTTCGTAGAAAGAATATAATTTTCAACTAGGAGTAGCCGGCCGATTTGTGAGTTTGTAGGGACTTGCGAGAAGAAAGTCATGGACAAGTTGTTTGCGACCACGGCACCAGACAGCTGCAATCTTGGCATCGGAGATTATACTACTACTCCACGATATTATATTACAGCATGATTTTACTTAGAAATACTTAGTTTTAATTAAAACGCGCTAAAGTATTTTTGACTGCAATGAATTCTATGAATGAAACGGGAAATGTAGTAATCAATTTACGGGAATTTTTCATACAGGATCGTAAGAAAATACATTAATTTTATTTTAAATATTTTCCTACACGGGCTAGTTTGAAATATTGTAATTTACCTCCTTTGTGCATTAACAAATAACATGCATGTGCCATAACAACATACAAAAACAATTGCAACGTACTCATAAAATCTTGCATAAAACCTACCTACATCACCTTCGATCAAATATACACTAGATGCAACATGAGCGCTTAGAAAATGGCACCAAAAAAGAGTGCTTTAAGTCGAAGGCTTTAAGCACTCTTTCGCCTTCAGTCACGCACCGACCGTTGCTTCTAAAACGTCGCAGAACTTAAGACAATATTATGTGAAAAGCTACTTTAAACTACAGGAATAAGGTGGAATTTGTGTTAATATATTTGGTATATGTGATCTTTTTGTTTACTTTTTTTCATGTCATGCATCGGTGCCACTTTTTATCAGAACTTTTACAGGGAACTGTGTATCACATTAAATATCCTTGTTAATTGAATAATGAGATAATAATACAGTTATTTGTTAACGGTAACATTAGAGAGTCCGCTTAAAAGGAGGTCTTCCTTCAAGTCCAATACTTGGTGGAGCAGGTCCTGGTTTACTTTCTGCAGCTGCGCTATCGTCGCCCGCTGCTGCTTCTCTCTCTCTTTCAGCCTCAATAGAGTTGTATCACAGGTTTCGCTGCAAGGTTTGCTTCCACCTACGATTAAAGTGAAATACAACTTCAAAATAAATACGTCATTACCTTTTTTCACTTGTTGGTGTACCTATGTCTCTCAATCCAGAATATTTTTTTATTACGCAATATGGTGAAAACATTTTTTTGTAAACGTAATATTTTTCTTGTTGCTGTCTGTGAAGTCTGATCGGAGATTTACGGGCACGACTAGCCTTGTGATCACACCGACCCTCTTCCACCCGGTTCGCGAGCGAAAATCATTATGGAAATCGACCGGAATTGGATGCATAGCTGACGGCAAGTTCAGCGCCTATTACAACTCTCATAGGAGTAAACGCCGACCCTCATGGCTTTTAGCGCGATTTATACAGACAAAGGTCAGACTACTCTCTGGATCAACCAATCTTTCCCCCATATACAGGAGGTCAAAATTGACCGAAAAAGTGAACATTATGATTAGGCAGGCTGAGATCGAAAAGTTCGGGCTCGGTCGAAGGAGTCGAGAGAAAATTTGAGGTGCAACGCCAACAGCGTTACTGACTCAGAAGCGGGTGGCCTGTTTTGGAATCCGTTTCTGACTTTGAGTGAGATCTTTTATGCGAAAAGGCGAACGCCTTTACGTGACCGGTAGATATTTCGTTAGGTTGTTATAAAAGATAACATCATTCATCATCACTCTAGGGAACACGATGATGAACCATATGGAGAAACAAGGCGCACTTCAGTACCAGAGACCGGCGAAGCTGCTATGTCATGGCGTGAGCAGACACTCTGTTTATCAAAATAGTCAGAAGAGTAGCCAATAGACCCGGTAAGCGTAAGTGGTGTTTCTCTATCACCTTAAGGTCATCCAGTGTGATTTGTTCGCCATAACGGAACAGTCGTAGGAAAGGACATGACTGTATGCTTAGATCATGCTACCGTAATTGTGATGGAAGTGAAGGCACTGCTCTCCTCTGAACAGATAAAATCGTTCTTTCTAGCCAGGCTCGGAGGTGGCACAGTGATTGGTTACCGTCGCTGCCGACGCCGTTCTTTACCGGGTTCTTTAAACTCAACTCATGGACTGGGACCTTGATGCTGTAGTTATTTTATTATTGCAAGGTATGACGAGATAATCATGCCATTCGCCTGATGCGATAAGACCAATCATGTACGGTAGCAAAACTAAACTCAACAACGTTGTCCTTCAAACCGGAACACAAAAGTGCATTTATACTGCTGTTTAGCGGGAGAAATAGACATTGCGGTGGTACCTACAACCAGTACTTATTGTTGCTCATGTTTCAAAAGGTATGAAGAAATGAATGGCGATTAGTTACACAGTTCTTTATGAAAACATTTGAACTGTGCGAGTTTAAGTTGGTAGTCCATTGAAATGTTACATGAGCTTTGCATTTTTTAGAGGACGCAATTTTATTTTTGGGGTATGTGTGGGTGGTCAATAGAAGCTTAACATCAAGTTTGTGGGGTCGCCACCCTTGTCCCCCGGCCGCCATCTTGCCTACAAATATGGTAATATAACTTTTTCCCCTAAATTAAAAATTAAAGAAGTTATAAGCAAAAAAGTGAGTAAATATTTATAAAAAAAATATTTTTGGCTCTATAACTTTTTATAAAAAAAATCTCACTCTTTTGCTATTTTTTTATTTTTATTAACCTATTCTGTGCCACTGATGGGCAAAGGTTTCCCTCAACTCCTTCTACTTATCCCTATCAGGTGCTGATGCCATCCAAGTGCTGCTAAATTGGTCGAGATCGTCGCGCCACCTTTTCCGAAGCCTGCCGCATGGCCTCTCGCCATCCTTAGGCATCCATTGATTGGCAATCTTTGCCCACCTCTTCGGGTGCATCCGAGTGACGTGGCCCGCCCAATCCCAGTTTAGTTTAGCTCATTTCTGTGCAACATTCTTGACTCTGGTTATGGAGCGCAAGGTGTTAGTGGGTACTCTGTCCATGCGTGTTACGCCTAGCATCCTGTGCTCCATAGCTGTTTGACAAACCTGGACCTGGACCTCTGAAGTTCGGTTAAAGACCAGGATTGAGCACTGTATGTGAGAATTGGTAAGATACAAGTCGAAGAGTCTACTCTTAAGAGAAACGGGAAGATTTGCCTTAAGAAATTTCTTCTTCACTTTTTTGCTTATAACTTCTTTAATTCTTAATTTAGGGCAAAAAGTCAAATAAACTTATTTGTAGGCAAAACAATTTGCTACAAATTATGTCCTTACAAATTTTTTGTAAGACGCATAGTTTCCGAGTTATCACGAAAAGTGTTTTCACCCCTTTTTCCAAGATGGCGGCCGGGGACAAGGGTGGCGACCCCACAAACTTGAGGTTAAGCTTCTATTGACCCCCAAACATGTCCCAAAAATAAAATTGCGTCCTCTAAGAATTGCAATATTCGGTCCTTAAATTGTAACATTTCAATGGACTATGGAGTTTTCTGGTCAACATAGAAAAATAGACATAATTCTAAAAAAATTAAATACAAAATAGGGTCAAAAGAATTTGTTTTAAATAATAAAAGTAAAAAAAATACTATTTTAACATACCTCTATTTCTTAGTCTGTCTCCTAATTTGTCTACTTGCAACTTAAGCCTTGCTATTTCATTTTGCAGGGCTTTCTCACTGGCTGCTTTTTGTTTGGTCAATAGCAATACCTTTGCTCGAGTTTCTGTCAGTGTTTGCAGCAGCACATCAGAACGATCAGCAATCTTCTGTGCCGAAGCCACACATGCCTTAGCTTCATTTTTTTCTGAACTTATTTTTTCTTTCAGCCTTGCTACTTGTGCCTTAAATTGTAATATTTTGCTGAGTAAAGGCATACAAATAAAGTAATTTTTTTTATCATTAGTGTAGATGGGAATTTGCCTTATGTAAAGGTGATTTTAGTTGTAGGCCACTAAACATTGAGTATTGATATTATAAACTGCTAAACATTTTATACACTATATGTAGACATTTTTTAAATGCAGCTGACGTAAGATATAAGTTAAGAAAAGTTAAATATGGAATTGATTACTTTTAAATTTTATATAAGGATTAAAATAGATTATGTAAAAGAGTTTACATAAGTACATATATTTTGGATGTGCTGATACAAAATGTATGACACCATAACAATGTACTCACATTTAATTGCTTATTGTTCTGCTCAAGGATGTGGTTCTGCTCCACTAATCTGTCTGCCTTTTCAGTCACATTCTTATGGAAATGCAACAATGTCCATGCTGAGTTTATTAGATTTACTAGTGCGACTGGCCGCAGTGTGTCATCCTCGATATCAATGTATGGATTAAAAATATAATTTATGTTGAATAAACCAAATTCCTGAAAAGTAATGTTTTGCATAAAATTTGAGTACTTAGCAATCCGCATACTGATGCACTAGTCAAGCTTCTATGACTATTTTATTGTGTGGGTAGAATAACAGCTGATTAGCAAAACAAAGTTATGAAGTTTGAAATAATTTTCTGAATAAATTCGTATGTATGGTTTATTTTGTATCATGACATTTATTATTTTGTAGACACTTAAAAATACTACAAACCTCACTGAGTCCTATAAGGCATTGTTTAAAGTTATTTAATGTACACGGTTCGTAAGCAGTAGCCTTTTTGTGTTTATAATTCTTTAAAAGCTCTTTTACTTCTTCATCTAAAGTATCGAATGTATCAACTGAAATCATTTTAGTTAAAAAGTAAACGAACTACGAAACACTAAATTAAAGTTTTTTCACGCAAACAAACCCGCATCAAACTTTTACCTGAGCACAAAATGCAAATTTAACACCTGTGTGGCGGGAAACTGGATTTGAAAACCAAATTGTCTATGGGCAATGAACGTTCGGAAATGGTAAAATGTCGAATGTTTCCTATGGTTTCCTAGGGAAAATATCCGGATATTCCCATTTTTTCCGAATGTTTCTTGCGAATTGCTTATGATCTCGAATTATTTATCAATGAATAAAGTTATTCTACACAGGATTTGGTGTCGATTATCTCTGACAGTAGTACAAGGACGTAGAATCACGGGTGTTACTCTATGCTCCAATACGAAATTCGAATGTTCGGACGTCGTGCCTACGTACAGCTTCACCAATGTGCTATACTTTGGCTATACTCAAGCTATACTCAACAAAATCTTGGAAACCTCTATAGTACGTGACTCTATAGTATGGACTATGTTAGCACAAAATGATACGTATTTTATAGAGAGTAGTATTAATTCATAGAAATGAAAAACTTAGGCATTATTTACTTGGGGGGGTTGAACATACGAATTTCGCATATTCAAACTTCGTTTCGTATCTTAGATACTATATCGTATCTAGTATTTCTTGTTCCTTTATATCTGTGGACTAGTAAATACTAGTACCAAAGTACTAGATAACTTACCTCATTGTTCTGTGAGATAACTAAATAGGTTATCTGTGGTGGATTTGACAGATTGATTGTGTCATCTGCTGTCACGAAGTAAAACGCTGGCTGTCGCTTGTAATTTTGTTATGTTGATTCGTTTTAGAATAAGTCCCAGTATCCTAGTTTTATTCGTAACAAACACTATAAATAATTCGCATTGAACTTCAAATATAATTAATTAGAAAAATGAAGCGGAGCTATGATTCCATGAATTCGTCCATTGAAATAAGTTCCTATCGTGATCAACATTTTAAGGTTTGATGGTTTTGGATGGTATTTTACTAAATTCACACCTACCAATGCATTTGTTAATATATAAAACCTTTATATAACTTTCAGGGCTCTCGCAGTGAACAGGAGAAATTGTTGAAAGCATCCTCCACCCTGTATATTGGAAACCTTTCATTTTACACAACAGAAGAACAAATATATGAGCTGTTTTCACGTTGCGGTGACATAAGAAGAGTTGTAATGGGATTAGACAAGTACAAAAAGACTCCCTGTGGGTTTTGCTTTGTTGAATATTATGCCCGACCTGATGCTGAAAACTGCATGAGGTTAGTTCTAGATTTTGAGGAATCTTTGCAAAATCAACCAATTCTTGTTCGTAACCATTTTTAAGGAATATAAATCCGTCTATTTAATTACTTAATCAACTATACTAACCATGTTTATGGGTTTTGTTTGATTTACTTAATTTGGGATTGTTTTACTAGGATTTCTTTGTTTCCCCTATGATGCCTGTTGAAATAAGTACTAACTGTTATTTTACCTCATTAGATGACCTTAATTAGCTCATGGTTAAAAACTACCCATGTAATAAGAATTTTATCTCTTTTCTATTATTATGTCTAAAAATTTAAAAAGTGAATCAAATCCACTAAAAACTAAAAAATAATTGATAATGAGTTTAAGATTAGAAAGAAAATGCAGTAAAATACATACATTTTCTACTTATAAACACCCCACGCTTTGTAACAGTAAAATGTATGTATTTTACTCAATTTTCTTTCAAATCTCAAACTCATTATCAATTATTTTTTAGTTTTTAATTGGATCTTTTATGAGAGCGTATTTTTTTAGTTTTTTAAACTATAATTTAATTGCTTGCACTAAAAACATTATCTACGGCTGTCTTAACAAAGAAAGACAGCTGCGCGTAAATTAACAATTTTTTTTTTTTTCAAAATTTTTTTTTTTTACTTTTCTGGATAAGATAATGTCATTTACTTTTTAAATTATTGCATTGTCATTGGTCCTGAATAAGTGTGCAAAGTTTGAATTAAATCTGATTGTTCTAAGTAGGGCAAAATCGAGCTCAAAGGAGTCAGTTACATACATACAAACATACAGGTGAAGCTAATAAAAGTGTGTTAAAAAAGAAGGGGGTTTATTGACCTTGTTTATTGTACTTGAATTAATATGTACAGAGCAAATACAGCAGTCTTAAGTTTTAGAGATAAGCTATATATACCATAGATGCTTAATTATTTACTCTGTTTAAAACTAAACAAAATATTAGGCTATTCTAAAGAAAACATTACATTTCATAAAGCTAGTGTGTGCTAGTGTGGTTGAAAATATTACTATACAGTAGAACGCAATGCAGTGCATGATTGTTAACAATACACAGCACTCTGATTCAGTACAAGGGATATGTTGTGGCAAAGGCTTAATTTGTTTATGAGACTATTAATAAAACATTGGCATCTATATTTTTATGCAAATATTGCTCCAAATTACTAATTATAAGACTTACATGCATATAATAATGATTTAACTTTTCAGATATATAAATGGAACTAGACTTGATGATAGAATTATCCGTTGTGACTGGGATGCAGGCTTTATAGAGGGTCGACAATATGGACGAGGAAAAACTGGAGGACAGGTACTTATTAAATATAATTTAATATACTATAAAGTGCACGGTGGCCTATTTGTAAACAGACCAGACATGGCTGACAACTTGTAACTCGCAACCACCATGTGGTTGCGAGTTCAAGGCCAAGAGCACCCCTCTAACATTTTGGAGTATTAATAGACAATTACCACCCACTATAATGGTGAAGGAAATATTGTTATGAAACCTGCATACCATAAATATTTGTAAGAATTTCTATGGTATGTAATGTCTGAGAACACGCAACTAGGCCAGCATGGTGGACTATATTATGGTCTAACCCCTCTCAATCATACTCTGGATTGTAGAGGAGGCCTGTGCATTGTAGTGAGACATATATAGGTTGATACAGAACAGCACAATATTATGCAGTTGTTTAACTTACTGCATGCATATGGGGCCCTACTATATACTTATAATACTTATAATATATACTATATTTATCCGAAACTTAGTTCGAAACTTCGGACGATCGAAGTGAATTTGTGCCCGATATGGCGATAGGCTCGCCACCTATCACATTGTGGGACGGGACATACAAGGCGAAATGTGGGTGTCCTGGCACCTCTGCCTACTCCTTCTGGGATATACGCGTGAGTTTATGTATGTATGTATGGAGTTGAAAACTCGTCACCTCGTTTTGAAACTTTGTTATGCTTACAAGATTTTCATATTCCAGGTTCGTGACGAGTACAGAACTGACTATGACGGAGGCCGTGGCGGCTACGGAAAGATTATAGCTCAGAAAATAACACCTAGCACCCTGGAACGCTGATATAGTTATAAGGATATAGTATTTATAAGTGTGGATCTATACATTATGAGAAAGACTGTAATATTGTAATGACACGATACATTCAGTACCAGCAGAATGAAGCATTAAAGATTTTTACTCCATATACACTGCATAATCATTTACATTTTAGAGCACCTTATTAATCTTCTAGACTGCCACAGTGGCATAGTTGTACTAAAGTACGATTGCTAAGTTGAGGTCTTGGGTTTGAATCCCATGTCAGGCAAAATGATATTGGATATTTCTATTCATTATCAGACCAAAGAGTTAAGAATTTGTGTCCGGCATGATAGGCTCGCCTCCCTATCACATCGTGTGGCGGAGCATACAAGACGAAATGTGGGTGTCGTGTTTGCTTCTAGGAGAACCTATGCCTATTCCTCGGAAAAAGGCGTTAGTTTATGGATGTATGTAATCTTCTAGTAACAGCATGTATGGGCTGTGAAGTGTGAACCATGTTGTACAAGATTTGTTTCGAAAAACATTAGGTCAGAATTACATAGTATCTCCTAAAGTATGACGATGAGCAGGTGTTGTCGCAAAAAAAAGTGTTTCAGCCTATACTTAAAGACTACTTTAAATTTATTTACGGGAACATTTATGGATTTATAAACGACCTAAATCCATTGGATATTTGTGGAGAGTTTGGTTGACAAAAGACAATACAAATGCATTTAAATATTTATTTATCACAAAATAAGACACTAAAAGCATAGAAAAAATATAACAAAATATATTTCCAAAAAATGAAGCTTATTCATAAGCTATACACTTCAACAGCGACTCAACAACACAAGCAAATTACTGACATCCATATTATGTAGAATAAAGGTATATTTCATAACATAAACGAGTGTAAAAATAAATATTAATACGTGTAAATATAATTTACTATAATTTTCAATGATTTTCAGCAAAAGTTATTATTAGTATAAAACATAAGATTTATGCAACTTGCTTACATTAGTTTTGTGCATGATGGACTATTCTAAAGACAGATTAGTTTTTATTTAAGACCAATTTTAGTATCAAAACGATCCAAAATACGATGATAAAGAAAGTTTATGTGATCGACAATATTATGGTAGTTTCCTAAGAAGTAAATCTGCGTTCTAGGCAGGTTCAATACAAATAGGTTCAGATCATGTGCTCATATAAATATATCAGATCATAACATTGACTGTAAAATAATGCTTAAAAGAAATGCTTTTATAGACTCGTAAGTACTTGAACGTTTACAAAATAAATTATTTGTAACAATATTAATCTCTTGGCGATGATTCGGGCAGGAGATCGAACCACAAAGTCTTCGCTTCACGGAAGTCGTACTGGTTCAAATGAATGACTACCTGAAAGTGAAAAATTACATATAATAAATACGGTAAATAAAGACTAGTTGTTAATTAATGAAATGAAATGAAAATAATTTATTGAATCCATTAAAATGTTCAACATCGTTTAGATTCAGTCATTTTTTTTTATCTACCACCCGGTTCGGAAAGCGGTTTTCACTAGAGAAGAACGGGCAAGAAACTCTAGTGTTGCTCTTTTCAAAACCAGTTTACAATTTAGTGATTATTACATAATTTACAAGTTGGTTTAAATCAGAGCAGTTTATTAAAAATATTTTTAAACGGAATATTATTATATTATAATTACTATGGCTGAGTGAAGCGAAGTCGCCCAGAACGAAGAATCAGTATACTCTTTTTCGCCAAAACAGTGAATAATTGCGAAAGCCTTATGTAATCCATCAATGAATCCGTTACAATGTAAGCAAATCGGATAGACCAGTCTACGCAAGCAGCACCCGTTCACGAGTATGACGCATGTGCCAGCCATCGGTCTCCTCAACCATGTTGCAGGGAAGTGACCGACCTGGCACACGACGCCACCGCAAGCACAGACTTTTTAGCGAGCATGACATACCCAATCACTTACACAGAAAAAAAAGGCAAATCTGACATGTTACTTAATTTAAATGATATTATACAGAGCATACTAAGACTTCCGCTCCGAGATACTACGCATTTATTTAATTTAATTCTATTCCCAAGCCTTGCTATCATCTAGATATTCTGAAATTTTATAATATGCTTTATTGCATAATTTTTGCTTGATAGTTGCTTTGAATTTTGTAATAGATAAGGCTTTAATGTGACTGGGAACTTTGTTATAAAAGTGTATACAGTAACCCTTAAAAGATTTGCTGATCTTGTGGAGTATGGTCTTATGCGTTGCTAGATTATCCTTATTCCTAGTGTTTTTGTTATGAATATCGCTAATCTTACGAAAACTTTCTTTATTTTTATGGACATAAACTAGATTTTCAAAAATATATTGTGATGCTACTGTCATTATATTTATCTCTTTAAATTTTTCTCTAAGAGAATATCTAGACCCTAGCGAATAAATTGATCTTATAGCTCGCTTTTGGAGAACAAAGATAGTATTAATGTCAGCAGCACCACCCCACAGTAAAATTCCATAACTCATTAGACTATGAAAGTAGGCAAAATATACCAATCGAGCTGTATCAATATCAGTCAGTTGGCGAATCTTACCCACCGCAAAGACTGCGGCGCTCAGCTTTTTAGCTAAAGCGACTATGTGAGAGCCCCATTGAAGTTTGGGATCTAATGTAATTCCCAAGAACTTAGTTGTATCCACAAGGCTCAACTCATCTCCATTCAAAATAATGTTAGCATTAACTTTTCTGACATTAGACTTAATGTGATTGAATTTATGCTATGAAAAAGATAGTAATCACCGCATCGAACCCTCTACCATCATAAACGAGAAGACAGAAGTACAGGGGCCCTACTATATTAATCCGAAACGAAGTTCGAAACTTCGGATGATCGAAGTTTATGGGCCCTACTATATTCATCTGAACGAACGAACGAACGAAGTTCGAAACTTCGGACAAACGAAGTTTTTTATACGATACGAATGTATCTATTCTGTAAAAGTTCGAATTTGTATAACGTACACCGTAACTATAAGTCTATGGTTACGACCATAAATCAATAACGACCATAAGTTTTATGTAGGTACATTCGTATCGTATAAAAAACTTCGTTTGTCCGAAGTTTCGAACTTCGTTCGTTCGTTCGTTCGGATGAATATAGTAGGGCCCCATATACGATACGAATGTACCTACATATACTTATGGTCGTTATTGACTTATGGTCGTAACCATAGACTTATGGTTGTCCCCCGGCCGCCATCTTGGAAAAAGGGGTGAAAACACTTTTTTTCGCGATATCTCGGAAATTATGCGTCTTACAAAACATTTGTAAAAACTTAATTTGTAGCTAATTGTTTTGCTTTAGCCTACAAATATGTTTATATAACTTTTTGCCGTAAATTAAAAATTAAAGAACTTATACGAGTATGATGACGGCCGGGGAACAAGGGTGGCGACCCCACAAACTCGAGGCTAAGCATCTACTGATCCCCCAAACATGTCCCAAAAATAAAATTGCGTCCTCTAAGAAATGCAATATTCGGTCCTTAAATAATAAATTGTAACATTTCAATGGACTATCCCGTCATTTTCCAATCTATCTAATTATGGCAATACCTTCTATATAAACGAATACCTACTACACTATCATAAAATACACGATTACAATATAACATATAAAGCCTACATTATTGCTATTCCAAATTAATAAATACTTATATTGACTAATTTTTAACATAACAAAAATTAAACTTTTTTTTTATTCCAATGAATAGCGAGACGAGCATGCCGTTCACCTGATGGTAAGCGATACGACAGCTCATAAACAGTAGCAGAACCAAACAACACCTCGAATCACAAAGCAATGCTTGGCATTCCACTGCGCTTGCCATCCTGAGACGTTAGATGTTAAGTTTCAATATGTACAGTAGTTACTCTGGCTACAATGTCCTTCAATCCGAAACACAACAGTGCCTCTACACTGGTGTCTGACGGGAGAAATAGACAATGCGGTGGTACCCACCCAGGCGGCCTCTCACATACATATGAGAAACCTACCACCAGTTACCTTATTTCAATTTGTGTAAATTTATGACTTTGTCAGTTAGGAGTTATTGGCACTTGGCCGCCGGTATGTTATTTAAAGAACACAATAATACCTGTCCTATAACGGGGCTGCCGCCCAGGAAGCCCTTGTGCGTGGCGACCGTGACCTCCACCTGGCGCGAGTGCAGCTCCGCCAGCGGGATCACCCACTCGAACTGCTCGTCATACTCCGGCATGCAACTGTCCTTCACTACCTGCGGAAAAAATCAAATAAAGTATGATAAAAAAAAACCCTTACGCCCGAATACTCGAACGGCATTCAAATAATAAGTTGCTCTCAACAGCGCACGGCTCACTTAGCCAGTACATTTAAGCGTGATTTACGTAGTAAGTGCAACATAATAATTAAGATGCGTTCCAGTATTCGGGCGACAGTATTCTGTTTATTTGAATTGAATTGAAGAAAATTATCTAATGTTATTTTATGAAACAACAGGCCAAGAAAAGTTTGGCTATAATAAATAAACGAAATTGCACTTATTGAGGCACAGTGCAGTTACTTGAAGACAGAATAAAAAATAACATACCACAGTCTTCCGTTTCGAGTCTTTTGAGCGTCCGGGCAACAAGTACAACTTGACATACGGATCAGGCACATTAGTCGGGTCCTTTAGTGGGATATTCCTGCATTAGCAAAAATATATTAAAATTATCTTTATATATTTCCGTTTTAATTAAATAGTTTAAGAAAGCAATACTCACATTATCTTATGAACAACAACGAACAAAGTTTGATTTTGCATACTGTAACGAAGAGAAAGTAAGATACGACCCAAGCCAGCTTCACCCGCAGACCTGTACCGAATAGAGATAGTGAAACATCACACAATAATATAAAAGTCATAACACACACATAAGTTAGAATAATGCAAAGGATTGAAAATAGAAGTTGCTATACATCGACTGCGGTGCACAGACTATTACTCACCTGTATGCCTCCTGTATATTAGGTTTTATTTATTACACTGGTCCGGCATAATGACTAAACTGCGACTGATGGTAAGCGCAAATGCCGTCCAGTCAGAGTCTCGAATGGTATCAGAGGGTAATCCCATGCCATTCGATACAATTATGTTATTATATTATGTCGGCAACTAACACGCCTTATGTGAAATCGCCGACACGTGAAAAAAAGCCAATGACGGTAATGGATGAGTATATGCGCCCCAATCAATTTAGTTAATCGAATATTTGTATGTCTTACGTGGTCAATGACGATGTTCTGTGAATAAGTTTTGGAGAGTCACGGCTGGCGGGCGGTTGATATTCTTGAGGAGTGTCTAGAAAAAATATATATCAATAGCAAGATATGTAATGGTGTGACATTTTTTTGACATTTGACAGTCTCCGTGGCGCAGGCGGTTAGACGCCGCCTGTGAAACGAGAGGCCGCGGGTTCGATCCCCGCACCGAGAGAAATGTTTGTGCGGCCCACAAATATTTCTCTCGGGTCTGGGTGTTTGTGAGACCGAAAAGTCTCTCGTAGTTCCTGATACCCACGACACAAGACTCGATCTTAATGTGGGGTCAGGACTATGTATGTGACTGTTGGGTGTTATTTATTATTATTATTTATTTATTTGAATAAGATACGTTAGAAATCGTTTTACTAACAGAAACATTATTAGTCCGGTCAAAATAGATTATTTTTTTTAGTAGTAGAGAAACGATGGGGATTCTTGACATTTCATTTATAATAATGTATTTAACGTCTGTGCCAATTTTCAGCTCTTTGCGAATTTTGGCTGAGTTATGACTTATTTTTTTCTATTTTGACTGGACTGTATTGCTTACGATTAGACTTGTATTATATACTGGAATAACAAAGTTCCACTAGAAGTAATTGTATGTATCAAACATTCAATTGCGCGGCAAATTATTGATTTTACGAGAAGATAAATAATATGGTGGTAATTGAATGACTTAAATGTGGTAACAGAGAAATGGTGATTTGCTTACCAACTTCTTTCTTGATTTCCTCTACTGGGATTGATGCCTCTGACTCGCTATCTTGAGTAGGTTCCACATCGCTCTTGATTTCAATGTCATGTTTAGTAGGGAGGACTGTAACTACAAAACAATTAGAAGTTTTATTTACGTTTTCAGAATACGAAATGACTAATGAGTTACATCTTCGATCAAATACGCTGTTCGCCAGATAGTAAGCGATACGACCACTCATGTACTGTAGCAAAACCAAATAATACCTTGAATTACAAACAATGCTTGGCAACTTCTACTGTATGGCCAGTAGTTACTCTGGCTACAATATCCTTCGATCCGAAACAAAACAGTTCATTTAAACTGTTGTTTGGCGGGAGAAATAGACATTGCGGTGGTGCCCACCCATGTGGCCTCACAAATATGAGAGGCCTGCCACCAGTCAGCGGCGTGCACAGGATTATGACACTGGGTATGCGGCGGAGTACTCGGTCACAAAAACTTTTTCTTTTATAGTTTTTTAGCATAGCCACAGCCACGCGACGGATCTCTAAGTCGGAAACCATGCCAACATAAAAAGTCTTAGATGTACTACTATTCATGTCCATCTTCTACGGCAACGCAGACAAAACAGCGATCGATCGTCGCGGCGGAAGAAATTCTAATAAGTAAAATAAAAAAAACTCACCTAGTCAGCTTTCAATTTTCACATATTCAAGGTTCCGGTTAGTTGAGATTACTATACCTATCCCGATGTAAATAAACGCAATATTTCGGCCACCTCATTCATTCATTTGATAAACATACATTTTTAACACAAACCTCGCAATCAAATAACATTTTAAAAAATAAACAAACACACTAGTAAAAGCAAATGACTACAATTAATATCGAAACTTAGTAATAAACTGTTAAATGTACACACTTTCAAATGTTAAAATGAAAAATCCGTTAAGAAATCTATTTTTTTTACAAACGTACTAGTATAAAATAGTAAACAATGCAAAAACTCATAAAAAAGCTAAATGACCCCGCGAAACACAAAACATTTCTATTTAAACAAATAAAACCTTACTAACCAAAAATGCATAATGTGCATAGGTGATTTATTAAATTCCAGCCTATTAATTTTACTCGGATTATAGGCAACGAACATTTACGATTACTCCCGACAACTGCCGAACTCCCGAGGCCTGCCGCAGGAGTCGCGGCTTTCAATATTCATGGGTGTGTGCGTTTGCGACTGTGCACCGACACCAAAATTACTACACACATGCAAACAAATGTAATGCGGGACGCGGCGGCATTACTTGGTTGATTAGACCTACATTATTTTGCTTTGCAGCGCCTCTTGCTTTTCGCGTAGCAACCATAATGTTTGCGTGATTGCAAATAGGTGCTATTTATAAAATATTAGGCGTTTTTAAGTTATTATATTTTGTTTATTCATTTATTTACTATAAATTAAAGTCATCTAAAATGTACGAACGTTATAATAAAATAACTGTGAATGGCAAGTAAAGCACTGCATTTCTGCCTACAAGGAGTGCACGCCCCTGCCACCAGTTCACCAATATGGTGGGCTAAGACATAAACCTCCCCTATACTAGTGCGTGTGGTCATACGTCCCAGTTATGGGACACAATATACAGTGTGATATTTAAAAACTTGAGGTTTTTCGCTTTGCTTTCATGATTTAATTAAATACCTGGGTCAGTGGCAGGCATGACAGGCTCGAGTCTGCTGGCGGCGTCGGTGGCGTCAGTCGCGGAGGGCGTGGGGCTGGCGGCCGGAGAGGGGGAAGAAGGCTCCACGGGGGCTTGTTCCATCACTTCTGGCTCCATGTCCTCTTCTTTTATTGCTTCTTTCAATATCTGTAACAATTGCATTTTGCAGCTGGTATTTTTTTTGAATTTTTTTTTTCTCCTTGTACTTCTTCTTGCTTCTGTATTGTTGGTGCATTCACGAATAGTTCCCTTATACAAACGCCTGGAATTTTACGTCCTACAAATATTTATCCGTGCAAGGATCCCTTCCAGGAAAGAAATCCAATTCTCTATTTCATCTGATAATTCGTTCGCAATGTTTACTACATACCGGGTACATCAAGACTGCTAATGAAAACGAAGCCGGGTGGTAGTTTTAGTGACTACAAACACAACGCAATTAAAAATTTCGCTAAGAATCGCGACAATTTTTTTTATTATTTTTTAAATATTTTCGAGTTTGGGTGGTAAATCCATATTTTTTGCTAAAATAATAATTTAAAGCCTTGCATACCATAGCGTCTTTAAAAATAAAAGGATGTACACTATTATTTAAGAAAAATCTATGTATTTACCATCCTAATATGACGATAGAAAAAATATAACAAAAAAAAATCGTAACATATTTTTGCACAAAATTTGGTTGCATTGTGTCTGAAGTCACTAAAACTACCACCCGGCTTCGTTTTCGGTAGCAGTCTTGATATACCCTGTATACAGGGTGATATTGACATATTGTATTTAATTTAAACCACATTTTCCTAACCCCCATATGTAATATTGTACAAAGTTTGCCTCACGCCTATTTCCCAGAAGGGGTAGGCAGAGGTGCCAGGACACCCACATTTCGCACATTTTTTCGATGTTTACTTGTTGCAATATACTTTTAATTATTCTTGATCATGCATAAATTTATAAAAAATAACATTACATCACAGAATCTGCTGGTCTTAAATTGATAGAGTACTCTAATAAATATACGAACCCTTAATTGCAAGGACATGATGATCTTTGATTCGGGGCCGGATCTTTGCAGCATCAACGGCTGAGTCAGCATACTCATATCCTTTTGTTTAAGCAGCGACGATATGCTGTAAACCAATTGACCCAGTTGGCTGCTAGTCTTCTGGTCCAACACCTAAAAACACCAACATGTTATCATAATAAAAAATATATCATAAATAAAGGTGTGTGTGTGTGTGTGTGCGTGTGCGTATGCGTGTACCTTTATCTCCAAATTGTCAATCTCTGGGTTCTGCACCAGGAACGAGTATCCAATCTCATAGACGGGGTCGTCAGTCCTCATCTGAACCGCTGAGTTTTCAGTCTTCTTGCCCACGGTCACTGTGAGGTAGGGATCCGGACGGGATTGCGATCGCGCGTTCTGGGACAATAAAATCTCTATTAACTTTCTATAACTGCATGGAAAAAATGTGGGCTTTGAATGAACCACTTACCGGCAGCTTTTTGCACGAGTCAATGTAGACCGATAAGACAGCTGAGCTGAGATCACCAGACTTAATGAGCATAGTTTCCGTCAAAGCCTGAGAATAAAGAATCGTGTTAAAATACAGAACATACCATTTGGGTATAAATACAATCATAAAGTGAGATAGTTGACTTTAACTATCTCATCCTGTGGTATGGAGGCGTTTCAAGAACCCACGAGCGGTTTTGGTTGGTATGCCTTAAACAAGTGAACCCAACATAATCGCTCCTCTTTCTCCCGAAGTTGGGCGTTAGTGGTAAGGCGATTTCCAGGGGCCAATAAAAAAAAAAACAATTACCAATATTGTATAATGAGTAACACTTACGCGGCTAAGTTCCGAAACGTCAGAACTCAAGCGATGCCAAGACAAACGAAGATGTACTTTTCCATGTTTCGCTTGTTGTAACGTTTGCCACTGCAAATAACAAATACGCCTTAAATCAGCTACTATCAGGAAATAACGGAATTTTAATTTTAAAAAATTGTGACAGCTCACCGTGTCCAAACGTCCGAAGCGCACAACTTGCGCGATATCCAACGAACACCTGCAAGACAATACTTTGTAACAACAACTTTGACAGTCACTTTCAATACATGCGCTGTGATCGGTTGCTGTTATTGTGATACTCCTGAAGCCCTCGTCACACACAGTGTTAGTATCAAAATGGTGTCAATTATGTACATTATTAGTCCTCATGTAAGCGCGCCAGTGTTAGTTTGATAGCTAAACGTGTTAAACATTTGTGAATCGTACCGCAATCGCTGTTGACAACTGCTGTATTAAATCTTTTTAAATCTGTGCTTTAAAAGTATAATATTTCAATTGTGTGCATGATGGTTGTGATCTCGTGAAATTTCTACAAAACAGAACACATCGCATCTACATTAATGTTAGTTTTGATTTGCAATAACTTGTGCAAAGATGGCTATTTGGTTGTATGTGGATTGGTCCGTGGTAGATACCGTTTGTTAGTATTTGTGATCTGTACATATACAGTAATATGCATATATTATCGTCCATGGTTGGCCTGAGACCGACCTGCCGAGTTTTTCGTCCCTGCCGGCTCGGTCCCAGTCGTATATCTTGATGACAGCGGTGGTCGCGCTGCTTCGTAGCATCGACTGTTACAACCCACCATATTACACACTATACACATATACATATTAAGCTCTATCCCGGTTTAGTCTTGTGTTATGTACATACCATTGTTTTATTTGTATTTGCTGTACAATTTGTTGAGTAAGCTGTGTTTGGTTTGTTAGCAAAATTCACACTTCAACGTGTATATTATAGGCAAATATATATTAGATTGCAACACAAATTAAGGACTGCGAAACATCTTACGAAAATACACAGTACCCACACATTGTCTTTAAGGCAACAACACGTATCCTATCGAATATTAAAGAACACAAATTATAAAAACATAACACCCAAAAATACAAAAAGTTAAAAGGCCACCCCGATGATTCTTATTATCTTTGGAATGTTATTTTACGGACCTTTAGAAATTCATTTGACCATTGTAAAAAAATTACGTATAATTTATCATTCCATTTATATGGCGTCATAACGTCATGATAGGTAATAAGAACCAAGGTGAAAAGGAACAAAAACGCTATGATGAGTAGTGGATAAGGTGGCAAAGCTAGTAGCGTCTGAGACGGACCTGCCAAGATAATCATCGTTCTGTATGCCCATCCCGGGGTCCCAGTCCCACAGCTCGCACTGCAGCACTTGGCTCTTCCGAGAACTTATTATCGCCTTGGGACAAACATCGCAACATGGAAACATTAGTCTTAACTATACACCAACCACCCGCACCTAGTCTTCTAAATGTCTTCTATTCATTAATTGATCATACATTTTTGGTTACGAGAGACATATAAATATCGACAAAAAAATTATTCTCATCGATAATTGGTTGTTGCTGCTTAAATTTAGAAAAGAGATACTGTGCTTATAGATAGGATAGTGGTTCAAAGAAAAGATATAGAATCATAACAAGAAATTATACATATAATATTGGGGGAAAAAATTAGACAACTGGCAGAGTACACAACTTACCTTCACCTTCACCTCGTCTGAGCTTATTGCTAACTGCGATTCTAAAAGCGTTTGCAAATTAATACTTGCATCAAAGCTTTCTAGAAAAAAGTGAGACGGCAGATTTTCAAAAATACGTACGAAATTTGACTTGAAAATCAGGGAGAACCTCTCATTTCTTTCTATTTGTTAAATGTTACTAATAAGCTTAGCTAGGAGCCTGCAAGTCAACAGCTACGACCACGGTATAGTACAATATGGTATGTTTATTATTAGCAAGTATTGCGTCTCTGTTCGACTATAGGGCTCGCATGGTGTCTACATCTAATGCCGCTAGATGTAATGCTTGCAAAGCGTTGGTGATTAATGGCCGACCCGCAGCTGCCCCACAACCCCTTACCACCGTCCGAGGTGTTCCCACTTACTTGCCAAGCTTGTCATCGTCGTTGCCTTCGTCCTTGTCGAACAGCTCTATATCCAAGGTCTGACCGAGGGAGAACATTATACGCGCCTTTTGTACCAAACGGGCGCGGTCCGACGCAAACATAAGTGAGGAAAACAAAATCTTATTCACATCTACTTACTTACAAAGTTTCAATTCGGTTCTTCGTGTTCGAATACAAGTAAGAGCCCAGAAAGCGCACACCGATTAATAGAAAAAAAAAAACATCAAATCCCACAAAAGGTTTGTTAATTGAAAACACAAATAATTTCGGATTTTGAAAAATGTACCCGTTAGGTAGATATATGATAATCGATTAGACAGTATTCGATATGTAACTTTGGATATAGCGGCATAAATATACTTAACTTCCAAAATTACTTCACTATGCCATCGTATAAACTTAAATACGAATGTAATTGAGCGCGAAATATGCTTACCATTCTGAAATATTTTTAAGCAAAGTCTGTTACTACATGAAAAGCAAAATATGAACCAGCAGAATTGTAAACATAGTTCATGTTGGATAAATAAAGCTTGTTTGAACGATCATGCTCATTGCTGATAGAATAACCCAAAGCAGTTATTGACTCATATACACATCTTTTGAAACTAACTCATCGAATGATGCAAATAAAATTGAATCGTAATTTTAAGCCATTGGTTTGAAAGTATAAGTTAGTAAGAACATCGATCGGTTATATACAATTGTTTAGCTAATTTAATGATAGTTATAATACTGGTAATAGACCGCATGATGTCTGAAAGTGCGCGAAGCTATCTAAATACGTTTAAGCTATGCATCTGGTGCTGTAACTTCACTATGCATGATGCATCAGCAGGTATATTGAAAGAGTTCATAATTTTTACTTCGCTACGATGTAGAGGATACACTTCACCTCATTGTAAGGGCAGTAAGGTCCGGAAAGAGAATAATTGTACAGAATTATTTTTAGTTATAGTCATAATAGTTATAAAAATCATACCTTCCCAAGCAACTTTAAATTAACGCTTGTAAATTTAGAAAATGACTAACATTAGCCAAACTGCAACCTTGCAAATTCAATACGCGACGTCACCCATCCTAAGTTTTTCCACAATTTTGAAGTATCAGAAATGAGCTAGTGATTCAAACACTTACCCCAATCCTGATTTGTCAATCAATTACAATGAGTTACGTCTACATAAGTGAAAATATAAATAGTAATTAAAGTGCTCGCTAAACAAGTTATAAAATATTAATAAAAATTAAAAGGATATGCTTAGTTTACCTCCAATTTTTTTACAATATTTATTGTTGTAACATTAAATGAAATTACAATGATTTAATATTTTATCCAATCACCACGCGCGCCCTTTACGCTCGAACTTAATCTGCTATTGGTTATTTCGAACACACCATTGGCTTCCGAAGCTTTACGTTAATTTGCCATTTGAAACATAATCAAATTAATATTAAATTATGAAACAACAGAAATCTCTAGTTGCTGTTTTTTTATTTCCAAACAAAGTAATAAGAACATCAATAAATAAGAATACAGAATAATTCATTCGCTTTTTTTTTTTTCATTCGCTTTTGACAGCCTCCGTGGCGCAGGCGGTAAGACACCGCCTGTGAAACAAGAGGCCGCGGGTTCGATCCCCGCACCGAGAGAAATGTTAGTGCGGCCCACAAATATTTCTCTCGGGTCTGGGTGTTTGTGAGACCGAAAAGTCTCTCGTAGTTCCTGATACCCACGACACAAGATTCGATCTTAATGTGGGGTCAGGACTATGTATGTGACTGTTGGTTGTTATTATTATTATTATTATTATTTTTAAAATCATATTTAGTTAGGTTACTCATTACTGGGTTAATAAAGTTTTTTGTTTTTCTTTTTTTTGTGATAGTTACATAGAGACAACACTGCGCTTGATGCCAAGCGCAAGTGCCATCCAGGCAGAGCATCGAATAGCATCAGACGGCAGTCCCAAGCCATTCGATACAAATATTCCTGCTTAGATTTCCGATATAACGTATTTTTATGGTATTGCTATACATAGAAAGTACTTATATAAAATATTTTACAAATATATTTCCTTTTGTGAGGTAAAGTAAGCAGTAAAGATATAAAGATCTAAGTGCCCTCAACCAGTGCAAAAGAGAAAAGTGTAGAATATTAAAAAAGATAAAAAGTGACAACTGGACGGCTCACCTCGCACCAGTAGTCCCAGCGAGGGTTCACGTTGTTGTCGATGTGCTTCGTCTTCCATTGCTGCGCGCCCACTGTGATTATGGCGTACGGATCCGACTTACCCTTACCTGACAAGCAATGTAATCGTATTATTAATATGACGGTCAAAAGTTACATGGATTCCATCTACACTAATTTAATGCGGGTAAACGATGGTGGCATCGTTATTTAAAATAGCTATCGAAACATCATTCACATATATTTTTATTGTTAACATTTTTTTTAAATGTGTTAATCAGTATCTATACAGGGTATCCCAAGACTGCTACCGAAAACGAAGCCGGGTGGTAGTTAAAGCGACTTCAGACACAATGCAACAGAAAAAGTTGCAAAAAAAAAGCGACAATTTTTTTTTTGTTATTTTTTTCCTATGACCATATTTGGGTGGTAAATACATTTTTTCCTAAAATAATAGTGAATACCCTTTTATTTATAAATAATCTAAGGTATAAACGTGTTTAAATTATTATTCTATCAAAAACTATGGATTTACCACCCAAAAAAGACGATATTTAAAAAATCATAAAAAATCATTGTCGCGTTCCTTTGCGAAATTTTTTGTTGCATTGTGTTTGTAGTCACTAAAACTACCACCCGGCCTCGTTTTCGGTAGCAGTCTTGAGATACCCGGTATATTAATACGTGATGCAAAAACTTTGGACCCCTTTTTACGAAAATTGCGCGGACGCAGGAGCATAAAATTTGGCACACTTATAGTTTATGTGTAGGAGAAGTGCAGAACGCTAATATTTTTCAAGAATAATGCTTATAAAATACATTAAATCAAATCAAATTCAATGCATTTCACACACACATACATACACAAGTATTTGTATACGCATACATACTCTGGTGTCAAATTGTTTCTTTTCTTTTTCATTTTGTTCTTCTGACATAGACATATAAAAAAAAAGTTTTATTTGCCTCATTTAATATAAAAAAAAATTTAATAACAATGCATAAAAAGGACATTAAATCAATAAATAAAACATTACACCAACTAGCATGCATTTGACACACGCATTTGTACACGTATACGAGTATATACTCTTTGGTCAAATTGTTTCTTTTGTGTATTTTAAACATAGTTGAATGTCAAACAAAAAAGTTTGATTACTGTGGTTTTATTTAATGTCAAACAGAAAAGTTTTATTTGACGAATACTACGTGAAATATTGAGCGCTTATACAAATTGTGTAGCAGTAAGATACATTGAAATGGATACGGGCTAACATTATATGCATAAAGAAAGTTACAGAACTTTCTTTATCCATTGCTACAGAGCAGCAATCTGCAATAACAACATTCAGGTACAAAAAGAAATATAATTTGCTATTGCTGGTTCAAAGCAATTATTGTAGTTTACGATTTTAGTAATTGCATATACTTCAGGATAAATAAGTGATTTTGAGAGATACGTACATTTAAATGTGCACGAATTATCAGAATAACAACATCATTATACAGGTAAAAACTTTTTCTCTTCTTGATTTGGTCGAATTTCGACCACTAGGCGACCACTAGTATGAGGAAATATTTAAAAGTCTTAAAAGATTCGCGTAGTTAGTATGTAAGATATTTTAAGCCTCACTTACCTAACATAGAAACGTCTTTTTTCATGAGATTCTGAGCTTGGACTAGATGAATACGAAGGACGCCCTGCGGAAATGAATACAGTGAAAATTATACATCATAAAACATACTTTGTACTTATTACTAGAGAGGTGGTTAATAACGGTGGTGCACGGACCATCTTATTTTAAAATGACTATTAACTAAAATATATCGATCGAAACTCGCTATAAAAATGAACTATAGAAAATCAAAATTAGCACCGCTCACGTGATTACTTTTTCGCGCTCTGACAAAAATCTTGATACTTTCACTAAGAATTCACATCAATATAACGTGTTGTATGTACCGGGTATATCAAGAGTGCTACCGAAAACGAAGCCGGGTGGTAGTTTTAGTGATTACAAACACAATGCAACTAAAAATTTCGCTAAGAAACGCGAATTTTTTTATATTATTTTATAAATATCGTCGAGTTCAGGTGGTAAATCAATAGTTTTGCTAAAATAATAATTTAAAGCCTTGCATACCATAGCGTCATTAAAAATAAAAAGGTGTACACTATTATTTAGGAAAAAAACTATGTATTTACCATCCTAAATCGACGATAGAACAAAAATAACAAAAGAAATTCGTCACAAATTTTTGCACAAAATTTAGTTGCATCGTGTCTGAAGTCACTAAAACTACTACCCAGCTTCGTTTTCGGTAGCAGTCTTGATATACCCTATAGAATAGTATTGTAATCAGTAACCTCAGGTTCGGGCATGCGCAGGTCGACGGTGGGTATCTCGTCGCTGAGCTTGATGGGCAGCTTGTTGGGCAACACCATCATGTTGGCCACCTGCTCTACGATGCAGCGCCGCAGGATGTCACTACAAATAAACAACAATTGTTTATTTATTTTTTATGCTTTTTATACATGACTAGCGGCCCGGCCCAGCTTCGCCCGGGTACAAATAGATTTCTGTACAATAATATGTCCGTATTATTCATATAAACCTTCGTCTTGAATCACTCTATCTATTAAAAAAATGCATCAAAATCCGTTGCGTAGTTTTAAAGATTTAAGCATACAAAGAGACATAGGGACATAGGGACAGAGAAAGAGACTTTGTTTTATACTATGTAGTGATGTTGTATAAATGCGGACTTAATGCCTAAGGCTTTTTTATACATACATACATTCTTACATACACTCACGCCTCTTTCCCAGAAGGGGCAGACAGAGGTGCCAGGACACGCAATATTTCGCAATTCACCCTGTATGCTCCGTCCACAATGTGACAGGTGGCAAGCTTATCGCCATATTGGACACAAATTCCTGATTCTGGGCTAATAATGAATAGAAAAATCCAATATCACTTTGCCCAACCCGGGCTTCGAACCCGAGACCTCAGCTTTGTAATCGTACTTTAATACAACTAAGCCACCGGGGCAGTCAGTCGCACGCGAGTCTTTTTTGTACACAAAATAAATCACCTGAAGCCGGGCATGTCGAGGATGTCAGCGGCGCCGACCAGGTTGAAGTCTATGGAGGGGTTGTTGAGGAAGAACACCTGCAGGCCACCCACCAGCGGCATCTTGCTGATCAGAGGCTTCATCACCACGCGCACCATGCCGTGGATCTACGGGAAAACGTATCATTATCATTTAACACGAAATTGACTGCAGAGCATTTCGATGAATGGGATGATGCATGTAAGGCAATCAGATAAATCGTGACAACAACAAAAAAGTCGTAACGTTTACCATCAGACGAACGACATGCTAGTCTCGGCATTTATTATAATTTTAAAAAATACTGCTGTTTGGCGGGAGGAATAAACATTGCGATGGTACCTACCCAAGCATGCTCTTACTTATGAGAGACCTACGACCAGTATAAATCTATTTCAAAGTAAATATGTAATATAATAATATTTACCTGCAAATCTTTAATGCCTCCACGGATGCGTTGCAGTACGAAAGATATGTCGCAGTCACCCGCATAGCTGCAATATAATGAATATCTTAAAAAGTGCCAAAACAGAAAATCGGTTGCAATCGAGTTGTTGTTCATTACTTAACATAAGTTTCTAGCATCAATTAAGTATAAGGTCGTAATAAAGCTTACCCCCATATACCCCCGCATATTCATAAGCACTTAATGCAGTTTTTAAAAGCCGTTAATATGAGCTGACTCAAAAACAAGAACGTTATTCATAGATGTGTAAAATCACTAATCATCTGTTTAACAGCTTATTAACTTTAAAATGGCCGAAACCCCTGTTTAAGCAAATTTTAAGCAGAAAAATAATGGATGTCTGTCAACTAGACTGATACTGCTTTGATATTACTGTCAAGTAAATAAAATCAATTTTTTTCTGTAAAGTGCTATTATATATTAGTTCAAATATGTAGAACAATCCATTATGAATAGCAAAACTGAACGTTTTATCTCCTATTAACATAATTCAAGTATGTAATTTACACTTATGTGATTGATTTGCAGTTTCTTATGAATAATGGAGACAGCATTTACTCAATTCATACATTTTACCAAAACCTGTACGAATCAGATTGTTGCAATTTCTTTGTATGATAGATGCAATGACCGGTATTTCTTATAAGTATACATATTATTTTGAGTCACGACCTTCATTCGAGCACGACCATGAAATTGTTATTAAACTATTTGCAGTTATAGAGCAACGAACTCCGCCATTTGATTTACTCGATATACGTTACTCACAATAAATCGATGTCCATAATGATTTCATTCCTCGACAAATTCTTATCGTAGACTTTGACGCCGCCGACGCGAGGCGCCTGCGAACAATAACATTATTCCACATCGCTAGTCGCTAAACAATATTATACCTATAAGAAGCTTTACACTTTACAGCGTCATAACAACCGTGTCGTCGTTAATGCAAATGTTTATTGTTGAGATAAAATGAGTGCACTTCACAAACGGATTACATTAAAACGACTTGTGACAGTCATAAGAAGTTTCTAGCTGATTAACTAATATTTGGGTTGAATAAACAAGTCATTTTTATAGGAACTTTGTATTCTGTCTGTATCAGTCCATATACGTCCCACTGCAGGGCACGAGCCTCTTTTACAATTGAGAGTACGATTGAGAGCGGTCAGGCCATATAGTCCACCTCGCTGGCCTAATGCGGGTTGGCGGACTTCACATTATATAGAAATTCTTAAAAATTCGCTATGGTACGCAGGTTTCCTCAAAATGTTTTCCTTCACTGTTAAAGTGCGTGGTGATTGATTATCAATACACACATGACTAACTCAGAGGTGTACCCTAGGATTTGAACCTGCGCCCACCGTGAGCATGTTGGCAGTCGCGTCACATTGTATAAGTATAGCTAATATCAATTGCCTAAAATGAAATTAGGTTGGCCAAAAACAAATGGCTGAGTCATAACAGCTAGAACAATAAGAACCTATAGTAGAGTTTGTCACCGAAATGATGTAATGCATGTCTAGATTTGTGCACCGTCTTTCCGTTGTGGCTAAAAGCCAAACCTACCATAAAATAGCTACTTCCTACTACCTACTCTACACTTACGGACGTATTCATGTCTATCTAAATAGATACAAAACCTATTTTAATTATGGAATGTTTTAACCCTGTCGAAGGACGTTCGAATTAATTTTAAGATAAAACATTCGATAGCTAAAATAGGTTTATAAACGGACTATGAATATGACCGTAAGTACACTTCTGTACATATGTATATAATTATCTATACCCGACTAACAGTAAACAGTTGAAGTTCCACTCCACTGCAGGATACTCACAATAGTTCCAAGAATCATTCTCTCGAACTTAAAGCCGTTGAGTTTGTAGTTGGCGAGGCTCTCCGCAACAGCTGGCTCGATGGAGTCCTTCAGAAGACTCCTCGCGTAGTGGTTCACATTGGGCCATACTTGGAGCAAAATCTGCAGGCCAAGTTCATATTTATTTAGTATGCACTGGGGAATTGAATAATAGCACCAGTGTGCGAGTTAATCAGTGTCTAGCCTTGAGCGCGCTGGTGGGTGGGAAACGACTATTTTTTACTCTATTAATCCGTGTAGGTTGGAACCGATTTTATTATAAAATGCTTATTGCTTACCCTGTTCAACCATTCCGCACGTTCGACATCCGGGAAGAAGACCTGTGAAAAAAATAGCTTGTTTATTCTGATCTTCTATTCAACAATCAACGCCCCATTAGATACAGCGAACAACAATTAAAAAAAAATAAAAACCGACTTCAAAACAAAAAACCGCTAAAAAACAAAAAATAACTAAATAATAAGTACCACTGCAAAGCAAAAAAATAATATTTGTTTCATGGAACTTGCGCTTGTTGATTAATTTGCTTAATGACTTGACTAGCCAACAAATCAAAATATATGCATAACATATCGAAGGCGGGCCGCCAAGTACCAAACATGTAGGACCTTAGATTATATACTCGTCTAGATTGAGCAATGTCAACAAACGATGCGCTAAAAGTGTCCTCACTTTCATTGATATGTGTGAGTACGGGTCGTGTAATTATTGTAATCCAACTGTCAAGGTGTGTGTGTTTAGGGATGCCTACTCCAGATTATTAACTTAACTTTTCCCCATTATTTGATATACAAAATAGGTTAAATAAAATATTTTTTCTTTATTTAAAGTAATCTTACTATTAATTATATTTATAACGCATTTTAGTAAAAACAATAAAGATCTAAACCCATCTCCTAGTGTTTGTTTCCGAATAGAATTAACTCTTTGGATTTATTGCCTGGGCTGTTATCTGATTTCTGTATTTATGTAAAATATAAATCATCATAAGTAAAATGTTCGGAACACACAACTGAAGTCATGTGAGGCTACGAATGGTCTTTTCGTTTCCGCTGTGTAATGTCTCTCCAGCAATTTGCTAGTACGGAATCCGTAGGAAGTCTAAAAATATTATTAGGACCTTGAATAAGTTCTCGCTGTTTCTTCAAAGATGACAATAGCAGTACCCCGTTTGTGAAATTTTGAATGGTACATGCAAGGCAAAGAATTAATAAAATTACTATGAAGTGCATGTCGTCGTGGGTTTCATTAATATCGTGTAGGTAAGTTTTATTTACTCATTAAATAAATAATGCCATTCTTCTTGTTGTCATTCTGATCGAAATATTATGTAATGATATTTGTGTTTTATAGTTTCTCCCATAGTTTCAACAAATTTTCCTAGTAATAAATTGACAACACTGGCCAATGAAACTCATCTTCAAAATAATGAATTGAAAGTTCATGTTTTCTTCAAATAATAGTGGTTTAACAATAATGTTACCGATAGAAAGTGATATTGGTATTATTATACAGTTTTCCCATACAATTGCGATACAATTCAACAGCACAAACCGGCATAATTAATTATTTTTCGGGAGCACGTTATCCATATGTAGTTCAAATGACACTGACGTACGTGAGAAGCGAGTCTACCAAATTTAGTATATAGACTTTTTTTGAGCCGCGCGGTGAGGTGTGATGTGTCATCTAGACGAGTATATAATCTAAGATGTAGGACCTATGCCTTATATTAATTTAATGGTACTGGGCGACCCGCCTTCAATATGTTATGCATATATTTTGATTTGTTGGCTAGTCAAGTCATTAAGCAAATTAATCAACAAGCGCAAGTTCCATGAAACAAATATAATTTTTTTGCTTTGCAGTGGTACTTATAATTTAGTTATTTTTTGGTTTTTAGCGGTTTTTTGTTTTGAAGTCGGTTTTTATTTTTTTATTAAAAATTTTGGTTATTTTTATCTTTTTAGTGTTGATAGGAATCAAAATGAAGAAGATTTGGTCCCCACAAGGAATATGTTCTTTCCGATGATAATGAAATCGCTAAAATCGGCTAAAAGCTGCCAAAGATATTGGAGTATTCATATGTTTATTATTTTTCTCCCCCCCCCCCCCCCCCTCTCCCTTTGCCCCTACCCCCTTTTCCCACCACCACTGTAGCTTTGCTTTTATACTGAACCCAATGCAAAAAGAACCATTGGAATCCTACTAAAGTTTGAAGAGTTCTACACTCCAGGTCCGAAAATGATCATCAGATCTCCATGCTGTGTTCCTGAGATCAACCTGTCAATACATTCTTCCCAATGAAAAAGAAATCACTAAAATCGGTTAAATCCTACCGAAGATATTAGAATTTACGTGTATTTTAATTTTATCACCTACCCCCCCTCACCCCCACCCCTTTTTTCCTCTCTCACTGTAAATTAACTTTTATAATGAACCTAATGCAAAAATAACCATTGGAATCCTACTTAATTTTAAGGAGTTCCCTTCTCCAGGGCCGAAGATATTGCTCAGATTTTCACCATATTTTTATGGGACCAAATGACAAGCATCAGCTTTCAATCAAAGAAAGAATGGTCGAAATCGGTTCACACAGTACAGAGAAACGAGGTAACAAACATAAAAAAAAAGCAACATACAGTCGAATTGAGAACCTCCTCCTTTTTTTGAAGTCGGTTAAAAAACAAAACTCACTGGTGTATTTTGAACTCGGGCCTTTTCAGATCAATTTGATTGACCTTTCAACAGTGTCCACTTATAAGCCATAACTGGGCCATCATCACATAAAATTAATATCAGTTAAATAGTTGTTAAATTGCCAATTTTTGTTTATAAACACACCTAAAAATCCATTATCACAACATAACAAAAAATCTTTAAAGCAGAAAATAATTTATTGTGGTCTGTATGCGTTTATCAGACGTGCTGATATTTCTCTATATCTGTAGTTATAATAGTCCACAGGTTATGTAATCAGGTCATCTTACCCAAGCCGGCAGGTCATTAAGTCGCGCGAGCACCACGTCCTTTTCTGAGCTGAGTGCAGCGACCTTCGCAATGTTTCGTCGGTACTCGTTCTCCTTGCGCCACTGTTCTCGCAGCACCGACAGTATAACGGGCCCGATGAGCCACGCCACGCTCCACTGCATGTACCCTACCAGATACACCGCGCCCACTATCGACACCTGCAATAACCGATCGCACGTGTAAAACAATCTGTTCCCGTCCATCAATAACTCTACATCGTTTTCTAATAAATTCTCTATCGCCATTTTTGTAAGTCAGGGTTTACAAATTATATGAAACAACACTTGGAATGACATAAACAGAATAACGTGTAATCTTTTTTGTTCATGTCAGGTGCCATTTATTATTCCTGCATAACAACAATTAATATTGATTAGAACTGATTAATGAATATCGAGTAAAATAAAACGATAAGGTATCTTATAAACAAAGAAACGTTATAGGCTCAATATTCGCATTCCATGTATACTCTAAAATTGCTTCACTGTGAAATAAGTCATCCGATTTTTTCGTGGAGACTACAAATTACAATTAGCCTAACTGAATCGTTTATTGTGAATGATTTGATGAATTGCAATGCACTCATGCAAAAAAACATGTGATGAATCACACATTAATAGAGCTAGATTGGAAAATATTGTCACACTGTAGCACCACATTTAGCTAACGAATTAAGACATTTGAATAGAGTTTTCACCTAGTATAATATCTGTATTATCAATTCTATGATAGCAGTAATTATTCATTCACAAGCTCTATTTAAGAAACCTTATTAAGATATTTTCTGTAAGAAACATAGTATAAGATACTATTCAGGATATAATTTTTGGGCGCGCCGCCACTTTATTAGATGGGTAATTTGGCCTTTACCCTAAATTAGTGTCTGTGCACTGTCGTAGTTTATGTAACACAGTATTGATTCTTTTAGATTTGTATCCAACGATGTAGCAAAATATGGAATTGTTGGTATTTGCTAGTAGCTAGCACCTATTGTTTTATTTTAAATATTCCCATCGCATTCTTGACCAAATCAAAAGACGCAAAAACCTCTTCCGCTTTACGTTGCGATTGGAAAACATTACGGAACTATTTAACGATGGTGACTTCACTGCGGAATTTTTCAAAGATTCTCAGTAATAAAAAAAATATAATTATTTAAGTATAACTACGTCGTAATAATCCTTCATCGTAAACAAGTAATTACTAAGATAACTAAAAGTTTCTAAACATTGAAATGAGATACACAGTTAAATATTAGTCGTAAACTCTAAACAAAATTATTCACCTTATCGCTAAACAAATGAAGCCCAATAACAGTAAGTATATAATACATGTATTAACTATTTTATAAAGCACATGTTTCCTGCCCTGCGGGAATAGAGGACGGATGATGTCACTGTTGCCGACCTGAGTACGAACACAAACATGCGCTACAGCTAAAACATAGCTAACTACTACTTCCTAACTAGCATAAGGTAATTAGCCGGGTGTTGATAAGAAATCCTTAGTCATAGAATGAGCAATCATTACGGGCAACTTAATTTTTACTGTGAGGCAATCTTTATCGCCTTTTTAATTTGTTCTGAAAAGTATGATGTATATCAGAATTCTGAGTGAGAATAAATTTCAACAAGTGTCCCAGAATCTATTGGTTTCTCAATTAATATTTTTTACTGTTTCAAACAATTTGCTTATGCTATTTACATACATAGGTACATAAACTCACGCCTTTTTTCCAGAAGGGGTGAGCAACGGTGCGCCTGCTAGCAACCAAGTTAAAAAATCTTTCTATTTTTTATTTTTTTTATTTCAATGAATGGCGAGACGAGCAAGCCGTTAGCCTGATGGTAAGCGATACGACCGCTCATAAACAGTAGCAAAATTCGACTGCGCTCGCCATCCTAAGACATAAGATGTTAAGTAAACTAGACATATTGAGGTCTAGTAGTTACTCTGGCTACAATGTCTTTCAATCCGAAACACAACAGTACATTTACACTGCTATTTCACGGGAGAAATAGACATTGCGGTGGTACCGACCCAGATGACCTCTCACATATGAGAGACCTACCACCGGTAAGTATTTACAAACCTAGAAAATCTAACACGGCTGTCATGGTAGGTAATTTTATCTTTCCATCCATCCATCAGCCAAAGGTAGTCCACTGCTGAACATAGGCCTCCCCCAATGATTTCCACAGAGACCTGTTGGAGGCAGCCTGCATCCAGCGACGTCCCGCGACCTTTACCAGGTCGTCTGACCACCTTGTGGGTGGACGTCCCACGCTGCGCTTTCCGCTACGTGGCCTCCATTCGAGCACTTTCCGACCCCATCGGTCATCAGATCTCCAAGCTATGTGCCCTGCCCATTGCCACTTCAACTTGCTAATCCGGTGGACTATGTCGGTTATTTTAGTTCTCCTACGGATCTCCTCATTTCTGATTCGATCTCGTAGGGAAACCCCGAGCATAGCCCTCTTCATAGCTCGTTGAGTGACTTTGAGTTTCCTAATAAGGCCCATAGTGAGAGGCCACGTCTCGGTGCCGTAAGTCATCACTGGCAACACACAACTATCGAAGACTTTCGATTTAAGGCACTGAGGTATTTTGGACGAGAAGACGTCGCGTAGTTTCCCGAACGCTGCCCAACCGAGTTGGATTCGACGATTGACCTCTCTCTCGAAGTTGGACCTGCCTAACTGGACCACTTGTCCTAAAAAGACATATTCATCAACAACTTCAAGAGTCGAGCCCCCAACACCGATGGGGGTGGGCACAACATGGACATTCGACATGATCTTCGTTTTGTCCATGTTCATTTTAAGACCCACCTGTTGGGAGACTCGATTGAGGTCTTCGAGCATAGTGCTAAGGTCTTCCAGCGATTCTGCCAAGACTACAATATCGTCGGCAAACCGAAGGTGAGTGATATACTCGCCGTAGATGTTGATACCGAATCCTTTCCATTGCAAGAGCTTGAAGGCATTTTCCAGCGCGGCAGTGAACAGTTTCGGAGATATGACATCTTCCTGTCTCACGCCTCTTTGTAGTGGAATAGCCTTCGTACTCTGATCTTGTACTCGGACCGACATGGTGGCGTTGTTGTATATACACTTCAACACTTCGATGTACCGATAGTCGATATGGCACCGCTGGAGAGACTGTACCACAGTCCAAGTCTCGATCGAATCAAAGGCTTTCTCATAGTCCACAAACGTTAAACAAAGCGGCAAGTTATATTCCTCGGTTTTTTGTATAACTTGCCGAAGCGTATGGATATGGTCTATGGTACCTACTAAAGCCTTTTCGGAAACCGGCTTGTTCGGGAGGCTGGAAGTCATCAAACCTGCGTTCGAGACGATTTGTGATGACCCTCGAAAACAACTTATAGACGTGGCTCAGGAGCGAGATGGGCCTGTAGTTCTTCAGCAAAGTGTTATCACCTTTTTTGAAGAACAGTACCACCACGCTCCTGCTCCATGCCTCTGGCGTTGAGCCCTCGAGGAGAACGGAATTGAAGAGCCTCTGAAGGACTTTCAGTATCGGCGTTTTAATTTTAGTAATTTTATCTTTAACCCTATTCTATGCCGCTGCTCACCAAGACGTTTTTTAACTGGTTTCAAGAAATAAAGAGAGATCATAGACACAATAAAGTAGAAACAATTACGTGAGAATTCCATCTAGACTGTAGTATCTACATTTGCGATGGAACAATGATGAAACAAGTATATTAAAAGGAAACTGAAGGGATCATTTCAACCAATTTCGCGGGGCACTCTAAAAGGCACAGATCATCAAACAGGCAAAATGTCGCTTTCCATTTAGGGCATTGACCATTTGTGAGAGCGGGTCGCGTTTTATGTATATTTAAGTAGAACCCCTTCGAAGAAACTCTTTTGGGAGATGAATTATTGCTTTGCATTATGGTCATTTATATTATGGTCTTATAAGCATCGCACGTTCAGCTAAGCTCCCAATTTGAGCGTTATAAACCATGCTTTGTAAACATAACGTCAAGTATCCCTCGAGTCTACATATGTACATACCGGGTATCTCAAGACCGCTACCGAAAACGAAGCCGGGTGGTAGTTTTAGTGACTACAAACACTATGCAACTAAAAATTTCGCATAGAAACGCGACAATTAATTTTTATGATTTTTTAAATATCGTCATTTTTGGGTAGTAAATCCATAGTTTTTGCTAAAATAATGATTTAAACACTCTTATACCTTAGATTATTTATAAATAAAAGGGTATACACTATTATTTTAGGAAAAAATGTATTTACCACCCAAATATGGTCATAGGAAAAAAATAACAAAAAAAAATTGTCGCTTTTTTTTGCAACTTTTTTTTGTTGCATTGTGTCTGAAGTCGCTTATACTACCACCCGGCTTCGTTTTCGGTAGCAGTCTTGATATACCCTGTATATAGGATTGCCACTTTAGCTTCGCCTTTCCATTTATAATTTTAAAGTTAATTCTGTATCAGCCTAAACACGTGCAGGGCACGGGCCGCCTCAACAGTCGAAAGTACGATTGCGTGAGGTTACGACTAAGATGTTTATAAAGCATAGATGCGTTGTCCGAGCTTTATAATGGCAAGACGTTTGGAAGGTAATTGGCTCCCTTGCAATTAGTCATGCGCAAAATGAATCACTGTAAAGAAAAGAGAGATATATATCTTTTGAGTCAAAAGATATATATCATTCTTTTATATCTTTATCTCACAATGATCAATGAGCTAAAGAATGAGTTGATTAAAATTGAGTTATGAGTCTTTCTTTATATCTATATCTAAGATTGACATTTTGGTGGAGTATATCTTTATATCTCTATCTCTTAATGATTAATGAGCTAAAAGATGAGTTTAAATTAGTTGATTAGAAATTTTGTTGATTAGAAATTTAGTTATGAGTCTTCCACAATATCTATATCTAAAATTAACATTTGGGTGGACGTTCAAGAGGCTATATTCGAGTAAAAATTGCTTTGTGGTTTAGATATAATACTGTTACAGTGAGATAAAGAGATTGATTATTTTCTGCTGATATCTATCAACAGAAATAAATTGTGTTTAGAAATATAAATAAGGAGTAGTGAAATATGTAAAGATTCATGGACATTTAAACATTGCATAAACTGGATAGTTTTGTAATTAAAACTTTTGTGCTATGGTCACCACTGGTACAAGATATTTCACGGAAACAAAATACAAATCCGATAAAAAAAATGAATACAATATATATTTGCTAATTTGAAAATATGCTAGCGAAATTAGGCCTTATTCATTGTAAATAGCTTTGTTTTCGCTTACACTCCATTTACTATTACATATTTTGTTAATATACATAAGTTAAAAAAAAATGCTTAGTTTTCCTATGGGATAATCGGCCCTGACATTAAATACCAATTATTTAAATAGCGTTACTTTAAGCTTATCATGTCGTGTTGTGGTCAGGTTTAAAGATGATCTCAGCCGGTAGGTATGACGCGATCGGTTATATCGTAGGCACCGGTGTTGAGGAAGTAATTCGAATTTTATAACACGATAGAAGCATTCGTAATGAATACACTGAACTGTATATATTAAATTGATAATTTAATAAATAAATAATCACATACAAGTTCGTCACTTTACGCTTACTATTCATACTCTTACGGCTTTATATTACAGTTAATAAAACTATTTTAGCTACCGAATGTTTTGTCTTCTTCGCTCAAACTAAACTCAAAAGTCGTTCAAAAGGGACAAAAATTCAGTACCTAAAATAGGTTTAAAAACTGTTTATGTGTAAGGCCGTTATAATTTTCGAAATATAGCTTAAAATAACTTCTTAGTAATCGTTTACACATTCAAAATGTGTATCTGCCTCCTTGAAGGTCATATTTGAGTCACTAACCTCCATATCATTTGAACAATGCACTCACATCAAGTGGGTAAATATATTACTCATGATTGGCCTCAAGTGCCAATCTTTCCAAAATGGGACTGATTAAAATTCTAAATTGCCTGCTATAAATTTAAACTGCATCAGAATGTAATGAAAAGTTTCATTATTAGGGGGGCAGGCTAACGTGACCATTTGTTTTTTGTGCCAGAGTGGGACATCTGTGGAATTGAATAACAATAATAATAAAGTTTTTGTGTTTTACAAGTTTTTATCATAGAAGATGGAATAACATAAAATAATAATTATAGTCGTATTTCTTCTTCTTTAAATGATAAATGGCTCCTCCGTGGAATCGGAGATTTTGCCAATGTCAAGGTATTTGTTTGTTTTGTAGTAAAGATGATTATTTTTGATACAGGTAGAGAGGTTAAATTCATAATTGATGATGGGTAGCATAACAGATACGAAATTTAAAAAAAGGCTCTGACCATATAATTATGATATTATACTGTTTCCATTCGTTTATTTTATTTTTGACAGTTCACGCCTATAAAGTACGACATTACAGTAGAACAATATTTTGAAATAAAAGTAGATACTTTCTTGACGGGTAACGCCCACTTAGAGTTGTGCCATTCGTAACGAATGACCACAGATAACAAAAACGATTTTGAATAGAATCAATCAATCGGAATCATTTGAAATAAAATTACATTAAAATGCTAATGAAAACAGTTAAACGTAATATAGTACCTAATATTAGGATCGAATGTATTTGCTGCAAATTAATTAATATGAATAAAGGTATACGTATTGAAGTGACTTTTAATAAGAGTTTAATTTAAAATAATTACAATGATTACAACGAAAATAAATGTTTAGTACCTACTTGTAATAAACAGTTAAACCATGTTGGAATTCATAGTACTTTAAGGATTAAATAATTAAAACAACTAAAAGGTAATTTGTTAATATTTTTATTTATAAACAATCGTCTGTTTCGTCGGAATCGGCGTCGTCGTCACTCGTATCCCCAGTAACACTAATTATTAATGAGTGCATGGGTAAGTTGTCAAATGCGACATCGCGATCCCAATCAGACATTATTTCTTTCTTCGTCTTATCTACGACACTCGCCCAGTTATGAGGCGTCACATTTTCACACGCATTTTTAAGCAACTCCAGCATTTTGTTTGCGGTGAAAGGAGGAGTTGTATTTATTCTCGCAGCATATCCTTTCACTTGCGCCCATATTAGCTCTATGGCATTATACTGGCAATGATATGGAGGAATTCTAAGGACGGTGTGCCCATGTTCTGCAGCCATTTCATCTATAACGTATCGTTTAGGCTGCTTCCTCATTTTTAATATTTTAAGTAACTCTACTTTTAATAGGGACTCGTCCACCTCCTCGCCATTGTTACGGAGCCAGTTTATTATTTCATTTTTTTTACTGGCTTGCGTTGGCATTTTGTTAATTTGCCGAGAGTGATAGGACGCATTATCTATAAATATTGTTGATGGCTGTTCGAGTGACAATAACATTTCCCGAAACCATTTTTCATATACTTCGGAATTCATTTCTTCGTGGTAATCCCCTGTTTTCTTTGATTTAAAAGCTAACATAGCATCTTGCACAAATCCTTTTGCGGTTCCTGCATGAGAAATTATAATTCTTTCACCTTTTCCCATTGGCACTGCGGTCGAGGAGCTAGCAGTGTTGTCAGTCCAAATTTTTGATACCGTGTGATTCGCATTGAGCCAAGTTTCATCGGTGAAAACAACATTCGACCAGTCTTCTATTTTTTTAGCTTGTCTTAAAAATTCGCATCGATACAAAGCAACATCATTGCGTTCCATCAATATTTTTCTTTTGTCACATTTTTTGTATTGGAATCCAATCCTATTGAATACCTTCGCCAAAGAAGACTTTTGACCACGGAACAAGCCACTAGTTTTCAGAGATTGTACTAGGTTATGTAAAGTAGGAATCTCTTTTCTTTGGTAATAATCGTATATATGACGACGAATAGCATCACCATCAAAACTGTCAATTGCTGTCACTTTAAAGGGCTGACGTTTTTTCTTAGGTGTAGATGGCTTGTTTTGTTCCATGCCACTACTGCCGTAGCCTTCTTTAATTATTTTTGAAACTGTTGGAGCAGTAATACCTAATGCTGCTGAAACACGGTCTCTGATTTGAGTCACTGGTATAAGAGGTCCACCATTACGGCTTTCCCTTTCAAAGTACTCATGAAGTCGCAACACAAACTCCCTTGTTTGTCCTTTAAGCACCTTTCCTTTAGGCATTTTGAAAGTGATGAAGGCAGGTACGATGTTCTCAATTCAACCAAATGTAGGAATTCACGGGTAAAACAATACGGAGGAATATAAATACTCAACTCGACGTATGAAAAATGTGAATTAAAATTCAGCGAACGGAAAACACTAGCACGGGCGCGGGCGTCTCGTTGTGAGTGACCACAAAATGGCGGCGCGCGTCACCTGTCTGCCCAGTGTTGCCGTTTCACAATTTGTTTTTAACAACATTACTATTGCCGACGGAAGTGATAAGAATATTAACTTAACATGAGTAAATGGTTTATTTTAATATAATTATTAAATCAAGTAACTTAAATATTCCTGAAGTTTTATAAAACAATGCATGGAGCAAAAAATAAAATATGTATTAAATCGATTAAAACTTGTTCAAAAATAAAATCGTTTGTTATAAAAAATTGATTCGATAACGCATCAGGCCATCACTATTTGATTCAGTACTCGATGTGTCAAAAATAAAATAAACGAATGGAAACAGTATAGTTAGGTGAGTGCTAGTATTATACAGGGTATATCAAGACTGCTACCGAAAACGAAGCCGGGTGGTAGTCTAAGCGACTTCAGACACAATGCAACAGAAAAAGTTGCAAAAAAAAGCGACAATTTTTTTTTGTTATTTTTTTCCTATGGCCATATTTGGGTGGTAAATACATTTTTTCCTAAAATAATAGTGTATACCCTTTTATTTATAAATACTCTAAGGTATAAAAGAGTTTAAATTATTATTTTAGCAAAAACTATGGATTTACCACCCAAAAATGACGTAATTTAAAAAATCATAAAAAATAATTGTCGCGTTTCTATGCGAAATTTTTAATTGCATTGTGTTTGTAGCCACTAAAACTACCACCCGGCTTCGTTTTCGGTAGCAGTCTTGAGATACCCGGTATATAAGACTGCCATGAACAGTGTGGGAGAAAAAGTGTTAAGAGCGTTTATACCCTTTGCGCGCTTTTTGGCTAAAAAAACAGGACTTTTCAAATAAGTTAATAGTCATCAATAAACATTTTCAAGGAAAAATAATTAGTACTAATTTTAGAAACGGTTGTCATCTAGGGATTTTGGTGGAAAACATTATAGATTGATGGATAATTTGTGAGTACTATAAGGATTACTGAACACTAGTTTCGTTATTTAGGCTTTAAGTGGCAATTTAGAAGCTTAAGATATCCGAAATCACTAAATAAAAATATTATCCGACTAATAAGACATTTATGGAGGGATTTTGCTGAGAAAAATAATCTTTTTATGTTTATTCCTGAAAAATAAAATTTAAACAATGCGAAATTATTCAGAAACTCTCGTCAAGAACATATTTTTTTTCAAATAGCCTATACTGTGTCCCACTGCTGGGCAAAGGCCTCCCCTTTGTCATTCCACTTGACCCTGTCCTCGGCGAGCTCTTGCCATTTTGGCTCGAATGCATCCAACTCGTCTTTCCACCGCATCTTTGATCTTCCGCGTTTTCTCCGGCCATTCTCAGGAATCCAGCTTGTAGCCAGCTTGGCCCAACGGTTTGGATGCATTCGAGTCACATGTCCCGCCCAGTTCCACTTAGTGAGGCCGCCTTGCGCCCGACATCTACAATGCGAGTTTTCGAGCGCAGTTCAGTGTTTCGGATGCGATCGGTCAGCCTAACACCGAGAATACTGCGCTCCATTGCTAGCTGGCAAACCTTGAGTTTGAGCTTCTGAGACGCAGTCAATGACCAAGTCTGGGCGCCATAGGTTAGGACGGGCAAAATGCACATGTCGACGAGTTTGCGTTTCAGAGAGAGCGGGAGGTCACCTCTTAGATACTCTTTTAAGGACCAGTAGCTCTTCCAAGAATTTTCGACTCGTCTGGAAATTTCCCAGTCTTGTCTATTCCTGAAAGAAACTATCTGGCCCAAGTAAACGTATTCGTCGACGTAGTGTATTGTTTGCCCGTCTACCGCCACTGCAGGTGTTATGCTGCTGGTCATTAACTTTGTCTTTGTCCCATTCATCTGAAGCCCAACTTCAAGGCTTGCCCGGCTCAGATCTTCGAGCATTGTGCGTATGTCAGTTGGATTCCTGGCGAAAAGAAGTATATCGTCGGAGAACCGAAGATTAGTCAATCTTCTACCACTAAACCAAAAAAAGCGTCAATTTTTTTTTGTTATTTTTTTCCTATTGCCCTACTTGGGTGGTAAATACATTTTTTCCTAAAATAATAGTGTAAACCCTTTTATTTATAAATACTCTAAGTTATAAAAGAGTTCAAATTATCATTTTAGCAAAAACTATGGATTTACCACCCAAAAATGACGATATTTAAAAAATCATAAAAAATAATTGTCGCGTTTCTATGCGAAAATTTTAATTGCATTGTGTTTGTAGTCACTAAAACTACCACCCGGCTTCATTTTCGGTAGCAGTCTTGAGATACCCAGTATATGAAATGAAAAAAAAAACACATGTTAACATAAAAGATAACTTAACCGGGCGGGGGACACCAGGTGGGAGAATATCATACAAAATAGTCGTATTTGTCGGCTGAACAAATTGTTTCAAAACATCAGGTTTAGTTTTTAGATAAGTGTGAAATTCAATATGATTGATTTATATTTATTTTCGTAATAAAAATATCCCATCAAAAACATCCTGTAAAAAAATTCCAAGTCTCGCAGCTCAGTTTTACTACCGCAAAAAGTTGTGAGATGCATGTAATACCAAGTGGATTAATTTATTTAGTCCATGCTAAAGGGACGTTCTGTATAAAGTTATTATCATATCAATATTAATAATTATTTAAGTTGTAAATAAATAGATCGACTTCGCCATCGTATGAAAACATAATGTATCGTTCAATTTATACATAACTAGCGGCACGGCCTAGCTTCGCCCGGGTACAAATAGATTTTTGTACAATAATATGGACGTATTATTATTATACATATAAACATTCCTATATAGGCACGCTGCCGCCGCCCCGGCCGGCTAGTACCGCCGCAAGCGCTACGTCCCGCAATTTTAAATCTGTAATATCTTCGAAAATATTCATTTAAATCTTGTGCTGTAAAGGACCACATAGATCTATACTAAACCAACAATGTATTTAAGCTATTTAATTGGATAAGGATTAATGCTGTATTGGTTAAAATCGCTTCGAAAATTAGCCATTATTTGTCGTAAAAAGTAAATGACAAAAAAATGTTATTGTGGGATATCCATAAGGGATAGACATATACCATCGCGGAGGTTTCTGTAGACCTTTTCAATGTGTACAAATATGTAGTACATTATTTTGATAAATCTCGTAGGGTTCAACCTGCGTTTGCAATGTAAGCGGAAAAATATTGATAATTAACGACATCACATTAGAAACCTCAAAAATAACAATATTTCTCCACTATTTAATGGATGTTATTATACATGTAAACCTTTCTATTGAATCACTCTATCTATTAAAAAAAACCGCATCAAAATCTGTTGCGTAGTTTTAAAGCTTTAAGCAAACAAGGGGAAATAGGGACAGAAAAAGCGACTTTGTTTTATACTATGTAGTGATGCTACTAAGGATTATTCACGCAGCTGGTGTGTCTAGAAAACTAGACAGAAATTATCAAATGTTTAAATTTTCCCTTAATTTAGACACTAAATACTAATTATATTCTAATTTTGAAGATTTCTATGTCTGCTAGAAGTGCCTTAGACTTTTGATGATCGGTCAGTCAGTGAGTGACAAAATTAGGAAAGTTTGATAAGTTATAATTCTTAAACTACTGGTTCAAATTGAATGAAATTTTAAACATACCGTTTGCACAATGCCTGCTTAGCAATTGAAAATTCAGGCTTCTTGCTTTAATCACAACGAAGTTATGGGGGGTTGAAAATGGTCTGAATTGCTTTGAGAAAAGGATGGTACGACTGTGCCGCTTTTTAGCGCGACTTGGAGGGGGCACTGCCGTGCCCCCAGATTGCTTTAATTACAGCGACACTCGCCTGTATTTTATCTCTTGTCCATATTTTGTTTATGTGAGAAAAGCTCTTTCGATAGATGCATTACTTCCAGGCAGACACATAACGTATCTACTCAATAATTGTGGAAATGTTTGTTAAATCAAGACTGTTTGTACGAAAGTGTTTTTTTTTAAACGGTTTTCAGTAGTAGTTCGGTAAAGCATTTCGAGCGGGAAATACAGTTTAAATTATTGTTTGGTCTGTTTGCAAGAGCGGGACTATATCGGCCCTGCTGGGGACACCGGGACAGACTTCCTGAAAGCAGGACTGTCCCGCCTAAAGCGTGACGTATGGCCATGTTAGGCATGACACACCAATCAAAAGTATTAAGAAAATAATGTTTGGTGCATTACAATGGCAATATTTTAGCCACATAACTGTGAGCATCACACTGATTAATAGGTAAGGACCAAGGAGTATCATGACAAATATACTATGTTTTATTTAAATAATATTTTTACATTTTATTTTATACTAAGGACATTAAAATATACATCTATGTGGTAATAACTGTTAGCCAATATCAATATTTTTAGGCTAAATATCAATAAGTTGTCACTTACCTTCTTAAAAAATCTGTATATCATGGCTAGCACACTGACACTCTCCTCGCTGCTCGGCGGCAGAGCCGTTTTGCTTGCAGATACCATGCTGTTATCACTCGCCTAAGAAATTAGGATAATTATCAATACACAAACAATTGAATGTAAACATTGTTAAGAAAGATGTTTACTACAGTACTATTAATAGCTATTATATGATGTTTATGTATTGTGAAATGTGTTCAGATGGCCTTTCTGTACCTAAGGGTTGAGAACAAAATGATATGATTAATTATACTGGGTGGAATCGCTTATCGTCCGGAAAATTTAATAGTGTATTGTGTATGTGAAATTAACGTTATATACGAGATTTATCATTAAAAACTACAAACTACCCCATAAACAACATCAGTACAAGATATCCCCAAAACGCATATTATCTAAATCACCCTACACTTAAAAGTGCAAAGACATGTCAATACTCAGGCGCGCGAGTGTATGAGTCACGTCACACAACAGCTGACTGTCGCGCATCGACCTTGAACTTACTTTGCGCCTATTTATTGGTATTATTACTCTAAATATTACCATATAACATTTTGATTTATTTAGAATTTTAGTGTGTTAGGATCATTTAAGTAAATTTAGTTGTTGGTAAGTTGTTAAGATTTACATTATTATTTTCATAATGTACCTACTATCTTAGAAAAAGCTGCATATGTTTTTATTTAAACGTTTTAATAAAGTCGAGAATAGACGACTTCGCTGTCGTAGGTCACGGATTCTTGCATGATTAGGAAGTCTGAACTTACCATGATCGAGTAGCCTCGGATAAGTCGTTAAAATAGTTCTTGTGCTGGGAACTCGTGGATTCATCATTCATGATACCATTCCTACGCAAAGACTGCAGATGTTCTGGATCTGCATACATCCTTCTTGCATGACCCAAGTTTTCATTGGATCGAACATAGCATGTCATTATTGTCACATACTCACTGTTCGTGTAATCAGCCGCGGCGCGGCGGTGAGGGCGACGCGATCAAAGGATTTTATTACTTAGATTTAGAAGTTTCTACTCGAATTCATATTGTATAAAGTAAGGTAACAATAATGTGTATTTATGAAGATTTTTTTCATTTATGTCATCTTTCTCTAAACAACGTTGTTTTATGTATAACTTATTCTAAATTAGTAACTAATAGTGGTAAATTAATTTTACACTACATAAACAAAAACATAAAAAAATTAAAATAAGTATGCCAAAGTGTTCTAAATCATGTACTTGCCATGCACAATTTTTTTCGTGACGATAAGCGATTCCACCCAGTATACATGTTTATATGTAGTATAATTATATTATGGAGTAAATCAATTAAAAAGTTAAGGAGAGAAGTGAAAATGGTATAAATACAACTAATGGACTGTGTATAATATATAACACAGATGAATATGAAAGTGTAAAGCATAAAACATTTGTAAAGGTGTTTTTGAGGACACACAACATAATATGTAGCATGAATATATGCAGCTAAATTATATGTGAATTGAAGAAGACATAAAAATTGAAAAGTATGTAGGGTATAAACCTTTAATTTACATGCTAAAGTTGGTAGAAGCTAGTGTTGAATTCAACACTAGCTTGAAGAGTTACATAATTTTTTAATGAGATGAGAGAATGATAAAATTATGAAAAGCATATAGTAAAATATACATATATTTTTGAAAAGATTATGTAAGCAAAATCATATAAGCAATTTATGAATAATTAATGTAAAAAGTACAATATTTTGTTATGATATTGACATGTATTAATACGATATAAAATAATCAATAAAATGAATGTGCCAGCAAATATTAATTTAGATTATTTCAAGTAAGTTGGCTGTGATTTAGTAAATAGAATTTATGTTATTGCAGTGCTCAAAAATTACAATAATGTAGTTAGTGTAAAACAAAAGATCATCTTCAAAGACGGCTTTGAATAAAGTTGGATACAAAAAAATCATTTGCGTCAGCTTTATTATTAGATGTCTGGAATCCATATTGTATATGAAAGTTATTGATAACTTTTGTGAAATTAAAAGTACTAAAGGAACACGTACCATAATGCACGTTACTGCGGCGTATGCGGTGAACAAACGAACAAAAACTAAACACAACACATACCTATTTAACTAACCGAATAGAAAAAAACTTCCTTACAAACTCCTAATTAGATCCCGGCACGTTGACGCCAATGTACTATTTTATTATAAGATATTTAGTCAAAGGATGAGTCACAGTATTCTTGATCCATTTAAAGTCATATTAAATTAATTCAGATAAATTTTAAACGCTGAAAAATGTATACGCTACAAATTAATGTTGATAGCTGTGCTGATATGGTGCTCTTTGGTGCTCTTTTACTAGCTAGCTGTTCGCATTGCACGGCTGTCAAGTGTCAACACAGCTGTCAATGAGCTGTCAAGCGACAAGCACACTGTCAAGTGTCAAATGTCACTAGAGATGTTAAAAAATAATCGATTTTTAATTTAATCGATTATTATTTTCTTATAATCGATTTTTTATAATCGATTTTTAAAATAATATCAATCAGATTATATAAAATATCCATAAAAAATCGATTTTTATTAACAGTGCCATCTATGCGACATATGAAAAATCTCGGAGTAAGTTTATACTGTTCAATATTATTGCTATGCTCATCATTTCATTTTTATTAAAAGAAATGTTAAATGGTATTGAAAATTGGTTTCTTTATTCCTTACCTTGAAAGTTTAAAGGAACATTCACTTTGATTTTTAGTTTTAAATCTGATATTTTTAATTCATATCAATTTATTTGATTTTTATTGTAATAAATTGTTAATGTGAATTTCTGAGGATTTTTATTGAAAAATGAAAAGCATTTAGATTTTTAAATAATAGAAAAAATCGATTATTTTTTTATTACAATCGATTTTTAACAGATCGATTAATATTAAATGAAGAAAAATCATGGATGTAGTATATAAACAGGATTGCGCACGAAGAAAATGGTGTCATCCTGAAATAAGACATGTGCATGTAGCATAAGGTTTAATTTACTATGGTAAATGACATGGAGGAAGGCCGAAACCGAGTGAGACAGTATGAGGGGGTTTTATCCCTTTTCATTTGCAAGCCAGACCAAAAAATATATTTTATCTAGTAGATTATTTTACATTCGCGAAAAGGTAATTAGTTCGATAAAAAATTAAACACAGAATATCTATAGTAACATATAGGAAAATGTTATTATTTAACATTATTTATGGGTCCATAAACGAATTCATGGCATTAAAATGGAAGGTTAAATGCATGATAGGAGAATTTGTAATTATAATTCTGGCCACTTGATAATAAAAATAAAATATGTCATGGCTTATACGAAATGTCACAGGTGTACAATTTCAAATTATTTTCGATATTTATTAACGGAAATTGGTTAAAAAGTGTTGCAAAATTATTTGTATAAGTGAATAATATAGTGGTTGTTGTATATCGATTCAAAAGTGAGTGAATTATGTCGAGCGCGACCCGAGGTTGCAAAACAATGCAATTTTAAAATATAATTAATTTATTTAAAATATAAAAATTACAAAATTATAACTAATTAATCTAGATGTCTACTGGTCGATGCGAGACCTAGAAGTGACGGTGGCCTGAGGGGCGAAGGCTTTGGTGTCCGCTTCCGATGACGTCGGTGCGGGGCACGAGGCGCTGAATCGGCGGCTCGTGGTCGATACACGTTCCGCTGCGTCGGCGATCCTTCCGTTGCTAACTTGAATATTGGCAAATAGCATAATTGCAAGTCAGCGATATCTAGGGGTGGTCAATACGTATCAAGTGGTTTCATGAGATTTACCATTTTTGTTTACAAACATTCGCTACGGTGACCATAATAAAACCCGCCTTAGAACTTTTCTGATCGACAATTCAAAGTTCAGATGAATTATTGAATAACTTTTAATCTGCTTGAATATTAAAAGCAGTTCTTTTTTCTTTACCATTTTATTATTAAAGTAATGTTTAATTTATACACGTTAATTTTCATCCTACTATGTTTTAAGTGAAAATAAACACGATAAAAGTTTTTACAATACAATTGATCATGAATTAAGTATGATTAAAAAATATTTATTTCATGCGATAGTTTTTATTTCCTGAGTGATGTAAGATTTCGGCACGAACGTATTACACTAACTGGTCCACTGCCTGCTACATTTTCACGCCTAAGCCACTGAACCGATTTTGATAGAATTTGATACAGAGATAGATTAGACCTTGGGTAAGGGAAAAAGGTTACCTTTTATTGTATAGACAACGCTTGAAGGGGTTGAACAAAGAGATGGCAGTATGTATGGAAAAATCTAAACTGTTGAAGTTACAGATGTCAAAGTTTACTCATTTATGAACAAAATAACTGCACAATTTATGTTCTTAAAGTTAACCATAAAGGGGTTGAAATGTTACATAAAAATTTAAGCCGTTACAGTTATGGAAACCTTATTCCAAATGAAAAATAATGGCGTGAATAATATTAGAAAAATAGTATTATGGGGTCGAAATAAGGGATGAAATATTATACATAAAATCAATTTTTTTTTTGTAAATGTCACTAACTAGCGGCCTGGTTCAGCTTCGCCTGGGTGCATATATTTTTTGATTCCTCTCCACACCAAATACATGTTATTTTTTGTATAAATTCTTGTATACCTAAACTTGACGTGGCTGTCCTACTGTCCGGCTCAATCCCGTCTCATCCGTATGTTCAATCTCTTCCCGATCCGTCCCGTCCTTTCTCTTTATTATCCATCCCGTCTTATAACGTGCATTTACATTTGGTCCTATCAAATCTGTCAGCTATCCCAGTCCTCTCCCGTAACTTCCACTCTAATAAATCCCGTCTCTCCATATACATGTACATATAAAGATTGCCTTATGAAATTTTGACATTAAAAACTTAAGCGTTTTTTATTGTTCATCCAATATTCCTTCCCTTAATTCAGCACCAAAATGCTGTTTTTCCAAATAATATTGCACGCCATTACTTTTTGTTAGTAATAAAGTAATAATAAACATTAAAAAAAAAAAGAATTGGCCAAATTGGTCCAGGCGTTGTTGAGTTTAGCGCTTACCAACACATTTTGCGATTCATTTTTATATTATAGAAGAAGAAGATATAGTCCACCCCGCTGCCTTAGTGCTGGTTGGCGGATTTTATTTGACGTAGAAATTAATCCGATAAGTCAGAGGTGTGCCCTGAGATTTGAACCCGTGACCATCGTAAACTTGTTGGCAGTCGCGTCTAGTACGTTACCATATACAAATTAATAAAACCTTCATACTGCCTTACCAGGTGACGTAAGTAATAGAACAAATATTTAAAAATATAAAACTGCATATCGTTTCATTATAATGTCTAGATACGGCATCAACGTACCATTTTTTTTTATTCTTGAGTCTTAAAACAATACTAATGCGGAATTTAAATTTGTCCCCCAGCGCATCTAAAAGTATCAATTCAAAAAACAATGTCGTTTATGAAAACGAAAAATTATAATTAGATATATTTTGGTGTACTCCGGCAAAACGCTACGATAGAGTATACCTTGTTTAAAACTGTTGCAATAATCTAAAAAAAACAATGGGCTATTTTGGTAGATATGGACATCGTTTTATTTTACATTTAACAAAATTACGCGCAAGACGCCGTATCTAGATAATATTATATACACGTTGTACACATTTTTTGAATTTTGTTCTATTTCGTCAGCCGTCAATGAAAGACAATGGAAAGATAGATCATTTTACGTTGGATGGTAGTTGAAGCTGGACCGTCTTTTACGTCTCCCGTCAAACAAACAAAGATCATCCTATATTGGCTGGACGCATCATGCTTGAACGATACCCAAAAAAAAAGGTTTTTAGTATCTTCCTTAGAAATTTTCCAATTTTTCTCACTCCTAAAACCTTCCCAGAACTTTTACGAATATTTCAAGACCAAAATAAGCCAAATCGGTTCAGCCTTTCACACGTGATGCCGCGCCGTGACAACGCGAAACGGGTTTCATTTTTATATATATAGATAATATGGCAGAAAGGAAGAAACTCTTTTGTTATTTTGACAGCCTCCGTGGCGCAGTTGGTTAGACGCCGCCTGTCAAACGAGAGGTCGCGGGTTCGATCCCCGCACCGAGAGAAATGTTTGTGCGGCCCACAAATATTTCTTCCGGGTCTGGGTGTTTGTGAGACCGAAAAGTCTCTCGTAGTTCCTGATACCCACGACACAAGACTCGATCTTAATGTGGGATCAGGACTATGTATGTGACTGTTGGGTGTTATTTATTTATTTATTTATTATTATTTAGTTATTGATCCGATTGGTCTGAAATTCGAAATTTAAACCTCCCCTTTAAAATGAGATTCAGAATTATAGTTATCGCCGCCATTTTGAACTTTGTTAATGATTCGATTAAGATATTTGTTAGGTATGAGATGGTAGGACAACTACGTTGCCGTTAGGTTTTACAAGATAAGGTATGAATAATAACGTGTATCTGGTATTAAGTAGGTCAGCGATGCTCCTAGCTAGTGGTCCTGGCCTGTCCTAAAATAGGTGCTACGAGTATACGACCTCGGCCCCCGAACACTCACAATGTGCAATCACTACCAACTTGACTGTAGTATCCATCTCTATATTCCATACTTTCCTTTCCAACAACATCTTCTAGCCGCAAACTCTATTTCCTTTCCCCGGTTGAAGACGGACAGCAGCGTCATCAACGCGAACCCTCCTGCGCTCGCGAACCCGCCTGCCAAGCGTGGTTAGTATTGGCATAAACAATAAAAAAGCCTAATAGTTGTTAAAACCAGGACCAGGACTCCAGTCCCCGGCAGCCCCGCTATTCCTGGTTATGGTAGCGGCCACGGTAACGGCGGGGCAGAGGGTGGTAAGAATCTGTGGGCTGACCCCAGCTACCACCCCCGACGACGACTGGCACTATAACACACAACATACGCACTTTGTGAACAGACGAGAAGATTGTTAAGTGAATTTTGCTGTCAATAAAGATTTATTATTATTATTTTCATTTCACCTATTAAAAGTATACGTATAAAACTATGATTTTGAACTTTTTTGCTAGGTCCTAATGGTCCAATATTTTGGTTTGGTCAAATATTTTTTTACACGGTTAGACAATATCACGTTTGTTATCTCAAAAACAAAATGCTTTATTCGACTTTATATTAGCCAATTTGATTAAAATTCCTGTATATCCCAAAAAATATGGTCACCCTATAGGAACGGGACACACCCCCCCCTTCCAACACCTCTCGCTCGGCTCGTTTTCCGATGACAGTGCGCAGTCCTGTTTATACAGGGTATATCAAGACTGCTACCGAAAACGAAGCCGGGTGGTAGTTTAAGCGACTTCAGACACAATGCAACAGAAAAAGTGGCAAAAAAAAGCGACAATTTTTTTTTTGTTATTTTTTTCCTTTGACCATATTTGGGTGGTAAATGCATTTTTTCCTAAAATAACAGTGTATACCCTTTTATTTATAAATAATCTAAGGTATAAAAGAGTTTAAATTATTATTTTAGCTAAAACTAGGGATTTACCACCAAAAAATGACGATGTTTAAAAAATCATAAAAAATAACTGTCGCGTTTCTTAGCGAAATTTTTAGTTGCTTTGTGTTTGTAGTCACTAAAACTACCACCCGGCTTCGTTTTCGGTAGCAGTCTTGAGATACCCGGTATACTACGTCCATGAGAAAAATCGATTTTTATTTAATCGATTTTTTTCATTAACCTCACATCTCTAAATGTCAGTGACGACTAGGAATGTTCGCAACGGCATTAAATTAGTAACGCGTTATAACGATACGTTACTTAAAAAACGCCTGTTCTTTTTACGCTTTAATATATTACTTCGTCGTTTATAGAATCACGTTTTATGATTATGCCGCAAAGCACACTGCGCCGCTACGTGCGCTGTTACTATACGTTAAATAACATTTATCAATGGCTATAAGCATATTAATAATTGTGTTTGGGAGATATACAAACAGTATTCATTTTGTGAAGATTAATAAATTATCTTAGAGTATATATATATAGAGGGAGCGCTGGTACTTCAAAAACGTAGATAAAAATGGTGGTGCCGGGGCCACCTTTTTCTTCCCTACATCCAGTGTGATTTGTGACAGCTTGGAATACGCATGACTTACATGAAAAAGAAAAATCAAAAATGTAGTTTAGCGCTATCGAATACCATCCAAATTTATTTTAGGGTTTAACTATTAACTGTGTATTCGTTTATCATCGACAATAAATCCAATTTCTTATTAATTAACAAGATATAATTTAAATAATTTTACAGAAAAACACTCATATTTTTGAATTTTCGAACGCCTTTTTATTCAATGTTGCAAGTAATTATATTGTTGAAATTCCGAAAAAGTTCCGGAATAATTTTTATGTAAAAAATATAAAATATTTGAATTTGGAGCGAAATAAATTGTAATAAGCCAAGGGTGAGTTTTATTTTTCATTTATTATTAATATTTTGTATTATGACAGCTTAAAACAATGTAACGTGAATATGTTAATTTCCGTTTATTTATTTATTTATATATTTTTCGTGGAAAAGTCATTTACCGGTAACATTAATATAGCAGTGCTACCAACATAACGAACAAGAAAATATCTACGTTTTTGAGGTCGCAAATGTATGACAGCGCTCCCTCTATATACAACATGTAACAGATTTAAATGTAAAAGCGGAAAGTAGTACGTTCAGAATCAGCTACTGAACCGATATCAACATTTTTTTCGGTAGGTATTTTTTTTCAAAATAATTAGTTAAGACCAAGTAAATTACAGACACTCCTTCGTTTAGTACTCCGAACAAACGAAATTGAAACGTAACTCCAGCACATAAGATCATTTTTAAATGAATCACTAAACGAATACTCTAATAAACTAAATAATGAACAAAAATGAACTTTATTTCGATAGTCATAAAGTTTATTTAAGCAATCTATCATTAATCAAACGCACACAACGATAGGCCTCAATAAACGTAATAAGCTACCAAAATAAATAACTATCATATTCTCTTTTCCGCACATTTAACTACAACTAGATAGAGCAGGATGCAGCTATTGTTTAATGCAATTTGATCCATCCGACAAACGATGGCGCGCGCGGCGGTATAGGGATGCGCCGCGAAAAAAATTACTCCCGGTATTTGCAAGGCCGGGCGATCCAAATCCCGCGCAATACATGCACTTAAATGAAACAAATTAAATGTAACAAAATCAATATGAAAAGAAACAACAAATAGGTATTTCTATGAAAAATAATTTCGGGGAACGTTAAAATGGTGATTAAATTCGGTTTGTAATTTTGCTACAATGTATGCGGAATCCCGGTGTGTCAGATATCCCGTTATTGCAATCCCTAAATGGGCACCGAATATGTGAAAAAAATCTAGTCGTGCACCGCAGTTATCTGTGTCTGCTTGTGTTTAAGTGTTAAGTAGATATTTCGATAACTTTCGCGCGCGATGTCTTATCGGTATTCGAATATTCAAATACACTGAAATGGTGAGAACTTTGGCACTGTGTGGTGATAATGTATCATTGGCATGTCTGACGGTATCTCGATGCTGAGTTCGGAGAGCGCTGGATAGGTCGCGGCGAACCTGTGCAATGGCCTCCTAGGTCACCTGACCTGACTTGACGTCTCTTGACTTTTTTTGTGGGGACGTAATAAATCTCTGGTATACTTCAGTGAAAGTACTAATGTGGAGGATCCAGGATGAGGAGGGTAATGTGGAGCAAATTCCTAAAAGTGAAGAGTGACACTGAAGTTTTACATAAATTACGTGAACAATTACGCAAATGTGCATCAAAGTGTATCAAGGTGGTGGACATGTCGAACATATTTTAAAAAGAAATCGCCTCATGAGTGCCATGTAACACGTAAGTTAATTTTGTTGTATTTTTTTGTGTTGTGATTAGGTTGTGATTCCCAATCTAGTATTCGTTGTTAGATATTGCGTTATCTTATTATCTTATTCAATAATAATGCAAAATAAATGACGCCCGTATCCTGCCCGCCTGTAGGAACTAAGTTTAGGGGAAGTGAAATTAATAATATTTTATAGCCGATTCATGCAAAATATTGTCTTATGTTGGGTTCGTACGCATTATATCTAGTAAGTAAAATATTTAGATTTTATAGTTAAAACACAAATGTTATGCTTACAGATTAAATAAATAATAATTTGTTTACCAAACCACCCAGTAATCAGTTACGTACGTAATTTGTAATTTGTATTTCGTTTATTGTCAGCTATTTCTGCCGGCGCGGCGCAGCGGTCGGCGACCGGCGTTAGGTACTCGTGTGAATGTGTCTTGTGTACATGTGTGCGTGTCCGGCGAGCGTGTGTAGTAGTACACTCTTATTTGTAACTCGTAAGGTGACCATGTTAAGTGCCTACATTTGGTATAACTAATTTCATAAATAAAAGATTTTGTAATTATGATAGTACGATTTCAAAGCATAAACTATGATTGCAATAATATTTTAAAGTTGGGGTGTCTGAGGTTGTGAATTAATCCTGTTACACGTTGTATAAATACTCTAAGTAAATTATATTCTATGGGGCTCATATTAATAATTGGTAATGTAGTAAAAAACATATTAGTTCCATATTTTATCGTTTATTTTAATAATTTGTATAAATGAACAAAAATCGCTTTAAATAAAATTATTGAACTCTCCTTCGTACTTTTAACAAGCTTAGGACTGTCTGACTGAAATGATTCTACGTATATAATAATTATCATAATCATAAATGTATCAAATATCAAACTACATAAATTACTAACCTAATTATTTAATTATAACTTATCTAAAATTAACTTTATATTTACACGTAACTAAAACTAACTTTATATTTACATTACAGTACTAAATAAACAAACACAATGCTTTGATTGTAAACAAATTGTTTCGAGAAACTGCAATCTCTCACGTCCATTAAAACAAATCCGTCACACAACACACAAGGTCAATGCAGTAATCCGCACTGATTCTACTCGAAAAAAATTAAACTATCCTAACGTTTAATACGATTGAATTCAAATGTATCGGCGCGATATGCTTTATTAGTATTAAATCTAATACTAATATAAGCTTTTCATTACTGGTCAGTGGAATATACAGGGTATCTCAAGACTGCTACCGAAAACGAAGCCGGGTGGTAGTTTAAGCGACTTCAGACACAATGCAAGAGAAAAAGTTGCAAAAAAAGCGACAATTTTTTTTGGTTATTTTTTTCCTATGGCCATATTTGTTGGTTTTTGTTGGTAAAACCATTTTTTCCTAAAATAATAGTGTATACCCTTTTATTTATAAATATTCTACGGTATAAAAGAGTTTAAATGATTATTTTAGCAAAAACTATGGATTTCCCACCCAAAAATGACGATATTTAAAAATCATAAAAAATAATTGTCACGTTTCTTTGCGAAATGTTTAGTTGCATTGTGTTTGTAGTCACTAAAACTACCACCCGGCTTCGTTTTCGGTAGCAGTCTTGAGATACCCAGTAGTTCTAATGCAGTTGGCGTACCGTATAATTTGGCATGTGTCTTTGTTTAAAATATCATAAGCCAAAGATACCGCAAGGTGTGCAGACAATTATGGTCTATATTACCTACGTTATAGAAATAAGGTTTGCCTGAGGTAATAAATAATAAGCGTTTTGGCTATTTTTATTATTAGCTTATTTTATCCGCTTTACGCTATAACGAACACTCCTAGCTGATGACCGGTAAACGTAGACAGTGAAACTAATAGACGGAGCCACGCGTTCTATCCCTTTTACACAAAACGAAAGAGATTTATTAATAACGTTCATGCTTAGAGTATATACATATAGAGGGAGCGCTGGTACTTCGAAAACGTAGATAAAAATGGTGGTGCCGGGACCACCTTTTTCTTCTCTACATCCAGTGTGAATTGTGACAGCTTGGAACACGCATGACTTACATGAAAAAGAAAAATCAAAAAATGTAGTTTAGCGCTATCGAATACCATCCAAATTTATTTTAGGGGTTAATTATTAACTGTGTATTCGTTTATCATCGACAATAAATCCAATTTCTTATTAATTAACAAGATATAATTTAAATAATTTTACAGAAAAACATTCATATTTTTGAATTTTCGAACGCCTTTTTATTCAATGTTACAAGTAATTAAATTGTTGAAATTCCGAAAAAGTTCAAGAATAATTTTTATGTAAAAAATATAAAATATTTGAATTTGGAGCGAAATAAATTATAATAAGCCAAGGGTGAGTTTTATTTTTCATTTATTATTAATATTTTGTATTATGACAGCTTAAAACAATGTAACGTGAATATGTTAATTTCCGTTTATTTATTTATTTATATATTTTTCGTGGAAAAGTCATTTATCGGTAACATTAATATAGCAGTGCTACCAACATAACGAACAAGAAAATATCTACGTTTTTGAAGTCGCAAATGTATGACAGCGCTCCCTCTATATATAACTACCAATGATAAATCTATTCCAACTACTTGCACGTCCACTGTCAATGTCAAATTTCAAATTTTTAAAATATACCCTATTTTTATTTACATTAGGCTGACAAATTGAATTTGACAAACGTCAACTGTCAAAATCGGAGGTCGGGACGTTTTAGTACATATATACTCTAAGCGTTCATGTAAGAAAGAGATGCAGTCTTTTGTATCCTGTCCGTATCGGCGTACCTACCTAACCGCTTGACTCCAGGTTGACGTATTGGAGGCTGTGTATAAACTTCGCGCAAAATGTCTGAAAACCAACTTATTCGTCATAAAATTATAAAGTCTATTTACATTTCCAATATCAGACGTATTGCTATGATACCGACTGCCTTTTTTTTTGGACACAGCAGAAATAGCGTCGCATACAATTGCTACACTTTTGACCGTTACTACCTACCTAGTCGGGTTCAGAATCACATAATCTAACGATTTTATACCGTTTCGACCGTATTGCTATGATACATGGTTTTGGTCGTCATCTCTGGGACTAACACCGACACGATGATTTCAGAATACAGCGTGTGTATTTTTTTTCAAAATCATCGAGTTCGATTCCTCGCTGGGCATATTGATTTATCAAAATTCTAAGTATGCTGTTTTAGTTTCCATTAAAATCGGGCTTGTGACTCCTTCAGTATTTTACGCTATGCTCATAGTTTCAGATTAGGCCATCCAGCGCCCACTTAACTTTTTTTTCCTCGTATACTAGTTGTATCGTTATGTGTATACTTAGGGCGCGTTCCATTAGGCGCTCACGGCGCCCAAAACACTCATTTCGCCGTTCCATTTGACGATCACGATCGTCGTGGTCGTGGTGAACACGTCATTGATGACGTCATGACAAACGCTCACGCGACGCCCACGACGACCCATGTCAAGAGGTGGGTCGTGGTGAGCGGTGAGAATATTGGCGGGATTTTGAAATGTCAAAACAACAAAAATGTCACCGGAGAAAATTACATACTTTAAACGCATAATGTAACCTAACCTTATTATAGCTATTTTAAAATATTTATTACCTGAACGCTCAAAACGCCCCATAACCCGTTCCACCTGGGTTTGCGGTCGTAACGATCACGAGCTAGTGGAACGGTAAATATCGCGGTCGTGAGCGTGGTCGTTGCGATCTTCAAATGGAACGCACTGTTAGTTTGGTTAGTATCATTTCTATACTACATCTATGGTTAGTATACTTATTACTTGTGTTCCAGCATCCAGTCACCGTGTCTAAATAGTAGACATAATTATGAAATACAGATGATTGCTGAATCGGGGCTTAAAGTATCAGCGGATGCTGATATAACTGACGCTGAAATTAATCATATCCTAGAATAATAATTATTAGGATATGTGAATATTATTGTAAACTAGCTGTACCCGCGACTTCGTCCGCGTGGAATTTAACAAAAAAGTTAATTTGTTTATTTTTTGTTTTTGCATTTTTATTTTAATTATTGATTCGTTGGTGGGAGAAGTGGTGGGAGGCGCCCGACGTGACGGCCCAGCGGTGGCATGCGCGTGAGCTGCGCGCGGTACTGCAACATTACTTTATTTTTCTTAAATAAAAAAATTTTTCTACAATAAATGTAGCCTAAGGTACTCCTTATTTTATCAGCTACTTGACAATAAAAGTCCCGTCAAAATCGGTCCAGCCATTTCAGAGATCAGCCGGAACAAACAGACAGACAGACAAAAAAATCTAAGGTCATTTTCGTTATAGGTATCGTGTATATAACGATATGTAGTTGGACATTTTTTTTAATTTTCACTTTACATACAGACACTTCAATTTTATTTATATGTATGTATGGATAAGCATTTTTAATTCGATTTGCGGATTACTTTTTTATTAATATTGCACAAGGCGAGCATGTCCCACTATAATTTATTAAATTCCTTAAAATTTAATTTGATAAATCAATTGACTGAGGAAAAAACTGAATTATTTTGTGCATGGTTTTGTATAAGTCATGATTTGTTAAACTCTACATGACTTGCTCTAGACTCCTCCTTCCACGAACACGTTACGACAATCAGCACCAATGGGGATGATGACAGTAACAACGAATTAATGAAATTATGGTTTAATATAATAATGTATAATAGAATGATTCTCAAAATATACATTTGCTTTAGTTTTTAATTAAGATTAAATATATTTTTGCAAAAATAAATATACAAAACCTAAGGATCCGCCATATTAGATGAAACGCCAATCAGAAGCGAGTGACGTGTCACTTTCGTAAATATTACTTAGTCATAACGCGAACTTGTTGGCTAGTTTTGGTCATTTCTATGTTATTCAGTATATTTATCTAATTTTTAGTAATGCGATCAGTTTTGTGCTACCCACGAAAAACTAACATTACTCATGGAATAAGGATTCATCGCATATAGCTCAAAATTCGGAACTATGCGATATTCCATATCACTGTTTAATTGGAACATTAATAACGTTTTTTAATACCTACTCATATACACAGCGATTGGCATGCTAATAATACCGAAAGGAAATAAATGAATCGTAGCGCCGATATTTATCGCTATTGTTATTTATAATAATTTTAAATTTTGATATGTTGTTTTCTGGACACGTCAAACATTATGATCATTATAAATAAAGTTATTATTTCCGTCAAAATAGTGTTCACGGACATTAATCATCGAATTTAAAGATAAAGATCCTGGATCTTGCCTTTCCATTTTTAGCCATATATTTCTAACTTTTTTATCCATTGAAACATTAATAAAAAAATTGCTCGGAGTTTGTATCAATGTATTATTACATTGCGGAACTACACATCATCGATCCACATCACACAACTCGGCATTACTATTAATAAAAAAAAAAAAATGTATATATCACAATATACACGTAAACATTGCACGAGCAAGCATTTACAAAAGCATGACGTCACATACGGACGCGATTACTATTACGGCGTTTTTGAGCAAAGGTTAAAAAGTGAAATTCAAAACGTAATTTCTCGCGCAAATCTTTAATTTTTTCAAAAAGTAATTTCATTTTAACTATTGTTAATGTATACGAACATTCTGAAGTAGTTTTTCAAAATCAGTCATCATGCCTATTGTTTCTGGTGGCATTATACGCAATATATATACCTATAATTCGAATAATTTTCGTGGCAGCGAATTTAGAGTGTCGAGGTACTCGATACCACCTGACTAGAGACCTGACATCCTAACTTAAAATACAAACACTGTACAAAGTATAATTCAGTAAGCAAAAACAAATTACATATGATTGACTAAAGGGATTAAAAATATTTTAACAAAAAATGATACTATTAAAAATAAAAAAGATTTTATTTCAGTCACTTTCAAAGCTTCCATTTCACACTTATACTTAATTTCTAGCGTCATGAACTAAATACGTAAGTAATGCGAGAGTTGGTGACTTGGAATGATAAAGATTTTCGTAGCTCAAGGACAAAAACATGCAACATTTAACTAAAAAAAAATTTTTTTACGTTACCCAAGAACCTTGGAATATGTTTCATTGTATATTACCTTGCCTGTAATAGTACTTATAATTTAGTGGCAAAAGCCTCACTGGAATGTGAAGGAAAGTAAAACTGAATTAAAATGCATTCCATTGCATCTGGCTGGTAAATTACAACAGCATTATAAATCTATAGAGGTACATAAAATCTCAACGCTATTAATATAGTAAAATTGTGATTCATTTATATAAATTGTAAGCTTCTAAATATATAATTTCAATATATTTCAGACTAAATAGACTAGCTGAATAACTTCATAAAATATTAAGGCACTTGAATTCATCTATTCTGTGTTTTAAAAATGTTGACCCATAACATTATTTATGTTTTAAATGTTACAGTTCAATTCTACAAAGATATACATAAATTCGTATTGCAAATAGCACAACTTCTTTATGAGAAAGAAGCAAATTGCACATCCTAAGTAAAATATATATAATCTTTCAAATTTGACATATTAAATTTAAAGCCAATACGTCATTAGTACAGTCCAAATTCCAAAAAAGAATATAAAATCAGTTCATTTCCTTACACATACTCTTATAAAATTTAAAGAAGAAAATTTATATGGCATAGAATTTTCAACGCCGGTGGTTCCATAATTCTATGTTGAAAACAAAAAAACACTTATAAAAATAAGTTAAAAGCATGTAGCAAACACCAACCCCATTAGCTAAATCTCACAACTTGCAGAAAATGCTGGCTGTTACTTAAAACAAGTAATATTAGCATTTCCTTATACCCAAGAAGTTAAAAATGTCCGCATTCGGGACAAAATAGTTGGTATTTACTTCAACTTAAGGTAAGTAAATTAAGCCGCTAGATGTTTGACTCTTTCAAGTAGAGCATCGCAAGTTTTCTTGGCGTCTCCGAGTAACATGGCTGTGTTGGGGTTGTAGAAGATAGGGTTGTCTACAGCGGCGTAACCCACGCCCATGGATCTCTTCATAACAACGACCTGGGGGAGAAAATTGATAAAATGAGCACATATACCGGGTATCTCAAGACTGCTACCGAAAACGAAGCCGGGTGGTAGTTTTAGTGGCTACAAACACAATGCAACTAAAATTTTCGCATAGAAACGCGACAATTATTTTTTATGATTTTTTAAATATCGTCATTTTTGGGTGGTAAATCCATAGTTTTTGCTAAAATAATAATTTAAACTCTTGTATCTTAGAGTATTTATAAATTAAAGGATATACACTATTATTTTAGGAAAAAAAATATTTACCACCAAAATATGGCAATAGGAAAAAAAATTCAAAAAAAAAATTGTCGCTTATTTTTGCAACTTTTTCTGTTGCATTGTGTCTGAAGTCGCTTAAAATACCACCCGGCTTCGTTTTCGGTAGCAGTCTTGATATACCCTGTATTTTGCACAAACAGAGACAAATAGCTTGGATTCTCAACCTAAGCTACTTAAGATGATGGTTTGACACACTTGCCACATATTTTTTAGGTATGTCATTGTTTTAATCACTTTAGCTTGTCACTACAATCGCGTCATTGGCGGTCGGATGAAAAAATGTTTACGCTATAGATGTCACACAAACTGTCAGGTGACTATAAACGACGTCGCCGTCCTATCAAAATGAATTGGTAGATTGAACTCTTACGACATAACTACTTCCTAAGATGAATCCAATCTGCATTGTGATGTAAATCGTAAAATAATATAGGGGCAATGACGTCATCGTGCTCCAATTGCTGTTTCTGGTCACGTGATAAAGGGGAGTGAATTAGGTTTAAGGAACAATTATGTTTTTGAACTAATATATTTGATTTTAATATATTCATAGATAGTGTTTAAACCATCTATGAATAAGGCGGGATATCTTTACGTAAAAAATACTACACACGAACTTGCAATATGAGTCAAAATCCCTGTTATTAGATCCTAATGGATTGGCACGAGGTGTTAGAATTACGCATTACTGATGAATATTAATTTAAATTTGTTTATCGATATTTTGTAAGAGTCGAATTAAATAGACATTCTTTAAGTATCATCTATATTACTCACTTATCAAACAAAAACCACATTCTGTTCTTACCTGATTTGCTTTCCATACTTTGAGCACCGGCATTCCAGCAATTGGCGAGTTGGGATCATCTTCAGCAGCACTGTTCACAGTGTCGTTAGCGCCTATAAATAAAAATGTTTTAATACATTGAATTTCAATATAATTACTGGATAATTAAGACAAGTATTGAAACACTTAGATTGTTAGGATCGATGTTTTTAAATTTGTAACAAAAGGGAAAAATTATTGCTAAAATAATAGCAAATTAACTATTCATATATCTATGCTTAAATGAACTTACCAATAACAAGTACAAGGTCAGTTTCTGGGAAATCTTCGTTGATTTCCTCCATTTCGAATACGTCATCGTAAGGAACACCAGCTTCAGCGAGTAGCACATTCAGCTGTCCAGGCATACGACCTGACGACAAAATGTAAGATATGAGCATTAATATACAGGGTATATCAAGACTGCTACCGAAAACGAAGCCGGGTGGTAGTTTAAGTGACTTCAGACACAATTCAACAGAAAAAGTTGCAAAAAAAAGCGTCAAATTTTTTTTTGTTATTTTTTTCCTATGGGTGGTAAATACATTTTTTTCCAAAATAATAGTGTATAACTGTATACCCTTTTATTTATAAATACTCTAAGGTATAAAAGAGTTTAAATTATTATTTTAGCAAAAACTATGGAGTTAACATCCAAAAATTACGATTTTTAAAAAATCATAAAAATTAGTTGTCGCGTTTCTTTGCGAAATTTTTAGTTGCATTATGTTTGTAGTCACTAAAACTACCACCCGGCTTCGTTTTCGGTAGCAGTCTTGAGATACCCGGTATTTAAAGTACTAGACACAACAAGCAGTGGATAAGACTCGCGCAAAACCGGAAAGAATAGCGTGATCGAGAGGAGGCCTATACCCAGCAGAGTGGTGATATGGACTGACAAAGAAGAAGAAGACAGCAACCAATATATTAGGGACTAAAACAGTGCGGTATCCATACATAAAATATTTTTCGAAAGTATCATTAATACTATTTTCCATCTCTCTTCACTATTCTCCACTTGCCTAATTACGTGCGCACAGATTTTCTTCACGATGTCCGCTCTAGTGTAATATTACCTCAATGAATATAGCATTTATGCTAGAAGTAGATGATCATCTATCTATTTAAAGATTTTGAAAAACAACTGAATATTTATTTCTGAATAATTATGTTATAAACATTTATGAGTATACATAAACAATAAATAACACATTTAGAGTAGGTACTTACCGGCAACGGGATGTATGGCAAATCGCACTTTCTTTCCTGCTGTCTTCAGTATGTCCACTAACTCTGCAATAGGATATTGCGCCTTTGCCACACACAGACCGTAACCTGAAAAACATAATTTATTACGATACGTCAAATTAAAATCATGGTGAAGCAAAATGAGTTAGTTTATAGACTGTGGCTGTTCTATCTCTCGCATAAATATAATTCTAGTATAATTATTTTATGTGCCGCACCATCAAGCTGTGGAATAGGGTATTTGACAGTTTTTTGGAAAGTATCTCAAATTGTTCATTTTACCATAATACACTAGCAATTTGATTATTTCTTTGTTAGCTGCTATATTTTCAATAAAAATCATGATTGAAGTTTGAATGATAAATAAGACCGCCAAAACGCTATAGACGCCATATGTGTGGGTCACGTGGTATTATTACGTCACTTTCTTGCTTAACAAACATTTTCATTCATTATCAAGAATAACTGATTAGGTTACAGCTAAAAATGCCTTAAATGGTGTCGTTGCGGCATCTCTTCCATTAATTTTATAGTTTCAGTTAATTTTTCATAATAATTACACTCTAGTAAGTATATTATTAATATCAATTAAATAAATAAGCATACCTAAATTATGATAATTCCTGCAGGCGCTTCGTTATAATATAAGTGTCATTTTTGAAAATTCATTACACTTTGAACCATTGTCGTTGCTGTTTCATTTGTAAATACTTCAGAGCCGCTCCCTCAAAAGTTGCGAAAATTATTCCCATCCATATTATCCATATTAATACAGGTGTGTAGTCTCAAAATACACGAATATATCTACTAAAACACCGGATACAATGTTCGTGAGCATTCCAAAGAACACCAAGATTCGGGTAAAGTGGTTAAAACTCGCTCGTATAATAATGGAATGATATAATAGGGGAATACAATAATTAGGTACTTGTATTTTTCATACATTGTTAGCTTAGTTCCTTTTTTATTGCATTGAATGGCGAGACGAACGTGCCGTTCGCCTGATAGTAAGCGATACGACCGCTCATGAACAGCAACATCCAAACAACATCTTGAAATACAAAGCAATGCTTGGCATTCCACTGCGCTCGCCATCCTGACACATAAGATGTTAAGTCTCAATATGTCCAGTAGTTATTCTGGCTACAATATCCTTCATTCCGAAACACAACAGTGCATTTAAAATGCTATTTGGCGGGAGAAATAGACATTGCGGTGGTACCTACTCAGGCGGCCTTTCACATACGAGAGACCTGCTACTCGAAAAAGCTTTAGTTTATAATATAACTAATAGTGATATTTACATATGTATGTTTATAAGGTTTGATATTAATAATTTAATTGTGCAGCGAAAAAGTCAGGGTTGTTTTAAAAAAATTGTCCGACCACTATCGCGTCTATTTTTGCGAAGTTTTCACTGTCAGCTTTTATATTTTAGTTTCTATCGTACAATTATTACAGATATCGTAGTGTGCCCTTAGCGGCGCTATGTGATCAGTATTTTAGAAATTACTGTGAAAGCAAAGGAAAACGCTCATGAAATGTTCTAAAAATCGACTGACAACAAGAAAGTGACGTCACTCTAAATGAAACCAATGGCGTGCGTTTTTAGTCACGTGGTCAAGCTCGAAAATTTATTTAATTTTAAAATGATTTCTTAAGACAATCCAAAATTGTTTTAAACACTTTATTAGTTCATTTGGTTTAAAAAAATATTTACCGTTAGTCTAGTAACAATATGTTTCATATTTTCATCATAGTCAAATACCCTGTTTGCCGTTACGCGTTTTCCCTCCTTCCTATAATCCCGGGTCCTTCCGCTGTAGTGTGAAGAGGCATCTTAGCAGGCCGGCATAATTGTATCGAATGTCTTGGATACCGTAGTCTGATGCCATTCGATATCTGCCTGGACAGCAATCGCGCTTACCATCAGGCGCCATGTTGCCAATATGCCGGGCGATATTAAAAAAAAAACGTGCGCAGCAGTGGCCTTCGTTTGACTACGCAGATAATAAAATATAGTATGTGTAGTGACCTGGTGTGATGATGATGTTGGAGGCGCGGTGTATGAGGTCGGCGACGGAGTCGATGTTGAGTTCGGTGTGCGTGGCGCCGGCGGGCCGCGCGGACCCGCTGCTCGTCACGCCGTACCCGCCCAGTATCACGTTGGGGAGGGAACGGTTCATCGCCTACGCATCATACATATTATATGCACTGATTTATTTCCAACTCCTCCTATTCATTTAACTTTCTGATTAATTTCGTTGCGGGCTAAAAACAAGTTAGACATTCCCGGAGATTCGACAGCTTCAATGCTCGGTGTCATTACATTGCGTGCCACTGTTGATCCTGGCTAACAAGAGTTGCAGTGGTGGGTGTGAGGGCGGGTCTGTCTTCAAATATTATATGCAGGATTATAAGGTAGAGTATTTCTTATGTTTGTCACACATTGACGGGCAAATACTAGTTGTTTTACATTAATAATTCCTACCAACCCATATAAATCCCACAGCAGGGCACGGGCCTCCTCCACAATCGAGAGTACGATTGAGAGTGGTTAGGCCATATAGTCCACCACGCTGGCCTAATGCAGGTTGGCACTTACATAGACCATTACCATAGAAATTTTTATTAATCGCTATGGTATGCAGGTTTCCTCACAATGTTTTCCTTCACAGTTTTAGTGCATGGTGATTGACTATCAATACACACATGACTCCGAAAAGTCAGAGGTGTGCCCTGGGATTCGAACCCGCGACCACCGTGAACATGTTGGCAGTCGCGTCTAGTCCGTTTACCAACAGGCCACCACGCATAATTAATTAGACAAAACTTTAACAGTTTATTTCATTAAATTAATCAAAATAATTTTACAATTCAGAATGAAAAATACGTAATGAAGAGAAGCAAAGACGCGTACCATAAGATCGACGAAGATTAAAGCAATGTTGGAAGAAAGATAAAAAATAATTTGTGAACTAATAATCTTAGAAAAAAACAAACATACCTTGCACATAATATAAGAGAGGATAGCACCAGAGCTGCCGATGAGCGCTCCGACAATGGTCATCAGCGAGTTGTTGAGCATGAACCCTTCCGCGCACAGAGCCCAGCCCGAGTAGCTGTTCAGAACTGTGATCACTACCGGCATGTCAGCACCTGGATAATTACAAAAAGCTTTGCTGTATTGGCATTGTTGGTGATGGTGCAAGAAATTTCTATAGGTAGAAGGTAACCTCTTGAATTTGAGCATATTTTAAACAGTTTTCCTTGCAGATTGTGCTCCCTTTCTTCCGCAACCATTGCTATTTGTTTTTAAAGACCGAAAAAGGACTTAAGGGGCCAGGTTTTAAGGATGTTTATGGGCTGCGTTGACCACCTGCTATCCACTTTATAAATTAAGCCACTTGCTTATTTGTACTTTTTTGCACTTCCATTAATATCACCTTGAGGTAAGTCACCAAAACACACAATATTTCTGCAACATTACCTCCAATAGCGGCAGTGAGTGTGAGCCCCTGTATCCCGCTGAGCACGGCAGCTGCAGACAGCAGCGGCAGGCCGGGCATCTCCGGGAAGGCGAGGAGTGCGCCCCCGCAGCCCAGCGAGCCGGCTAGTAGGCCCGCGTTGATGGCGTGGCGGCCTGGTAGTAGTAGTGGCGCCGAAGACAGAGAGCCTTGGAGCTTGCCGTATGCTACTAGGGAACCACTGCAATGAGACAATAAGAGAGGCTGCATCAAAATTGGTCCAGCCGTTTAGGATCTATGGTGCCAGAGACACGTCAAAATCACACCGTTCTATTCTATTTCGTTCTTAAAAAATTACAATGGATGCGATACTTTTAACTACCATGTCTAGGATTAAAGGATATGTTCAAATACATCTTATCTGAGTATTAGGTATTTCCACTGCTTTAAAGCACTGCAAATATTAATAGCAAAGAAGTGTAGAAATAGTCTGATAAGTTATATTTTAAAAGTACTCACGTGAAAGTAATTCCACCAATGTACGTTCCCAGGAAGAGAGAGGTCTTGAGCGTAGCCGCGGTAGGGTCCATCGCCATCGCGGGGAAGTCGTGCATGTATGTAGCGAGGCATGTCAGCACCGCCGCCATACCCACCAAACTAGACAGGAAAAATAGGAATTATTGAGTTTTGTTTATTGACTCTACAAAATTAAGTAATGCCATGTTTCTACTTATCAGATGAGTGATCTGGATTTTGAACGGAAATTACACTTTACAATAATTTGATGTTGGACCCGGTCGAAAATGGATAATAAATAAATAAATTGCAAATCCGACGACAATGGATGGGTCACGTGATGAATGAAAATATGAAAATACGCATATCACCTTACGTAGCGACATACCTGTGGAATCCAGCAACTAACTGTGGCAAGTCAGTGATCTCGATCTTCTTGGCGATGGTGCTGCCGAGTATAGCGCCAATACCAGCGACACCCAACATTTGAGCCAACACCTCCGCGCTCGGCGTCAGCGCTCCCAATGTCGCCGCGATGCCGCCACCCACACCGATCTATAATCAAACACCACTTTTTTTTCCCCGCCAATAATTACCAACCAGGTTCTTGTCATGGGCTTGCAACCTCATATTACTAAAGTGTCATCAATATTATGTGGTGAGCTTAACCCAAGTTGCCTCGTGATAAAAAACATGTGCAATAATATTAGAACAATACTTATGCCTTAATAAGTTATGTTGAGTAACAAAATTGCTGAACAAGGCAAAATTGCTCCACCTCGACAAGTCCAAATAGTATTAAAAATAACATTAATTTAGAAAATTATATAATAAATGTATTTTTTAATACAAGAAAAATGGAGCCTGACTTGTGTAAGACGATGGAGTAATTTTGACGTGTTCATTGCTATCTCAGCGCCTTTACAATGGACAGTAGATTGAGACTATTGCCATCAAGATTACACTGAGCGGGGCTTGGGCCGAGTCTGTAGCTGCATCCACTTGTATTGAAGGTTATGTATGCCTTTTCTAATCATCGGTTGCAAGAAACATATATAAAAAATAAGTAAAACAGTAAATAATTACCATGCCAAGGTAGTTTCCTTTGCGCGCTGTGGTTTGGGAACTGAGTCCCGCCAGAGCACCGACACAGCACAAAGATGACGCCAAGTACGCCATTTGGTGCACTTCTGGGTAACCCTGTACACATCAAAATAATCTTGAATACTATAGAGTATAGAAGGAAGTTTAATAATGTATGATACTGTAATACACAAACCTGCATTGCAGTGGTAATGTAGCCGCCAAGGAGAGCAGCCGCAGGAATCGAGTACAAGAAGCCATATTCTTTCGGGTCACCGGGCCTGAAAGTAAAGTATTATAAGTATCTCTATAAACCATAATATATTATAACAAAGCAGACAGTAAAGGATGATTGTACTACCTTTTAAACATATCAAGCATCCGCTGAGTGACCAAAAATCCACCAAACACGTTTACAAATGAGATCAAAGCTGCAGTGCTGGCCAGCCACTAGAAACAAAAGATAACCATCAGTTTAGCTTGCAGAGTGACGTACGTTACAAGATCGCACGCATGTGTTTTTACGAGAGCTAAACATGTTATAAAAAATAATATACAAAAATGCGGGAGCGCACTAAGGCTGTGTAAAAAAGAGTACCAAAGTAGGGTATTAAATCGCAAACAGTGTGTTTTTTACTGCTGATGCTTTTATATCGCATATTTACCGGCATGACAGGTGGCGAGTCATGCGAGTGGATATTTTATTATCAATAAATAAAATAAATAAATAACACCCAACAGTCACCATAGTCCTGACCCCACACTAAGATCGAGTCTTGTGTCGCGGGTATCAGAAACTACGAGAGACTTTTCGGTTTCACTAACATCCATACACGAAAGAAATATTTATGGGCTGCATAAATTTATTTCGGTACGGGGATTGAACCCGCAGCCTCTCGTTTCACAGGCGGCGTCTAATCGCCTGTGCCACGGAGGCTGTTAATATATTGAACATTATTTTTATCAGATACATAAGATCTTATGAACAACTTTGGTAGTACATACTACGTATATACGTACAACATAATACATTTTTATACTGGAAGAATATAATTTTGTGTACCTGCACAGGAGTCTCGGGCACATATCCGCCGCCCATGAGCAGCAGTCCCCCGACGGCGGTGATACCCGACACGGCGTTGGTCACCGACATGAGCGGAGAGTGCAGAGCCGGCACTACGCCCCATACTGTGTGGTATCCCACCACGCCTGGTACAAGCAATATATAGTCATGTTGTAGTTTGTTAATTATTGGTCTTATAGGCAGTGTTCGTCTTAGTAAGTTATTCAACATTTCCTTGATGAGTAATTTCTACAAATTAGTTATGTGCACTAATCAATAAATTTTGGAATGAATTGTATGAAATTAAGTTGGATGAAATTGGTTATGTAAATATAGTGTAATTTAACGTATAGAGTAAGTTATGTGCACTAATCAATAAATTTTGGAATGAATTGTATGAAATTAAGTTGGATGAAATTGGTTATGTAAATATAGTGTAATTTAACGTATAGAGTAATTCATTGACAATGTTAATACATAGTAAGTTTATTCATTTAAATAGTATTATTGTAAAAACATACCTGCTAAAGCCAATGTGGTAGTCATCGTAGTGAAGGCTGGGTTGGGCGACGCTATTCCCAAACCAATTAACGTAGCCATACCTGTGAAAATACATTTTTTAAATTAAAAGACCAACATTACGGTTGTTAAAAGAATCGAAATAAAATATGGGAGTGATAGTTATTATAGCTATCACAAGACGTATACGAATATTTAGACGGCTAGGGGTCTCTGGAAATGTATACAAATATCAAACCAAACGCAACAAATCAGTTACTTCACATCAATTTCCATTAGAGCATTGTAGCCACCCTGATCGAGACAATCTGTTGACACCGTTGCTCAACAAGCTCTATTAAGGTTATATCATTTTTAATGACTAAAACAACAGTATCTGGATGGAGTGGATGACGTGGCGCGATCCCGTGGCGGATCCAGGGGGGAGGTCATGGGGGTCATGACCCCTTTCCCTGGGCTGGCTCCAGATTGACAGAATTTATTTATTATTTTGTTGATAAAATTTATAAGTACCATAAATTATTTGTATGTCGATAAATAAAGTAAAAAAGTATGTGTGTGTGTGCCTGTGCGCGCGTGCATGTATGCGTGCGTTTGTGTTTGTGTGTGTGTTTACAAATCACCATTATAAAGAATTACGAGTATTGAAATGCCAGTGTTCTGACAAGAACTACAAGATGCCCCTGGCTTGAAAGCTGCTTCCGCTCTTGAGTGTTGACGAAGGCAATGGGTATATTTACCAGTGGAATACATGAACGCGTCCTTGAGCGTCTCGTTGAAGGGGTTGGGCGGGGGCGGCGCGACGGGCGCGGGCTTGGTCTGCGCGGCGGGCGCGGCCATGCTGGGCGGCGGCGGCGCGGGCCACAGCAGCTCGCCAGCCTTCAGCACCACCGCGCCGCGAGTCACCTCGTCCTCCAGGTTTATGTGGAAGTGGTCGTTTGTGCCTGCCGAGGGTATTCAGTTTATTACTTTTAAATGTCTTATTTAGTGGGTGATATGATTGAAATTGAAAAAAAGAATAATGTTATGAAATCCAATTGAAGACCTCTTTTGACAAGTAAATACATATAGCACTTAATCTCTATATTACAAAATATTTTATATATTATTTATACAACGTGTAACAGGATTAATTCACAACCTCAGACACCCCAACTTTAAAATATTATTGCAATCATAGTTTATGCTTTGAAATCGTACTATCATAATTACAAAATATTTTATTTATGAAATTAGTTATACCAAATGTAGGCACTTAACATGGTCACCTTACGAGTTACAAATAAGAGTGTACTACTACACACGCTCGCCGGACACGTACACATGTACACAAGACACATTCACACGAGTACCTAACGCCGGTCGCCGACCGCTGCGCCGCACCGCGCCGGCAGAAACAGCTGACAATAAACGAAATACAAATTACAAATTACGTACGTAACTGATTACTGGGTGGTTTGGTAAACAAATTATTATTTATTTAATCTGTAAGCATAACATTTGTGTTTTAACTATAAAATCTAAATATTTTACTTACTAGATATAATGCGTACGAACCCAACATAAGACAATATTTTGCATGAATCGGCTATAAAATATTATTAATTTCACTTCCCCTAAACTTAGTTCCTACAGGCGGGCAGGATACGGGCGTCATTTATTTTGCATTATTATTGAATAAGATAATAAGATAACGCAATATCTAACAACGAATACTAGATTGGGAATCACAACCTAATCACAACACAAAAAAATACAACAAAATTAACTTACGTGTTACATGGCACTCATGAGGCGATTTCTTTTTAAAATATGTTCGACATGTCCACCACCTTGATACATTTTGATGCACATTTGCGTAATTGTTCACGTAATTTATGTAAAACTTCAGTGTCACTCTTCACTTTTAGGAATTTGCTCCACATTACCCTCCTCATCCTGGATCCTCCACATTAGTACTTTCACTGAAGTATACCAGAGATTTATTACGTCCCCACAAAAAAAGTCAAGAGACGTCAAGTCAGGTCAGGTGACCTAGGAGGCCATTGCACAGGTTCGCCGCGACCTATCCAGCGCTCTCCGAACTCAGCATCGAGATACCGTCAGACATGCCAATGATACATTATCACCACACAGTGCCAAAGTTCTCACCATTTCAGTGTATTTGAATATTCGAATACCGAAGACATCGCGCGCGAAAGTTATCGAAATATCTACTTAACACTTAAACACAAGTAGACACAGATAACTGCGGTGCACGACTAGATTTTTTTCACATATTCGGTGCCCATTTAGGGATTGCAATAACGGGATATCTGACACACCGGGATTCCGCATACATTGTAGCAAAATTACAAACCGAATTTAATCACCATTTTAACGTTCCCCGAAATTATTTTTCATAGAAATACCTATTTGTTGTTTCTTTTCATATTGATTTTGTTACATTTAATTTGTTTCATTTAAGTGCATGTATTGCGCGGGATTTGGATCGCCCGGCCTTGCAAATACCGGGAGTAATTTTTTTCGCGGCGCATCCCTATACCGCCGCGCGCGCCATCGTTTGTCGGATGGATCAAATTGCATTAAACAATAGCTGCATCCTGCTCTATCTAGTTGTAGTTAAATGTGCGGAAAAGAGAATATGATAGTTATTTATTTTGGTAGCTTATTACGTTTATTGAGGCCTATCGTTGTGTGCGTTTGATTAATGATAGATTGCTTAAATAAACTTTATGACTATCGAAATAAAGTTCATTTTTGTTCATTATTTAGTTTATTAGAGTATTCGTTTAGTGATTCATTTAAAAATGATCTTATGTGCTGGAGTTACGTTTCAATTTCGTTTGTTCGGAGTATTAAACGAAGGAGTGTCTGTAATTTACTTGGTCTTAACTAATTATTTTGAAAAAAAATACCTACCGAAAAAAATGTTGATATCGGTTCAGTAGCTGATTCTGAACGTACTACTTTCCGCTTTTACATTTAAATCTGTTACATGTTGTATATTAAGTTCTTACTTTTATTTATTTATAAATAATTATTTTTATTTATTAATTTATTTACCACTCTCAATCGTACTCTCGATTGTAGAGTAGGCCCGTGCCCTGCAGTGGGACGAATATGGGCTGATACAGATACAGATTAATTTATTTAACTTCTTATTGGTATTTTATTTAAAGTATTAGTTACTACTTTATGGTAATTTGCTATGCTACTTGTATTGTATTTATTTTATTAGATAAACATCAATTAATTTCAAACATTTATAATAGTAACATACTACTTTAATAGGCAGACGAGCAAGTTGCTGGCAATTAGTACATTACAGAAAGTGATGACTAAATTAGAGCAAAATTTTAAGAGATAAATCTATTTAGAATAAAACCCTATTGTTATTAGAAAAAGGCATTCAACATACCCAAGCTAAACAGGAACCCGGAGATGTTATTGGCGTAGAGCGTGGAGGCATGCGCGGGCATGCGGCTGGGCAGGTCGGTGAGGCCGATGTGCGTGACGCCGTGCACTTTGACGATCTGGCCCTTCTTCGTGGTCTGGATGTTGCCGCCCATCTCCGCAGCTAGGTCCACGATTACACTGCCAGGAGCCATGTCGCGTACTGCATCCTAGGATAAATACGCTTTATGAATGCTAGAAACAAATCCATTTGTTCAGGTAATTTATATCATTTTGGTAGATTACGAAACTTTGATTTGAAGATTCGGGGAGGCGAAACGTCGTCTGTCTTTTTGACACTCGGTCGGTTATAAGAAACATCTCGGAGTAAGATATTTTCTATAATTTAGAGAACTGTATTCCAAGATTCGGTTAAGGTGTAACATTATGACTAAGTTTCGATCACCCAGCATTCGGCAATGGTTATCCAGGTTAGTGTTCTCCTCATAAGACTTAATGTTAAATGTTCAACGAATAAGGATACCAACCGTGACAGTATACACCCTTCATATGTTATAACTGTATCTGTACCATCTCATACACATCCCTCCAAATGGGCATGAGGCTACAATCGATAATCAAACACGCTGGCCTAGTGCGGGTTGTTGGACTTTACATATCGTAGAAATTCCTAAAATCGCAATGGTTTGCAGGTTTTCTTACGACGTTTTCCTTCACATTTATAATGCGATGTGATTGACTATAAAAACACTATAATTAAAGCGAGTTATTAGTCATGCTATATGTCAACTGTTGATACAAACATGCCGGTATGCTCGAAATGGGATTTAAAGGGATTAAAACCGAAATGCAGTGTATTAAAAAGTGTGCTTAACGGATATTGAGAGCGGTGAAAATCGGGCACCGTTTCGATCATTCACTATGAATAAAATAAGATCATGCAAATACTTACAACAAAGGCATCCTTCTCAGACATTTTTCCAAATATTTGTAGTATTTTCCTTTTATTAATATATATTATCACGTGTTTAAAGATTTCCCTTGTTTATCTTTATACCGCGTATAATTAAACCCCTTATTATCCGGTATACGGTATAACGTCATTGGACGATATATTTATTTTAGGCAAGGAGCATAAAAGCGATAAATCCGGTTACAAAATGAATTATTAATATCATGTGAAACGAAATTCAAGGGTCAATGGACACAAACTGCGATAATTCGTATAGTAGATATTGTTATAGTAAATTATATAAAAATGAAGTTGGCGTTATGTAACATTAAATTGTCGAGGCGAGAGATAGAAAGCAGATCGCGGCTATGCGGTATTCGTAACATGTTTGCATATAAATGAGCTCCGGTGTTGATGTAATCCGTTTTTTGCAGTGGCGGGCGAAGTGCAAACATTAAACAAGGCTACCAACCAAAACAAGTTTGAGGAACACCAACAAAAATATTTATTACATAAGATAAAAGCACGCGTCACAATCTATTTCTCATCGAAAAATATTTATGTTGATTTAAAAGTACGCGAACTTCAACGTGAAATAATTAAAGTGTGCTTCTTGATAATGTCACGAAGGGATCAAAATTTCACTGGTGTTTGCTAACACATATTTCGGGTACATATTGTACACTTTCAACAATAGGCATAAAATAAAATCGTGAAAATGTGAAATGATAATTTTAATTTACTTTATTCAAGGAAATTATAATTAAACTTTGGGCAATAAAATATATCCAAGTTGATGTATACAGGTGCTCCATTTTTTATAATTAACTATGATCGGACTGGTGGACTACCAGTATTCTTGTTAAACGTGTTTTTAATAAGATTAGATAAATGCCAACAAACCTGTTTCTATCCCATTTTGTATACAACGACTAGAAGTTTTTAGCAATAATCTATATGTTATGGGCCAAGTGATTAATGCGGGCAGTATTCATAATGCCCGGGCAGCATAAATATTGCCGAGCCATATCAGGCCAAGTGATTAATTACAATCTAAACTCACCTATTTATCACATTGCCCGGGCAATATGAATATGGCTACATGGTGATCGGGCAATGTGATTAATAGGTGATTTTTTACGTGGTGCGCTACCGCATTGTCGCATCTGCGATAGACCCATAAATTAGAAAGGTTGAATTGATCTGCTTATGTTTAGTTGTTTTTTGACGTCCGAAACATTATCTTCATAAGAAAATTAGTTTACCCACTTTATGGATCAGTTAGGTCGACTGTGCCCCAAAACCGACTCGGAACACCCCGACTTCACGTAGTCTTTTGGCTACCGACCCTAGAGTGTATATAAATAGCCGGAGGCGCGGAGGGAAAGCAGCCCCCGCCCGCTGTAACGAAGGATAGGCAACCGTGCGAGCCGTAGCGGCTGAGCAAGCCGAAGCTGCGGAGGTGAGCATGGGTGCCTATCTTTTGTTACGCAAGGGCGAAGGGGCTGAACTTCCCGTAGCACCGGAGACGATGCAGAAGCTAATTTGTATTGACAACAAGTGTTTAAAGGGTTAGGTTGCTATTATAGATATTTCTCAGGAATAGTGCGTTACCTTTTCATGGGAGTGGTACCTGGGGAGGTGCGAAACTCCCCCTCCCCCTCCACTCCTCCCAACCCACCCCCTCGTGCTGCCCTATTCTAAATTCTACCACTTCGGCTCATTGTTTTAATTTTGATTCGCTTTACATCACTCTGCCCAATAGGCACTTGGCATTATTCATAATGCCCGGGCAATGTGATAAATTGATTGGTGATAATCACATTGCCCGCTCTTATTTGGCATTATTCATATTGCCCGGGCATTATGCCCGATTAATCACTTGGCCCATAACATATACATTAAAATATTTCTTTGAATATGTGAGGAACAAAGAAAATATATCATCAAAATACGACTTAAAAGTACATTATTTTGAGTTCAAAAGTTATTTTGGGTGCATGTATACTAATACATTATGACAAAAAATCCTGTCCGATAATAGACCCGTATTTTGTTATTTGAACTGTAGTATAAAAGGAAAGGAGAGGTGAGGGGATTTTTTTCTAAAGATATGTGAAACGTGATAACACCTTTATTGTTCGGACAGAGTTTTTTGTCACCTGTATAGCGCCGCGCCATCTTTGTTTTTGTTTATGTGATAATTGTGTAACTGTGGAAACTGTTGTAAATAATAATAACTGTTTAATTGTTTTCAATATATCAGTGCTAAGTTTTTCTGTAGTTTTTCAAATTAAAAAAATAATAATTTGATAAGTTACCTCCAGAATAAGGACGGGTGCCGGTTTTCCCGGGATGAGTGCGGTACTTATGACTACATCAGAGGTCCTCGCTTCTTTACCCAGAAGAGCTCTTTCAGCGTCAAGGAACTCTTGGCTCATCTCCTTAGCGTAACCACCTTCTCCGGCGCCCTCCTCCTGTGGAACATACAGATTATTTTGAGATATAATCTCATTATACAGGAGAATAATATAGCTGTTTACATTCAACTCATTGAGTGTGGCGCATATTATGACTGGCGTGTTTTATCTAGAATAATAAGGTCAAGCTGCATACTTGGATAGTTAATTGTGTTGGTGCTGCAGTCAACTTGTTTGAAATTTATTTATGTCACAATCAAATAAATGAAAAATATATCAGCAACTTTTAAGAATACAAAAATACTTTTCTATGTGGTCTCAGACAATTTACATGTTTGCCTATACAGAATACTGAATGTAACATAGTCTTGAACTTGATTTACTACCCATTACGCACATGTGTAACGTTTCAAGGTTGCCCGGTGGGTGTCCACACAAACATTTTATTTAACATTCGACTGCAAATCCGCTGTCGTGGACATTATGCAAATCGCGACATAAATATTAATTTTGTCCAAAGCTTATTATGTTCAGGAGACCTTGAGATGTGGCAGAGCGACAGATAACAAAATTAAACTTTACTTTAGTATATAACGAATAAACAACTAAAATGCATTTTTATTAAAAATAATCCTTCCAGACGGCGTTATGACGTAGGGGGGAAATATTTGCACAGCGGAAAGAAATAACCACGCACAATGATAATGGAAGTAGCTGAATAAATATAGAGCATTACGTAATGAACAGTGCACTTAAAACGAAACTAAATTACGCGTACAGCGTACTACAGATATGTGGGAACCGAGCGATAACCAATAGTAGTCAAAATACTTTGGACCAGATATCGACAATAACTTAAGTGTACCTACATAATTGTACAATGCATATTTTATTCAATATCAATAGTTTCTGTTCTTTTTAAACTACCACGTCAGTGACTCCACTGCACATGGTGATAAGTGCTATATCAAGAATATTGATGAGATTATATCAGCCATTTCTAACCGGATGCGCATTGCTGATTCCGGAAAGCGACACACTTCACCTAGTGTAATCAGAAAGAATGATCAATCAGGAGTGAAACTAAGATATAATTAGGTGCTAACACCAACAATAAAATGTAGTAAGAAATACTGTATTAAGTAGTTCTCCGGTTTGGAGAAGTTGAAGAAACAGTCCATCACTTTAGTATAGAATGGTAGACTCCATACAACTTCGCATTTCTTTTCGAATAATTTTAATTTTTGTATATACAGGGTATATCAAGACTGCTACCGAAAACGAAGCCGGGTGGTAGTTTAAGTGACTTCAGACATAATGCAACAGAAAAAGATGCAAAAAAAAGCGACAATTTTTTTTTTTGTTATTTTTTTCCTATAGCTATATTTGGGTGGTAAATATATTTGTTTCCTAAAATATTAGTGTATACCCTTTTATTTATAAATACTCTAAGGTATAAAAGAGGTAAATTTATTATTTTATCAAAAACTATGGGTTTACCAGTTACCACCCAAAAATGTCAATATTTAAAAAATCATAAAAAATAATTGTCGCGTTTCTTTGCAAAATTTTTAGTTGCGTTGTGTTTGTAGTCACTAAAACTACCACCCGGCTTCGTTTTCGGTAGCAGTCTTGAGATACCCAGTATAAGATCTTCAGTGTTAGGCCCTATTCAGTGCGACGCGGACGGTCCGCGCACGGATTAGTGCTTGCGTCCGTCGCGGATCACATCATCGTCCAGTTCGACGCGGAGCGCGATTGAGAGTGGTACAGTTACAACAGTAAGTCTATGGATAAAAAATTGAAGTTGGTGGTTGCTGCCTATTTATTAAATAGCAGAAATCGTCGCCATGGTATAACAAGATTTAATGGGAATCCAATCGTTGCGAAAAGGCTTTTTAAAGGAGAAGAAAGGAATTTGTAACTTTATTTTAGGAATTGCAAGAAGACAAAATGAATTTTTTCATGTATTTTAAAATGTCCATAAAGACATTTGAGGAGTTACATGCGAAACTATAGTCTTCTATTCTGACGACGATAGTACTTTACATCCGCGTCGCACGACCGTCCGTCGCGCACTGAACAAGTCTGTACAAGTGCATTACCGTCCGCGACGAGCGACGCGGAGTGATTTCGATTCGCGCGCGGACAGCTCTCTCCGCGGCGCGGGCGCTCCGCGTCGCTCTGGGGCCCTACTATATTCAACGAAACGAAGTTCGAAACTTCGGATGATCGAAGTTTATATACGATACGAATGCACCTACATATACTTATGGTCGTTATTTACTTATGGTCGTAAGCATAAACTTATGGTTACGTTGTACGTTATACAAATTCGAACTTTTACAAAGTAGATACATTCGTATGGTATATAAACTTCGATCGTCCGAAGTTTCGAACTTCGTTTCGGATTTATATGTATAGTGAGTAGTTATAGTACCCTGAACGCGTTGTATAGGATTGATAAATTTTACCGTCCGTCGCGGACATCCGCGTAGGTCGTCCGCGTCGCACTGAAGAGGCCCTTAAAGTGAGCGAGAAGTATTTTGAACACACATGTATCCTTGAAAAGTTTGACATATTGAACATTCCAATGTGTTATTCAAAACAAAAATAACAAAATATTCATCAGTTTTAAATTCAGCTCTATTATCGAACTCAACTGAAGCAATATCTTAAAATGCATGCATAATAATTTGCAACATGTTTCTAGCCAATGAATCAAGGGCGGATCTAGCTTTGACGCCAGGGGGGGGGGGGGGTACAACATTATAGTTCACGTCAGATTTTACACCAGGGGGGGTCATATAATTCATGTCAGAACACTGGGTCCGATTTCAATACTCCAATTCGTAATAATGACTTTTTAAAGTTTGTTATAGGCGTCATTTGTGAACACACACATACTGTTTTACATTATTTATTGACATACAAAGAATTAAATGTGCTTATAAATTGTATCAACAAGATAATTAATACATTTTGTCAACATGGGACCAGTCCAGGGGTCATGACCCCCATTACCTCCCCCCTGGATCCGCCCTTGCAATGAATTGCTATTAATAGACGGAGAATTAATGATCGATTGAATACTATTGGTTGGTGCGCTCGTCCCCATGAGAAATTAAACTATACATATTACATAAGATACTGTGAAATAAAACTATTATTTACGGATTTTATCGCGGATTTGGTTTAATTTTACATTTTTTGAGTTCCCGACGGGGCAGTCCGCCCCGTGACCACGAAAGCTGTAAAGTAATCGAAACGTCGGGAACTCAAAAAATGTAAAATTAAACCAAATCCGCGATAAAATCCGTAAATAATAGTTTTATTTCAATGTGTAACATTCGCGTAAATCTAAGAAACCATTAAGATACTGTGAGTTAGGTGATGTGTCTATCGGTACAAGTTCGTTTGAAATTACCATTGGCAGTGGCAGCCAACGGCAGGGTGGGCGCTGCACCCCAACCACTAGAATTAGGGTACGCCCACCTCTGAAAAGCAATTGTATTCATAAGCACAATATGCAGAGGGGTGGACACATGACGATATTTAATATATGATGATTTTTTAAAGTAAACCAAATACTTGAAACTAAAAATGAATATTTCAATATTTTTAAATAAATTTAAACATTTTTTGATATACTACTAACTGCGAACTGCTAACGCGATATCCTATATGGGGTCCCGAATATCATCATATCTCACCACTCTGTACTTGTATGTGTATTGTTATATTGAGTTCGTTCTCATTTTGAAAGATTTATAATTCATTATTTCTTAACTTAAAAGTTCTAACAGGGTACTGTTTAGTGAAATGTTGTTGAAACTCTACTTGTACAAATTCTAGCCACATAGCAACAGTAAAATAATTTCATCTAAAATATCTCCCATTAGGTCGAGGAAATTCGTAATTAAATACGCGTGAATAATATGAGACGCCATCATGCGCTGACCGCAACCGCAGTGTCACACGTCGTCAGTGCCAGCTGCGTTCGTGATCGTTCATTTTAATTCACATGTATGGCCACACATAGTTTTACTAAATAAACATAGATGCACTGATAAACAGAATATAACGTGTGGACTCGAAGCATTAGCGACTGATATCTAGGGCATCACGACTCGTGGGAATGCTCCGCTAATTAACGCAATGAGAGTATTTACGTGATTATACTCTGCAGTGCGGGCCTATCAACAGCACTGTTGTTGTAGTACATTTCCTAACGGAACTTCATTATATTGCATGTGTCATCTCATTGTTCCTGTCTGCGGTGCAGTTTGAAATACCGGCAATCTTAGATTATATACTCGTCTAGATGAAACATCACACCTCAAATACCAAAATACCAAATTTGGTAGACTCGCTTCTCACGTACGTCAGTGTCATTTGAACTACATATTGATAACGTGCTCCCGAAAAATAATTAATTATGCCGGTTTGTGCTGTCGAATTGTATCGCAATTATGTGGGAAAACTGTATAATAATACCAATACCACTTTCTATCGGTAACATTATTGTTAAACCACTATTATTTGAAGAAAACATGAACTTTTAATTCATTATTTTGAAGATGAGTTTCATTGGCCAGTGTTGTCAATTTATTTCTAGGAAGATTTGTTGAAACTATGGGAGATAAAACACAAATATCATTACATCATATTTCGATCAGAAGAACAAGAAGAATGGCATTATTTATTTAATGAGTAAATAATAATTTACCTACACAATATGAATGAAACCCATGACGTCATGCACTTTATAGTAATTTTGTTAATTCTTTCTAATATTTTTTACACTTCCTACGGATTCCGTACTAGCAAATTGCTGGAGAGATATTACACAGCGGAAACGAAAAGAAAACCATTCGTAGCCTCACAAGACTTCAGTCATGTCCGAACATTTTACTTATGATGATTTATATTTTACATAAATACAGAAATCAGATAACAGCCCAGGCAATAAATCCAAGGAGTTAATTTTATTCGGAAACAAACACTAGGAGATGGGTTTAGATTTTTATTGTTTTTACTAAAATGCGTTATAAATACAGGGTATATCAAGACTGCTACCGAAAACGAAGCCGGGTGGTAGTTTAAGCGACTTCAGACACAATGCAACAGAAAAAGTTGCAAAAAAAAAGCGACAATTTTTTTTTGTAATTTTTTTCCTATTGCCATATTTTGGTGGTAAATACATTTTTTCCTAAAATAATAGTGTATACCCTTTAATTTATAAATACTCTAAGATATAAGAGAGTTTAAATTATTATTTTAGCAAAATCTATGGATTTACCACCCAAAAATGACGATATTTAAAAAATCATAAAAAATAATTGTCGCGTTTCTAAGCGAAATTTTTAATTGCATTGTGTTTGTAGCCACTAAAACTACCACCCGGCTTCGTTTTCGGTAGCAGTCTTGAGATACCCGGTATAATTAATAGTATGATTACTTTAAATAAAGAAAAAATATTTTATTTAACCTATTTTTTATATCAAATAATGGGGAAAAGTCAAGTTAATAATCTGAAGTAGACATCCCTAAACACACACCTTGACAGTTGGATTACAATAATTACACGACCGGTACTCACACATATCAAAGAAAGTGAGGACAGTTTTAGCGCATCGTTTGTTGGCATTGCTCAATCTAGACGAGTATATAATCTAAGATCGGCAATGAAATGGGAGGTCGCGGGTTCGAGGTCCACACCACAATTTTTTGTATGACCTATAAATTAAGGGTTGGGCGACGACAACGAGAAATTTCTAAAAAAATTAATGTCATACAGATGTGTGGTTATTTTTTTACTCATATTTACAGAGCATGAGCACTCAAAAAAGCTTTCATTCAATAAAAAACAACCGGCAATATTGTAAATTCTTAATAACGATAACAAGTTAAATTGGCGGTATAAAATTTCACTGATAAAGTAAAATGTTTTTTTTCCTCGAAATTAACATACAATATGTGATACGACAGATTTTTTGTGTATTACGTATAATAAAATGTATTAGACCATAATCGCTGTTAAGCGCGGGGCTCCTCTACTGTCCGAGTTTGATTCAGAGGCGTCAATAGGCGATATGGTTATTATAACGGAGCTTAAAAGTATACCTAGTTTAGAATAGTATAATTGTTAAGTATGTATTCTTTTATCAACTCAAACGCCATTCAAATAATAAGTTGCTCTTAACAGCGCACGGCCCATTTAGCCAGTACATTTAAGCGAGATTTGCGTAGTTAAGTGCAACATAATTTTTAAGTCGCGTTTGATTATTCGTGCGGGAGAGTTGGCAGTACATTTCCATTATATTATTCCCATAATACATTATATGCCAATTATTACAGCCAATGGATACTTGATGGTCGACGACGCCGTGGCAGACCTAAAAACCGACCTGGATGCTTTCGAGCCCATGTCGCATGAAATTTCCTAAAAGCGCGAAATGGGGAGAGACACAGGAGAGACCTTTGCTTAGCAGCGGGATGGAATAGGTTAAAATCTTTGTAACAAAATGAGCGGTACCTTCTATTTCTGTCTCTGTCACGCGTACGAAGTAACATTATATTCGTTCTCGCTTCACTGTGTGTACTCATGTGCATGCACAATACGCAGAGATTTTGTTCCCGATGTCCGCTCTAGTATAACACTTGAATGGTTGATAAGTATGTGACCTTCATGTCCATGGTGATGAAGGTGGCGCCGAGGCTCTCGATCTGCTCGCGCACGGCGGGGCGCGTGTCGAAGGCTCGCACGGCGGCGCCCATGCAGCGCGCCTGCGCCGCCGCCGCCAGCCCCGCCACGCCGCCGCCCACCACCAGCACGCGGCACGGCGGCACGCGACCCGCCGCCGTCATCTGTCCTGCACGCACACAACAACTTACAGTGCCCCCCAAAAGTTAGTTGAAATGATCAAAAATGTAATAAATGTGAGGAAATTATGATAAAACCAATTCAAATCATTGTTTTTTAAACTGTTTATTAAAATTTAATCAATTTTGAATATGTCTATCAATAAAAGGTGCATAATAACGTTATTAATAATAATTTATGTACAGAAACAGTAAAATTGCGGTGGCAAAAGTTAGTTGAAATTGATGAAAAAATATTTTAGGGATTGTTATATTTGCCACTGTCTTAAGTTTTAATATTTTGTATGGCCGCCATTTTTCTGTAGAATTGCTTTAAATCGTCCAGGTGTTGATTCTACAAGATTTTGTAAAGTTTTGACCGGTATAGTCGACCATGTTTCATGAATTCTATTTTTCAACAAATTCCCGTTGTCTTTTATGGAAACAGGGATTCTCGGGTCAATTAATCCCACAAATGTTAAATAGAGTTAAGGTCGAGTAATATTGAAGGCCATCCCAGTAAGTCTACTTCGTTATCTTCAAAATATTATTCAGTTATCCTTGCTGTATGCTACAGATTGTTGTCTTGTTGGAACTTAAAAAATTTACTTTACCACATATGTTCAACAGATTATTATAAATTGTCATGGAAAATATTACAATAGATCTGTGATGTCATCTGCCTTCAAATATTTGCAGTCAGTTCCACACCATTACAAGAAAAAGACCCCCAAACCATCATACTGTCAACGCCGTGTTTTACAGTCGGCTGCAAGTGCTTGTCGTCGTAAGAGTTATCATTGCTCCTACGACATACAGTTTGCCAACCTCTTTTTCCAAACGGTTAGAAGTTTGATTCATCGCGAAAAAATACTTTATTCCAAAAGTCTATTAGTTTATCTAAATAATTGCGGGCGAACTCCAACCGTCTTTTTTATGGATCGATGCTATGAGGTTTTTATCTGGCAACGTGACCTCGTAAATTAGCATCATGCAGACATTAAGGAGAGTATTTTCCTCGAGGTAGGCAGCGACTTTGTTGTGCTGGTCCCCTGGCACTACGAAGGTCCATGAGCAGCGGTAGCCGCTTACCATCAGGCGGGCCGCTAGCTCGTCTGCCTACAAGGCAATAAAAAAAAAAAAAAAACATCGCCTGGTAGTAGTTATAGAAACCATGGTTCCTGCTTTCTATTACAATTTTTTGATCACTCGTATCACAATCTTGGGATTAATTTTACACTGCCACACAATTTGTCGATCATCAACAGAATTAGTAGACCTAGGACGCCTCTACCGTGGCCTATCTGCAAGACTAGGACATTCCAAACTCTTCGGCATTATTATTCGCTTATCTTCTTCACTAACTTTGAATAATTTTCCCTCAGCACTAATTTTTTTTATTTTTTTTTTCTATTTACCAATCATCTTTGTTCTATCTTCTACGTGTTATTTTCACTTTGGAGCCATTATTTATTCTAAAACAGTCATATCACCTCACAATATCTTATTAATAAATATAAACTACCCAAACTGCCCTAACAATATTGGTAAATGAGTTTAAAACCACGAGATTATCGGAAATCGTTAAAAGTTTTCCATTTCAACTGACTTTTGACGCACACAATTCAAGTACTGAGTATATAAAACATTGATTAAGAAAGAAAGCAAATGGAATTTCGAGAAATTCGATACTGTATGTATTAGAATAGAGTATCCGAACATAAATAGTAAACAGTTATTTTATTGAAACTGCGTATTTTAGAAATTACGTGACATCATTGTAAAGGTGAATTCATTTCAACTAACTTTTGGAGGGCACTGTATGTACACACATCAACACCGAACAGTCTGTATCAGAATCAGCCTATATACTTTCGCCCGACTATAGGGCAAGGGTCTCTACAATCAAGGATACTCTGAACAAATAGATATCACTTATATTAAACTAGCGATCCGGCCCGGCTCCGCCCGGATTCACATTTTTCAAAATGGTGGCCAAAATTTTCAATTCTGACTATCAATTTATTTATTTTTAATAAATTTTTAATGCTTTATATACATAAATTGTATAAAGGCGGACTTATGCTTGAGGCATTCTCTGCCAGTCAACCTTTAGTATCAGTCTTTTTAATCTTTACCTTTCTTATTCAGTGGTTGATCAATCAGACCACGAAAAACGAATAAAATTTCCTTGTATTTGCTAGAATTTTCACTACTTACTTAGAACATAGCGTGATAGTATATAGGCTATAGAATTACTCGATAAATGACCTATCCAACACAATAATATTTTTTTTCAATTCGAACTAGTAGTTTCTGAGATTAAAGTTAACAAACTCTTCAGCTTTATATGTATATTGTTTGTATTTGTTAGTACCGAGGGAATTTAAATAACCTTATTAGAGAGCCAATTGTTTATACGTTTTTGGGCCTTAACTATTAAAAAATACAGTATGAAGCTATTACCTGAGAAAAATCTAGGGAAATGCGCTGCAGCCTCTATGACGGCCCGGTAACCAGCTACGTTCGCCATGGAGCTCAAAGCGTCGAAGGCCTGCGCGCGACTTATCCTAGGGATACAATCCATTGCTGAACCAGACAAGAAAAAGTAATTAATTAATTTATATTACACATTATATTTTATGATTTTTTTATTAGGATGTCTTACCAAATGCATTCATTTTCCTTTCAGCCATTTTTCTAATCAATTCTTGATTTTGAGCTGGGTAGAGGAAGGATATAAGCGTCCCTTCATCTCTTAAGTGTGGCACTTCATTCTCTATTAATGGACGGACTTTTAAAATAATGTCTGCAAAGCAAAAAAAAATATGTATTTAAATGTTGTTCTTATTTTAATAAAACTATGTATTAAGGGCAGTTATTACCAGACTGGAATGTATCCTTTAAGCTAGTGACTCTGGCTCCAGCCTCTTCGTAAGTTTTGTTATTGAAATTTGCTAAGAAGCCGGCATTCTCTTCTACATTAACGTTGAAACCCTTCTTGACTAATTTACTAACCACAGAAGGTACTACAGCAACTCTTTAATCAAATACAAATACATTTTATATATAGTTGAAACTTTGACATTTTATCAAAATCTTCGGTGAAAGCTAGCTGTGCCCGCGATTTTGTCTGCGTGGAATTTAACAAAAAAGTTAATTAGTTTATTTAGTTTTTTTTTTTGGTTTTTGCATTTTTATTTTAATTATCAACCTTTGTAACGAAATCATACCGCGATCTAATTCTACGGTGGCGCCATCTCTTAGCGAGCGGCGTTAAACTCCCGTTACACATTTATTTTCAGTTTTTTGTATTAACTTTATTGACAAATTTCTTTATACAGGGTATATCAAGACTGCTACCGAAAACGAAGCCGGGTGGTAGTTTAAGCGACTTCAGACACAATGCAACAGAAAAAGTTGCAAAAAAAAAAGCGACATATTCGTTTTTGTTATTTTTTTCCTATGGCCAGATTTGGGTGGTAAATACATGTTTTTCCTATAATAATAGTGTACACCCTTTTATTTCTAAATACTCTAAGGTATAAAAGAGCTAAAATTATTTTTTTTAGCAAAAACTATGGTTTTACAACACAAAAATGACGATATTTAAAAAATCATTAAAAATTGTTGTCGCGTTTCTTTGCGAAATTTTTAGTTGCATTGAGTTTGTAGTCACTAAAACTACCACCCGGCTTCGTTTTCGGTAGCAGTCTTGAGATACCCAGTATACAATATTTTGTAAATGTGATATTGATTCGTTGGTGGGAGAACTGGTGGGAGGCGCCTGACGTGACGGCCCAGTGGTGGCATGCGCGTGAGCTGCGCGCGGGCATTGCAAAATTACTTTATTTTCTAAAATAAAAGAATTTTTCTCAAATAAATATAGTCTAAGTTACTCCTTGTTATATCAGCTACCTGACAAAAAAAAGTCCCGTCAACATCGGTCCAGCCATTTCAGAGATTAGCCGGAACAAACAGACAGACAGACAGACAAAAAATTTTAAAATATCATTTTCGGCACAGGTATCGTGTATGTAGTTGGACATTTTTTTTTATTTTCACTTTTAAAACAGACACTTCAATTTTATTTATATGTATAGATGTATAGATAAATGTAAAGTAAAACTCACCCTTGCCTTAGTATAATTTTTTTTCGATCCAAATTCCATATTTTTATATTTTCTACCTAAAAATTATTCCGGAACTTTTCCAGAATTTCAACAATTTAATTACTTGCAACATTGAATAAAAAGGCGTTCGAAAATTCAAAAATATGAATGATTTTCTGTAAAATTATTTAAATTATTTCTTGTTAATTAATAAGAAATTGGATTTATTGTCGATGATAAACGAATATACAGTTAATAATTAACCCCTAAAATAAATTTGGATGGTATTCGATAGCGCTAAACTACATTTTTAGATTTTTCTTTTTCATGTAATTCATGCGTATTCCAAGCTGTCATAATTCACACTGGATGTAGGGAAGAAAAAGGTGGCCCCGGCACCACCATTTTTATCTACGTTTTTGAAGTACCAGCGCTCCCTCTATATTTATATACTCTACGGATTGATACAATGTAAATATACTCATGCTAGACATATTAGCAATTTATAGTAAATAATTTACATCTTGCGTAGCAGCAGATAATATGAGAATGTTGGATCCCACACCCAGAGCCAAAACAAATATTTGTCAATCCCACAAAATATGTATGTTTAATTAATACATTATAGATTATATTATTGCTAATGGCTAATAACAGTATCATTAATTAGTGGAATTTGCTCCTATTAACTTGATAATTACATAACTACAAATATAAATCTTCTCAAGAGAATGATGATGATTGTATTAAAATGCATTATGGATACACAAAGTATTAAAATTGCTTCTTTATGTTTGACCTCTTTTAGATAGCCTCCGTGGCGAAGTTGGTTAGAGGCCGACTGTGAAAGGAGAAGCCGCGGGATCGATCCCACGCCGAAACAAATATTTGCGAGGCCAACAAGTGTTTGACTTGTGTTTGTGAGACTGAGAAGCCTCTCGTAGTTCCTGATACTCACGATACAAGACTTGATTTATCTTAATGTGGAGTCATATGTATGTGATTGTTAGGTATATTTATTTATTTTCAGTCATGTCAAAAAACAAGAGAAATACTTTTTGTAATCATAAATATTGGTTACCTTTTTTCATCTTGCCATATTTCTTTTGGCACTCCAATAGTAAGTTTAGTGTATGGCACCCCTGGGGTTTGAGGAGCAGCTGAGCTACTAGAAAGCCTGCAGTGCCATGAGCGTGGCACTGGTTTGTACGCCTTTAATATCCTTAGGCAACCACACATCTTGTGGTTTATTAACTGCAAACAAATTTTATATTATTAATTAAATAGGTTTTGGTTTGAGTAAAAAGTTCATATTGTTTACTACTAACAGAAATATGCGTTTCAGTGGTAGAAATGTTAACTAAGCGGATAGAAATATTTCCTTGATATAAATTAAAATAACATAATAAAAATATTTACTCTCATCACTTAAGTAAGGTTTGACAATTTTAACTGATTTATTAGACATGTAATGTAATACACAACAAGGTCCAATATTTGATTAAACATTACATTATATAATTTCTATTATTAATGGACATAATAAACTTATGTGAAAACAGTTACATAATTACAAACTGTTTATATTATATAGATTACTAATTGGCATACATTTAGATATTATTCTTTGATAAGATTTAAACTGCATTAATATCTTATCATTACATAAATTTGCTAGTAGTTGAATATTATTATGTACAAATGTAATCTTTATTATTTTCATATTTTTATCATTGCCTTACAGCCCGTCAGTAGCCACTTGAGATTGAAACGGATACATTCAAAATATATGGCAAAGAAATATATATTAGCAATCAGAATAAACTAACAAAGACAAATGTTTGTTTGTAAACATAATATTTATTAGATCAGTTAGGTAGGTACTTCTCTTATCAAAACTTATTGTTTTTTTTTGTTGATGTTTAAGCAAGCTTTACTCAATCCAACAAAAAATAAAATAGTTTAACACCAGTGATTTGTAAAAAGACACAACCATTATCTATGTGTTGTACTATTATAATAAAAGGTCATTCAACTATTGTGACAAGCGAAATTGAGAAAAATAATATCTTTGTAGAAATAAAATAATTTATTTAATCTCAATCCGTTATTAAGCTCTGCAATTATGAGAGGGAGGGCGTCCGTTTAACTTGCGCGTGGCAATTATTGATAACGAGTTTTAAAATTTACAATCCTAAATACGCGGCCGTTAACACGCATACGTCTACAAAATTGATAACTACGATTGTCAGTTGTTACAAATTATTAAATTTTACGGAGCTCCGGAATACCTTAATAAATGAATGATAAAAGTAATTAATATATCACTAATTTACTTAAGGATGGCTGTTAACTGGACATATGGCATGCTCTGATGTGACCTATATCTCCAACAAAATCATAAATAAAGATGGCATAGTTATTATTAGGATACCGCAGCATGATCCTCTTAAATACTTGTTGACAGACATTTTGGGAAAAATCGAACACCCGATGTCTAATGAAATCTATAAAAAAGCTTATGTACGGCAGCTGCCGGCAACAAAATATTGAACATGAATAAGATAATATAATAATTGTATATCACAATTTTCATTCGGGCTATTAAAAAGTTAATTCTGCCTGTTATAGTTACCTAATGTTACTAAAAAAACACGTCGCCCCGTCACAGTTCTTGCCCGGAGCGCCCGGCAGGTACGCACATTCAACACATGCACACCGCGGCAACGGTTTTGAAGCGGGAGGAAGAAACAAAGCAACAAAAACCAACCGAGTGCCGGCCGACTGCCGAGTGCCGGCTGTGAAATGTGTGACCACTGATAATTAAAATTTGTACTATCAACCATGTGCCTACTATTTTTTGTTCACAAATCACATGAGTAATCAATAATGCTGAGTCAATTAGTTATTTTAAGTAAATTTATACATGTATTTTCATAGAGCAATGTGTTCACTAAGCGAAAAAGCCTTAAATTTAGAATTTAAAAAACACACGAGTGGCTTTACTCCGTCTCACTCGTGTGATTTATGCAAATATTTTATTAGTTATTACCAATGAAAACCTTACATGTTGTTCATATCTATCCTTAGCAATTCTTCCATACCATTAATCAATAACTATCAAAATTAACGGCAATGTCATTAGTATTAACAGTGGCGTAACCACCCCATCGGGGGCCCGTGGCAAAATTAATCATGTGGGGCCCTTTGTATACTTAAAAAAAAACTTAACATTCTAATTTCGTTTTTATGAATCTTTTTATAAGGTGGTATTTATAAACGGACTAGACGCGGCCGCCAACATGTTCATGATCATATCGGGACCGAATCCCAGGGTACACCTCTGATTTTTCGGAATCATGCGTGTATTGATATTCAATCACCACGTACTATGACGGTGAAGGAAAACATCGTGAGGAAACCTGCTTACCACAGCGATTTGTAAGAATTTCTATGGTACGTTCAGACCGCCAGTCTGCACTAGCTCAGCATGGTGGATTATATGGCCCGTGCCCTGCAGCAGGGTTAATACAGTAGAGTACAATTTTTTTAAAGATGGTTTCATATTTTTTACCGGATTTTGAACGTCAATCTTTTCATTTCTTCGCAAGTTGTAGCGATTCTGAGTTACTCGTAACTTCTGCATCATTCATAATGCGGATGGCCCGCCGCTGTAATCCATCCAAGGTATCGAGCAGGTACTAACAGGATCCATCCCAAATGCGCGAACAGTATTCCATACCCGGCTGGACCTGCGTTTTATACAAGCGATATAGTTGACCGGGCGTGAAAAACCGACGCACCCTATTCGGGAATCCAACCCTGCGTAATGTGGCAGATATTACGCCCTTGATGTGATTCCTTGGATTGAGATCACAGCTGATATCCACACCAATAATACTCAGGTCATTCCCCATTGAGAGGGGAGCACCCTGAAGTAAGGGAAGGGGAGAGAACAGGGACTTTTTACAGACCTGCGTTTTCTTGGCATTGAACTCAACCAAATTCCTGGAGCCACTTGTTGAAATAAGATGAGATGTCCGGTTGAACTCAATGACAAGATCTTCACGTTTCCTCACAGGGTCGATCCGGCAACTCGGAGGTATCGGTGCACAGTGGTATTGCCCATGACCCATGCTATCATCTGCATAGCAATGAGTGTTGCCTAGCGACATATCATTGATATGCAGAATAAACTGGGTGGGCCACAGCACCGAGCCCTGACAAACTCCGGCATTTACTGACATGAGCGTCTAAGCGTGTTCGACAACGACACGTATTCTATGCCCATGCAGAAAGTCGGATATTCATGAGGACAGGTTGTCGGGCAGACCATATGCCGGAAGCTTGGAAAGAAGACCACGGTTCCAAACCCTATCAAACTCCTTGGCTATGTCGAAGCTCACAGTAAGTGCCTTGCCACGCCGGACAATCGCCTCACCCTAGCGATGCAGGTCAAATGCCAGAAAATCACCCGTTGATCGGTTTTGACGGAATCCGTATTGTCTGTCACTGATCAACGAGTGATCCTTTAGGTAGCGGATTTGAAGCGAATTAAGCGTTTATGATCTGTTCCATAGCCTTACAAATCACTGGGGTGATAGCTATAGGGCGATAATTGATAGTGTCTACCGATTATACTTTCTGGGGATCGGTTGAACATGGGCCTCCGTCCAAAATTTAGGCACAACTCCTGCGCGCTGGGACGCTCGAAGGAGAAGAGTCAGTACAGAAGAAAACTCCGCTGCACAAGCTCTTAAACCATAACCGGTATTCCACCTGGACCATTGGCTTTCCGCACGTCGAGAGACCGAAATTTATTCATCTTCATCCTTTTTTTCTCCACTGCTAGATATAGGCTTCCTTCAAATTGCGCCATTTCACCGTGTTGTCAGCTTGTTGCATCCAGCATCGGGCAGCGACCTTTTGCATACCGTCACTCTATAGCTGGAAGTCGTCCTACACTACAGTAGCCAAAACGCGGTCTGCTCTTAAAAATACGTAAAACCCCATAGGTTAACGGGTATTCGATAGATGTGGCCAGCGCACTGCTAATTCAGCTTGCTAATCCTGTTTGCTGTCTATACTTAGGTTTTCAGACGGATACGCTCATTACGGATCTTATCCTTCAAAGAGAAACCAAGCATAGCAGGCTCCATAGATCGCTGAGCAACCTTGAGCTGTGAGTATCCAAATCTCAGCACCGTAGGTTATAACAGGTAAGACGCACTGGTTGAAAACTTTCGTTTTCTAGCTTTGTGATAAAGGTTACAAAAAGACTCGACGTAGTTTACCAAATGCTGGAACCTCTTCGTAGCGTCTTTCTCAAAGTTGTTTCTATCTTGTTAAAGGGGCTGCCCCAGGTAGGCATATTCGGAAGCAACTTCCAGCTGGTAGCCACATGCAGCGGCAGGTCGGATAAAGGTGGTGGTTTATCATTACTTTGGTTTTGTCGAAGATAATTTTATGATCTATTCGCTGTGAGGCTGAAGCCAGGTCGTGCAGCATCTGTTGAAACGTCTTCTTCGTTTGTTTATTATTTTAATATTTCTTGACACTGTCTCATACGAAGGGGCCATTGGGCTAACAGTTTTCTAAATCACAAATCACATCAATCATAATTTTAAATTACACCTGTCTGCTACATATGGGAATTTAATATTTTTCATTATATTATATTGAAACAAAAACAAAACATTTAAATCAAACATTATGGTGAAATGTTTGTTATGTTTAAAATATAGCCAATTATTTATTCTTATTAATTAATTTCGTTATTAATGTTACATTATTCTCTACTTACGCCCTGTCAGACTTGAGCCCGAGGCCCTATCAAACCGATCAACCAGGGCCTTGCCAGGCCGGAGGCCCCCTAATGCCGGGGGCCCGTGGCATTTTGCGCACTCTGCCACCCTATTGTTACGCCACTGAGTATTAACAAAGTGTAGACTATTTTATTTCTACCAAAACGTAGAAAAATTATTAATGTGGCAACACTCGCAATTGACATCTTCGTGTTGTCGTCAATAGTGTTGTTCGATGTCGATATCGATTAAAACTAATATATGAATATCGGCAATGCTTAATATTTTTATGCTAAAAACGTCATGGACATAGAAAGGCTACATATTACATTGTATATGATCGACAATAAAATCAAGTAAAGTCAACATTGAAAAGTACTGCAAAATTATTTAGTAATTACTTCTAAACTAATGCCGAACTATCAGACGGAGTACAAATCAATGGTAAAGAGCTCGACTAATAATATTCACAGGTCGTCGTCTAATAATGTGTTTTCGGAGTAGGTAATGCTAAAAAACACTCGTCCCAAAATAAACTATCAGGCGGAAGCGGAATAATACAGACGCGGTTGATGCTAACGCACGGATCAATCAGATCACATCGATCAGATCAGATTCATCAGATTGACTCTTCGATCGCGTCCTATCAGCCGCATCATATTACTTCTTAGTTTTTGGTATTATAAATAGAGAGCCCGGCACTTGGCAGTCGGCACCACCATTTTCTATTTACTTCTTAGTCTGTGACTTTCTACACCTACATTTTTGAAATATCAACGTTCCATCTGTACTTTATATAGGAAATACTCTAACTTTAATCTCAGTCCTTATCGATATCGGTGCGTATTGTAACTATAGGCACTTCCTTACTATTTGCTAATTGCTATACTAGTCTCGCATACGAAACGTATTCAAATGTATGTCGCGGTGGGGTTGCATTGATAGCTCGTACCCGTAGAGGTTATTTTGCCAAGCGTAGGAGTTTTATAAGTGAACGCGCCACGTAAACTTAAAAAAAATGGCCGGCAATAACGCTAAAAAGTTATTACAATGTGTAAACCAGCTGACTTCTATGCAGATGAGAAGTTGTAAGTTATCTTATTTCAAATAATCTCATTTTGGTTAGGTAATTCTATGTTGTCCTCGAAATAAATATTTCTTCTCTTTACGGCGACTAATTTGAATTTACCAGGCAGACGTCATAGTCGATGAACCGGCGGCGTTCTAATTTAGAACCAATCAATTGAACTAATTGAAACAATTGAACCACATATAAATACGAAACTTAGTATCAAGCAATTTGACATTTGTACCGACATATTTTCCTTTTATAAAATTGTTTTTTGAAAATCAAACTTGCATGAATTTTTTATTCTTTGTTTGCAGGAATTTTATTATAATGGTCTTGTTTATTGTTGTTTAATGAGGGCTAATACTTTGAGAAATGTTTAAAATTTTGTGTTTAAATAATTCCACATTATTTTTAGTAGGAAAATCTTGTGCAGTGTGTACAATTTTCCATCCATCCATCCATCAGCCAAAGGAAGTCCACTGCTGAACATAGGCCTCCCCAATGATTTCCACAGAGATCTGTTGGAGGCAGCCTGCATCCAGCGACGTCCCGCGACTTTTACCAGGTCGTCGGACCATCTTGTGGGTGGACGTCCTACGCTGCGCTTTCCGCAACGTGGCCTCCATTCGAGCACTTTCCGACCCCATCGGTCATCAGATCTCCGCGCTATGTGCCCTGCCCATTGCCACTTCAACTTGCTAATCCGGTGGGCTATGTCGGTTATTTTAGTACTCCTACGGATCTCCTCATTTCTGATTCGATCTCGTAGGGAAACCCCGAGCGTAGCCCTCTCCATAGCTCGTTGAGTGACTTTGAGCTTCCTAATAAGGCCCATAGTGAGAGGCCACGTCTCGGTGCCGTAAGTCATCACTGGCAACACACAACTATCGAAGACTTTCGATTTAACGCACTGAGGTATTTTGGACGAGAAGATGTCGCGTAGTTTCCCGAACGCTGCCCAACCGAGTTGGATTCGACGATTGACCTCTCTCTCGAAGTTGGACCTGTCTAACCGGACCACTTGTCCTAAATAGACATATTCGTCAACAACTTCAAGAGTCGAGCCCCCAACACCGATAGGGGTGGGCACAACATGGACATTCGACATAATCTTCGTTTTGTCCGTGTTCATTTTAAGACCCACCTGTTGGGAGACTCGATTGAGGTCTTCGAGCATAGTGCTAAGGTCTTCCAGCGATTCTGCCAAGACTACAATATCGTCGGCAAACCGAAGGTGAGTGATATACTCGCCGTTGATGTTGATGCCGAATCCTTTCCATCGCAAGAGCTTGAAGGCGTTTTCCAGCGCGGCAGTGAACAGTTTCGGAGATATGACATCTCCCTGTCTCACGCCTCTCTGTAGTGGAATAGCCTTCGTACTCTGATCTTGTACTCGGACCGACATGGTGGCGTTGTTGTATATACACTTCAACAATTCAATGTACCGATAGTCGATATGGCATCGCTGGAGAGACTGTAGCACAGCCCAAGTCTCGATCGAATCAAAGGCTTTCTCATAGTCCACAAACGCTAAACAAAGCGGCAAGTTATATTCCTTGTTTTTTTTTTATAACTTGCCGAAACGTATGGATATGGTCTATGGTACTAAAGCCTTTTCGGAAACCGGCTTGTTCGGTAGGCTGGAAGTCATCAAACCTGCTTTCGAGACGATTTGTGATGACCCTCGAAAAAAACTTATAGACATGGCTCAGGAGCGATTTTAAGTGTATTGAACAATATTGTGTACAATTTTAATTGTATTGAATATTGTAATAAATAGTTGTTTTACTTTTATATAAAGAAAGTTGAATTAACAGCGTTTGTTTGATTAGATGGGTCTGCCAAGAGAGTGGTGGCAGCTAAACCAGTTGTGGAGATGGATGGAGATGAGATGACCCGCATCATCTGGGCTAAGATCAAGGAGAAGCTCATATTCCCTTATGTTAAGGTATATTTTTATATTTCTTTTACCAATTATTTCATAATAATAGCTTAGTACTTTTAACATATTTTTTCATTATTTACATTTCAAAAAAACAAAAAAAAATACCATTAAACTCAAATATCTAATTAAAATATCAGCTTCAGTGGTTCTATAAAGTATAATATCTAATTTAGAACATTTTAGCTCCTTGCCTTGTGCATTTACACTTTCTTTCATGACTAGGCCTATAGCCTGTCCTAGTGTATTGCAGATTACGCTAGCATTGTAATTATAACATTATATTATGGAAACTATTAACAGTTAAAGAAAAAAACATTAAAAAAATGCATATTTTGTTATAGAAAGAAAGAAAGAAAGAAATATTTATTTATTGCTAGCACAATAACATAATAAATTACAAAAAATAAAAACCAAAAGAATACAAAACAAAAACGAATTACACTAAGAACAGAATTATAAATATAAAATTAATTATTCTGAATTATAAATATTGCGCCAGCAATGGAACCTCCCATTCAGCTTTCTGCTGCAGTACTGCATATGCAATACTACAACGCTGATTTTCAATGGGAGTTATCTTAAATTTCATTCAACCCAACAGTGTTTTTCATACAATTAATATTTTACTGAATTGCAATAGTCACCTTGAGATAAGTAATTGCTCAGAATGAATTTAATTGCAAACTTTAGGTAGATACATTATCAATAGTTCTGCAAACATTATTACTATTATTCTGCATAATCTATATGCCTTCTAACAATAATAAACATGGGTTATCATATAACAGTCACTGGCTTTACTTATCGTGGATTTTATGGGCCAATGTTGTTGCTGTGGGTGTGTTAAGCCATCTTTTTCCAGGTTTGTACAAATAAATTGAACATTATTTGCCGCCCAATATTTGTGCGGCATAGTATTAAAAATAAATAAGCATTTTCTAATGGGTATCAAATGTGGACTTATCCCTAAGGACTGTATTTTGTACAAATAAAAATGCGTTTATTCATTTACTGTTCGTTCAAGTATTTGATTGAAGCCAATACAATGCACTTACATTAGTTGTCTATACCCCCCGGTGATGTTTTTACACGCTTTTTATTAGCTTCACCTGTATGTTTGTATGTTTGTTAGTATGTTTGTTTGTAACCGACTTCTTTGGGCGCGATTTTGACCCACTTTAAACGGCCAGATTTCGTTCAAACTTTGTAGATTTATTGAGGACCGATGACAATACACTAATTTGATAAAATTATTCCATTTTTCAATTTGCAAAATATGATTTTTGTTAATTTATATAATTTTCATGATATTCTTTTGCACTATTCCTCGCTAGATGGCGTTAACATTGTATTCTTCAAGTGTCAAATGTTACTACTGACCAACAGATGGCGTTATTGATTGGAAATACAGCCGTAGATGGTTGTTTTTAGTCAAAACAATTAAATAATAGTTAAAAAAAACTAAAATACACGCTTTAATAAGATATACAACTAAAAAAGTAAAAATAATTGATACTGAATTTAAGATAAGAAAATGGAGTAAAATACATATATTTTATTGTTACAAAGCGTGGGGTGTTTACAACAATTACTTATCCTCCTGCACCCCACGCTTTGTAACAATAAAATATATGTATTTTACTCCATTTTCTTATCTTAAATTCAGTATCAATTATTTTTACTTTTTTAGTTGTTTTGCTATAATGCCAACAATTTCGACCAATAAATCTATACAGTACAGCATTAACCAGTCAAAATATGTTAATCTGGGGGCACGGCAGTGCCCCCTCCAAGTCGAGCTAAAAGTCGGCACAGTCGTACCATCCTTTTGTCGAAGCAATTCAGACCATTTTCAACCCCCCATAACTTCGTTGTGGTTAATTGCTTTAACGAAGCCTGAATTTTCAGTTACTAAGCAGACATTGTGTTAACACGGTATATTTAAAATTACTAAATAAATATAAAAAAGATTATTTTTCTCAGCAAAATCCCTCCATAAGGGTCTTATTAGTCGAATAATATTTTTATTTTCATCTTATATTTAGTGATTTCGGATATCTTAAGCTTCTAAATTGCCACTTAAAGCCTAAATAACGAAACTAGTGTTCAGTAATCCTTATAGTATTCACAAATTATCCATCAATCTATAATGTTTTCCACCAAAATCCCTAGATGACAACCTTTTCTAAAATTAGTACTAATTATTTTTCCTTGAAATTGTTTATTGGTGGCTATTAACTCATTTGAAAAGTCCTGTTTTTTAGCCAAAAAGCGCGCAAAGGGTATAAACGCTCTTAAGTTCGTGAGTAAATAGTAACTTGTGTGTTAACAAATAAATTCTAATACTATACTTCGCGTACATTATTTTACAATAAGATGGACACTCATTGACAGTAACATAAACAAACAACAGCATGAATTTCGAAGCAATGCTTGGCATTACACTGCGCTCGCTATCCTGAGACATACGATGTTAGACTCAATATGTTGAGTAGTTACTGTAGTTATAATGTCCTTCATACGTGAACACAACAGTGCAATTATATTGTATTTGGTGGGAGAAATAGATATAACGGTGGTACCTACCCAGGCGGCCTCGCACATGTGAGAGAATTACTACCAGTACCGACATACTACAAGACTTATCACATGTTGTACAGCCCACTTTTGGTGATGATTTACATTTGTGTATGTTTCAATAATAAGGACAATTCTTTGTCTACAATTAAACTATGTATTATTGATATAACCTTGGATATACTATATAAACAAAATGATTATGGTCCAATAAGTTAAATTGGTATTTTCTTTCAAATGGTTGGCGGCGAGATTTCCGTCGACAGAGTCAATCACTCAAGTTAATAATTCGTTTGGTACACCCACAGCTACACCATACAATTTATTGTATTTACTAGTATGGCAATGATTAAATTACGCACTTTTCCCGATAGCGTGGAGACTGCCGTAAGATCGACGATTGACAAAATTAACATTAAATATGCACTGGCTTATCTCTGATCTTTTCAGTTATCTTGATCACTATGACGGATTAAACGCAATAAATTACAAATATTCCATAACTTACAATAATTTAACTTACAAGTGGATTTAATGCGACAGCTGGATTGCCTCTACTTCGATCTTGGCCTACCGCACCGTGATGCCACCGACGACCAGGTGACTATCGACGCAGCCCATGCTATCCTGAAGCACAATGTCGGCATCAAGTGCGCCACCATCACTCCTGACGAGCAGAGAGTAGAAGGTACGGAATACTTGATTTAAAAAGTTTGATGAGACCCTACTTGAGGGGTGAAGAACCTATCTTCCGGTCATAAAAGTTGATAGTACTCGTAATTTTGATAAGGTTGATCAATTCGTATGTACTTCATAATGTATGGTGATAAAAACGATACACTTGACAAACTCAAAAATACACGTGGGAATAACGAGACAATTGTTATGGGAAAAAACTAGAACTATTGTAGGTAATTTTTTTTATAGAAATCGAGGTATTGTAATAATGTACAATGCCGTCATGTAAACAATAGTTGGGAACGCATAACAGTTCTCTTTTTGCGTCCAAGTTAAAAATATTGTTTATTTAGATGCACATGACAAAACCAGGCATGTAATACGATTGCAAGATAACAACGGATTATTTTTTACAAATATTAGTTTGGGTAATGCAATTTAATATCTAATCCTCGATTGGTATTACCCGTTTTAGGGTAATCTCTTTGTCGGTAGCAGCCTTATTATAAATAATGTACTCGTAATTTATCACGCAGTATCTACACCACCCAATTAGACGATTACCACACCGGCGCGTTCAAAGAATTTCCTGCAGTGCAGTGCGTTTATAGATCATTAATCAACATGCTATTTTCGTATGCCGCAAAATAAATCAGTTAAACTTTTCTCAGTATTCGACATAATCTGTAAGAAATGCGAGCAACAAGATGCACACTTTCCCACATCTTTTCACGAAGGTGTGCGCAACGGGTTGAAAGACGCGAATATTTTTTATCGATATAGTTGAAAAGCAAGTTATTGTAACAAGTTTTGTAAAGTAAAAGATGAAAATTATGAAACGCAAACTCTCCGTTTTCCAGTTGTCCTTGATTCGTAAAACCGGCGATGCATATGGAATGTAATTAACACACCTTCACAAACTTGATTTTGAACGATGTCATGTTAACAGAAGCCATCTTTTTTAGAGTTTAAATTGAAAAAAATGTGGCTGAGTCCGAACGGGACGATCCGTAATATCCTTGGTGGCACGGTGTTCCGCGAGCCCATACTTTGCAAGAGCATTCCAAGATTAGTTCCCGGATGGACCAACGCTATTGTGATCGGCCGTCATGCGCATGGCGACCAGTACAAAGCGCAAGACTTCGTCGTGCCGAAACCCGGAAAGGTATCAGATTAATCCATGAATTCATACAGGAGGATGAGACATGACGTCATTATATACAATAAGATCTCTACGAGTCAATGAACATGCTTTAAAATTATTAAAGCAAGTAGCAAATCCAAAAATATTCAATATTTTTGTCGTTTGTCTGTTCATTATGTACCTATAACATACTTAACATATGGGTATGATTTTAATAAGTCCTGTATTTGAAAGGTTGAGATGATCTACACGGCTGAGGACGGTTCCGTAGAGAAACGATTATTGTACGACTTCAAGAGCCCCGGCGTTGCCATGGGCATGTACAACACGGACGAATCCATCCGAGCATTCGCGCATTCCAGTTTTCAGGTAAAATAAATCGTGTATAATTTTAAATATATTTGCATTTTATCTGCAGCCGAAAGATCTCGAATTGATCGTTAAAACATTTGTTTATTCAGGTGGCATTGCAGAAGAAGTGGCCACTTTACTTATCTACTAAGAACACTATTCTTAAGCGTTACGACGGCCGTTTCAAGGATATATTTGAAGAAATTTACCAGAGGTAATACTATCCAATTTTGTTTATAATCAATTGCATTTAATTAATCGTCACGTGATAACGCGATAATTATTAGACTATAAACTTAGTTATATCTTGAACTACGACTATCTACAGTCTGGACATTTCCGGGTCAAGGCTTTTTTGAAATGTTGCTGCTTTATGATATGAATATTATTAGCTTAAAAAACTGTATGACATGATAAGGAACATCTGTTAGCAGTTAGGTTTTAACACGCTTTTATTAGCTTCACCTGTATGTTTGTATGTATGTAACCGACTCCTTTGAGCTCGATTTTGCCCTACTTAGAACGATCAGATTTAATTCAAACTTTGCATACTTATCCAGGACCGATGACAACGCAATAATTTAAAAAGTATGTGACATTATCCTATCCGGAAAGGTAAAAAAAAATTTGAAAAAAAAAATTGGTAATTTGCGCGCAGCTGTCTTTCTTTGATAAGACAGCCGTAGATAATGTTATTAGTGCAAGCAATTAAATTATAGTTTAAAAAACTAAAAGAACACGCTTGCATAAAAAAATACCCCCAAGCTTTGTAATAATAAAATGTATGTATTTTACTCCATTTTCTTTCGAATATTAAACTCATTATCAATTATTTTTTAGTTTTTATTTGGATCGTTTATGCAAGCGTGTTTTTTAAAGTTTTAAAAACTAAAATTTAATTTTATTGTGAAGTGATTACAAGAAGCAATTTGAAGCCGCTAAGATCTGGTACGAGCACCGTCTCATCGACGACATGGTAGCGCAAGTTATCAAGAGCGCGGGCGGATTCGTCTGGGCTTGCAAGAACTACGACGGCGATGTACAGTCCGATATCGTAGCTCAGGTTTGTTCTAGATAATTTTTATAGTAAGGATTTTCACGTGATTTTATGTATTAAATAAAATTGGATCGCAAAATTAATCTGCTATAAACCAAGCGTCAGCATAAACAATTATAATATTTTATTGATTTGTTGATAATGATGCGCCAGTTTTACTGCATTTGTGTGTCGAACATGTAAATCGGCGTTATCGATTACGATTATGAGGTGGATGCATTAATGGCGTGTTTGGGCGAGATTTTTACTCTACCTACCTACCATTTACCATTCGCATTTAAACGTATAATGGCCTTCATTTTTACCGCCATGAACCATGAAATACCCTAACGGCGGCTTTAAAGACACCATCCCAAGGTAGACTGGCAGAGAATGCCTATGGAATTAAGTCCGCCTGTATATTTTTTTATATTAAGTAAAATATAACCTTTAGAATTTTAGGGACCTAACTAAAAAATCTTATTTTTTGGGAATCGTTCATTAAAGATTTGTAGCATAAGAATTTTTTTACTTATGGAAGATACATCGAGAAGATCGAAGTATACATATTTCTGATGAGTCATTTTGTGCCAATATATGATTTAAAGCCAAAATCTATTTTTTTTTTTGTATTAGGTCACTTTAATTCTAAATATATAAATATGACTGCCTCGGTGGCGTAGATGTACTACGGTACGGTTATAAAGCTGAGGTCTCGGGTTTAAATCCCGGTTCGGGCAAATAGATATCGGATTTTTCTATTCATTATCAGCCCGGAGTCAGGAATTTGTGCCCGATATGGCGAATGGCCTCCTATCACATTTGTGGGACGGAACATACAAGGCGAAATGTGGGTGTCCTGGCACCTCTGCCTACCCCTTGTGGGAAAAAGGCGTGAGATTATTTATGTATAAAAATGATGTTGATGTGGTGCAGGGCTACGGGTCGCTGGGCATGATGACGTCGGTGCTGATGTGTCCGGACGGACGCACGGTGGAGTCGGAGGCGGCGCACGGCACGGTGACGCGCCACTACCGCATGCACCAGCAGGGCAAGCCCACCTCCACCAACCCCGTCGCCTCCATCTACGCGTGGACGCGCGGCCTCATGCACCGCGCCCGCCTCGACGGCACTCCAGAACTAGAGCGCTTCGCCAACGCACTCGAGGAGGTACGCTATCTGTTACATTACTTACTACTATCGTTGCACATATCGCATTCATTATATAATCATGCGACAAAAATTATCTACTAATAAAAAAGTTTTTTATCGTTTACAAAAATCTTATTAAGATTAATTATCACAAGTGATGAATGGTTGTTTGCATCGATTATGAGTTGTTTTTAATAACAATTTGTGTTACGTAAGTAATGGTATCTGATTACATTGCAGGCCTGCATCGAGTGCATCGATGGTGGTAAAATGACTAAAGACCTTGTGATCTGCATTCACGGAATGGCCAACACCAAGGAAGGCATGTTCTTACACACAGAAGATTTTCTACAAGCTATTGCCGACCAACTAGAGCGCAAACTCTCTAAATAAACTTGAATAAAATCGGCGGTCCATGTTAACACGACTGCAAATACCGCACCTCGTAAAAGGAGGTTACTTATTGTGAATATGCCGTGTACATAAAAATTCAGTCGGGAAAAACTTAGTAAACAATACATTGTTGACAACAATTTATGGTAGTAGAGAGGACGTTTTCTAACATAATTTGTCTTTAAAGGTCACACAATAAATGATGCACAAACATACATTTTAATATCACTGTATATACACACTGTATGTACAATTTACATATTAATTATTGTGCACTGTTTTAGACAAGTTCTTCATCAACACCCTGCTATTGAACGAACGTGTTGTCAACCATGTAGGCTCTCGGTGATTCTAAAACCGTAACATCGTCCTTACTATCTGCATAAATCTATTCATACTTAGGTTCATCTATAAGTTGAAAAATTGTAATAAATATGAGTCATATGAAAAATGGTTCATATCTTTAAACTTATACAGGGTATATCAAGACTGCTACCGAAAACGAAGCCTTCAGACATAATGCAACAGAAAAAGTTGCAAAAAAAAGCGACAATTTTTTTTTATTTTTTTTTCCTATGACCATATTTGTATGGTAAATACATTTTTTCCTAAAATAATAGTGTATACCCTTTTATTTATAAATACTCTAAGGTATAAAAGAGTTTAAATTATTATTTTAGCAAAAACTATGGATTTACCACCCAAAAATGACGATATTTAAAAAATCATAAAAAATAATTGTCGCGTTTCTATGCGAAATTTTTAATTGCATTGTGTTTGTAGCCACTAAAACTACCACCCGGCTTCGTTTTCGGTAGCAGTCTTGAGATACCCGGTATAACTCATGTCAAATAATTATCAGCAAAGGATATGGTTACAACGTAATGAAACATTATGCGATGAAAGTAATTAATTCAGGCTGTCATGCAAATATTTACACAACGTATTCACATTATGAATAAAATTACATAAGTGTATATTAGAATAATGCTTTATATATGTCCAGAGAACCGGAATATGATCCCTGCGGGATTTGAGAGAAATTATGTTTGAGATATCCAGCCAAATTTTATTTCCATTAAAATCGGGTATGAAAATCCGTTTGAAAATAGCTACTATACCAATGTATACATTACATCCATATTCTACACAATCTTGCCTTAATTCCCACCTTCATTAAGAATAATAAAGTAACTAATGTATATTATATATGACAAAATAAACTTAGCTAGAGTTGGAAACAATTTTAATAGTCTCCATTGGGGTTCCATTATTTTAAATAGTGAGTCAAAAATGCACAAAGGTTATAGGAATTTCCCCAGTGACACCTTTGTAATATTTGGACACAGATTTAGCGATATTAGTAAGACTGATAAGTAGTGCATGATACAAGACTGAAGTCACTTGTTTGAATTGTAAAATATATAAGTGCATGTTATTACACAACTTTGTGATATTCTCATTTCTAACTGTGCCATGTTACTGTTTTATGTAATTAATTTAACTATTGTTTGAAATATATATCTAAAGTTTTTAATAATGAAATTCATTGAAAGGCTGGTATATGAAATGTGGACAGATATTAATTACAATTTTATTTTAATATATTTGTGTTTTATTAATGGCTCCTCGTAGACAAGTACGATTCCTATATATATATATATATATATATATATATATTTGACAAGCTATTCACTAATTCTACATTATTTATGATGTATTTATGTCTAACTAGCGGCCCGGCCCAGCTTCGCCCGGGTACAAATAGATTTCTGTACAATAATATGCACGTATTATACATATAAACCTTCCTCTTGAATCACTATCTATTAAAAAAAACCGCATCAAAATCCGTTGCGTAGTTTTAAAGATTTAAGCATGCAAAGGGACATAGGGACAGAGAAAGCGGCTTTGTTTTATACTATGTAGTGATAATATGTTAACGGCCTTATTCATAAACAGTTCTAAAACATATTTTAGTTATCGAATATTTTGTCCCTTTCGAACGACTTTTCAATTTAGTATAAGCGAAGGAGATAAAACATTCGACGGCTAAAATAGGTTTGAATTATCTATGAATAAGGCCGTTGATATATAAATCCATGAACTTTTCGAAATTTCAGATATAAATAATTTCTTCAACGAAGTCGGAACTAAGTGACGAATTAATACTATAGGATCATTTTATATTTTGTTGTAAACAATGATGAGACTAAACTATTGTCATCACAAACTGTGTAAAGCTCTAAGTTACTACACATAGTTATGAATGTTCTTAATGATTCACCAATGTGTAATGGCCCAGGAATTCGTTCGTAACACAATGGAGGTCTTTACCGACAGTAGTGTAATGGAGTTTTTTGTTATATTTATAAACTATTTATCAATAATAATCATCATACCTAATACCAATATTCGATTACGAAAAGTACGATACCTAATTAGTATGAAATGAAAGTACTGTTATCATTACTTAATACTTATAATTGTATCAAATCTTTATCTTTCACAACATTGTATTTAATTAACTTCGAATATTTTTTTAAGAGTTTCCTCCAATAACATTTTACATCTTTATCTCTCAAATTATCCCAAATGTGCTGATAGCCTTTTTCTGCGATTTCTTTCGCCAAATCGTCATGTTCTTTGAAATATTCTATTGTCAAACGAATTTCGTCTTGCGTGGCCTTTGAACTTATTGGCACATAGTGCACCCAAGGTTTTAATGAGGCGTAAAAGAATTCAACCCATTCACTTCCTACGTGAAAAACTAAAGATTTACAGAGAAATAAGTGTTTTAGCCGGAAACTAGCAGCTACACCTTTAAAATTGAAAAGGTATTTGTACTTGCAGTGGTCTTCGAATGAGACTTCTGATGCTGGCGCGGCGTATAAGGTATCCTAGAATAGAAAATATATATTACTTACTTAAAGTAATGCCATTACGTTAGGGGCTAGAGTTCTGAGGACTCTAATCTGGATTACGAGCGATGATCTCACTGTAAATGTTTTAGGTTCATATTGGAACCCGCCTCTTAGTTGATTCAGATATCTTATGGGCAGTAAAAATTCTGAATATAGTATTGTCAAGTCATGAAGTCAGTCAAACAGTGACCACACTGATAATGTGATGAATAAATGGAGAGAATCCCCATCATCATCTTGTTCCACAGAAAGCCCACCGTTGAACATAGGCCTCCCCATATACAAATAATAATGTTAAACTAACCAGACCAAAATAAGGAAGTCTTTTAAAATGTCAGGCAATCTGCATTGTCTTAATAAGAACACTATGGGCTATGTACACATTTCGGTTATGCAACGTTCCTAAAAATACTCAGAGATAAAATTTAGACACATCATAAATGATAATGCCATTTATATCAGTCGCAGCGTTGGTCTCTGACACCGAGTCCCGGACATCCTAAATAAATAATGTCAAAAAAATACCGCATCTGATTTCCAAGCTTGATTTTTTGTGTATTGTGCGTCGACGAGGTCGGGTTTGGAGCGAGAGAGCAATATCAATGCATCTCTCTCTTCACTTGTTCTGGATCCACGGAAAAATGCCTTCGTCTCTTTTTTATGCCATGGCCATCTGTAGACAAGTAAGCAGGTAGTTAGCAAGGGTGTTAGTTTTTAGAAAACCTCATGGGTGCTCCGTGCACATTAAAAGCTTATTTTTGTAAAGGATGATAAATTGTGTGAATCATTTTTGAAAACACTCTCATGGGTAAATTGCTGATTCTGCAGATGGCGACGTAAGCTTTTTTTGTAAATAAAAATTTAAATATTGATCTTACCTGCAACAATTTCTATTTCAAGTTATAAAAGTCAGAAATGTTGCCCGTTTAGGACTCAAATTAATATACTGTGAAGTGTGACGATATCACGGTACAACATGATAGACAGTCTCCCTGGCGCAGTTGGTAAAACGCTGGCTGTGAAATGTGAGGCCCCGGGTTCGATCCTTGCACCGAGACAAATGTTTCTGAGATCCACAGGTATTTATTTTACGTACGTGGGTGTTTGAGACTGAACGATCTCTTGTGGCTTCTTCTAATCACTATCGATACAAGACTCGATTTTAGTGTAGAGTTAGGACCTATGTGACAGGTTTTTTTCTTTCTCATTTCATCCAACTGCTGGGTAAAGGTCTCCCTCCTTTCTCTCCACATTTCGTACTCTAAAGGGATTAAAGGTCTCATGAGCTCAAAAGCATCCAGGTCGTCTCGCCAGCGCTTAGGTCTACCGCGGTGTCGTCGACCATCATAGTACGAGAGATGACAACCAAAATTTTTATCTCATAGCAATACGGCCACAACCGCATCAAATCATTGATAGATTTGATTATTTCGAACTCGAAAATACCAATTTCAGACATTTTTCGCGTAGCGTTTGACCGAGCTGAATTTTCAAAAATGACAACACATTTTACCGGACCGGACATTTTATGACTGTAGTTATATAATTATATAATAGCTATAAGATACCGAAAAAAAAATTTCGGAAGTTAATAGTGTAGCGCGAATCCAAAAATCATTTAGAAAAATTAAAAATGAGACAAAAAATATGATGATAGCAATCCGTCTGAAAATGTTCTTTACGGGTAAATTAGGATTAGTTAATAGGAAAAAATTATATTTTCAGAAGGAAATTTGGATACATCAAATTTTGAGACCATTCTAAATATTTTATGGAATTTTACCGATCGGTATCATAGCAATCTGTCTGAAAATTGTTGAACTTGATGAAATGAATTAACCAGATGTAATAACAAATATATCAGAAGAATTCAGTGTAGCACCTCCTTTATCAGACAACTTTTAGATATCGACCGTGTTGAAGCGTTACTGATTGCAAGTCGGGCAATCACCTTGCTTTTGTTTTGCCAAAATAGAGCGCGGACAACGTATCTATGCTATAAAAACGTCTATTATAATTGATAATTTTGAATTACTCTTCCATCCCCGAAAACATCGTCAATGGCAGATGAGCAAACCATGCCTTATCATTGGGAATAGAAGAACAACCAGCAACACACCCACGTCCGCCTGAGCAACTTATAGTTAGTTGTCACTTTAAGTGAGCGTCATTTCAACGGTTAGGACAGCTGGTGAGTGACTATGTATAGTAAGAGAGTGGCAGGAGCATAATATGCAAAAAACCATTCCCACCGCAGCAGGAACGTACGAAGCGCTCAGGCATCGGCCAAGCGACTCCAAAACGTTCTTTCTCTTTTGGGAGTACATGCGACATCTAAAATGTCTGAAAACATCTTTTTTGCAATCCTGCCTTATTTACGAACGGTAGAAAAAAAAAACATTCGGATTGCTATAATACAGGTCGGCTAAATTTGTTGACATTTCAAAAATTCGCTTCAGCTATATACTACGCGCAAAATGTCTGAAAACCAACTTATTCATAAAATTATACAATCTATGTACATTTCCAATATCAGACATATTGCTATGATACCGACTGCCTTTTTAACACAGCAGAAATAGCCTCACATGCAATTACTACACTTTTGACCGTTACTACCTACCTTGTCGGATTCAGAATCACATAATCTAACAATTTTATACAGTTTCGACCGTATTGCTATGATACATGGTTTTGGTCGTCATCTCTGGGGCTATCAGGTATCCGTTGGGTGACAATATTTGCTCAACAATCTGGATGCATTTGAGTCACATGGCCTGCCCAGTTCCATGTGACTGTTGGGTGTACTTATTTTATGTCCCTGTATTGATAGAGAGATTAATAAGTTATTATATAAAATGTATTTTTTGGTAAAATCTTACTTTTCTGCAGCAGTAGATATTAATATTCTGTGCTTGTCCCATCGCCCTATGCCTGTCGGGTAGAGAGATATTGCCGGCCCTCCTTCCCAGAAACTCCAAGCTGGGTACATTATGTCATAGTAGTCTCTACTCTGAAATATGAAATGGAAAAACATAAACATAATGCTAGGGCGCCGGATGCGTTACTGTTAAGGGGCCGCTGTCCATTAATCACGTGAGGCTTGAATGGGGGGGGGGGGAGATTGGACAAAAATCACGAAATATCACAAGGGGAGACGGGGGGGGGGGGGGGAAGGTCTAGTAGGATATGAAGTGTATTTTTTTTTCGACACATAATTTTGATTAAAATGCTACATTTAATATTATTCATATGATTACACGATTGTTTCTTGTAGTACACTTTCTTGTAGTACTTGCCACTGCAAGTCTTAAGATTTTATTTGGTTTTTTTTTTTATGAACACTGTACTATCTACAGATGCATAGGGAATATTTAGATAAATAAAATGCTTAGTGTATGATAGCCGCACATGCGTCACAGAAAATAACTTGTCCCTGTTTGCTGTAGATTTCATGCATAAAAAACGAATAGACAAAATGTTATATTGTCTATTTTTAAAGTTCGAAATATGGATCATATAACCCAAGTTGTTCCCAAAAGAAATGTCACCAAATAGTTATGTAGAATCTTAGATCTAGTAGGAAATATATTGTAATTAACCTTACTGAATGACAATACTGGTGCCTTTGTGTGGCCCCAAGATCTGTTGATCTGTGGCCAGTCTCTTGTGTTTATTGCCAGCTCCATATTGGGCATACTTGGAGCTAATGCAGTCAGGTAATATTCTATACCAGAGCATCTTGCTGGAAAATGACAGTCTTTTTCTCTGTATAATTTACCATCTATAATCTGCAAAATAAAACAAGATTCCTGTAATTTCTTCTTCCAAGCTTGAAGCTTTCATGAAGTAGTTGTTTGCAATAATATATATTTCTTTAAAAAAAGTATCTGTATCTGTATCAGCCCATATACGTCCCACTGCAGGGCACGGGCCTCCTCTACAATCGATTACCGATTGAGAGTGGTTAGGCCATATAGTCCACCACACTGGCCTAGTGCGGGTTGGTGGACTTACATAACATAGAATTTTTACAAATCGCTATGGTATGCAGGTTTCCTCACGATGTTTTCCTTCACCGTTTTAGTGCGTGGTGATTGACTATCAATACACACATGACTCCGAAAAGTCAGAGGTGTGCCTGGGATTCGAACCAGCGACCACCGTGAACATGTTCCCAGTCGCGTCTAGTCTGTTTACCAACAGGCCACCACATACTTTTTGTTAAAAAAAGTAATATAATTAATTTAAAATGCGGGAACCTAAATCATAGATGATTTAAGTTTCAATAAAAGAATCACATCTTCAATATTTAGTTCATTTATAGCTTGTTATTTGATAGTAGTATACATTTCGTTTTATTATTAACAATTTATCCTTCAATTACTTTATGTTATTCATAATAAAAACATTATACCTGGTACTTTGTGGCTTTTGTGCGAGCATGTGCAAATTGTTCTTTAGTTATACCATCTTTGAATGGCTTCAGATCTTGTTCAATCACAGATTTGTGGCAGCTGCAGTTAGCGCGTGGACAAGGATTAAATTCCTCTAAAGCTGTTTCTATTTCACTTCTTATTTTTGCTGACCATTCATTAATTTCTAAAAAATATAATTTGTTATATTGGCTTTTGTTATATTTGTGTTTAAGGCAGTAATTATGTTTAACTAGTCTATAAAAAATATAGTAAGTACTGTATTTCACATCAGAGCAACTTTTTTTATTTACATTTTTTTCTACAATTTACAAGTTTACCATTTGGTACATGTAATACAGTAGGTATCATTATCGAAATTCTTGCATTATTTTACAGAAGATATGAACACCGAACGACAAATAAAGAAGTTACAAATGCAACTGCGTATTCTGGTTTCAATATTTTGGCGGTAAAGAATAAATAAAGTAGACATGCCTTTGTTATATTTATTGTGGCTTTCTGCACACGAGCCTTCCGAACAAAATTCGTTATGCGCCTTTAAAGGTATGGAATACGATAAGAAAAATAGTAAACAGTAAATAAGCATTTTTCAACCAAAATACCTAATAATTCGGCTTAATTTTTTACTGATATTTTATAACCTCTTCTGCTCTTCAATGTTCGGCAGTTTGACGTTTCTACCCATGGACGTAGTATCAAAATATGGACTCGACATTCGAGTTCCACCGTAAGGGACAGACATAAAGTAAAAAAAAGCATTTTTATTTTTTATGCAAATATAATCCTATTTTTCAATGTATTCTATGAAATACTAATTGCAGATGTTAGTAGACATGTGTAACTCAGGAGTGATTTACTAAAAAGATATATATCCGACGTACGGAGCGATTATATCTTTATATCCCTTGCACTCAAACTAACTCATTATATCCATACGCGTAAAGATCATTATTGGTTCAATTTCACTACAAAGATTAGAAAGAAACAGATATAGACTTTTATATTTGTGTGAGCGGAAAAGAGAATATTTATGTTCACAATGTAATACATGCGCCATGCGTACGATCGTGGAATACGATCACAGTAGTAAATGGAGTGTAAGCGAAAACAAAGTTATTTGCAATGAATTAAGGCCTAATTTCGCTAGCATGTTTTCAAATTAGCAAAGATATAGGTATTGTATTCATTTTTTTTATCGGATTTGTATTTTGTTTCCGTGAAATATCTTGTACCAGTGGTGACCATAGCACAAAAGTTTTAATTACAAAACTATCCAGTTTATGCAATGTTTAAATGTCCATGAATTTTTACATATTTCACTACTCCTTATTTATATTTCTAAACACAATTTATTTTTTTTGATAGATATCAGCAGAAAATAATTAATCTCTTTATCTCACTGTAACTATACTATATCTAAACCACAAAGCAATTTTTACTCGAATATAGCCTCTTGAACGTCCACCCAAATGTTAATTTTAGATATAGATATTGTGGAAGACTCATAACTAAATTTCTAATCAACAAAATGTCTAATCAACTAATTTAAACTCATATTTTAGCTCATCAATCATTAAGAGATAGAGATATAAAGATATACTCCACCAAAATGTCAGTCTTATATATAGATATAAAGAAAGACTCATAACTCAATTTTAATCAACTCATTCTTTAGCTCATTGATCATTGTGGGATAAAGATATAAAGATATAAAAGAATGATATATATCTTTTGACTCCAAAGATATATATCTCTCTTTTCTTTACAGTGATTCATTTTGCGCATGACTAGATGTTAGTAATAATGAACGTCTATATTTATTTTTACCAATATACTAAATAAAATGCACTTACCAGTGAGAGGTTATACCGGGTATCTCAAGACTGCTACCGAAAACGAAGCCGGGTGGTAGTTTTAGTGACTACAAACACAATGCAATTAAAAATTTCGCCTAGAAACGCGACAATTTTTTTTTATGATTTTTTAAATATCGTCATTTTTGGGTGGTAAATCCATAGTTTTTGCTAAAATAATAATTTAAACTCTTTTATACCCTAGAGTATTTATAAATAAAAGGGTATATACTATTATTTTAGGAAAAAATGTATTTACCACCCAAAAATGGCCATAGGAAAAAAATAACAAAAAAAAATTGACGCTTTTTTTTGCAACTTTTTTTGTTGCATTGTGTCTGAAGTCGCTTAAACTACCACCCGGCTTCGTTTTCGGTAGCAGTCTTGATATACCCTGTATTTTCATATTATCGTTTAGATCGGCTATCACAGCCAATAATAAAGCAGCACACCATACCTTTTGTCTTATAATCAGTTTCAACACTCTTTTACATACATTTTTGACCGCAAATATTCGTAAAATACTCAGTAATTCAAGTTTATACAAACCGCACGTCTTATTTGTTTGGGTACACGCAGTGTTCCCCTACAAAATTATGTGAAACTATGACAAGGACCGCAAATTGTGTTTTGTCACTTTCATTTTTTAAGGTTTATGCATAAGTCTAAGTGAGATGGACTATATATGTCAAATGCATGTCAAGTCTATTGATACTACGTCTATGTTTCTACCACAGTTTCTACTTTCGGACTGACGTTGACGTTTCAGGTCAGTGCTACCTGTTCTGAAATACATATACCCCTGAACCTTGAACTAACACCGATATGCCTTATTAATCATTATTTAATTTATCTTTAATGATTTAGCTATTTAAATTCAAATACTTTATAATGGAAGAAAAAGATAGTAGTCTTAATACTGGTAGCCTTTTAAAAGCCGAGGAATTGAAAATATTCAACCTGATAGACTGTCAAGAACGTAGAAAGCTAAAATTATTCTACGATGGTTTTAGTTGGTAAAAGCTTATCATAAATCCTAATTTCTTATTAGATTTTATTGTTTTATATGAAACTATATTCATGAAATAAATACAACTGAAAAGCCCATAAAAATATATATAAACACTCACCCCTTTTTACCCTATTTGAGTAAATATATATACAGGTGTACAAGAAAACGGCGCACCTGCCAATATACATTATAGTATATCGTGAAGGCATCTTAATTCAGACGGATTTGCATGGCGCTAGCGAATATTAAGAAAGATGCCGAGAAAAAAAAACTTACGTTACATATGCTACCCCTTAACACATTACGCTTAAAGTGACTGAACTTTACAACTGAACGGTAGACACTCAACAATAAATAAGCAGAGCTCATTATTTACTTATAAGTCGTGCGATTGTTTACATCACGCTCAGGGTACATAAAAAAGATATTAAATTAATACTGTCAACAGTCACATACATCGCGGGTATTAGAAAAATAATCATGGTTCAGGGAAATTATTTGTCTCGGGACAGGAACCGAACTCGCGGTTCTCATTTAACAGGCGGTTCTTACCAACTGCGCTACGGAGGCCGTCGGTGACTCATATGGGCTGGTTACTAAGCTCCTTAGATTATATACTCGTCTAGATGACACATCACACCTCACCGCACGGCTCAAAAAAAGTCTACCAAATTTGGTAGACTCGCTTCTCACGTACGTCAGTGTCATTTCAGGCCCGTTTAACTCGGGCTTAAAAAGTAACCCAATTTTCTTTCTCGCTTTCTCATATGCCGTTTTCGCCCCATCTCTTTCACTTTTATGAATGTGTGCGTGTGCCATAAAAAATCATAAAAAAAAAATTGTCGCGTTTCTAGGCGAAATTTTTAATTGCATTGTGTTTGTAGCCACTAAAACTACCACCCGGCTTCGTTTTCGGTAGCAGTCTTGAGATACCCGGTATTATTGTAAATTCAGTTATTTTGAGTAAATTTTATTAATTTCACTATGCTTTGAACATTACCCAATTTGATAGCTTTTGATGTAACTTGTGTTATATGAAATGTAAAAGAAAAAGTGATTTGTGCTACCAAATTGTGACAGTGTTTTCGTGCGGGTTTTGACGGATCCTGCGCTTCCATCCTTGCCTATCAAGGTCATTACAGTTTACATTACAAGGTCAGTTAACTATTTTTGTGGTCATTAATGACAACTAACCAGCCCTTAGATTATATACTCGTCTAGATTGAGCAATGTCAACAAACGATGCGCTAAAAGTGTCCTCACTTTCGTTGATATGTGTGAGTACCGGTCGTGTAATTATTGTAATCCAACTGTCAAGGTGTGTGTGTTTAGGGATGCCTACTCCAGATTATTAACTTAACTTTTCCCCATTATTTGATATACAAAATAGGTTAAATAAAATATTTTTTCTTTATTTAAAGTAATCATACTATTAATTATATTTATAACGCATTTTAGTAAAAACAATAAAGATCTAAACCCATCTCCTAATGTTTGTTTCCGAATAGAATAAACTCTTTGGATTTATTGCCTGGGCTGTTATCTGATTTCTGTATTTATGTAAAATATAAATCATCATAAGTAAAATGTTCGGTACACACAACTGAAGTCATGTGAGGCTACGAATGGTCTTCTTTTCGTTTCCGCTGTGTAATGTCTCTCCAGCAATTTGCTAGTACGGAATCCGTAGTCTAAAAATATTATTAGGACCTTGAATAAGTTCTCGCTGTTTCTTCAAATATGACAATAGCAGTACCCCGTTTGTGAAATTTTGAATGGTAATACACATGCAAGGCAAAGAATTAATAAAATTACTATGAAGTGCATGTCGTCGTGGGTTTCATTAATATCGTGTAGGTAAGTATTATTTACTCATTAAATAAATAATGCCATTCTTCTTGTTGTTATTCTGATCGAAATATTATGTAATGATATTTGTGTTTTATAGTTTCTCCCATAGTTTCAACAAATCTTCCTAGTAATAAATTGACAACACTGGCCAATGAAACTCATCTTCAAAATAATGAATTAAAAGTTCATGTTTTCTTCAAATAATAGTGTTTTAACAATAATGTTACCGATAGAAAGTGATATTGGTATTATTATACAGTTTTCCCACACAATTGCGATACAATTCGACAGCACAAACCGGCATAATTAATTATTTTTCGGGAGCACGTTATCCATATGTAGTTCAAATGACACCACAGACGACTAAAAATACAGACGGCCAACTCCATACAAATTTTTTAACACGTTATGAAAACTCACACATCGAAACCAAACATGCTTTTCTACATATATAATTCATTCAATCTTCATCGGATCTTTCTTTCTTTTCATTGATAATTTTGTCACTGACCAATAGTATTAAAGAATTTTGTTCATCGTATTTGAGCCATCTCTTTCGTACGTTATACGTATTATTAGATGCGTTTCCCACCAGAGCTGATCTGAAATCGGTACTTTACCGAAATTACCGATTTTGAAATATTTAGGGATGTACTTTCAGTAATCCGATTTTTACTACCGGAAATTAACCGGTTTTATATTTGGGTTTCATGCTTTTATGTTCAAATTTATGGATTCAACATGAAAATAACAAATAAAACCAAGTTATAATTCTAAACCTTTAATCAATAATATATTCTTTGATTTATTTGATGTTATATTTTTATATTAAAACACTTTTATTTAAACATTTTTATCCTAATGAATATTATAACCTCCAATACTTTTTTATATATCTTCAGATTAATTTAAACATTTTCAATTTGTTAATATCTCTTAATTTTATCACTTAAAATTCTCTTAATTTTAGGACCAATAAAACAATGCCAAATTTAAGAACATGACTACAGAATTGAAATATGCATTGACAAATAAAAGTTTAAATGGAAACATTAATAATTGCAAATTATATTTTACAATACCATGAAACAGCACAAGATTACTTTGTTGGTAAATTTTATCTAAGACACAATTGACATTAAGTAAATAACAAAGCGATTTGGCTTACTTTTGGAGAAATTGAAAAGCAAAAACAAGACATACATAATTAAAATAAGCTATCAATTAACAAATAATTAGTCAAATCATGGAACGCATTAAATGCATGATAGCTATACTAAAACTTTTTTGATTAATTATTATAATATATTAAATAGGCAGAACATATGTTTAAAATAAAGTCATTTTAAAGAATGTTAATGCTATTACTATTATAGTATGCACAATATAGGTCTATAATATAATCTTATAAACAACTGCATTGCACTGAATTTGAAAATATAACCAAAATCTTTAGCAAATGCATTTTTATGAGAATCTTAATTATATCAAGAAGTATAAATATTATATACAGATTATTAATGAACATAATTACTTCTGTTGTGATTTAACCTTCACCAATATTAACATATAAGTCTACAAAAAGTGATCCTGCAGACATAGTAGAGACTTTCTTTGTACTTCCAACGATGAACACATTTGCCTGCAAATTGCTTGGACTGGAAATTTCACCCGAGTCTAGCCTAGAAATTATAAAACAATTAATAAAAAAATAAATATTATAAGGGCACAATCTGTTGAAGTTGACTGCTTTCCTGACTTTAGATACATATAACCATAAAAACTGATAATTATACATTAATATGTTAGGAACTTGGAAATACCTATACCAATAGCTTTAATCTTGCACTGTACTGTGCTGGGTCGACTTATACTTTCCACTGCAGAGCACAAGCTTCCTCTACAGTCGAGAGTACGAATGAGAGGAGTAAGGGTACATAATCCATCAACTCTAGACACTAACAAAAAGTTAACCTTATCACATGTTCAGAGATCTAATAAATCTGCATTTTAATGGGTATTTATTTCAACTTATTGTTATTTCTTATATTTCTGTAGCAGATTAAACTAGAAATAGGGTCACAGCGGAATAACATATTATTAGATTTACCTTAATTATGTCAGATGAGGTTAGATTTATGATTTTCAATAATTTCAATAATTTGGTATTTTTGCTCCGCCAACATAGCTGTTCACTTATTAAAGTGTTTGTATATTTTGTTTGTGAAGGCTGCACAGATATTTCTATGTTTTTTTCGTTTGTGCACTCGGGAACAAAACACATAACTAAAATTATTAATTATCACGTAAATCACAAGTTTTTAGATACGATTTACACAAACCAAATTATATCACGTTTGTACTGTTAAATATTTACGTTACTGATTACAAAACAGATGAAATAACATGCAATTAAAATAAAATAAGCAAATCCAAACTAAACAGCAATCGACTCTTGAAAAATATGGCGGCAATATGGCGGCGACAGCGCACGCCGGCACACGCACACATTCATAAAAGTGAAAGAGATGGGGCGAAAACGGCATATGAGAAAGCGAGAAAGAAAATTGGGTTACTTTTTAAGCCCGAGTTAAACGGGCCTGAAATGACACTGACGTACGTGAGAAGCGAGTCTACCAAATTTGGTAGACTTTTTTTGAGCCGTGCGGTGAGGTGTGATGTGTCATCTAGACGAGTATATAATCTAAGGAGCTTAGATTATATACTCGTCTAGATTGAGCATCGTTTGTTGACATTGCTGTAAGTAAGTAAGTAGTAAGTAAGTAAGTAATCTTGTGCTGTTTCATGGTATTGTAAAATATAATTTGCAATTATTAATGTTTCCATTTAAACTTTTATTTGTCAATGCATATTTCAATTCTGTAGTCATGTTCTTAAATTTGGCATTGTTTTATTGGTCCTAAAATTAAGAGAATTTTAAGTGATAAAATTAAGAGATATTAACAAATTGAAAATGTTTAAATTAATCTGAAGATATATAAAAAAGTATTGGAGGTTATAATATTCATTAGGATAAAAATGTTTAAATAAAAGTGTTTTAATATAAAAATATAACATCAAATAAATCAAAGAATATATTATTGATTAAAGGTTTAGAATTATAACTTGGTTTTATTTGTTATTTTCATGTTGAATCCATAAATTTGAACATAAAAGCATGAAACCCAAATATAAAACCGGTTAATTTCCGGTAGTAAAAATCGGATTACTGAAAGTACATCCCTAAATATTTCAAAATCGGTAATTTCGGTAAAGTACCGATTTCAGATCAGCTCTGGTGGGAAACGCATCTAATAATACGTATAACGTACGAAAGAGATGGCTCAAATACGATGAACAAAATTCTTTAATACTATTGGTCAGTGACAAAATTATCAATGAAAAGAAAGAAAGATCCGATGAAGATTGAATGAATTATATATGTAGAAAAGCATGTTTGGTTTCGATGTGTGAGTTTTCATAACGTGTTAAAAAATTTGTATGGAGTTGGCCGTCTGTATTTTTAGTCGTCTGTGGTGTCATTTGAACTACATATGGATAACGTGCTCCCGAAAAATAATTAATTATGCCGGTTTGTGCTGTCGAATTGTATCGCAATTGTGTGGGAAAACTGTATAATAATACCAATATCACTTTCTATCGGTAACATTATTGTTAAAACACTATTATTTGAAGAAAACATGAACTTTTAATTCATTATTTTGAAGATGAGTTTCATTGGCCAGTGTTGTCAATTTATTACTAGGAAGATTTGTTGAAACTATGGGAGAAACTATAAAACACAAATATCATTACATAATATTTCGATCAGAATAACAACAAGAAGAATGGCATTATTTATTTAATGAGTAAATAATACTTACCTACACGATATTAATGAAACCCACGACGACATGCACTTCATAGTAATTTTATTAATTCTTTGCCTTGCATGTGTATTACCATTCAAAATTTCACAAACGGGGTACTGCTATTGTCATATTTGAAGAAACAGCGAGAACTTATTCAAGGTCCTAATAATATTTTTAGACTACGGATTCCGTACTAGCAAATTGCTGGAGAGACATTACACAGCGGAAACGAAAAGAAGACCATTCGTAGCCTCACATGACTTCAGTTGTGTGTACCGAACATTTTACTTATGATGATTTATATTTTACATAAATACAGAAATCAGATAACAGCCCAGGCAATAAATCCAAAGAGTTTATTCTATTCGGAAACAAACATTAGGAGATGGGTTTAGATCTTTATTGTTTTTACTAAAATGCGTTATAAATATAATTAATAGTATGATTACTTTAAATAAAGAAAAAATATTTTATTTAACCTATTTTGTATATCAAATAATGGGGAAAAGTTAAGTTAATAATCTGGAGTAGGCATCCCTAAACACACACACCTTGACAGTTGGATTACAATAATTACACGACCGGTACTCACACATATCAACGAAAGTGAGGACACTTTTAGCGCATCGTTTGTTGACATTGCTCAATCTAGACGAGTATATAATCTAAGGGCTGGTTAGTTGTCATTAATGACCACAAAAATAGTTAACTGACCTTGTAATGTAAACTGTAATGACCTTGATAGGCAAGGATGGAAGCGCAGGATCCGTCAAAACCCGCACGAAAACACTGTCACAATTTGGTAGCACAAATCACTTTTTCTTTTACATTTCATATAACACAAGTTACATCAAAAGCTATCAAATTGGGTAATGTTCAAAGCATAGTGAAATTAATAAAATTTACTCAAAATAACTGAATTTACAATAATACCGGGTATCTCAAGACTGCTACCGAAAACGAAGCCGGGTGGTAGTTTTAGTGGCTACAAACACAATGCAATTAAAAATTTCGCCTAGAAACGCGACAATTTTTTTTTTATGATTTTTTGAATATCGTTATTTTTGGGTGGTAAATCCATAGTTTTTGCTTAAATAATAATTTAAACTCTTTTATACCTTAGAGTATTTATAAATAAAAGGGTATATACTATTATTTTAGGAAAAAATGTATTTACCACCCAAATATGGGCATAGGAAAAAAATAACAATAAAAAAAATTGTCGCTTTTTTTTGCAACTTTTTCTGTTGCATTGTGTCTGAAGTCGCTTAAACTACCACCCGGCTTCGTTTTCGGTAGCAGTCTTGATATACCCTGTATACAACCGACTAATACATGCACACGCGATCGCAATCCAAATTCAACTATTAAAAAATAAATTATTATTTTGATTTTCGAAAGATAAAGGCCTGTTCACATTAGATACAAAGCTTTCCTAATTGAGTTCATAATAATTCATCTGAACAATTAGTACTGTATCAGCCCATATACGTGCCACTGCAGGGTACGGGTCTCCAGTGTAGTAAATTAGTAGTTAGTGTTTATTGATTTCCCTGATTTTATCTCACAGAAGTCTCATATTATGCAAGTTCTATGCTATAATGGTAGACGACATTTCTCTAGGTATAAGAATTTAGAAGAACTTTTATCACTTTAAAGTAACATTATTTTCAAAATACATTAAAGTAATGTTAAATACAATAATAAGCAAAGTAAATAGGCAATTTGTAACTGACTGGATCGGTTGATGACATATTTAAATACCTAATATTATAATCTCTTGAGCAAGTAAGGACCATTCTATCAGTCCAAAAGATCTTTTTTGTTTTAAAGTAACTTTTAGGTCGGAGTACTTAATCAAATTTAGTTATATCAAGTGTGTAGTGTGAGCACACCTCAAGATGTCGGGCTTCTTTTGCAAAATGCTAAAAGTTACCGACAAACAAATTGCCGCCTTTCGGCTCGCACTCAAAATCGACGGCGGCAACCTCAAAGGAAAAATAATCGAGCCGGGTTGGATCCGACTAACTACACTATGACCGGCGGCTTCCTTTGACTAATAGGGCCGAATTGGGCCATCATTTTAAAAATCTTATTTTTAAGTAATCAGTGTCATCAGATTATTTTTTCAATGAATATTAATTATTTAGATAATTTAAATGTTATGTAGGTATTACCAAAACTTTTCTAGTTATAATTAAATTTGCAATCTTACATGATTTAAGCGATGACCAGTGTGATTTCTTAGTATCTTTCAGTTTGGATTAAGTTTGAGCGAAGAAGATAGAACATTTGATAATAAGAAATAGGTTTTAAAACTATCTATGAATAAGGTCGAAAGAGTTATGCTCTACTATATAAATCCGAAATTCGAATCTTCGCGACGTTTTTCAATTCGAAACCTACTCTGTAACACGAAATTCGAATCTTCGTATCGAAGAATGAATGATTCAAATATATCGGCAATCCGAACATTTACAGGGGCCCTACTATATTCATCCGAAACGAAGTTCGAAACTTTGGACGCGTGACGATACGAATGTACCTACTCGTTGTTTCGAATTTATATGGTAGGGCCCCTGACTGAGCTGTCAGCTGCATTATCTCTTGTAAAGTTCTTTACATTGATCTGTTTAATTTATAAAACGGAGCATAAGTAAATCAGAAAATACAATTTTGTGACCGTCGGAACAATATTTTATTTAAATAAAAAAATACAGGAGTAAATATTTATACCTTAAAATTAAGACAGTAACAACAGTATTTGATTTAATATGAAATAAAGACAAATATTTAGAAAAGTAATGAGAGTGAAAAGACATAAAGATAGTATAGTTGAAAGTAGACATTGATTTGTTATAAGAGTAAAGATTAAAGAATATCTATATATTTGTTGCAATATGCTATTGTATTTAAAATTTATAAATCATTTATCATTTACTAATTATATGAATTAATATTCTGCTGCGTAAAACATTAAACATGTGGTGTGATAAATATATTTAGAGCTTCTAATAAACTGTTTTAATAGCTAGAAACTACACATCAGCATATAAATAATGTTTGGGAAAGTGCCCTATAAAGAATTATCAGTGTGACTGCTAATTGGGAACATGCACCAGACTTTAAACTAAGTCAAACTATTTTTTTTTGTAATCTTTATTAATATAGAATTACACCTTAAAGATATTTTTTAATTTATCAACTCTAAATCGGTAAAATAAATACTTAAAAAATGATATTTCAAATTTGCCGCGCATTTTTTCCGAAACGCGATCTATTGCTTGAAAAGGAAAGTGACGACAATGGTTGCGTTCTTATGAAGTTTTAGCTTGTTGTTTTACGTTTGTTTATGAGTTATTTTGTGCTTTCTTTATACTATTAAATAAAATGGATTATTTTGTCGCGAAATACAGTTCTGTAGCAATTCATGAAAGAAACTTAATCCAAATTCTACGTTGTTCATAACGTAACCTCTGACGTCACAGCGAGTTCGCGCCAACATGGCGTTTGAATGCTTCGAAACTGATAGCAGTTTTGATTATTTTTTTGTACTCTTTTGATTGATATTTTCAGACTTATATTTTTTCCGATAATGTAATAACACACAGACTTGATTAAAAATAAAAAAAATGACATGCATATTCCCTATTATAATAATTAAAAAATAACAATCATGATTCTTGCTACTGCCGATATAGGGCTAAGCAATCATAAGGAAAAAAGAGATCATGTTTAGGCATATAATTTCAATGTAACAAACTCACATCTTTTTGAGGAGGACTATTGTAAATCTAATATACACAAACCAATCGGCATTTTGAACATCAATGCAAATTGTTCATTCGTAGTAATTGACAAGTTAATATGCCTATATACATATAGTTGAGATTTACAATATCTTCTGAAAATCGAACTTTCATTTCTATACATTTGGTGGAGCAGTAAATTTATTGGCGAATGATTTTGTAACCGATGTTTTCTTACTAGTGACAGGATTATATGTTACTGTATTAACAGCAACTGAATGTTCTATAATGTACGTGTTTAGTTGAAATCCCTGTCGGGGAAGATGGCGGGCGCAACCAGCGTCCAGATGTAGAGGCCGATGCACATCCAAGATGATGTGATCTTAATCCACATTGATGCGACATTCTCCTTCGAAAGCTGCGAGCTCGGGCTAAAAAAAAAAAAATTTGATTGATCTTAATTTGAGCGTCTTAAAGTGGCATATATACAAAACAATTTCCAATATTTTTGTACATTTTTTCAAATAATCATATGAATTATACAAAACGGGTGAAAAAAAAAACCTTTAAAATGGAAAGCCATTTGAGTAATTCCGGATTTATAAACTATTATTGGCTAAGTGTTGCCATTTTATATTTATTCGACTTAAATAGTTTGTTATCTAGTAAAGTACTGTTATTCGAGATAACTTTGTCATTCAATATAATATTGGCAAACTCTTGCAATTTGTCAGTTATTTTAATTTTGTAAATAATTATACTTCATTGATATTTTATTTGCTTAAATAGTAACATCGCATAATATTATTTCTGTATTAAATAATAAGTAAATTCAAAGTATGATATGAGCCTGGCCTGAAGACTCATACTTAAAGCAATCGATTGACGATTGACATAGATAGCCCCGCAAAAAAAAAAAGATAGACTTTTGACGTTTCCGTTGCGTGAATTGTTGATAAATATTTAATCCGGACTGAATCAAAAATAATTGAGGATTAAGGAGCCTGATACTGCGTTGTGTGATCCGTGCCTTGTTACGGACTTTTATATTTACTGTGTGTGATATGTTATGTTTGTTATGATCATCGATCTTATTTTAATGCTTGGATCGATTTATAGTAAATATATTGAGAATTGAAGGTAACTGTCAACTGAGACTGCGGCAGATCAACTGTAATTATTAATGATACGTGTAAATATACTTTTTAAGCTAATATAAATAAAAACACAAGATACTAATAGAACGGGTGTATTATTATTATCATCATCATCATCATCATCAGCCCGTTGCAGTCCACTGCTGGACATAGGCTTCTCCCAAGGTACCCCACAGAGCCCGGTCTGCAGCTTTACGCATCCAGTTCTTGCCGGCCCTCTTCTGCAAGTCATCCCGCCATCTGGCCAGAGGATGTCCCACGCTACGTTTGCCAAGACGCGGTCTCCATGTTATGATCAATGAAACGACTCGAGTGTCAGACAACAACCAAAGAGAATTTATTCTAATGTAGGCACTTTACAAAAGTATTATATCTACAACATCTTCCCCTGTAATAAAGTAACATACAGGGTATATCAAGACTGCTACCGAAAACGAAGCCGGGTGGTAGTCTAAGCGACTTCAGACACAATGCAACAGAAAAAGTTGCAAAAAAAAGCGACAATTTTTTTTTTGTTATTTTTTTCCTATGGCCATATTTGGGTGGTAAATACATTTTTTCCTAAAATAATAGTGTATACCCTTTTATTTATAAATACTCTAAGGTATAAAAGAGTTTAAATTATTATTTTAGCAAAAACTATGGATTTACCACCCAAAAATGACGATATTTAAAAAATCATAAAAAATAATTGTCGCGTTTCTATGCGAAATTTTTAATTGCATTGTGTTTGTAGCCACTAAAACTACCACCCGGCTTCGTTTTCGGTAGCAGTCTTGAGATACCCGGTATACAATTTAAAAGACAAAACTTAAACAAACAACTAAACATATCTTTATCTATATATTATACTTTTTATATATTATTATTATACTTTTTATTTATTATAAAATGATATTCCTGACAACACAATACTTCATAGCACGGTCAGCCATTTTACTCGAAATGTGACGTAGGTGTATAAACACAAAAATTCTGATGTGAATACATTGTGTGAATATCAATTTTTCCCCTGTTTCTTTAACAACAATTATTACACATGTTGAATTAGAAATTAACCCTCAGGCTAACGAGATTTTTTTCATCTTAAGACATAATTTTAATGTCAATAAAAATAATGTATGGAAAGCTGCCATTGTTCTTTCATGCTCGTCATTTGTGCGCAAACTTCTTCATCTTTTATAATGATTATTTCGTGTCACTGTGACATTCGCGTATTATCGTTAATTTACCTTACCATACCGCAATTGTTCATTGTATAGTTATCATATTATACTAAATAAATTAAATACCACGGTCGAATCGGTTTTTATTGTAATTTATATTTTAACATAAGACAATTAAGTCTGTATTTTATTCCCTTTTAAAATCGTTTTTGCTTATTACTGACTATTATTATTATTCCAATAACATACATACAATTAAAGTAAATATTAATTCATTAAGATCGATGTGGAGATCCTTGGGGGAGGCCTATGTTCAGCAATAGACTTCATGTGGCCGAGATGATGATGATGATGATAAATTAATTAGCATTGTTACTCACTTGTACCAGTTGGTGAGTGTCATCATGATGTAGAGCGTGGCGAGCGCGAACACGATGTGGAAGAAGGTCCAGGAGTAGGCGACGCCGTCACCCTCGTTGTCGAACACCTTGGTCTCCTGGGCCGGCGCGCCCGCCTCGCCGCCGTCAGCGCCCTCTATACAATCATACCCTGCGCTCAGCGAGCATACCATGCAACATGGTTAACATATTACACTATACGTTGGACCACTAATACTATTACCTGCACCGGAATTTTAAATTTAAATTGGCACGGAATAAGCCGCATCTGGGAGGTGTCTCTATAATCCGACACGAAGTTCGAATGTTCGGACGTTCAAGGTTCACATTTTCAAAGTTTATATTAGATCTTTTCACTTCTAAAACTCAATAATATTCTCTATGAAAATTATCACTCACTCTCAACTTATTCTATGGTTACGACGTATGAATAAAGAATTTTAATTTTTTTTACATTATTTAGGCATATTCGTACAGATTTAAATACGATGTTAGAAAATTCGTCGTCGTGTCGCAGTAGAGAGTGACCCCCTGAAGTTAGGTGTGAAGCGAATAAGAGTGCGATTGGCAATACGACCATGACCATCTCTACTGCTTGGCACAAATACTACCTTTTTTACATTCGTTTTCATCATGGCCAATATAATTCTATATAAATGATATGTTGGCATCTGAAGGGGAAATGTTGACTGGAGGTATAAAAATGGATAACCGCTCTATTGATGACCTTTCTGCTAATTTACAACTCTACAAGATATATTGCTATAGAGTTATAGCTATGTGGCATCACGAATTTAACAAAATTACACAATGAGGTGCATTGACAAGTCAGAGTATATAATGAGAATATTGAATTATTTTTAAAATGTTGAAGCTATAATAGTGGGAAAACAACACTATTATGACGTCACGTAATCTATCGACTCTTTTTATCGACTATCATCATTTTACTATTTAAAAATAAATATAACCTGGATGTGACTCAGGCGTTTTTATTGCAGTATTTGATTCTTTTTCAGCTGAAAGCCACAACGGATTTTAGTTTATCTTACGATTCAGTGCATCAGGTAACAAACAAGCTACAAATGATTTAATCATTAAATGATTTCTACACAAAACATTTATTTCTATGTATAATTTATTTTATCTTTTAGTGCTATTGTAATAAAATAGTCGCTGTTATTTATTCTTGATATAATGGTATTACTTCTATCTATTGAGTTTAAGCAACATATACCTTAGTCAAAGCTTATAATGGTACCCCGAATAAAACTATTGGTCCTTCGAGCCGGATATAAACCACCTATGGATATATTGCTTGTTAATCAACTTTATATATATATACATATCAACGCAGGAAAGCAATTATGTCGTATCTCTAAAAATGCAATTTTACACCAGAACAAAAAAATATATTTAAAAAATGAATAACTTAGGAATACCATTTTTTTAATAATAACATTTTAAAATAAAACCTTACATTTTCACGAGGAAATTCAATGCGGTTTTTTCTTTCTGAATTAAATAATGTATAAAACGCATATACGCATTTTTTGAGATACGACAAAATCGCTTTCCTGCGCTGGTATAATTAATGATTTAGATACCAATATAATTATGAAAATGAATTAGTTGCAACAAGAATACATACATAGATATACTACAAACCATGATTTAGTATGGCGTGTGTTTGTATGCGAGTAAGTAGGCTTGCAAGTTACAACATTACCTTCGTTAGCAATGAGCCCTCCTTGGCCTTACAGCGCAGCGCCGCCGCACGTGCCACCAAGGAATGCACAACACGCGTTAGTTCTCTTATATTATCACATACATATGCAATATGTCTATAAGATTCCATGCATAAGTGAAAGTATTAAGAATAAGATTACTTTAAACATAACTATATGTCTCAAATCTAACAAGGAGTGTGGATATAGCATTCCTTATAGGTTGATTTGATTTGTAATGTACAGACTATATTAATTAATCACGAGGCTTTAATATGAATGGACGAAAACGCAAAAAGTATAAAAATGAGAGAGATAAATTATATATTATGTACAATATAATACAATATAATCTGGGGGCGCGGCCGAGCCCCCTCCAAGTCGAGCTATAGGCCGTAACATCCTTTTCTCGAAGCAATTCAGACCATTTTCAACCCCCAATAACTTCGTTATGGCTAAAGCATGAAGCCTGAATTTTCAGTTACTAAGCAGGCATTGTGTAAACACGGTATATTTCAAATTTCATTCAATTTGAACCAGTAGTTTAAGAATTATAACTAGTCAAACTTTCTTAATTTTGTCACTCACTGACTGACTGACCGATCATCAAAATTCTAAGGCACTTCTAGCAGACATAGAACCTTCAAATTTAGAATATAATTAGTGTTTAGTGTCTAAAGTAAGGAAAAAATCAAACATTTCATAATTTGTGTCTAGATTTCTAGATAGACCAACTGCGTGAATAACTTTGTAATCCCATATAAATGTATAGGATTACAAAGTTACATTTGCAGTTAATGAATCATTGTACCCGTATATAATGGAATAATAGTTGTAGATAGATATCTATATACATGAGGCATAACAGGAGGGGATATAGAGAGGGAAATGGTGTATTCAGCCCATGAAACTGTACAACATTCCTCTAGAAAAACATGACGAAGAAAAACTTGCAAATAAATAGATTAAATTACTCGAAAATATCAATTACAATGAAAGAAAGAACATTAATAATCAAATCCGCTATATTTGTGATAAATTGATACCTACAAAAATAAGAAAAATTCATAAGACAGAGGCTTTAAGAAAAATCGTTAGTGATATTTTAGAAGTAAGAAGTACCGAAAAGGAAAAAAGTAGGACTCTACAAAAAGACGTGAGATCCCATCAAAAACATCCTGTAAAAAAATTCCAAGTCTCGCAGCTCAGGTTTTCTACCGCAAAAAGTTGTGAGATGCATGTAATACCAAGTCGATTAATTTATTTAGTCCTTAAGGGACCTTCTATGTAAAGTTATTACGTTAGTTATTACCATATCAATATTAAAAATTATTTACGTTTTAAATGAATAGATTGACTTGGCCAGCAGCATTATGTATAAATTGTACGATACATTATGTTTTCATGCGATGGCCAAGTCGATCCATTTATTTAAAACGTAAAGAATTTTAATATTGATATGGTAATAAGTAACGTAATAACTTTACATAGAAGGTCCCTTAAGGACTAAATAAATTAATCGACTTGGTATTACATGCATCTCACAACTTTTTGCGGTAGAAAACCTGAGCTGCGAGACTTGGAATTTTTTTACAGGATGTTTTTGATGGGATGATAATTATCAGAATGGAAGATTTAATTTAGATACCAGATTTACTGCTTTACTGCAGATCATTTAACTTTCTTTCGGAAATAAAACTACACAAACTACCAATAGCAAATGTGGATACAAAATAATTTCAGTGAGGTTAGACTGCATCAAATCTATTCTGCCCAACACGGTGGTATTTTGAAAGGTTGTTGACAATCGATCGAAATATAAATCAATGATCAATATTTAAGCTTTTTCATTGTTAAACTCTGAGACATATAGCGTATAAAATCATGTTTATAATCACCTGTGGAGCCCTCCTTGGCCAGGATGTGCTCCGACATGGTTATCTTGGATGAGGAGGACGCCGTGCGGATGCTGGAGTACAGCACGCTGCACGCCCAAATGCACAGCCCGATGATCGACTGCTTGTCGAAGGATGCCTGCAATTGGAAAGTATTATTAGTATATTTAATAATTTTAGCGATTGTAGGTGTATGGAGATCGCTCCCGATAACTAAGGCAAGGTCAGTTGTTGCTTGTAGCTGACTTTATAATTGGTATTGTGATGGCGAATAAAGGCTGATATATGGCGAGTTTGTATGCGTGTTCACTTGGAACCGTTACTGCATAGATTAATGTGATGATTGGGTTAAAAGGAATATTAAATTACTCAAATTTTAAATAGCGCAATGTAACGAAAATAAAATCAGCTGCATAAGCCGTCAACAGACAAATACACGCTCGAAAGTAGAAACTATAAAAGTTTATTACGCTATACATTGCGTGTCTATAGAGTGTAACATTGCTAAAATTATTTGTGTAAAATGAAAAAAAAATATTTTTTTGGCATAAATATTAAGGCACTACATTATTCTTGTCTTAGATGTGGGAGCGTTGTACTTACACCTCGCATTTTAATAGCTAGAGAATTAACTACACACATCACAAATGCATTGCTTATGAAAATGTTACATAGTGCTGGAACTTTATAAAGTAAAGACAAAATATATTTCATCTTTGATGCATCAGATTAATCTACACTACAAGACTTTATTTTAATGTTGATTATATAAATAGATCAATAGCATTTACAAAGAATCACTAGTATTTAAAACTAGGTTTTCATACGTAACCCACCCCATATACAGGGTATATCAAGACTGCTACCGAAAACGAAGCCGGGTGGTAGTTTAAGCGACTTCAGACACAATGCAACAGAAAAAGTTGCAAAAAAAAACGACAATTTTTTTTTGTAATTTTTTTCCTATTGCCATATTTTGGTGGTAAATACATTTTTTCCTAAAATAATAGTGTATACCCTTTAATTTATAAATACTCTAAGATATAAGAGAGTTTAAATTATTATTTTAGCAAAAACTATGGATTTACCACCCAAAAATGACGATATTTAAAAAATCATAAAAAATAATTGTCGCGTTTCTATGCGAAATTTTTAATTGCATTGTGTTTGTAGCCACTAAAACTACCACCCGGCTTCGTTTTCGGTAGCAGTCTTGAGATACCCGGTATACACAATATTTCATTTAAATAATGTACAACATGAATATAATAAGTTTTCTGATCACATAAGTGAATATTACAATTCAGTGCCACATATTGATTAATGAAAACATCTGGATATGTGTCTACGGAGTTAAAATTAACTATGCAAATCTTCGATCAAATATACACTAGATACAACATGAGTGCTTAGAAAATGGCACCAAAAAAGAGTGCTTTAAGCACTCTTTCGCTTTCAGTCACGCACCGACCGTTGCTTCTAAAATGTCGCAGAACTTTAGACAATATTATGTGAAAAGCTAATTTAAGCTTCAGGAATAAGGTGGAATTTGTGTTAATATATTTGGAATATGTGATCTTTTTGTTTACTTTCTTTGGTTTCAATCCATCAATGCCACTTTTTAACAGAACATTTACAGGGAACTGTGTATCTAGTGTATATTAGATCGAAGATGCAAATAGACTAGCTACATGTTTCAGTATAAAGTAATTTAATAACTTGGTGTGATGAAGAGTTAAATATAGTTCGACAATGTTGATGACTGTATTTACTTAACTCATATTGCATTAAAATAATTGACACATTCAACCAATAACGATTGTCGTGGATACCAAATACAACTAGTTTTTTTTTCTGCCCCACAATACACAAATCTGTTATAAATATACGAAGTGAACACAAGCAAAAAGTTTATAAATTTTATCCGGAGCTTTTGGTACGCATCATCATGGAGAATGTCAAGTAATAAAATAAATTAATTGCAATAAAATAGAATACACCCAACAGTCACATACATAGTAATGATCCCACATTATGATTAGTTAAGGGGGGAGCCTGCTTTAGAAGCTTAAAAATATCGATATTTTCGAGGATTTTTTTTGGGAAGGAAAGCAATATTTGATTGAAACGAAACTTTCAGGTTTTATTGTTATGTATTTCAAGTCTTCTCATTTTTTTTTATTTTTCAATAGTATAGTTTCTAGTTAAACCAGGAAAATTAAAAAAAAAAGTGAAAACCCTATTATTTTATGCAAATTAAAAAAAAAACATTTTTTTGGAAAAAAAAAATTACTAGATTGCTTAAAAAAATGGTTAATCATGACTTTTTCAAGTTTTTTTAGGTTCAACTAGAAGCTATACTATTGAAAATTAAAACTTTTATTTGGTTTTTTAGTTTCAGATGAAAATTGCGACCTGCATCTTTCCCGCCACACGACACATGCATACTCGAGGCGCCTCGGCGAAATGCTTGCACCACGCATAATATGACATATATTTTGATGAAAAAATTTGAGAAGACTCTTGAAATACATAACAATAAAACCTGAAATTTTCGTTTCAATCAAATATCTTCTGCTGACGACCCACCCGGACGGATACAGGATAGTGGTTGATGCTCCTCTTGGATCTTCTGACCACTGCCTGGTCCGTTCATGGGCTCCTGGAGCGAGTTCTAGCCGCTCTTCAACGACTGGAACTCGCACAGTTTGGCGGTACATGTCAGCAGATTGGGATGGACTGCGAGAATTCTTTGCGTCCTACCCTTGGGGGCGGCTTTGTTTTTCCTCCGATGATCCTGACGCCTGTGCGGACTGCGTTGCGTATACGATCAGCTTGGGTATGGAGACTTTCATACCCAGCTCAAAAATACCTGCAGGGCGTCGCAGCCGGCCTTGGTACAATCGTGCCTGTGCTGTTGCTGCGCGCCTTAAGCAGTCCGCATACGCGGCGTGGCAAGACGCAAGAAGGCGTCGGGATCCAAACTCAAAGGAGGAGAAACGGAGATTCAACGCCGCCTCTAGATCCAACAAGAGAGCCTTAGCTAAGGCCAAGGCGGAGCACATCCGCAGAATTGGCGAGCGACTCCAGAGCTATCCCTCTGGGAGTCGTGCTTTTTGGTCGCTCGCTAAGGCTGTGGAGGGTAATTTCTGCCTGTCCAGTCTCCCACCACTGCGCAAGCCCGATAACAGTTTGGCCCACAGTGCAAAGGAGAAGGCCGATCTCTTGGCCCAATTCTTTGCCTCGAACTCGACTTTGGATGACGGGGGCCCCACACCGCCGAACATCCCGCGTTGTGAGAGCCTCCTATCTGACGTAAAAATCACCCAGCGTGCTGTCAGACGGGAGCTCAGGCTTCTAGACGTCCATAAGTCGAGTGGGCCAGACGGTATCCCCGCAGTGGTTCTTAAAACGTGCGCCCCTGAGTTGACACCCGTGCTCACGCGCCTTTACCGTCTTTCCTATAAAACCAACCGGGTACCGGCTTCGTGGAAGGTCGCCAATGTACACCCTGTCCCCAAAAAGGGTGACCGTTCGGACCCTTCGAGTTACAGGCCGATTGCTGTCACATCCCTACTCTCTAAGGTCTTGGAGCGAGTTATAAACACTCAGCTCCTGAGGTATCTTGAGGATCGCCAGTTGATTAGTGACCGCCAGTACGGTTTCCGTCACGGTCGCTCGGCTGGTGATCTTCTTGTGTACCTCACGCACCGTTGGGCGGAGGCTTTGGAGAGTGGGGGTGAGGCAATTGCGGTCGGCCTTGACATTGCGAAGGCGTTCGACCGAGTGTGGCATCGCGCCCTTCTGGCGAAGCTACCTGCGTATGGAATTCCTGAGGGGCTCTGCAAATGGATCGCCAGCTTTTTGGATGGTCGGAGCATAAGAGTCGTAGCGGACGGCTGTTGCTCCGAGACCAAGACCATTAATGCTGGTGTTCCACAAGGATCGGTGCTATCGCCGACACTCTTTATCCTGCATATCAATGACATGTTGTCCATTGATAGCATGCATTGTTATGCAGATGACAGTACGAGTGACGCGCGGTACATCGGCCAACGGAGCCACTCTCGGGATTCCATTATGGAAAGACGGAGTCAACTTGTGTCTGAAGTCGAGAGCTCTCTGGGGCGGGCCTCCGAATGGGGTGAATTGAACCTAGTTCAATTTAACCCTTCGAAGACACAAGTTTGCGTGTTCACTGCGAAGAAGGACCCCTTTGTCATGGCGCCGCAATTCCAAGGAGTTACTCTCCAAGGATCCGAGAGTATTGGAATCCTTGGCGTCGAAATATCAAGCAAGGTCGAGTTTAGGAGTCATTTGGAGGACAAAGCCAAACTGGCGAGCAAGAAGTTGGGAATCCTGAACAGAGCCAAGCGGTACTTTACGTCGGGTCATAGATTGACGCTTTACAAAGCGCAAATCCGGCCCCACGTGGAGTACTGCTCCCACCTCTGGGCAGGTGCTCCAAAATACCAGCTCGACCCACTTGACTCCTTGCAGCGACGAGCTTGTCGAATAGTCAATGATCCCGATCTCACGGACAAATTGGAACCGTTAGGACTGCGGAGAGACTTCGGATCTCTCTGTGTGTTCTATCGTTTGTTCCATGGGGAGTGCTCCGAGGAGTTGTTTGAGTTGGTACCACCGTCGCCTATGTACCATCGCACCACACGTTTCCGCAGTAGAGTTCATTCCTACCACCTGGAGGCGTACCGTTCCCGGACGGTACGTTTCCAGCGTTCTTTTCTACCACGTACGTGCAAGCTCTGGAATGAACTCCCTGCATCGGTGTTTCCTCAGCGCTATGACCTGTCCTTCTTCAAACGAGGTTTAAGGAGAGTACTTTCCTCGAGGTAGGCAGCGACTTTGTTGTGCTGGTCCCCTGGCACTACGGAGGTCCATGAGCAGCGGTAGCCGCTTACCATCAGGCGGGCCGCTAGCTCGTCTGCCTAAAAGGCAATAAAAAAAAAAAAAAAAATATTTCTTTGCTTCCCAAAAAAATCCTCGAAATAAATCCATTTTTTTAAGCTTCTAAAGCAGGCCCTTAAATGCGGGGTGCGGGGATCGAACCCGCGGCTTCACGTTTCACAGCAGGCGTCTAACCAACTGTGCCATGGGGGTTCTCAAATATAATTAAATCATGAAGTTTAGTATACTAAGCATGAGTATGGTGGCTGTAAAAGAATTGTAGAGTGAAGTTCACAAGTACACTGGACGTCTCAAGCAAGCCCCACAGTACATACCCAGTAAATATCGCCTTTCGATTCCTGAATGCATATTTGTAACACAACAATGTTTATAATACGTCATACACAATCATGTTATCTCTTATACATATTAAAGTGGACCATAACGGGAATGCTTTTTCTTCGAGTTTCTCGCCTATCAGAAGTTGGACAATATCAGGGCAATTTTAACTTTTGAAGCTGCTGCTCTGAAGTTTAAGCTTGATTGCTCAAAGTGCTAGAGTACTTAGAGTATTTAAAATATAGAGCGAGCGCTGATATTTTCTTGTTTGTAATGTTGGCTAGATAATTGAGCTAATTATTTAACAACTTTTAATAGTATCCGTAGGTAACCGAAAGTATATTTTATTTTTATTATTATCCGTCTGTAATATGTTTCAGTTTGATGTTGCCAACCCGCACTAGGCCAGCGTGGTGGACTATATGTCCTAACCACTCTCAATCGTACTCTCGATTGTACAGGAGGCCCGTGCCCAATGAGACGTATATGGTCTGATACAGAATATGTTTGAGTGGAATTCAATAGCCCTAAAAAAATTGTTTCCAACAATTCACCTGATTAGACCCTCCAGTGATGGCATTACACTCTCCGGGCGCGTTGGCGAGCGCGGACCAGGTGAGGAACACCACGTACAGCGCCACCACCGAGGACTGCAGCAGCCCCGAGCGCGGCTGGTGCTCCTGCACCGACGGCAGGATCGAGATGCCGCTCGCCACCACCACCAGGATCAGGTTGAACGAGATGAAGAACTTGGACAGGTCGCAGCCGCTCGCCTGGGGAAACAAAAATATATTTTATTAACAAATAAGTTGTTTGTGTGTTGGAAGTCCGATCTAGTCCCAACTGGGCTGTAGCTCCTTAATAAATAATAAATACAGCCAACAGTAACATACATAGAGCTGACTCCATAGTAAGACTTGTACTGTGGCTATCAGAAAAGCTTTTTAGTCTCACATCCAGAACCGGAACAAATACCTAAAGTACATATGTAACCTCTAACCAACTGCGTGAAGAAGCTTGTCTAAATTGTATAATTATAGATATTAGATAAAATAAATTTTTGTTAAAAGCAATTAAAGCATCAGTTCAAGTAATCCAATCCATTATTTAACATCTTACTGACTACTGAGACAGCTTATCAGGATTTTGATAATGTAATTTGATCATAACCAACTTATCATTTTGTATGAGTAATACACACATTTCATTGGGTTTTTTCTGGTATCAATGACTCATAAAACGTTTTCCCTAATATCAGGGTATTCACCTTAGTATAGTAGACGTAAAGCAGCACGATGCCAGTAAGCGTGAGCGCGAAGCACGAGAGCATGGCCAGTAGCAGCGCCGCGTACCAGCCTCGAGACTGCGACTCTTCGTAGTTCGCTGGCGGCGACAATAAATAAAAATTAAAATATTGTAATCTATCAAAATTTTAACAAAGGATAATGGCCATTCATAGTATTAGTAAAATATATCATTGATAAATATTCAAATATGATAGTCTATGGAGGTTTAAACATAGGAGAATGCCCATTAGTAGCATCGGTAAAAAATACCGAAACTTCTTAAAATTATTTATAGCATTTTGTATGGTTTGTTGTTAAACGGTTCCCTGTTGTAAGTTTCACCACATGTTACATTTTGTTCACAGAGCCGAAGACAATTTTTTTTATCGCACTTCATGTTACTTCCTCCAACGACTCCTGGCCTGGGTCGCAAATATATTTATACTAGTACCAACGTCAGTTCGAGAACTCTATTTCCGTTTGAACATGTGATAGGCAATAAAATCGTTGTTACAATAACAAAAGGTTATACTCACAAACCCATCTCTCAGCCCAGGAGTGAGCGAAGTCGATGATGAGAATGAGCTGTATGATTATAAAACAGAAGCCGCCGATCATTCCAAACACCATCCATGTAGAAGCAAACTGTCCCTCGGGAATGAAGAAAGCACCAATTATCCCAGCAATCACCAGTAAATACTTGATTCCCCAAAAACTGAAATAGAAGTGAAACCAATTAAATTTTAATTTTAATTTGAATTACTATTTTATAGATACTTGAAAACATAGAGAAAAGACTGTATAAGAGTATTTATTAGAGAATTCTACAAGTATCAATATTAGATATTTTTCTCTTTAATATAGGTAAATTAAATTAATTCCTTTTGTATATTTTTAAAAAATACTTGAAATTACTCAGAATCATATATTTACCCATTTTGTATTCCAGCTCTTGGATCCTTGGATGATCTAACACCAAGCATTATGAGTGCCATCAATACAAAGAAGAGACATGCTGCAAAACAGATCCTAAAACATAAAAATACACATTAATAAGATTATATTGTGTATAATAATTACTAAGTAAATATAAAGACATATTTGCATGTACTCACCGATACACAGCTAAATATCCAACTGCCTGATCACAATCAACTTTTAGATTTCCTGGTACTAAATTTGTTGTATTTGCACAAAATGGAACCTATAAAAAATATAATTACTTTTACTTATTACAAAAATACACTATACTAAATCATTGACAATGCAAACAATCTTTTAATTCTAAAAATATATTTTAGGTGAACTTGAGTCCAATTATCTATACTTGACTTTTATGAAAATAAACATAAGGGATTTAAAGATGTTATTTAAAGAATAAACATCTCCACACGCTATAAATCTTTAGAAGAGGCTGATAGTCAATTGCCAAAAACTTGTAACAGATGAGTTTTTAACTTTACCTTTTTTAATTCATCATGTAAGCCTGGTGCTAGTGTGACACAGGCAGCTATCATAACCAGCATAAGCATCACGGCATACATAAGCCGGGTTGATGTTGAGTTGGCACATGACGGACACGCTGAGCAGCACAGGGAGCATGCTGTCGAAGTGCAGCAACATGCTAGCTGCAAATTTATTTGAATTCTTAATAGAGTTAAAAGAAACTACATGTTAACTCATAAGCTACAAACTGATTTATTAACCAACTATTAGCAAATTACCCACATTAGCATTAACAATTTTAACAAATATATGACATATCTTTCTTTCTTAAACTTAAGTTAGTTAATTACAATTATACATCATAACAATTTAACAATCATATAATCAAGATTCATTTGGTATGCCAATGATTTCAGGCGACATTTCAGGAGGAGGAATATCTATCAGTGGTTCTGAATCGAAATCTATTTCTGGTGATCTGCGACTTGGTGCAGTATTTAGTTCCACAGGTTGATTCTCTCTCCGTGACAACATCTGGTCCACATGCCTCCGTTGCAACTCACCATCGTCCGTCCTCACCATATATGAACTGGGACCTTCTACTACCTCTACTACAGCCTTTTTCCATTTCTCACCAGGCCCATACACTCGAATCAGTACTGGTTGATCAACTTTAAATGATCTCTTTGGTGAGCCTTGCGCTTCACTATCTAATTGAATGTCAGAGCGACTTGGTACAGCATCTGGATTTAAAATAGATATAGCTGTCCTGAATTTACGGCCATTCAACAATTCTGCAGAACTTTTTCCAGTACTAGAACATGGCACTGTGCGAAGATAATATAGCACTTTAGAAAGTTTCTCATTCCAAGGCAAATTAGAATCAGATTGTACAGCTCTTTCAATCTGACCATTTGTAGCAGGATGGTATGGTGGAGAATACAAATGCTGGATTCCATTTTTTTTAAAACATATTAAATTCACTTGAAATAAACGTTTTCCCACTGTCAGAAACTAACGTATCTGGTAATCCCTGAGAGGCAAAAATTCTTCTGAGAACATTTATCACTATGGTACTGTTCAGTGACGGAATTATCTCTGCTTCAAGCCATTTACTATAGCTGTCTATTAGCAACAGGAAGGTTTTGCCTTGAAAAGGGCCAGCAAAATCGATATGGCAGTCTTTTCCATGGCTTATGAGACACAATTCATGACTGTGGAGTTTTAGGTGGATTATTCCTCACCATTTGGCAACTTTCACCTTCTGATACAACATTCTCTATCTGTTTATCCATTCCGACCCACCAGACATATCCCCTCGCGTATGCTTTCGTTTGCTCTATTCCAGCATGCGGAGCATGTAATAATTTTAGCACTTCCTTTTGTAGCGATGCTGGAATTATGACTCTATTGCACCACAATAAACAATCTTTACTGTGTGAAAGAGCCTCTTTACGCAGATAAAATGGTTTCAAGATTGGATCAGTATTCATATGAGGCCATCCATGAAGCAGGTGGAACATCACCTTTTGTAGAGTTGGATCTGATCTCGTCTCCGAAGCCACTTTATTAGCATCCAAGGTCCAACCCGGTGGTGCCTCATCCAATAACAATACATCTTTGAGAGGTTTTTCCAATGTAGTTCCTGTGGGGGCCGTCCATCTGCTCAAGCATCTGCATTGCCAATTAATTTTCCTGCCCTATACTTAATAGAGTACTGGTAGCAACTTAATTTTAAAGACCTACATAACATTCTTGGAGATATTTGATCTAGAATAGGTTTAGCCAGATTGAATAATCCAATTAACGGCTTATGGCCTGTAATAATACAAAAGCGATGTCCTGCTAAATACTCGTGGAATTTTGATAGGCCAAACATTATAGCTAAAGCCTCTTTATCTATTTGGCCATAACGTCTTTCATGCTTTTGTAATGTCCTTGATGCCATCATTATTGGTTTCTCAGAACCATCGTCCATAACATGAGCTATAATTGCTCCCAAGCCATAATCTGAGGAGTCACATATGAGAAGCAATTCTCTCTCAAGTTCATATCCCACTAATGTCAAATCTGAAGACAGCAAGTTCTTGGCTGTATCAAAAGCCACCTGTTCTGATTTGCCCCATCTCCAAGATGCTTTAGTATCCAGCAACCGATATAGTGGTTCTAATAATGTGGCTCTGTTTGGCAAAAACTTTTCATAGAAGTTATATAAACCCAGAAATGCTCTTAATGTTTCTCTATTTGTTGGAGCTGGCTTTTCACGAATCTCCTTGACTTTCGCTGGTACAGGATGTAAACCGATTGCATCAATCATATGACCAAGAAAAGTAATACATTCAGCAGCAAATATACATTTTGAAACATTCAGGCGAAATCCCATATTATTTAATTTATGCAGAACTTCATAGAGACATTTTTCATGCTCGGCTTTATTCCGTCCCATAATTGCAATATCATCCAAAAGACAAGCAACACCCTCCATATCTGCAAAAGCTGTAGACCTGCTGAAAAATTGCTGGTGCTGCATTTACACCAAATGCTAGTCGATTCATTTTCATTAATCCAATTGGCGTATTTAGTGTTAAAAGCATAGCTGTCTTATCATCTACTTTCAACTGGGTATAAGCCTGTTTCAAATCCAACTTACTGAAAATACAACCACCACTTAATTTAGCGAAAGCTTCAATGGATTTAGGCAGTGGAAATGAATCAACATTGGTTGCTGCATTAACTGTTGCTCTATAGTTACCACATATACGCAGAGTACCATCTTCTTTCTTAACAATTCGCAATGGGGTTGCCCAATTCGAATAATTCACTGGAGTGAGGATACCCTGATTGACCATCTTATGCAACTTTTCATTAACTAATTGTTTCATTAGGAATGGTATGGGTCGCCCTTTCATGAATCTTGGTACCGCATCAGCATGTACATGTAAGGACACTTGTGGACCTTTATACTCTCCAAGGCCATCAGCAAACAAGCCAGGAAAGTCAGAGACTAATTTCGATATCTGATCTTTGGACCAATTGAGACCAGCAATCTCAATATTCAGCATGTGAAACCAATTACGTCCCAAAAGACTTGGCCCATTGCCCGATACCACTATCAAATCACATTGGGCTTCTTTTCCATCCAATTTTACATGTACATTTATCAGACCAAGTACTTTTAATGCCTCCCGGGTCCATGTCACAAGTTTTATATTGGTGGACCTTAATGGTGGAGGAATGGACCACAGTTTCCTATAAGCACTTTCAGATATAATACTTCTTGGTGCTCCAGAATCAATTTCCATGACTAATTTAGCACCATCTATGATAATGTCTGCTGTTATCGGTGGTTGATAAGTTTCAGAGCAGGCATATATTCCCATCATAGCTTCATTATTCCATGTTATCTTCTGACTACAGTTCTCCAGCTTAGATATCTCATTCAATTTTCCAGATCTTTTAGTATAAGCAGCTACAATGTGTCCAAATTTCTTACAGTAGTAACATCGAGCTTTCATAAACTGACATTTTTCTCCGGCTTTATGTACACGATCACAATGTTGGCGCTCATTTGCTCGTATTTTACCAATCTCCATAGGTTCATTCATGTGATCTGGGGTTGGTTTGATGATATCAGTATTAGGATATAGATCAGGGAATGTAGCTTGGAAATTAAGGCACATCTGCAATGCTGACTCATAAGTGAGATTTTGAGTTTTTAATAATTCTCTTTTTAAGTGATCATCACATAATCCTAATACCAATCGGTCTATCAGTTGACGTTTTAAATAATAAAAATTGCATGCATTTAATTAAAATTGCATGCATTGCATGTAACACCCACACGTGTGGGTATGTATCGTCGAAACAAAATCTTGCACGCTTTCGCCTTGTAATTGTTGATGTTTGTGGAATTTTCCTGCTTCCAGTATTTCGTTAACCTTAGGATCATAAAACTGATCTAAAATATGTAGAATTTCTTTAAATTCCACATTGCTTGGCCGGTTTGGAATCAGAAGCGATGCAATCAATGAAAATGTCTGTTTTCCACATTGAGACAAAAATACAGAACGTGCTTTGTCGATGTTGTCTTTGTTATAACCGGTGGCATCGAGAGCACACAATAATTGTTCTTTGTAATCACTCCACTTATCAGTTTTAGGGTTAAATTCTCCAGGAAATGCTATGTTCGCAATTTTTGACTCCATTTTCCTCACAATTACATTAATTTTCTGCAGTCGCCAATAAAAGAAACTACATGTTAACTCTTAAGAGCGTGTACACCTTGCGCGCAAAGTCAACTATAGGTATTTCTTCGTTAATTTCACGCACACATAAGCGACCAAAGCTGTGTGCGTAGAGCTGCCGCGTCGGCTCGCTATACAATCGGCTCAAACAACTTTGATCCGTGCGCTTCAAATATTCAATTGAAATGTAACTGTAATATAATATCATAAAAATATTTTATTTGCATTATAAGTAGACAAATATTACTCTGCAAGCAAAGAATAATACAAATTTTGGATACTAATCATATTTTCGTTATTATTACATTGTTAAGTTGCATTCAAATCAGTGTTCAATCAGTAGACACTACGGACGTTTTATTAATCATTTCGTGTTCGAACACATAAATAGTGTTAGGGGCCTTACAACCCCTTACAATTACGAAATATATTTAATTTTATATTACAATACATAACATAATTTAGCCTCGGAATTACATCCCATTATATTACCTGTAACATAATTTATACTCACTACAAAATCATTGTAGGTAATAAAAATAATTAAATATTTTACTACCAAAGTACTAAGATGTGGTAATCGCATTCCGCGCGTGGCTATTTTTACTACGCGCGGCATAATCGACTGCAGCCAGGCCGGAGCGACGAGCGATACGTCCTCCCTCTAGAAGGCCTTGCGGCGGTCTGATTTGATCCACGTCGGACAGCGTGTTTTATAGTGGTTTTTAAAATATTTGTAGAAAACATGAAAACTAATTTTGTTGAAATATAAAAATGGTAATTTATTGATAAGATGTTCTTCTATTGTAATATGCAATTGCTATAAAAAAATATGTACGATAAGTTGGTGAAAAAAAATATGTTCTTGACGAGAGTTTCTGAATAATTTCGCATTGTTTAAATTTTTATTTGTCAGGAACTAAACACAAAAAGATTATTTTTCTCAGCAAAATCCCTCCATAAGGGTCTTATTAGTCTGATAATATTTTTATTTTCATCTTATATTTAGTGGTTTCGGATATCTTAAGCTTCTAAATTGCCATTTAAAGCCTAAATGACGAAACTTGTGTTCAGTAATCCGTATAGTACTCACAAATTATCCATCAATCTATAATGTTTTTCACCAAAATCCCTAGATGACAACCTTTTCTAAAATTCGTAATAATTATTTTTCCTTTAAATTATTTATTGGTGGCTATTAACTCATTTGAAAAGTCCTGTTTTTAAGCCAAAAAGCGCGTGCAGGGTATAAACGCTCATAAGCAACAAACTGATTTATTAACCAACTATTAGCAAATTACCCACATTAGCATTAATAATTTTAACAAATATATGACAAGATTAATGAGTCATTATAAAGTGACTTGTGGGGTTTTTATAGGAAACTCCAATGAGTGATATGAGAAGAAACAATTAATTTAAGTATTGAATGCTCTAATACTCACATACCACTTAAATATTATGTTACATTTGACTAAAAAAGACCTGCTTTATTGTATTGTGCCAGGGGGACTTGCATAGTTATGTGCAACTTAATATTTAGTCAAGCAATAAAATATTCGAATACTACTTGTGATCACATTACTAATATAATTATGAAGTGTTCTATAAAAAGCTATATATTAGGTATTAACAATTAGGTAACAAGTTAAATACTGTTTATTATCCTTTTAACTTGTAGATAATTATAATCCAGTTATTTAAGGTGAAGGATTTCTAAGTTTATATCAATCTAGAAATTATAGAACTAGTAGTAAGTAAATTGGTTAATAAAGTGAACGATTACTGTATTATTTTCAATCGTTTATTTCTTCAGCTGTTGTAATTTAGGTCATACGTATTTTGTTCAAGGACAGCGTTAATGCTAAGATAACTTTTCCTAGTAAACCCATAAGCTCAGATGTGTAATACTGTATTTTGTGTTTTCCTTTGTGATTTAATCTTTTGCACAAATAACACCATACAAATGCAACATACCTGGGCCGCGGAACAAAGGCCTAGCACGGCACCCATTACGATTCACAAAACACTAACGGCTAACAAGTCTGTTGAGCAAACTTAATATCCACAATTTGTAACTAAAAATATTGCAATTTACTTATCTATTTCAGGAGAAAATCAATACTTTGCGTGAAAAACAACCTTTTATCATTGAAAACAACTATGATTCAGCGACTAAGGAATTAATGTCAAACACAGGATAACAAGTGAAATGTCAATATTGTTTACTTTGTCTATTCCTACGAAAAAAATTTTTTTGAGCTGTTGAAGTTTTTATTCTAACTTATTTATAAATATTCTGTAGTTGTATAAAAATATAGAAAATGTGTATATAATTTGTAAATATACACATTTAGTATCCGTCATCATAGCCGGAAAGGCGGGCGGGATTAACCCAGATCAGTACCGCCACGCTCCTGCTCCATGCCTCTGGCGTTGAGCCCTCGAGGAGAACGGAATTGAAGAGCCTTTGAAGGACTTTTGGCCTTTGAAGGCGTTTCGTCCGCTTTCAGAAGTTCTGAAATTATTTTGGGTGTTATTTATTTTAAGTTGCTTCAGGACCGTCTCGATCTCTCATAGGCTAATGTCCGGGATATCATCGCTAAAGTTTCGAATCAATTCAACCCTCGGGTCTTGGGCCGAGCTAACAGCAGGTTCGGCAAACGAGGTGTAAAACTATCTGTAGAATCTCTCGATCTTCCTTAGTACCTCTGCCCTCGTCGACACTACGCGGCCTCTGTCCGTCTTCAAACTAGTCTCTTGCAAACACTTTGGAGCCTCCGTTCCACTTAATTATCTCTTTACTGCTCATAGTATTGTGAGCACGTACATCGTGCCGCAAGGAATTCCAGATCCGCCGAACGGGAGACTACAGCACCATAGATCGACGTTTGGCCATGAGGTCAAGAGTATGGATCGAGAATTTTTGTGGTCTATCGCTACGGCGAAGTCTAAAATACTTAAATCCCACCATATGGACAGCTTCTACCAAACTACTTCACTTTTGACAATCAAAGCGATTTGTTAGTTCAAGTTGAAAGCTCTCGGGGTTTTGGATATGGGCGCGTAAGGTCGGAGCGTTGACTTCATCAAGCGACGCCTTTCTAATTGGACATTGATATTCAATGTGCCCCTAACCATTCGGTGATCACTGCCAGTTTTCACCCTGTTGGTCACAGAGACATCATTGCACATCCGTCTATTCCGTCCCGTCCCGAAAAGTGTCGCCATTGAGGGGGTATTTGTCTTTTCTGACCACGCTTGGTAGGCGTGTTGCCAAGCGCAGTATGGGATTCGCGTTAATGACGCTGCTGCCCGTCATTAACCGGGGAAAGGAAAAACTATTTGTGGGTAGAGGATATTAGAGGAAAGGAGAGTATGGCCTGTAGGAGTGGATGCTGCAGTTACCAAAGGGAAGTTTAAGTGACTGCAGTAGCTCGGGGGCCGAGGTCGCGTACTCCTAGTACCTATACTAAGACAGGCCATGGTCAGTAGATAAGAGCATCCCTGACCACGCTATAAATACAATGCAATTAAATTTTTTGGAAAGAAACGCGAAAACTTTTATGGTTTTTTAAAGATCGTCGAGTTTAGGTGGTAACTATATCGTTTTGGCTAAAATAATATTTTAATCACTTGCGTACCATAGCACCTTCAAAAATAAAAGAATGTATGTTATTATTTTAGAAAAAAAACTATGTAGTTGCCACATAAATAGGTCAATGGAAAAAAAAATCGTCGCTTTTCTTGAAAAAAATTTACTTGCATTGTGTATGAAGTCACTTAATACCCTGTAGATCTACATGGTGCTATAGAGTATAACCTTTTAGTATGAAGAAAAACAACTGGGGTGAGACAACGGGCATAGTTTGCTTCTTAAATATTATTTTAGACTTCTGCCCCACCCTGAGCCCATGGCTGGCTACGCCCATGCTAAATGGGCACCGTCTTTGTGAAAAAAATCTAGTCGTGCACCGCAGTTATCAGTGTCTACTTGTGTTTAAGTGTTAAGCAATGATTAAAGAATATAACATTGGTGTTAAGTAGATATTTCGATAACTTTTGGCGCGCGATGTCTTTTCGGTATTCGAATATTGGATACACTGAAATGGTGAGAACTTTGGCACTGTGTGGTGATAATGTATCATTGGCATGCAGGACATTTAGCAACAGGCACGCCACCGTGTAGTGTCCGACAGTATCTCGATGCTGAGTTCGGAGAGCGCTGGATAGGTCGCGTCGAACCTGTGCAATGGCCTCCTAGGTCACCTGACTTGACGCCTCTTGACTTTTTTTGTGGGGACGCGACGTAATAAATCTCTGGTATACTTCAGTGAAAGTACTAATGTGGAGGAACTAAAAAGTAGAATAGTGGCAGCCTTCCTAAAAGTGAAGAGTGACACCGAAGTTTTACATAAATTACGTGAACAATTACGCAAATGTGCATCAAAGTGTATCAAGGTGGTGGACATTTCGAACATATTTTAAAAAGAAATCGCCGCATGAGTGCCATGTAACACGTAAGTTAATTTTATTGTATTTTTTTGTGTTGTGATTCCCAATCCAGTCTTCGTTGATTAGATATTGCGTTATCTTATTCATTACTTATGCAAAATAAATGACACCCGTATCCCGCCCGCCTGTAGGAACTAAGTTTAGCGGAAGTGAAATTAATAATATTTTATAGCCGATTCATGCAAAATATTGTCTTATGTTGGGTTCGTACTAGATATGGGTCGTTCGCGATTGAACGGGTCAAATAAACCAGCTCGCAAGAACCACGCGATCGATTCGATCTTTATGTACAATAAAACTCGTTCATTCGATCGATCGCGATAGGAGAATCGCGTCGGTTCAAACGAACCGAGAACCGAAAACCGAGAGCCGAGAGCCGAGAACCAAAACCCGTGAACAACGGTTCGCGAGCCGTTAACGTCCTGTGAAGTGCGACCCGACCCGAGTCGAGCCGAATCAAGCCAAACAAACGTTCGGATATCATCGGTTTTAGAGACGAATACAGACACTAAATCGTTAGAATGTAAATGACAAGGTTAATATATGCTTTGAGTAGTAGGCTTTAAAGTTTATTTTGCGTTACAATTTTATAGTTTTGTCTTTTTGAGTAAGTTGAAGTTAGTTACGTCTTGATTTATGATTACTTGCGAATTGCGTTTGAAAATATTGTCATCAAGTAATAACTCCTTTTTGTTCGTTTTTCGTAATTAGTATCCCATTGTCCTAATATTTTGCCTATTACGTTTGTTGTAAAATTGTTTTTCACGTGTTTCAGTTGTATAAGTGATATTTTAGTGTAAAATAATAGGTAATATGAACTTTAAAACGTGTTTACCTACCTATACTTCTACTAAGGACCTATTCATTTATATCAATGACTTAAACGGAACCAATCGTTTGATTGATCGAGTCATTTGAACCGGTTCATTTCATAGTTGGATCAGTATTGATACGGGTCTTAAAAATTGAACGAATTGCACATTGCTACTATGTAGTGATTAGAAAGTGCAACATCGGCCACATACGTGCCACTATCAAAAATTACGCCCTTGAAACGATTCAGAAGTACTAGTTGTTTGATGCCCTTATTATGTCTTTAGATTGTTGGCCAGAACTAAGGCCAGAACTATCGTATCTCTGTCCCCAAGGATAGGCTTGTTTCTTTCAATGCTCTCTAAACATACTACATATTAGAAGTTACCTCAATTTTCCGGATATAATCTACTATAGTTGGGTATTAAAGAAGTTTTATAGTGGTCCGGAGCATCAATAGACTTCATGGAGGAGGAATTGGAAATGGCCAACTCCGTCTTATGACACCCACTGAGCAGTACTTCCACGTCGCCTTCGAGGGTTTCGGGGAATAAAATCGCAGTACCTAGTACTGCTTTCCAAAATGTGGACTGTATTTGCTGGTTCGTTATAGTACAACAGGAACTTCGACGAGTGCGTGCCGTCCCACAACAGACCTTCACGAACGCAGGACCTCTGCGCTAGCGACCCGTAAATACGCTGTCGATCCTTGGTGAAGTCCGAAACGAGTTCGGACTTAAGGCGGATTCGCGCGCAGATCTCGCTCGGAGCGAGATCTTTCAAAAGGACTACCTACCGGAACCCGCAGACGGCCCGCCCATCCGTCATGGGGAGGCCGGCTGACGGGGGAAGCAACGTGCAACTGGAGAGGCTCGGGCCTAAGTGAGGCGCAGGCGAGGTCTGACAATACCCTAACCGCTTCGGAATGTGCTATAGCTGAGTAGAAGAAGCGGTGCAAGAAACTTTCAGCATCACCTTCTATGGACCTCGACCGCTACCGGGCGAAAAGCCAACATAAATAAAATAAATAAATAACACCCAACAGTCACATACATAGTCCTGACCCCACACTAAGATCGAGTCTTGTGTCGTGGGTATCAGGAACTACGAGAGACTTTTCGGTCTCACAACACCCAGACCCGGAAGAAATATTTGTGGGCAGCACAAACATTTCTCTCGGTGCGGGGATCGAACCCGCGGCCTCTCGCTTCACAGGCGGCGTCTAACCAACTGCGCCACGGAGGCTGTCAACGCCAACATAACGCGGTGTTCCCAGGCGGTCACCGATCCAAGTACTGACCGCGCCCGACGTTGCTTGACTTCGGTGATCGGACGAGAACCAGAAATTGTGACGTCACAGCGCTCACAGCTGAGCATCGGGTGCGCGCCCGGGCGGCGCTGATTCGGACAATCCCCGCCCGCTGTCACTAATTTCGCAGTTCGTGCGGGGCGGAGCGGGTAGCCGCAGAGGCGCCGACATACTGAACTGCGGGCGCTGTGACGTCACAATTTCCGGTCAACCCTTTTCTAAATACAGGGTATATCAAGACTGCTACCGAAAACGAAGCCGGGTGGTAGTTTAAGCGACTTCAGACACAATGCAACAGAAAAAGTTGCAAAAAAAAGCGACAATTTTTTTTTGTTATTTTTTTCCTATGGCCATATTTGGGTGGTAAATACATTTTTTCCTAAAATAATAGTATATACCCTTTTATTTATAAATACTCTAAGGTATAAAAGAGTTTAAATTATTATTTAAGCAAAAACTATTGATTTACCACCCAAAAATAACGATATTTAAAAAATCATAAAAAAAAATTGTCGCGTTTCTAGGCGAAATTTTTAATTGCATTGTGTTTGTAGCCACTAAAACTAACACCCGGCTTCGTTTTCGGTAGCAGTCTTGAGATACCCGGTATACAACGTGTAACAGGATTAATTCACAACCTCAGACACCCCAACTTTAAAATATTATTGCATAGTTTATGCTTTGAAATCGTACTACCATAATTACAAAATCTTTTATTTATGAAATTAGTTATACCAAATGTAGGCACTTTACATGGTTACCTTACGAGTTATAAATAAGAGTGCACTACTACACACGCTCGCGGACACGCACACATGTACACAAGACCCATTCACACGAGTACCTAACGCCGAACACTGCGCCGCGCGCGCCGGCAGAAACAGCTGACAATAAACGAAATACAAATTACGTACGTAACTGATTACTGGGTGGTTCGGTAAACAAATTATTATTAATTTAATATTTAAGCATAACATTTGTGTTTTAGCTATAAACTTTACTTACTAGATATAATGCGTACGAACTAGCAATGTGCAATTCGTTAAATTTTTAAGACCCGGATCAATACTGATCCAACTATGAAATGAACCGGTTCAAATGACTCGTTCAATCGAACGATTGGTTCCGTTTAAGTCATTGATATAAATGAATAGGCCCTTAGTAGAAGTATAGGTAGGTAAACACGTTTTAAAATTCATATTACCTATTATTTTACACAAAAATATCACTTTTACAACTGAAACACGTGAAAAACAATTTTACAACAAACGTAATAGGCAAAATATTAGGACAATGGGATACTAATTACGAAAAACGAACAAAAAGGAGTTATTACTTGATGACAATATTTTCAAACGCAATTCGCAAGTAATCATAAATCAAGACGTAACTAACTTCAACTCACTCAAAAAGACAAAATATAAAATTGTAACGCAAAATAAACTTTAAAGCCTACCACTCAAAGCATATATTAACCTTGTCATTTACATTCTAACGATTTAGTGTCTGTATTCGTCTCTAAAACCGATGATATCCGAACGTTTGTTTGGCTTGATTCGGCTCGACTCGGGTCGGGTCGCACTTCACAGGACGTTAACGGCTCGCGAACCGTTGTTCACGGGTTTTGGTTCTCGGCTCTCGGCTCTCGGTTTTCGGTTCTCGGTTCGTTTGAACCGACGCGATTCTCCTATCGCGATCGATCGAATGAACGAGTTTTATTGTACATAAAGATCGAATCGATCGCGTGGTTCTTGCGAGCTGGTTTATTTGACCCGTTCAATCGCGAACGACCCATATTTACTAATTACTCGTCAGTGAGCCATACTTGTTCTTTGCGAATGCGCGTGCGTTGCTCACAACACATTACGAATTACGATAGCATTTTATGTTCATGATGTCGCGGTTTACAGCTGTGGAATACACTGATATGATTTGTTTGAAGGTCTATTTAGTGGCAGTAATATTTTACGCGACGTGCTATTTTCATCCCCCTGCGCAAAAATAAGACTGAATTTGTGTACTAATTGTAAGTGGCATCGTCGCTCCCAACCCAATGAAGCAATTTGGACTTACATAATTTGTGTAAAAGGTGACTTGAATAAGAGCGTTTTCAGTAGTTATTCTACGAATACAATTATTATGCCTAAAAACTACAAAGGATTCATCGCGCCAAATCAATTTAAAGCCATTTGCGACGCGACGCGGCGACGAAAAATGCGGCGTTGCCGCTCTTATGTCTAGGTCAACTGAGGGCAGTAGGTAACTTATAAAGCGTGTTGTATTTAAACCAAATTATTTTATTATTTAGTTTGTTTGAAAATATCATTTTTTCAATTTTAATGTGATTTAAAATCTAATCATTTTAATTTGTTTTAATTGACGTTATTTAATGACGTTGTAATTTAAAGCAATTATAACACCGACACTTTGTATATATAGAGGGAGCGCTGGTACTTCAAAAACGTAGATAAAAATGGTGGTGCCGGGCCACCTTTTTCTGCCCTCCTATTGGCTAATATTTGAACAGGTTGTGCAACATACATAAATTAGTTGAAAAAAAAATTAAAAATAAACAGTATAGGGCTATTTAATTTCAGTCAAACTCGTTTTAAAAGGATAATAGCGAAATATAATTTCGGTTTTCAAAGGAATTCATAACAATTGATTGCTAAATAATTTATTCAATTTTCACTAATATAGTAGCGCTACCAACATTACGAACAAGAAAATATCTACGGTTTTCAAACCGCGAATGTATGACAGCGCTCCCTCTTATAAATACTCTAAGGTGCCCATATAAAATTTTGTAATTGTTTCAATTTATTTAGTTAATTTATGTTCAGGAATTTGACTATATGAAAAAAAATATAATAGGGTATTAGGACTATGATGAAAATATTAAACATTTTGTTACTAGACTAACTGTAAATATTTTTTTAAACCAAATTAACTTATAAAGTATTTAAAACAATGTCGGATTGTCTTAAGAAATCATTTTAAAATTAAATAAATTTTCGAGCTTGACCACGTGACTAAAAACGCACGCCATTGGTTGCATTTAGAGTGACGTCACTTTCTTGTTGTTAGTCAATTTTTAGAACATTCTATGAGCGTTTTCCTTTGTTTTCGCAGTAATTTCTGAAATATTGATCCTATTGCGCCGCTAAGGGCACACTGCGAACTTAACCTGCAATAATTGTACGATGGAAACTAAAATATAAAAGCTGACAGTGGAAACTTCGCAAAAATGGACGCGATAGTGGTCGGACTATTTTTTTTAAAACAACCCTGACTTTTACGCTGCTCAATTAAATTATTAATGTCAAACCTTATAAACATACATATGTAAATATAACTATTATATAGTTAGATTATAAACTAAAGCATTTTCGAGTGGTAGGTCTCTCATATTTGAGAGGCCGCCTGAGAATGTCGCAATGTCTATTTCTCCCGCCAAATAGCATTTGAAATGCATTGTTGTGTTTCGGATTGAAGGATATTGTAGCCAGAATAACTACTGAACATATTGAGACTTAACATCTTATGTCTCAGGATAGCGAGCGCAATTGAATGCCAAGCATTGCTTTGTATTTCAGGGTGTAGTTTGGATTTTGCTACTGTTCATGAGCGGTCGCATCGGTTACCATCAGGCGAACGGCACGTTTGTCTCGCTATTTAATTCAATAAAACAAAAAAAAAAACTAAGCTAACAATGTATGAAAAATACAAGTAATTATTGTATTCCGCTATTATATCATTCCATTATTAAACGAGCGAGTTTTAACCACTTTACCCGAATCTTGGTGTTCTTTGGAATGCTCACGAACATTTTATCCGGTGTTTTAGTAGATGTATTCGTGCATTTTGAGACTACACACCTGTATTAAAGGATGGCAATAATTTTCTTAACTTTTGAGGGAGCGGCTCTGAAGTATTTACAAATGAAACAGCGACGACAACGGTTCAAAGTGTAATGAATTTTCAAAAATGATACTTATAACGAAGCGCCTGCAGGAATTATCATAATATGCTTATTTGTTTCATTGATATTAATAATATACTTAGAGTATTTATATATAGAGGGAGCGCTGTCATACATTCGCGATTTGAAAAACGTAGATATTTTCTTGTTCGTAATGTTGGTAGCGCACCTATATTAGTAAAAATTGAATTAATTATTTAGCTATAAATTGCTATAAATTCCTTTATTAGCCGAAATTATATTTAGCTATTATCCTTTTAAAACGAGTTTAAGTGGAATTAAATATACCTAAACTACTTATTTTTATATTTTTATAAGGTGGCCCGGCACCACCATTTTTATCTACGTTTTTGAAGTACCAGCGCTCCCTCTATATACTATATATACTCTAAGATAATATACTAGAGTGTAATTATTATAAAGAATTAACTTAAACTATAAAATTAATGAAAGAGATGCCGCAACAACACCATTTTTATGGCATTTTTAGCTGTAACAGTATGTAAAATGTACTCTGTGGCTGTAACCTAATCAAAGTTATTCTTGCTATTGAATAAATTGCAAGAAAGTGACGTATTAATATCACGTGACCTACACATATCGCGTCTATAGCGTTTTGGCGGTTTTATTTATAATTCAAACTTCAATCACGATTTTTATTGAAAATATAGCAGTTAACAAAGAAATAATCAAATTGCAAGTGTATTATGGTAAAATGAACAATTTGAGATACTTTCGAAAAAACTGTCAAATACCCTATTGATGCGTGAATATTTTTTTGTTGCTAACCATACTTTTCGTGTGATATTTGACAACTAAAGGTCATTGACGTTCCTATTCTTAATTGAAACCATGTCAATTTGAAACGCATTATACGCGATATAGGTCTGGAATTTTGTATAAAGATTTCTGTGCTCGGCGTTGAGCACCCGTTTGTTAAAACACTTGGTTCAATTTCAGAGTGATCAAAATACAGAATGGCACGGCAGATGTCGTAGCACTCTGTGCACGTGGCTTGGCCAAGGACACTACAATGCTCAGCCGTTATGCCACTGGTTAAAAATCGCGCTGTAACCTCTAGGTTCAATAAAAATCGGGTGAATAAAAATACATAAATAGTCTATGAACTTTTATGGGTTTGATAAATATTTTCATTACATTGCATTTTCGAAAAAATATGTATAAAGTGCGTGGTAGCCTGTTGGTAAACGGACTAGCCGCGACTGCCAACATCTTCACGGTGGTCGCGGGTTCGAATCCCAGGGCACACCTCTGACTTTTCGGAGTCAGGTGTGTATTGACAGTCAATCACCACGCACTAAAACGGTGAAGGAAAACATCGTGAGGAAACCTGCATACCATAGCGATTTATAAAAAAATCTATGGTATGTAAGTCCGCCAACCCGCACTAGGCCAGCGTGGTGGACTATATGGCCTAATCATTCTCAATCGTACTGTCGATTGTAGAGGAGGCCCGTGCCCTGCAGTGGGACGTATATGGGCTGGTACAGATTGCTACCATATCGCTACGCCCACAGACCAATAAGAAAGCAACAGCTACGCCGTAGACGAACCACCGTGAAATACTAAACTGGATTACGCGATAAATTGCAGAGGTTAAATATTCGAAAATAAATGATACATCATTTTCAAACGTCAAAATAAATACGAAGATATGAAATAATTTAAAAAAATATAAAGATTTCTACGCCAAAATAAATACAAAAAGGAGAATTCCCATTCATAGTATCGGTAAAAAATATCATTGATCGCGATATTGATACTGTTTAAAAATAATTATGCAATTTTTTTATGCTTTGGCATTTTCACATTTTCCTATTTTATTACGGGGCGACAGATTGAAAAAAAAAAATGGTTGCCTGTAAAGTCGGTTTTACGGGCGAAGATTTTACGTGACAACGTCTTTTTCTCGGTAGAATATTTATTGATATGAATATAATTAAATTGCACAATAGGAACAAGGAATTGAATGAAAATAAGAATTGCACAAATTTTAACTATAGAAATATATTTTGTTTACTAAAACATTGTACATGTAATGACGAATCTAAGCACTCCATATTTTCACTACAGACACAGCTGACGATACTTTAACCACACGTGTGAACTTGTATTGTGACGCTTTCTTGTTTTTCCAACGCCAAGAACGTTCGAGAAAGACAAAGACAGAGACACAAGCATGCGCCGATTCAATGCGCCTAATTCTCTAGTGCTGCGCGCGCGGCAGACCGATCATAGTTGAGTGGGAGACAGACGCAAGGCATTCGGCGGGCCTCTCTCTCGTTCGGTGACTCATCGTAACGTTACCGGGCGTTACACTTTTTCATAAGTGACTCCCAGCCGCAACCTAATTTAAGACGTTGTCACGTCAATAAATTTTTTGGAGGTAAAATATTTTTTTTTGTGGGGGTAATTTTTTGCGTAATTTGGGATTTCTGGCGGGGTCAATTTGTAGCCCTCACCAAGACGGTTCCGAGGATACCAAACTCGGTGGGTCTACGATCTATATTGGCCGAGATAGGATTGGGGGGGTGAGGTAAATTTTCGGGGTGGGGGTAAGGGAGGGGGGGGGAGGAAGGTTTCGTGGGGAGGCTAACTTAAATTAATTGTTTTGGAGGTAAAATATTTTTTTTTGGGGGGGTAATTTTTTGCGTAATTTGGGATTTCTGGCGGGGTCAATTTGTAGCCCTCACCAAGACGGTTCCGAGGATACCAAACTCGGTGGGTCTACGACCTATGTTGGCCGAGATAGGATTGGGGGGGGTGAGGTAAATTTTCGGGGTGGGGGTAGGGGAGGGGGGGGGGTAGGTTTCGTGGGGAGGCTAATAGGCACTATTTCGGAATAAGGGTGGGGGAAGGCAGGGGGGGGGCTATGGGACAATTTTGGAAAAAGTGGGTGAAACTGAAAAATAATTCTCTAGTGCTGCGCGCGCACCGTTACGTTACCGGGCGTTACACTTTTTCATAAGTGACTCCCAGCCGCAACCTAATTTAAGACGTTGTCACGTCAAAAGTAATTATCAATAAAGGAGAATGCCCATTGTACTATGAAACTTAGAATCGGTGCGAAGATTGTTGTCCATCGATGAAACCCACAATAAAACCTATTTTTTTGTGTCGGGAAAAAAATATATTTTCAATAAATTGCAACATGATTTAGATCCAGGCCCGGAGTTCTTGGAGAATATATATAAGATATAATATCTGTTAGTAAGACATAAAAAAATCTGTTTAGATTGAAGAAGGTAATGTATGAATTGGCAAGCTCTTCGGGGCCGGAACCATTGTCTCACTAGAGATCGACGTCAAATGATAGCTTTTCCGTTGCGTTTCGTTCGGTGAGCGAGATTACAGGACGTCCAATACCCCTTACATCTTTCCATCCTTCTTCTTTCCTGCTTCTTTCTCGATTTGATGGGCTAGCAACACATCTATGACACAAGCGTTGTCGATGTTCATGGGCGGCAATGATCGCTTACCATAGTCCAGGTCAGCTGGACCTGTTTACTCGTTTATTGGATCTATTGTCATACCTAGCTTAGGTTGCATCCGAACATGAATCATCCATTCATCCCATATAGTATATATAGATTATGTTTAATGTCTTGTAAGTTGTTATTTGAATAAAATGTAACAATAGCATCGGGAATTTTATGAAAATAATTTAGGGTATGTTTCTTTTGAATGTTCTTAATATTATTGCTAAGTGATTGGGTGTCGGTGTCGTTTTCAACGGTTCCAGCGAACTGTGCAAAGTTTCTATAACGCCATGGGTATCATTTCACTTATTTCTTCATTACAGGAACAGTGAAAATAAGTCTGAGGCGCAGCGCCTCTTAATTTTTGGCGCCCGGGCGGCTGCCCGAGAGCGTGCTTCTCTATCGTGTCACAGCTCTGCAAAAATTATTAGTGCTCGGTCAGAGGTATTTATAATCCTTAGAATGTTCAAGGTTTAAATAAATAATGGGACTGCGTTTCTAATAATCGAAATATATTTTTTTAAGACACACAAAATTCATACTAAACTTATTGAGGTATAATATTTCAGGCAAATAGTCTACTTGAAGTAGCACGTAATAAAATAATAACATTTTTTTCTCATAAAGATTTCATACTATAACAGTATTTTATTGAGTAGGAAGGTTACACACTTAGGCTTCGCAGATAAATTTCTTTCACTATGAAATGCATCACATAATAGTACATACACTATAGAGAGCTCAATGTTATAAGGCTGTTTGTTTTGTGATGATCATAAATAACATTTCTGTTTTATAATTACACTCTGTTTTATTACGATTCAAGTATTTTCTCTTTTAACATTTCAACATAAACATGTAATTGATATATTTGTAACATTTATACTCCGTTAAATAAAATATTTGGAACACATTCTGGACCTTTTCGCGTTACATACAATTGATATAAAATAATATTGTCTAATCTATGACAAATTCATTGCATTACAATTTGCTCACATATGCCATACTGTAAAACATAATTTAGATAAAATAAATACGATTATTTATATCACAGTAGAATAACTGCCAGCGGGCTTGTATCATTAATTTTCATTTATCAACAATTCGTGTATGTTGTTTAAGATCGTTTGTTAGCCAAATAAAAATATAATTATCGTCTCACAACGTAACAGGTTTGTGCTGACAGCTTTCACAAAAACTGCTGTGATATTGACAACTAAAAGGATAAATTCCATACAACTAGACAACTATCCGAAAGTTAAAACAACATATTTTGATCATAATAACACTACTGGTAACCATATTAACCGACATAATCGATAATTATCCGGCTCTAATACAATACTAACATGATATTTTCTCATAACATTAAATTTACTTCATATACATGATGACAGAATGAGAGGAAAACAGCACAAGTCTAAAAGAACAGGAAATTAGCTTATTACAAGTATAACTGAATAAACAATATAAGATCGTGTAAGTATATTACAGGAAGGGCTGGTACATTAAATCATACGTTCATATTTATAAAATAAAATCTTATTAGGAATTATAATAAATTCACACTGATCGTGGAAAAAAAGATAAACGTAGCATTATTTTAAAATCGCTAAATCTAAAATAATGTAACTTTAATTTAGGATAAGAATTATGAATATAATGATCGTACTTGTAAATAAAATGCGTTTCCGCCACTCTCAGTGTTGTACAATAACCATATTTTAAAGGGTTTGGCAAAATCGCTCTTGTAAATAAATCATAATATATGTATTACTAAAAAGTGCTTACAGTGATAAGTCGGTACATACTACGAAACGGGAGACATATTTTCTATAAATATTGCCCACATTAATTCACAAATTACTTTAAGAATTACTTCGGTTAATATGTCGAAAACACAATTGAATACAACATTTAAGAAGAACGGAGATTACATAATGGAAATACAATTTAGCACAAGTAGTATTATTCTTAAAACAATAGAAAATAAGAGTTGAAAGCTCTTACATTCATCGATGGCTTATACATGTTCAAGTAAATGTTACGCTACCCAACTATAAGGGATACAATTTGGATATTACACTCATTAATTATGTTATTCGTAAATTTAAACTCGTTACGTATATAACAAGGGATAACATTGTAACACGGTATGTGCACTTCAACTTTGACAATAACCTATCCATTTATGAACCGTATATTTACATGCGTGGACACTATCGTACAGTAGTATTTGTGAAGTAAATCAGGAAAAAATTACAAACTATATAATATACAATCGTAGAAAAGTAACAGTGTTTCATATTTTATGACACGATTAAAACTCCTGGTGTTTAAGATCACTATATATACATAGTCAATAAGGTGACTGCTTGTATTGTACTTGGCCATATTTTTGGGAGTCTATGTACTGTTGCAGTGAGTCGGCAGACTATCAGTCAGTTGCCGAGTGGCTGTGATCTACTGTAGAATAAAACAAACAATTACACAAATATCTACCATATATACAAACATACTATGTAGATTTCGGAACATGAATATAGAAAATAGTAACATGAAGAAATAAAGTTTAACCAAGGTAAAAATATTTTACTAATTACTTACAAATTATGCACGTAAGTACAACGAAAAGATGCATTAATCAGGAATTGAACTAAATATAAATGAAAATTCTTAAGATAACATAAGCATTTCTCTTTGATAATCTTAAATCAAAACCATACACTCTTCATAGCAGAGGTCGATACGCATGTAATTCAGCTGATGTTACATCGAACCCATATAAGAAATAAGACTTAGAGCTGGACTAGCCGCTAGCGTTCAGTGCCAAGTCGCTCCAACACTACTCCGCAAAGAGTAGTATCAAGTGTGGAGTGTCGTGTACACACACAGCGCACACGAGTCGATGCCGCTCCATGAGTAGTCTATTATTACATGTGTTACCAATGTATTAACCATATTCCCTTTAAGAGATAAATTTACAAAAATATACGTTAGCAGTGTACCAACTGAAATCTCACGACGGGCGCAATTATGCTTTTTGTACTGATATGTGGATTTTGTTTAGTATTATGACTTTGGTGTTGAGTGCATACAAAAATTGAGCAAAATTTAGTTAAATAAATTAGTACATTACTTAAAATATTTACAAAGTTATTAAAAAAATAATAAGATGTCTTTACCTAAAAAAACTAGTATCTACTATAAATTACATAATATAAGAAAAAAACTCTGTGTAAATTTTTACATCTAATAGCTTCAAATATAAAATTGAGATCGGTGTTGTATTTATGTGGGTGTTTTATTATGAAGTTATAAGCCGGTCTGGACTCTGGAGTGAACCGTAACCTGTGACGTTTCCGAATACTTCTGAATACCTGAGGGATTCACCTCCGGATCAGGTACCTGCCTATCACATTATGTTTCTAGCTGTTGAAAATTAACTATCAAGTGTGGGATAACAAAGAACGTATTATTATGCAAATTAAAAATAAACAGAGTACCATGTAGTGGTGTTTATTATACAACGTGAGCAGTCGCCTATCGACGCGTCTAAATGTAACGGTGATTGACAAAGTTATAACAAGTAATTCGTCTGTTTCTCGATTAAAACTTAATTCCTTTATTTGATTAATCGACTTTTGTAATACATTATTTTGTGAGATCAATTAGATGTCACTCCCGGGAGGCAGTTCATTATTGTTCCTTCTGCCGTGTTTTATAAAAATCGTTATAATGTGCGATGTAACATCTATACACAATAATCATACAGAACTGAAGTCAGAAGGCATCGATCTAAACTTGAAGAAAAATCAAAGATTATATTTAGGATTGCCGAGGCGAGCGGCGAATGGTAGGTATTAGGTAATCAAGAATACACAATAATACAATTTGATTGTACCTAACATTATTAAATACTATTATTATGACTCCAACTTAAAATATAACTAACAGCTACTTTTTAAATCTAGGTCGCAGTTATATCTAGATCCTTACAATATGGCAGTTGTCAAATCGCTAGCTGAGTTGTTTTATAATAACTATAGTAATTATTTGGTTCGTGAAGCGCTGAACTGATTGTTTCAAAATATTATTTTCCAATGACAACTTCATGATGTATTATCACAACCATTATTGCAATGAAAACGTATATTTGGTAAAATTGACAGGTACGCTATATAATATTGTTACGATGGCGGGAAGCTATCGTAAGGTGTTCGTAGCACCTGACACATAAACTGGCAAGAGACAAGTGGACTACTTTATCGTGCCTGTAAATATATTTTAAATGTAAATAAATGATTCTAGTATATCAGATCTACTTGGACTCGATATTGTGATGGCGGTGGTCCGGTTAAACACTACGTACATTATGCGATTGAGTATTTATTAATTGTACAGGCACATGAGTAGAACACAGACATTTGTAATGTGCGTTAATTTTGTATAATGTTATCAGCACCGAAACATGGATGTGACAAAGTGAGTTTGTGGGTATTCACGGGCTCTGAGGCTTGCCGCTTGTTAAAAAATATATTTACAAAGGTCCAAAAGAGTTTTCTGGTCTGTAGCGCCGAGTAACGACTACTCAGCATTCTTTCTGTTGGCACAAAATGACGTAGAATGTTCTCATGTGCAAATTTCTCACAGTCAATGCTTACTACATCCTATAAAGATCGTCGGATGAAAAGACGTCGATTTTCAATTGGGAGCACCCAACTTCGTAGTAAATAAATAGTTCGTTGGAAAATATGTTTGGTATATGATTCGGGCTTCAATATAATGACACATTTGTATAAGATCTTTATACAGTACAAGTAAAGTATAACGTTATTTGAACAACAAGCCTGGTAACTATTGGATCAGAAGCACCGCGTTTAAAGACCGATGCGAAACTTAAACGCGTTTATATACGATGTAATTACCCTACATTCATAAACTCGCTTTTATATTATCGTACAAAAGTCTTCGATTAAAACAATCACATTAAGTAACAATAATAATATTCTCATAATCATATGTTTATGTACACATCCAAACATTGCTTTTATTTTTAAATAGTAGATATATAATATATGTTTCATATAATTCACTATATATATAATAATGTATTTACAAATTATAGATTAACAATTAATACTTAAAATATAATATTGCAATTCGCAATCACCTACTCATCCTTTCAGCTCCACGTTACGTTGCCTTTATCACACCCCTTTGCTGTACGTTTCCATCAATCACTTCGGTTTGGGAGGCCACCCAATGACGAGTGGCGGTTACCACTAAGTCCACCGATATTTTCAGTCGTCGATATATAGGCCTTGTTTGCTGTTCATATAAAGCAGGCACTGTGTGTCTGCTCTCTGCGTAGTTAGATCCAGTTCCACCTCATACTGTCCGATGTCCGTTCCGTCGTCGAAGCCTTCGCCGGGTAGAGTGCCCGCTGCTCGCGGCGCTGTGGTGCGGTGCAGCCGCCGGCCGCGAGCGTCGCAGTAGAGTATTGTCTCACTTTTCTCGTAGGACCGCCTTTGTATACGACACAGATATGTTCATAAAAATTTAAATCTAACATACTTTATAGTCTTTTCGTCGAATCTGAGATAACTTATAAGACTAATTCATATATTATTATGTGGTTTTGTTTTATTATCATAAACTAGTAATTCAGTCGATATACAGTATATATGTTCAGTGACCAATATCACCGAAGCAGCTTCGAACGGCATACCTATTGTATGCACTCCGAATTAATTTATTTTAGTATGATGCAAATCATACAACTTGATGACAGTGTGAAAACTTTGAGCTCTGATATTATTACGTAGACGAAGCACATCCGAAAATGTGGACGGAATAAGCCTTTAGAAAAAAAAAAAAACAAAATGAAATTCAACTTTGATAAAATGGACAACGTTAAACCCAGAATATTCGATTGTCTCTAGTCACGTTATTTAAAAATTTAAAAAGGTTTAACAATTTGAAGTATTTAGTGCGCGATGAGTATGAATTCATCGTTTCGCTGAGACTTCCGATGTAAAAAACTACTTATTCTAAATTTACGTATTCAAGTTGCCTACAAATTACATTTTCATTGTGCAATTGATATCTTTACACGTTGGTTTAAGGTAGTGTCGAGCACGGAGCAACCACAGTTTTCACACTGTCAAGCGTCAGTCTAAACTTATGTTTACGCTTACATCCTAATATTCACAGTCTCCGACCAAGAGCGACACATGAACATCACGTGCAATATGCACGTCGTAAAGGCGAATCCACTGCGCTACAAAAATACGTGGGCAATGTCCATATGCAGTCAAAATACGATTACAGTTAAGAGCAAAAATATGTCTCCGTTAATTTTTCACATTTACAATATAGACTTACTAATCATACGTTTATATTAAATAAAACTTCTCATAATAACTTCTCTTAAGGCTAATACATTTCCCATCCGCACACGGAATAGTTCTCGCACACTGCGAATGTTTTATAAAATTCAGTCCGCGTAAATAAGGTTTACTTAACATATTAGTTATGCGTTCATTTGAGATGCACTGCGCGCGTGTAGGCGAGCGAGCGGCGCGTTCGCTAGTCGCCGAAGCGCGTGCACGCCTTCTTCCACTTGCACTGAGTACACCACAGGTCGCGCTGGTCCATGCCGTACACCTTGCGGCACTTCTTGTTGTCGGAGCGCGGCCGCCGCCCGGGGCTGCCCGGCGACCCGCCCGCCGTCAGCCGCATGTGCTTCTGCAACAGAACCGCCATATACTTCTTACTGCATATTAAGCCATCATCCCGATGCATTTGGGATAACACTAGATACATACCGGTGAGTGTGTGGTGGACCAGGAATGCGTCACGGGAATGCTGATTGGCCTCGCAGACCCATTCTGCATGGTAGAGAGCAGTCCTTGCCTGGAAAGTAGAGAATTATTTGCTTACTGACAAATTGTACCCATTGATATCTGGGGGCGCGGCCGAGCCCCCTCCAAGTCGAGCTATAGGCCGTAACATCCTTTTCTCGAAGCAATTCAGACCATTTTCAACCCCCTATAACTTCGTTGTGGCTAAAGCATGAAGCCTGAATTTTCAGTTACTAAGCAGGCATTGTGTAAACACGGTATATTTAAAATTTCATTCAATTTATACCAGTAGTTTAAGAATTATAACTTATCAAACTTTCGTAATTTTGTCACTCACTGACTGACTGACCGATCATCAAAAGTCGAAGGCACTTCTAGCAGACATAGAACCTTCAAATTTAGAATATCATTAGTGTTTAGTGTCTAAAGTAAGGAAAAATTCAAACATTTCATAATATGTGTCTAGTTTTCTAGATAGACCAACTGCGTGAATAACTTTGTAATCCCATATAAATGTATAGGATTACAAAGTTACATTTGCAGTTAATGAATCATTGTACCCGTATATAATGGAATAATAGTTGTAGATAGATATCTATATACATGAGGCATAACAGGAGGGGATATAGAGAGGGAAATGGTGTATTCAGCCCATGAAACTGTACAACATTCCTCTAGAAAAACATGACGAAGAAAAACTTGCAAATAAATAGATTAAATAACTCGAAAATATCAATTACAATGAAAGAAAGAACATTAATAATCAAATCCGCTATATTTGTGATAAATTGATACCTACAAAAATAAGAAAAATCCATAAGACAGAGGCTTTAAGATAAATCGTTAGTGATATTCTAGAAGTAAGAAGTACCGAAAAGGAAAAAAGTAGGACTCTACAAAAAGACGTGAGATCCCATCAAAAACATCCTGTAAAAAAATTCCAAGTCTCGCAGCTCAGGTTTTCTACCGCAAAAAGTTGTGAGATGCATGTAATACCAAGTCGATTAATTTATTTAGTCCTTAAGGGACCTTCTATATAAAGTTATTACGTGAGTTATTACCATATCAATATTAAAAATTCTTTACGTTTTAAATAAATAGATCGACTTGGCCAGCAGCATTATGTATAAATTGTACGATACATTATGTTTTCATGCGATGGCCAAGTCGATCCATTTATTTAAAACGTAAAGAATTTTTAATATTGATATGGTAATAACTAACGTAATAACTTTATATAGAAGGTCCCTTAAGGACTAAATAAATTAATCGACTTGGTATTACATGCATCTCACAACTTTTTGCGGTAGAAAACCTGAGCTGCGAGACTTGGAATTTTTTTACAGGATGTTTTTGATGGGATTTGTTGTTGTAATTGACAATGCTAATAGTGTGGTTGTATGGAGGTGCAAGTATGAAGTCAAGCTGTGGAATTGTTTTCCGTCACGCGTGTTCCCTCCTTCCTATGATATGAGGACCCGAGTCGTTCCGTCGTAGTGCGAAGAGGCATCTCAGCAGGCCGGCATAATTGTATCGAATGCCTTAGGACTGTCCTCTGATGCCATTCGATACTCTGACGGGACAGCATTCGCGTTTACCATCAGGCGCAGTGTTGTCACTATGCCGGGCCAGGGTAAAAATAAAATCAAAATGAAAGTACCTAAAGGAGCCGACGAGCTGCCGCTGGTACTCGGGGTCCTCGTGCGGCGGGCGACACATGTCTCGGTGGGAGAGCGTGGGCGGCGGCGCCGGAGTCACCACCTCGCGCTCCGTGTAGTAGAACTCTTCTTCACGGTCGCTGTCACCTTCCTTCTTTGGCCTGGAACGTAATTAGCATTTTCAATCAAATAAATATTCAGAGCAACCGATTAATTAGCATGACAAATATTTATGTAATCATTTCCTTGAATTTTTAAATACGTCTTGATTTATTAATGCGCCCGCTCAGGGACTTGAGTTGTTGAGATAGTTATTAATCGAGAACTTATACAAGCATAGTTTAGTAAACATCTGTATCATCGGCATGACTATGTGTGAGTGTGGATGTGTGTGTATATGTGTATGTATGTGTGTATGTGTGTGTGTAGGTATGTGTATGAGAGTGGGAGGAGGGAGGGAGTGGGAATATGTTACGTAAGCGGCGGCGGGCGGCGCGCGGGTGGCGGGCGGTGCAAGTAACCTTGTCGCGAAGCCGCGCGACTTCCGGGTTGCCAAGGGCCGGCCTTTCAGCCATTCGTTACTTGTGCTCGCGATACTTATGTATAGTTCAAAAGGTCACAAGAAATTTTATTAACGTACCTGCTGGCTTTTTATAGAATTAGTCATTGATATATTTCTATTTTAATTTAGAAAAAAAAAACTAGGTATGAGGATATAATGAATTTGCGATCTAGCCTTATCAAAACGATCAATTTATTACATCTGCTTGCAAAAACACAAATATTTGTCATATATTCAACGTAATTGTAAACTTATTATTCCAGAAAATAATAACATTAACTAGTATGACACGGGATTTCCTGCAATGAGGTATACAGACATGGGTAAGTCCAGACTGCTACATGATAATAATATAATTTATTTATAAACTTTAAGAGTGCCATAAACGATTATTAAATTTGAATTATAATTTGTAGTCTTGATTTCGTATTAAGATTTAATTAGTGTCAAAAACGAAATATTTTCCCACCACTCATCGGAACAAATATTTACAGATCTCACAAATATTTGCCCCGTGTCGGAGGAACTGAACAGGGTTGTTGACTTAAGGTTTAGATATAATTATTTATATAAAAGGGTTACGGTATAAAACACGTAAACAGGAAGGTGTTTTTAAATAAGTATAGTAACAAACAAGTTTCATTAATTTCAAATTCGGTGGTAGGAGGAATAGAAAAGGGTGCAACTATCGTCCTGTGACGTCATCTTCCATAAGATGCGTGAGTGCCAAAGAGAAAGCGAGTGTCCTCACTTCACTACTAAAAATATTAATATATCTATCATTTGTCACCAATTTTGATGCTTGAAATATTTGTAATATTGAGTATTTTGAAGTAATGATTAAATACTGTTCAGTATCAAAAATTGGAAACATCCTTATTATCCGAGTTCCATACGCCGTTGTAGAGATCACTAAAATAATAGAACACGTGGGAACTTTACTTTGGCTGTTTGGTTTAGTAGAATTTATAGTATAGCAGTGTTGCCCACACCACTGCTACTTCTGTTACTCCTGTCAGCCAGGATAAAAATTAACACGCAAGTTCAGTAAGTCTTTTTTTTAATACGTTAAGTTATCGTTAACCAAAAATGAAATTACTCACAAAGGAAGGAAAAGAAAGAGTTAGAAATAAATAATAATCAGTCGAAGGGACAAGCTATATGTACCACCAAGGGTACATTTTCGTAATTCCATAGCGCGAGCTGCTAAGGCTCCAATATAAATTCGTGTTAGCATGACAATACTAAAAGATGCTGCAAATGAGCAAAAAGAGATGTTTGCTATGCATCGTGGGCTGCAACCTTGCCAGCTGGCTTGTTGACATTGCGCAATTACAGAGCACGTGCATAAGGACACGTGACTGGGATACGCGTGACCACCGCGTTAGGGCCTTTGTTATTCACACACTCGTAATACCGGCAAGCGGAAATATATATTACATAATACATAAAAATCATTTAAAATCTATACCAATATGAAAATTGCAATTGACAAATGTTGGTCTGTGTTTACCATATGAATTTTGAATCTATTGCCTAAGTGTCAATAAAATTCCATTAGAAATAATGGCTTTTGTTCGTTTTGCGGTTAGGCAAAACATTTATTTATTGATGTTAATATTAATGTTCCCTATTAGGCTGAAGATAAGTGTTATCTCGGTCTTATTAGATACTGCACAGTAATACAACTGGGGAAACTACATGTATCTTTTCCGCTTCACGTTATACCGGGTATCTCAAGACTGCTACCGAAAACGAAGCCGGGTGGTAGTTTTAGTGACTACAAACACAATGCAACCAAAAATTTCGAAAAGAAACGCGACAATTATTTTTTATGATTTTTTTTTTTTTTTTTATTGCAGTGAATGGCGAGACGAGCAAGCCGTTCGCCTGATGGTAAGCGATACGACCGCTCATAAACAGTAGCAACGTTCTACTGCGCTCGCCATCCTGAGACATAAGATGTTAAGTCTCAATATGTCCAGTAGTTACTCTGGCTACAATGTCCTTCAATCCGAAACACAACAGTGCATTTAAGCAGTGTTGTTTGACGGGAGAAATAGACATTGCGGTGGTACCTACCCAGATGGCCTCTCACATATGAGAGACCTACCACCAGTAAATTAGATTTTTTAAATATCTTCATTTTTGGGTGGTAAATCCATAGTTTTTGCTAAAATAATAATTTAAACACTTTTATACCTTAGATTATTTATAAATAAAAGGGTATACACTATTATTTTAGGAAAAAATGTATTTACCACCCAAATATGTCCATAAGAAAAAAATTACAAAAAAAAAATTGACGCTATTTTTTGCAACTTTTTCTGTTGCATTGTGTTTGAAGTCGCTTAAACTACCACCCGGCTTTGTTTTCGGTAGCAGTCTTGATATACCCTGTATATAATTTATGTGACGGTATAAAATAATTAATATTGATTAAAACTGGAATAATTTATGACCATCCTCTGTCACACGATACCCTGCTGAACAAAGGCCTTCTAAATATTTCCGAAGAGAGGTAAATATAAAAAAAAAAAAAATCAGGTCTCTCACCCTAAATGTGTTTGTCTGATGTGTGCTTCGATGGCGGAGCATGTGTTGGTGGTGTACCCGCAGCCTCGCCAGGTGCACTGGTACACCACACTGTTTACCTGCAACAACAAACAATTTCACATGTAGCACCTACACAAACAATAGCCGAGCGATACTGCGTTCGATTTAAAAATATTACAATACTATCAAGGACACGATGCATTTCTGCTGTTTACACAATAATGATACAAAACGTGTGGCGATGTGGAGGCGGAAGCGCTTCTAGGTCGCAGTGGCCTTGCTGCAGTGTTTCTAAGCGAGCCCTCCACGCCACAGCTGCCTCCGCCCATTCCATGCCTCAATACTTGATTATGTACATATATCCACTGGATTTTCCAATATGTCAAATATTATAACACATTTAACGTGCGTTATTTAATTATAATACATGTAAATTAATAACAATATCCCTAATGCCAGCAAATTACTCATCCCTGATGACTGATGTCAGTGCGTTGATGACTCAATTACAACTCGCTTTGTTTAAATGTTTCAAATCAATTTTGTAGTAAATTATTGCTATGCCGAAGCACAAAATATGAAATTTATCCTTAAAATGTTATTCAACATCTCATTACAAATTTTAATCATCTAAAATATGTAATCTAAATAATGTCGAATAACAAAGCGGGAGAGATTTGCTTAATTCGTAGGTTGAGTAGAATGTTGTTGGTTTGCGCTGATAATAAGGAGAGTGAGCGAAGCGAGGCAAGGGCAAGCACGCGGGGCCGCGGCTGGCGCGGCTTGCCAAAGTTTCTGCATCGACCTTCTGTCCAATGCCACATTATTTCGGCCACCCGTGTTTGTTACGTACTCCGCCGGTTTATCGTTCAGTTGCCATCCCGCTAACCTCTAAATATACTCTTACGCTGATATTCAATGACTAATGTCATTATATTTAGACCAATTATTTAACCCAGATGGTTAATGACAATCAATAATTTAAATAATTGCGAGTCAGCAAGCGATTTCCAAGAGACAATTTTAAATCTAATTTCTTGCCGGTAATACAGTTAAAGTTGTTTTCTCTCGCATAGTAAAAATAATACTGTGCCAAGTCTGGAAACTAGCTGTATCAAGTGCAATTCAGATGTAGGTCAGGTCACTAGGAAATGAGGTGGTGGAGAGTGTCGGGCGGGTGCGGGGTGGGTGCGGGGTGGGTGCGGGTCGGTGCGGGGTGGCGCGAGGGTAAGCGCGGGCGGGGCGGGGAGGTGCTGATTGTCGAAAGGCCGCGAACTAGGTCGCAGCACCACGGCCAAGGGTGGTCTGCGAAGGTTGCGATCTTTTGTCTTAGTAGAGGACAACTGCAGTCGGCTGCCACTTGTTTAAACTACCAATTTTCTTAGTTGTTTGTAGAGTGCATACCGCTGTTTGCCAAAAGATTGCTGTTGCTGTTTGATGTTGCATAATTTTAGTAATAAGATGAGTTTTTATCTTTGAAAAAAAAAACATCGTGATCTACGTTAGTTTAGCTACTGATAGAGCATGCAAACAGCAATATTGTGATGAAGCAATTGGTCACCTTGATTGCGATAGAATTGCTGTATCGACACATCCAACCAATCCTAGTGGCATTGCAACATAATCTTATTGTATAGATGATATAAAATGAGAAGAGTCGAGATGCACTCGGTGCACGGGCGCTGCGGCTGTGTGCAGCGCTCGTGTAGCAACGCTTACACGTGGCAAGTTGCGCGTATGTGTGCAATGCGGTTGGCACTGTTAACGGTATGTTGTTTTGAGAATGCTGCATTCGTATACCATTTGAAATTTCTAAAATGGTTTAGTTTATATCCGGCATGAGCCGCTATGGGTTTTATGGTCACTTAAAAAGCTTTTTTCGAGCGACAAAATTCTTATTTTATCTAGTAATGTACATTCTAAAACACATACTAAACTGAGGAAAGTTATAAGACAAATAGTTGAATTGTAGTAATTGTGATTATTAAATTACTAACATATTTAATAAAATTGTCTGAATGTTGAAATTTGTAATCGTTATAAAGGAAATAGGAAAATAAAGTTCTCCTTATTCGTCGATATTTATTTTACTTGAGAGAGGAGAGTCACTTTGATAATAGAAGTAAAAGGATAATAATCATGGGTAAACGTAGGTTTATATCATGTATATCGTTCAAGTTTTAAACGTAGCCCTGATTAAATATGCAGGGAGGTGATTACGAGCGTAGGGGGCCATTGCACGTGCCGCGGTACAGCCTTGGCAAAGTAACTGCAAACTGAAACACATTGAGAACAGTAACAATGCTTCACGTGCTGTTCGCTACATGTTTTTGTCTAGTTTACGGCGCGCGTGCACTTGCTATGTTTATTTGGCACCAGCCATTTCACATTTTACTGCAACACGTAACTGAAGCAGTAAAATTTCAGTTTGCACTACATTGATATGTTAATGATACGTAAAACAAAGACGTGTGTGCGCGACCGACCGTAACGATGCGGTAAACGAACTTATACTATCGAATTCTTGGGATGATTTAATTCTGTTAATGAATTCTATACAATTAATTTGATAAGGTTAATGCACTTTGCGATATATCCTATACCGTTAACTACGTTTTCTAGCTATTGTTTGGGTTTTTGTTTCATATAGGTAACTTATTTGGTGCAATATACCGGCACGTGATGTAATACCTGTTTGTTGATGATGATTCGAATAAGAACTATTGGAATAACCAACATTTTGCGTCATTGTTTTCAAGAACTCTTCTGGGTTAAGCCTGTAAACAAATTAGTGTTAATGTAAAGTGCCTTTTAATCTGTGCACGCAGAGTCGACAGTCGGTCGGCGCCAGGCAACGCAAGATAAACCGGCACAAAATGCCGGTTTGTTATTGCGCCATCTCGTTCTACGGCAAAAGCCGCGTGATGATATTGATTTGTTTTCATTGCATCTCTTTTTTGCCCGCGGACGCACACGATATTCCGTTGCGGCGGTTTGACCTTCCTTATGTACACACACATACACTGATAGATGTTTTCGTGTTATCTCCTTCTGGCGCTAAAACGAGGAAGACGTCGAGATATTATGTGCCGGCGACCGGTACTTTTATGCGCGTTGTGTGCTTTGTGGTGATTACCATTATCATAAAGTTCATAGGACAAAGTGGGCCAGTGCCAAACAATTACACGCGTGTATTGCACGAAAACTTTAAATTATCAATTAGTTTGAACTGGTAAAATTAAAAGTTTGTTTGTTTGTAACGCAATAGCAAAATAAGACTTTGTGTAGCCACTATGTGGTTATTAACACGAACGTGTGGGCGGTAATGAACGCGGTCCAGGGAATACAGTGGTCACGTGGCCGGCCGCAGCGCCGCGTTTCAAAACATGCTTTATCAACCAGTTGCGTGTTTACAAATAAACCTTCTCCTATGAGGAAGTTGTTTTTAGAACACTTAAAATAATCACCACTGCATATAAAGACATCATCAGGAATGCCCAGAGACAATCCCACTACTTAAATATGTTAGCGGTTAAAGCGGTACAATCTATTAAAAAAAAAACATTACGCTCTATACAGTTTTCGGTTTATACAGTCCGACAAAAAACCCTAACCGATCTAATAGGCGCGTTAGTTATCTTAATTCTACTATTGAAAAAATATAATAATGGATAACATGATTGTTGTAGTACACATTTTAGTATCAATAAAACTCTAAAATCGAGTTTTAAATCTGTACAACAACACACATTCTGACAATTCTGAAACGTCGAGCAGCAAGCACGTCACTTCTTAGCAGTGTTATGTGAGATTCGCTACTTTTTAATTTATTTTATTAATATTTTTAACTTATTATATGATAAGAATCTTTTAAATATAGCACATTAATGATGCTTGATGATACCTTATTTATACAATTAATGAATGATTGTTAAATATCTGTAATACGAAAATATTTGCAGCTCTATCACACGAGAGCGAGCATAAATACAGCAGCTGCTGTTGACGTGTTATTCATGCCATAGATATTACCCACCTATTGGAATTTCCATACCCGCCACGCAACAAACACATTCCCTATGTATTACTCTTATATGTGCAGGTAACAAAGGATTGAGTCAAAACTAAGCTAAACGTGTCATACACTTGCCGGTAACAACGCATTCATATTTAATGTTATCTAAAAGACTTTACAAGGGAGGTGCAGGTAAGTCGCGCGACTTCTTGACGGGATCTCGGTTTTGTGAAACAAAGAAATTATGTGAGACGGCACGATATCCCGAGCGAGACGGAGCCTAATGCACCGTGCGGTGTGCACCCCATGAAGTCAAGGGACTTTACCGGGAGCGTCATAGGTCGCTGAACTGTCAATAGTTTACCCCTAGCGCTCACGGAAATAGTAATGTATCTGACCCCCGCAGGATCCACCACTGAGAGAATTTACATTTGGATTCTTATGAATGGAACTTACATTTTGTTTATTTCAATTTTATTTGCGTTTTTAGAGTGCGCTGAACAAAACCTGTAATTAACAACGTCATAGCGAACAATATGTTTTTAAGTAAACATACATCACATGGTACGCTACAGGTGTTGCAAGAATACATTGAACTCGGGTCCAAATAATTCTCCCCGCCTACACCCTACCCCCCATGCGTCCCGCTGAGGCGCTGTCACACCCTCCACCCCGGCGCTACACCCTGCCTACACATGTGTGAAAAACATACCGCAACTTAGAACAATAGTATCTAAAACCAGAATTTTCTCATAATTCTTATTGTATGATTTATTTTCACAAATACTTGAACTTGGAAAAATGTTATAAAAATATCAAATAATCAAATATCTTATTTACAGAACACAGAGCATCACTTTTGTAACTAAACAAAAATAAATATATCTATCTGACTAAACATAGTGGGGAGGCGACTCGCGTCATTTGTCTTGTTCCCTCTGCGTGAAACTGTGCGTCATCATTTAACTGGAATAGAAAACTAGGCCAATTAATCCACTGCATAATACTACTAAATACTGCGTAGACATCAAACCGTGAAACAAATCTCTTTGTTATCTCGTTTATAAATTACAACTTGTACAAACACGTATGTGACGACTAAAACGGAACAATGAATACGCTCAACATTTACTAAGTCAAGTTGAAAGTTTCTCAGGACAATGGCATCTGTGGAGTTAAAAATAAAAAGTGGAAGCAGTGATATATTGATAGCTATGCGGTGATAATATCATACAGCGAGTTCCTTTTCTATGAGTCATTGGTTCAATTCAAGTGGCTCACGGCAACACTCTTGTAAGGTGGTTAGATGACGAATCGCTCGAGTGGAGCAGTCACCAATCGGTGCAGAGCCGGGGTAGAGGGCCGCCTCATGGTCACCGACCTCTGCAGGTTCTGACTTGTTACAGTTTCACTTTTTCTTTCTATAAGCTTGTGCGTCGTGCCGCCCCAACCTCACACCTCTTTATTTAAAAAAAAAACCACACGGTTTATGACTCCACAGGAATTATTTTCCAGATACTTGTCGCCTCAAAAGCTTTACGCACAACAACAGAGCGACACAAGAGACGTTTTGTAGGAGGAAGAACGAGGCGAACTCCACCACAATATAAGAATTTTGGCAACATTTCAAAGATACGGAGAGACAATTTAAATAGTATTAAATGTTGGAGCGTTCGAGGAATCTGTGGTTACGATATGCGACATCGCAATAAAGTTTATTTTGTAAAATGGAGAGTTTATTGAACCCGCGGGACTACTCATTATCGCGTCTGATGAACTCGTCATCGCCATTGTTCCAAACGACAACAGGCAACGAGCAGCAAACGGGTTGTACAAAAGTGCGTCACTTGATCATTACCTGTATGCAGCCGAGTATCTGATACCCTTTAATTCGAACCATTACTCATGAATCATGAGCCGCGTCATTAAGGGCGCACTCTCAATGTCCTTAACTTGGAACGATCTGAAGTGAACAACAGGTGATCATTTCTGATTTCAAGCACAAGTGTAAACATTTGAACTGTCAAGAACGGCCAGTGAACCGACCGCGTGTCATTGCCCTGCCAATGCCGGTTAAAAAAAACGCATTGCCTCCATCTATCTACCCGTTGCTTATAGTGGCTAGACGCACGTTTATATCGAGAAAAACCGTTGCCAATATATTATCAGCATCTCCATTGGTCTAATAAGATCAAATTACTTAATCGTGACTTTTATATTGTAATAAAAGTCCTGTACTATGACTAAAGATTCCTTATATTACTTCTTACGAAAATGGCTTGAGTTGTAGATTACGCACACTTCGGTAATTGTGTCCCAGTGGATGCAAAACCACTAGTAGATAATATTTTTTCTTATCTCCGGTTTTTTTATACAGCATTGAACAATAAAACTATAATTTGACTTAATTCAATTTGTATCCGTCTTTATTGCAAAACAACTCATTAATTTGTATGTCATGGACGTATGTAGTGCAGCGTTAAGGTGATCAACGTTTCATTCGTTTCTTTCCGCAAAATAAACATATAAATAATCGCACACGTTAACATTTAAATACGTTATTTATAGCTGCATAAGTAATAAATTATCAATTTAGTATTAATTACCATTGGCAAAATTCTAAAAAGCTATAACTAAGTGATTGCCACCCACTCGACTGTCGTGTGACACGCAAAACGGTAACTATAGCACTTCCTTTGTTCGTATTTAATTGTGCAAGATGGCAGAAGTAATTGCCCAATATGGTTACACGCTCATAATGTCCGTAGCCGCAGCCGGTATTGGTGAACCACGCCGATACTGGTCAATGTCTTGTGTGACGGAGTTTTTGACCGCACCAAGGTCGCCAGGATAGGGGTAGTCGAACTCTATGGCGGTTTCGCGCGTAACGACTCACTTCACTTCATTAGGCATGCGTTTTTATGAGGACTCACGTTGAAAATTCGCGTAAAAGATAATGCCACAGATATGAACAGGGTTATTAGAACGAGGGAGTTGTGTAGTGTGAGGGCGATGACCTGTAGAGAGAGACAGAGCGACAACAACACTGAAGTTGGCGCGCTCCTGCCTCAGCGACCGCCGAGTGCCGGCACGCTCAACTTCAAGCTTTTTAAGTATTCAAACCGACCTGCGTCCCGCCGAAATACTACCGACTGCCGAGCCCTAATGTGTAACGTACTTTTGTTTCATTCTAATTTCTAATGTTATCAGCGAAACAATCTGGTGGCATATCGCGCTTGCCTGTGGACATTCCAGTTTTTGACCTAAAATTTTATTAAATTTCTTGCTCTAGTTGGCACTGTATATGAAATGTACATGCCATTGTTAAGGCAGGGATACGCTCACATTATCTCATTATTATTCATTATGTAATCACAAATTACGCACATTTTTGTTAATGTTGTGTCATTATTTACACAGCGTATATCGTATATATGTAGCTGTGTTGTATACTTATAACGGTTACGAGAATTTATAAGAGGTCAAATACTATGTACGTCATTTAATTTTCATACAAATTGATTTTAAAAAACTTGACGATATGTAAGGACGAAATAAATTATTAGCATAAAGTAGACAACGTTTTTTTTAGGGAGGTATCTCATAGAATTTAAGTTACAAATAAAAGGAGTCATGTAGTAAGAACAAAATTATTTATTGAGTGCAAATTACTTTTTAAGAAAAATCGCCGATTAGGATAATTTGTTTTTTTTTTTAAGAAAATCTCTTTTGTGCTCTTTAAGTTCCGTAAGCCCTGTATTGATCCCACATAATAACAATTAACACTGAAAAATGTTCACGGGTATATTCAGCAAATCGGGACGGTATAGTTTTTCACTATAAGTTCTAGGATAATGACGTTGTAAACTGTCAGTGTACACTAAAATATACAGTAGGTATTACATTCCAATATGTCATCACAATATTCTCATTGAAAAGAACTTAACGTGTGATGGATCAACATTGTATTAGGAACTTATCATTGTTTGTACATATGTATATTGTATTAAATAGACCCGTCGGCCGTCGACTATACGCGCAAATGAACAATTAAGTTTATCTGTATAAAACCAAGCCAAAAGTTATTTTTGGAGTAATATACAGATTCCCTATATTTATCAGTAGATGAGATACATAAATAAAACGTGGTATTGTGAGAGATGCGAGCCGAATAAGCCGATGCAAGTGGATCGGCCGCGCACCGCTGTAACCCATTTTCGTTGTTGCACAACTCGTTCCTTTATAAAATAGGTGCACACTTCAGCCGACGCGACCGCTATAGTAAACGTTCCATTTATAGATCAATAATTTATTAAGTGGGTTCACTGTATTCATTGTCAGGATGATGGTTCAGTCGTACCATTGTGTGTGTGTTGAATACGCGCAGGACTTTGACATTAGGCAATCAAAACATCCTTTTAAAGTACAAGTGTGTATGGATCTTTTAACCGTGGGCTCATTATTACTTTTATAGGAATGTAATTTATACGTATAAGTATTTGTTACATGCGGACAGATTGGACAATAAAGGCTTATGTTGTAAAGAAATTATTTGATTTTTAGGAATATATCATACAGCCTGTACATATACATACTGTATATGTACAGGCTGTACCCGAAATGCGACACCCTTGCGTGGGTCATCATGACGGTTTTTCCAATGACGTGCACGGTGATCGCTTTTCGGGCGGATATGAATATCCTTCCATCACCTTTAAATATAACTCGGGTATCGTCAATGATCAAAGGACTTCAACAACTAGCTTTGGGTGAGAGAGTAGTAATAAATACACTCAACAGTCATATACATGGTCCTGACACCATACTAAGATTAAGCTTTGAATATCAATCAGAAAGTGCGAGAGACACTTAGACCCGAAACAAATACCGGTGGATCATTCAAATATTTGTTTCGGAGCGAGTATCGAATCAGCGGCCTTACATTTTACAGCCAGCGTATAACCATCTGAGTTACGGGGGCTGTCAAACTATTCCGACCTATTCAAAAGATTGGTGCTTTAATGATGGCTCTACCACTGCTAAAACCATTTTTAGAAGTGATTGAGATGTTTTGCGTCATCGCAAACGGTGGTGGCAGTTCGGACGGATGTGAATATCTTACCACCAGGTAAATTAAGGCATCACCTAAAGCCAATTGCACATTTTATAAACAAACACTTTAAGTTGATTCTAACAAGATATTTCGATGTTTTCATCAAATATTACACAGTTATTTCATTATCGCGTCTTTCAACGTTTTTGTGCAAGAAAAATTCTTGTAATGCTGTAATGTTCGCAAATATTTAGTTACACAAATTCCGCTTAAAATATGTAGGTAAAAAAATACTTATAAATCCACGGAAATTCTACGCGACCCTAGTTCCTTTTACAAATTATGTAATTAATATTACAGATCTAAAAGTATAATAGCCCTATCGACTGTTATCTGATGTCCCTCGTCAACTAGTCAAAACAAAACTTGACATAGCAGTGATACATCCGATATCTCCGATTCTACACCGTGTAATTTGGATGGAATATGGAGCAGTTCCTGTAAAGTTGTCGCTGTCGAATAGAAACAAATAATAAAAAAATGATAGCCTACTTGACAAAGCGAATGCATAATAAGCGGCGCGGCGTCGGCATAATTTGGCCTACATTCACGACCTATATCGATACGGTAATCGTTCGCCGAGTGCGCGTTCTATTTTTTAACTTGATTCATGGCCTCGGCGTTACTATGTGCTCTGCGGCTACCTACTCGTCTGCGAAATGCTACCTATTGTTTGCTCGGCTCTAAGTATTTTTTTTACCTTGAAACGATTGCGGAAATCAGTTCCATCTCAACATCGTTATCAGGCTACGCAATCAACGTACTTGTCTGCGTGTGACGTAACGCTGAGCGATGTTGTTCGATACAAATTAGCGATAGTGTTGTGTGTGGAGCGTGGACGTTATACTCGTACTATTGCTATAATATCACGACATTGCGTAATGCGTTGCGTTCTAAATTGACGCGCAATTGGTTGACAAAGCGACGCCACGTTGTTGATGTTCGCTGAGAAAGCGTGCGTGTGCGCATGTCTATCCGGGTTAATACGTGCTTAACGCCTTCGACATTCACTCATGAACATTTTTTATTTAATATGCAATCACTTCGTGCCGCAGAGTATTGTTTAATGGGTAGGTGTGTAAAATTGTGATAATGCCACGTATAACTAATGCGTGTTTTTTGATTAAGCAAGTATTGTTGAAGGACTATTGGATTTGGGAAGCAGTGTATCGCACACACAGATAAGCGTGAATATATTTAAGCGCGAACGCATGTGTGCGAGGCGTGACCGAGTTAGTAGTAGATGTAGAGGCGAATGGTGTGCGACTAGCGAGGAGCGAGCGCAACCAGTTCTGCGGTTGCCATTTACACGCCTAATATAACTGTTTACCGAGCGGGGAGTGATCTGTGCGCTTCTAGTACCGCAATGCCTTCCGCGTTTTAAATATAGAACCCGAAGGTTGTGCCATTATTCGTGTTGAAATACAGCTATCGTTTTAATGCGGGCACAATGTAAACCTTGAAGCCGGTACATGCACGCGTCAAAACTTTGTTTTTTCACTCGCGAGCTAACGGGCTCGGAACGAATCACTGAACGAGTTTTTGCGGACTCATTACTTACGTATCGCTTGATAAAGATATAGCATTTGTGTGCAAGGTCTGACAGAGGCTAAGTAAACAATTTGCTTGCGTGTTGATGGTACTTGGTCATGTTGCGCACGCGTTCCTTGTCCATGCGAGCCGCGGCGACGCGACGCGGTGAAGCAGCGATCGCTCAAACTCATCTACTTGTCTCTCTTTATTACCGATATCGTGCTTAGAATCCTAGTTGTGCCGATAAAATACGTAACTATTTTTCCGCGAGACTCTTATCTATTCTATAGGTATTATCTAAACATAGTCTGTATTTATCTTGCGTTGTTGGCGAGGACTTGAGAAATATGGCTGCAAGTGACAGTTAAAGCATCATGTAATTTTGAAAATATTTCTAATGACAAAAAATTTATAATTATTAATATAAGTTATTCACATTCACAATTAGATGGCAGAGTTGCCCTAGAGCTACATTTTCATTCTATTATTTGTCCGAGATTTGTTTTTTTATCGCTCTTTGTATCACAGTTAAATAGAAGTACAACCTACAAAGTATCTCGCTGCCAAGTGTCACTCTGCCTAGCCCATCAGTGGTAGAGCGCCGGCACGCTACACCTACCACCTAAATTACGTCACCACGTAATTTACGAAATATTGAGTACGGTCGAAACCGCGATCACAATAGGTAAGTGTGTATGTGTGTAATTAAAGTGGCCGTGAGCAGCACGCGGAAGTCAACCTCGGCGCCTTTACAGATAACGATTGGCGTACTTTATCAGTGGCAAGCGATAAAGCGGCCTTCACGAGCCACGTATTTACCACATTGTGTGTTACATGTCTCGTGCCGTCCTTATCTCATTACTATATGAAACCTGTCAAATTTCACACAATTCCAAAATCTACTCGAACTAGTAAAACACCGAAAGGTTCCTTTTGCAACTTACTCCATGGTATAATGCACATAGAAAGCGTGAAATGTCATTTTCTCTTCAGATTTGTTCCACTGTTCCACTGTACGTAAGCGGAACACATTAATTTCATAACAAAATAATGCAGTGATAAGTAAAGGAACTAATATAATAGAGTTAGGTATCGAGCTCTCGTTAGCATGTAAATAATTACTTGATATTATGATTAATGACTGACTATTGGTTTCGAGACCCAACAGTATTCATGTTTATAAAATATATTGATAACACTATTGTTCCAATGATAAATTAATTGCGACGCCTCGTTGTTATTATGGAGTACGGGCGCACATTCGAGTCGAGCCAAATTCTATGAAAATATTCCGCGCATGTAACACTTTTGACGTCGTTTAATACGGTTATAGCATTTAGCCCATTAAATCAAAGCAAAATAGTGTCTAATTAGATGAAATTAGCTTCACAGGTGTTTCCATTCGATTAGGTGACGCGGAACATTAGTTAATCTCAGTAAAGAGTGCGGGGTCGAACGGATAACTTAACCTCATTTGCCTCGATTGTTACCTAATGCACGTGCCAACCGCCAGTTGCCATTACAGAATCAGATAATGCACTTAAACCCAGTCGAGTTGCGATCTCTTTATATGTATGCGATTCGTTCCGATGGAAACTAGCTTTCCGCGTATTGATTTAATGCACTGACCATACATTACGTTGGCGAGGTTACACGTGTGCCCGACGATAATGGAACTCATGCGAACTGAAATGTTACTCTCTATTTCCCTTATCGACTATGTGTTTTTATGCGACCCTCCTCGGCAGCGACCATGTAGTGACATTTCCGCATATGTGCACGGCCACAAGGTTGCAATTGAATGTGTACATTGCGTGTGCAACAGGATGTGAATACCCCACATATTTCTCTGGCAAATGTCACGATATTGGGATATTGTTCATCTAAAATTAGGCAAGTTTATAAGCAATTAATTATTTCGGTCAATGGGCGTTGTAAAGCACTGATATGGAGTAGTGGTTGTCACCGGCTCGTGCGCGCTACGTTGATTTCGGTCACAACTGAACGTTGTTCTCCTGACGTTTGGACTGTTTGTCCCCAATGCGGTATGACGAACAGCGAAAACGCACTGCGTTGTCGTTATCTAACGTCGCATGTTAATGTTTAATGTCCACCTGTCATCTGGTGACCTGTTAGCATATTTGTGGTTTTACAGATAAACCGGCCATGATATATTGCGGTTTCACCGGATTTTTAAACTTTCCTCAATTGAACTACGTAAATCGTGTAATTTACTGTTTCCAACGATAGTTGCACACTGAAAGTTGCGCCGGTAATGTGTTCTCGGAACGCAGCCACAAACGACAGTAGGCAACTCAGATCACGACATGTATATCGGCAGAAATACTTGGAGCTTTTAAACAGAACAAAGAACCCTGTGGGAATTACTAACAAACAACGCACCTAACGCTATTGTAATTGTGTTAGTGTAAAACAATACGTGAATTCAAGATTAAGTTAAAATAATTTATGACGTGTTTAGTTTATTAGGAAACGTTGTTGAATTGGATGCATCTAATCATTTTACATGTTCAAATGATTCGCGAAACTCGGGGTTATACAAATTCATAGTACATAATAAATATTTGCAATGCATGCAGAAACTGCTGGCAAGGCCTCGCTTCGCTCTAATAGTTGTGTCCTCGCCCAAGGTCTACCAGCTGACGTCAAGCTCCTACGCTCGGTAACAAGAGATTTCGCATCTACTTGTACCGGCACTGTACAACGGATAATTTGCGTAGACATGCAAACTGTAAATTGTTTAATTACGTTTAATTTTAAGGAAACAATATACTCGAAAACACAATCGATGAAATGATAGGAGGGAATTGTTGACGTAGCCATATTAATCTTTTTTTCGGATAAGAGCAATGGCGCACGGTGGGCAGTGGCCCGACTGGCGTAAGTGGTGCGCAGGAACAGGTTCCGCACGGATCACATGTGGGTAGGTCAGCGACCCCGGGGACGATAATCCGAGGAGTACCCGCTAACCGCCACTCCGCCACGCCACCACGCCACCACCGGGCGGGCCATGCCGGCCGGCCTGCTCTACACTCACACCTCGTGAAAAACGTTCAAATAACCGTCGCGGAATGCAATAAAACGCTTCTTCTCTGTCCTATAATATGAATCAGTAAGGAAAGGTTATTGTTCACTCGCGTTTAATGGCCCCATAAACACTTTTAGGGTCGTCTGTATTCTGCATTCTGGGTTTTTAACGACTTTTTCTTTGGTCAGTATATTTTATTTGGAATATAAGCTTATTAAAATATTAGTGCTAAATTGCTGAGGAGGACATTTGTCGAAATCCCTTTTCCAAGGCGAGGTAATTGTTTTGATGAGCCGTAAAATTAATAAATATCCCTCACGAGTGGGTTTTCCTGTGAGATTAGGTTATAAGACTGCTATGAGTGTTGTCTGAGAATGATTTTTGAGTGTCGATAAATAGGTGTAATTATGTGGAACAGTTGGCAACGCAACCGATGTGATAATTTAGCTCGGCGACGTTACGTCTGCGACATGCCATTGTTTTACTGCAACAGTAATAACTATGCAGTGCTTCTCGTGTTGGCACGGATGTGTGTCTGTGTTTTAATATAATTAGCCCTTTACAAAGCCACTTCTACTGAATTGTCGTTTACCGTTAGAAAGGCGGTTGAAGTGTCGATTCATCTTTGAATTAATAAAGGAAATAGTGCCCTAGGTGCTAATTTTAGTGTGATGCCTTGGTGCATATTGAATTTGCCAAGTTATTGCTCACTAATTATAAATGACTAGCGGCCCGGCCCAGCTTCGCCTGGGTGCATATATTTTTTGATTCCACTCCACACCAAATACATGTTATTTTTCCTATAAACTCTTGTATACCTAAACTTGACGTAGCTGAAATAAAACTATTATTTACGGATTTTATCGCGAATTTAGTTTAATTTTTTACATTTTTAACTTAATTTTTAGCAGTCCGCCCCGTGACCACGAAAGCTGTAAAGTGATCGAAACGTCGGGAAGTTAAAAATGTAAAAAATTAAACTAAATTCGCGATAAAATCCGTAAATAATAGTTTTATTTCAATGTGTAACATTCGCGTAAATCTAAGAAACCATTATGCAAACCAGTTGACGTAGCTGTCCTTATGTCCTGTCCGCTGTCCGGCTCAATCCCGTCTCATCCGTCTGTTCAATCTCTTCCCGATCCATCCCGTCCTTTCTCTTTATTATCCATCCCGTCTTATAACGTGCATTTACATTTGGTCCTATCAAATCTGTCAGCTATCCCAGTCCTCTCCCGTACCTTCCACTCTATTATATCCCGTCTCTCCATATACATCTTAATATATATAATTCACGTGTCACGTTGTTTGTCCGCGATGGACTCCTAAACCACTCAACTGATTATAATGAAATTTTGTAGATATGTGTTATTTGTTCCAACTTAAAGGTGGGATAGTTTTTATCTCGATTGAATTGACGAAAGTATAAAAAAAAGGAAAAAACAGTTTGCCATACAAAATGTTCATGGGTTTGTAACTGTCAAAGATTTAATGTTCATAGCGTCGATACGGTAAACTCTTCCCTAAAATTAAATAACGTATTTAAATAAAGGTTTCGAATCGACAACACATAGCCACAATATTCGATTTATGGCGTATTTTAGATTTTAAAGATGTAAATTAATGACAGTAATGAAAAGTGGTTGACATTTAAATTGATTGTCAAATATTTATGCATACGTTCAGGAATTTATTGTAAACTAAAGAGTATATTATGATGCTACATAAATATAGGACAATTAAATAAATAATATTCACATGTATTAAGTTTTACTTCTTTCAAGATAGAATTTCACTTGAAAATGAAAAATCTTTAATAAAATAACACATAAAAATAAAAACTGAACTGAACTGAATAAAATAAAAATTTTATATAATTATGGAGAATATTGCAGGGATTCTCAAATTAGGCGTTGCCTGTGTCTTGAAAAACCAGTTAAATATAATTGTTTCTACGTTAATTGTGTGTGTGTGAGTGCATTTCTACGAAAATTAATATATCATCTCTTTATTACTAACAAGAGTAATGGCGTAATATTTTTGGAAAAACAGCATAGTGGGGGTGAAATAAGGGATGGGATATTGCATGGATAATCAAAATCGATAAAGTGTTTAGAAAGTAGAGAGAAACTGGATATAATAGAGTGGGAGGTAGGGGAGAAGACTGGGATAGCTGACAGATTTAATAGGACGAAATGTAAATGCACGGTATAAGACGGGATGGTTAATTAAGAGAAAGGACGCGACGTATCGGGAAGTGAATGAACAGACGGGATGGGACGGAATTGAGCAGGACAGTAGGATAGCTAATTCATGTTTAGGTATACAAGAGCTTATACGAAAAATAACACGTATTTGGTGTGGAGTAAAATAAAAAAGTATCTGCACCCAGGCGAAGCCGGGCCGGGCCGCTAGTATACATATAAAGATTGCCTTATGAAATTTTGACATTAAAATCTTAAGCGTTTTTTATTGTTCATCCAATATTCCTTCCCTTATTTCAGCACCAAAATGCTGTTTTTCCAAATAATATTGCACGCCATTACTTTTTGATAGTAATAAAGTAATAATAAACATTTAAAAAAAAAGAATTGGCCAAATTGGTCCAGGCGTTGTTGAGTTTTGCGCTTATCAACACATTTTGCGATTCATTTTTATATTATAGAAGAAGAAGATATAGTCCACCCCGCTGCCTTAGTGCGGGTTGGCGGATTTTATTTGACGTAGAAATTAATCCGATAAGTCAGAGGTGTGCCCTGAGATTTGAACCCATGACCATCGTAAACTTGTTGGCAGTCGCGTCTAGTACGTTACCATATACAAATTAATAAAACCTCCATACTGCCTTACCAGGTGACGTAAGTAATAAAACAATATTTAAAAATATAAAACTGCATATCGTTTCATTATAATGTCTAGATACGGCATCAACGTACCATTTTTTTTTATACTTGAGTCTGAAAACAATACTAATGCGGAATTTAAATTTGTCCCCCAGCGCATCTAAAAGTATCAATTCAAAAAACAATGTCGTTTATGAAAACGAAAAATTATAATTAGATATATTTTGGTGTACTCCGGCAAAACGCTTCGATATAGTATACCTTGTTTAAAACTGTTGCAATAATCTAAAAAAACAATGGGCTATTTTAGTAGATATGGACATCGTTTTATTTTACATTTAACAAAATTACGCGCAAGACGCCGTATCTAGATAATATTATATACACGTTGTACACATTTTTTGAATTTTGTTCTATTTCGTCAGCCGTCAATGAAAGACAATGGAAAGATAGATCATTTTATGTTAGATGGTAGTTGAAGCTGGACCGTCTTTTACGTCTCCCGTCAAATAAACAAAGATCATCCTATATTGGCTGGACGCATCACGCTTGAACGATACCCAAAAAAAAGGTTTTTAGTATCTTCCTTAGAATTTTTCCAATTTTTCTCACTCCTAAAACCTTCCCAGAACTTTTACGAATATTTCAAGACCAAAATAAGCCAAATCGGTTCAGCCGTTCACACGTGATGCCGTGACAACGCGAAATGGGTTTCATTTATATATATATATATATATATATATATATATATATATATATATATAGATTACTCACCTGTGGGTGCAAGCGAAAAGCTTTATACAAAGAAGCGTGCGTGTCGTTACATGCTTTGTTTTATTTGAGGATAGAATGCAATAGGGAAATTATGCATCATCTAAAGATACTGCTTCGTTGAAAATTTGTCACCTAGCCGGATGTACGTCGCGGACTTTAATCACTTGCATAAATAAAATCTCATGCCCACATTACTAATGCATTGTTAATGCCAAAATACAATATATGTAATGTATATAGTATATCCTCGTAATACTAGGAAGCTTTTGGCGGCTAATGTGATTTTTAAAACCATAAATTAACAGGCTTTGTGTGTAGTAAACAATTTAATATACATATTTCAAATTTACACATTCTATAATACGTTAAAAGTTTTGTTTGTTGAAAGAAGTTTTTAGAACTAATTTAGTAGATTAGAGGCATGGCGAGATAAATTTTGACATACTTTCTGAATTGTATGCTCGTAGTGTACTTTATCTGCAGTTAACCAAAACTGAAGGCATGAAATGAGTATTACAATACCGAGTTAAAGATAAACAAGGGCATTTAAAGGAAGTACGTGGTGGCTTGTTGGTAAACGGACCAGACGCGGCTGCCAACATGTTGACGGTGGTCGCGGGTTCGAATCCCAGGGCACACCTCTGACTTTTCGGAGTCATGTGTGTATTGATAGTCAATCACCACGCACTAAAACGGTGAAGGAAAACATCGTGAGGAAACCTGCATACCGTAGCGATTCATAAGAATTTCTATGGTACGTAAGTCTACCAACCCGCATTAGGCCAGCGTGGTGGACTATATGGCCTAACCACTCTCAATCGTATTCTCGATTATAGAGTAGGCCCGTGCCCTGCAGTGGGACGTATATGGGCTGAAAAAAAGGGCATTTATTCTAAGTTTTTTATTTTATTTCTTATTGTTTTAAATTCTCCTTCATGCATCACATATTTGATTGTAGTTTGGAATTATGGGTTAGCGACATTGACGTAGTCTGGGGAAAAACCTCAGTCCATTGCGCAAGATAAGCAAATAAATAAGTCATTAGTGCAGTGTAACAAATTTATGTGGTGTGAGAGTAAAAATAGCCGTTACGTAATTAATATATGTAATAGTGAGAACTGAGAAGCACGTCGTCTCCGGGCCGCCCACGAGTGTCGTTTGGCCGCCAACAATATGTACAAGGTTAGAAGCAGAGCGTAGGCAACCCGGCAGATACTACGCACAGAACCATTTTGTGAAAAGTGAACACTGTCACACATTGCCATCCGTTTCTATATACGTTCCGAGTTGTATTTTACTCTGTGACTCTTGTTTTAATTCATTTAAAATCGTAGTTTATCGATATTTTGGAAACAAAAATATTATTGCGTTCTATCGATGGTGAATTTTCCTACTTAATGCTAAACACGACGTGTAGTGGAAGCGGAAGGTAAATATTATTTCCTAAATAAGTAATAAATTTATTTTTCGTTTTAATTGAATTAAGCTTGAATCATGACCTTGTATTGAATTTCCCGGTTCTCACAATGATTTTTATTTCACAAAACTTCACAAGACAGGACTAGTCTCAGCAAAACATGTATAAAACAAGTACAAACGTGGAAGTTTTAAAAACGAGGTCAATCATCGTAATAGCTAATTAATTTTAATACAAGTCGGCATAGTGACTGAGCGGCGCACGCCGCGCCGCGCCGTACACCGCAGTGTTAAATTGATATCAAGGATTCAATTGTTTTCGTGCCACTATGTTTGTCGTATCTCGTGGGTGTGTAAACAAAAGCACATCTATTTAAAACGCATTCATATCACATACGTAAATTGCGCGGTTTTGATAATTACACATATATCAAGTGAACGCACGCATTCCTGATAGACATTTGTATTTTTGTTTACCAATACAGTAGAGTTATGGCGTCAATGCTAATGAATCGCAATGATCAGAGTAACAGTCGTCAGTCAGTATTACGTATAATAAACAGTGTTTATAGTAGTTCACGTAGTCGTAAACATATTTATGTCAATTTTACAATGGTGTTGCATAACGTCCGCCACATAGCGCTGCGCCTTGACATTGTACTGGCGGCGCGGCGCGCAGTGCCGGCGCACGGCCCGGCCGGCATGCGGACGCACTCCGCACGTGTAACGTTAACCATAACATTTTATGCGCACACATACAATGCACATATTACATCGCACACTGCACACTGCACACGTCATACCAACTAATCAACTCGTGCGGCTACATGTCCTCTTTGTCTTCATTTACGTATGGATCTAGATGTCAACTTCACTTGGAAACGTACAATAATTACGTCAATTAAATCCATAATATGAATAACTGGTTTCTTTATGTAATCTCATAGCCTGTTAATATCAGTTACCAATTACCAAATACCAACCACAACTGATAATATAACAAGTGCTTCAACTATTAAAATGCACTTTGTGTAACATGAAAAACAATACCATAATTAATCACGAAATCTATGACATTGACACTTGACATAAATGCTATTTGTCTGCCAATAATAAAACGTCACCGGAAAAGAAACGTTATCAAAACGATAAACGCGGATAAAGATCGTAAGAACACATGTAAGTTAAATACATGCGGGTTTTTCCAGATATTACAATTATTCAGATAATTGTGTTGTGATTAGTGGAGCCAATCTTACAGGAAAATGTTTTTGTAAAGACACAGTGGCGAGCGGTGTGCAGTGTGCAGTTATAGTGTAATCTATTGAATGCAGATAGTGTTTTATCACACATACACGTGTAGCAGTCGCTAGTCGCAGCGAGCAGAGCATCGTGATTCGTGAGCCGCGGCCGCACTAGATGTATAAACAAACTGCATACTGTGTCACTGACTCTTTATCGAGCCACATGACTTTGGAATATTCATACGTATATGATTTTTATTGCTCGTGTTCTTCAATTGCGCGTCATTTGTTATATTCGCGTTTATATTTTGTTTTGCGGAAACTCATTTTTAACAACCTTGAACGAGCTAAAACCTGCGCTATGTATTGGTATTTGTAAATAAAGGAAAATAACAAATAACTATCGTATAGTTATCCTGCAAATATGAATTGAATTACTTCTTACCTAAGAAATGAACTGGTAATGAATTCAGTTAGCCCTATTGGCACTCATTCAATAGCCTACGCATATTTTTCACTATTGCGACTAAGATGTAAGGAAAAATATCTGTTACTCAAGTATTACAAAAACTAGACGTTGTTTAATGAAGTAATATAATTGCGGAATTAACGTCGTAATGTCAATGCAAGACATTGATTTCTGTTGAGACATTCATCGAACCGGTAGTACTGCTTCACGTGGATAGTGAACTCAATATAACACGTGCAGAGTGAAAGTGCTGAAAACGACAGCTCTGTTACAAAATAAAGAAATAAAGGCAAAGAAACGAGTCACCGTGAGATGAGCAGCATCATTACTGGCACACACTGATTGACTCATAACTAGAATGCGCATTACAACATGCCAAAACGTAATTAACAGCAAATACTGACAACAAATCGCGAAATATGTTTACTTTTCATTATTAGTTTTACAGTCGGTTAAACGGTGCACGTTCATGCTATTTCACGTTATTTAAAAACAACATTACTTATACAAAATAGTGCGATATATGACGGCGTATATTTAACTAGTGCGTTGTTAGAACGTACACAAATGATTGTAGTGTTATTTTGAGTTTACAACGTAGACGGACGGACAGATATTTCCAGACTTAATAATACGAAAGCAAGCATAAAGTATGTCACGGTCTAATTGAAGCTCGCACTGGTGGCTGGGCACGTTCCACACGACATATCTGTGTAATTTTGACTCCGGACCGTTAGCTTTCTTTACTCGCCGGCCAAATTGTATATGAAAATTGCAAACGTAATTAAACTTACCTTTGCAGACTCGCGGAACAACTGCTTCAATTGCAACAGCGAAAATTACGCACGGAGCACTCGACTATGTCAAGTTGTTGGTGTATAAAAATATTGTATGGACACGACAGATACCATCAGTAATGTAATCACTTTCCCGTGGCTTTGTTCGTCAGAACAAATGTGTATTAACATCTAGATTCCATTCATAAATTTATCAAGACAGCATTGTTTGGTGAAGGTACTTCTTCAGCAATAAGGCGTGGCACGACCTTCTTTTTAACCAGATGTCACCTCCTTCGTAATATTCAATAAACTCAACTTACCCTTTTCTTACGCGGCTGTACGTCTTCATAGTCCATGGCGATGCCTTCATCGCTGAACGAGGAGGAGGCAGGTGGCGGCGAGGGAGTCCCCGAGCGCCATGAAGACCCTGAACTACTGCTGGCTCCGGGAGACACTGATGAGCGACCGCCCCACGCACCTACGCAATGAACACGGATCTAACCTTTATATTCAAAACATGCTGTACAATAAGGTATTTTGTGAGTGTGGGATGAAAGCGGAATTTGTGCTGTTGTTTGTACCAATGAATATTGTTCACATTAAATAGTTATTTAAATATGATTGACACGTATCGACACGTAAGTGCGTGGTGGCCTGTTGGTAAACGGACTAGACGCGACTGCCAACATGTTCACGGTGGTCGCGGGTTCGAATCCCAGGGCACACCTCTGACTTTTCGGAGTCATGTGTGTATTGATAGTCAATCACCACGCACTAAAACGGTGAAGGAAAACATCGTGAGGAAACCTGCATACCATAGGGATTCATAAGAATTTCTATGGTATGTAAGTCCGCCAACCCGCACTAGGCCAGCGTGGTGGACTATATGGCCTAACCACTCTCAATCGTATTCTCGATTGTAGAGTAGGCCCGTGCCCTGCAGTGGGACGTATATGGGCTGATACAGACACGTATCAGTGTTGATATAAGTGATTAATCTTAAAATATTTTATAAATCATACCGGGTATCTCAAGACTGCTACCGAAAACGAAGCCGGGTGGTAGTTTTAGTGGCTACAAACACAATGCAATTAAAAATTTCCAATAGAAACGCGACAATTATTTTTTATGATTTTTTAAATATCGTCATTTTTGGGTGGTAAATCCATAGTTTTTGCTAAAATAATAATTTAAACTCTTTTATACCTTAGAGTATTTATAAATAAAAGGGTAAACACTATTATTTTAGGAAAAAATGTATTTACCACCCAAATATGGCCATAGGAAAAAAATAACTAAAAAAAAACTGTCGCTTTTTTTTGCAACTTTTTCTGTTGCATTGTGTCTGAAGTCGCTTAGACTACCACCCGGCTTCGTTTTCGGTAGCAGTCTTGATATACCCTGTATATGTATGTACAGCTCTTGGTACAGCTAAAGCATAGGTACAAAATAATGATTATGCCACCTGTTCCTAATTTAAAACATTAATAAATAACAAAAAATGAAACTCTTAGAATAGTATTACTTCTAACAATAGCAATAATTGTATTTTTCTATTTATTTCATGTTTTTCATTTCGTTGTTCATTATTATATCGAAGCTCAGACATACTTAACAAGCAGTAAATTATAGAGCTCGTCTGTTTTTCTCAATTATGACTCGAGGTACTGTTAGCTAACTTAAATGCATTATTGTAGCCAAGAACTTTCAGACAGATACTGTGTCGTAAACCTAAAAAAAAGTACCAAAACATTTCTAATTATAAATTAAACATGACTGACGGCGTGGCTGCATGAATGAATTAGATGTAATAAATTGCGAAACGCCACTATAGCCGGTCACTTTCACTACAGAACGGCCATTTTCTTGCGGCACACATGCGCGGGCACATTTCAAACGCCGCCACTGTGATGCTGAATCGTAAACTTTTATGGCCAGTGGAAAGCGCAGCGCGTTGCTATTGTGCAATCTGCCCTGATTGATAGTCCAAGTGCGTCTTAATATAATTAATTGGGATACAGCACAGATTAAATGGGATGTTTGGTTATTTATTTAGGCTGCCGCGGCCGTCTTGTTCCGAGACGTTTAATACACACAAGGCTAAAATTATACTTTCCATCCATTCAAATAAATGGTTTGTATGAATACATTGATATTCTTGAAAGGTAAAGGATATATAATTATTGTGACAGGTTTAGATCATTTGTCTATGTTAAATATGCAAATATATGACAATATAAATTCCGCTACATAAATGACGCTCAGTTTACATAAATGACGCTGGATACTATAAAATGCAACGTAACACTTCAAATATGCTAGTCGAGCAAGAGCACATTTGATCGGACAAAACTCATCATGAGAGCTGTGTTACACCGAATACCTGTCTAGACACCGTCTAGACAACAGTCTAGACGCTATCCACATTTTCAGATTTAACACAGGACAACCGCTCCCTAAGCTGTCAGAATATTGTACTAATATTACATTATACGAATGAATAAAATTTTAAAATTTCATTATTCCCGAAGCCATGATAAAGCCACAACGATACTTGCGAAATATATACAAGCGATCCATTAGATATCTATTGTGTAGTTAAGAAATACCAAAAGTGGCACATAGAAACGTATTATTTGATATAGCATTATGTAAACACACGGTCACCAGCAAGCGTAGTATGCAGGTGCGTAGCATGATCGCTTCGGTGATGCAACGGATCAATGATGCAACAATACTGTTTACATTAAATAGGAGTGATGGACTACCGGTCCGGGGCCGTGCGGAGGTCGGGAGTCCCTAGTCGGTGGGGTGTAGTCGTGTGGGCGACTTACTGGGGCGCGGCGAGTTGGGCGAGCAGCTGAGCGACATGAGCACCAGCGCCGCGTTGCACTCGTTCATCTGGTCGTCGCGCTCGCCGTAGCCCAGATCACACGAGCTGCTGGGGCCGCGCTTGCGAGACCTGCGACAAACAATACAAACATTCGAATCGATTGCAAAATCACATTGCTCTCTAGCAATTGACAACAAAAATAAATCACATTCTGGAAATTTCAAAATAACACTTAATATGCTCGAATGTAATGCAAATGAAACAATGCAACGGTTCAAGACAATCAATATTTCCGGGAACGTTTCCATTTCTGCAGAAAATCAATAAACGGCGACTATAATCTGTTGGTACATTGACACATTTGTAAATATACAAGGACTGGTAAAATGGACAGAATTACTGCATGTACTATGTGGTCTTAATAATTTAGTCAATTTATTGATCGCCGAACAAAGACGAGGACATAATTTAGTGTAGCGGTTAAATAGTGCAGGGTTGAGTCGGCATCAAGTGGTTGCGTAACAGGCGCGACCCACAAATGCTAGACATTGAACAAGTCGTGTAAGGACGATGGCTTCGCTCCGACCGATCACCCTGCACCACCTTCACAAGGAGGTTCATTCAACTCGCGAGTTCGACGAATAATGCCTGACGAAAAGTCCGAGCCCAACAACCCGTCTAGGCGTCTGTTTTCTGATTTTCAATTAACGTTTACTGTGAATTTAAGAGTCAACTATTAACACAAGTTAATGACACATAGACATGACCTGCACTGTGTATAAAAAGAGTACAATCCAAATAAATATGCAATGACAAAAGAACACATCCGCGTGACGCAGTTCATTAAATAATATTAGGTGTCAACGACTGCAGTGACGCGCCTCTACTCAGGCACGGAACAAACGACCCGGTATGCAAACATACACGAAAATATGCAATTGTTTTACATATTTATTTAATGAACGGTTTTATGTAACACGCGTGTGTAAAATTTTACGTTTTAATACATCCTATGTATACAACATGTCGTCGTTTAAATTCTAATACCGCGTAAGTCACTCCGCTGTTATTTCAGGAGAGCGAATATTTTATTTTCTTTCAAAAACCGATTCATGTCAGTTTATTCAATACTGTTATTAAAATCCGTTATATATTAATTGACGAAAAACGATAAACTTAACTTTAAACAGGTGTTTGGTAGAAAATAAAAATTTTGTTTGCTCTCCTTATCCATGACGATGTTGACTTCCGCGGTAGAACTTAAACAATTTACCATTGATATGTTGGTTCACTTGAGAGTGGTGTGTTAAAGTGCGTCGGTGCGAGATGAGGGAGGTTGTTGCTGTATCCTTGGGTGAGTCGTCCGGGCGGCGCGGCGCGGCCGGCGCGGGGTCGTAGGCTCTGCCAGCCAATGTACGTTGACTCTCGCGGGAGCGCCGACCCAGCCTCGCCTTGCACTCCGGCGAACCTCACGCTTTAAGGATTTCAATGCTCTTTGCTCTTCGTAACGCACTATGTCGTTCATAGGGCGTTGAGTTGTTGAAATTAATATATCGGCGAATATTAAGGATATGTTTTAATAAATGCACATATCCGACATTTATTTTCGCGGCGTAGTGCGCGAGACGGATGCTGTAAAACGAAATGTAGCAAATTGGTTTTCCATAATGTGACGGCGTAGTCTACTATTCTATGAATGAAACAGAGTTTTATTTGTGACTTCTGTCATTCGTAGTTTTTTTTTATTAATTCAGGGTATTAAATAAGATACCCAGTTTATAGATTATTTGAACACATTTTGATATAAAAAAGTAAGAATAAAAATTTGCTACTGTGTTAGGAAGACATACCTACTGAACTATCGGGATTTGATAAGATTATCTGGTTTATTGATAAATATACTTGGGCAGTGTTAAAGAAAATAGCAGTATAGATAAATGTGTAAAAATATTCTGATGTTATTTGAAAAGTGTAAATATTTCCTCCCGCTATCAACAATTGCCTGTAAAAAGTTAAACATGTCGCGGCGACCACAAATGCCGGCCGGCATTTTATCACTACAGTTTGGCGGTTGACCAAAACATTTGAAATATGTTTGTAATTACACAATATATTGCAGCGGAGGTGTGTGTCGCAGAAAAAAAAAACGATATTGAAGCGACCTACGAACGCACCCTAGATACACGGTGTAATAACCTCACGCCGCGCCGGGTTGACCTTCTATTAAGTTCGTTATCCGATCCAAAATAGATGAGAAAAGATAAATATATGAAACACATTATGCATGGCGTATAGAGTTTGTTGCACTCTTATTTTTAAATGCAAAAGTGAAATCAATAGCAAATCTCTACTTATTTGTTTGCATTGTCAGTCTTAGCGATACATGCGCTCTGCCGACATCGGGCGAGAACAATTTCAGTGTAAGGTGAAAAAGATCATTTTACACGAGTAGGTGTCGGCGGCGGCTACAATCCTTAGAGCGAGTAGGTGAAGTGTCGGTCGCCGGGTCGTTATCGGCTCGTCATGTGGCGACCGCGCTCGAGCTCGCCCGCGGTGCTGCGGAGGTGACATTGCTTTTTTCGTCCGCGATAATGGGGATGTTTGCCGGCCGGCGCGGCGCGCCGACAACTGCGAGCCGTCATCGTCAGCAACTGCGTGACGTAATTTCCTATCTGATGACGTAACGTCTTACACAGCGCGCGTACACTGATCGTTGCATATATCGGAATGCTATTTTCAGTGGGCGTGCTTGTTTTTTCATCGTCACTTAATGTGACGTGCACGTAACGATAGCAATTTCACACATCATTCATAGGTTCTATTTGGCGTCATCCTGGCTAGTGTCAAGGTTCACCTTTTTACATAGTCTTTGCCGCTAGAAAAGGTCTTCGGCGGCCTCGTTTGTAAAATCGTTGACTTTCATATGTTCCTTGATATCGTCAAGCCGGCTTGTTTTGGTTGCTCTCGAGGTCGGGGCCTCGCTATGTTGAGGCTAAGGCTATATTGTCGATGTTCTTTTGTACAGTGCATTAGAAACCTCACAACCATATCAATATCAAATGACATTTCTGGAGCTAATCATCATAGGCAGGTATAATTTGGTAAAATGAATTATAAGCGTTTTCCAATGGAGGTGGCCCTGGCGTTGTCCACGCAGTGCAGTGGTGTATTGCGGCGAGCTGACGGACCCCGGCAGCTGAGCACACACTACACACTACACAGTACAGCACATGCCACACGCTCGCCTCACACTCGCGTACTACGCACGTAACATTGAGAACGACCTTGCCGCCTGTTGCCGACTACCGCACGCGCACAACATTCATAGCCAACTTTATTACTACAAAATATAAACCTCGCTTTCATCGTTTCTGTTCGGGTATACATATGTTATAATACCACCAATAAATATTTCCATATATCAGAATTAATTATTTGACCCAAATATCAATACCGGGTCCGTCGAATGTGGCATTTTGTCAGAGTAATATACTGTATGGAGCCTGTTTTATCGGAACTCGCTCACATTATATAACGTTAGCTTGGATAAGGTAACGCCAATGCTGCATGCTAATAAACATTAAACAAAGCAGTGATGTTAGTCTACTCGCGTGTCGCTAGCAGCGTTCGGCCGTGTCTGCTGAAGTCTCAGTTGAAACGGAGCTAATGGATTTTTTGCTACGTTGATGTAGGTCGCGGAGAGCTTTTTTTTCGGCGTGTAAAAACTGTACTCCGTTGCGAGCTAGCCGGCACTCCGGACCTCCCGCCTCGCCTCCGTCCCCCTCTCTGACAATCCGTAGATGAGGTCATCGCTGGACATAGTGGATATTGTTAATTCGTTTGTTAATATTCTGCAACATTTGCACGTGATTTGCAAGCGTTGCAACATAAACGCGGAATAATTGATCTTAATCGGAGGTGCATTTTTTTGTATATATTGTTAAAGTTAATTACGGAGTAACTTTTTAGGACAGATCATTGAACAATGAGTGTGTTCCGACAACCTTTGCTGTCAAAGTCAGGGGCCGAGCGACCTTTGAAAGTGTAAAAATAAATGATGTACTCATGTCGTGCCCGCTTTTGCTCTCCAACAATGCATTTGCTATTAATGTACACAACGGCTCATTATATTTGGTACTTCAGAGAAAAAATCATAATTGAACCGTTTTTGTTCCCAACTTAGTGGAATAACCTGCAGGTAGGTCGCCCGAAAGTCATGGTAGAGGTGAACACTCCGTCCACGCTCGTGTTCCCGGTACATGACGCACACGCCAACATCCACCTCACATCATTTCTGTGAACTAATCGTTACAATGAATATAATTATAAAGTAATTAAATATCGTTTTCGGTGCACGCAACTTGTTGCTTTAACTTTGTCAATTATTAAGTAGGTTGCATAATTTTGAATACATTATTGTAATACTTTCTCAAGGTAGAGCCGGCACCTGTCAAATGAGATAACGGGCCTCCGCAGCAGCAACGAAAGTAAACGTGTATCCAATGAGAAAGTGCCTCGGTAGCCGCCGCCTCCTCCCCGCGCCCGCGCCGCCGACACGCCTCCCCCGCCGACATCGCTGCTGCGCGCACCTTCTCTTTAGATGTTGCGCAAACGCACACCAAATGCGCGCCGACAACGTTTCCTTTTGTTTTAGACGCAATTACATTCATACGTTGCTCTACTACACATTCCTGATTAAATCGTAATCATTACTATTGACTATTGAGCGGATAAGAAGGCCGGAATGTGACATCGATCGCCTGAGTCGCCGTCCGTGACACTCAAACGTCTCATTAGCATACAACAAATCATAGATGACAATAGTGCTACCGTTTTGGACGTTGAAAGCCTATTAAAATTTCGTGCGTTCGTCGATTCATCGCCACGTACGGCCTTGCTTGCTATAGGGCGGCCGCGTGACGAAATAGCGATGAACCCATTTATTTCAAGTCCAAATTATGCTTCTCGGTCTGAACTCTGAACCCCTTTTGTATGGCGAGGGAATGTGTTTTATCAAGACACTATAATTAACACCATAATATAGTGTGCGTAAATCGATACGCAATGAAAACAAACAGCCATAACGGATGGATGGAATGTAATGAATATGTAAGAAATAGTAACCGATGTTGAGCGCATTCATTCATGATTGCTCAGTCACTCTCGATGTGGGTCCACTAATAAGTCAAATAGATTCACTTCGTCTATAAACCGGTGACATTGAATTGGCATCGATCAGTAGTACAGAACCCGAGCGAGCGGAGTTGCACGAGTTGCGACATCAAAATGCGGGTCGTATTGCCGTCCTACTGCCCGACAAAGGATGCTGATAGCTGGAGGACATTCGGGCTCGACACGTTCCACCTTACTTTTAATACGGCTTCTCTATTTACTGCAACAAAACTTTTCAGTGTTTGCACAAAACACTTTGTTTCCAAGTAGGTTTGTAGTGACGACACAAAGTGTGACTTACGCGTGCTATAAATTGTAAACGTAGCAGTGCGTTACCAACGCGAACGTATCGATAGATTACCACAATTAGATGTGGGCTCGTTACAGCCACACTGTTTGCAGATATCACTGTATGCGGTATTTTTCTAGTGTGTGTGTACCGTTCCATTTCGAAACTAGGTCACTGTGTCACATGGCGGCCGCGCCAAGTATCAGTCGAATGCGACGCCATCTTTGAATTTTGTTGATTCATATTCCAAATTATATCTCAAGTCTGTGCTTGTGAAGTGTTTGCGCTTGATACGGGTAATGTAACATGCCACCATCAGACGCTCCGAAAAGAATGTTTCTCAACTTTCACTTTTACGACCGAGCTTGCGACGGAATTTTTATAAATTGTTTGAAATTTTATTTTGGGCTAAATCAGTTTTCTGCACGTTATAATACCGTATGAAGTAACATTGTGCATTGCGTATGAGGTAATATATCTGTGGGTGTACTGATACTGCGCACGACGCGACGTGAAGGAAAATCAGGTGAAGTTTATTAAATTAAGTGTTTCTTCGCCTGTGAAGTTTCTATCCTTAAGATGTTAGCTCATAATTTCTTAAGGCGTTGTTCAAACAGGTTTTATGCAATCACAGGCTCCCGCTATGTTAAATACCAACCACTGGCTTTTGCGCTTTTCTGAAATAACTTTGTTGTAGCGATCATTTTTCCCCTTGTTTTTTTCTAGTTTACGGAAATCCGTGATTCAGGGTAAAAACAAAGTTATTTAATATTGTATAGTTGATTGACAATATCATGTCACATGTGGTTGACTGTAGTAGAGTTTTGTATAATCTATCAGAACGGTAAAATGTGACTCGGAGTACCAGAAATAATGACCTGAAAGCAGATTACTCCTTTGAATGTTTATTTTGTCGGTTATTGTGAAATTTGGACCGTGAGCGGAGGCCTCGCCTCTCACCGCGATCATGATGAAAAGTGAAACGGCGGTGTCGACGCGCGTCACGTCGCTCGCCACTCGCACTCGCAGCACAACCGTTTGATGCCGTTTGTTCCGGTTGTACACTGTACTGCACAACTCTGTACTGTTATCTATGGCGACAACGCTTCTTAACCAACCAACGGTTCTGTTTACAGTGTGAGTCCTGTAGTCTCTTGCTCTTCTCATCTTTTGTCTCAATATTAAATGTTGTTTGGCACACGGAACTAAACCGAGACTGTGCGCTTCCTCCACTATATGAGTATTTGAAATGCAGTACCGCCTAGTTGTATAAATTACGTAACCTGGTGGAATTTTTTTAATCGTTCTCACAATGTTGCATTGTCTGTCCCTGCTAGAGGCGCGGCGGGGGGCTCGGCGCGCGGGACGCGGACTGCGGCCGCAGAATGTAGGCAAGTGTGACAAGGACACGCCCGTACTCTGCGCTAATACTTCCATCCAGTTTCTAACATGTTCGGTGCGCGTTTCGCAACGCTTGTTCGCGCCCGGCCCGCTCAGTCGATGCACACCACTCTGCACTCTGCACGCTCATGTGCGAATACACCTACAAGGTGACCCGCCGCAGTACAGTCCGCCGCTCCGAGCATGTGCTCTGTCCCTAAACGCTCAGCAACGCTTCTCATTACCTCATGCATTAAATTTACCTTACACCCGAGATGACGCGGCCATATATACTTCTAAAAATATCACACATTATTTAAGTTACCCAATACGCTCAGCGCTAGCAGGCGGCGGGCCGCCTGGTAGAACTCTAACTGATGACCTACTTCCTGCAGTTATGGCGAACCAGTTCGTGAAATAGAGATAAAGGAGATTTTGCAAGGCGGCGAACGGGCATTAGAAATGCTGCGGCCTTCCTCCGAGCTCGCGGCGAGGTGAGCCACTAGCTCAAGGCGAAACAACGCTGATATTTGTTAATTAGCCACCCTGCTCTCCAGTTTCGTGATTATCCTGTGCTTGTTTATATGCGTGCGATCGTGACGACATTCAACTATTTAGGAGGCGATTTCTCTTTTCAACACGTCACGTAGTTTTGTTTTAGAATGTGGGTACGCTAGTAGTTGAATTGAAGAAACAATGAACAAGAAGTAATGGAGCTCACCCCTGCATGTGATGCGCCGGCACCTCGATGGTGGCGGAAGCGCGGCGCCGGTCGCCGGCCATGTCCGCGAGCCGGGCGAAGTCTGTGTCCACGTCTGCCAGCCTTGCCGACTTCCGCGACTCCAGTAGACGAATTTCATCCAACTTTTTCTTCAGCTCTATGGGCACCTGTGTACAAAAAGTATGAATAATGAATACTGGTTTAGTCTTTATGTACATCTAGAAATCTAAACACTTCAATTAAAGAGAATATAATCCAGCAAACGTGTACGTAGGATTTAATATTAAATGCGGTATCGTATCTTATTAATAGATAAACATTCAAAACGCGTTAACGTTCAACATGAACAGCTAAATCAGAACGACCGTGTTAAATACATCGATATCATTTATTAGCTGCACTCGCCATAGTCTTGCGAGCTTAGGCTTTATTGCATTTTTAGTGTATACTTTTAGATTCGCATTGGTCACTGTGACTAATAAAAATCGATTTATACAGGGTATATCAAGACTGCTACCGAAAACGAAGCCGGGTGGTAGTTTAAGCGACTTCAGACACAATGCAACAGAAAAAGTTGCAAAAAAAGCGACCATTTTTTTTTGTTATTTTTTTTCCTATGGCTATATTCGGGTGGTAAATACATTTTTTCCTAAAATAATAGTGTATGCCCTTTTATTTATAAATACTCTAAGGTATAAAAGAGTTTAAATTATTATTTTAGCAAAAACTATGGATTTACCACCCAAAAACGACGATATTCAAAAAATCATAAAAAATAATTGTCGCGTTTCTATGCGAAATTTTTAATTGCATTGTGTTTGTAGCCACTAAAACTACCACCCGGCTTCGATTTCGGTAGCAGTCTTGATATACCCGGTATGTATAGTTAGTTATCTGTTGACAATGCACAAGCGAGCGTGCATACTTAGTTAAATGTCTGGAGATCAATATAGCCGACCTTCGCACGGGCCGTGGTTGGGTGGACGTGACGTCATGACCGGGTGGAAATGGAGCGAGATGCATGCCGTGTCACGGTCCCAAGACCTTTATCATATTACTTTATTTAATTTTATACTGATACGTAGGCGAGTTTTTCCACTGAAATAAAAACGCTCACATACAAGGATCCTCGGTATAATGTACCGCGAGATTATCTAGTTCTCGTAAGTAACCGTACCGCGTTGCAAAGTGTAAATTCTTAATATTGCTAACGCGCGGTTCGGAGCAGGAAACGCACACCGCCAAGTACTCGTGTAGTGGTAGAGGCAAACGGGTTCTCGCGTACAGCGTGATATTTTCATAATGTTCGCGCTGTTGCCTAGCTGGCCGAGTTTACCACACGTATAACAGTGTTAATCAGAATAACCACAACACATCACCGATATTTTATAACTCGCCTTCATTTGTAATACTGGTGCTACAATTAATTTTAAATATTCAAACATATCAGTTCCGTATTTTTACCACGATTCTCGTAGGTAAAATAACTATTGGCTATATTATTAGACGTGTTAAATGAAGAGTGAAAGTGAGTATAAGTTTGAGAGGTACAATAAGCGGTAGGTGCGCGGTGCGCGCTCGCGGTAGCGGTGCTCGTGACGCGCGGCGCTCGCCACACATGACACGGCGGCGCCGGAGCCGGTGGTCAGGCCGCTCCGATCGGGGTCACACTCTCGGTCAATTATGTGCGCCGAGGTGCGAGTGGTTGACATTGCTAGTGTTTTGGTCGGCCACTTCCTTCTGCGTGGAATGTGCACACTGCAATACCTATATTGCGCACAACTCGCGTGATTGACACATTACGTACGTTATGAGCGTGTATAACGTTACGTTTACACGGCGTGTGTACCGGTAACCTTGTGTTATTTAGCGCTAGTTTAAGGTGACGAATATTTGCAACTATACAATGATGCAGCGCGTGTTTACCCCGGCCGCGCCGCACCGCCCCCCTCCCAGCCCGCGCGCAGCGCTGACGTTTCACATGGCGCATGATTAGTCAATTTGCAAGAGACCTGACGGCATTTCTATGAATTTTGCAAATCGATAAATGTGCGTGTGTCTATTAAAATTTAATTGTTTTTGACCTCGTTTTGTCGCGCAATATTGACCCATTATAGAAGTAATCAAGTAAATATTTTGGCTGACATAAAGCAAACTCTTGGTACGAAACAATCGGTGGAAACGTCTGGATCAGTAAGTTTTACAAAGTAGCAAACAGAATCCTTACAAGTAGTGAGTTGTGTTTGGATCTTGAGCTACTTTGGTTTTAAGGCCGGCGGCTACGTGGTATGGGCGCACATCGGTTTGAGATGGCAGTTCCTGCGCCACGCCGCCGGCCAGCGATGTGTGTGCGGTGCGCCATGCCAGCACTCGGCACTGTGCATAAAGCGCCGAGTCACTGATCGCATCATACTTTCACTTTTACGTGATTTCGTGCGAGTGCAGACGTACCATGAGCTAGGAGACGCAGATCGACGTTGTGCCCCTCACTCGCACCGGAACAACGAAAGTTGCTTTAATGGATGTCTCGTGTAGAAAGCTTCGCTAATATTTTGTTCCTTTTGTACGATTTTAATAACAAGTACACAGGTGAAGCGGCCCAAACGGTTTCTCCTCAAATGTTTTTATGGTAAAATGTCCGGCATTCGAGCGCGGCTATACATGGTTGGGATGGCATGTTTACAAATAGCCTTACGTGCCGTATAGGCAGTATCGGTGCGTTTATGAAAGTTAGGTGGATCGGATGGGGCAGCGGCGGTGGTGGCCGGTGCTCGTCGGTTCCGTTAGCCGCTGCTAGCTCGGCGCTTCTATCGGTCTCGCCTCGCACTCGCACTCGCCAACACGTTATGTAAAAAGTGACAACTCTTGCACAATTGCTTTATTCGATGGCGAAACAGTCGCTTTAAAATGGCAGTGAAAGTCGCCGACCGCGACTTTGGTATGTCGTGATAAAGCTGGCCACTAGTTAGATATTGAAATAGATATACTGATTGGTTTTTAAATCAACTGATAGAGCGGCTATTGTTCTCGCTAAGACCCAGTGCACATAGATTGTATGCACTTGAGCTTACACAAGGCCCTACTGCGGAATGATATCATAAAATTGCGACAATGATGTACTTAATGACGCATAATTACTCAGTATTATGACATGACCTAATAACTTTTAATGTTCCGGCTACGATTTAGATACAAAAATTGCAGGTAATGAGGGAATGAGGTTCAGGGTCATTAACAATGTTGTGCGGTAGCATGCGGAGCAGACAATGTCAGCTTCATAATATAATAAACGTGTGAATTTTGGCGTACACAAAGAATAAACAATTTGATTTCAGCATTGTTTTACTGGTGGTAGGTCTCTCATATGTGAGAGGCTATCTGGGTAGGTACCACCGCAATGTCTATTTCTTCCGTGAAACAACACTGCTTAAATGCACTGTTGTGTTTCGGATTGAAGGACATTGTAGCCAGAGCAACTACTGGACATATTGAGACTTAACATCTTATGTCTCAGGATGGCGAGCGCAGTGGAATGTTGCTACTGTTTATGAGCGGTCGTATCGCTTAACATCAGGCGAACGGCTTGCTCGTCTCGCCATTCACTGCAATAAAAAAAAAAAAAAAAAAAAAAAAAATTGTGTAGAGTAATATATTTTTGCTATCCTGCTAATGTTGTTTTTCGATGTTATTTTTATAAACACAAATATAGTGACGCGTTACACAATTCTTTATGCCAACACGGTTTTTCCCTTCCGTCTCGATCATCAATCTTTCTACAGAGCGTCTGTTCCGTGAGTGTTCTTTTATCTTTTAAACCGTTTTTAGTAAATTAGCCTTTATCTACCTCTACTCATGTCTGTTCGCACATTTAAATTACCAATTTAGTTAACTACATCTGGTATGACATTTTAAGCCTGGGGAATTTGATGCATGTACATGTCATACAGATTGCGTTATACGCGAAAAAAACAGCTACAGATATACAACAACTATAGAGCAATAGACTTTACAGTTCCCAAGATTATATGTGTTAAAATAAAATAAAATTTTACCAAACACAGCTGTGCTTGGGCGTCCGCGCCCGTGATTAGCTTAGTTATCACCGACCGCTGTCATTTCCGGCTTTACCGTTCTGCGTGCTTTATCTACCTTAGATACAACGATTTTATGCGACAATATTCAACAATACCACGAGATTTAACTTCGTTATTTTATTGGGACACTGTAAAATGTATATGCGGTGTTGTGATTTGATATACTGATTTAAAAAATTTTGGTTTCCTTAATTATTAATATTATATTTGTAATCATAGAAAAGCCGATCGACCTCTCTGTAGGGCAAATAGATTACGCTTCGCGCTGTCGGCCGGGTGTTTTTGATTGTCGAGTTACGAAAATTTCACTCGCTCTACTGACCACCGACGTTGCTGCTGCGCAAAACGGATTAGCTGTGCTCGTAACACCTCTGCGCTCATGTCGACATTTTTATATTTTTCGCTCTATAAACCTTGAATCTCTCTTTTTGAAGTACTTAATACCTATTCTCTACTGCACTGTACTTAAGAGGTTTTAAAAAGTCTGATACTTCATGAAACTGTGACAATGAAATACGTCCATATTGTAGCCTAAAGCACTAGTTTCTTGATCCAATCGAATGTAACACATAGCATTGCATTAGTGATGAGAATCTTATTAACAATTTGCTCGTATGAGTGTCATTACGGATTAAACATGATTAGAGATGTGATATTTAGTTTCATTTGAGCGAAAGCGCGCACGCACCTCGTGTTCTGCGAGTGGCATTGACTGCTTGCAAGTCAATGGCTGAGCCACCGCGCGCCGGCCGACCGACTCACGATTGCCGTCGTGTGCGATAACAAAACTCGACCGATGCACTTGCAATACCTGATTATAACAATATCACATTCAGAACATATGATATGTGCCAATATGTTAGTATTTTTAGCAATAATACGCTGAGAAATGCGTCTTGGATTCTTAAGTTGCTAGAGGCTCCTCCGGTATTCAATAGGTGAGCCAAGAACAGGCGAGGTTTACATAAGCTACTAAATGTAATGTTAGCTCAATACGTCCGAAAGAGAGATAATAAATGAATTATAAGAGTTGACTAGGAAAGTAAGAGAATTTTGGTAGATATCAAGAAATAAGCAGACCAACTGCGAGATGGAACGGCGTAGTGAAGCATCAATGCTCATGGAATAGTTTCGCTTAAAATAATCGAAAGTGATGTCATAAAAAAGTGAATTTATGTTATTTCTACAATTTCTTTTATGTATGGTGCAGAAATGATAAATAAATAAAAAAGAGGCTTATGTCCAGCAGTGGATAAATGTGGACCGAAATGATGGTGCAACATATTCGAATGCTAGTAAATCGGCCTCTTGTCTGAATCATTACGGCGCGCTAAGCGCTGTAATTGAGGAGGTATTATCGGTAGAACGGGACACCACTCGGCGGCAGGACAATGCACTTAGAATTCATTACCTTGTTGTCAAGAAAACAATGGTATACCGTAGCTACGACCGATAAAACCACTTTATCAGCTCATGTTGATGAAAGAAATATATTATTGCCTACATTGTAAAGACAAATATAGCTAACATAATAAAAAAGCGATAATAATATCGTTTCATTTTTGAGATATCATAGAGTCTTGGAATAAACCCCTATTTTTCTATTCATTAAATAAAAAAAAAATGTTGATATTGTTTTTTAAAATTCGTATACCTAGTAGACCGCTTTAAGCTTGAAATTATACAATTAATTACATAAAGCATTGTTCAGTACAACAAATATATTTAACAAAAAACTACGTCGTAGACTGGTGTGCAGACAGATTTTCGTAGATACTCGAGTTAATTCCATTGCTTCTATTGAATGAACAAGCATATTTTAAGTCATAAAAACTGGAAAGCGACACTTTTCTATGCGGTTGTAATTATGAGTTCTGTGTGTAGTGGACAGGCTGGGTAGAAAGAAATCGTGACACATGAATGTCGATTATTCCTTTGTTAGATATTCAGTGAAGCTGCAGTTGGAGTCACGTAGACACGCATGCATAAGCAATTCGGCTGTCGGCGAGCGATCGTGCACCAATAAATAGGTCAATAGCTCTAATACTAGAGTGCGGAGTGCGGAGTGCGGACTGCCTGTCGCCTGCCGCCCGCCACAGACACTGTGATTCTTTATTGTCAAGTCTACTGTAGGTTTTAGATCAACAGGTAATACGTACACGTGTTTGGAATCTATATTTCTGATGATCTCTGTATCTCGAGTATTAAAATTCGTCGATAATTTACCTAACTACTCCCCTTGTAAAATAAACTGGTTCTGTCTTAGTTCATTATATCGGGATAATTTACTCGTAATTAGTGTGCAAAATCAAAAGCCTAATAAAGCATTGAAATGTTATGTTTGACCTTAGTAGTAGTGAACTATCGACGTACTAGTGTGGGCGAGCTTGAAACCAACTGTGCACATGGCATTCGTATTTGGAAGCTAATAAAATACGTTTGATTAATGATATTACCTAAAATGATTCTCTATATTAGATTCTGATAGTATTTTACGAGATTGTAAAGTGAGATATAAGTAGACATATTACAAAACACAAACAATAACCGTGTGATATTACAAATTGTAAGTGCAGCGCCTAAATAATGCTTAATGGTCTAGTCACGTCGAGCGATCGGATTTATACTGATAGTTATTATAGAATTAGCGATTCCAATCGGATGTATACGGTTAGGCTGATCAATCGATTGGCACGGTGGCCTTGTATGATTAGTGAATACAAACAGTACGGGTTGCAAAGCGGATGCGGTGGAAGCGGGCCACGCGAGCGCCGAGCGCCGAGCGCCGAGCGCCTCGCCCCCTCCCAGCGCGGCGCGGGCCGCTGCAACACACAACCTTGCCCCAAAAATCTCTGACCTACATTTCTCTCGTCAAGATGCAACCACATTATGTGCAACGTACCATTTCAGCGATTTAAATCTGATATGTAAAATCATTGTGTCGTTAGAACTCGTAAAGCCGAGAGAAGTGGAAACATTATCGCGCACTCGCCGCTCGATATATTTCATCGTCCGCATTTAGGTTTATAATTAAATGTCGTTCAGAGAAATAAGTGTCGGAGTTGCAAGAACAAGCCGTGCATGAAAATATTGGTAAAGCGCCGTTAGCAATATAAAGTAGGTCGGGCTCATCGATTGCACAGGACGAACTAGGCGGCCTAGTTGGCGAGCGCGAGGGCCGGCGGCGGGTCGCGACTCGCGATCCTAGCATCTAGGCGCCCTGTATTCGTAGCCCGGGTAACCTCACTGTGCTCTATTTGTGGATCTGGTACGGTCAACGGAGGCTACTCGTATTTATAACACAATTACTAGTACACTAGTACACTAGTACCCACTGTCACTCTTCGTGCTTCGGATTTACGAAACTGCCACGCGACATGCAATTGTAATTTATATGCTCAGTCAAGGCTTCAAAGCGAAATAGAAATTGTTTGCGGCCCGCGTTACCTACATTAACGTATACTCATTTCATTCAGTTTACTAACATTAGTTTAATTGATTATTTTCATTGGTACCTATACTTATAGAAACGGCAAATTTATACAGGGACAAATAATTATTTATACAATGAATTCAATGGAGCATGTAGGTCAGCACGTAACGTCGTGTCGTCAGGAAATTAATATTGCGTAGCATTGGCAGTGATGCAAGACGGCGTCGCCGTAGATACGAGTTTTAATCAAGCGAAGGCTCAATTCGAAAGAGATGACGTCACTTGCAGTGAGCTATTATAATTGCTAGCTCTACGTCACCGCGTGTTGGCGAGAACGCTATTTGGCGTAGGCGTGACGCGACGGTGACGTCACGGGCAATACACTACGCTCCACCAGCAGCCGTTGGCATGAGCATTGAGCGCGGCTCGCAGGCGTATGTGGGCGGCGAGCGGGCGCGTAATATTCGCATTGCACGTAAATAAAATCACACGCCATTACGTAATTGAACGTGAAATCTGCACAAGGACGCGTTGCCGGCGTTTCGACATCGGCGCACCGGCCGCGGCCTAGCGTAGCGCACCCCGGCGCTGCCGACGCCGCCGACACCCGCCCGCCGTCGTGATGCCATAATCGCATCATTTACGTGCGACGCGACGCGACGCTTAGAAAAGTGAGCGTTTCACCTTGAGATGCCAGCAACCGTGATCGCCTCTCTATTCTTAGATATCGAAATAGCGCTAAATATGTTCAGGGGGGCGGACGGCGAGCACGCAGGCGTCGTGACCCAACCTGACCCAAAAACAAAGTCCGTACTACCGCGCCCCGAGTGCCACACACCCGATACAGGAACCTGCTCCGCTCACACCGACGCCTGAACACTGCACGCACAACGCACCACGCAACACGCACCGCCAGCGCCAATAACACCGTTACTCATTCACCGGCCTATCTACATTCTACACTGTACAGTGTACAGTGTGCGCTAGCCTGTCATTATTTACTCTTCCTACATATCTAACATTCGTTCTGTTTACTTCCTAATATGGCGCACATACATACACTATTCGTGTGCGGGAATGCGTGTGTAACTCGCACATAATACATGTAATAGAGCGTGTGTCTTTAATTTACATATTTATAACGATGAGACCGTTCAAAATAAAAATGTTGACCGAGGTTATAATTGGATAATACACGACGGGTATGGCTCATATTTGCGACTGATAGGTACTTATAAATTAAAAACAATCGTTAGATGCAACATCGAAAATAAAAGGAAAACGCAAGTGGAGGTCGGGTTTCGAATACGTGCTGGTGCGTCGTCGTCGGTTCAATATCAGCGATTCTGGGTCAGTGGGTCACCGTGCCGGAGCGGGCCGGAGTTGGCCGCTCGGCGCTCCCCGCGCATGCCACGCTTGCAATTAAACTTGCTCTTTGTGTGAAAACAAGCAAGACATTACATCGCGTGCACCGCCACGCCAGCCGCGCCGCGCCGCCCAATATGGTCAGCGTTAATTCGGGTCACTTCAGGGAAGTGTCAACAATGTGACTAATACTGCCAAGTGCCAACGAGCGCTCTATTACACTTCACTTTTAATAGTAATTGTTTGTAACCTCATTTAGTACATTATGCTCACACAGAGAAGTCATCAGTTATTCTTTTTTCGTATCACAAGATTTCGTAAACATTAGCTGTAATCGAAATCGACCTTTACATTCAAGCATAGTGACTGTACGCAGAAGGCAACAAAGTAATCCGATTACGAATGAGATATATGTATGTTCGCGTAAGAGTTGACTTGTGACACTCGCCCACGTAGTAACGGTCACCGTGTGTTACTGTTAACTCTAAACGGAAAACTAGTTATTTAGCCTTATTGAGGCACAGCCGCGCCTAACAAAAACGCGCGCCTCGAATATTAGACCGAGATGACCCGGCAGTTGGAAATAGCCACAAATATTTGTAGTTTCAATTGTTAGCAATCAAATGTCGCGGAATAGTTATTGGAAAATATTTCTTAAATAAAAACACATGTGTCCTAATTCAAAGGAGAGACTTGTGAGATTGACGCCTCTTCGTGCCAGCTGTTTAGATAAGAAGCAGAACATTAATCATGTAACTATTCCAAGGCGAATGCAATGAGGTCACTCACAAAGGGTCGACCTTGTAGCCGATGCAGGAGCGGGGGAAACAATTCTTTTTATTGATATGGACCGAAATTGAACAGTAACTATGAACCATTTATCTGTGCCATTTACAATATTATGAAAATAATAGACTCATTTATTATCACTGCCTCAAACATTTGAATATTTCATAACATAGCAACTAAACCAGTATCATGATATCTATATATATAAAAGAAAGTCGTGTTAGTTACTTCACTTATAACTCAAGAACGGCTGAAATGACTTGGCTGAAAATTGGTGGGGAGGTAGCTTAGAACCAGGAGAAGGACATAGGATACTTTTTATCACGTTCCCGGTTTTCCGAGTTTCTATTAGCTTATTAACATTTTCTCATACAAAATGTTTACGGGTTCGTAACTGTCAAACATTTAATGTTCATCCCGTCGATACGGTAAATTCTTCCTTCAAATGAAATAACGTATTTAAATAAAGGTTTCGAATCGACAACATATATCCATAATATTCGATTAATGGCGTATTTTAGGTTTTAAAGATGTAAATTAATGAAAGTAATAAAAAGTGATTGACATTTAAATTGGTTGTCAAATATTTATGCATGCGTTCAGAAATTAATTTTGTGTAACCAAAAGAGAATATATTATGAAGTTAAATAAATATAGGACAATTAAATAAACAATATTCACACGTAAGAAGATATACTTTTTTTCAAGATAAAATATCACTCGAAAATTAAAAATCTTTATTAAAATAACAATTTTACATATGGAGAATATTGCAGGGGTTCTCAAATTAAGCGTTGCCTGTTATGAAACCAGTTAAATATAATTGTTATTACATTAATTGTGAGTGTCAGTGTGAGAAAGTGCTAAAGTGTATGTTTGTGTGTGTGTTACGTGTTATTATGTTTACTCTTATCACGAATTTTTACAGTGGCTTTTAATTCGCTATAATTCACTGATAGAAATATTATACATTTTGAAATTTTATGTCGAAGAAAATCGAAACCACTGAAGTTATTTCTATGAAAATTAATATTTCATCTCTTTATTACTAACAAAAAGTAATGGCGTAATATTTATGGAAAAACAGCATAGTGGGGGTGAAATAAGGGATGGAATATTGCATGGATAATCAAAATCGCTAACGTGTTTACACTTTTACGTTGTTGAACACTATTTGGATATGGAGAAACGGGATATAATAGAGTGGGAGGCACGGGAGAGGACTGAGTTAGCTGACAGATTTGATAGGACGAAATGTAAATGCACGGTATAAGACAGGATAGATAATGAAGAGAAAGAACGAGACATATCGGGAAGAGACTGAATAGACGGGATGGGACGGAATTGAGTAGGACAATAGAATAGCTACGTTATGTTAAGGTATACACGAGCTTATACGAAAAATAACATGTATTTGATATGAAGTAAAATAAAAAAATATTTGCATCCAGGCAAAGGTGGGTCGGGCTTTTTGCTATGCTAAATAATTGAATATAATATTGATCATATAATAACTAAGCCATAGCGAAGCGTGGTCGGGTCAGCTATGGTATCTTTTAATTGATTTCAATGAATGTCGTTGGAGTAGTAACAGTGTTATAATATCTCCGTAGCAAAATAATGATTTAAATCTGGAGAGATGGGATAGAATAGAATATAAGGTGGATAAAATGGGACAGTCGAATAGGTACAGGATGGGATTGGAATTGGATAAGCAGTTTAGACAACGGCTGTCATGTTGATTTTAAATAAAATATGGACTGGAATCTGTATTTGCACCCAGGCGAAGCTGGGCCGGGCCGCTAGTATTATGATAAAATACGCTTTGATAAAATAGTGACAGATACAGGTCTTTTGAATTCGCAACGGTTTTCGGAGTTCCGACAACATTAAATGGTCAGTCATCTCGGATCCAGCGACGAATTTGGGTCGAATATATTAACCGGACTATTTTATCACTATCCCTCCAAGTGAATTTTCAGGATTGGTTATACTACAAAAACTTAGGAAATTGTAATCGTTAATATAAATATTTTATACTACGAGTACGAGTATATGATGGCTGCTTTACTGTCAAGATTTAGTTCCTTTTCCTGTTTACAAAAACAGTAAGATCAAACATGAAATTTTGTTTTTACTGGAAACAATTATTGGGAACACGATAATTTTACTTTGGCGAAACTCAATTACAGTGCACGGGGGATATAAAAGCAGATGGGGAATTCCACTATCAAGACTTCCAAGTATAAACTTTTGCAAACTGGTGATGCGCGTAAATATGACATTAGCATCAAAATGGTCTCGTCCCTTAGCTTCTCAACGGTACATTCCCTCGATTCCACTAAACTCTAACGTCCTTATACATATACAATTTTTAAACCCATTTTAATTATCGAATGTTTTGTCCCTTTCGAACGAATTTTGAATTAATTTTCAGCGAAGAATACAATATATGCAATAGGTAAAATTCGTTTTAAAAATGTCTATGGACAAGATCATAGAGATTATTTACGGTATTTCAGAGGCGATAAGCAAGATTATTTGAATTATATATTGTTGATTAAGAGCTACACAAAATTCACTTTTGTATTTGTTTTTTCACATCATGTACACAAGTATTTTTTATTGATACCCTACTAGATCTAGATTGAAACCCTCCTAGAGCCGCTAGTTGACTGGAGTAAAAAATAACCAAGTCACTCAGTTATAGTACATTATGTTGTGGTAACTGATTGTCTGCAAGATGGATTACATGATAACTATTGGCTCTGTACAGGCGGTGAATGGCGGGCTATGACGTCACTATCTTACGAGTATATGGAATGGTAAACGTAATTCAATATAAAATTTGGTAAAAAGATACACATAAAATAATGTAATTTTTGTAACTGTGGAACAGGTTTTTCCAAGTACATTATATTAGCCTCGACTGTTATTCTGAACTGATGATAGCAATCTCAAATTCGAAATAGAAATCCATGTTGTATCTTATCGGCCCTGATTTATTTAGAAACTATGTCAACTGGTTGTAAAGTACGAACACGAATTGAGGTCGGATATTACAATTTCATTCAATTCTTTGCATATTCCTTGCGCGGATAATTTCAGAAGGGCTCGCTGGAATATTGTTCTCTCTGAGTCATAGTTTTATGAGGAACGTATTAAGGAAAAATATCGGATCTAACTGTATTATCCCATTTGTAAATTTTAGTACGAATATGACGTATTACAATTAATGATGAGGAAGGATGAAATTTTCAATTGCCGCAACTGCGTATAATTGAGATAAAAATTAAGGATTTATAATTACGGAAAATGCATTGTAGTAAATTTTATATAACACAATATAACTGTTTTAATAATTAAATAAATGCAGTAAATTTGTTTTTTTTTTTCATTTATAATATTCAAAAGCTCAACCGAATGATAAAATGTTATTCCAACAGCTGCATAGTTGCAAATTGCAATGCTATAAAATTAATAAGGTGCACATTATTGTATTGTTTACCTTAATAAATAATAAGACAGCATGGTCACATTAGGAAAACGTAAACACAACAATAGTTAAGTGAAATTTGCGTCATGCACGCGACCGCTCCACGCAACGGTAAGTACCATAAGCGCAAGTGTCTTTGTTACTATCGAAAAAATCTCAACTGGACTGGAAAATCTGGAAAATTCATTTGCTATTCGCTTTTGAATCATAATTACTTTCGCCGGCAGCGCGTCGGTGGTTATGCTATATTAATTACAATGTTAATCACTTGTCACTGTGAGCTTCCAACGGCCTACCGTATTTTGTTACCCGTGCACGCGTAACAAGTAACAACTACTGTATTGAATATTGATAAACGCTTGATATTATATGGCCATATCAAAACGTCGATTTAGAGATTATTATTCTAACGTCGAAAAAACTCTCCAAACAAACATATAAGAATTGAAAATGCCACAGAAATACTTTACGAATCGATTGCATTTGATTTGAGTGATTCTCTTTGGTAATTATAAGCTGGGTGAATACCGAGTTGTTATTGTACAAGATCGGCGCATACACGGTGCGCGGCGCGGAGCAACGACCCTCTACCTATACAAATAAAAATAAATAAATGGCGTAAATAATATTGTTTATTAAAATCATTTTCTCAGCTGCGTCAATAAGTCATTGTGTGCCGAGTGAATACGAAATAGTAACTGTACATGGAGCAGTTCACAGGTGCGAGTAGTACTTTCACGCTCAACTGGCACGAAGTACGGCAGCGCGGTGCCATGCCGCCAGACCTTCGCTATCGGCCTACCTGAGTCGTATCGCAACGCGCGCTTGCCGTCTACTAGGATATCAAAAGTTTGCTGCTTACTGCTTAGCAATGCAAAGGAAACTACATGAGATCTATCGAATGGTAGTATTCAATTCGAGATAAGGACACTAAGTGTTGAAAAAACGCCTTGACCTCACCCAACAAAACGAACTTGATATGATCCTTGTTATCGCGATTATTTGCGATTGTTGTAGCAGGAGGGCAGGCGGACGGGCGGCGGGCGCGTCGCCGGCGGCGTTGGTGAAATGTTCCACTTAGCTCGGAACGAGTCTGTCGGCGCAGTGAGGTTATCCGAGGCTGGCGGTGGCGCAGCGCGAGCTAACGGTACGGTGGACGATCGGCGCCGCGCGCACGTGAAAATAATTCTTGACGCGATTTTGTAACGTATACCGTTACGCGGTTCCGGGCCTGCCGGTGACCTTATTTCTCGACCGAACACTCTTTATTTTTATATCTTATTGGCTGACATTTTATTATAGCAGCCTCGCATACGAATATTTTTGAGTTTTGTATGTGGAGGCTAGAAATGTTCGTAAACATTTGTTCTTTTAATATCTTGGAGTCTATGAATGAATGAATGAATGACGAGTATTGTTATCATAACGATTTATATAATAGAGCCACATCGGGTGATTGAAAAAATTTGGCGTCCCTACTCACGAGAGCCACGCGCGGTCTAGAGTCTAGATTTATTCGCGTTATTGCGTAATTTCCGTCGATGTTGTTGCCGGCAAAAATATAGATAATGGTTGTTTACGAACTTGTACGTGGTGACTCAGCTCGCTTTGATTGAGTCGATTCTCCGTAGCGTAAAACGGATTTACAGAACAAAATGGTGTAGGTAAATAGTGTATGACGCGGGCGGCGAGCTGCGCGCTGCGGCCGCGCCGGGGAATGCCGCGCGTCACGCCGATAACAACTTCCCACCACCACACACGGCCACCAGCGCATCCAACACGCTTATTGTCCAAGGGAATTTACGCGTGTTTCTCCATGACTCGCTGGTATAATTGATGCAAGTGTAGATTACCGCACGACTATTTTCCTTGAACTTGTTGCGAACCAGTGCGTCGGTTGCCAGTATGTTATCTAGTGTATGTCGTTGACGCAAAATGTTTGATGTCGTTATTAATAAGTGGCGCGATCTGAATGCTCGTTTCGCTCGCTTGTAAACAAGTGCGCATTGGCTTCTGTTTTATGGATGTTGTTGTTATTGCTGGAAATTATTGTGAGTTTTTTGCAAGATAAAAACGAATATAAACATTTTTTCTCGTTTAAAGCCAGAAGCTCCTAAATGATTTGGTAATACATATTATGTCGTCAACCTTGGTTTTCATTTAAATTACAAACAATATGGAAATAAAAGCGAGCACGTCATGACAGCATGGCAGCTAAAACACAGCGCTACGAGAGACGTGTCGTGGCGGCCGGCGGAGAGGACGGAGAGTACTACTACGTCACCGCTTGCGCACGACGAAGCAAGGTCTGCGCGCACGCAGTTGTCTTCCTCATTGTTTTTCATCTACGCTCATGTTAGTGAAATACTTTAACACAATAGATAAAACAAGCCCGTCGACTTAGGTGTGAACGTGATTTTTTCTAAATCATTAGGACGAAATCAAACGAAACAAAACAAAGCGGACGTTGATTAACAACCGCCAATCATTACTCAAAAACCGCGTATAAACGTGCAAATCCGGGCCTTTGTAATTATCCGATAAAGGATATAAAAAATGATGCAAATTAAATTAATGATGTCGATAAAGCGTGCAGTGCGTCGATATGTTGTGATGACGCATGGCGACGCCGGCCGGCACCGGCTCGCGACGCGGCCCGCTATCCCGACACTACTTCACAATTACTTTTAATCCTCGGCCGAGAGCCGGTAGCGACAATTATAACCTTCGCTTGTGTGTTTGGATCGTAGTCGTACGCAGCGTAACGGTGCGACCGGATTTATAAAATCGGTCGCACGCGTGTTCTAAGCCGCGCTGAAGACGTGCTGCGCATTAACTCTGCACCGATATCGTGCTGCGAGCCCAGCGAGTGCCAGCGTGCCTGCTGATGCTACGTCGCATCAACTACCAACTGCAACACGTGTCACTTGTTTATCACGACAATTACTCTCATAATTAATTACATTAATGGCGCAGCCGGGCCACCGCGCTTTATCTAATCTGCGTGTTCTACGGATTTGTATGCACATTTTAATGCCCATCGATAAAAACGACATTGTCTTTGAATTGTGCGTATCTGAGTCCAATTTGACGACTACAGATAATGCCCCTTTAAATAACTGAGTATTTGTTTAAACATTTCGATACACAGCAATTTGTCAACAGCGGACGTACACATAATTAGGGCTAAGTTATTTGTTGGTTTTGAACTATTTTGTGCTGACCGTAATTGTGTTTCTAATTAGGTAACACGTATTAATTAATCGTGTGAACATTAAGTAGGTGGAATGACGAATAAATGAAGACATTTTGTCATTGAAATAGTATGATAAAATTCCGCTGCTTGCCTAGATAAGGCGAGATTGTATAAAAAATCCCGTGTCACAAAATGTAATGGATATCAACCGCACGATTTATGGATGGAAAATTGCAATAGTATGGGGTGTAAGAGTGCAGTATGCAGCGATGTGGTGCAGCGCGCGTGTGATGCGTCACATAGAGGCTCCTCGCTGCTGCACCGAGGGCCGGGCGGCGCGGCGTGCACGTGGAGCCGGGGTCAATAGCTCAGTGCACGCCCGTCCGCCGCCGCCTTACACACTGCACACACTGCCTTTTGTCCCTAATGTACGCATCGAAATCATCCTGAACTTTGTTCAATTTTCAACATTGTAATTAAATTATATTAAAGAGCTGCAAGTGCGACTCTATCAGTGAGGCGTTGATATCTTTTACTTGAAAGATTTACGACGGTGGATTCGCGTTCGTGTTTTAATTTGTAGACGGGTATACAAGGTATAAAAAGTAAATAACAAACCTCAGCGGCAGGCGCGTGCACTTGAACGCGCAGCTCGTCGGTGTCGTGGTCGTGGTGCAGCACGTCGGCGCGCACCTCGCGCCCGTTGTAGGTGAGGAAGACTCGCTGGCCGGGCCGCAGGCGCACCCCCGCCATGCCTCGGAAGCCGGGGCCGATGAGCTCGGCGTCGCGGTACTCGCGCGTCAGCTTTCCGCCGTCGAAGCGCACCGTGTAGCGAGTGTTGGGCGTCAGGTTGATGCAGTTGTTGTTCTCCGGGAAGGGCGCCGGCGTCTTCACCGCCTGGATCATGCCCGAGTAGTACAGTCCGTCGTCACCGAGCGCCGCCACACGGGTTCCGATGATGGAGCGCTTCGCCAGCCGCTTGCCGGTTGACATGATGTTTTAAGTTCTCGCGCACGACTCTATCTCAGCACTGGCGGACCTGGCGACGTCGGCCGGTCCGCTTTCTCGTATGTTTCACACAAGTTCACTCAAAAATTTCAAATCGCCCGGCGCACGCGTTTCGCGGGATAACCGTCACAGAATTTGGGAAAATTTAAAACGTGTCGATGCGATTCAGCACGCGGGGCGCGGTCCGGCTCCTCAACAGGCCGGGGCAGGTCGCGGCTCTCGCGCGGAAACATAATACGAGGGCAGGTCCTCGAAGATCGGGACAAAGGAAAATCCTTTCGCGGGGCTAAACTTCGCAAGCGAGCTCGCAGAGAACGACCTCAATGAGCGCGGTTCGAACGAGAACTGCGGTGCGTGCGTGCGGCGCGGCGCTTGCCGGCGACACCGGCCGGCCGGCGAGCAGGACCGCGGACCGCCCGTCTCGCTCCTTTGTTTTGATTCTCAGCTGTTCGCGCGAGCGAGACGATCCGAGGCAGCGCCGCGCGTGTAAAAGAGACGCACTAGCCGGCATCGGCCGCCCTCGGAACGCTCGCCGGCTTCGGCGGTACTCGCTATTTTGAGCGGGCGGGCGGCACGAGGCGGTGGCGGGTGAGGTCGGGTGAGGGCGGCGGGCGAGGGCGGCCGCCCACGGGCGACATTGAGGCGCGCCGGCCGGTTCGCACGTGGAGCGCTAACGGGATTGCACAACGCACCTCTCCGACTGCGACGGACGCTGCCATCAGTGTCCGCTTTCTGCTTAATACGTGACACAGTTTCTATTCGGATTCGGGGTCGATCAAATGTCAACTAGATGCATCTACTTATGTAACCTTCGTAATGATTCAACAACGCACGGATGATGTGCGTTTCGAACAATTAATATTTAATCTTTCGGATGTAAAAAAACCAAAGCAGAAAAGTTGTGTACAACTTTGAAATTGTTAATACAACTCCATGTTTTCTTAACTCATGCGTTTAACAGATACGACAAATAAACAAGGCGATAATTATTTTAGACATTATCATCACGGTGATTATATATTATTTGTCAAGTTTATGGCCGCTGGTGTTTATGTGTACTTAACTAGTGAATGTAAACATGTTAACGCAATGTTAGTTTTCATTCAATCAATATTTCTCGCATTGCAGCTGGCACTGGTCGATGTTATGATTTTTTTACCAAATATTGTTTTTTAATGCTCACACAATTGTATTCATATTTCAAGATACACAATCTAAATGTATTTACATTTATTATTAATTGCGCTGTACATACATATAAAAGTAATCATAAATTGATGTTAATATGGGGAACCAACATTCATTTAACATGCTCTGAATTTGCGTTTGTTGGAATATGAGCGATTTTGGTGGCATAATAATGACATTTACATTTAGTTGTTAGGTAGGGGAGATATCATTTCAATGCATATTTATGATCATTTAGGAAGTAAATATGTTAGATTTTAATTAAACTTGCCGCAAATATCGTACAAAGAAGAAAGTGCTATATATTTTTTACGTTTTTGTACCATTTCATGTAATCAAATGAGGCGACTAATTGATAAATATATCAGAAAAACAGGTTTGCGGTTAACTTAATGGTTCAGACAATGTACTGTTCTTGTTAGTTAAATAAATTTGTTTTGCTAGTCTAATGCTGCGGTTAGAGAATGTATGTACTCTACATCGAAGTGTGTTCCAACAATGAGCAAGTACAGCAGATGTCACTAGTATACATTTTTGATATTGTCAATAATACTTATATTTATTATTATCTTTGATTGTTTATTTCCAAAAAAGAACAAAGTTAAATATAATCTTTGCCCGGACTTTGTACCAGGAAATAGTTTGAAGAAGTAAACATTGTTGTTAATAAATAAATAAATACACCCAATAGTCACATACATAGTCCTGACCGCCCACCCCATCGGGTAAGTCTTGTATCGTGTTGAAGTTGCGAGGGACTTGTCGGTTTCACAAACACCTAGACCCGACACCTATACTTGTGAGGCTCACAAACATTTGTCGCGGTGCGGGGATCGAACCAGAACCGTATATTTTCATGCTCTATACTTCATTTATTATAGTAATGAATCAACAGTACGAGAGTACGACTGAGAGTGGTCAGGCCATCAATGCCGAGACCTCCATATATGCCGATTTCTACCGGCTTTACTTTTGTAATTAATGCTGACGGACCATTTTTATCGCATGAATTGCAATAATATGCTATCTAATATTTTTAAAACAAATGCTGCATATTTTACACAAATAAAAAGGTAATGGATATTAGATTATCGGCTTCCTATTTGAAAAAAGTCACCCTTCGCCACTGTGGGCCATATAGTCCACCACGCTGGCCTAGTGCCGGTTGGCGGACTTGCATACCATAGAAATTCTTACAAATCGCTATCACTCTCAATCGTACTCTCGATTGTACAGACGGCCCGTGCCCTGCAGTGGAACGTACATACATGGGTTGATACAGAATTAATTAAAGTGAAATATAATCAAATAAATTAATTCATGCCGATTTAGCCCATGTATAAACCGCTCTCTAAAACTAAGAGTAAGGTAGAGCTAATCACGATGACGATTTATATGAAGCCTTAATATTTTTGTTTAGAATCCTCAATCGTTAATAAATAAAATATGTTTTTTACATTTCATATTGTCTAAATAACGCCATACATAATATATAATTGCCTACATCGCTAGTTTCTACATTATTGTTCTATCTTATCTTAATTTATAGGGCTCTACCTTGTGAAACTTGATAATAATTCGGTCAAAATATTCCAGAACGTATTTTATATTTTAGCAGATATTCTAATAAAAAAGAAGTAAATATGAAATGTAAAAAATAAAAAGAAGTACACACACAAAAAAATAATTCAAAATATTGTTATGACTCTACCGTAAAATTGTCAACTGTTCCAATGGCGTTTTACATTGCATTTACGAAATATTTTGAATGTTAAATACAAAGCTAAAGAATATTAGAATCATCTGGGGGCACGGTAGTGCCCCCTCCAAGTCGAGCTAAAAAGCGGCACAGCCGTACTATCCTTTTCTCGAAGCAATTCAGACCATTTTCAACCCCCCATAACTTCGTGGTGGTTAAAGCAAGAAGCCTGAATTTTTAGTTACTAATTAGGCATTGTGTAAACACAGTATATTTAAAATTTCATTCAATTTGAACCAGTAGTTTAAGAATTATTACTTGTCAAACTTTCACAATTTTGTCACTCACTGGCTGACTGACCGATCATCAAAAGTCTAAGGCACTTCTAGCAGACATAGAACCTTCAAATTTAGAATATAATTAGTGTTTAGTGTCTAAAGTAAGGAAAAATTTAAACAATGCATAATTTCTGTCTAGTTTTCTAGATACACCAACTGCGTGAATAACTTTGTAATCTCATATAAATGTATAGGATTACAAAGATACATTTGCAGTTAATGATTCGTTGTACCCGTATATAATGGAATAATAGTTGTAGATTGGTATCTATATATATATATTATATATGAAGCATAATAGGAGGGGGGTATAAAGAGGGAAAGGGTGTATTCAGCCCATTAAACTGTACAACATTCCTCTAGAAAAACATGACAAAGATAACCTTGCAAATAAATAGACTAAATAGCTCGAAAACAATCACCATGAAAGAAGGAACACTAACAATCAAATCCGCTATATTTGTGATAAATTGATACCTACAAAAATAAGAAAAAACCATAAGACAAAGGCTTTAAGAAAAATCATTGTATATATATTCTAGAAATAAAAAGTACCGAAAAGGAATAAAGTAGGATTCTACAAAAAGACGTGAGATCCCATCAAAAACATCCTGTAAAAAAATTCCAAGTCTCGCACACTTGGAATTTTTTTGATGGGATCATCATCATTACCCATACGCGTTCACTGCTGGACATAGGCCTCTTCTATATTGGATTATATATTTATTTACTATGAATGGAACGGTACAAAACAGCACTTACACTATTCATTAAATAAAACAGTTGGTTGTTATATAAATTAGTACATTCGTTTAGATCCTACTTAGTACTTATTTACTTTTTACCTTTATATTTATTTATAAAACACATAAGTGATTATATATATTTGTCAAGTTTATGGTTGGTATTTATGTGTACTTTGATAGTGAATGCAGACATGTTAATGCAATATTAGTTTTCATTCGATCAATATTTCTCGATTATCGATGTATGCCCCATACACACCTCGCTATAATTAATGAGATCACGATGAATTTATCAAGATATATTTTATATTATCGCATCTGTGATCTACTTCCTAGACAGAACTGCCTGTCAGTGCAGAAACTTTAGCTTTACGGTGACTGTCACACCTCCTTCGTTCACGTCTGATGATATATGTGCATAAAATAATTTTCAAGCAGGTAGCGTTAGTTCAATGGCAAGATATCATCGCGAACTACACGAATATTCAATTTTAAATAGGCATGCCTTGTAAAGACCACAGTATTGCGACTGAATGTTCAAAAGTTCTAAAATAGTGCATCTCGTAGCACTAGCATCAAGTTTTTTTTTTTAAAGTTAAGTAATTTTCCCGAGAAAATATCACAACCGGAAAGATGCGGTAAAATATTTTAATGAATTGCATTGAAGGTTATCTTTATTCTATTTAATTAATTCTGCATACATTTGCAAATTAAATTCATGCATTTCTGAACCAATTAAATCCAACCTCATGTTAGCGATCAAAAGAGTAGCCTGCCATTTGAAAGAAAGAGAAATAATTTTACCTTAGCACGACTGTTAAAAAATTATGTAACAATAAAGGTGTTGGGGTAATTAATTTTCAATATGTTAAAACTCTGAAATGTCGCGGTAGGCCCAGAAAAAGATGGTGAGATGAATTGGATAGATTGGCAAGTTAGGTTAGTTGGGTCATAGATTGGCAAGTTAGGTTAGTTGGGTCATAGATTGGCAAGATCGAGACCTGAACCGGGACGAATGCAAGGGGGGTAGGGAGGCTTTTGCCCTACAATAGGAAAACGCAGGCTGATGAATGGATGTATGTTAAAAAAGAACATTAAGAGGATTTGAATATCAATAATCATAATTTGTAAAAAATATGACTAATTTCGCATAGAAAAATAGGGACCAAAAAGTATTTGAAAAGTAACAAATTAAAAACGGACAGATATAATTCATGCAAATTACATATTTTATTTTACTATATCGACTTCAGCGATTGTATTCCAATTGTACTTTTTAACTTTCAAAGGCGATAGAACATGTAATTGCGTCAGAATCAATAATTAACAGGGAAACTTTGTTTGAACGTGATGTTATTGCGTTTGGAGTGGAAAACGTGACATATTGTCGCACGTGCTTTCTTCGAGTGCACGGACAACATTACGAAAAGGCAATTAAATAGCCATCGCTTATCAAATTAAAATGTTATCTCATATATTGCATAGTCTGCTACTTTTAATTCATTACATTCTCGAAATGTACAATTATCGTACGATAAGCAGGGAATTATTTAATAGATATAAAAAGTCTCGGAAACGTGACCGAATTTGCACGTTGTTATTTAAAATGTCAAGCGGTCTGAAACAATGCCTGTATGTATTTTGAATGTATCATATCAACATTTTATCTGTTTATATTGTGACAGGGCAAAACATCGGTTTGTGTCAGCAAGAGATGGAATCTGTATATCAATGATTGTAGTAGAACAAGAGCCCGTGGCCGCCAGACTTTAGTCATTTTGTAAAAGCTGTAAGTTTGTCTGCGGCATGCTTCTGACATAAACATCACGCGATCAGCTATTATGAAGTTCGGATCGAGGTGGCTTTTGAAATTATCAGTTTCAAAATATCTGGCAAGATGAAAGAACCATTAAAAGTGTCTGACTACTAACTTTTAGCTTTTCACAAAATGACGCAAGTCTGACGGCCACGGGCTCTTGTTCTACAGGCTGAGGAGAGTTATTAGTGCAATGAACGAATGTAATTTCACATTTATTCGATATGATTATTATAAAATTTAATTTATGAATATAATATATTATATGAATATAATATAATATGGCCAGACACCATTTTGCGCAAATGTAATAATAAATAAATGAATACGAATTGGATACATGTGTTATGTATTGTTACCACATTATTTTAACTTAATATTCAAAATATAACAAGTTCTAAGTCATTGACAATACATCTCTTTGATATTCTATGAACTCGCATCGTTTTATTATTAAGAATACTTGGAATAATAATAAATAATTCCAAGTAGTACAATCAACATGTTATTTAATTGGGCCTTATATTATATATAGCATGTTGGTGCATTTCTTCAGTCATGTATTTATTAAAATCACACATTGGTATATCATTAAACTAACGCCATTTTCCCAGAAGGGGTAGGTAAGTGCTCAATGGGATATTTTGCCTTAGGTGTTCCGTCCCACGATGTGATAGGCAGTTTGTTGTGTGATCATTGCTACCTATGATCTTACACGACGCGACGCGACGCTTGGATCAAAGATGTGTAGCCGGCCCGTGAAATCGTGACGAGAGCTGGACAGAAAAATCCCTCCATCAAAAACAATATCCACCACTAATGGCTTCTTAGGTTTAAGCGAATGTTTTTTTTAAGCACTTTATCGTGAATTTCGTTTAATTTTAATATTTTTTAACTTTCCGCCGTTTCAGTTACCTTAAATCCGTAAAGACAGTTTTATCTCAATATCCATCCGGCCATCCGGCAAAAACAATATATTTATTTGTCCTAGTTACGTGTAGACCAAACTACGTATTCAATATTGACTCATATTTGTAAACCGATATAATCGCAAACCTCGCATATTTTGCGCCATCATGCGGCTCGATGATGCGCCATGGCTAATGATTATTCGTCACTTTCTCCTAAAAAGGTGCTTCATGCTTTATGGGGCGTGGTGCTCGTTTGCTAACACGATATGCCATGTGGAAATTAACATCTCATCAGTACATTACTGCAATTATTTACATCGGCACAGTTGTCAGGTTATATAACTCAGCTTCTAATATGATGGAAAAAAATTTTTTTGGCTCAATTGTGAGATGAATATACCATTCATCTGATGGTTAGCGATACGACTGCTCATGGACATTTGCAGAAGCAAACAACACCATGAATTTTAAAGCAATACTTGGGATTCCACTGCGCATATCTCAATATGTTCAGGAGTTACTCTGCTTACAATGTTCTTCAAACCTGAACACAACAGTGTATTTACACAAGTGTTAATCGGGAGAAATAGACATTGTGGCGGTATCTACTCAGACAGCATCCCACATATGAGAGACCTACAACCAGTAAATATTAGAGAGTTTATAATACTACTTTCGACTGTGGCCCTGCCCTGCAGTAGGTCGTGTATGATCTGATACAGATACACTTTATAATAGCATATTCCAGTACTTGCAACAAAGACTGTTATTTGTACAGCCAAGTGCGATTATGATATAAATCAATTCAGAGAATAAGCTCGTATTTAAGGCCCCTCGCCCACGGCGACTTTTTGTAGCGATGCAGTCGCGATGCTGTCGCGCGTAGCATCGATACAGACGCGAAGCGGTGGCTAGCTGTGTGCCCTCGCCCACGGGACCAATTTCAGTTGCGATGCAAACGCGATTCGGTCGCAATGCAGTTACGACAAAAAAATACCTTGGATTAGTACAGTTGCAAGATGGACTCCGTTGAGGCAACATTAGTCACGTTGTCTTTAGTGCTGCTTCTACGTAAGTAGCCGAAGCGTAGGCAACGGAAGCAGCGTCAATATCGCATGCTTTTCCTACCCCCTCTGTTCTCTCTTCGATATCGTACGACGCGGTCGCGCGTTTGTATCGATACAATCGCGATGCAGTAGCGCGATAGTAGCGCGTTGGCATCGTTATTGTAGCGCGTTGCAAATGCGACTAACACGCGTTAGAAGCGTTGCTGTCGCGCATTCGCTAAACGCGCGACTGCATCGCTGCAAAAGGTCGCCGTGGGCGAGGGGCCTAAGTAATGTTATGCATATTCCTTGGAATAAAGTAATCCGCTGTGAAAGCCTGTTTTTAAAGAAAATAAAATAAATGTAGATAATCACGTTCCTTTTAAACCTATTATAATGACTAGTGTTTGCAAAAAATAGTTATAATGAGTGCACACGTGTAGCGAGTATTTGTACCTATCTACCTATAGGATATGTACATACAAGTTATAACAGTTAATAACAAGACGAGCATTCCATTCGCGTGATGGTAAGTGATACAACGCTCATGGACAGTAGCAAAACAATACTATTCATTACAAAGCAATGCTTGGCATTCCACTCGCCATCCAGAGACATAGGATGTTAAGTCTCATTATGCTCATTAGTTACTCTGGCTACAATGTCCTTTAAATCGGAACACAAAAGTGCTTTTACACTGCTGTTTGGGGAAAATTGTGGGGAAAATAGACATTGCGGTGGTACCTACTCAGGCGGCCTCTCAGACATGAAAGATCTGCCACCAGCAATGAATGTTTTAAATTTTAGTCTCCTGCGAAACATAGCTTGTTATTCACACTGTATAAAAATAATATTAAAAGACAATTAACCTTTGATTGAGACAAAAGTGGCAAAATATAGTTATAACATTATTAGGTAACTTTTAATTTTAACTTAAGTCCCGAGTCCCGAATCAAGGGATTCAAAGCGTGAAGCGGCTGTTGTGGTGATCAGCTGTGTACCAGGAATGTTTATAAAAAACGTCAACAAACCGGCACCGGCTCTTGTCAGGTAACAAAGGGCGCTGCCAGTAATAATAACAATAGTTCAATGGAACTTCGTTTTTCTGACGTAGAAGTTTGAACAAGTGTAAGAAAGTCTCTTTGTTGTTCGTAATTAAAACTTTACTTACCATGGACTTGAAAAACTATAAATTGTAAATCGTTTTACAAATTTAGAACTGAATTATTGTTAACGAAGGGTCATAATTGTAAAAAAGATAATTATACCTTCCAAAAAACGTTGTTATAAAAAGTCAGAGATTTATTTCTTAAATGAATTAAATTTGACTAAAAAACTTAACGACATTTATAAGTAATTCTTAATTGATTTTACCAACTATTAAAGCGCAAATCGAGCACATTAGACTAATAATAATTAGAAGAGTAAATTCAATTGCAATTATGGACAGTAATTACACTATAATGACAAAGGAATCCATTAGTATAACAACCTCATTACATATATAGAATACTGTTCCGGTTTAACATGTTTATTATGAGTTTAATTTCAAATTACATATATTGGAGCTACAATACTAGACCATGAAGCGGCACAACGAACAACTACTAACAATTCTGCTCAGGTTGTTATCGATAGCGTCTCCTCGCCAGACTTTCTCCGTGCAGTCCGCCGTCTTAAACCACATTCTTCTTCAGGTCCGGATGAGATTCCACCATTTTTAGTAAAGGATTGCATATCGGTACTTGAAGAGCCGCTATTGTACCTGTACAACCTTTCTCTAGAAACATCAAGATATCCAATGATACGGAAAATATCCAGAGTAACACCAGTACCTAAAGGTAGAGCTAGTAAGCATGTTTCTATGTACAGACCAATAGCTGTACGCTCGGTATTTAGCAAAGAAAGCAAATAAAAGCTCATATTTCTGACGAGCAACATGGTTTTAGATTTAGATTTAGATTACGTTACAAAAGAAATGGACGCGGGAAGACAGGTAGACGCAGCTTATTTTGATTATAAGAAAGCGTTTGATGTAGTTGACAATGACATTCTGCTTTCAAAGATGGCTTCATTGGGATTTGCGTCTAACTTACGAAATTTTTCGCTCCTTACTTAAAAAATCTGTCGCAATATGTACGGCTAAACGGTTACAAATCCAATAGCTTTTATACTAGATCTGGGGTGAGCCAGGGAAGCACGTTGGGGCCTACACAATTCATTATTATGATAAATGATTTACCGAGAGTAATAAGCGCCTCGCATTGTTTATTATTTGCGGATGATTTAAAATTATATCATGCAGTAAACGGGATAGATGACTGCGTAGTAATGCAAAAAGTTATAAATGCCATTATTGAATGGAGCGAACAAAACCGCTTAAATTTTAATACATCCAAATGTAAAGTTATTACATTTACACGCACACGCAATCCGCTTTTGTTTAACTATTGTTTTATAGATAGTATTATAGAAAGAGTTGATCAAATAAAGGATTTAGGTCTGTTATTGGATTCCAGTTTAGATTTTAGGCAACAAATAATGTCAGCCTGCTAAAGTGCCAGTAAAATTCTCGGATTTGTATTAAGAGTGTGTTCTATGTTTAAAGGATGTAGAGTTGCTTTAACACTTTACAAAGCTTGTGTACGAAGCAGACTCGAATATAATTCTGTAGTTTGGATCCTTACCAAAGCACATATACCCTTATAATTGAACGTGTTCAAAATAAATTTTGCAGATACATATGTATACAAGAGAATGTATGGGTACTAACCCTATTTATATCCATCATTGTTTATAACTGGAATGGTCCCCACTCTGCACTAAACACTCTGGAGTATAGGCGTAAGCAAATACTTTTAGTTCACTACTACCATATTCTCATCAACAAGGTGAACAATCCAACAGCATTGTAGCAAGTGGGTTAGACTTGCGTCCCGGCTCGATTTCTGACTGGAGGTGAGGGTCCGCGTAGGCATAGAAAAGTGTTCGCGATACCACGCGGGGTGCGCACGCGTCGCGCCGCCGCGCCCACCGCCCGCGCCGTCGCGCTACTCAATTCGATGCTCGCTTACCACAAAGATCTAGACCTCTTCCATGACAAATCTATGATTAGTTTTTTAAATAATTCGTAAAATTGTAATTACTGCATTTTGTAGATGATAGGTATTTATGGATGTTAAGTTTTTGATTATTTTAATTTATTTCAATTTTTGTTAACTAAAACTACCATGTTTACTTTTATTTTGTTGTTAATTTGTTAACTAGATTTTTTTTATTTTGTACTGATAAATATATAAATGTCTTTTATTGTTAAAATTTTAGAAATAATAGTAATAATGTATATGTTCCATTTCATATTAATTAGAATTTAAGTGTTTTGGTTAAAATACTGTAAACTTGCATTTTCCTTGAAATAAATACAAATGTAAATACGTCGACAGGCATCATAAAGAGAAATAATATTCACTTGTCTACTAGAATTGGAATCTTAAATAGCACAGTTTTTCCCGGCCTAATAGCGTTAGGTTTTTGAAAAAGTGCAGGTATAGCCGGATGTGGATTACTGCTTGCATCTTTGCAATGTTTTCACCATACAGAGTACATCGCGACCGAAAACGAGGCCAGGTGGTAGTTTTACTGACTACAAATGAAATTCAACTTGAAATTTCAAAAAGTAACTCGGCTACTTTTTTGTGATTTTTAAATATCAGTGTGTTAGGGCGGTAAATAATAATTTAAACATTTGCGTATCATAGTGTCTTTCAAAATAAAAGGATGTACACTAAAATTTTAGAAAAAAAATATGTGTTTACCATCTAAATAAGACGATAGAAAAAAATTACAGCTTTTTTATGCAAAAATTTTAGTTGCATTGTGTCTGAAGTCATTTGAACTACCACCTGGCTTCGTTTTCGGTCGCAGATTTGATATACCCTGCATATTTATTTGATGACCTTCCGTTGAGTACCTAGCACCGGCCCAAAAGTGTGCTGTGAATATAGCAGATGGTAATAGGACCTTAGATCTGACATAACTGGTTCGAGATATTGCGTGACGTGTTATTTTATCTGTAATTTCTACCACCATTGATGATTTAAAAAAACAATGTTTTACTACATCCTACCGTCACTTTTTATTACTGCTTCACAGGTACTAGATTCCGGAATGACAGGTTCTTGAGCCCCTCTTAAAATATATCTGATAAGTTAGTATTAAGCTCAATCCCTACAACAGGAAGTAATCCTATATCATTGAGCGGTTTAGCGATGCGTTAAAGGCAACTAAACCAAACCCGCATATTATCTCGACCATTGAAAGATTATCGTTTCTTGGCATTCAATCTTTACCTGGACATTTATAATACCAGTCTTTATATATCTTTATCACGAATAAGGAATCGATAGTTAATTATGTACATTATAATATAGACACATTAATTTAAAAAGAAAGTGTAGGCCACCCGTCTTGACATCCCGGTCCTATGTTTACTAGCTAATCAGCTATTCACCATTTAGAAAACAACATTATTATTATTATTTAACATTACTATTATTCAGTGGCGTAACTACCCCACTGGGGGCCCGTGGCAAAGTTAACCAAATGGGGCCCTTCTTAAATGTAAAAAAAACTTAACATTGAAGTTTTCATTGATGAAGTTTCGTTTTAGGATTATTTTTTAAGGTACGTGATGGCATGTTTTTAAACAGACCAGACGTGGCCACCAACATGTTCATGGTGGTCGTGGGTATGAATCCCAGGACACACCTCTGACTTTTCGGAGTCATGTGTGTGCTGATAGTCAATTACCACGCACTATAACGGTGAAGGAAAACATCTTGAGGAAACCTGCATACCGTAGCGATTTGTAAGAATTTCTATGGTACGTTAAGTCCGCCAGCCCGCACTAGGCCAATGTGGTGCACTATATGGCCTAACCACTCTCAATCGAACTCTCGATTGTAGAGGAGGCCCGTGTCCTGGAATGGGACTTATATGGGCCGTACAGCACAGAATCGTTTAATGACATGGCTTTATATTTCTCATCAGATTTTGAACATTTCTCTACTAACAATTGACGAGAAGCTTTTGGTACTCCAGTCTCATTTTTTTCTATCACACAGTTCTATTATACTTCACATAATTGGTCTGTTTTAGAAAAAACTTGAATTGTATAAAATACAATGGAGGTTTAGGCTCAAAACAGCATTTAGCTCATTTTTATTTTCGGACTTAAGTTTTTTATCTGGCCCTTGGACTTATTTAATAATTCCTCTAAATAGGTTCACATTTTGCTAGTAACTGCTTTCGGCTACCTCCACTTTCTCTACGGCCAAGAAAAGCTAAAATAGTAACTTAGTGTACCTACTATAGTAATATGTTCCCGGCCTCAAAAAAATATTTATTTTTTATTGATTGCTCGTCATCTAATGTCCAATGTAACCTCCATTGTACATACAAAAGACACGAATCCAAGTAAATTTTCGATGTTTCGTGTTTCTCTATCGCAATTATAATTTATTTCCCGTCTTCATAACCCTCAACTCAAACATTATATTTGTTCATCAGCCTTTTTTTGTGCACTGTTGGACATAGGCCTCCTCCAAATTGCGCCATTTCACCATGTCCTCAGCTTGTTGCATCCAGCATGTGGCAGCGACCTTATGCAAATCGTCTATCCACCTAGCTGGACATTCTACACTAGCTATGTTAGCCAACACGCGACCTCCACTCAAGAACACGTTTTCTCCAACAGTTATCGGTTCTTCGACAGATGTGGCCAGCGCAATGTTACTTCAGCTTGCTATGTCTATAACTTTGGTTCTCTTTCGGATAAACTCGTTACGGATCCTTACCCTTCAAAGTGACACCGAGCATAGCACGCTCCATAGCTCGCTGAGCGACCATAAGCTAATGGCCCACTCGTACTGTGAGTGTCTAAGTCTAAGCACCGTAAGTCCTGACAGGTAGGACGCACTGGTTGAGAACTATCGTTTTCAAACTTTTTGGTAAAGGTGGCGAGAAGACCCGTAGCCTCATTCTCAAATTGTTTCTACATAGTTAAAGGGTCTGCCCCGGTTTCCCGGTTTAGGTTTATTCGGAAACAACTTCGAGCTGGTGGTTGTACATTATTTTAGCTTGTCGGAGTTAATTTTTAGACCTATTCGCTGTGAGCCTGAAGCCAGGCCATCCAACATCTGTTGCCGCTCCTCTAGCTACTCCGTCATTATGACTATATCGTTAGCGAAACGCAGTAGGAGCATTTGTTTATATTCACCATTGATTTAAAAACTAAGGATAGGCCCTTCAGTACATTGGGTACGTCAAAAAGACGCTTGAGAACATCGCGCCATCTGTTAGATTTTCATGTAACTACGTAGTGTGCTAAAGGATCCGACCGTCGACGTAACTTTGTTACGTCGTAGTTATTTAAATTGATTTGATTTTTATGTATATCCATAAATCAGGAAAAAATATTTTTTAACATTAATTTTATTTTATTTTATTAAGCTTCATATACAAATGTATACAAGGCGGACTTAATGCCTGTGGCATTTTCTCCCAGTCGACCTTTAGGTGATGCAGAGATGAGCAGAAGTAGGTGTATGAATACTTAATTAAGAGATAAGAGAAAAGAAAAAAAAAGAACATAATTATACAAGTAATTACAAATGTTATTACATATATTATTATACGATATACAATAAACTAAATACAAAGAAACATATAAACATATAAACTATATACAATACTATACATACATATATATACAAATTACTATTGAGAGGATTCTGCAACTTCTTTGAGCAGCATTTCACGGACCTTCATTTTAAATCTGAGACGGGTAGTTGACGTCCTGATTTCAAGAGGGAGTGCATTCCACAGAAGTATAGCTTGAATGTGAAAAGAAGAGTGAAGAAAATCAGAAATGTGTGAGGGACATGAGAGCAAGAGATTAGTAGCCGAACGAAGATTTCTTTCATGGTTGGTGCAAAGAAAACGGAAGTGAGATATTAAGTAAGAAGGTGGAGAGGGGGAAGTGAGAAGAGAAAAGAGTGTTGTAAGAGCACGCAAAGTACGTCGTTGGCGAATAGGTAGCCACTTAAGTTCAGAGCGATAGGATGATATATGGTCGTACTTACGGAGATTAAAGATGAATCGAATGCAGTTATTTAAAAGACGGTCGAGTTTGTTAAACATTAAATATGTTGTATATTAGTTATGTAAAATAATATGTGAAATATAGTGTGCAAATTGATAACAGAAAAAACATCATATTAAAGAATTAAAATAAAATGGATAAAAAATAATAAATCTGAAAATTTGTAATGTCTTAGTAGGCCTTTTTATTAAATGGAATACATTTTAATTTGAATTATAGGTAGTTTTAGTAGTATAATTCGCTACGGATTAAAAATATGTAAATCAAGTGGTAAATATGTCAAATAATTACACCGCATCAGTTCGACTATAGCTTAGGTCTACGCATTCCTAAATATGCGCCGCTACAAAGTACAAAGTTATGTCGTGCAGAATCATTGACTTATAGTGTAACATTGATATCGATGTGCAGAATACATACGCCGAATGATTTGATGGCGGCCATGAAATTGTTTTTAATAATGCTAAAATAAATGTTATATTGACTTAAAGTAATATAATTTTTACTTATCGATGATAAGAAATGTTATCTTTATTTTTTGTGAATTTTCGATCATATTTATTGCATCCACGCACGATACAATTGGGCATTTTGTCGACGACTTACAGACCGGTGCGCTGTGACGTCACAACCGCTGCACTGGTGCTGCAGACCACTTTCGTGACAACACTTTTCCCGCTCTCCGCCCCGTCCATATATTTTACGTCATTGATATTCACATATTTTTATTTATTGCTTCAGACCTCTCTTCCTCTTTCGTTTTTCGCTACCACTAAAATGATTTCTAGAACAAGACATGTTTAAATTTATTTGAAAAATATTACGTTAAAATTCATTCCAATAAATTATAATTTATTATGAAAGAAAAACTAAACATTTAAATCAAATATTATGATGAAATGTTTGTCATGTTTAAAATGTAGTCAATCATATCATTCATTTCGTTATTAATGTTACATTCTTCCCTGCTTTTTTTTTTTTTTATTGCATTGAATGGCGAAACGAGCGAGCCGTTCGTCTGATGGTAAGCGATACGACCGCTCATGAACAGTAGCAATATTCCACTGCGCTCGCCATCCTGAGACATAAGATGTTAAGACTCAATATGTCCAGTAGTTGCTCTGGCTACAATGTCCTTCAATCCGAAACACAACAGTGCATTTAAGCAGTGTTGTTTCACGGGAGAAATAGACATTGCGGTGGTACCTACCCAGATGGCCTCTCACATATGAGAGACCTACCACCAGTAAAATCCTTACATCTACATCATCTAAAGCTTACATCCTGTTGGGCTTGAACCCGAGGCCCTATCGAGCCAGGGCCCTATCGGGCCTGAGACCCTGTCGGACCAGGGCCCTGCTGGGCCGGGGGCCCCCTAGGCCGGGGGCCCGTGGTATTTTGCGCACTTTGCCACCCTATTGTTACGCCACTGCTATTATTAAAAATTGTCATAAAGAAAATCGACTGAATAACTATATAGCCTTGATAGAAATAGCATGACTGTTACCGCACGGTATCTTTGGAAACCGCCACAAGATAAAATAGGAAATGCCCAAGTATCACATGTTTTGAATTCAATATTGAGACCACAGTTTGGTATTTTGCCGCAAACGATAAAAGTTTTTATCAATACAAAGTTTTTATTAGAAATGGAAAATATTTATCTAGTGACTTTTTAAAACAATGCTACAAAACATTATGTAATATGGCCCTATAACGGTTTTAGTTTGGATGTTTATCTTATTCTTTTTACAACTAAATTCTGGTTTGTTAATATTTTTTTAATAGTTGTGAGGTAAGTGATATTTCATAGAAATTTATGAATAGCGCATACCTGATCTTTGGAGAATGGTTATTGCCAAATTATAAGTTTGCATCTGCTTCTTTCTGTTGAACAGTGAACTCTCGTTTTTTGAACACACCATGTTACATATCACATTTTAGAGAGGAATTTTAAGTACCAGATTTTTGTCAGGATTATCTAATGCCGATTCAGTAAGCCTGTCTTCTGTCTTGTTTGCAAGCTATATCAGCATCCTAATGTGATAGGATTTTCGTTTCAGTCTGTTTTAAACAACAAAGTGTTCTTTTTCTTAAATTTTGTCAATTTCCACTTCATTTTTAACTTAAGTTATCAAAAAATGATTCTGGTCTCACATCATTGTAAGTTCAAAAAGAAGACCGAAATTTTAGTATTTGAAACCGTCACAATTTTTATCCCACCAACAGGATTTTTTGCAGTGGTTTAATGACTATTGTTTAACATTACCAAGTAGAAACAGCAAACTGTATCTCAGCGGCGTGCACAGGATTATGACACTGGGTATGCGGCGGAGTACTCGATCACAAAAACTTTTTCTTTTATAGTTTTAAGCATAGCCACAGCCACGCGACGGATCTCTAAGTCGGAAACCATGCCAACATAACAAGTCTTAGATGTACTTCTATTCATGTCCATCTTCTACGGCAACGCAGACAAAACAGCGATCGATCGTCGCGGAGGAAGAAATTCTAATAAGTAAAATAAAAAAAACTCACCTAGTCAGCTTTCAATTTTCACATATTCAAGGTTCCGGTTAGTTGAGATTACTATACCTATCCCGATGTAAATAAACGCAAGATTTCGGCCACCTCATTCATTCATTTGATAAACATACATTTTTAACACAAACCTCGCAATCAAATAACATTTGAAAAAATAAACAAACACACTAGTAAAAGCAAATGACTACAATTAATATCGAAACTTAGTAATAAACTGTCAAATGTACACACTTTCAAATGTTAAAATGAAAAATCCGTTAAGAAATCTATTTTTTTTACAAACATACAAGTATAAAATAGTAAACAATGCAAAAACTCATAAAAAAAGCAAAATGGCCCCCGCGAAACACAAAACATTTCTATTTAAACAAATAAAACCTTACTAACCAAAAATGCATAATGTGCATAGGTGATTTATTAGATTCCAGCCTATTAATTTTACTCGGATTATTGGCAACGAACATTTACGATTACTCCCGACAACTGCCGAACTTCCGAGGCCTGCCGCAGGAGTCGCGGCTTTCAATATTCATGGGTGTGTGCGTTCGCGACTGTGCACGGACAACAGCGCGTTATATAGATATATCTGTTAATTTTATTATTAGTTCCTTACTATAAAACGCTGATAAGATACTTTCCTTTTTACTTTGGTTGTTTACTTCTCAATTACAGCTAGTGTATAAAAAAATAAGGCAAAAAACACTTTCAATCTGGTTTTTTTTTGGGTTTTGAATACCTCATGGTAGCCAGCTACATGCCATCAATAAAGAGTTTATTTATGCTTTTAAATGCTAGACTCTTAAGGAACCTGCATGTCAACTTGAGTCCGGATGAGCAAGGTCCATGTTGAAAATTAATAAGAATAATACAAAGTTTTCGACACAATAATGTCTGCCTGACTCATGATTGTATCCGGATACTCGTAGGTCAACCTCAAACGCGATATACTTATGTGGGCCATTGTTGTTTCAGCCCATATAAGTCGCGTTGCAGTACACGGGCCTTCTCTACAATCGAGAGTACGATTGTGACTGGTTAGGCCATATAGTACTCCACGCTAGCCTAGTGCGGGTTGGCGAACATTTACATGCCATAGTAAATCTTCCGAATTGCTATGGTATACAGGTTTCCTCAAGATGTTTTCCTTCTCCGTTATAGTGCTTACTGCATGTTGATTGATAATCAACTGACAAGACTCCGAAAACTCAGAGGTGTGCCCTGGGATTCGAACCCGTTTTTTGTTTGTTACCAACAGAATACCAACCACTACGCTATTCTTCACTTCGGGTCTATACTATAGTTTAATTTCATTTATTGATACTTATTGGAAAACCAAGAACTTATATACATCACAATTAACAAAGGAAAGTTAAATAAATATATGGCCATTTACAGGTTTTCACGAATATTTGACAAATTAATAGTTAGTAGGAGTAACAGTAAAATAGTATGTCAACGCCTACTAAAAACCGCATTTTGCTGGGCAAGTATGTTAAAAATTGGCAAACCCCAAGAAATGATTAAGTTCAGCAGTGGACTTTCTATCGCTATAGTAAATGAAAATACATGTGATGTGATGTGTGCGCACAGTCACGTACCAGACACTCGGGACAACATTAAAATGAGAGGGAACATATTGACTCCGTAAGAGGGACAAAGATAGAAATAGAAATAGCGCAACGGTAATGATCTTTTTTTGTTGCAAATGTTTTATTCGCGATATTCTCTGTTTATTATCTCAATTGAGTATAAAAAAAGAATGGAGGCGCCGGGTATCGATCCCGGTACCTCTCGCATGCTAAGCGAGCGCTCTACCATCTGAGCTACGCCCCCGTTATTCGTGTTGTCGAAATTAAAATACGGACTCGACTGAAAATAGATGTTGTCTACATCTATTCTAGTCTCCATAATGAGTTTTATGTTATTATTTAGTTATTATTAATATTTATGTATATGAGAGTAAAAGTTAACAAAACATAAATATGTATATAATAATTATGTTAATACTGCGATTAAGTAAAATAAATATATGACTAATGATAAAATCAACCTTTTATTTTATACAAATATTACAAAATATTAATACAATAATAACATTCTATTTAAAAACATATTACATAATATTGCACACAGTAGTTCAAATATAGCTTCGAAACATTGCACGCCAATGCGTAGTGCATGTTTTGTACTTTGTAGTTAATTAAGTAGTCTAAATAAGTAGAAATGAAAGGGACAACGCGACATATTTACACCAAGCATATTGTTTGCTTTCGCACAACTTATTTGGTTAGCAGGCGGAAACTTGCGCTGCGATAAAAATGAAAGTGACCAAGTTCCGTTAGGTGTTACGTAGCGACATCTAGTGGTCAGACGAAAAAAATATGAGAATTTTATACCACATTGTATACTCCGCACTAGGGGCCCTACTCTATAAATCCGAAACGAAGTTCGAAACTTCGGACGATCGAAGTTTATATACGATACGAATGTAGCTACATATACTTATGGTCGTAACCAAAGACTTATGGTTACGATGTACCTTATACAAATTCGAACTTTTACAGAGTAGGTAGGCAGAATATCGTAGATGACAAATGGATTGGTCCGGGTGCAATTATTCCATTGTTCAGTCATTAACACCAAGGTTAATTCTGTCCAGAAGCATGATATTTTCTACTTTAGGTTTTTTCCTCGACTTCAGCCTCATTATATTATCGTAGATTGACAATTACTATTGACAAATCATGATCGTATTCTAAGAATAGATGTAGATACGCATTTATGCAACTTGTTTAATATGTACTCTATTTTGCAATCTATCTGATAAGAAAAGGCAACAAACAAAGGGAAATGTTATATACAAAAAAAAAAATTATTACACAATAAAAGATGTTTCTAAATATGCCGGAAATGAGACTACAGACACATCTTATAATAATTTTAAATCTAATAAATCCAACAAAAGTTTATTTTATAAAAGTAAGGTAGAAAATAAAATCATAGTACACCACATAATACATATTTTACAACAATACATAGCATATATTTTTATACATGAAAAAGTGTGACCATATCACATTTATCAAAACCCTGTTTTATATTTTAGTTCCTTAAGAGCGTATACACCTTGCGCGCAAAGTCAACTATAGGTATTTCTTCGTTAATTTCACGCACATAAGCGACCAAAGCTGTGTGCGTAGAGCTGCCGCGTCGGCTCGCTATACAATCGGCTCAAACAACTTTGATCCGTGCGCTTCAAATATTCAATTGAAATGTAACTGTAATATAATATAAAAATATTTTATTTGCATTATAAGTAGACAAATATTACTGTGCAAGCAAAGAATAATTATACGGTATCTTGTACAATCCCTCCAGCCCCCACTATCTTAAAAACCGTTTTAAATTCCTCGGTCAAACTCATGCGCGAACTCTTAGATCAACAGAGAATTTGATCCTAGAGATTCCCAAGCACAGCACATCATTTCTAAGCAAGTCCTTTACAGTTCATGCTGCTCGCTTGCGGAACGAATTACCATTGTCTGTCAGATAAGCTAAGACATTACCAAGTTTTAACAGACTTGTTAAGATACATTACCTCTCACTGCAGTAACGTATTATCCTGTTATATTTTTTTTGCCCCTCTTTACTTAAATCATCATTATAGTTAGCTCAATATTTATTTATTTATTTATTTAATCTTTATTGTACACATACAAAAGAACATAACAATATAAAGAAATAACATCTATAAAAAGTACAAAAGGCGGTCTTATCGCTAATAAGCGATCTCTACCAGACAACCTTTGGATGGATATAAAAGGAAGGAAAAAGAAAGGGCAGTGTAAAACAAAGATAAGTTAAGCTCCAATAGATATAAATTATAAAATAGATAATCATAAAAAAAATATACATATAAATGACATAATAAATACACATACGTCATATAATATATACATACATACAATTTTAAATAATTACATAAACATCTATAATAATTTATAATTATACTACAAATTAAAAAAAAAAATATCCGAAAAGAGGAAATAATACCATGCTTTATCTGTTTAGAGAGAAAGGTAGTGTGCTTTCACCAGCTTTTTGAAAGATGACAAGGTTTGTGCCCGTCGAACCACAACAGGAAGCGCGTTCCATAATCGGACAGCTTCAACAGCAAACGATTTATCAGTAAATGTCGTTGTGTGTACGGGCATTCTCAGTTTAAGGTTCTCTGACGACCTCAGGGACCTCGAATGTGAGTCATGGAGAAAAGTGAAACGTTCTTTAAGATAAGATGGGGTGAGAGGATTAAACAAAATATTATAAAGGAGTGAGAGAACGTGAGTATTCCGACGAAGGCGTATAGGTAACCACTTGAGCTTAGCACGAAACTCAGAGACATGATCATATTTGCGTAGTCCAAATATGAATCTAATACAGAAATTTTGAAGTCGCTCAAGTTTATTAAGTTGGTCTTCGGTGAGATCAAGATAGCTGACATCCGCATAATCAAGGATGGGAAGAAGGAGAGTTTGCGCAAGTGAAATTTTCGTGGCAATGGGTAAAACATTGTGTAACCGTCGCAAGGACCTTGCTGAGGCAAACAGCTTGCGACTTAACTCTCGAAGCTGAGGACCCCAGGTGAACGACTGATCGAAGTGTAGACCAAGATTTCTTACAGTGTTACTGTATGGAACAGTTATTCCATCGCAAGAAACACTTGGTAATTGGGTGTGATTTAGTCTCGAAATCATTCTGGGGCTGCCAACAACAATGACCTGAGTCTTTTTAGGATTGACTTTTAAGCCATATGTCTTGCTCCACTCACAAATTTCATGGATGTCGAGATTTATAGTTGCAATTGCACTTACAATCTTATCTAAAGGTGCTCGAGCGTAAATTTGAAGATCATCTGCGTAGAGGTGATAGGAGGAGCGAAGATTATATGTAATGGAATTTATAAAAATTGCGAAGAGTAGAGGAGATAGCACGCCGCCCTGTGGTACGCCAGCAGTTACACTGCACCACGAGGATAAGTTATCCTCGACACTGATGCGCTGCCGGCGCCCGTACAGGTAACTATGAAACCAAGCAACAGCCGTTGGAGATATGTTAAGAGAACACAGTACGCTTAGTAGGATATCGAAGTCAACAGTATTGAAGGCATTGCTGAAGTCTAGCAGCGCTAAGACTGTCAGCATGCCCCCCTCCATACCAGACCTGATGCCATCCGCAATATGGGTCAGAGTGGTAGTTGTACTATGTCCTGGACGAAACCCTGATTGGAAAGGATTTAAAAGGTTATGTTTGGTAAGGAAGTCATTTAATTGGGTATGGATTAGACGTTCAAGGACTTTGGATAGGAATGGAAGAATGGAAATGGGACGGAATTCGGAAAATATAGAAGCGTTGGGCTTTTTGGGAATGGGAATGATATTAGCTTCTTTCCAAGCACTGGGAAAGGTCTGTGTGGATATGGAAAAATTAAGGATATGGGAAATTATGGGAAGAATTTCGTCCAGGATGGGTAGAATCATATTGCGGCTGACATGGTCACTCCCCACTGCATTGGAGGAGATAAGCGTAATGGTCTTCCTAACATCACAACTAGCAAATTCTTTGAAAACAAAGGCAGAACAATTAGGAGTTTGAAGGGTAGAAAGATAATTTATGGTTTTGTGTTTAGTCGTTTTATCCAGATTCGACGAGGAGGAAAAATGTTGGTTCAAGGAGTTTAAATCTAAAGTTTTGGGAATAGAATCTTGTCGAGATTTACCCACTCCTAGTGTCTTAAGAAATTTCCAGACTTTAGCTGGGTCCCCGTTTTCAACTGAGTTATGAATGTGTCGGCGTTGTGCATTCCTACACACCTTACTGCAGTGATTTCTAATGGCAACATACTTCAGCCAATTCACCTCATTGGTACGGCGATTGTACCGAGATTTGGCTAAAGCTTTTTTAGAGAGCAACTCCTTAATTTCCGCGGTCAGCCATGGTGCGGGTAAGTGTTTTATCTTAACTGGTCGAACTGGAGCATGCTTATCATACAGTTTTATTAGTTCGTTTGTAAATATGTCGACTTTTACATCAACCATATCCACTTGATAGAGCGAACTCCAGTCAATGCTGTCAATATATTAGTATGTATATTTGTATGTATTTATATTATGTAAATTAATATAATATAGCATGTACATCAATTATTATTGTTTATTATTATTATTCTCTCACTATTTGCACTACCCTATATTTCAATTTCACAATAATCCAGTCCATCCAATGGTTGCCTGGAAGAGATCGCAGCTAGCGATAAGGCCGCCTATTGTAACCATGCCTTTAGTTTGTAAGTACTTGTATGTATCTTTCATTTTGGTGTACAATAAAGCATATAAATAAATAAATAAATAATACAAATTTTGGATACTAATCATATTTTCGTTATTATTACATTGTTAAGTTGCATTCAAATCAGTGTTCAATTAGTATACACTACGGACGTTTTATTAATCATTTCGTGTTCGAACACATAAATAGTGTTAGGGGCCTTACAACCCCTTACAATTACGAAATATATTTAATTTTATATTACAATACATAACATAATTTAGCCTCGGAATTACATCCCATTATATTACCTGAAACATAATTTATACTCACTACAAAATCATTGTAGGTAATAAAAATAATTAAATATTTTACTACCAAAGTACTAAGATGTGGTAATCGCATTCCGCGCGTGGCTATTTTTACTACGCGCGGCATAATCGACTGCAGTCAGGCCGGAGCGACGAGCGATACGTCCTCCCTCTAGAAGGCCTTGCGGCGGTCTGATTTGATCCACGTCGGACAGCGTGTTTTATAGTGGTTTTTAAAATATTTGTAGAAAACATGAAAACTAATTTTGTTGAAATATAAAAATGGTAATTTATTGATAAGATGTTCTTCTATTGTAATATGCAATTGCTATAAAAAATTATGTACGATAAGTTGATGAAAAAAAATATGTTCTTGACGAGAGTTTCTGAATAATTTCGCATTGTTTAAATTTTAATTTTTCAGGAACTAAACACAAAAATATTATTTTTCTCAGCAAAATCCCTCCATAAGGTTCTTATTAGTCTGATAATATTTTTATTTTCATCTTATATTTAGTGGTTTCGGATATCTTAAGCTTCTAAATTGCCATTTAAAGCCTAAATAACGAAACTTGTGTTCAGTAATCCTTATAGTACTCACAAATTATCCATCAATCTATAATGTTTTCCACCAAAATCCCTAGATGACAACCTTTTCTAAAATTAGTACTAATTATTTTACCTTGAAATTGTTTATTGGTGGCTATTAACTCATTTGAAAAGTCCTGTTTTTAAGCCAAAAAGCGCGTGCAGGGTATAAACGCTCTTAATTCATATATCATTGTCATTTTATAATTTATTTATTCTACTTCAATGGCATCATCATCATATCAGCCACAGGAAGTCCTCTGCTGAACATAGGCCTCCCCCAAGGATCTCCACAATGACCTGTTGGAAGCGGCCTGCATCCAGCAAAAATCAATGTGCTGCCACTTAAATTAGGCTGCTTAAGTTAGTTCGACGATCCCACAGAAATATTCTAGAAAACCATAACATTTTGTTAAAATCTATTTTTATTTTTTAGGTATACCATTGCACCAAGTTAACGAAATGACTTCATCCACAGAAACACACGTTTCAAATATTTAATTTTAAATATGTATCTTTTGTAACAGCTATACAGTACTAGAATTGTAGTTTATTGATAGGTGATAATAACAGTGACGCGTCCAAAACAACAATAACCAATAGCTGAAGAATTTCGCGCGAAAACGACGCATGTGGTGATTGCTTTATTCTAGTATATCGAAAATTCATCTTTGGCTAATACATCAACGTCTTATGTCATTTATTTAAATATTACAACCTTCGATCAAATATAAACTAGATACAATATGAGTGCTTAGAAAATGGCACCAAAAAAGAGTGCTTTAAGCACTCTTTTGCCTTCAGTCACGCACCGACCGTTGCTTCTAAAACGTCGTAGAACTTTAGACAATATTATGTGAAAAGCTACTTTAAGCTCCAGGAATAAAGTGGAATTTGTGTTAATATATTTGGAATATGTGATCTTTTTGTTTACTTTTTTTCATGTCATGCATCGGTGCCACTTTTTAACAGAACTTTTATAGGGAACTGTGTATCTAGTGTATATTTGATCGAAGATTACAACCATTATTTTAAGTCTTAAATATTTATTTTAATAAGGCACTTCACATACTTGGGCATGTATGTTTTATATCCGGCCTTATTCATACACACTTATAAACCTATTATAGTTTGCTAGTTTCATAGATTAGATCGAATATTTGTTTTATTCGTTCAAACTGAATCCAAAAGTCGTTCGAAAATGGGTTTAAAAATTGTCTATGAATAAAGTCGATCGTGTTAATCCAACATTTATTTCTTACAAAGTTAAAAGCTTCATCGGAATGTCATTACTCATTATACGTCATATTATTTGTAATAGCATTACAAAGCGTCCTCGAGCATGACACACATATCTTAATTATATTACGAAGCGTCCTCGAGCATGACGACCTGCACGCCCTTGCCGACGGCGTCGCCCTGCTTGAACGCCGCCACTGCCGCCACCACGCCATCTCGCGGCGAGCGCACCACGTACTCCATCTTCATTGCAATCACCACAAATAGAGGCTGGCCTTTCACCACCTGTGGAGCAGGAGTTAATTTATGTTTTTTCTTTGCTGATGATGTGCTAATTTTGATAACAAATAGAATTTTACTGTCAATTAGCACTGTTTTTTTGTGGATTACAGATGAAAATGTATTTAACTGAATTGTATGTAGTTTCGGATTTTTGGAATGGATATTTTGGATCAAGATATAATATGGTGCCATCGGACCAGGATTTAGGTCGACATTAAAAGTATTTTTGTGTCATATTATTCACTTATACAGGGTATATCAAGACTGCTACCGAAAACGAAGCCGGGTGGTAGTTTAAGCGACTTCAGACACAATGCAATAGAAAATGTTGCAAAAAAAGTGTCAATTTTTTTTTTGATTTTTTTTCTTTGGTCCTATTTGGGTGGTAAATCCATTTTGTCCTAAAATAATAGTGTGTACCCTATTATTTATAAATACTCTAAGGGATAAAAGAGTTAAAATTATTAATTTAGCAAAAACTATGGATTTACCACCCAAAAATGATGAAATTAAAAAAATCATTAAAAATCATGGTCGCGTTTCTCAGCACGATTTTTAGTTGCATTGTGTTTGTAGTGACTAAAACTACCACCCGGCTTCGTTTTCGGTAGCAGTCTTGATATACCCGGTATAGCCAATTATTTGTTTTACTAAAACATTTTTGACCACAATGCTTGCCACAATTGTTCATTTATAGTTATTATTTGGCGATACTGTAATATATTTGTGTGTATATAATAATATGTCAATACAATGTCAACCAATAAAACAAATACTCGCCTTATCTCCCTTATTGACGAGAATCTTCTCGAGCACTCCCGGGGTGGGACACAGCGCGCTGTTGGCCGCGGCCGCCGCGTCCACGCCCGACACCGCCTGGTGCTTCGGACGAGGCACCTCGAATATCGTCTGACCGTTCTGTAAATAAAATAATATTTTATTGAAAAATAGTTCAGGCAAAATATTATAGTACGAGAGATGACAACCAAAATTTTTGTCTCATAGCAATACGGCCACAACCGCATCAAATCATTGATAGATTTGATTATTTCGAACTCGAAAATACCAATTTTAGACATTTTTCGCGTAGCGTTTGACCGCACTGAATTTTCAAAAATTTCAACAAATTTTACCGGACTGTATCATAGCAATCTGTCTGATTTTCTGACTGTAGTTATACCGGGTATATCAAGACTGCTACCGAAAACGAAGCCGGGTGGTAGTTTTAGTGACTACAAATACAATGCAACTAAAAATTTCGCAAAGAAACGGGACAATGATTTTTTATGATTTTTTAAAAATCAATATTTTTGGGTGGTAAATCCATAGTTTTTGCTAAAATAATAATTTAAACACTTTTATACCTTAGATTATTTATAAATAAAAGGGTATATACACTATTATTTTAGGAAAAAAATGTATTTACCACCCAAATATGGTCATAGGAAAAAAATAACAAAAAAAATTGACGCTTTTTTTTGCAACTTTTTCTGTTGCATTGTGTCTGAAGTCGCCTAAACTACCACCCGACTTCGTTTTCGGTAGCAGTCTTGATATACCCTGTATAATAGCCATAAGATACCGAAAACATATTTTTCAGAAGTTAATAGTGTAGCGCGAACCCAAAAAATAATTTAGAAAAATTAAAAATGAGACAAAAAAATATGATGATAGCAATAAATTATGATTAGTTAATACGAAAAAAAATATTTTCAGAAGAAAATTCGGATGCAACAAATTTTGAGACCATTCTAAATATGTTAAGGAATTTTACCGATCGGTATCATAGCAATCTGTCTGAAAATTGTTGAAATTGATGAAATTAATTAACCAGATGTAAAAAAAAAATATATATCAGAAGAATTCAGTGTAGCACCTCCCTTACAGTGGCGGTACTTCCATACAAGCCCAAAAGCCCGGCTTGCCTTACTTAATACGCATATACTCAATCCTAAAGACATATCAGTACATTAAATAAAATATATTCGTTTAATGCAAAACGTCTATCATTTTTAAATTTACCGCGCCATAATGGACCCCGCGCCTGCGACGAAGCACCCGCGCCGCGCCCGGCAACTCGCCTAAGCGAGCGCCGCGGTCTAAAACTAATATAAAATTATTTCATTCAAAATCAACGCGTGACGCAATATCTTAAAAAGATGGAACACACCAAAGTATTATCTATCTTTTTCTCTCTCGTGTGCTTTTACCTGGCTTCTGGCGTATATTGCCCTCTCAGTCGCACCTCTGGGTGAAATGCTATTACCATGACACTACGTACCTATACATATAGCTATTTTTTTTTTGCAATTTGTACCAAGCAAAATGCCCGGCTTCGCGGAGTGAAGTTGTGCACTTGACATGTCATATTAAGATCCAAATTTATCGAAAAATATTTATGTTTTGCTACAAGTTATATTGGATAATATATAAAATAAATAGATATTTTTTGAGACCGTATTATGATGTTTTAAATATTTTTATTAATATATTAGAATTAGAATACTTAATTTGGAATTGTCCATAATTTAGGACCTGTGGCTAGCTTCACGCTTATTATTATGTCTTTCGAGCGGACGATTAACCAGTAACAACTAAACATATACGTTTAGTTTTTGTTTCATTATAGTATTTTACGTTTATTATGTATAATAATGGGTGAAAATGTGCCTTGTGAAGGTTTGAAGTGTGTGCAAGTGTTGATCGGCGAGGAAAAGGTAAATTCATTACATTTCGTAGACAAACAACTACTCGTATCTGGTCGAAAACCTACGCCTGATTTGTTGTGTATTTCTCCAAAGTAGTGAAAACTATAGAATACAATTTTATAGATCAGTGCACATAACTACATTGATTGCTGGATGTTCTCATACTAATAAGTTATACTGTCGGTGTTGTATATTTTTTTCCAACGATGTACTTAAATTTTTGGAATTGTTCCGGCTATAGTTATTTAAATAATTTAACTGGTACTTTTATAGTAATTGACAAAAACTTGTGAATGCATTAATATATTTTCATAATTCCGGTAAACAGCGTATAGAAACCTCTTTATGCGTCATATACATAATATGTGATGAGATTTCAAAACATTATGCTCGCGTAGACAGTAATCGTAGTGTTTTTCAGATATTCCTTAGCTTCCTTTCAGAGCTCATGATGAATCAAAAAATCACATGCATACATAAAAACATAACATGAATATATTAACAATAATTTGTGGCCGCGAAGTTAAACACGACGCCGTACTTGTGCTATTGTAGTGCCGTTTATTAATTTACAAAATAATTACAATATAAAGTTACGTATGCATGCCCAAAAGTAATTTAACTTACACATTTGTTTTATTCATCTATTTAAAACTAATGATGGGCCCTTCAGTATTTTGGCAATATTAAATAGATGGCCGTGGAAATCGCGCCATCTATTAGATTTTTTCGAAACAACTTGTTGTAATAGATTTTTCATAACGGTGATAAAGATAGTTATTATTTTATTGGTTTTTATCCTAATCTTATATAGATCGTGTGGTAGGTCTAGGACTGCCTCGATGGCGCAAAGTTGATGTCTCGGATTCGAATCTGGGGTCTATTTTTATTTAATTACATCGCATAGGCTCGCCCTCTGTCGCATGATGAACACGTTCTTCTTTCTTAATACCATTTTGCTCTTGAACCAATATATATTGTTACTAAAAAAATATTGGGCTTGCCCTAGTCCACAACCCTAGGCACGCCACTGCTCCCTTATCAGACAACTTTTCGATATCGACCGTATTGAAGCGTGACTGATTGCAAGTTGGGCAATCACCTTGCTTTTGTCTTGCCAAAATAGAGCGCGGACAACGTATCTATGCTATAAAAACGTCTATTATAATTGATAATTTTGAATTCTTAAAATACTACTCTTCCATCGCCGAAAACTTCGTCAATGGGAGATGAGCAAACTATGCCTTATCATTGGGAATAGAAGAAATAAAACGTCCGCGAGCCCTCGGACAACCAGCGACACACCCACGTCCGGCTGAGCTACTTATAGTTTGTTGTCACTTTAAGTGAGCGTTATTTCAACGGTTAGGACAGCTGGTGAGTGACTATGTATAGTAAGAGAGTGGCAGGAGTAAAATATGCGAAAAAACCATTCCCACCGCAGCAGAAACGTAAGAAGCGCTCAGGCATCGGCCAAGCGACTCCAAAACGTTCTTTTCTCTTTTGGGAGTACATGCGACATCTAAAATGTCTGAAAACATTTTTTTGCAATCTTGCCTTATTTACGAACGGTAGAAAAAAAATTCATTCGGATTGCTATGATACAGGTCGGCTAAATTTGTTGACATTTTCAAAAATTCGCTTCAGCTATATACTACGCGCAAAATGTCTGAAAACCAACTTATTCGTCATAAAATTATAAAATCTATGTACATTTCCAATATCAGACGTATTGCTATGATACCGACTGCCTTTTTTTTTGGACACAGCAGAAATAGCCTCACATGCAATTGCTATACTTTTGACCGTTACTACCTACCTAGTCGGGTTTAGAATTACATAATCTAACGATTTTATACAGTTTCGACCGTATTGCTATGATACATGGTTTTGGTCGTCATCTCTGGCAATATTACAAAATAAGGCCCCATTCGCATGGCCACTTTCAACGCGCGTTAAAAAAAACTCAGCAATGAAACAAATGTAAATCCATTAGTTTCTTCACATGAAGGCGATTTTAAAATGCGACGTTTTTTTTCGAGCGCTGTCGGATTTTCGACGTTGAGCGTTGAATGTTAAATTTTCATTTCATATGAACATAAATAGTGGGAACGTTAAGAGCGTTTATACCCTTTGCGCGCTTTTTGGCTAAAAAACAGGACTTTTCAAATGAGTTCATAGCCACCAAATAAACAATTTCAAGGAAAAATAATTAGTACTAATTTTAGAAAAGGTTGTCATCTAGGGATTTTGGTGGAAAACATTATAGATTGATGGATAATTTGTGAGTACTATAAGGATTACTGAACACTAGTTTCGTTATTTAGGCTTTAAGTGGCAATTTAGAAGCTTAAGATATCCGAAATCACTAAATATAAGATGAAAATAAAAATATTATCCGACTAATAAGACCCTTATGGAGGGATTGTGCTGAGAAAAATAATCTTTTTATGTTTAGTTCCTGAAAAATAAAAATTTAAACAATGCGAAATTATTCAGAAACTCTCGTCAAGAACATATTTTTTTTCACCAACTTATCGTACATAATTTTTTATAGCAATTGCATATTATAATAGAAGAACATCTTATCAATAAATTGCCATTTTCATATTTCAATAAAATTAGTTTTCATGTTTTCTACATATATTTTAAAAACCACTATAAAACCCGCTGTCCGCCGTGCATCAAATCAGACCGCCGCAAGGCCTTCTAGAGGGAGGACGTATCGCTCGTCGCTCCGGCCTGGCTGCAGTCGATTTTTGCCGTGCGTCGTAAAAATAGCCACGCGCGGACTGCGATTGCCACATCTTAGTACTTTGGTAGTAAAACATATTTTTTTCTTTTTATTACCTACAATGATTTTGTAGTGAGTATAAATTATGTTTCAGATAATATAATGGGATGTAATTCCGAGTCTAAATTATGTTATGTATTGTAATATAAAATTAAATATATTTCGTAATTGTAAGGGGTTGTAAGGCCCCTAACTCTTTTCATGTGTTCGAACACGAAATGATTAATAAACGTCCGTAGTGTCTACTGATTGAACACTGATTTGAATGCAACTTAACAATGTAATAATAACGAACATATGATTTGCTTGCACAGTAATATTTGTCTACTTATAATGCAAATAAAATATTTTTATGATATAATATTACCAATATATAAATCATAAGTTACATTTCAATTAAATAACACCCAGCAGTCACATACATAGTCCTGACCCCACACTAAGATCGAATCTTGAGAGACTTTTCGGTCTCACAAACACCCAGACCCGGAAGAAATATTTGTGGGCCGCACAAATATTTCTCTCGGTGCGGGGATCGAACCCGCGGCCTCTCGTTTCACAGGCGGCGTCTAACCAACTGCGCCACAGAGGCTGTCATTCAATTCAATATTAGAATTTTGAAGCGCACGGATCAAAGTTGTTTGAGCTGACTGTATAGCGAGCCGACGCGGCAGCTCTACGCACACAGCTTTGATCGCTTATGTGTGCGTGAAATTAACGAAGAAATACCTATAGTTGACTAAGCGCGCAAGGTGTAAACGCTCTTAAAAAAATTATCATTAGATTGTTAAAATGCAAAACGCGCCATCTATTGAGATTTTCTTAAACTAGCTAGAACATATTTACGCTTATGCCTTTTCTTAATGTTTACTTTTTTACGACATAGATGGCGCTAAATATAATTACAATTTGCTACCTCATTGTAAATGTGAATTTGCTGCTCATGCGTTAACAATCCCACGTTGGTTCTCTTGTCGTCGATGAGTGCGTTCAATCGGAGTCCAGTTTCGGTGGTGCTTAGAGAAGCCTCGACATTCTTCCATTCCCCATTGTTCACTTTTACTTTATATTTATTTGGCGCGCTTTCGTATTGCACTGTTACTGTGAGGTCTGTAATCAATGTAAAATATTAAAAGGAAATTTTTAGTACTTGTGTTTGTTTAAATAAATATACCCAACAGTCACATACATAGTCCTGACCTCGCACTAAGATCGAGTCTTATGTCGCGGATATCAGAAATGACGAGAGATTTTGCGGTCTCACAAGTACCCAGACCCGAAACAAATACTTGTGGTTTTTTATTTGTGTCAAAACATGTATGTTCACGTCAAACATTAGACTCGGTGCGAGGATCGAACCCACGGCCGCTCGTTTCACAGCGAGCGTCCGTACTAACTGCGTCATAGAGGCTGCGACAATCGCTTAAACGCGGTTTAGTGAACACATGGATATTATGACATTAGCCTTAATGTTAGTATTTTTTGGGCCTACATAGGCATAATACTACCGAGAGACTTTAAAGTTTGAGCGAATCTAACAATAGTAACAAAGTAATTGTGAGTATCTATTAATTATTGTGTTTTAAGTAGTATGGGTCCCGGGCATATGATATATTTTTTTTTGTTAACTAACCTTTCTCGTCAAACCTTAGTGGTATATTCTTTTCTAGTTGATAATTGGGTCGCCATGAAGCTGGTTGCACCGATATTCCTTTCCAATTTTCGTTCACAGAACTCTCGCGCTTGGACATGAGTAGCTGCAAAATATAATTAATATAAATTGAAGAAAAATAGTTTACTATTATATTCATGATCTGATATACTTCTTCCTCCATAAAGGCTCCTCCTTTTTGATTCAATCTATTCTACGTCTACTGACTTAGGTATCCAAAACTAACATAATGTTTTTTTAACACTTTCTTAATTTAAATTTCCATCTTGGCCTAAGGACTACTTAGAGTTTGCGACTTGCTTGCTTGGTGGTAAGTGGTTACCGTTGTTCCTACACTGAGAATCTCAAAAGCAAATAAACCGGTATTTCCTATTACTCTCGATAATAATGTTTGTAACAAGACGTAATAAAGCACATAACATACCAAGTAATAAATTGATTTTAATTTAATAATTGTCAATAATTTTCGCTATTGTATGTTTTGTTGAGCGGCACTAATGCCTTTGTAGCGATGAATCACTCCATTGTAATTAGTTCCCATAATAACGTTTTGGCACGCCGCCATGTCGTTTTTCCTCGAAATTTGTAGTCGGATATAATTAGTGAAATGTATTTAAGGAAACATTAAGATAAGGAAAAATGTTACACAAAAATAATGTATTTTAATAAATTAAAATAAACGACCACCGCGATCGTTGACCACGCAGGTGGGAAGACGAATTAGACGCCTATTGGAAAATTTGGTTATATACAGCTCTTGACCGAAATGTATGGAAGGCGGGACGAGAGCCTTTGTTCTGCTGTGGGACTTTATATGATAATAATAAACGATAGTTAATGATTTTGGTGAGGTTTTAGAGTCGACGTTACTTAAATGTAAAGGTGGTATTATGTTACCCTCATAACTTTCGGAGTTAACCAGAAAAGTAAAAGGCATTACCCATACACCAGCATAAATGCTACGGCAATAAGCCAAAAACACGTCAGCCCAAAGTTTGCGAGTATAGACAAATAAAAATGATTATTTAAAGTTCAATTGCGTTAACCTAAAAAGTTCTTGCTTTAGAGTAGACAAATACCAGCTCATGAAAGGATAAGTAAAATCATTATTTCTTGCTGTAACATTGAATATTTTTGAAAATAAAAAATCCATCTCATGCCCATTCATGCCATACGTCTTTTTTGGAGTCGAGAGTTAGATTGACAGGGGTTAGGTTATAGTCTACCACGCTGGTCTAGTACGGTTTGGCAAAAAAAAACAATATGCTAATAAGTAATTACTGATTGAAATAAAACTATTTTTCACGGATTTTATCGAGAATTTAGTTTGATTTTCAATTTTGTTTACTTCCCAACGTTTTGATTACTTTGTAGCTTAAAAATGTGAAACTCAACCGAAATTCGCGATAAAATCCGTAAAAAACATATTTATATCTATGTGTAACATTGGCGTAAACCTAAGAAAACATTTACTAATAACTAACCCGTCCCAAAGCAGCTTGTATCGCGCGTTCCTCATTGAGTTCGGAGTCGTGTTTGGGGAACAGTTCGTGTTCGTGTTGCGGTATGAATGCGGTGTGCACGTCACCCGCGACGAACGCGCTCGCACCACTCAGGCGCAGTAGGAAGTTCACGTTCGTTTCTAGACCTGCTACCTGCGAATATAATAAATAAATAACACCAAACAGTCACATACATAGTCCTGACCCCACACTAATATCGAGTCTTGTGTCATGGGCATCAGGAATACGAGAGACTTTTCGGTCCCACACACTCAAATACTGAAAATGAATAAAATGCAAACGAAAATTATTTATTAAATCCATTAAAATGTTTAACATCATTTAGGTTCAGTCATTTTTTTTATCTACCACCGGGTTCGTAAAGCGGTTTTCACTAGAGAAGAACGGGAAAGAAACTCGAGTGTTGCTCTTTACTTGTGGTTCACACAAACATTTTTTTCGGTGTGGAAATCGCACTCGCGGCCTCACGTTTCACAGCCGGCGTCTAACCAACAGTGCCAAGGAGTCCATATAATTATTATACATTCATAAAATGTGTAATAAATTCGGGGGATTGATAGATGACGCTGATTGAGTATATTTTATTGCTTTTCGAATAATGCAAAAAGCAACCAAACTTGACATATTCTATTCGCAAAAAATTACTCTTAGAAATTGTGGAAAAGAAAATAAAAATAACATAAAAATCTTGATACTTTACTAGTCAACGAGGAATAAATATATACCTGATATTCAGCGAGTTTAGCCCTCGTTTTGGCTAGTGCTTCAGTTCTATCGCTGGCCCACACCACCAGCTTTGCAATCATGGGGTCGTAATGTACGGACACCTCTTGTCCTTCCCGCACACCAGTTTCTACCTATAAGCAAAAAAACAGTATTATAAATGCGATGTGTCCATCGGTGTACCTTTTTCTTCAAGTAAGAACTTACTTTATAAGCAACATTAACATTATACTTTCAATAGACATTTTATTTTATGTTTTCTTGTTATTTATGCTAGTTGTTAATTTTCCTAAAATAAATAAAAATAAGTAAAAAAACATTTTTTTGTCGATATACAATTTATTGGCTGGAGAGTGTTGTTAAATTATCCTTCAAATTCACATAGCCCAAGGTATAAATGTCAGTTTAAATATGTAAATAAAAAATGAATTTGTCGACTTTTGACTTTTGTGCCGAGATGGAAGAATGGAGAGGAGGGGATCAAGTTGAACAATTCAGAGGCGTTGAGTTGAATTTTAGAGAGGCGACATCTTTCGCAGTTGTAGCGACTCTTAGTTGCTCGTTAAGTTCACAATGCGGATGGCCCGTCGCTGCAATACATCCAAGGCATCGAGCAGGACACTGACCGGATCCATGGCAGAGGTGCGAGCAGTACTCCATACCCGGCCGGGCCTGCGCTTTATACAAGCGACAAAGCTGACCGGGCGTGAAAAACCGACGCACCCTGTCAGGACTTGACGCCCGCGAGCTGTGATAGATATTACGCTCTCGATGTTATTCCTTGAATTGAGATCACAGCGGATATCCACACCAAGAATACTCAGGTCATTCTTCACTGATAGGGGAGCACCCTGAAGAATGGGGGAATGCCAAAGAAGATTGACTCGTACTAACCCTAACAAATTCTTCAGGCAGCGGTTGTGTGAGGCGGTGCAGGGTCCCAGCGCGGGGCAGGAACCCTGCGCCGGGCTCCTCCGCGTAGATGCGGCACTCCACGGCGTGGCCGCGGCGCACGATGTCCTCCTGACTGACTGGGAGGGGCTCTCCCGCCGCCACACGTAACTGCCACTCTACTAGGTCGGTTCCTGGTGAATGTGAACATTTTGTTAGCATTATAGGATATAATAGAATTCAATATACATACACAAATTACATGTAAAAAGTGTATTTGTATGGGTTTATTTATCCAAACAAATCGGCATAATTGGAATGACAATGACTGAAAATATTTGAGGTTTCAGTTTGGCTAAATGGTTCAGCTTAATGGCATTAGGGAAGAAATGAGAGGTAAGACAAACAAACGTTATAGGTATGTTGTTGCGGGCCAACTAAACGCGTACCATTTTTTTTTACTCAGCGTGCATAGTTTCTATGATTGGCGCGAAATTTAAAATGGTTTCTAAACCCAGGCGGGCCTACTGTAAATTCCCGCGGGCCGCAGCTTAAGTATAGCTGATGTACAACAAATATTACGTCCCTACCTGTGATCATCTCAGTGATGGGATGTTCGACTTGCAGCCGCGTGTTCATCTCCATAAAGTGAAAGTCGTGCGTCTGCCTGTGCAATATGAACTCGACGGTGCCGGCGCCCACGTAGCCCACCGCCTGCGCCGCGCGCACCGCCGCCGCGCCTAGCGACTTGCGAGTCTCTTCTGATAGACCAGGCTAGATAGTATAGATGAAGAAGTAAGAAAAAAAAGTATGATAGAGAAAATCAATACGTCTAGAAGTGGAGATAAGGATAAGTGGAGAAAGAATAAGAAGATATGACATCGTTAACCATCATATGAGAAAAGAGCTGTGAAGAGATTTTCGTATTGAAATTAATGTCATCGGCGTATGCCGTTTTAAATAATTTAAATAATTATAATAATCATCATCAATCATTCCTATTATCGGTAGCCACGAGACATACATAGCATAAAATTATTGTTACTTAGTCCAATTATAAATAAGGTATATACCGTCTGCTTACTGGTAAAACCAGATAAATGCATTTTTTTTACAAAATCGAGTTAAAAATGCAGTTATATGGAATTTTTATTCTCTATCTACTGGTAAAACCCAATAAAAGCAAAGTTCAATATCTTCTGAGATAATAAGTTTGTAAAAGTGATAACGTCTTACATTTTGGAAAAAAATAATAAATACGGCTAAAGTTTTTTACTTTGTGTTGTGACAAGGTCTTAAACGCATTTATTATTATAAATCTTACAATTTAAACACCATCACTATATTAAAGTTATTAATTCCATTGTATTTATTGATTTTTGTTTATTAAGGATCGATGTTTGATTGCCATAATTACGTGATAAGAAATACAAAATTGCTGCCCGAGAGCCGAGTTGATCCGACACTACAGCGAAGACATCCCGGACATCAGTCGGTATGAGATTCGGATGGCCCTTGATCGACTTAAAATAACAAAGCGCCGGGCGAGGACGGAATTACAGCAGAGCTTCCGAAAGCGGGTGGAGAGCTGATACTGCAAGGCCTTCGGAGGCTCTTTGATTCCGTCCTGCTTAAGGGCACAACGTCAGAGGCATGGAGCAGAGGTGAGGTGGTACCGTGCTTCAAAAAGAGTGATAACAGCTTCTTGAAGAATTGCAGGCCCATCTCATTCCTGAGCCATGTCTATAAGGTGTTTTCAAGGGTCATTACAATTCGTTTGGAATACAGATTTGATAACTTCCAGCCTCCCGAACAAGCTGGTTTCTGAAAAGGCTACAGTACCATAGACCACATTCATTCGTTCCGGCAAGTTACATAAAAATCCGAGGAGTATAATTTGCCACTTTGCTTAGCGTTTGTGGACTATGAGAAAGCTTTCGATTTGATAGAGATTTGGGATGTGCTGCAGTCTCTGCAACGGTGCCACATTGATTATAGGTATATCGAAGTGTTGAAGTGTTTGTACAAAAACGCCACCATGTCAGTCCGAGTACAAAATCAGAGTACAGAGTAGAGAAAGGTTCCATTGTGGAGGCCCCGTACAGGCAAGCGAAATGTCAGACGCCCGCCTACAAGGTCGACGGACGAGCTGGCTAAAGTTGCAGGAAGTCGCTGGATGCAAGCCGCTTCCAACAGGTCGATGTGGAGACCCTTGGGGGAGGCCTATGTTCCGCAATAGACTTCCTGTAGCTGAGATGATGATGATGATGAAATACAAATGACTGATTATTAAAAATCGTTTCTTTTATTATCGTTTAATAGATTACCTATGTAAAGCTAATTTCTTTTTATTAAATTAATCACCTTTGTATGATGTAATACTTAATAAGTGACACGCTTACACTAAAAGTATACAAGTAAAACAGGTTAAATGTATCAAAAATATCATTATTTCAGCGAATTTGGTCAAAAAAATCTTTCCACTTAAAGAATTGGTGTAAAGTACAATAAGTCTTCAAACAAAAGTAAAATAAGCTTTTGAAATCATTGAATTTAGAAGATATAACACCTTTGATAAGTTCTGGTAAAACATGTTAAATGCAGCCCTCCTTTGACCTAAATTTGATTTTATTAAATTTTTATTAATATCAAACATTAAATAAAAGTAAATCTCAAAAGAGGGGTAGTTAGCCCTACTTTTTGCTTTAACAGTTTTTTAATTAATGAATTTGAAATAGATCAAATTACAACTCAAACTTTAAAAAACTCATTTACTCGAATTGGCACTGACTGCATTTATTACTTTTTACCAGTATGCAGACGATATGGATTATTAATTTTGATTTTTGTTGCCATGTGTCATCATAATGCATACATATGTGTGAAAATAGTACAACATTTTATGAGTGAGCGAAATAATTAGTGAGGCAACCTTACCAGGTAAGTAGGTTCAGCGTCAAAAGGTGATTTTTATAAATCTAAATATCACACGTAATTCTACTTTATATTTACTTGGACCGTTACTCACCGCCGGTGCTTCCTCTATAATTTTCTGATGTCTCCGCTGGACTGAGCAGTCTCTTTCAAACAAATGAACCGCGTTACCGTGCATGTCTGCAAATACCTGTAAAATTATTATAGTAACTTACATTTCAACATTATACTGTTATAAATAAATTTACATTAATATAATTTACATCATAATAGTTAAAACATAATAGAAATATGAGTTTCCGATAATTGACGTAGAGCAGACCTTATAAACAAAACCAATACGCGCGAGAAATCAGCGAAAGGGAATAATAGATTAGGTGCCTCATCAACATAGACAGAAATCTTTGTTGCTGTTGTATTTTACTATATACTATGTAGGTACTATACCATACAGTAATGTTAGTTTCCTATCTGTAACTGCACTCCATAAATTAATGTCCCATTTTATTTTTACAACTTCCATTCTAGCACCTTTTACTATTTCGTATAGGTAAGTATATAGAAATATGATTTTACTTGCACTTCAACGTGTCTGGGGTCTGTAATGTACTGTTCCAATAGCATGTTATCATCTCCGAACGATTTGAGTGATTCACGCTTCGCTGACTCTAGTTGAGGTAGGAAATCTGCTTCCGTCATTGCTATTCTCATACCCTGCATTAAATAAATGTCATACATATAATATTTGACAGCCTCAGCCAGCCAGTTGGTTAGACACCGGCTGCGAAACAGAGGCCGCGGGTTGGATCCCCGCACCCAAACAAATATTTCTGTGAACCACAGGTATTTATTTCATGTCTGGGTGTTTGTGAGACCGAAAAGTCTCTCGTATTTCTTGATATCCACAACACAAGACTCGATCTTTGTGTGGGATCAGGACTATGTATGTGACTGTTGGGTGGATTTATTAATTATAATAATTATGACATAATTTTTGAAGAATAAAATATAAGTTAATGGAACCAAATCAACAAAAGGTACGAAAGTACTTTTCTGTGGCGCACCGTCAAGCTGAGGAGTTGTTTGCCGTCATACGTGTCCCTACTTTTTATAATCATGGATCCTTCCGCCTTAGTGTGTGGAAACATCTTAGTAGGCCAGCATAATTATATGGAATGGCTGCCGACTGATCATTCGATACTCATTACTCTGCCTGGACGGCATTTGCGCTTACCATCAGGTCCAGAATAGTCATTATGCCGGGCCAATGTAAAAATATATATTTTATTTGTAATTAAGTATTTCATGTTGTTAACTTCAAGTATGTTGAGTAATGAATTGCAAATCAACCTACGACCTTGTGGTAACAGATAGTAATTTATTGCAATACAAATGTGTCCATTACACAAACAAAAATATTTTGTTCTAACTATTCATATTTTATCTCCGATAACATATTACTGACGTAAACATTGCAATAGGAACTAGTTAAAAGCAAAGTGCAATTAACAAACAACTGGCAACGAGGAAACATATTTTTCAGTTTTCCTGAAAGTCAGTGGTTAAAAAAATAAACCAAAAAGAACATTTTATCATCTATGCACATAAACTACTTTGAAAATAATAAATTAAATGGTCCAAGGAAATTATTAGTTTCTGTATTTTTATCAAATCTTTTTATTACCTTTCCACCACCACCACGGACTGCCTTGATCATAAGAGGAAAGCCTATTCTGTGTGCTTCTTCTGTCAGCTTCTCAATACTCTGATCCTCTCCATGATACCCTTTCACTATTGGCACGCCTGCTGCTGACATGATGGCTTTTGATGTGCTGGAAATAAATAAATATTCATTCATTATATTTAATATATGTAATGGTATTACAAAGCGACCTCGAACATGACGCCAGGATGGTTGTCAAATAAGAAAGGGAAAAGAAAAGACAGTGAATAATATAATAACAGGAAAAATTAGACAATAGTCTTCTAGAAAATACTCAAATAAAGAATAATTTAAATATGAAACAAACAGGTTTCATTCCCCATTACACAGTAAAATCAAAGTATGTTCTCATGCAGGAGGTAGAAGATTCTTGTGAGATTTGTAATTAACTGTTATGATGAAGAAAAACATAATAAGAAAACAAGCATACTTATCCCTAGCCAAAAAAAAATCAACAATATGTGAATTGTACTAAATCACACTAACCCACTAGCGAACCAGGCTTAATCCGTACCATTAATGCATTAATTGTACTATACCTCATTTTTTATAATAATTGTTCATTAATTGATCATGTAATATAATACCGTACCTTTTAATACCCATGTCTCTAATAGCTGATGGTGGGGGTCCAATAAATATAACATTTTCAGCAGCACACTTCTCACAGAACTCAACATTCTCAGATAAGAATCCATAGCCGGGATGTATTGCTTGGCTGTTGGACTTCTTGGCCACTTCAAGTATTTTTGCTGCATTAAGGTAACTTTGTGTTGATGGGGCCGGTCCAATGTGGTATGCCTCATCTGCCTGGAAAATGGAAAAATCCGTTTTTTAGTAATAAAAATATTTGAGACATATTTTCTATATGAAACTAGCAGTTGCCGAGTATAGTTGACTAAATTCTAATCCCAATCATTGTTTGGGGAATGTATTGCCTAAAAATATAGAATTTATGTTGTTATATTTTTTTCCAAAATGATATCTATGTTGTAAATTTTCATTCAATAAACTGTAAACAGTGCATTGAGTCAGCTGAACAAATATTAACTCACCATTTCAACATGCATAGCTTGTTTGTCAGCATCAGAGTAAACTGCTACAGTTCTGATGCCCAGTCTCTTAGCAGTTCTCATCACACGACATGCTATCTCTCCACGGTTGGCAATGAGTACCTTACTAATAGGCCTCCGAACCAGGTCTTCTTTAAGTTGCCGAGCATGGCTGTATCTCAACTGTTGTTGTAGATTTGTAAGGTTGCTGAAATAATTTAGAAATAAAATAAAAATAACAATGAGTTGGCAAAGCATAACAACAAGTATTCTTTTAATAGGTACCAAAAATAATATTTATTACAAATTTATTCAACACCAAATATGGTGGAAAATAATATGATAAATAGTAGTCAATATCAATATTTATATTCAATGGAATACACTTTATAACATTAATACCATTTTTAAATATGTTCTAAGAGAATTTTCAGTATAGTAAACATGAGTCAAACCTGAAAAGCAATAATTTTAGGATATTATATTGTTTAATTAAGTAATTAAATAATTGCTCACCTATTTCTGTAAATTCGTGTTAAGTAAGACATGGTTATTCTGCTGGTATGATAATGGGTATGATGTAAATTAAATTAGTTTGGCTCTTATCAGTGCCATTAAGCTGATACAATTAAAAATATTCAGTGATTACGTTCAATAGTCGCCAAGCCCCAACTTTAGTGGTTTCAACGCCCCTAAACTTGATAACGCAACGTAATTCCAATGCATTATCGCCTTATCACTGAATAATATTATCATTTCTTATATCTCATTAGCAACAGTAATTATAAAGTATGTTGTTTTTGACGAAATGATAATTATTATTTTTATGAATATACTTCTCAGACAAGTTAAATTGAATATTTGCATATGTCTATGTAACAAAACACGATAAAACTTATAGAAATCGTCACATTAAGAAAATTTATTATAATAATAAGTTTAAAATTTATTTGTTTTTGTTTACGAATTGAATTTACAGATTATGTTGACAGATCTGTAGAAATTAATTGATACAGCACATAATTTCAGTTTTGGATTTTCGCTATAGTCGAGAATACAAACCCAATTACTTCACAAGGCCTTGTTCGCACGGGCGCTATTTCAACGTGCGTTAAAAAATCGTTACAATGAAACAAATATAAATTCATTAGTTTGTTCACACCAAGTTTCACACGAATGCTATTTTATAACTCGTCGCTTTTTTATCGAGTGCTGTCAGATTTTCGACGTTCAGCGTTAAAGCCGTAAAATCATCATTTTATATAAAAATAAATTTAGGAAACGGTGAAAAACCGTCAAAGTTGAAGCTTTTTACGCACCCCTGCGAACAGAGCCATACATTAGCTTTTTTAAAGTTAATTTAAAAATAAAATAAATGTTGTCGATGGCCATCGATGGCATTTTGAGTTTATGAGTTTTGACAACTGACACTTGAGTCTTGACAGTCCGTTAAAAATTACAAACGCGGGAAATGTTGTTTTGAATGTTGAAACAATGATTTATTGCTCTATATCACTCTATATCTACAAATTAGTGATCTATTTCTCATGTATATATTTTTATAGTCAATCAGAAACATGGGTATAAAGGGATTATGGACGGTCTTAACACCATTTAGTGAGAAAAAATCATTACATGAAGTATGTATTGTAGAGTTTGAATTCTGCTTTTAATATTTATTATCAGAAGGATGAAAATTGTTACTTTTTCAGATTAGAGGGGAAACTGTTGCCGTAGATTTGTCTGGTTGGGTGTGTGACAGTCAGAATGTAACGGAATATCATGTACAACCTAAATTATACCTAAGGTAAATACAGTGCTAAGAGCAAACTATTTTGCTTTTTCTTTACTTTCTAAATTGTACTTAAAGTTATTAACGCTCCTTTAAGCATAATTCTAACAGTAGTGATTATAGGAAAGAATAAAATCTAAATACATAGTGATGTTTTTTTTACAGAAATCTTTTCTTCCGGACAATATATTTACTACTAGCTGACATAAATCCAATATTCGTGCTGGAGGGCGATGCCCCTGAGCTGAAGAGAGATGTGATGGCTGCTCGTAATGCCATACAATTTAGTGGGGCTCCACCCAAAAAGGGCACTGGTACTAGCAAACCACCAAATGTTGCTAGAAATAGGTTTAAAGGGGTGCTGAGAGAAGTAGGTAGTAGTTTTAAATTATACAAAATAAATTTCTAGGATATAAATATTATGCCATTTTAATATATTTTTAAGAAACCCTTTAGATTTTGTATATGGTTATGAATTTTTATGTATTTGATAGCCTTGTACCTGTTGCTATGAGGACATACATATTTCATCACTGAGCCAGTTTTATTCAGTTGTTTTAATGTTTGATAATATGTTTTTTCTTCGCTTAAAACAGTCAATATGTAGATCCTGAAATATAATTTAGATATCTAAATACCCAAAATATAATGTGTATTTAAATATTTGAATTTAATATTATTGTCTAAATGCTATATATACTGTTGGTATTGTGGCAGGCATGTGTTAATGTAACAGTATATATTTTGGTGTAGTGCGAGAGTCTGCTCAAGTCGATGGGTGTGATATGTGTGAAAGGCAGTGGGGAAGCGGAGGCAACATGTGCTGCGTTGAATGCACAGGGTGTGAGTAATTTATTTGTTACCTTATTACCTTTATATACTAGTTTGGAGATTTGTTCTAATAAGCCAGCTCAAGCAGGTTTGTACCACCATCTCACAGAAAAAGTCATAAAAAGGAATTAGTTAGTTTTCATGTTTTGTTTAGTGAATAAGATTGCCGGATGTTTAATTTACTGATGAATATCCTTCTATACTACATTGGGCACATGGGAATCTATACACCCTGATAGCAATCACCATATAATATCTAGAGCCCTAATAGCCTAGACTCTGTATATGTGTTTATGAATAGGCCAAGAAAATTGTGTCCATTAGCAAGATATGAAATGTGTTACTGTGTTCCAGTTGGAATGATTTTGTAGCTACTGTACTACCGTACTATCGGACATGAGAGTTAACATCTATTGTCTCAGAATGGCGTGCGTAGTGGAATACCAAGCATTGCTGTATGACGTGCCAAAAGTAGGCGTAAGTGGGGGTTATCTGGGCCCCTTATAATAATGGGTAGGACCAGTAATGGTTTTGCGCGGGGCGGCAGCGCGGACGTAAATCGGGGCGCCCTTCGCTCTGGGATGTCCGGTGCTGCTCACGATGCGTGTGAGGGCCATCAAGGGGTTTTTAGTCAGTATGCTGGCGTAGGTATTGCTAGGGGCTGGAAGGCTAGAGACACTGACATACCTCTTTCGGTCTCCCCGGGGGTGTCGAAAGGGGAGCTTAAAGGCTTGAACCTTGAAAAAAAAAAATTTTAACTCTCAGTGTACCTCTCTTAATTTCGATTCAACTTTTCCATTTCAATAATAGGTAAAAGCGCATATTTTCTTAAATTAATATATTTATGTTAAACAACCTATTTTACTGTAAAAATTGTTTTGGCACAGCATCTTTGCTTTTCATATCGTTGCGGGAGGCGTGATTGGATGGTGATGGGAGTCATGCCATAGCATACGTAATTTACAGAACGTAGACTGCTGCACGATTTACTGAATTGATATTTTCAATATATTCATAGAAAAGATCTAAGATAAATGAATAAAATAATTGCCGGTTGTGAAACAAGAGGCCGCGGGTTCGAACCCCACACTGAGAAAATTGTTTGGGTGAACCATTATGATTCCCATTTGTTTCGGGTCTGGGTGTTTGAGACCAAATAGTCTCTCGTAGTTCCTGATTCCCACGACACAAGACTTGATCTTACTGTGAGGTCAGGGCTATGTACATGACTGTTGGGTGTATTATTTATTAATTTGCATAATACATATTTTATACAATAGTTTTTGAGATTGGCTGCATTTATGACGAACATGTTTCTGTGTCAGCTAAGCTAAGAATGAAAATCTTTAATATAGGGCCGTAATCAAAAGTAAGTTACAATAAAAAGAGAGAAATAAAACTAATCTTTTAATTAATCTGAAATGCCTTAATATACCACCAATTTTTTTGAGGTGAAGTTGTAAAACGCAAATGTAATTATGTTTTTTGCGAATAAATTTTTGCGGTGGAGTGTCCTACCACCAGTAAAATTTAAAACAACAAACAAGACTAACATAAAGCTGGTATCCGCCAGTTGGTGGACGCGGTGATATCTCAAGACTCTGATTGCTTCGCGTATGGCGCGGTGCGCGTGTACCGCAACTTCAGCGTGTCGAGCGCGGCGGGCGGCGGCGCCATGCAGGGCTCCGTCGACTGCTACGACGCGCACGCCATGTTCCGAGCGAATGGTATACTGCTGTTTGTACTTAGATTAGCTTATATTGGTATTTGGTATATAAAAAAGGGGCATTGGTTCAGTAGGTCGTAATAATCATAAAATTATGCATGATTTGATGTTGTCCACTAAGATTTTTGAGTCTTATTTGATATTGTATTGGAGGTATTGATAACGTGACCATTTATTTTTTGTGCCAGAGCGGGACATCTGTGGAACGAAATAATAATAGTTTAAACACAACATAAGTTTTTACAAGTTTTTATATAGATAGGTGTGAAACTCCGAATTTTCTGAAAATCTCAATTTTCGTAATCAAAATAACTTTAATTACTGCTGCACTAAACTGTGTTTTATCACTTGTCCATATTTTGTTAATGTGAGAAAAACCTCTTTTGATAGCTACGTTACTTCCAGGCAGACACATAACGTACTCAATAATTGTAGAAAAGTTTTTTATAAGTTTTATAAATCAAGATTGTATATACGAAAGTTCTGGAATAATTCGACCCTACGTTTTTAGCATTAGTTCTGTAAACCATTCGAGCGGGAAATACATTTTAAATTATCGTTTGATCTGTTTGCAAAAGCGGGACTATTTCGGCCTTGCCGGGGACACCGGGACAGGCTTCCTGAAAGCGGGACTGTCCCGCCCAAAGCGGGACGTATGGTCACGTTAGGTATTGAGGGAGAACGGATTGACTAATGAGGAAGAGCTAAAAAATAATAAGTAGTTATGGCCATCATGTGGTAGATTGACTAATTTTTTTTAGCAATGTTTAATGATAATTATATTTTTTATACTCCTTAAAATGTTTATCGCTGTCGTAATTTAATAAAACATGGCAGTTGGGATTACGCTTTCGCGTTACAAAAAAAGCCCGTCGCAATGATTTACCTGTACTTAAGGAATGTATTCATTTTTCAGTATAATACGAAGTTCTATTTATCGATAAATGATTTAACAATTGTCAGGATTCGGCCGCAACAAAATGGTGGCGTTGGCGCTGCTCTGCGGCAGTGACTACAACGTGGGCGCCTGCGGTTCTTCGATAAATACAGCGTTGCAATTCCTCCACACAGTTTCGGAAAATGATATAATACCGAGGTAAGTGTGCCGCTAACGGTTATTCCTGGAACATTTAATTGGCACCACTCTCGTAACTATTTCCAATACTATGTACATTATTAAGGCGAGGAATTAAATTCTCCGTACTAATAGATTAGTCAAGCGGCGAGGCAGGTATCCGGTAGTGAAATTTAATTTAAATTCGCACTGCAAAACGTATGCGGTCTCGGTTGGTTTATTTAAGCAATCGCTAATCCTTTGGGCACAAAGGATTACCGTTGGGGATTTTTTGCATACGCTTTGCGTTATGAATGTAAATTTTTTTGTTTGTTTTGCTTTCGAAGCACATTTTGTATTATTTTGCAAAATAAAAAATTAGCTATTTACCCGTTCGTCGATGTGTAATTTAACTTTATTCATTGTTGGTTTTATTTTTTGAATAACGTGTTTGTATTGGAAAAGGCAACATTAATAAAGGTATACATTTAGAATTGATGAGTGGCAGAGCTTTGATATAGGTCGTTAAAAATAGAATCACAGGAAACCGGCGTTAGGTACCAGTTTTGTCATTGTATTTCCTTTGTTGAGTGAGATTGTAGAGGAGCCAGCAGTTAATATTGGTTTCGTCATAAAGATCTGTGTCGATTGATCATTGATGGATACTCTATTTGTATTCCACTGCTCCCACCATGCGGTTTATTGCCGTATTTTCTCATGGAGTAAAATTAATACTGAAAATTCAGGCTTCTAGTTTTAACCACAACGAAGGTATAGGGGGTCGAAAATGGCTTAAACTGTTTCAAGAAATATATGTTACGGCTTGTTTGCTCGACTTGGCGGGAGCACTGCCATGTCCCCAGATAATATTATTGATCCAAAAAATACGACTATTTTCATTTAGTTTGTTAGAATAACGGCTATGGTAACTAGCTCACAATCTAAAGACTTAGGTCTTTGTAAAGGTGAGTGTATACCATCAGCCTCATTCATATATAGATAGTTTTCAAACCTATTTTAGTTATGTTTCGTCTTCTCGTTCAAACTGAATTCAAAAGTCGTTAGAAAGGGACAAAGCTATCGATAACGAAAATTGGTTTTAAAAATGTCTGAATAAGGTCGTATATCTGCCGACCATTATTAGGGCATTGTTGAAGGCTGAATCATTTAGAGCAGGGTTTCTTAACAAAATTTAAAATAGTTCACGAACCTTGTCAAAAAAAAAACAAATCTTGTATTGAATACTCATTTTTATTGAACATGGACTTTTATTGGTAGTTTACAATAGTATAAAGTCTATGCCTTTAATTAATTAATTATTTCTACATATTTGGTATCTTGCAAACCTCCTTCAATATGCTATGCGTATATTTTCATTTGTTGGCTAGTCAAGACCATAAGCAAATTAATCAACAAGTACAAGTACTATTAAATAAATAATATTTTTTGCTTTTCAGAGGAATTTTGTTATAATTTTTTTTACTTTTTAGTGTTTTTTTTGAAGTTTTTATTTTTTATTACGAATTTTAGTTATATTCTTTTTAATGTAGATAATAGATATGCATTTAATTAATGATAATTTTCTGATAGTTATATTAAAAGTTTGAGTTGCTGTGGATGCCTGGCAAACATGTTACGGACCCCACTTTAAGAAACCCTGATTTAGAGTTTTTTAAAGGTGAGTGTATACCATCAGGTTAATATCATGGGTGATGGATCCGGAAGTGTTCGAGAAGCAGTCCCGCTGGACGGCGGTGCCGGGCCGCTGCGACCGCTGCGGGCACGCGGGCCGCACGCACCTCAAGAACGGATGCCCAGTGTGCGCCACGCATAAGGGCTGCAATGATTTGGGACACAAGTGAGATGAATCGAGCTTAGAGGATTTAATATATAGACTTAGAGGGAGAGTTGCCATACATTTGCGCCTTCATAAATATAGATATTTTTTTGTTCGTAATGTTGGTAGCACTGATATAGTAAAAATGGTACTAATATTATTTGACAACATATTTAGCTATTATCCTTCTAAAACGTGTTTGAGTGGAATTCAATAACCCTCAACTATTTTAGTTCAAATAATAAATTCGTGTATGTATGTTGGACTACTTTTCCGGGCCGAAAAAGGCGGTCTGTCACCACCATTTTATCTACGTTTTTGATGTACCAGCGCTCCCTCTATATTACAAATACCCTTAATTATATATCCTTATGTTATTTCATATTATGTGCGTATTTTCATGAAATTTGGTTAATTTAATTAATTGTTTTTTTTTCATTTATTGTTGTTATTGATGGATGTTTAAGTGTGAATAGGCTGTTTGACTAATTTCTGAAAACCATACCACATTATGAAGCGGGGTCTATAGACCTTACAAATGAAGGTTATTTCTAATTACTATATCTATATCATTTGAAAATAAATTTACAAAATACACTGAAAAATTACACTGTCAAAACGCTCTGTCTGACAATGTGGCGTTTAGTTCGTAAACATCCGTTCCACAGATTCGTTCGCATATATCACTCATTCTTAAATCATCCATAGATCAATCAATCAGTTAATCGTCCGAATGAGTTTTTGCATTGAGGTATTACAACTGGAGCGGATTATATTATAGATCAAGTCAGCATTGCTGCAGATACGACACTTCATATATTTGTTACATTTTTTACCTAATGTTTCAGAATAAAGTAAAACGAAATATAAAAGCCCAATATAATCATACATTTTTAACAACTTATAAAGCTACATTATTATATAGATTTTAAAAACAACAAAACCTATAATAGGCTATTTGACTGTATCAAAATATTGACTTATTTGTTTCCATCCGTGTAAATAATTTAATTTTAAACATATTTTATTATCATACATTAAAAATATTGTATATTTTGTCTAAAAACCACAATAATAATTTAATTTATTTTGAGTTCGCGCCACGTGATCGTAAACGATTTTGATTGGCTATGACGTCATGCATTAGTATGAACTACTCACGTACAGGAAATGAATGGGATTGATAACGGCATAGATGCAAATTAAATATTAAAAATACCTTTAAAACGCGTTATTTGTCATTTGTACCCGTGAATTAATAATTTTATCATGTCCAATGTAGTAAAATGTGAAGAAAGAAAAAAAAAAAACTAATTTTTTTAACAAAACCTCATTTGGACTATTGATTGATTGATTGATCTATGGTTGATTCTTAGAGTATTTATATTAGAGGGAGCGCTGTCATACATTCACGATTTGAAAAACGTAGATATTTTCTTGTTCGTAATGTTGGTAGCGCACCTATATTAGTAAAAATTGAATTAACAATGTAGCAATAAATTTCTATAAATTCCTTTATTAGCCGAAATTATATTTAACTATTATCCTTTTAAAACGAGTTTGAGTGGAATTAAATAGACCTAAACTATTTATTTTTAATTATTTTTTCAAATAATTTGTGTATGTTGCACAACCTGTTCCAATAAGCGGTACATACTCTAAGGGTTGATTAGAGAGTGGGTGACATGCGAACGAATCTCTGGAATGGATGTTTACGAACTGAATGCCACATTGCCAGACAGAGCGTTTTGACAATGTAATTATTCAGTGTATTTTGGAAATTTATTTTTAAATGATATATATATAGTAAATAAAAATAACCTTTATCTGTAAGGTCTATAGACTCCACTTCATAATGTGTTATGGTTTTCAGAAAATAGTCAAATAGCGTATTGAGTTATCCTACTAAAAAATACTTTTGTGTCAAAAATATGGATAGTGAAAAAATATATTTACAATATCCAATGTATCTGATAATAAATATATTAAATAAAATAAATAAACGAATTTTTCAATATTTACCTATTTGTCCGTAACATTAATCTTATTCTATAATTTTGTTAAAATATGACATTTGTCAAAACGGCTTTGGTACATAATCTAATTCATTAATATTTTTGCTACTTTATTCAAATTATCGTTAATTTACGTATGGAATTAAATTCTATATTTTTTTTCAAGTGATCTGGAATGGTTTTTATATGTCTTCAGTTGGGAGTACGGTATTTTTAAAGCAATTAGAATAAATAGCATTAATGACAACTGTCATAGCCAACTGTCAGCGTAAGGGTACATGTACCCTTGCAAATGTTCCAAATTATTTGGTTTAGATCCCCTCCAGTTGTATACCTCAACGAGTTTTTGTCAAAAAAAAATAGAATGATATTTCTTTCTTCACATTTTATTACATTGGACATGATAATATTATTAATTCACGGGTATTAATGTCAAATAACTCGTTTTAAAGGTATTTTTAATATTTAATTTGCATCTATGCCGTTATCAATCCCATTCATTTCCTGTAGGTGAGTAGTTCATACAAACGCATGACGTCATAGCCAATCAAAATCGTTTACGATCACGTGGCGCGAACTCAAAATAAATTAAATTATAATTGTGTTTTTTAGCCAAAATAAACAATATTTTTAATGTATGATAATGAAATATGTTTCAAAATTAAATTATGTACACGGATGGAAACAAATAAGTCAATATTTTTTATACAGTCAAATAGCCTATTTGAATTGTATCTTATATTATTGTTTATCATTAATAGTAAGATCTATTAATAACATTTTAAATGAACCTAAATGATACACAAATGTCTTTGATCCAGCCAAGTACTGTAGATAAAGACGTTCAAGCACTCCTCGGTTCAAAGAATCAATTCAAAACTGAGAGTAGGTACTCGAAAATGTTTTGTTAAATTTAATTACAAAGTTTGAGCATTTGATTCGTATAAAGATACGAACGCCATTGAAGCACGTTTCATTTGTAGGTCAAAAGTGGCAGAAGTAAAGCGGGAACTGTCGCTTCGCAGCCGGGCTTTATCGTGCGGCATACCATTCCCCGAACCTAAAGTTATTAAAGAGTTTTTGAATTCGACCGGGGAAAAAATCGACATCGATAGTTTGAAAAGACCAGCGCCGAGCCTGATTCAATTTGTGGTAATTGTTGAACGGTATCTATGTGGAGCGTTCGGATGCTAGTCGCGAGACTAATGTTTACTATGCATTTTACAGAAACTTATGAAAGCTAAACTGGATTGGTCGGAGAGGTACTGCGTGGAAAAGTTCTTGCCTCTGCTTACTAAGTGGCATCTTCAGGAACACGTGCCTTCGAAGACAATCAAACCAATTGCTATAAAGAAAAAGAGGAATCCACGGGGTAAACATTATAAACACATGCAATGATAATATTAATATCATAGTTATCTAATGTTCTTTTAAATAATCATTAATATTGCAGGGGTGCCCAGTTACGAAGTTTTGTGGGCTGACATCGACGGCTCTTACGAGGCACTTATACCAGATGATCAACTTGATGGTATGTGGATATCTTGAAAATAAATTGTTGATATTTTAAGAATGATGCGTCTTAATATTTGTTTTTATACATTAGAGGGTGAAGATCCATCAACGCCGTGGCATACCACAGAAAGACAAGATTTGATGCGTCAGTATTACTCAGATTTAGTTGAAGCATACGAAGAATCTATTAAAAAACCCGTAAAAGAGAAAAAGAGCAGAAAAAAGAAAACTGACGGTGAGAACAAAGAAAAACCGAAACGCAAAACTAAAAAGTCCGGCAAACCTGTCGATGCAAACAAGTCTAACAAAACTATTGGCAATAACTCAGCCGTGCTTAATGTTAGCGTGAAGATAAATAAATTGAAAAGAAAAATTAAGAGTACAAGGAAGGGCTATCAGAAAACTATTGACAGTTTCATAGCAAGCAAAAAGAGAAAATCGAGTGTTTCTAAAAGTCACTTGCGTTCACTGCGGTGCAGTTTTAAAAATATGTCTATATTGAACCATGATGATAAACAAATTAATGAAAAAGAAAACAAGAACGTTAGTAAACATCTACTGAGCATGCTTGATAAAACTGACGATGATGATGACGAAAGCAATCTATCAGACATAATCGACAGAATGGTGTCAAGAGTACCTACTGTAAAAACAGCGAGGGTAGATAACAAATTAGTGAAACTAGTGTTCGATAAATATTCAACACCCAAAAAGTTGACCCTACGGAAATCGATCCTGAGTGAAATACACAATCATTGTTCGACACCGAAAGATAGCCCCATTAGGAAGCATAGTTTCCGATTCAGTACGAATAGTTTCAATAATTCATTGAATTGTAAAGTGAGCACCAGTTATTTCTTTGACAAATTGACGGACGATCGGGATGCTTTCGAGATGTCTCTCGAGTATACCCACAAGAGTGCCGCTGTTGTGGACTGTGACTTGACTGACTGTAGTTTACCTGAAGTGCAATTATAATTATGTGAAATTTATATAATAAATCAGCTAAAAATAATTATTTATTTTTTCCCAATGTTTTCTAAATTTTAAGTCAAGTAATATTCTTTTCTAGTGCGTGGTAGTCTGTTGGTAAACGAACTAGACGCGACTGCCAACATGTTCACGGTGGTCGCGGGTTCGAATCCCAGGGCACACCTCTGACTTTTCGGAGTCACGTGTGTATTGATAGTCAATCACCACTAAAACGGTGAAGGAAAACATCGTGAGGAAACCTGCATACCATAGCGATTTATAAAAATTTCTATGGTATGTAAGTCCGCCAACCCGCACTAGGCCAGCGTGGTGGACTATATGGCCTAACCACTCTCAATCGTACTCTCGATTGTAGAGGAGGCCCGTGCCCTGCAGTGGGACGTATATGGGCTGATACAGTAATATTCTTTTCTACGTTTGTCTTCCGGACTTCTACCGATCTGGGAAAATGATTTGTTCAGAAGTTTGCTTTTTAGTTGTAATGTAGAAAAGCTTGAACTTATATATCTAAGCACATTTTTCTGTTACAGCCATTTAACTCAAATAACGCTAAATGTCCTTTAAGACAGTGTTAAATTACTGACACGGTTTTGGTGATTTATTTATTTATTATTATTTTTTATTTATTTAGGACAGCCAGTGGTTGTTACAATATAACTTAGACTAATAAAGATATATATAATTAACTTAAGAGTAACACCCTTTGAAGGCGGTCACAACTTGCACCGTATGTGATAAAACAAACATGGTACATATTATTATGTACTCGTATTTAAGTTTGTTTAAATGTTAAATGTGATAATTCACAAAGATTAAAACTTAAATTGATTAGAATACTTTGACTTTTTAATGGTTTCACAAACATAGTCAGTGTTTGATAAAAGATCCGTTAAAATAATACAGAATCTCGACACAAACACACAGTTTTTTGACAAACGTAAAAAGCATACGAAATTTATTTTGAGTTATGCACCATGACGTTCCATAAATGTAAAATAGTTGATCAACATAATCCCGTAGGTATGTAGTTATGTAAATTGCTATTTACCGTAGCCTTTAACTGTGGTTTGTATCGCCGCAAATCCATTTGAAATGCTGATTGCTGAAAGCTCGAAACCAGGGCAGTGCGTTTCACTTCGCAGACGCCTATAATTAATTCATGTTTTATTATTATTGGTATAAGCGTGAATGTAGTTTCAAATATATAAAATAGTGTTTTAAGAAATGCTCTTTTTTTTCGGATGTACTACTGCAATGTCGATTTCTCACGCCTAAGTAGTGTGAACGCACTGTTGTGAATTGAATGAAGGACATTGTAGCCAGAGTAACTACTGGAAATATTGAGACTTAACATCGTGTGTCTCAGGATGGCGAGCGCAGTGTAATGCCAAGCAATGCCAAGCATTGTAATTCATGGTGTTTTTTTTTATTCTCTGGCCCTGCATAGTGGCGGCATTGCACCTGATGGTAAGCGCAAATGCCGCCCAGGCAGAGTATCCACTGGCATCGGACGGCGGTCCCATGCCAATGGAAATAATTAGGCCGGCCTGCTAAGGTGCCTCTTCATGCTACGGCGGAAGGCCCCAGGATTGTAGGAAGGAGGGAACACGTGAGACGGCAAACAATTCCACAGCCTGACGGTGCGGCACAAAAAGAATTCGAGAACCGTTTGGTTCGCGCCGGGATGGTGTGGACCGTCAAGCCATGGCTTCGCAAGCTAGCACGCGTGGTTCTGGTAAGGAATGGAGAGGGGGGGATTAAGTTGAACAATTCCTCAGAGCACTCACCGTGATACAGGCGGTAGAACACGCTTAGAGAGGCGTATCCCTCCGGAGTTGTAGCGACTCTAAGTTGCTCGTAACGTCTGCATCATTCACAATGCGGATGGCCCGCCGCTGCAATCCATCCAAGGCATCGAGCAGGTACTGGGCGGATCCATCCCAGAGGTGCGAGCAGTACTCCATACCCGGCCGGACCTGCGCTTTATATAAGCGACAAAGCTGACCGGGCGTGAAAAACCGACGCACCCTGTTCAGTACTCCAACCCTGCGTGATGTGGCAGATATTACGCCCTCGATGTGATTCCTTGGATTGAGATCACAGCGGATATCCACACCAAGGATACTCAGGTCATTCCGCACTGAGAGGGGTGTGCCCTGAAGAATGGGGAGGGGAGCATCATCTGCATAGCAATGAATGTTGCCAAGCGACAACATGTCATTGATATGCAGAATAAACAAGGTGGGCGACAGCACCGAGCCCTGAGGAATTCCGGCATTTACCGACATGAGCGCTGAAGCGTGTACACGTATTCTACGCCCATGCAGAAAGCCGGAAATCCACGAACACAGGTTACCGGGCAGACCGTATGCCGGAAGCTTGGAAAGAAGACCACGGTGCCAGACCCTATCAAACGCCTTGGCTATGTCGAGGCTCACAGCAAGAGCCTCGCCACGCCTGTCAATCGCCTCACCCCAGCGATGAAGGACAAACTCTAGAAGATCACCCGTTGATCGATATTGACTTCCCTTCCCTCCCTTCCTTCGCTTCCCTCCCTGAGAGGTCACTTACCATCAGAAGAATGGCATGACCGTCTCGGCAATCATTGCAATAACAAAAAAGCGGTATTTTGGTATCCTTCCTTATAGCAACTAAACTTACCTACTTTTAATCTTTAACTTGCATGAGTCATTGTACCAGGTTTTCCAATATTTGTTTTGTGGCCGCTATACGAATATCGTTTCACCAGCTTTTTAGTTATTTCCCTCTATTGTACTATCAGTTCGACATCAGGAATTTGTGAGCAATATGGTGATAGGCGCGCCCTCTGTCACATCGTGATGGAATACACTAGATGAAACGCAGGTGCCTTGGTAACACCTCTACTTACCCCTTCCGGGAAATGGGCGTGAGTTTATGTATGTAAAATTACTGTTTGACAAAATATTATTTGCATAAGCATTTCATAATCACATTTATGTAGTAACAATCATATAATAATTCACAGCTTTAATAACTAAGACTGCAACTACGTTTTCATAGCAAAACAATTTGTTTTTCATATCATCACGAAGAAGTAAAAATGTATGTCCTACTCAACACTACAAAACTCGATCTTCGTTTGGGGTCAGGACTATAATATGTGACTGTTGGATGTGTTTATTATTAGCGTTTATTTATTAATGCAACACCTTTATGAGTACATTATACACGAGCGATAGCTGGGCAGAGGCTTCTTTACTATTAATATGGGTATATTTAAATGGGATTTAATAAACTAAATTAAGCTAGTGCAGATAGTTGGACGTGTTTCGTTAATACATTTAGGATATTATTTTTTTTAATACATATTGGTTTCTCCGAATCATTTGCCATGAAATTAAAACAAAATTCACTTGTCAAAGGGGGATCCAATTCATATTATGTGATAATGTATGACATTTTCGTTATGGTATTGCGTTTTCAGTTCAGTCAACAAAGAAAAGCAGTGATCGAATTGGAATAGTAAGTCTCTACGGTTCTGCGTAGCTGTGCTACGCGGGCGGCGCGTAGGCGATATAAGGCCGATACTTTTGCTTATTGCCACCTTGTAATGTACTGTCCTACGTTTGATAAGTTATTTTTATGAGTACCCACAACTATGCAACTTATAAAATATTTTTATATTGTCACGCGAGAAGATAAGTGATGAAGTCCTCATTTTTTTCTCGCGATAGCAGTCATAATAAACGATCACATTGGAGTTAGTGTAAGTGGATGGTTCAGGTCGCTAAATAATGTATGGGCCCGAAGAAATAGTAGGAACAACTTTTCCTATTATGTTATTCATAACGAAAACAACTGGCGGCGAGGAAGGTGAATATGCGTGGCAGCGCCATCGAGTGTTTTTGTACGATTTCGGTCCATCTGCCGCTTTCTCATGGATACCAATTTGCGTTATTTTAATCCTTTTCAATGAGCATTTTGTTCCCCAGAACAGTTTTATTCACGAAATTTAATTTTAGTATGAAAAATATTATTTGAGATTACCTAGTTTTAGTATTTAGTTTGTCGTAGAAGATATTAATAATTGCGCAATGTCAAAATAAACACTGATGATTTAGTAAAAAGCGGCGTTGTTTTAGAATTGGAAAGTGCCGGGGTGGATTGAGACGTGTTTCGTGTCGTGCGACGAGCTCATCACTAAGCAGCCGCTCGCACACTCATTTGCGGGAACACTTTCTGTATCCGATAACGGGAGATGTGCTAATATTTTGAGATGTATATACATGCTCATTTGTTTAACAAAATGTTGGTTTAGAAGATTTAAATCCTTTTTAACCTCATCAGTGCGTTAGAAGAAGAAGCGTGGCGGGTTTGTTCACCCCTGCATCGTGAGATCTCGCGGGCGGTCGGGGAGATTCGGGAGGCTGCGTCGCAGAGCGCGCGCGCGTACCCGGCCGTTTCGTCATTGCGACGGAGGCTGTCGTGTGTCGGCGCTGGCCCGTGCGAGCGCTCGTCCCGCACCGCACCGCACCGAGCCACCTGAGCCGCGCACGGCGAGCCCGAGCCCGAGCCCGCGGGAACACGCCCTCGTGTCGCCGGTGCGTGCGCGTGCACGTCGCGTCCTCGTGTCGTCACCGCCTCCGCCCGCCCGGGATACCGCGCAGTGCATGTGCCCCTTGTTTTAGCTCAGTGACCACGCTCCCGGGACCGGCGATTGTGGCGCGATGTGAAGAAGCCGCGACCGTGATTCCATGTGTAAGTGGGTGCGTTCCGTGTTATCAGTACTCCGTGCGGTTGTCGCCTGCCGATAACGATTTTCCGCAAGCTAACAGCCCCGGCGAGTGGCATTCGGAATAAAAATGAATGAATTACGAAGCGGCTCGCCCCGGGGAGCAGCCGTTGTATTTTAACCTCTACCCGGCGGAGATAGAGTCGCGCACGTGCGCCCTGCTGCCTGCCCAAGGGAAGCTCCTCCCGCTGTCTCATTTCGAAGAAATAATAAATATAACAAATTAATTAGTTCCACCGCCGGCTTGACGTATTTTTTCATCGATCAACTATTTGAAATGTAACAGGTGTGGTTTTGTACAAAATTGGTGTTGGCATTGAATCTCAGCGTTAAAAATCAATACAACTATGTTTTCGTTCTTTAACTTCATTAATGCTTTTGTTTCTGCGTCTTGATCTTCAGTCGGAGTAGTCTTGTTCGTTTTATTAAACATGTTTTAAACATACAGGGTATATCAAGACTGCTACCGAAAACGAAGCCGGGTGATAGTTTATGCGACTTCAGACACAATGCAACAGAAAAAGTTGCAAAAAAAAGCTACAAATTTCTTTTGTTATTTTTTTCCTATTACCCTATTTGGGTGGTAAATGCATTTTTTCCTAAAATAATAATGTATATCCTTATATTTATAAATAATCTAAGGTATAAAAGAGTTTAAATTATTATTTTAGCACAAACTATGGATTTACCACCCAAAAATGAAAAATCATAAAAAGTAATTGTCGCGTTTCTTTACGAAATTTTTAGTTGAATTGTGTTTGTAGTCACTAAAACTACCACCCGGCTTCGTTTTCGGTAGCAGTCTTGAGATATCCAGTATTATTTAAAGCTGTTTCATTTATATTTTACTGTAAGGTTTATATCTCGACCTACAAGCCTTTCTGAATAATCATAAGGTAATTACTAATAATAGTATTATATTGTCACAAGATTTACTAACAATAGCACGAAACATGCATTTTTATAGTGAAATCTGTATTTATAGTTAATAGAACGCATTTTATAGTGGTTTTGCGATTTGGTTTGTGTGTCTAGTTTGGTCTAGAGGCAGCAATGTTATATCTACTTGTACATTTATTTAGCAAAATCGGCTGCTTGGCATCAATACTCTCGAGATTCATCTTTTGATAAGGGCTTCTTAATAAACGATGGGTATAAAACCTTGCTTTGATGAGTAGGTACCTTTATTCACAGTACTGATTTTGATTTCTTTATCCGTTAAGTAGTCTATTTTGAATATATGTATATGTAGTCTGAATAAAATGGATCTCTTATATTTTAATGCCAAAATTAGCATGACACGCAAACCTTGGCAGCAGTTTCTGTTAAATGAAATATGCACTTAAAAGAGAAAGAAATTAGTGATATTTAGTTAAAGTTTTCTTACTTACTTTTTTGAACATTTGATGCAAATATAATTTATGCCTATTAACATGTACGAGAAGTAGATGATATTTTTGAAGTTATAACTATTTAACTGTTTATATAATAGTAAATAAGAATTTAGTTATATTAGAAATTTAGTTTTTATATTAGAATATTAGAAATTAGTAATTTGACGAAACGTTTCACATTTGTTTCGGGCACATCTTTTTTCTATTAATACGCTTACCATTGCTTCATTATGAGTTTTAATTCCAAATACAAAACACATAATATTTGCAAATGTTTCATGCTTGCGGATGCTTATTTAGTTACAATAACAGCCTTGTCAAAAATATTGTTCGTGAAAGGTAAAATTCAATGCTGCATCTGAAGTTAAACTTAATATTAATTGTAGAAAAGCTTTTAGGCGAACTGCGCGTGAAAACTTTGACGCTAGCATAAGCCGGTCGTACAAATACTAACGCCAACCATAACAGTTATTAATACAATATCTCGAGCTGCACTTACTACTTCTTGCTGAAATTGCAGAATTCGTTTAGTGAGTTGTTCAAACGTGTGATGATTGCTTCTACAGATTATAAATGTAAAATTTAAACAGCAGTAAACATACATATGAAATGACATCACATTTAGTTTATTTATATGCACAAGAACACGGAAAAACTAATTTGTAAAGTTAGTTCCGGACGCGAAAATGTTATTTTCAAAACCATTGAGTATATTAAGAGTAGCAGCGTGCGCATTGCGAACATTCAAAGAAAATTACACAATATGAGAATGCTCGGCTGATAACGAGCGGGAAGGTTTTTGGGGCGCACATACTGACTACCTAACAGTCAGTTGAAAAAGTGCCGTGATCCGTCGACTCGGTACTGTTGGCAGCGGAATGTGACATATATCAGAACTTCTCTTGTAGCCGAGCTCCGTTCCAACAACGAAAACATTTGGAGAATGAGCGTGTCAGGAGCAGCGCGACTGCAAATTAATGGCGCATGTATGGAGCCGCGTGCGTCACACGCTTGGACTGCCTGTGAACTCGTGGAACCTTCACTCGTGACGATACATTAAATAATTTGCTCATTGCTTTTCGTTCAGTACCCAGTATTAAAGTTAAATAACTGCAGTCGCGTATACCGGGCTGTAGGTAAAAGCGGATATTAGTTTACTTCCGGGAGCCATTTGATGTCGTTCGCGATCCCCTCGTTTGCTCTTCAGGTGTGCATATTTAGCGGGGCGCCGCTGCGTAATGAAATTGTTCTATAATGTTATCTAAGCGCTTTTATATGCAATAAATAAATAGAATTTTATAGAAGTTTACTTGCGAAAGGTCCATAAAAAATATCTCCTCTCGGTTATAAACGGACATAAATAGGGGACATAAAGAGTGAGCTCAAGGAAGACCGTAATAAAAGTTAGAGAAGTATTCGCGCCATAGGTTACACGCCGGCGAAGCTATTTAAAAAGTTGATTATGAATTATTTTCCCTTTGGCTGTTTGATCTCGAAAGAATTTTTCAATAACGTCGTCTCGCTTTATACTCGTCGCAATTAAGAAGGTAGCATTACGACAGCTGTCATGCGAATTGCTTTTCGATAAAACAGGGCTGCATTTAAATTGCGCATTATTGAATTTCACCTTTGTTATTTATTATAACTTTGATCTTTAGTACTCGTATAATGGTAAACATTTGAATTTATTGGAATAATGAATTCAACTGTTTATCATCATTTTAATAATCTATTAAAATTGATCAAGTTAATACACATTTGTGTAATGAATTATAGCTGGAAACAGCTTGAGATGTGTAATTGTTTTAATGTAAAAACAGTTACTTTATATTTTCTTCTTATATTCGTATTGTCATTTATATTCATTCATTGCCTATTGGAAAATTTAAGAATATCTTACTAAGGTCGTTGAAACGTGATTGAGCTAGATCACCTTAGTGGTCCATTGCCTAGTTTAATTTTTTGTTTATTTCTGTTTTCTATTTTGATAGTATTCCTCATAAATTAGTTATTATTATTAAATATCTAGATTGTACCTATTCATCACCCACTTCATTTTTATTGTTTATTTCCATTTTGTTTAGTACAAGTAAATTGTATTAATTTAAGCTAGTTATAATGAATGTTGTATACACCTGTAAGGATAGTGCACTCTGTCCAAAGCTATAATGTTATCTATATGTTTTTGTAAGTTTTGTGTTACTGTCGTTGGTGTGTCTTTTAAATAAATAAATAAATAAAATAAATAAATATTCATATGTTACTTTTAAAGGTCTTACCCTATATCACTTTATACAAAAAATCGTACCAAAAATATTTAGGTATCAGTATCGGCTTCCGCACAGTTTAAAATTCTGTGCGCAGTGGTAATCGGTAACCTCAACGATTTTGGCTTGATTGAAAACGTTTTTTTCAATTTACTGCTGAGCACCAGTTCGCAAAATGTTTTGACAATTGATTGGTTCATATCCTTTACAATTTCGAAACCTAAATTGCTTTGTTTTTATAAGTAATTGATTTATTTACACGTATTTTTAAATGAAATATATTATTTTAGAACTGTGTGACGAGAGAATGTTGTATCTTTGTGACGCCAAGAAAATTATATTTGTCCTCTATTTTCATACTTTACTAATTCATATATACAGGGTTGACACAACATACGGGCATTAAAGCAAATCATATGCAATATGCAACATAGCTAAGCTACGTCCACAAAAAGAGTCAAATGGGGGCAGTAATCACTAATTAGGGTTTTAGTTTTGGTATAGGTAATTTAAACAATATGAATCTGCTTCTGCGTCGTTATTCTAACCAATGTATACGTAAGAGATGTTGCCGCTAAAATGATTTGGTATTTCGTTTTATACATTTTTAATTCATTAACTATAATTTAAAATGAAATAAAGGAGTCAATGTTATTTCGCGATTGCATTTGCATGAATGTTATACTTTATACTAGTCTAGTCGACAAGTTGAAAATGGTACAAAATAGAGATACTGCTCTAAAAATTATGTGCGATAGCTCATTGGATCCGGAATGACGTCTAGAAAATGTGCCAAAAGCGTGTATTAGCACATAAAAAATTGCAAAAGTTATAAACAATTAAAGATGAAAAAAAATGGCATTTCGTTTTTTGCCAATATTTAATTAACTATTAATATTAAAGAAATTTCAAGAAAAGATTCTGAAAGAGGAGAAAATTTCCAATAAAAAACTCTTAACTCCCGGAACTCTATCTCCATTATTTATAATTTTAATTTAACGCTGAAAATAGGTCTGCGCGTGACATTTTTAGGATGCGCGCGTGGCGTCAAAAGCGAGTACGGCACATTAATTAATTTATTTAAGGTATTGAATTTTTTTTAAATTTGAAAAAATTATGGTGTGTTCTGAACACTATAATTAATTTATTCCCGTTGGAAATTTTACTTAAAGTTAATTTTTCAACAAGTTAAACAATTGTTAACTAACGAAATTTTCTCGAACTACCGTCTTAATTGTAAGTGAAAAAAAATGTTTAAATAATGGTCGTAAAAAAATTTCGCTTCGTAGAGCCTTTTTTACATACATATTTAATAAGATCGTGCCATAAAAGTTAAAAATATTTATACTTTGTGTTGGTGTATTAATACATTTTTAAATAACAATCGAAATACAATTAAAAATTATAGCTTTATGTAATTATCAACTTTGTGCTGTTGTATATTTTTTCTTTTCATGGCTATGCAGCTGTTGTAAAAGTCACAAACATATATTTAATACCATTACCTAGATACTATGTATGTATTAATTACAGTTTTTTTTATCAAAATAAATAACAAATAACGTTTTCCACTGCTAAATGCTATGTATTTGTATGAGTTATCCGCAGGCAAAGTTTTCAATACCGCTTGCGCCATCTTGACAATGTGAACTTTGACCATTTCCGTCTAAACTTACTTACGTTCACGAGATCCACTTCATCAAATGTCGCTGGTTTACCATACAGTTTCGTGTTACACTAGTTATTGTGCCTCATTTACGGCCGTTCTCTATATCCTATCTATCTTTAACAAGAGGTTAAAATATATATCGTTACTATGTCGATACCACTGTATGCTTCAATAAACAAAGATAGTCATACAATATTATCTTGCCTAGATATGTATAAATATATGCACCTTATCTAAATATCTCTGTCTTTCTTTACTGAAGCTAAAAATGTATCGAAATTTCGAGAGAAATCTCTTATTAAAGATAGATAGATTATAGAAACCGGCCGTTAATCTGACAACAACTTACGATTACTTTAACTTACTTATTGAATCGTTAGGGAACATTTGTTGGTTATGTTTGGTCTTTGCTTCTATTCCGTATGTTCTGTTCGTGTTAAATTTAAAGTTAGAATTTCTTAATTTTTCATTTAATTTAATCTATAGCAATATAGTAATGAAGAGATTGTTTGAACTCTGTAATATCTGAAATAAACCGACGCACTTTGAAAATTCCTATTGTATTGGATTGCCCATTTTTCGAGGCACGTAATGAAGAAATAACGCTATTTAACATAATGTTGTGACTTTTAGGCGCCGAGCAATCATAAAACATGAGTAATTATAGGAAATTTGTTTCTGTTATAATTTATATAAACCCGGTGTTAGTGAGCTTGCAATGGATTGGAGTAATATTTGGGAAAACCATGCTGTAGTCTCTGTCTATTATTTAGAAAAACATAATAGCACGATTTTATTTATTCAATAAAGGATTGCTCATTGCAGAGAGCAGAATATTTTTTATCCAAGTGGAAAGAAAGCTTATTTATATCCTTTAATTAGAATGAAACTAGAAGTATTAGTTGCGAGATATGTTCTAAAAAAAATAAGAGGTCAGTACGAGTAAATGTGCTAACTGCTACTTGCATTAATGTAGACAATGATCACTAAAATAACTTGATGCTACATACTTAAAGAAGTATATAACCTTTTTACATTTAATTTTCCGGTAGTGAACTAATTAATATGTTAAATTTGTAAAATAATATACATAGGAGTAAACTCTCCGACTAGTTCGTACAGGGTTTATATTAATATTTTTTGCAAGAACCATAAGATAAGTGTGAATGGGAACTTAGGTGTTTATGTATTCATCCATCCATCCATCAGCCAAAGGAAGTCCACTGCTGAACATAGGCCTCCCCCAATGATTTCCACAGAGACCTGTTGGAGGCAGCCTGCATCCAGCGACGTCCCGCGACCTTTACCAGGTCGTCGGACCATCTTGTGGGTGGACGTCCTACGCTGCGCTTTCCGCTACGTGGCCTCCATTCGAGCACTTTCCGACCCCATCGGTCATCAGATCTCCGCGCTATGTGCCCTGCCCATTGCCACTTCAACTTGCTAATCCGGTGGGCTATGTCGGTTATTTTAGTTCTCCTACGGATCTCCTCATTTCTGATTCGATCTCTTTAATAGGAGTTTGTATTATTTTTGTTCTATCTTGTCATCGTGAAAAATGTTAAATACAATGGCGATAAAGACCTCATGACTTGGTTCTGTATAATATTAGAACTCGAATATAGGATAGGGAAGTGGAACAGTGTGACCCATTACAATTTTAAAGAAAATATAATTTGGAGCGGGCTATGCTCGGTGTTTCCCTACGAGATCGAATCAGAAATGAGGAGATCCGTAGGAGAACCAAGGTTACCGACATAGCCCATAGGATTGGCAAGTTGAAGTGGCAGTGGGCCGGGCACATAGCTCGTAGAACCGATGGCCGTTGGGGCCGAAAGGTTCTCGAGTGGAGGCCACGTACAGGCAAGCGAAGTGTTGGACGCCCGCCTACAAGGTGGACGGACGATCTGACTAAGGTCGCAGGAAGTCGCTGGGTGCAGGCCGCTTCCAACAGGTCATTGTGGAGATCATTGGGGGAGGCCTATGTTCAGCAGTGGACTTCCTGTGGCTGATATGATGATGATGATGATGATAATTTCAAACTGTATACATCCCACTTTAGAGCATAGTCTTTATCTATGGTTTAAAAGGATTTAAGCATAGGTCTTGCACGCTTGCTCAGTGCCGGTTGACAGAAACCACATCTTAGACATTTAAAAAATACACGATTAAAATCTTATCTCAAGTTTCTGTGTATTTTGGTCAGTATTAACGGTCTTACTCATAGACAGTTTTAAAACGTATTTTAGCTTTCAATATGCCAAAACATTCTTCGCTCAAACTGAATTCAAAATTCGTTCGAAAGGGACCAAACATTCCATACCTAAAATATCTTTTAAAACTGTCTATGAATTAGGCCGTTTGTATTTATTGACATATGTAAAACTTTAAAGTACCAAACAGCAATCTCCAAACAGCGCACTCTTACCCAACTCCACTATATGAAACGTGAATCGATTTTGCGTGGATTTGTCGAAGTTAGGTGTCCGCCCGCTGCACCGCCGAGCTCGTAGAAGTGCACTGTGCAAGTTGCAAAAGGGACATACATTAATTACGCGACCGTCTCATCAGAGAGGGAAAATGGAAAAAATACAAACAAGTCCTTTAACAGTCCTTACTGGTCTCTCATAGGTGAAAGGCCGCCTAGGTAGGTACCACCGCAATGTATATTTCTCCAACCAAACAACAAAGTAAATGTACTGTTGAGTTTCGGATTAAAGGACATTGTAGCCAGAGTAACTTCTTGACACATTGAGACTTATCTTATGTCACAGGATGGCGAGCGTAGTGGAATACCAAGCATTAGTTTGTAATTCAAGGTATTGTTTGGTTTTGCTACTGTCCATGAGCAGTCGTATCGCTGTTGTATGCCATTCGACCATCAGGCGAACGGCATGCTCGCCTTGCCTTATTCATTGCAATAAAAAAACCCATCGAATCGCATTAAATATCGACCAAGGGGCAAATTAACTGATTGAATGTGGGTTTAATAGAATGAAAAATCAGTTTGCGTAATTAAAGAAGTCATCGAACAAACATAAAAGTGTGTGTTGTGTGTGCAGGCGCAGGGCGGTGAGCGGCAGCGAGCGCGGCGGAGATGGCTGCGCGAGCGAGCTGATAGCATGCGGGCGGCGCGCCGGCCCGCCCCGACCTAGCCGATTTCATCACGAGCGCCACATTCACGGGTAATATAATTATTTTATAAATATTTCATTATTGTAGCCCTCTGGCTACAATGGTGATGTATGATAACGTATGTTATGCATTTATTTAGATAATTTTTCACTTCTTTATAACCATGTGAGTTTGTTAACGAAAAAAGAAAGGTGTATTGAAAATCAATGTAATGTCATTGGAATAGAAGGGGTGATTAGGCAGCTAGTTTTCTTTAGATTTCAGTTTGTTATGCTGATAAAATAAATACCAAAATGACGATCTTTTTATACACGTACTTTCAACAGAATATATTTAATGTATAAAAACCTTACAATTTGTCAAATGAAAATACCGTTTTCTTGTGCAGATAGACGATGAAACAGCTTAGGTGGACTGTTAATTTAGCTTTTATTAAATTATTTTAGCGAGAAGATTTATAGAGTACGAGCCAAGCGGTTTGACGTCAGTAAGTCGGGCCATTTAGTTTGGCCATTGTCGCCTATTCCGCCGTTTCTATTCGCAAACGGAGGGCGTGACGCATTCCACTGAACTCGGCTTTCACAAAAAGAGCACTTATATACTAACATACTGTCTGCTTTTTGGCTTCCTCTACAACATTTTACTTGTAAATCCCTATTTTATTCTTGAGTATATTTTTCTCAGTGTGCGACGTAAATTTTGCATTCATTTGATCAGGTTTATTGCGAAAATGTTTATGCCGTTGATGCCGAAAAAGTCCTAGTCAAAGCTAATCATATCGGTGGGCCTTATTGAACCTTCAGTTGTGTAAAATTTAGTGTTTTAAAGACATCGTTTTTATTAATTTTAATTTGTAACTTGATGTTTTTTGTCTGTCCGTTTGGATGAAACGTAGTTTTTCGCAATCAAAATTAAATGTGCAAAGCAAGAACGTTAAAGTAGATAGATATTATATTTTCCTCTGTTACAATATTTACATAGCTAGGTGCGTGCTCAAATAATTTCATAAACCAATTACGTGACAAATTGATTTGTCAACAATGGAAGGAAGTGCGGTGGATGGGTGCCCGTACCAACCCCTTTAGTCAAAATTATCCTGGGTGTACATTAAGCCAAACTAATATTTATGATGCCGAACTACAGCTGCTCTTGACGCAGGACATATTGGTCTAATTCGCAAACTTGATTATAACGGTCCGATAACGAGTTAAATCCACAAAACTTGACGTTAAAAGTGGGTCGGGCCAGGCCCTTATCTGAAAGTTGCTTTGATTTATACAATAATGATACTTCGACCTGATCCTAATTAACTTCCGAACTTTTCAAGATACGCTTAGTTTTATGACTATACAAGCGTGAAATTGTTTTTTGAAATGTGTGCTTAGGTTGTCGGAAGGTTTGGGAATTGGGATATAAGGTTAGGGGAACTAATTATGAATTAATCAAGTAGGTTCTGGTAAGTGATATATTTTTTTATATTTATACACATGTACTTCATATTTATAAAATCAATAAGTAATACTATTAATACCACTAGCCCAGAGCACATTTTGCCGAATTTATTTGCTAACTTTTTAGTATCTAAAAAGTAATATAGTTGAGCTGATAGGGCACAGATTAATAAAATGTGACCCTTAGGTTGACACATGATATGCATTTGTACAATGATGCCCGTAAATGAAACATTTTCGTACCAGATCAATATTATTCATTTTTCATTTCAACATAAAAAATATTCACATACATTGACAAAGTAAACAGATTTTACCGCCTATTTTTACTGGTATCGGCACCTAAGACGCTAGAAAACAGTCATTCAGCGTGTGGCAATCTTATTTAAGAGCCGGGCGGCTCGGTCGCGATACCCGGGGGAAATTTTGTTGATCATTTGTGTCAGCAGGTTCATCTCTTTATCGACACATGCACGTGTAAGCTTCAGCCCTCAATCGATTCTCATACATAGCTATTCAATTGTGAGTCATTTCAGTAAAATGGCTCTCGACGTCGTTTATTTGCTCTTCGTTTGAATTGTTCGCGAGCCTCATTATAATTATTTTTTGAATACCTTTTGTTGGATTTCTGCGATCGGTTTTTGTTGCTTTATATTGCACAATTGTGAACTTATTTTCAATCACATAGAATAAAATGGTGATACAATTACGCCACTGAATAGTGAAACATCAGTTTATTCAGTAAGTCACATAGCTCGTAGAACCGATGGCCGTTGGGGCCGAAAGGTTCTTGAGTGGAGGTCATGTACAGGCAAGCGAAATGTCGGACGCCCGCCGGAGGACGGACGATCTGACTAAGGTTGCAGGAAGTCGCTGGATGTGGGCCGCTTTCAACAGGTCATTGTGGAGATCCTTGAGGGAGGCCTATGTTCAGCAGTGGACCTCCTATGGTTGATATGATGATGATGATGACAGTCACATAATGGACTGGACCGGGTCTGCCCGGGTGCAGATACACTTTATTTGAAAATATTCTATCGCCTATGTTCATCAGGAATAATGAAGAATTCTAATGAAAGTATTTTTCAAATCGATTCAGTGGTTTCAGTGTCTCTTCAATGCAATCAAACAATCAAATCTTTATTGTTTATAATATAAGATTGGAAGACAAATGCATCTTGTACTATTGGTTCGTTCGTTAACAGTCAAAAGTCCACTGATTAACATGGGTCTCTCGGCTCTCCCAATGATCTCCATATCGACCTTGTACTATTATTATGTAATAATTTTCTATGTCTTTTTTTCTACGTAGTGCAAAATAAATAATAAATAATTCAAAAATTTTAGTACTCCCCGGTCCTGTAACTGGTGTGTTACAACAGGCATAAAATATAAGTATCACACAGTATTCTTCCAATTGGGAGCGTGTGAGGCAGAATCAACGGAACGCTTGCGGAATTGACCTCGTTTGTTCCGTCAATATTTGCTGTCGCTCTGAAGTGAACCTCAGAAGGGGTAAAGAAAGCCCAAGTGATGGTTTTTCGATATCCGTTTTGTGATTTTCTAGTTTACACTTGGTAGCATCAATTGATTTTTTATCTTTTGCATAATTATAAAGGCAATCTTGATAATTTATTTTATGGGAGTATTTAGTTGAGTTATACGTTAGGGTGACTTGATCATAATTAAAATCACATCGAGTATATGGTACAATCATACACCAATAAATATTAAAGAATATTCAATTTGACCGCCACTAGATAATTTTAATATACTGAGTAGATTCCATTAAGTATTTTGAATTTATCAATTTAGTTCATTTTCAAATATAGATTTTGTGTTTTATGATATTTATTTAAACGACTTCTAAGTGTTGCGTCGAGAGTGCTTATCATTTTGTAGTTTTAATAACGTTATGTTTCAGCTACCTGTAGGGCATATGTACATGTATTATAAAGAACCTAATATGTAAAATCAACTAGACCTTTTAAAATGAACTTTACTATGAAATTAAAATCTTTCACAACCCGTCGCAATGTGTAATAGTTTTCATTATTATAAAGCAGCAATAATATGAAGGGGAAATGTGTTACAGCGACTGTTCCGATCACGAGAACTTATTGAGCCGCCAACTTTGCACATCAATAATCATTCTGCAATATAAAATTGTTTCTTTGAGATTACAACGATATTTCACTACAATACTTAGTTTTTTATAGAGTAAAAAGTGGATTGTGGTGTTCGCAGTTTCAATAAAATTGATCGTACAAAAAGGTAATTATGTCAAACTATACTATGGTTACCTTAGATTGTGGTAAAAATGGGGTGGGTTAATTGGTGTACATCTATTGACTTACATTAAGCTAGCGTGAAGGGACAGTTTTGTTGACTTTTAATTTTCCTCTTACCATATTGAGAGGCCAGCAACAAATCTGCTTCCTAAATATTAACAGTTGTAGACATTAATGGGAGACAGTAATAGTATACCAAAATACGAGCACCGTGATCATTTTTAGGACCTATTTATTAAAATAAAAAACACAAGTACACATGTGATATCAAGCTACACTTGTTTTTGGGGAATATAAAACGAACGTAGATTGCTATTTACTTGTAAAGTTGATAAAACAATGACAATTAGCTTCGCACAGTTACACTTTACTCGAGCGACCATTATTCACCGCGTTGGTTATTTGTCAAGCTGTTTGGAGTTTTTCTCATTGGATTTCTCATTAATGTCCAATGCCGGTGCGGGGCATGCTTATTAATTTTCCTAATTAAACGGTCGTGGGCTAATTAGACCCGGCCTTCAAAACTGCCTTCAGTAGAAAGTTTAAAACGCCCTCTTGACGGGCAGCTGTGTAACCCAACTTAAAACGGGGAACACAAAAAGTTACTCGGTTATCCTAGAGCATATTAGAACAGGATGTCTATTGAGCAATTCGGACCGTGTCGCGTTATGCGTCGAGTGATTTACATACTTTTATGTCATTATACGTATTTATGATGCACGGTTTGTGTCGATGTTGTAGATGATGTAATTATTATCCCATCAAAAACATCCTGTAAAAAATTCCAAGTCTCGCAGCTCAGGTTTTCTACCGCAAAAAGTTGTGAGATGCATGTAATACCAAGTCGATTAATTTATTTATCGCATGAAAACATAATGTATCGTACAATTTATACATAATGCTGCTGGCCAAGTCGATCTATTTATTTAAAACGTAAATAATTTTTAATATTGATATGATACTAACTTACGTAATAACTTTATACAGAAGGTCCCTTAAGCAAGGACTAAATAAATTAATCGACTTGGTATTACATGCATCTCACAACTTTTTGCGGTAGAAAACCTGAGCTGCGAGACTTGGAATTTTTTTACAGGATGTTTTTGATGGGATCTCACGTCTTTTTGTAGAGTCCTACATTTTTCCTTTTCGGTACTTTTTACTTCTAGAATATCATTAACGATTTTTTTAAAGCCTCTGTCTTATGGCTTTTTCTTATTTTTGTAGGTATCAATTTATCACAATTGTAGCGGATTGATTATTAATGTTCTTTCTTTCATGGTAATTGATATTTTCGAGCTAATTAGTCTATTTATTTGCAAGTTTTTCTTCCTCATGTTTTTCTAGAGGAATGTTGTAGTTTAATGGGCTGAATACACCCTTTCCCTCTCTATACCCCCTCCTGTTATGCCTGATATATATAGATACCTATCTACAATTATAATTCCATCATATACGGGTACAATGATTTATTAACTGCAAATATAACTTTGTAATCCTATACATTTATATGGGATTACAAAGTTATTCACGCAGTTGGTGTATCTAGGAAACTAGACAGAAATTATGGAATGTTTGAATTTTCCCTTAATTTAGACACTAAATACTAATTATATTCCAATTTTGAAGGTTCTATGTCTGCTAGAAGTACCATAGACTTTTGATGATCGGTCAGTCAGTCAGTGAGTGACAAAATTACGAAAGTTTGACAAGTCATAATTCTTAAACTACTGAATAAAATTGTATGAAATTTTAAATATACCGTGTTTACACAATGCCTGCTTAGTAACTGAAAATTCAGGCTTCTTGCTTTAACCACAACGAAGTTATGGGGGGTTGAAAATGGTCTGAATTGCTTCGAGAAAAGGATGGTACGACTGTGCCGCTTTTTAGCTCGACTTGGAGGAGGCACTGCCGTGCCCCCAGATCATGGTATTATTGATATGGTGATTAACTGAAAAAAATCTCGTTTTCAAGTAAAAATATTGTCTTTCTGTTTTCTTTAGTATTTTAATTTAATTGGTTGTTAAGAAATGTTAGATTTGTGTTTTGGTTCTTTTATTTTAATTCTCTTAATTTGTTGTGTACATATTTATTTATAAGGTACGATGGGACTGCCATGTATTTTCTATTACTATACAAATTCATTAAATATTACTGAATAAAAAAAAGTAAAAAGTCTGGACAGCATAGACATAAAGTGACTACGGCCCTCACCAATATATACTGTATGTATGTATTCTGTATCAGCCCATATACGTCCCACTGCAGGGCACGGGCCTCCTCTACAATCGAGAGTACGATTGAGAGTGGTTAGGCCATATAGTCCACCACGCTGGCCTAGTGCGGGTTGGCGGATTTACATACCATAGAATTTTTTATAAATCGCTATGATATGCAGGTTTCCTCACGATGTTTTCCTTCACCGTTTTAGTGCGTGGTGATTGACTATCAATACACACATGACTCCGAAAAGTCAGAGGTGTGCGCTGGGATTCGAACCCGCGACCACCGTGAACATGTTGGCAGTCGCGTCTAGTCCGTTTACCAACAGGCCACCACGCAATATATACATATAATAAAAAACAGTAAAACGACGAATTCGTCACTACAAAGAATTATTATCTAACCCGTATATAAACATAAGACTTACATTATCAAGAAGCCAACCATCTTTAACAAAAAATAACTTATCCCGTGTAGAAACACAGGCATCATCTCAAACTCTTCCTACAGAATTTTAGTCGAGTCGGGAACTCTTACAGTTATGTGCGTTGTTTGTAAACTTGGCCCTGTGTGAAGGCGTTGTTTGAAGTATTATGTGATTTGTCGCCTGTTTGGAATTCGCTGTGCTGTGTTTTTATAGCGTGGTACAAACGACCAAGCGACTCACTTAAAGTTAATACAAAGGATTACTGTAATACATCCAGTTTTATTGGTAGTTTTGACTGGAAAATAGGGTTTAAGAAGGGAGAGGGTAGCTGGAAAGAAAGAGGTTCAAGATTAAATTAGACTGTCCTAGATTAAATTAAAATTCGGTACGTTTGAGTGACTGGATACAGCGTATTCTAATTTGCTATCACTGGTCAAGATGGGTTTGCAACCATTGTGGACTGCGGTAGCTTTTTGAGTTGATGCAGATGCTATCAGTTTAGGGCTCAAATTGTATACTAAGTACTAGTACTTGTTTAAGGTTTTTAACGGAGTGCACTATAAAACTTTTATAAACTATACGGCAACTCATTTAGGTAAAAGTAAAGAAATTAATTAAACATACAGTTTGCTTCTCTTGTTTGTATAAGTGTGTTTTAATTTTTGTCATACATACTATGTCATATATACCTTATATCGAGACTGCTACCAAGAACGAAGCCGGATGGTAGTTTCATAATAATAGTAGTGTAAAATAATAATTTGAACGTTCGCGTACCATAGCGTCTTTAAAAATAATAGAGTGTGCACTATTATTTTAGAAAAAACTATGTATTTACCATGAAAATACGACGTTGGGAAAAAATAACAAACAACATTCGTAGCTATATTTTTACAAATATTTAGTTGTATTGTGTCTGACGTCACTAAAACTTCCAACCGGCTTCGTTTGCGGTAGTAGTCTTGATATTCCCTTTACGTTTCTTCTAGATAAATTACACACTGATGTTGCTGATGTGTTGATACTTATCTTTTATATAACGGTCTGAGCTTTTTATAAATATTCCATTCGCACAATGAACAAGATTCTGTTGAAAAAATGCCCAGCTTTATTTTTAGACGTGTGGAGAAATAAGGTTCTTTTGTATGTAAATGTCACGCGTATTACCGTAAAGGGCAGGGTACTATACACTCTATATACCGGTTATATAACATATGTTAAACATTAGTTATTATTATACTGTAAAAGAAAAAAAATATATCCGTAAGTTTTCCGGCATATTTTGGTTTTTCATTTTAATAAAACTCCTAAGAATTGAATGGAACTGGAATTATAACCAAAATAGCGATAGGTTCGCCGTCTATCCTATTTGGCACAAAACCATGGGTTTCAGAAATGAAAGCTATGCCTAAACCCACCCTAAACCTATACGACTCAGGTGTTAACTTCTATAAAGTACAAATTAATTGCAATAATGTAATGCATTATTCTCTACCATTTAGTTCTAAATATCTCAAAAAATAACCCCACGAATATTCAACTATTTATGAGAACATCCTGAAATTGACTCTCTCTACTGCACCGTTAAATAAATAAACGGAACTCCGGTCCAATACTGCGGTCGCTGAAATGGAAAAATACAATGGTCTCGGCCACATTATGTAGTTTTGTTCGTATACCGATGCCGTACGTGACCAATATTGTGACTGTATTTTGATATTTGATTTGTCTGAATTGTAAGTAAACTGTGATGTTTAACTTCTATATGTTCATACAAAACACTGGAGTAAAGAGATAAAAATACCTGATCGTTTGCTTTCTGGGCGCTGTTTGTTTTGAAAGTTTAGGTTTGCCATACTTATTCAGTTCAATACAGCGGCTATCTTTACACCAGATTTATAGGAAGACGTATTCTCATACGTAGAGCTTTCTACATTTTTTGACTGTCACGAAATACGTTATTAAAGTACAAGTAGTGTGCTTTTATCAAGAGTATTTTTGCTTATACTAGCAACACGGCTCGACGGCACGGCTCGGTTTTTGCGCTGTATAAGTTAGTTATGTATTTGTTGGTCATGCAGGCAATTAAAAAGCTCTTATGGCAAGCCAATACACGTAGCACTTCATCTCCATATACAATTTTTTTTTATACTTAGTATTATATTTCTATTAATTTTTTACTGAGTATTATACTTCCTTACGCGTAAAAACACTTAACGTATGTGAAATTTTTAGAGTAAAACGTTGCTTTAGATGTAGGGTTTGATGGCGAAGGGCGGAAGTGTGCTGGGTGCACGCAGCCCAACTCGTAAACTAAGCTTGTTTATGACCTCCATACACAGCCTCTCGTAAAGCTAAAATAGACCGGCCTTGGTTATGCAACCCAAAGAGCCCTGCCTAAAATAAACCGGGGCTAATTGTAATAGCCGGTATCAAAGTAATTTGAAAGACGAGCGATAAAATGTCTGTCATTCTATGGTAGATTGTGTCGAATGGTACACATAATGTTAGTCCATCAAAAATGGATATTTTACTAGACTGCATTGTAGTTCATCAGGTGCGGTGCAGTCACTAGGGGCGTCCATTAATTACGTGAGGCGTTCTAGGGGGCAGGGGATCATTCTAAATCTTCTCAAAAATGCAACACGTAATTAATGGACGCCCCTCTATGTTGCACCATTTAAACATTATTGCTCAAAGATTTTTAAAGAGTATCTATTTTTAGATAACCCACATTTTTCAGTCTCTTGGTTCATATCGGACAAGAGGTCAGATTACAACTGAGAAAGTTGAAATTCCAGGATATTTTAATCTCTACCTGGAATAAAACAAAGTTAAGAGACCTCATTATAATTTTCTAAGTATTCAATGCAAAAATACGCTAAACAAGTGACAAAGCGGAGATCTGTAACTGACCGACGTTAAACTGCAAAAAAGTGTTAACAAAAGCGGTAGTTTGTTCCGCGAACACATACATATTCGTCTCCCGCCACGACAGCGCTGATATACGGCATGGGCCACACTACGTTTTGTTACGATTTTTATGGCCTTCGCACTGCGCACCCGGTTCTACAATGCATGAAAGGGCGTCACACAGGCCAGACTACGTCACACTGACGTCACAGCGCCGTCCGTGACCTGGCTCTACCTAGATTTCAGTATATACGTAATGTTAGCTTAATACATCACTCCCTGCCACCATTAACTACACTTTGAAATGCTAAACAAACTCGCACAAGGAGCGCGCTGATATAAACGTGGCTAAAACTTTTGCGACTTGTTCAAAATCTCTTACTTTATCTTTTCCGCATGTAAGCCGCGGAACCTGGTGTCTGGCCTATAAAACAAAAATAGATTTGTTCCGAATAGATCCTTTGCTCGGTAAATATATTGCATAGTGGATTCAGTTGGGCCAGTTTTATATTTAAAGATGTGAAGGAAACCTGTAAAATGCGCGAATGCTTTTAGTTCCGCGTATAGTTTATTTTTATTTCATTTTGTTTATATAGTATTCAAACAATTATGTTGTGTTATAAAAACATAATATTGCAGTTCATAAATGAATTACTGTTGACCAGAATACCATTTGTAACGTATTTTAATTAACAAACTGAGTTATCTTATTTCAAAATCTTTTTTTTTCTATGGACAAAGTCGGTAAATGGAAGTGGAATTTCTGGAAGTGGTAGAACCACGCTTTTGTCAGTCATGCCTCGGCATGAATGGGGAGGCTTGTCTGGGACGGTACCACTGTTTTACAGAAAATCAACGTAAACGATAACTTAGCTGTCGCGTTTCGTTCGGTCAGTGAGTTTGCTTCTTGGGATGCCGAATACCCCCTTTCCTCTAGCCATCCTTTTTACTTTCCTCTTTCTTTCCGATTTGATGGGCCTTCAACACATCCATGATCCAAGCGTTGTGGACATTGATGGGCGGGAGTGATCACTTACCATCAGGTGTTTTACCGGTGGTAGGTCTCTCATATGTAAGAGGTCATCTGGGTAGGTATCACCGCAATGTCTATTTCTCCCGTGAAACAGCAGTGTAAATGCACTGTTGTGTTTCGGATTGAAGAACATTGTAGCCAGAGTAACTACTGGAAATATTGAGACTTAACATGTTATGTCTCAGGATGGCGAGCGCAGTGGAATTTTGCTACTGTTTATGAGCGGTCGTATCGCTTACCATCAGGCTAACGGCTTGCTCGTCTCGACATTCATTGAAAAAGAAAAGGACATATTTGCCAGCTTGCATATGCAACAATGTAGTGCGTGGTGGCCTGTTGGTAAACGGACTAAACGCGACTGCCAACATGTACACGGTGGTCGCGGGTTCGAATCCCAGGGCACACCTCTGACTTTTCGGAGTCATGTGTGTATTGATAGTGAATCACCACGCACTAAAACGGTGAAGGAAAACATCGTGAGGAAACCTGCATACCATAGCGATTTATAAAATTTCTATGGTATGTAAGTCCGCCAACCCGCACTAGGCCAGCGTGGTGGACTATATGGCTTAACCACTCTCAATCGTTCTCTCGATTGTAGAGGAGGCCCGTGCCCTGCAGTGGGATGTATATGGGCTGATACAGATATGCAACAAAGGGGGTATTTGCCAATACTCGCCACGCTTGGCAGGCGGGTTGGCGAGCGCAGGAGGGGACTCGCGCTGATGACGCTGCTGCCCATCATCACCGGGGGAAAGGAAACAGGGTTTGTGAGTAGAGGATATAATGGGAAAGGAAAATATGGGCTGTAAGAGTGGATCCTGCAGTTATGGAAGGGAATGTTTGTAGTGACTGCAGTAGCTCGGGGGCCGAGGTCGCGTACTCGTAGCACCTATTCTACGACAGGCCATGACCACTAGATAGGAGCATCCCTGACCTAAGATTCGATAGTTGTGTGTTACGAGTGATGACATACGGCACCGAGACGTGGCCTCTCACTGTGGGCCTCATTAAAAGGCTCAAAGTCACTCAACGAGCCATGGAGCGGGCTATGCTCGGTGTTTCCCTACGAGATCGAATCAGAAATGAGGAGATCCTTAGGAGAACCAAGGTTACCGACATAGCCCATAGGATTGGCAAGTTGAAGTGGCAGTGGGCCGGGCACATAGCTCGTAGAACCGATGGCCATTGGGGCCGAAAGGTTCTTGAGTGGAGGCCACGTACAGGCAAGCGAAATGTCGGACGCCCGCCTACAAGGTGGACGGACGATCTGGCTAAGGTTGCAGGAAGTCACTGGATGCAGGCTGCTTCCAACAGGTCATTGTGGAGATCATTGGGGGAGGCCTATGTTCAGCAGTGGACTTCCTGTGGCTGATATGATGATGATGATGATATGCAACAAAAAATAATTAGCTGCCTAAATCATTTTTGCAATTTATTTTTCCTTTATTTAATTGTTGAAAGTAAAAATTAAAATCTTCATTTATAGTAATTTACGCTTTCGTTGTCATTTAACATAAAAAATATCTGCAACGGTTCAGCTTATATCGGCTCAGCTCCGCTGTACATACCTACAAGTATTACCCAGAGCTAAGAAGGTGGACAGACGTGATCCATCTGAAACTAATATCCGGCTGGTTAATTGCAACGCTATTTGTATAAGGAGGTCGATTGAATTAATGCTGACGGCTCGCCGAGATTACTTCGCACAGCGTGATGGAATGAACTTCGCCTTAAGTACGCAATATCTGTTGCAGAAAAAGTGCTTTAATACAATTTTAATTAGCAAGGGAGTTTAATCCGGACGAAGGAGATCTAGGGGTTAGCATTTTTTTAAATTGATACGACAGTTGCTACATGCTCTTGATAGCAGTGTAATAGAAATAGAGTATTTTTTATTTGTAGTGAATGGCCACACGAGGATGCCATTCGCCTGATTTACACTGCTGTTTGGCGGGAGAAATAGAAATTGTGTTGGTACCTAACCAGGCGGCCTCTTATTTATGAGAGACCTACTACTAACAAAATATAGAGTATCCACTTGCGAGAGGTTAAGAAACATATTTTACATCGTTACAGTTATGTATTTGGACTTAGAAAAATATACAAATGTGTGAAAACTACCCAATAATTTCTACCGAAAATTCGTCAAGACGTCAGGGTGAACAGGAGACAGGAGTTTGTGAATATATTTGTAGTAAAAGTTAATTTACTTTCTAATGTGTGTCTATTTAGCATCAATTAAAAAGCCTCTAGAATGTTCCTCACTATTATCCAGAGGCTCATAATGTTCTCCCTTACCAATGAATACAGTAAGTTTGCTAATCTCCGGGCTTCAAATAAGCCGCATGTCCGTACGGACGTAACTTCAGCGTCCAAACATCAGGTGGCTAAGCGGCGTGTGGTCCACAGGCTTAGATCAACCATCCACCGAACAATCAGTCCACTACTTAAACCAGACACCGACCTTCCTTAATCGCTAGTTAGCACAACCGACAGTCAACCTACAACTTGTGCCACAAACGTCCACTTTGACCGAAAGATAACTTCACATTTTAAAATTAAACTCAAAGCTTAACTCCGTGTTTATAAATTCCTGTTGCATTTTTTAATCAGCGGCAAGCTATAAAGTGGTTCAGTCCCGGTTAATCTGCGATTTGATGCTCGCGAAGATAAAAAAAAAATTGAATTGGATTGCATACTCAAAATAAATCAGATTCGTCGCGGTGGAAAGTATCTTAAACGTTTTAATCGTAATATTTTATGAAGTTTTTGTTCAAAGCATCAACTTATTTAATTGGATTGCGTTTTTATTTGAATCGTGATGTCTTTTAGATTCTAATAGCTTTTGATTTATAGCTGCAATTGCTTTGATGAATTTGATAGTTTGTTTATGTATTTATAGTAAGGTGCAGACAGGACGGACGAGTTACCTCTGTGGGTTAATACCCAGCTATATTAAGCAAGGATGTGAAACGTCGGGCTGGACATTCTCTGTATATCTAGACAGCTGTCTCGCCCGGTTGAAAGACGCTACTGTTGTATAAAATTAGTAGTGACACAGAATTGTAAATTACAACATGCATTGTAAAGCAAATGAATTCTAAACAACGGGCGCTATGCTGTTAATTAAGATTCTTGTTATTCATATAAACGAAACTAATTTCGAGAATTCCAGTTTTTTTATTGGCACGGAAAAGTGTCTGCACTGGACTTAATAAGTGCAATGCCAGATAGTGTCGATTGGCAACAATTATCTTTTGCCATTTGAGATAATTGTGATGGCCTACTTTGCCACTTCTTTTTGCTACTCTTTTTTCTTTAAACGAACAATACATCATTTAAGAACAATGTAGTTTGTTAAATTTTAAATGATTATGAATTTTTTGTCCTGATCTGTATCAGTAATGAATACATAAAAGAAGTAGGCTAGTCGTGTATTGAATTACTTTAATATAAGCACTTATTTAAATCTAGACGTTATAGGATTACGTGACGCTTAATATTTGGCATGGATGCTGTATAAAAACTCGGCGAGGAGTTACTATACTGCTTTTATTTTAGAACATACAAAGTTGTTACATAAAAATAATGGTGAATTTTAAACTGCACTGTAACGGGATGTATCCGTATGAATTGTTATATTAAAATCTGTTTATTTTTTTGTATTGGCACGATCGAGTAACAATGCAGCTCAATAAATGCAGTTCAATTCAATTACATCATCTAATAGTTACATACATACATAAATTTACGCCTTTTTGCCAGAAGAGGGACGTAGAGTTGCTATCAGAAAACTCACTTTCCCGTAGGGGTGAAGTTTTCGCCATATTAGGCACAAATTCCCGACTCCGGATTATGAATTGAAAAATGCAATATTACTTTGCCGACCCGGGGTTCGAACCCGAGACATTAGCGTTGTAATCGTACCGTAGTACAACGGCGCCACCGAGGCAGTTTAATAGTTACATACATATATGTAAATCTATCGTTGATTCACACTGTTATGATGGTCTGTACGACATCAAATGTACATAGACCGAAACGAAGATAACGAAGATACTTGTATTGAACATTGACATCGCTATCCATACATACCATATACATATAATGATACTAGTATACGTCCCACTGCAAGGTACAGGCTTGCTCTATAATAGAGACAACGATTTAAAAATTTTAGGCCATATAGTCCACTGGCCTAGTACGAGTTGGCATAGGCGGGTTTGAATATCCTACCACGAAACCACAGAACTTTTGCACCCAACAAATGAGCTGGATACAGGTCGATGATGAGATCCTTGGCGGAGGCCTGTATCGAGCAGTGGGCTATCTATGGCTGAACAGAGAGAGAGAGAGATAATCCAATGAGCTCACTGCGTTTCGTTGAGGATACTCCAACAGCAGAAATACAGCGAATAATTGGCCGTGGTTATATATATTATAGCGGTTATAACACTGCCCATTTATATACAGGGTATTACGGAGTGCTAGTCCGTGTTTGTAATTTACGCTGTAATCAACGGCTGCAGCGCCACGGATATGACTGACGTCCGTTTTAACAACATTAAGCCGATGAACCGGACTGTCCGCATTAACGAGGATATTTTTTAGGCTTGATGGTTATAGATATTTGAGGCCCTGGAAAATAAACGTGACATTTGTTAGGGAATCGAGTACAGAGTACTTAATCTTACTGATCTTATAGAGGCGAAAGTTTATGTGTTTGTTACGTCTTGAAGCTCAAACGGCTGGATCAATTTTAATGAAATTTGGTAACATGGTAGCTGATACCCTGGATTAACACATAAATTACTTTTATCCTAGACAAAACGTACTTTCTCCATGCGATTATTAAGGAGTCTTCCCGCTCAAATAGCAGGACACATTATATTGAAAAAATTTTGTGCTCCTGTAGGATTAGCAAGGAATTCGAATATGTATGTATTATTGCTACTCTTTTGAACTCAAAGAGATAGCTTGGGATAAAACATAGGGCAGATGAAATGGGATATAAGAGGACAGGATTATACGCCTTGAGTCATTGAGATAGGCCAGGGTGGGATGTAACGGGACGGGACGAGAAAAGAAGCATAAGAAAGGGAGTCACGTTAAGTTTAAATATAAAACAGTTAATACGTGAAATAATAAGTGTTAGACGTGGATTGGATTCAAAAAGTGTCTGTAAACGGGCTAAACCGGGCCTGGCTCAGGGACCATAAAAAGTCAGGACTTTAGTTAATTATAATGTACATTACCTTCATTAATAGATCGAAATATTGACTAATGAGTACTCCCTCTATTTAGTGTATGTATAATAGCCACATTAACATTTCAAGATTTTTGACATCTACGTAAAATATAAAACTATTTATAATCAATAAAGTGAATTTTATTCCGTGTTGCAAGTACATCATCATGTTCAGATATAAACCTCACTAGTTACTAGCATGTTCAGTAAAATATTTATGTATAGGTATGTAGTCGCGTTCCGAGTTTGCAGTTCATCGTACTGACACAATCAGACTTCTTACAATTTTCTACGAGATTGCGTTTGTGCAAACCCACGTTCTTACATATTATATCATTACCGTTTTTGGCATATTTCCAAGCAGAACGTGGTCGGTGGAAGTTCGCAACCACTGATCAACCTTTAAAACTTCCTACTTATATTTAAGTCGCTTTTGTACGAGAATATATTACGGTATGTATGCCACTTTAATGAATGTTTGTATTGGATGTTGCGCAATTATGTGACGATATGAAAGGGTATTGTTTAAGCGAAAAATAATCAAGACGCAGTTCACGCGGCGCGCCCCAATCATAAATGTTATTCCTTGTTTTTGGACTTCATATGAAAGTTAGTTTCGTTTTATTGGATACGAATAATTTTGAATTTGAGTTAATCAACTAGAACATTTGAATATTTCCGAGTTTAAACAGTGATGTACATCCCTTTGTAGTAAGCTCTCTTTGATAGTATGGAAATGTGGTTTCCGTCAAATAATTGTTTAGTTAATGTTGTATGTTTTGAAAAGCCCGGTTTAGTGGAGAATATTTGATGTAGTTTAAAGTGGCTCTAAATGTTTCCAAAGATTGAGGTCTGAGACTGTTGTGAATTTATTATGAACGGTTACCTGCGGCGCCTGTGTCCCGCACTCGCTATCACTTGCCGATTCTATTAGTGTTCGCTACTACGGAATTACACGCTTATTTTTGCGATATTATACTTTACTTTTATTTTAAAACATACCTACAATTATACAAGTTGTTCATTTGGACATACATTTTTATTAAACATAGTTAGATCATCTATTTAATGTACACAGAGCGTACTGTGTTTCGAAGAATTAGGTATCGCTATGCATCATCCATCAAATATGTAAAAGAGCGAATTCAGTATATCCTGAACAAAACCCAGCTTCATCAATTCTATTTTTACTTTAAGGAAATATAACAGAGTGAAATTAATGAGGTGATGTGAACGTAGGGCATATCTTGACAGCTCACATAGTGCGCTCTGACGGCGCGCGGGAAGGAGTGGTGGAGCCAGTATTTTACACGCGGTTAATACTATTATGTATTGTGAAATTTAAATAAATGCTTTTAATTTATAGAGCGTATGCAGCCTTATTTTGCAATGGAACACCCACACCGGCCTTATTTTTTGGGATTAGCTATGCCCTGCGATTTTGCCGCATAGTTCGGAGCGGGATGTTACATTTATCTTAAAGGAGATCAGCTGGCACCAACCTCAATTTTTTTTTGGTTTATTTATATTTTGGATTTATTATGTTAAAGACTCGTTTTTTCTCTCTTTTCATTAAAATTTTGAAGTTGGTTTATTTTTCTTATTTCTAAATGAATAGACTTATATTTTCACTATAATGTAAGCTATATGTTTTTATTGCATTTTTATTGAAAGTAATTCGTAAATGGTTATTGAATTAAATTATATTGTTTTTTATTTAAAATACCACGAATTTTGTACGTGAACTGGGCGTTAAAAATGTGATTATAAAGAGCTGTATTTATCTTATGACTGAGCGTAAAGTATAAAGTGAAATGTATTTAGCCGCGCCGCTGTCTGGATTTCTACGTTACACAAAACTGACAATAAATTATTCACTGCGAGATGAACGTTGAATATGTAAATGTGGCTAAATGTTTCAACTACATTCACTTTGCATTTTCATTGAGCCCCGCATTTTGAACTCGAACGTTGGAATGTCAGAGCAAAAGTATCGCGCGTTTTGCCAAACATAAAAATACATGAATGAGCATACGTGAACAGCGAACATGTAGAAGTATATGCGGCAACTGGCGAGCAGAACTACTGTTATGTGCTGGAGTTTTTGGCGCGTTAGTATATGGATATTAAAGTCAGGAATTTAAATGAGATTGAGATTGCCCTTTTACTTAGCCGTTGTATTAACTACGTGTGTTTCACGATGAGTCTTCAGAATGTAAACAAAAATTAAAAATAGTATAAATTATTATTATGGAGTAAGAAAGTAGATGATACACTCGAGAACACTGTTTTTCCGTATTACGTGTTTACGCATAATTAACGTAGTAAGAGCCTACACTCACAATCACATTAAGTACATTCAAAGTAAGTTTTTATGTGGATTTCGACGGTCGATATAACGTACTTAGGGAAGCACGAAGAAAATAAATTCTTAAGTATAAAACTGTTTCCATGTTATAATATTATGGATAAAATACTCGTATATTTTGATGTTAATGTCTCGCAGATAAACATTTTTTCTTGCCGTTACGTGCCTTCCGCATCAAATATTTAAGAAGTTAAGCCGAAGAAAATGTTAGATAATATTGTCAATTCAATATTCAGCCATACGGACACATGTACCAGTGAAATATATTTCGAATAATATAATTTAGCCAATATTTACTGGTAATATTATTATACTGTTCCGAGTAAAAATTTGATAAAGAAACATGACTTGATTGGTACGACATGTGTGTTTATATATTTTTGGTTCAATGTTATTTGCCTTTCCTCTAATTATGTTACTTCATTCGACGAAATAGGTAAATTGTTTTATTAAAAGTTTTTTATTGAAACTTAGCGAGACCACCTTCTTTTATTCTGCTTTTTTCGTCCCATCCCTTTCTATCCTGTAATTTTCCTTCTCAATCTTTTTCATGGCTCAAAGCATGCAATCCTTTCTTCTTGTATTCCATTTCATTCAGCTTCTATTCTATCCCTAACTATCCCTGTAAGTCTGAAAGAATAGGAAATATATATACATATTTGAATTCCTTGCTCATCTCAGAAAAACACTACACTTTTCTGCATTAACAATTAGCCCATGAGTCGATATCCAGGGTATCAGCTACCTTTATACAACATTTCATAAAACTTGGCCCAGCCGTTAGACTGGGAAGACTCCATGATCATTCCACGGGCACACTACAATCTTTCGGGACAAAAAGAGCCTATGTGTTAATACAGCGTATCAGCTACGTTCATACTAAATTCCATTGAAATTAGTCCAGAAAAAGAAGTAAACACACAAACTTTATCTTTTATAATTTTAGTAAGATAAGATAAGATTTCGAAATGTTTAGCCTGTTATTTTTTATGAACACTGGTTCAATAGTAAACTCGAAGTGGAAGCCCACATCAGCACCAAAATTATTAATACAAGGCGTATTCATAAAAGGAAATGATTTCAAACACGTGTTACGAAGCGGCAGTGTAACAATGTTCATAAAAATATTCCCAAACACAGCTGAAACAATACGTATAGAAATGTGGAAAAATTGCAGCGATAAATTCAGTTAACATGCTCCATAAAAGCAAAGGACTGGACTTTGGGAAATAAGCTGGTTATATTTTTGGTCTCGGCTCCACCGTTTGTCGTGATTTCTTTACTCGATACAAGCGAGAACGCTTTGTTGTGTAAAAACTGGAGTTATCGTATAAGTATAAAGCTTTATACTTTAGTGCTCACCCATTTTGAAGTGAATAAAGATGGCATAAAATACATCGCTGTAAACCAGTTTATGGGTCAATTTCATCTTGATATTGCGCACATTTTCCCGCTTTTATTAAACTTGAATCTACATACTTTTATCCTTTGTGTAATTAGTATTCGTAAAATGTTTATATTAGGTGACTTTTTTAGTGTCAGGATAAAAACACTGTAGCAAGAAATGAAATAAAATCCTTTGACAGATTTATTGTTGTTGTTTGCGGTAGTAAAGTTAATATTATGCTATGGTGTACACAAACTAATTGCGTTGAATATAGGTAACAAAGACTTTCCTATTTCAAAACGTGCGTTACTACGAGTAATTTTATCGAGTGAATATTCTTGTATAATATTTTTTAAAGAAGGTGTGATTGTAAATTGATGAAGTAATTATGGTGGCAGGTCTCTCATATGTGAGAGGCTGCCTGGGACCCACCCAATTGTCTATTTCTCCCGTCAAACAGCAGTTTAAATGCATTGTTGTGTTTCGAATTGAAGGACATTGTAGCCAGAGTAACTACTGGACATATTGAGACTTATCATCTTATGTCTCAGGATGGCGAGTGCATTGGAATGCCAAGCATTGCTTTGTAATTCAAGGTGTTGTTTGGTTCTGCTACTGTTCATGAGCGGTCGTATCGCTTACCATCAGGCGAACGACATGCTCGTCTCGCCATGCACTGCAATAAAATAAAAAAATGTCAATGGCGTAAATTTTATGTAATTACTAGCGGCCCGGTATGGCTCCACCCGGGTGTCGATACTTTTTGACCCAGTCTAGTCAGTTACATGTTATTTCTTGTACTAATTAAATAAAAATAAACGGGGCTTCTGTCCTCTTTTCCTATCCTGTCCCGTTACATCCCGTCCTGTCCCGTTAGACCTTTTTAAAAGCAACAATCCCGTCATAAATTAATGTAGCTATACTTCAACCATTCACAAAGCACACGGAACGGAAGCTCACAAAAGGAATACAACTTCCCCGTTTTCGAAACAATTTTCACTACTGCTCCGCTCCTGTTGGTTATAGCGTGATGTTATTTAGCCTAGTAGTATTATTCCTCGATAAATTTCCTATATAACACTAAAATAATTTTTCAATTCGATCCAGTAGTTCCTGAGATGCCCGCTAGGCACAAACAACCAAATTCTTCAGTTTATATATTAGATTCGATTATTTTTGATTAGGTCTCTGTGGAAATCATTGGGGGAGGCCTATGTTCAGCAGTGGACTTCCTTTGGCTGATGGATGGATGGATGAATGGCGCTTAGTACATAAATTCTGTTATTTAACGATCAATTAAGCCACATAAACTAGAATAGGTGGGTTGTATTGAAATTCACTGCAACGATTAGTGTGGTTGTGATTGCCCACCTGTGCAATCTACGATTAAGCACGGGGCACATGAATTGGCACAATTCAAATATATTATGGTAAATTAAAATTGTTATTTTGTATTTTAAAAACTGCGTTTACATAATGTGGAAGGTTTGATAGTAAATGCTTTTAAAACTTTTTTATAACTGTTTTATTTATTTTTTCTTTATTGAAAATCTACAGTCCTTAATACTAATATAATTGGTATGGTTATCTTAGGGCCAATAATTGATTAACATTATAATTTTTTGTTTATGTTATGTATTTTTTTGCTAACATAATTTTAGTTTATAAATAATATTTAAAAAATATACAAAATACAGAGGGATATTTTTCTATGTGGTGCGTATACGCGATAAAGTGGCTAATTTTATCAGAAACATCAACATAATCTGCAAAGGAAATAATATATTATACGTTGAATATGTATATAAGATTATAGCTAGACTTGCAGAATGGGAATTGAATGCTGACCAAAAAGGCTTACTCTTTGGTTCATACAAATATAGCTTTAGTTGCTAGCCTTTAGTTGCTCTGTGCTTGGAGAATCACGATTTAAGTTAATCTAGGTCGCTAAAGTAGACGAAACTGCACCTCGTTTCTTTGTTCAGAATAAAACATGAAATACTGAAACATTCGACCGTTTAAATAAGAAACCAGCAGAGTATAGAAATAATTGTTAAATATTATGTTTTATGTAGAGAGTGCTGGTATTTTATTTATTTTGTTAAAAGATTTTGTGATGTACAGAAGAGTTTCTTTTCCAGTTTTCGTCATCGAATAGAATTTAACGTCAACTTATCTACCGTATCTGCTATCCAAAGATTAGATCCATCGAGGATTTGGATGTATTTGACTCAAAACAAATTAGAAATGTGCTCGATTGGAGTGGCACCAATGTTTGAGAAAACTTTGAAATAAAACTATATTTTAGATATTATTTCAAATTATTTCTTTTTAAACTTCTACACGTTTCGAATATTTTATAGCTTTGGCAAACTTATTTTTATTTCACTCTGTACCATTCGCGTAATTTATTTAAGAAACCAGCATACGAATTAATTGTCAAGACAATTTTCTCGTGCGATATTTTTTCGAGAATGTGGTATTTTATTAGTGACACGGGGTGGTAGTTTGTTGGTTTGTCGTTACATTAGAGGACATAAAGCTAGCCGAGTGCTCCCTCGCGTGTTGTGGATCTCTCCCGCTCTGGCCTTGCCTTACTACCGCCTTATTGGAAACTCAAAACACCTATCAATTCCCTCTTTCTATTTTTATCGTTACTTCCACAGAGTACATTTTACATACTAAGAGTTACTTCGCTCTTAGTAGTTTCGCGCGAGAACATACTTTTAAGTAATAAAATATTTCTTCAGCGCCGTGGCAAAATGTTATTTGAAATTGGATGATACAATAAAATGTTCGTCTCGTGTTGTGGTTTTGCGCATGGGTATTACAATGTAATGTGTTTCAGTAGGTGTTAAGTACGCGGATTGCGAAGCACTCTATGTAGTAGATAATTACATTAATTAGATCGTTTCTGTTCTACAGACGGACTAATATTTGAAAAGATGTATTTTAGGATTTTTCTATAATCAACGTCTTTTCATCCATTTAAAATATATGTTAATGAGTGATGTTGGATATTAAGTTAATTGTATGATATTCTACAGGTATAACTATTTTGCATTATTAAATATTTAAGCGTTTACTGAGTGGAGTGGTTAATTGCATTGAACGGCGAGACGAGCATGCCGTTCGCCAGATGGTAAGCGATACGACCTTTATTGAACAGTAGCAAAACCAAACAACACCTTGAATTACAGAGTATTCGCTTGCCACTGTGCTCGCCATCCTGATACATAAGATTGTAAGTCTCAATATGTCCAGTAGTTACTTTGGCTACAATGTCCTTTAATCCGAAACACAACAGGGCATTTACACACCTGTTTGATGGGAGAAATAGATATTGCGATGGTACCTACCCAGATGGCCTCTCACATATAAGAGACCTACCACACCAGTAAACAGTGCATTTACACTGCTGTGTACGAGTAGCGAAAAATAATAAAGATGCATTTAAATTTATATTTATTTATTTTATATTTATATATTGTTTGACGTGCTGTGTGTTTCGTGCAGGCGCGCTGGAGGGCGGCGCGCTGGGCGGCGGCGGCGGCGGCGGCGCGCTCGGCGCGCTGCGTGCGGCCGGCTCGCCGCCCGCGCCCAGCCTCGGCGCCAGCCGGCACAGCCTCATAGGTAAACTATTCTATACTCGTAACATTGTCACTATTCAATTGTTTCAGAGCCACACATAACACTTTTGTTATCATATCGGTAAATGACAAATTAAACTAGCAAACAGGTCATCTGTTGGTAACTGATTTCTATGTATCAATATCTAAATATTAATATATTGAATTATATGAAGAGTGATTAGGGGCAACTTTATCAAGAATTACATTTTGTTTTGTAATTTTCTGTCCAATTGCTAACAAGGTCTAAATTATAATTTTTCTCCGTTATCGTTTGGGTTAAAACTTCCAGTAGTTAAGTGCTCTGGCGCGCATACTTTCGTTTAAAACTGTACAACCGCACATTTGCGTTCACGGAGCAGCTGTAATTTGGCGGCATAGTTTAATTAACAGGATTCCAAGTAGTGTGTCCTGAGGAAATTGATGAGTTGTGTAGTGCGAGGCGCAGCGCGGTGTCGCGGGGGGTAGAGGGGGGAGGAAGGTTACTCGTAAATCTACGCTACGTGGGTTCCTCTACAGCTTGATTAATTTATTTCTACGGAATCCGTGTAAGTCATCTGTAAAGCGTTATTTACGTACAGTTTGGGCGTGTTACTCCGGCACACCCAAACGCCTAACGTTGTTGTTTTATGCAGAAGTCAACAGCGTATGAAGGAAGTCACAATCATTATGTATTAACGCGCAGGTGGCTCATTATGAATTTACATTTACCGCGGGGACCATTGAGGAACCGCTCTGCGGTTTCCCTTTTCAGCAGGGTTTCCCTTTCTACATTGATTTCATTTGCAGGAGTATTTGTGATTTAGTCACAGAATTTACCTTTTGCATTGTTCGATCTAGCTGCCTATAGGAGTTTTCGAAAGGCTTTATCTTCAGGGACCAAATCCGATTTAGTTAGTTGAATTTAAACAGCTTTAGAAGCGGTTTCTCAGCCTTCGATCAATAATCGAAAATCTCAGCATATCAACGGATAATTATCGTCAGAAAATTAATTAATAATTATTATTACATAATGAACATATAAATGCAGTTTATTCTATATCTACATAAAAGAAATTTCATTCGATCATAATTTTTATTTTCGGTTTATAATATTTCCCTGAAAAAATGATATGTGTTCCAGTAGGAATTATCAACAAGTAAATATTATATCGTTGTTCCTCTTATGTTTGGGCTTATATCTTACGGCCATATTCACGCCCACTTTATAAACCTATTTAAGTTTTCGAATGTTATTTCTTCTTCGCTGGTACTAAATTCAAAAGTCGTTCGAAAGGGACAAAACATTAGATAAATAAACCAACATACATGCATAAACGCACGCCTTTTCCCAGAAGGAGTAGGCAGAGGTACAATCACGACACCCACATTCTGTTATGTATATTCAATCCCACGATGGAATAGGGAACTGGCAGAATTTCCTTATTTCGGGCTGATAATTACTAGAAAAATCCCATATCACTTTTGCCCGACCCGGCATTGAAAACCGAGACCACAACGTTGCAACCATACAGTAGTACAGTCGATAAATGAAATGGGTTTAATAAACATGATATTAATAAACATGAATAAAGCCGTTAACCTTATCATGTTGGCTATGCATCACAGTGGACCTCTATGTGTCAAGTGAAAGGGTAAAGATATCACACGTGAGAAATGAGGTGACTAAGCCATACAGCATTTCATAGGATAAGTAATGCGAGATATGAATGACATAGCTAAATTAGTTTTGAATTATATAATTAATTAGAAGCACTAATGAAACAAACTGAATAATTTGTTTTGTAAACTAACGCGGTGTTTCTTCACTTTTAGCCATAAGGGACTATTTGAAAAATAAAAACTGTTTAGCATTAGGCCACACAGTCGATTAACTGGTTTTGTTATATGCAATACAATACCGAAATGCAGATTAATAAGAGTTTTTCTATCTTGTAAACTGGTTTTGAAACGAGCAAAAGAGTTTCTTGCCCCTGCTTCTCCAGTGAAAACCGCTTTCCGAACCAGGTGGTAGATAAAAAAATGACTGAATCTAAACGATGTTGAACATTTTATAAGTAAATTAAGATTCATTAAATTAAACCTATATAGAATATATTTATTTAAGTGATAATTTCTTTAAGTGTGTAATATATTTTTTAATAATATTATTTATATTCATTAACTAAGACCGCGATTTGTACTACTATTTTATGATATTTTTTATATGTCCTATATTCAGTGTCCAATAAAGAGTTAATAATTTAAAAAGAAAGCTATACCGTTGTAAAAAATCAAGAAAAATAGATATTTTTTAATGACGAAGCCTTAGCAATACTTAAAACATGATAGGTTTTGTAATGTTTGCAAAAAGAAAAATACGTATTCATTTTAATACATTTAATACATGACTGACACTGTGTCATGATTATAAATCGAACTACCGTTAAAGTACTACAGCCAGTACAAATAATTATACAACCTATACACTACAGGTTTCAATCGTAAACAACTTTTACGATACATGATCGTTCTATAATAAGAAAAACAAAACTTCCACTCATTCTCAACTTGTGAATATAACAGGTGCTCAAATTATCTCCGCAAATCCCATTTCTTTTTCGATGGTATTGTCTGCTAGACAAATAAAGCCAGTGATATGACATATTTGAAATCAAACATCGCTCCCTGCCTAAGGGTAAGCAAACAGAGCAAAATTTGACTTGTTCGGTCGTAAATCATCAAATTTATCTTGGGTAAATGATCGGGCACGTCAAGCGGCTTGTTGCCGGCTCCAATTCAGCAAATCCACTCGTATTATGTTCGACATGGAAAATAGGCTTGGCTGTTTAAATATTACAGGTAATTTTTCTGAATTCTTAAAATATGTTTGTCGATAAATATAATACAGTTACTTGTAAAATTGAGTATTGGCTTTTTGAAATCTTGAAGAATCATTGTAGTTTATCATATTTCGTAAAGTGACGTAGACTGTTTAGTATTGGCGGAATAGTGTATACCGATTTCGGCTACTTCACTTAACTCAGCTGTAGTAAATGATTTAACCAATATTACTCGTATTAATACTTATACAACACTACAAATGATGATAAGTTTAGCTTACTTGGTACAATATTATATGAATACGGACTAGTCTTTAAGGTAAGATATACCTTGTTGTACAAATGGAAGTTGTAAACTACGTAGTAACAGTTTTAAAAGAAAAAAAATGACTTAAAATCACATTCTAAAAAATATTACTTCGATGTTACTCAAAGTAATATTTTAGCAATAGAAAATAGAAAATAATAATAATAGCAATAGAAAGCTAACTAAATAGACCCAATCATTTTCAAAAGCAACGGCTTCATAGATTCGAAATTTACAACAAAAATAAAACGGAACAACAAATTCCAATGCAAACATCATTTCGCGCAGATTTATCGTAGACGTGCTTCGGAGGACAGAAATAGAGACACAAACTTGTTTAGAATTATTCCGGGCAGAACGGCAGGTAAGGGGCATTACATTAGTAATTTCCTGTGCACACAAGTTGACATGTTAATGCGGGTTCGATTGATTTATTTGCATATATGGTGGTTATTTTGCGTTCAGCGCGTCCCGGCCGTAGCCACAAGCGCTCGGCCCGATAATGACATGTTGGAACTTATCATTAACGTGATAGTTGCGCTCAATAATCCGATAATTGCAGTTTGTTTACGACGTGAAAACGACAGTATATGCTTGCATGTGCTTGTTGGAATTCCAGATAATGTAGCCACTGCACACCACACAGGTACACCGGCACATGATTACACATTCTCTCGAATGGTTGTCGTGTAATATTGGATGCGTTTAAGTGTATGAACGAGGGCGTCCAATTTGTACGCTGTTTTACACATGTTTGCGTTGGATGTTTATTTCTTTATTCGCGTTTATTGAAGCGCTCTGGCGGTTGTGGCCGTTTATCGTCCAGTTTAACCTCTGTCGAAATGTTGATACTTTCAATATCGATTTTAGTGGATATTCATTATGTTTCTGATATGTTTGTTTCAATAAAGCTTTCATTAACTATTAAGGCTAGTGATGTTCGCTTAAGAAATTCGACTTTGTAGAACAGTAATGGAATCCTACGAATTGTCGCAACTGTAATTTTACACCACTATTCCTTGTTTAATATCTTAGAAGTCTATGTAGTCCGAAATACATTTACCAACTTATTTAGTATCTAACTTTGTTCTACAATAGTCTTAAAACAACGTACCAATTGTTAAAATCAATGACATCAATACAAACGGTACCAATGCACAATGCAATGCACATTTATACAAAAAAGGTTCAGAATCAGCTAAACCAGCTGTGTTAGACGAAGCTACCGCGTCAGTCGACAGGCACGTATTTCAGTTCGCATCACCGTGTTTATCGCGTTATCAGCATAATAGTTGGTCCCAACACTCTCGTTGTGCTCTGTTCCGATCGGTACACCGTACATCCATCGAAATATTTATCTCTCTCTATGATGTTTTGGTTATTGTTGTACTTTATTGTTAGTTTTTACTGATTTTGGTGGATACGAATGTAGTTTATTTGGACTAATATTTTATTTCCTTGTTTATGCGCTATTAGATTATCCGATGCTATTGTGTTCTTAGAGTTATGCTCATCTACAGAGATCATTTCACTTCTCAATTTAATAAAACCCAATAAATAACACACAACAGTCACATACATAGTTCTGACATTTCCTTACGAATGAAACGAAAGATTTTTAGGTTTCACAAACACCCAGGTTCAAAAGAAATATTTGTTGGCTGCACAAACATATCTCTCGGTGCGGGGATCGAACCCGCGGCCTTTCGTTTCACAGTCAGCGTCTAATCGATTGCGCCACGGATGTTGTTAATATACAGATAATATTTCTTTTCCCAATGTTTTTTCAATTTTAAATATTGTTAATGTACGTAAAATGTTGGTTGAAAGTACACTATTTGTATCAAACCTCTTTAAACTATCAATTGAACTACGACATCAATAAATCTAAAATTCCATTCACATTAACGCACTTACCACATATATTAATTACATACAACAATTAAACAGCGGTACAAACTAAATGGACCTATAGCAAGCCCAATGTGTCTTCAATGATTGATTCGAGGACGTATACCCACAACCGCTTGTCACCGAATGTCAGCCAGCGACACAGACCTCCGTGGACCTACAATGCCGGTCAAAAAACATCGATCCTAATACGATACATCAATGGAGGAAGTTATCCGATAGCTCTAGCTTTAATTGACGAGGGCCAACCGGACCGCGATGATTTTAATAATATTGGACGAAAAGAGGTTATAACAAAGGTCGTTATTCACATGTCAGTGAAGGTCGGTGCGGTGTAATCAATCTTTTATTTGGTTCGTTTGTGTATTTTCTTTGTTTCCTTTGTATCAGTATTGTATGGGATTGTTTTATTTCTTTTGTTGGGTGTTCATTACGTTAATTAGATTACCTTTATTTGACCACGTTTGAATTTGAAAAACTCGAAGCTTTTGAAGAGTTTTTTTTTGCCTGTGGCAGTGTATAGACCATTGAGTTCAATGCCTTTTGATTGGGGAGTACTTTTCTTAAAAAATGTCGCACGTTTCTCATTTTTATTCTGATTTGAAAGACGTTGAAGCCATTGAAGATAAAGAACATAGTGACTTATCACTATGCATTAGGTTACACTGCTTACAGTGCTTGGTAAATATTAGGTTTAAGTATTGCTGTTGTATGGTCTAGCGAAACGCTTGCCATCACATGAGCAGACTCTACTAACCTTATAAATGAAAACTATACAAAATTAATTGTCTCGTATAGACTCCAAATATATTTATTAAATTGCTGAGTTCTTAAAATGAGTAGATATACGCGATCAGTTCGACTCAAGTAATTTACGACGTGATGGAAATGTCCGTTTGGATTTAATAAAAACGGGCCAGCTGTCCACGAGGTATTCCGTGAAATATGACGCTCGTATAATAGGTGTACGGATAAGGGACGTAAAAGTTTCACGACGCCCGCGTATCCTCAATATCCGGGATGTGTCTTCGCCTGACGGGCCTGCCACGCCTATCGGCCCTGTCGCGCGTGTCAGTTTGACCATTCCCTGTCAACATAAACATGTCATGCTATTGAGTGTTTTGGTACTGGGAGATAGGGTAAACGTCGTAATGTTAGTCGTTGAATTATAAATACAGTGGATATTTTGTTCGAAATGTTTGCTATTTATCAGGTACCTTTAACAACTAAATACTAGTTCGCTATTTATTACCTTTATTTGATATTTTTAACAAATATCTACTATCCTATGTACCCGTCACATACATAATCCTGACACCACACTAAGATCGAGTCTTGTGTCGTGGGTATCAGAAACTACAAGAGACTTGTCGGTCTCACAAACACTCAGACCTGAAGCAAATACCTGTGAATCCTATGATCGAACCCGTCGCCTCACTTTCCATAGGCGGCGTCCAACCAACTGCACCACGGAGGCTGTCCATTTTGTATTAGTGATATAAAGTGCGTGGTGGCCTGTTGTTAAACGGACTAGACGCGGCTGCCAATATGTTCACGGTGGTCGCGGGTACGAATCCCAGGGCACACCTCTGACTTTTCGGAGTCATGTGTGTATTGATAGTCAATCACCACGCATTAAAACGGTGAAGGAAAACATCGTGAGGAAACCTGCATACCATAACGATTTATAAGAATTTCTATGGTATGTAAGTCCGCCAACCCGCACTAGGCCAGCGTGGTGGACTATATGGCCTAATCACTCTCAATCGTACTCTCGATTGTAGAGTAGGCCTGTGCCCTGCAGTGGGACGTATATGGGCTGATACAGATACAGATATAAATGCCAATAAAAGTTTGTTCCCCGTTCACTCTCAGGGGAAGGGGGGTAGGGGTATACAAAAAGGCTGAGGGTACATTGAATCCGGAAAAAACCACTGTTCCTGAGGGTAGAAAAATAACTTATCATTTTTCATAAATGTTTAATCAACCGTCAAACTGAATTTCTCTAAAATTATATAATCACAAGCGAAGTCGCGTGCAAAAGCTAGTTTAATATAAAGCAATTTCATGTGGAGTGCTGAATATCGAGCCTCGAGGCTGAGTAGAATCTGTTTGAATAACAGGTGAGTACTCGTCGAGAACAAACAATATTAGTTTTGCAGATCAACTCAGAGCTAGTTTCATCGGGATCAAAGCATAAATTATGTAAAGACAATATTAAACTCTAATATTTATTTATACAGGAAGGTGATTTATTATGCTTGAATATGTATAATTTTCCACTAAAGAGCAAAAGCCAAATATATTTCGAAAATATACATATTACAGGCATTAAAATTGGCTTAGAAATGTCAAACATATTTCGTATTCTAATTGTATATTAAAGCCACCATCAACAATATTGTAGAGTTTCCAGTGACAATCTGTGCAACAGTAGATGCATTATTTGCAAAGCAATTACAAAATCTTATCTAAATAGTGTCAGCACCCGCTTTACAATTAAGCGTCGGTGGTGCAATTTAATTAGATCTTAACGGGGGCTTAAGAGCTGTGGTAATCTAACTTTAGGTGGCTGTGGTGGCGCACAACCTATTATTGCTTCACGAAGCGAAGGCTTCGCTCAAATACTTGTGTAACTTGCTCGCGATATTCTGCTGGGATTGCCACCACCTACACATGTGTGGTTACCAATAAGTGGAATAAACAATTTGATAAAAACATATTGTCAATTGCAGAGACATAACTATGATTTGAACCTATGATTCACCTGAGGTAAAATGCTTATTCAATTGACACCCGTAATTATGTTGCATTTCGATTTCCGCGGTACGAATACAGTAGACTCTTGATAATTCAAACCTGTCTATAAGCTTTGAGCTCTCTAATAAAACACGTGATGAATCAAATAAACGCAATTGTTTTTGCACTCGGCAATTTGAAGACAAAAAAAAACAATCCAAAACTATCAAAAACACGCTTTAATTATAAATCTTTTTTTTTCGAAATGTTAGTAATTTACAGTATTAGAGAGGTCTCCTTAAATTCAAATTGTCGACTGAATTTCGATTTATATCCATTTTTTAACCAGGCCGCCAACCTTAGATTATATAATATAATCTAAGCCGCCAACAGTTACTAGATTTGGATTGCACTGAAACATTCCTATCCATCTAGCTGCATTGCAGCCACTTCGTCATAGCAGAATAAAAATATCAAAATGTACAGTTTAACGGTAATGACGTCAGACAACAAAATGGAACAGCAATACGACGATCCTAATCCTTTATCATATAACAGCGACTGAACATCACTAACGAGTGCATAGCTGTAGCCGTACCATTGTTTCATAACTAAAAATGTTTCATCGTGTGGAATGGAATTGGGAAGAAAGTGAAAAAAAATTCACGGGTCGTTCACACAGCAGCCGACGCGCACCGAGTCAAATATGTTATAGAACAGGTGTAACTTTTACACACATAATAGTTTCATTTTTACACTTTAACACGTTTTTATTACTGATTGGATCCCTGAGAGGTTTCCACCCTAAGCCCTCTGATTAGATTATAGGTTTTCTTACTAAATTATTATAGTAGTAGGTATTTTTTCCAAGTTCTTTCTCATCACTAATTTGGGTAAACTTCGACAACAAATATTGAGGTCAGGATTATAGTTCTGAAAAACAAATAAATGATTTCAATGTAAATATATTTTAAACAGATAGTAAGTAAAGTTATTGGTCTATGTTCGTTATATATATCTGTCCTTCAGGGCTATCGATTTGTTCTGTATAATACAGTGAAAGAGCCTAGTGGCCTGTTGGTAATGGACCAGGCGTGGCTGCTAACATGGCACACCTCTGACTAGGCTATGTGTTTTTCGATAATCAATCATATAATGGAAAAGGAAAACATCGTGAAGAAACCTGCACACTATATCGAAATATTAAAAAATCCATGGGGTGCAAAAGTTCGCCAAACTAAGCCATCGTGGTGGACAAATTGCTCTCAATTGCAGAAGAGGCCCATACCCTGCAGCGGGACGTGTATGGGCTTATACAATATAATGCCAAGAAATAATACAGCTAGGTAGATATTTATAAACTTATATTAATATTCCAACATCGTATCATGCATAATTAAATGGATAATAACAACATTTTTGTTATGCAAGACCTATTTATTAACTCAAATCAACAATAATTAAATCCAACACTACCATTAATTGTCCTCATAAATCCCTCCACTCCAAAACCGATTGCCACGCCAAGATCACAGCACGTGTTTAATTGCCGCAATGCATCGTCTTTGTGCGCGTAATAAAATTAATTATTGTTCGAGATTACGTATTGTAACCGGAGCGTGGATATCTGTCTCTTAATAGAGCTGCAGGCAATATAGTTTAGTTCATTAGCTAATGTCGGCCTGGCAATTATTCTGGCCCAGTAGTCACAGTTGGAACGCCGCGTGCATAATTTGTGTGCGTCGATTCTACCCATTGGCCGTTTTGTCCCCGTCTGTTTTATAATTACTGTCACCTTGAAGGGTTGGGTCGTGTTTGAACAATTCGGAACAAGAGAATTCACAGTATAAGTATTGAAAGTGTTGGAAGAAAGTTTAATAAATTGTAATATAAAAAAGAAAAGAAAAAATATTTATACATTCACTATTTAAAAGGATCAACGTAAAAATATCTTGATCTCTTTTCACGTTTCTATACAAATTGTATAATTTAAGTGCATGTAATCATTCGTAAAAGTTTTAATATTTTTAAATAGTTTTCAATACCAATGCTTTTATCGAACGCAGTTGGGACATAATTTTTGAGAAGGGGATGTCAGGGGGGTGTCAGATCTTCAGTCAATTAACCCTTAACTTGGCATCGTACATCACACTGTACATACACTTTACAAAAATGTTTCTCGATAATTATAATAAAATATAAAGTTCCGTTTTTTGAATAAATATTGTCAAATGTAGTAGAATTAGTAGAAAAATATTTTGGTCTGGTAACACTACAAAATATTCGTCAAAACCAAAATGGCCGAAAAGCAACAAGCTGCGCGTGCGACTCGCGTAAGTTTTTTTAGATTTATTTCATTTTTTTTTATTGAAATAGGGCATTGTTTTATGTGGGTTTTAATTAACAAAGTATGTTTTATAAGATGAATGCATTTTGATGTAGCTAGCATAATACTAACTCCCGCAATTGATTGAAATCAACGAATGTACACTCCGCTGTACGTTGCCAATATCGCAGTAAAGTAGCAATTGTTTACTATGGTAACCACGGTGTACATTGCCAGGTTTACGGTAGATTAGGTTTTGGTTTTTTTTTACTAATATTTGCTTGTTTTTTCTTATGTTATGTTTTGGTGTTGTGTTTGTTTGAGTTTTTTTTTCTATTTTGCCTGCAGAACTTAAAACTAACACGCGCTGGCAAGATTCTGGCTTTGGTTCCTGTAATAAATGCATGCTCTGAGGATAGCTGTACGTCTGACGACGAAAATAATATTTATATACCGCCTTCATCCGAGTCCTCCGATCCACCTTCACTAGCATCTTCCTTTGAAGCTCTTAATTTATTGGATAGTTCGACAGATTCTAATAAGGAACAGAACAATGTCTCTATCATCTTACCACTCACGCCAACATTCAATGAAGTTTTTCCATCACCGAACACAAGCAACTATAATCTTATACCCACATTGAACTCTATACAGTCTTTGCCAACTCCAACAGTTGAACAACCGTCTCCTCAGCCCAGTACCTCCAATCAAGAACAGCAGCCACTAACTAGATCTAAGCGTATAAAGAAAACAAAGAATATTGTATCTAAAAAAATTAAGACTAAGAAATTTGTTTTAAATTATCGTTGGTCCAGAGCAGCATTTCGTCATAAAGTTTATGTAGAAGAAAACCTATACGAATTCCATCAAACAAACCTAGAAACAGAACTGGACTATTTCTATTACTTTTTTTCACCTGACATCATCAAAGATATTGTCCATAACACTAACTTATACGCAGTACAAAATCTAGGGCGATCTATACAACTGACAGAAGAAGAATTAAAAAACTTTTTAGCAATTCATATTATGATGGGCATAGTAAAAATGCCAGCCTATATCGATTATTTGGCAAACAATTCACGTTACCCCCTCATTGCTAACCTTATGCCTCTTAAAAGGTATCAACAAATACGCCGAAACATACATTTTGTAGATAACGCTTTAGAAAACTCAGACTGCTACATCAAGATTCGTCCCGTAATGGAGAAAATACGTCAGAACTTTTTGAAAGTTGAAGAAGAAGGAAAATACTCAATTGACGAAATGATGATACCCTATAAAGGTCGTAAGGCGGGTAAAAGGAAACAATATATAAAACCTAAACCTAAAAAATGGGGTTTTAAGTATTTTGTTCGTGCCGGAGTATCGGGATATATATATGATTTTCTCCCTTACGGTGGTAGTGATACATTTCGTGGATTGACATTTACAGACAAAGAAACATCAATTGGTTTAGGAGGCATGGTTATGATTGCATTGTGCCGAACTATAATGCAAAAGCCAGCGACTGTATATGCCGATAATTTTTTTATGTCCCTAGAACTAACGCACATACTTCGGGAGGATTATGGAATCTTAAGTCTCGGTACTATACGATCTAATCGTCTTAGGGGATGCCAAGAATATTTACCGACAGATCTAGAAATGAGAAAGAAGACACGCGGTTCTAGTGCCCAAGTTGTATGTAATAAAAATAAGTTGGCAGTGGTGAAGTGGTATGACAACAAAGTTGTCACACTTGTAAGTTCTTATATGGATTCACACCCTGTTGTAACTATCAAACGTTATGATAAAGAGGAAAAGAAGAAGATTGGCGTAGAGTGTCCTCAAATTGTCAAACACTATAACAAACATATGGGAGGAGTTGATCTAGCTGACATGTTAATTTCTTTATATAGAACTCCCTTCAAAAGCCATCGCTGGTACTTAGGAATATTTTCTCAACTTATTGACATGTGTATTAATAATGCTTGGATTTTACATAGACGAGATGGAAAACAAATATCGTTGAAAGATTTCCGATATCAAGTGTTTGAAGGACTTTCTAAGAGTAATAAAGTAGTATTTAATTATATAAACATTACAAACGATATAACTGAGACTGAAAAAATCTATAAACCAGTTTCTGTTCGTCCAATAAAAAGTGTCCGATTTGATAATATAGGGCATTTTCCGGAAATAGGAAATGAAACTATGCGCTGCAAGTACTGTAAGAGTGGCAGGACAACTGTTTTTTGCATAAAATGTAACATACATTTATGTTTTGTTGTAGGAAAACAAAAGCGTAATTGTTTTCGTAATTTTCATTCACAATAAATGAGTAATTTTTTGTATGTCCTACTTTTTCTTCAAATATATTCCTAATAAAAATTATAAATGTGTTTTATTACCAAGCTGGCAATGTACATCACAATGTACAAATAAAACGAAGTTAGTTTCTCGGCGTACTTGGCATTGTACATTGTGGTGTACATAGGTTTTCTCGAAACCTAGGATTCCTAGAATTTTTTTTTTATTTTTTTCTTACTCTCTATGCATAAAGGATACCAAATATATCAATTTATTTATATTTTTTGATTTTTTCCTTCTTGCCAAGTTAAGGGTTAAAGGGTCTTAAAATATGAGTAATAATTCGTGTATCTGTAATTTAAAATACTTGTTAATATTCTAACTAGGTGCAAAAAGTACATCCGCACTGTCTTAATGATTGTCCCCCCACGTCTTATCCGAGGCTAATTTTATTAGACTCAATTCGTCATTTCGAATAACCTGTAATATTTACTTGAGTAAACCCTTTTTTATATATACTTTTTTACCTCTACAGTAAATAAAAAAAAGAAAATCTAAGTAGTATGCATCTTCAGCGGTAAGAAAATTGGTGTGAATATATTTATGGCTGAAGTCAGGAGTGGTGTTACGACCTTGAGTGCTTGTAAATAGTTAATGGCAGCGGCACGGCTACCTGCCCGAGATTCCTTATTGTTGGCTAAGCGAGATTACTTTTCTTGTTATTTTTATTGCTAAAGTTTCGGGAGCCACTAGTAATAATAGCTTAGCCGAGCGCCCATCTTATCAAAAATACAAACTGTAAAAAGGCAAAAGTAGGCGTGCTTATAAATTTTCATTAAAAGAAGAATGTATCTCCACCGAGCAGAACTTCTTACAAAGGACACTGTTATTGTCTAAAAGACGGTGGAACAATTGTTAAACCGCTTCTACATTAACTCCCTCGCGATACAGTCGGGAGGCTTGCTTATTTTACCAGTCTATATTTTCAGGAAATTATATTTTAATAAATTATATTTTACTGGTGGTAGGTCTCTCATATGTGAGAGGCCATCTGGGTAGGTACCACCGCAATGTCTATTTCTCCCGTCAAACAACACTGCTTAAATGCACTGTTGTGTTTCGGATTGAAGGACATTGTAGCCAGAGTAACTACTGGACATATTGAGACTTAACATCTTATGTCTCAGGATGGCGAGCGCAGTGGAATGTTGCTACTGTTTATGAGCGGTCGTATCGCTTACCATCAGGCGAACGGCTTGCTCGTCTCGCCATTCACTGCAATAAAAAAAAAAAAATAATAAGCCATTTTATTATAGGGAAGCCGCAAACAAAGAATATGCGCGATATCGCAAAAAAAATCGAGTATCACCTCCATAATTGCATTTGTGAGGTTATCCAATTAATATGGAGCACATCAAACGGTTTTCCTGGCTTCAGACGGTGCTCGTTTTATTTGAAGTCACGAGTGGGTCAACATTGCTTTTAATATTTGTGAAATTGCTTTTTTCGGTAAAAGACGATTACGTGCACGTGGAGGGAGCGATGAGGATTATTGAATGAGAAAAGGCGTATAATTTGAGGGGCGGTTAATTATGAGCGCGTGTGTTTGGGTATAATGTGCCGCGCGACGCACTTTTCCCTTCAAGATAACTCTCAGAGGTGTTAACCTTTCAGAACTGACATTCGGTATGATTACAATCGCTTCTCGCGGCTAACACGACCTCTTGTTGGAATATATTACTTGTTATATGTCGAGCGTTAAATGTATTCAAGAGGGAACCATGGCTCAATTATTGCCATGTATTTTCCTGATGCTATTACGTCAGTGGGTAATATAGGGTTTTCATAGAAAATGTTCTGAAATTCTTCATGACACCAAAAGATGAGCACGTAAAACCTATTAATGCCATCTGTTATACTAAAATATTATTTTAAGCTCAAAGAAGGATTCGTGTCGTATAAGATTTTATCATAAAAATTTCATTAAAATTTCCCCAGTTTCCGATCTGTGATACCGGTTGCAATTTCTCTTAGCGACAATAAATAATATGAAAATTGAGCGTTAAGCAGGATACTGGGAACGGGGGAAAAGAAAGGGAACCATTAGTTATTATTATAACTAATGGTTCCCTTTCTTTTCCCACACGGCCGATTTTCATTATTATGCCTATTGGCATAATAATGAAAATCGGCCGTGTAGGAGCTGGGCGGGCGGCCCGGGCAGCGACACAGCGCCGCGTATCTACTAATTGAATCTGGGAACTTGCCGGGAACTTTCCGAACTTGTGAGAAATTTGATTAGCTCGTCATCTTTCTTTGAACATCGAGTTTTAATTTTTTAACTTAGGATCTAGCTATCTCGAGATTAATAACGACGTCGCCGGTAATCGTGAAAATAACCGACACTATAGTCAGCAGTTTCTCAAAACTTTAATGCTTAAATAAAATAATATGAGACCAAATTAGTTCACTGTATGGCCAGAGCCTTCATCATGATTACGAGGGTGTTTTCTTTAACCCCGCGACGCTAGTTTCATCTATTTTGGACCTTTGAAATTTTGAAATGAAATATTCAGGTATACAAACTTTTCACGATGCTTTTCTTCACCGCTAAATGATTTTATATTTTTGTTGTATCTAATCTGTGATGGAAGAAAATAGTCCAAAGCCAACGAACTGTGTGTAACAGTGGTAGCAAATATCTGGGACAGACTGTATTGAATTCTGTGCGACGGGACGCGACGGACTCAAGTTATTTTCTGCATTTCATTCTAAATCAACGACATTACAAGTATGTTATCCGTTTAATGAAAATACAAAATTGTATTTATCTATTCGTATTTATGAACAGATTAATTATTAATATGACTGCCTCGGTGGCGCAGTTGTACTATAATATGATTGCAAAGTTGTGGTCTCGGGTTCGAATCCTGGGCTGAGCAAAGTGATATTGGATTTGTCCATTCATTATTAGCCAAGACTCAGGGATCTATTCCCGATATGGCGATAGGCTCGCCCATGACCCCTATCACGGGCGAGCCTATCGCCATATCGGACGTGAAACGGACAATACCTACAAGGCAAAATGTGGGTGACCTGGTTGCACCTCTGCCCACCCCTTCTGGAAAAAAGATGTGAGTTTATGAATGTATGTATTAGTTAATAATAACTTTATTGATTTTTCATCTTTATCTTCACATCAACATAGCTGTATGGTTCTATATCGCACTCATGAATAAATTCCGCCGATATTTCATGCAGATCACTTCTTTATACAGATATATTATTATTTGCAAATAATTTGAATAAATTCCGTTCACACAATATTTAATATTTTAACGTCAATTTCATATTGTTTCCTCGATGGAATAAAATTATATTCTCAATAACTTTATTTTTCGGTCGCTAACGTGTATTTACGGACAGAATTCAGTTATAAAAACAAGGATTTACTGTCAAGCGGTCAAGTGGCGTAAAGATTGAAAAACCTTAATGGAATATATCCGAAAGTTTGAGCGGCTGTTATCGTGGTATTTGAGAGCCTATCAATCACGCAGTATTTGATCGTAACTAATCTTTGTTGCAGGTTTCTAGTCCTTTAACCTAATTACAAGTAATTTAGGTTACAAATTCTACCGCCATCTATTTACTAGATTCTCTTTAGAAAACACGTATAAAATATTTCAGCGCATAACGAGCGGATTATTGTCTCGTTACAGTGTGACAGAAAAGAGATAAGAGTAACAGGTTCAATTTACAATGCGGACTGCGGACGGAGTCTAGCTATTGTTTTATTTATCATTTCTCTTTCAGCGACATCCGAGCTTTGTACTGAATAAAAACGCTAAACCGCACAGCCGCTGCAGGATTCATCGCCTCGTTGTGTGAAGATGCATTCGATTAACACTTTACGATCATTGGGAAACACGCCAACTTACCACTGGTCTCTTTCCACGGCACTCTTTAAATAATTACGGTCATGATTTCCCTTCTTTGTTTCATAATTTATTAAAGACTACGTCTTAAATTAAGGTATTATATGGAGCATCACCCTGCAGAGGGTATTCAAAATATAATCCTGTTTAATTAATTACTGCGGGTTAGACGAGCGCCTTTCCGCCATTGTTAATGTTGAGAAACCCTCACTGAGAAATAAGGATTATTTTTAAAATGCAATCTTATAGAAGGATTTACGAGCACTGAGCGCAAATTACACTCAAGAAATTGAATTTTGATTGGTGCGGACAACGATTTAAGTAGTCAATAACACAAAACTCTTCTTATCTTATATATATACACGACAATGGAAAGTCGCGACAATTGAATCTTTCATTGTGATATGGTTTAATTACTTTTGTGAAATCTCTTTCTTGGTATCAATTGTGACGTCCGCTTTAGCCGCCGGACCGTTCATAAATGGGGTAAAATGCATTTTCTTTTGAGTGAGTTTTTTATAAAGCCTGTTCGGCTTTCATATTTTATTCAAATAGACTTGCGGACTGGGAAATGTGGGGAGACGAAAGTTTCGACGTGAGTAATCGCATAAAAACTTTGCTGGAACAACAATCAATTGGAGACTTTCGTAAACTTGTCCAACAGTTGTATAGTTTGAATTTATATGAGTGTCGATGTACCAATATTATCTATTGAACTTTTGTTTAAATGGACAAGTTTTGTGTCTCGAATGTTTTTGCATTTATGATTAAGTGAAATATTCATTCGCATGTACTGAAGTCATACAAAACTTTTCGAACAAAAATATTTGTTTATTTCCGAATTTTTGTTTGGTTTGAGCTTTAGTTGACTTCCCTGGCCTATTATGGTATAATATTGTGTGTTGTAATATTATTTTACTACGCTTCCTATATGGGACTAATGGCATTGATGGGTCACGTAGGTATTAAAGTGACTTGTGAATGATCCAGATATTTTTTGCCTTTAATGTGATCTCTCCTCGCCCTGAATACCACCTCACGTCATTCCGACATAGTAGAGTCCCGATTTTGTTTTTCAATAAGCTTCTTCCTTTCCTTAAGTAATTTTAATTAATTAATGATAATGAGTCTTTGTAATAAGGTTGCGTGTCGGCTGAATGGCGGAATTAATTCATGGTTTTATCCCTATAGTAACAATACTTTTTCCTATCCTTATGGATAAAAAAATAACGAGACTCACTCATTATAATACGGTTAACCACACACATAAAGTGGATATTATAAACAGTAATTGCGTTTGATCATTCATCCAGCTTTATAGAAAAAAGTGTTGCGCTGCGTCGCTGAGCTTAGCGCGGAGAGGCGCGGCGTGTGAGATTCGGGGTGCGGGGTGCGGACTGAGGGAGGGGGGTTTAGCATCGACGTCATCGTTTATTCTAAAGTGGAAAAGTGCGATAGACTAGACCGAAAAGTTATATCTGCAGTTTCCGCACACCCGGCCTGGACTGGTTTTAGTGGCAACAAGTTGTTAGTATAACAGCCGCTTTGAAAATTGCACTCTTTTGTCGCTGAATACGCACTGGAAGTTTGGGAAGTTAATTTTTGTATCAACGCTGTAGGCGATACGAGTAGAGGAATAGTGTTGAATAGTGATGACTTTTGTAACATCAAAGTCATCTTTAGCTATAGCGGATAGGCAATCGTTGGAAACAGGTTGTACGGAGTTCCTGTGGCTAACGAAAAACAGCGAAAATATTTTTCTTTTCCAATTAACACCCTATTGCATAATAAAATTTTATGAGAACAGAGGACTTAGTGTAAGTTACGCAAAAAGTAATAAATAAATTTGAATTAAACTTAATAATATTACAGTTTATGCAGGGTATATCAAGACTGCTACCGAAAACGAAGCCGGGTGGTAGTTTAAGCGACTTCAGACACAATGCAACGGAAAAAGTTGCAGAAAAAAGCGACAATTTTTTTTTGTTATTATTTTCCAATAGCCCTATTTGGGTGGTAAATACATTTTTTCCTAAAATAATAGTGTATACCCTTTTATTTATAAATACTCTAAGGTATAAAAGAGTTTAAATTATTATTTTAGCATAAACTATGGTTTTACCAGCCAAAAATGACGATATTTAAAAAAACATAAAAAATAATTGTCGCGTTTCTATGCGAAATTTTTAATTGCATTGTGTTTGTAGTCACTAAAACTACCACCCGGCTTCGTTTTCGGTAGCAGTCTTGAGATACCCGGTATACCTATTAGAGTAAAATGTTGACTATTATTCACCGGGGCATCACTTGTACAAAGATCAGGCTCAGTTCAGATCTCTAGTAATGACATATATAATTGGATGAAATCTGATCGAATCCGAGTACTTTTAGATCTAAATTTAGCGTCATATTGCGCGGAGGTCGGAGCGTCGACAAAGGGCCGGTTCAAGTTACGCGTACCTGTATCGTCTTTAGCTCTCCATTCCTTGATTTTTCACGGACATTTTATTTTGTCTGCGAAACAAAGCGTGTAACTCTTTTGTAAGCGAAAATCTTTTTATCTGAGTCGCTGGAGGAAGATAACGAAGGAAGCCGATGCTGATTTGTTGGAAGATCTCTTGGCACTATGATGTCGGACTCTCTAAAGTTAATGTGATTCCACAATTATTTTTGTAGGAAAGTCGTAATCGGTTGAGGTACGAATGATAGTACCAGTTATAAAACTCAATAAGGATTTGATTGAATTAGATTGTCACGGCAGTAATTAATGTCAGATTCATGAAATGTTAATCTGAACCTGTATTTAGGGGGTTCAAGTCGTATGCCTTGAGAGACCGTGGCCGCTAGGCTGTCTTCATTTTATAAATTCTTAATGTTTGTCAGCGCATGCTTCTAACATAGGCATTACACAATCAGTAATTTTGAAGTTTGGATTATTGTGGCTTTAGAAGTTATCAGCTTCAATATGTCTGGAATGTTGAAAGAACTATCAAAAGGAAATATTTTTTAGAGACTAACTTTGGCTACAGAATACACCAAGAGCCCATGCTCATGGTCATCCTGTACTTCTTGAAATTTATTAGGTCTTATAAATTCCATAATATCTTACTAAAAATGTGATGAAATTGATGATTTTGCAACTAAGGAGAAGAATTTAGACATTAACTTCCAACGAATTTGCAAATAATTCCCTATAAGTTCATATTTTCGGTATATATTATACGATATTTTTGGTAGGTCTCTCATATGTGAGAGGCTGCCTGGGTGGGTACCACCGCAATGTCTATTTCTCCCGTCAAACAGCAGTTTAAATGCACTGTTGTGTTTCGGATTGAAGGACATTGCAGCCAGCGTAACTACTGGACATATTGAGACTTAACATCTTATGTCTCAGGATGGCGAGCGCAGTGGAATGCCAAGCATTGCTTTGTAATTCAAGGTGTTGTTTGGTTTTGCTACTGTTCATGAGCGGTCGCATCGCTTACCATCAGGTGAACGGCATGCTCGTCTCGCCATTCATTGCAATAAAAAAAAAATATATACGATTCACCACATTGCATAAAATTATAAATATTTTTACGATTACACTTCACTTTAATTTCAGTTTAATTTAATCACTTCTATTATTCAAACAACAAACGCCACCTGTTTATGATCCTTATGACTAGCTTTCTGAGTAATATGGCAATACATAATTGATTGTGGTGGCATTAAGTGCCTTCCCTGTGTATTGGTCGGGCAAGCGTCATTGATGCGCTTCAATGGCGACTACATCGGTTGTAATCGGAAATGCAGGGACTACGCGGTGACAGCCGACAAACGCGTGTCAAGCGCCCGTCGAGACATCATTAAATATGGAATTAACATGTGCTTAAGAGCGTATACACCTTGCGCGCAAAGTCAACTATAGGTATTTCTTCGTTAATTTCACGCACACATAAGCGACCAAAGCTGTGTGCGTAGAGCTGCCGCGTCGGCTCGCTATACAATCGGCTCAAACAACTTTGATCCGTGCGCTTCAAATATTCAATTGAAATGTAACTGTAATATAATATCATAAAATATTTTATTTGCATTATAAGTAGACAAATATTACTGTGCAAGCAAAGAATAATACAAATTTTGGATACTAATCATATTTTCGTTATCCTGTATCAGCCCATATACGTCCCACTGCAGGGCACGGGCCTACTCTACAATCGTAATCGATTGAGAGTGGTTAGGCCATATAGTCCACCACGCTGGCCTAGTGCGGGTTGGCGGACTTACATACCATAGAATTTTTTTTATAAATCGCTATGGTATGCAGGTTTCCTCACGATGTTTTCCTTCACCGTTATAGTGCGTGGTGATTGACTGTCAATACACACATGGCTTCGAAAAGTCAGAGGTGTGCCCCGGGATTCGAACCCGCGACCACCGTGAACATGTTGGCAGTCGCGTCTAGTCCGTTTACCAACAGGCCACCACGCACTTGCACGCATTTTCGTTATTATTACATTGTTAAGTTGCATTCAAATCAGTGTTCAATCAGTATACACTACGGACGTTTTATTAATCATTTCGTGTTCGAACACATAAATAGTGTTAGGGGCCTTACAACCCCTTACAATTACAAAATATATTTAATTTTATATTACAATACATAACATAATTTAGCCTCGGAATCACGTCCCATTATATTACCTGAAACATAATTTATACTCACTACAAAATCATTGTAGGTAATAAAAATAATTAAATATTTTACTACCAAAGTACTAAGATGTGGTAATCGCATTCCGCGCGTGGCTATTTTTACTACGCGCGGCATAATCGACTGCAGCCAGGCCGAAGCGACGAGCGATACGTCCTCCCTCTAGAAGGCCTTGCGGCGGTCTGATTTGATCCACGTCGGACAGCGTGTTTTATAGTGGTTTTTAAAATATTTGTAGAAAACATGAAAACTAATTTTGTTGAAATATAAAAATGGTAATTTATTGATAAGATGTTCTTCTATTGTAATATGCAATTGCTATAAAAAATTATGTACGATAAGTTGGTGAAAAAAAATATGTTCTTGACGAGAGTTTCTGAATAATTTCGCATTGTTTAAATTTTTATTTTTCAGGAACTAAACACAAAAACATTATTTTTCTCAGCAAAATCCCTCCATAAGGGTCTTATTAGTCTGATGATATTTTTATTTTCATCTTATATTTAGTGGTTTCGGATATCTTAAGCTTCTAAATTGCCATTTAAAGCCTAAATAACGAAACTTGTGTTCAGTAATCCGTATAGTACTCACAAATTATCCATCAATCTATAATGTTTTTCACCAAAATCCCTAGATGACAACCTTTTCTAAAATTAGTAATAATTATTTTTCCTTTAAATTGTTTATTGGTGGCTATTAACTCATTTGAAAAGTCCTGTTTTTAAGCCAAAAAGCGCGTGCAGGGTATAAACGCTCTTAACCCCTTTCAACTGAGAGGCATTCGGTCTGCAGCAAACTAGGCTCTGAGTCCATATCGATGCTTCAGCAATAATTGTGTAAGAATTATAATAGTATTCCAGGATGAAAGCTATAACGCGGAACTAAAAAATCTTTTCATAATTATAGCAAGAACTAAAATTAACTTCGCTGAATCTTTCTTCTATATACGTTTATGGTATACTTGGGTTTAATGGACGCACATTCTAGGCAGAATTAAGGTTCTAATCACTGATCTTTATAAAAATTCGCTTTACAATTATTTTATAACAATCGAGAAACTTGCACAAAATGTATTTTTTTTTCATTTATTTTTAAGGAGCAACAAACAATTACACTTTGCTAATAACTATACTTAATATTAAGTTTCTTAAAATTTAATTAAAGTGCAACCAAACTCGTTGCCCACGAATTAAACATCACAGACAGATAGGGCCAGCGAAGACACAGAGGAATGCAGCTCTTATGTCCTCCCTCGCTTCAACTGCCTCATGATGCATTACAATAACAAATTTCGGGCAATAGGAAGTATTATCCTACCGACAAGTTAATATAGAATAATTAAAATGTACTTAAATAAGATCACAAGAAACAGATAACGTGTCTAACTATACACATACAGGCACAGTTAGGTAATTCAAACAGGCTTGACATACAGAAAAAGAAAGGTAATTAATTATAAAGTTTGATAAAAAGGCTAAATTACAACATAATAAAGTTAAGTAGAATTGTTTAGGGTACAAATAATATTATTTACAGCCCTTTTGAATGATGCGGGCGAATTTGCAAAGATATCGATATCATAGAAATAATTATTATATGATTTAGGTATTCTGTGTAGCGGTGCACGTTCGCCCGCGTTCGTTTTACAATGTGTAATAGCAAAAAGATTTTGTTTACATACTTGACGTATTGGGTGCGGTCGACGTGGTACATGAATACGTATTTGATTTACTAATTCATTATAGATTTAAATACCAAACTAAAGGTTAACATTTCTGTCCGCTTTGTAATTAAGGGTTAAGAGCCTACCTCGAAAAATATTCGCAGCATTTTGGGGCGTGGTTAACGAAAGTTGCCGCATCACGCCTCGGCACTGCGCTACTGGCGCACATTCCCCGATTAAATATTATCTACTGGTATTATTAACATCAGTAATAACAAATTAATGTAGACCTATGTATATTTATAATCCGTATGATTCTGACAATGTGCCTATATATTGTTTATCATACTTTTGTATTGATAAAAAAATCTATTACAATCTAAGTGTTAAAACACGAACTTTAAACTATTACTTTACGAAATCCTCAAAAACATTTACAATAATATATGTATAAATACAAGATAGGTACCAATTGTTTTGCCGGTCACTCACTCTACTAGTGTGAAGCGCTAATCGCCTAGGCGCCCTTTGATAAATGCCGCCAAAGGCATTGCGCCTTGCGATGATTTATTTGTTTCTACTTCATTTGACCTGTGATTTGACCACTGACTTTCGCCTATAAAAGAATGTCATTCTTAGTTCTGCTGTTTTGTGATTTTTGACTTACGATACAACTGTAAATTTAACAAAAATGTGTGAATTAAATTTGAATTTTGTAATAACAACCAAACTAAACTGACTAGTTATTCCTGAAGTATGTACACAGAGCGGAAACGATAAGTAATTACATTAGATTATTGTTTAAATTCCACATAAAATAATTATTATTGATTTTCGAACTGTGCGGTCACACCGGCGCTCACGCTCTTATTATTACTGCTATGCGCTTGGCGCGAGAATGACGGCGATCACACCCGCCCGTTCCAGTTTAAACCTTCTTCACAACTAAATAGTGATAATTTTTGTTTAACAATGTTCCTTTTATTTACGCTAGACAAATTTTTCGGCGAAATTATTTGATATCAATTACAATTATTTTGCTTTCGTTATATGAAAAGCATTGTTAATATTAATTTTATAGTAATACTAGCGATCAGGCCCGGGTCCGCCCGGGTGCATACACGTTTTAAAATGGCGGTCAAAATGTTTAATTCTGACTATCAGTTTAGAATATCGACCAATCGGACCAAGAAAAACGAAGAAAATATCCTCGTATTTGCTAGAAATATAACTACTGCTTTCCTCCTATAGGTCATAGCGTGATGATATATAGCCTATAGCCTTTCTCGATAAATGAACTACCCAAAACTGAAAGAATCATTCAAATCGGACCAGTAGTTCCCGAGAGTAGCGCGTTCAAACAAACAAACAAACAAACTCTGCAGCTTTATAATATTAGTATAGATATAGACTTTCAGTGACATATAAAATAGATTCGTATAAAAAATATTCTAAATCTGGGGGCACGGCAATGCCCCCACCAAGTCGAGCTAAAAAGTGGCACAGTCGTACCATCCTTTTCTAGAAGCAATTCAGACCATTTTAAACCCCCCATAACTTCGTTGTGGTTAAAGCAAGAAACCTGAATTTTCAGTTACTAAGCAGGCATTGTGTAAACACGGTATGTTTAAAATTTCATTCAATTTGAACCACTAGTTTAAGAATTGTAACTAGTCAAACTTTCTTAATTTTGTCACTCACTAACTGACTGACCGATCATCAAAAGTCTAAGGCACTTCTAGCAGACATAGAATCTTTAAATTTAGAATATAATTAGTGTTTAGTGTCTTAAGTAGGGAAAAATTAAAACATTTCGTAATTTCTGCCTAGTGTTCTAGATACACCAACTGCGTGAATAACTTTGTAATCCCATATAAATGTATAGGATTACAAAGTTACATTTGCAGTTAATGAATAATTGTACCCGTATATAATGGAATAATAGTTCTAGATAGGTATCACTACATAGTATAAAACAAAGTCGCTTTCTCTGTCCCCTTGTGTGCTTAAATCTTTAAAACAACGCAACGGATTTTGATGCGGTTTTTTTAGTAGATAGAGTGATTCAATAGAAAGGTTTACGTGTAAAATAACATCCATTAAATAGTGGAGAAATACTGTTATATTTGAGGTTTCTAATGTGATGTCGTTAATTATCAATTTTTTTCCGCTTACATTGCAAACGCAGGCTGAACCCTACGAGATTTATCAAAATAATGTAGTAATTATCACTATCAAGTAAGTATCACTTTTATATAATATCCTATTTAACCCTGTTGCTCCTCAGTACCTGAAATCCCGTTTTGAGTTTTTACACCACACCCATTCCCGATCCTTACGTTCCTCCGAAACCCTCCTTCTCAAAACACCCTCCCATTCTTTTTCTTATTATGACAAATCTTTTACTGTTCAAGCAGTCCGGCTTTGGAACGCACTACCATTAGATATAAAACGCTCAAAAACTATACACACATTTAAAAATCAGGTACGAAACCACTATCTGAAAAGTCTATAGTGCCACCTTTCTTGTCGTTATTTATGTATTTTGTTATAATTATTAGTATTATTTTTAAATATGTATTAGTTTATTTGATTTTGGTATTTAAGTATTAGTATGCTATTAGATAGTTTACCTTTTTGTTTTCTTTCTTTATTGTTTACCGCCATCTACAACTATTTCCAATATTCTCCATCCCACGGTTGTCTGGTAGAAATCGCTTTAAGCGATAAGACCGCCCATTGTATTACCAAACATAACATAATATATTTAAGCTCAATACTGTAATTTGGTGTGCAATAAAGAATTATTGTATTGTATTGTATTGTAATTATTTGTACACATTGAAAAGGTCTACAGAAAACTCCGCGATGGTATATGTCCATCTCTTATGGATATCCCACAATAACAGTTTTTTGTCATTTACTTTTTACGACAAATACAGCATTAATCCTTATCCAATTAAAAAGCTTTAATACATTGTTGGTTTAATATAGATCTATATGGTTCTTTACAGCACAAGATTTAAATAAATAATTTCGAAGATATTACAGATTTAAAATTGCGAGACGTAGCGCTTGCGGCGGTACTGGCCGGCCAGGGCGGCAGTAGCGTGCCTGAGTAGAAAGGTTTATATGTATAATAATAATACGTACATATTTTTGTACAGAAATCTATTTGTACCCGGGCGAAGCTGGGCCGGGTCGCTAGTCTATAAAGGGTATATCAAGACTGCTACCGAAAACTAAGCCGGGTGGTAGTTTAAGCGATTTCAGACACAATGCAACAAAAAAAGTTGCAAAAAAAAGCGACCATATTTGGGTGGTAAATACATTTTTTCCTAAAATAATAGTGTATACCCTTTTATTTATAAGTAATCTAAGGTATAAAAACGTTTAAATTATTATTTTAGCAAAAGCTATGGATTTACCACCCAAAAATGACGATATTTAAAAAATCATAAAACATAATTGTCGCATTTCTTTGCGGAATTTTTAGTTGCATTGTGTTTGTACTCACTAAAACTACCACCCGACTTTGTTTTCGGGAGCAGTCTTGAGATACCCAGTATATAAAAGGCATAACAGGAGAGGGTATTGAGAGGGAAAGGGTGTATTCAGCCCATGAAACTGTACAAAATTCCTCTAGAAAGATATAACGAAGAAAAACTTGCAAATAAATAGACTAAATAGCTCCAAAATATAAATTACCATGAAAGAAAGAATATTAATAATCAAATCCGTGATATTTGTGATAAATTGACACCTACAAAAATAAGAAAAAACCATAAGACAGAGGCTTTATGAAAAATTGTTGGTGATATTCTAGAAGTAAAAAGTACCGAAAAGAAAAAATGTAGGATTCTAAAAAAAGACGTGAGATCCCATCAAAAACATCCTGTAAAAAAATTCAGCCATCCAGCAGCATTATGTATGAATTGTACGATACATTATGGTTTCATGCGATGGCCAAGGCGATCCATTTATTTATAACGTAAAGAATTTTTAATATTTATATGATAATATTATAGCTTACGTAATAACTTTATACAGAAGGTCCCTTACGCAAGGACTAAATAAATTAATCGACTTGGTATCGGTATATGCATGTGGCATCTCACAATTTTTTTAGGTAGAAACCCTGAGCTGCGAGACTTGGAATTTTTTTACAGGATGTTTTTGATGGGATTGTGTCTTCATCTGTCTATTGATAGAGGTGCTCCCGAAAGGTACTATTTTTCTAATGGTATTATACTGGATGGTTTTGAAAAATATCACAATATTATGATGACCAGTTCATGACCAGACACAAAACAGTTCAAAATGGCGGCCTCAACTATCAATTCTGACTTACTCATTCAAATGAAGGAACCATTAGATATCGATTTAGATATCAATCGAATCAAAAGCAAAAAAGTTCAAAATGGCGACCATAATTTTCAATTCTGACTTTGAATTTAGTGAAACGGAATAATATGGTAAAAAGGTTTATCTATTTAATTCACTATTAATATATTTATTGGGCAAAACCCGATTAAAAGTTATAAGTAAATTCAATTGATTATAAAAGTTGGTGCGACCTTGGTGGGAATATCGCGTAGCCTTCGTATTATAGGAGCTAGTAACAAGAAATATTGTGATATCAGATGAAAATATTTTTGATGAAAAATAATGATAATATATACTGAAAGAACAACACAACGAGAAACGAATTTATTTTAACCGAATTAATTCGATGACAATGATCGCAATGTCCATATCATAGGGATTACGTTGGATCCCTTATTTTCATATTTCTCGTATGTCGTGGATCTACATACATACATACATAAATTCACGCCTTTTTCCCAGAAGGGGTAGGCAGAGGTGCCAAGACCCACATTTCGCCATGTATGTTCCGTCCCACGATGTGATAGGTGGCGAGCCTATCGCCATATCGGGCACAAATTCCTGACTCTGGGCTGATAATGAATAGAAAAATCCAATATCACTTTGCCCTACCCGGGATTCGAACCCGAGACCTCACCTTTGTAACCGTACCTTAGTACAACTACGCCACTGAGGCAGTCTACAAGTCGTGGATCTACAAGCTCAGGTAATAGTTGAAAGTTGAAATTAATCGGCCAATTGCCAATTCAAGTGCGTGGTGGCCTAACTACTCTCAATTGTACTGTCGATTGTAGAGGAGGCCCGTGCCCTGCAGTGGGACATATATGGGCTGACACAGAATTACCAATTCTGACCTTGAATTTATATTCTATATCAGCCCATATACGTCCCACTGCAGGGCACGGGCCTCCTCTACAATCGACAGTACGATTGAGAGTGGTTAGGCCATATAGTCCACCACGCTGGGCTAGTGCGGGTTGGCGCACCAACCTTGAATTTTGTTTATGGAAATGAAGAGTCTTTCAGATATCGAATTAGAAATCAATCAGAACAATAACAAAAAAATCAATAAAAATGCTGAACACATTTTTTTCTGAGAATATTTTCATGTTTTCGGAACGAAGGTACTTTCAAATATCGATTTGGAATCATTTGGATAAATAACAAAAAAACAAAAATTAAAATGACCCGGACTCGAACCCGAGACTTCAGCGTCGTAATCATATTATGAGGCAAAAATGTATACAATTTCACGCGAATAATAACAAAAAAATCAATGAAAATGCGGACCACATGTTTTTTTTCTGAGAATATTTTAATTTTTTCGGAACGATGGTTCTTTCAAATATCGATTTAGAACCATTCGGATAAATAACAAAAAACCAAAAAGTAAAATGACGCGGTTTCGAACCCGAGACTTCAGCGTCGTAATTATATTACGAGGCAAAAATGTATAAAATGTTACGCTCCCTTCGACTAATTTCGTTGAGCGCTTATACGTAAGTCAATGACCTTTCTCTTTTATTTTGGTAACTTAGCTAGTTAAAAATGAACTTAAAAATGAATATATACTGCTATTTATTTTTTAAATATATGTAAAAAAATTAAAATGTACAAACAAAAAAGAGTACCACCTAAAATAATAAGAATTACGTAAATTTGAAATTACGTAAAAAATAATCGGCGGGCTAGAATTTCGAAACGTCGAGCGCAGATCCATCGTCCACCAAGGCCCACGGCCGTCTGACGGGAACGCCCCCAATGAGATAGCTTATATGGCCGTAACGTACAAGAATGGGATAGGATGGCCCATGCGCTTCTCAAAATAAAACAACATAAGCGCCAAACCATATTTTATTTTATTGTCATTGCACTATTTACTTTTTTCTTGTTTTTTTCTCGCGAAAAAATAATATTTAAAAATATGTTTATGTCAAATTAATCTTGAGTTTCTACACGGGGTAAGTTAGGAGTTCTGAGTTCTTAAAAAACTTAACAGCTGCTACTTTGGACTGTATTTTTGTTAAGGCAAAGTGGCGTAATCATGTATTTTGATTCATAAAATTTGTAATTATATCATCAATTAAAACATATCTGAAAATGGACTACCTAATCTTAGTAATTTATGATATGTAGGGTTTTAAAAAAGCCAAATTTTTCGAGGTATCCCCTTAATAATGTGATGTAAGGTTAATAAAAGATGTGCGAGAACCGAGGAAGCATTAACATTTAATACAAAACACATTAATTAGAATGAGGTCAGCAAATCCTAATGGCCATGCGGCACGGCTCGGTAATTAGCGAAAATAAAAGAAACCTAAGTAAGTCATTGCGTCCTTAGAGACGTATGCTCTGAATAGTTTTTCTAGTTATACCTGCACCTTATCTGCATTAGTACTTACCTCTACTGTCATGTCAGGTCAGGACCTTGTCCCAAAATTAAAACGCGAGTTTGGGCGACAGTCTATCTGACTAGAGACCAGAGATATGACTAGCGACCAGGTACATTTTTCTTGTGTGTCTTTAATAAGTTAATATTAAGAATAATAAAAAACAGCATCAGTAGTTCGGACACCAAACGAACATTAAGTTCTATTAAATGTTAAATTTTCTTTAGCTCAATACATTTCAATTACATTACTAAATATTATCAAATTTGTATTGCTTAAAAATATATTAGATACCTTTTATTTGGGATGCGAGTATAAAACGGTACAGTGTTCATTGTCTTGGATTGCATAGCTCGATGAATCTTTTGAAGTAGAACTCATAACAAATATTACAACTAAATTGGGTTTTCTTCGGAGGATCGTTATTATACTTCGTTTTATCTTTAGGCTTTGGGCGGTGCGAAGATTCGAGAACATTCTTTAATAAAATGCAAAACACCGCAGCAGTATTTTCTGAAGTAAACAGCCAACTGAATAAAATCTCTCTTTTCATACATGGGGATTGAAGTGTATTGTGGCGGGTGACGTTCGTTCCTTATTGAATACAATTGCTTTAGTTGGCCTATGAGGTATTTCATTGTTCTACTTCGTATTGGTAACTGTATTACACTTTTTCTTTTATTCCTATTTTATTCTCATCAATCTCTGAAATATCTTCTCGTTTTATTGGGATAACGATTAGTTCTATTAAGTGCTGGGCGACTGCAAACAACTTTAGATGGTCATGATTCTTAGTATGTAAAATGTACTCTGTGGTCATGATTTATATTGCTCTAATATACAGCTTTGTTAATTACTAAAGGTTTTCCCAGAACTAGCAATTCAGTTATAAAATCATCGTATTTTATCACAAGATAAAATAGCAATGGCTAAAATAGACGGAAATCTAAAGTAAATTTAACAAATCGTGCTTGGCTTTCATTCAAATGCTTTTATGTGGCAGTTATTACGAGTTCCTTTAGTGGGATCAATAAAGCCGAACATTGGGAAAGGAAAGAAATATGAAATATTGAATTGGGTAACACAATCGGTGAAAGAAATATAATGAGGAAACCTGCATACCATAGCGATTTGAAAGAATTTCTACGGTATGAACATTTCGTCAATACGCACAGGGCAAGCGTGGTGGACTATGTGACTAAACCTCTCTCAAACGTACTCTCAGTTGTATGGGAGGCAATGGGACGTATACGTGCTGATACAGATTGATACAGATACATCAGTTGAGTAAGTAACTCATGGTTGAAGATAAGCCTGCATTAAACAGTGTTTGCGGGTGCGCGGTTGATCCTCATATCACTTGTTGATTTTGATGTTATACGTATGTTCGATATGTCGTTCCAGATTACAATAACATTACTGTAACTATCACCAGATTGTTCATGACATATTGTAATACCATTTGGATGTTTACCTAATTCAGTTAGAGTATTGTTTAAAATGCTTGGTTGTTTTCTGACATAGAACTTGTTAATAAATAAATGCATCATACGGTCATACATTGTACTGACCCCTCACTAAGATCGGGCCTGGTGTCGTGGTTATCAAAACGAGGGACTTGTCGGACTGACATACCAAAGACCCGATAAAAATACTTGTTGATCAATTAAATATTCATTTCAGTGCGGGGTTCGAACCCGCCGCGGCCTTTGTTTTCACAGCCGGTGTCTAACCGACTGCGTTATAGAGGCTGACAAATTCTGTATTTTGAGTGCATGGAGTGTACAGGAACTGTTCTGAATTTCTTTAAACAACTTTTCAAAAATATCAAGTGACAATATTCTTCTATGACGTTACCATTGTCTTAAACTTCGATTCTGCTGCTCTGACTGCTGTATCAGAAGTATCTAATATAACGATCTCTATACCTTAATAATACACCCAAATAATAATACACCCAACAGTCACATACATAGTCCTGACCCCACACTAAGATCGAGTCTTGTGTCGTGGGTATCAGGAAATACGAGAGACTTTTCGGTCTCACAAACACCCAGACCCGGAAGAAATATTTGTGGGCCGCACAAACATTTCTCTCGTTGCGGGGATCGAACCCGCGGCCTCTCGTTTCACAGGCGGCGTCTAACCAACTGCGCTACGGAGGCTGTCAAACCTTATAACCTTAATTAGTACCTTACAACGTTTAAACATGACATCCCATTATTAACGAGATCTAAGATCCAAACAAAATGTTAGCGCAAATATACCAGGGAAACATAATTTCAAAAGCAGTGTTTCAGCAGCTGATTAAAATGCAGTGAACGCTACAGCAGTACCAAAAATGTGTACAACAGCCAACACGTTGGTACTGAAACGAGAACAAGCAATTTTATTGGTCCATGTTTAAATTCAATAATTTGTGAGCGTTATTATTAAGTAGTGAGACAAGCGTCGGTTTTCCGCACTGCGACGCGATATACCGATCAATTTTACCAAAATCTCCGTCTATTTTAAATAAAATGTCCACGTTTTTTTAGTATTCTACGTTTTGCGCCACATCACGGTTGTTTACTAATGCGTTACACTAAACGGGAGTATAATTTTAAGTTATATTTATTGCTCGGATGCATTTCCACTTTAATAGTTTTAGGCTTTGCCTCTCTGTCTTTCTCTCTCTATTCATGTTGTCATGGAGTAATTTTTAGAACGATTATATTGTATAGTAGATATTTTAATTGGCTACTTTGTATACAGCTTCGGGGATATCATTGTTTGATCATGCAAGTCCAGCTGTAAAAGTCTCTAAGGGTTAACTGAGGGTAAACATTTGGTTAACAAATTACTGATCTTACGGAAAACACTTTATTAAATTAACTTCTCTGAGTAAATTGTACACTAGAACTCTAGAAAAAAACTCTTAGTTATTTATAAAAATCGTGACAGAATATCTAGGTCAGTGTAGTAATTTGTTTATTCATGATTAGCAAAGACTGCAATTGTCTTCCGATAACAAATGTGTCCGTATTTGAATTCTTTATGCTGCCAGACGGCGACTGCATTGTGTTTTTATTTTATTTTTAGTTCGTTAGGTAGCTCCGCTGCGAAGACCAAGGCAGTTTCTTTTCGTAATTTGTACCGGAACTTGCACAGAGTAGGCGCTTCGATGAACAAATCGCGGCAGTGAGCTTATAAAAAAGTGGGGACGCAACAATGGCCTCATTCGATTTACGCTTATTCATCTCATTCGTTTCGCGAGGGCCCTCCGTTTATTATCGTTATTGTTTCCTTTTGTTTAGTGACTGGCCCTTTGAACCGCGAGCTAAATGAACCGCCATTCAACTTCAATGTTATCTTCTTAATTGGCTGGAATATTTTTGTTGCGATATTTGAATTTATGATAATGGATCTACTTTTGTCTCAACTTTTGGTGTTGTGGTGTAGCCGATTTTTTTGATGAAATAAGAGGCAAATGAGCAGAAAGTTCATATGAAATTCATGTTAAAGTGACGGTAGTTGATAATTTTCTCCGATTGTCATATCACCATCATTTGCCCACAGAGTACATTTTGTATTTGCCACTCGACACGCTGGTGATTTCCTTAATATCAATTTAAATATTATGTATAATAGACAAAAATACAAGGTAATGTTTGTTGCAGAGATGATGACGTGCCGGCTGGGTTCGCGTCGGCTGGGCGGCTCCCGCGGCTCGCTGCAGGCGGCCACCGCGTGCTCCGCCGCCAGCGAGCTAGACCTCTCCTCGCGCTCCCGGCGGGCACACAAAGCTAGGTACTGACGTACTGTACATACAGAGGTCTTGTAAAATTGACATTTTTAAAAATATTTATACCTATTCCAATTTTAAAATTATGTTGAATTCATGCTAATTATTTTTTTAGTCAAAGGAAGGATGCTACGAAATCCTCCTCTTTCAATTTTTAACATGTAATCTAAATTTGCTAACGCGAAAAATCAATTTAAATTGTCTGTATTAAAATGTAAATGTTGAATATTATACAGGTGACAGGCATTAAAGTAAATGATTTCATTATTACAATTTCGACATCAACAATAATGTGCTCCATAAAACGTTATTATAACAAATGAAGCTAGTTAATTCCCGCTACAGCGGAACAAGGGCATAAATAGTGAATTGCGTGTTTTACTCTCTTGGAAACTACAAACAAGTTTATCTAAGTTAGATGAACATAAAAGTATTCTCATTTTGGCAAGGAAATAGTATTTAAATTCGCCCCCAACAATATTATTTATGGTTGCTTTTTAAAAGGGGCCGTTACACGAAGTTTTTGTTATTAGACACCCTGTGTGAGTTTGCTGGCTGTTCCCAATGGGGCTTTTTGATACTATGCGAGAATGCCAACATAATAAATAATAATAATAAATAAATTTTAGTTTTTTGTTTTTAGTTTTCTGTCTTCCAATTCCCCGACGACTAAACTTTGAATTTTGAGCGGACGATGAAAAAGTATTGGGTGTAAGCGTCGCGCGTCACGTAGAACAACGGTCCAACTTAATTGTTTCTTGTTGTTGATGGAGAACTGTATTTTGGGGAACCAAGGTCGGTAAATACAACGTTGGGTTCAGATTTTGCTGGGTTTTGGGTAATATAAGCTAAAAAACATCTATTCTTCAAATATTATTTCAGTGAGGGAAAAGAAATTACCTAATTGGGAACAAAAACTAATATTTACTGAGCAAAATAAAGTTGGCGTTGAATAATGTTAATAGGAATGGTTTTACGACGGTCATTATGCCAATGTTCGTAAGTTAGCATGAACCATCTTCAAAAATGTATTCATCCAACAAATCACACAATTAGTAATTACAACACTTTACTTATTTTAATTGGATTATCACAAGTCTAGTTAACGTGTTTGACTCCAGCACTTAGTAAATATAAGATGGAATCACGCATATTGGCTTTGGATACAGTTCGTTGCAGATTTCATGCTCTTGAATCATACGAGTTGGGTGCATCGGGCGCAGGATCCGGATTTGGTAATAAACCGACATTCGACCGCGCTAATTTCGTCGATTGGTCTAGTTTCGTTTTGCTATTGCTATTGAACCCGGCCGTATTGACTTTAAACTCGATTTGTATTTAAAGGCTATTGTTATTCAGGGTTTGTATGTTTGCCCTTGATTAGTAATTGGAAAACATTTGTTATTGTAGCTTTAAAACTATGTGTGGCAAAGTAAATAATTTAGCGTATTGTAACTGAAGTGAAGAGAGTTGAATATGTTTTAGCGAGATGAGATAAAGCATTTTGCTCGTCTTATGGTATGTGTCACACTTTTCATAAACCGGAGTAAAATCGCTCAGAATTTATAATTACTTAGCATTGCCTGATACTGGACTGGGCTAATCATGTCGAGACAAGGTGTTAAGTCTTTCAATGCTCAGTGATGTTACCCGTTGCGATGTCCTTTAAACCAGACCATAATAATGATTTTGCGCTATTGCTTAGTGGTAGAAAAATATAAAATGGTTTTAATTGCCGAGACACTTTTTATGGCATAGGGCTTAGGAAAATTAATTAATAAGGGCAGCGTGGTGGACTACTCGGCGTAACCACTCTCAATAGTACTGTCGATTGTGAAGGACGTGCCCTGCATTGGAACGTATATGGGATGATACAGATAAAGCCATATTATTTCTAAGATAAATATTATTTTAAGAGCCACCGTGTTTTCTTATACTATTATTAAAGTTGTAGACTTTATCCCACCTTCCAAAAACTTACTCTAAAACTTAAAGCAGTTAATCCTGCATAGAATTAAGTGAGCACCTCAAAATGTCGTCATCCCAGCGCTTCATACAAATGGATGTCTATATAGACCGTCTCGGCAGTAATTAATAATAGCTGAACGAAACCGCGAGACAGCATTTCCAGCGGTGCTTGGAATCGCATTAAATAACCATTTACATATTTGAAAGTTTGTGTTATCGCGAATGTAGATTCCACCCGGCAGGAATGTTCGACAAGTATGCACGCGTATTACTAAATGTATATGGACGTATTTGCTTTTCATTAGTTGTTTGAAAGATGTGCCAATATACACGTACATAGCAAGGATTAGAAATGTGAAATAAGCATAAATATGAGTATTAAAAGTAAGTATTACGTATTAACTAAGTACTCATGTATGCAAAGTCCATTAAATTGTAATTGTTGGAATCAGACAGTTTTATAAAACGTATATTCTTGACCTAGGAGTTTCGTTTCGACTTACATTCCTTACAAATCATATAATATGGTTACAAGACCATACGGAGACGATCTTATGGATTGTAACTTTTTTATAATATAGATGGCAAACGAGCCTACAGTTCATTTGATGGTAAGTGATCACCGCTGCATAGAGATGCGTTGCCGACCTTTAAGGTGGGAATACGCTTTTTTGAAGGTCGCCAGGTTTTATTTATCTAAAAATTCTACTGCTTTCAATTGGTTCTTTAAGGTCTAAAGGTATTTAAATGTAGTTGCTAATTGGTTCCAAGGATTTGTAGTACATGGAAGGAAATGCCGAGAGAAACGTACTGTGTTGGATTTCCAACTTCCGGGTATGATGCGAATGGTATTTTGGTGTTTGCTTAATGCATGCTACATTACAATACTACACCAGGGTATCTTAACTAAACATTAACGTCAAAGGAAATGAGAGCCTCTCGGATATATAGATGTTTATACGTAGGTATGTTCCACTAGGTTCTGTCACGTCGCCGTCCACGATAAAAGAGATCTATCGCGCCATAACAGCCTCCGATGGGTTAACAGCCCACTTTTTTAACGTCTCAATAATACCGGGAGCTATATTCGCGATTGATATTTATGATGTTCAAGTCTGGGGTTTTTTGCATCAGTGGACATTCCTCATTTTCCTTTAGGAGAGCTATTGACACCAAATGGTTTATTTAAGTAAAAAAATGGCATCACAGTTTACGAACAATGGAGTAAGCAGACTTTCTGAATGACAGAAAATATTGAAAATGACGTGTTTAAAATTGGAATTGAAACCTTATAAAATTTCGAAGTAGGCTATTTTCCCCGGAATTTGCAATTCAATGCATGCCATTACAGCGCTGTTTTTTTTATTTTATTTTTAAGGAGCAACAAACAATTACACTTTGCTAATAACTATACTTAATATTAAGTTTCTTAAAATTTAATCAAAGTGCAACTAACCCCGTTGCCCACGAATTAAACATCACAGACAGATAGGGCCAGCAAAGACACAGAGGAATGCAGCTCCTATGTCCTCCCTCGCTTCAACTGCCTCATGATGCATTACAATAACAAATTTCGGGCAATAGGAAGTATTATCCTACCGACAAGTTAATATAGAATAATTAAAATGTACTTAAATAAGGTCACAAGAAACAGATAACGTGTCTAACTATACACATACAGGCACAGTTAGGTAATTCAAACAGGCTTGACATACAGAAAAAGAAAGGTAATTAATTATAAAGTTTGATAAAAAGGCTAAATTACAACATAATAAAGTTAAGTAGAATTGTTAAGGGTACAAATAATATTATTTACAGCTCTTTGAATGATGCTGTTCAAAGACCAGTATAACTAAAATCAAATGAGTTCGTAGTTATAATTGTCAAGTAATTAATTTATTATTTCTGTTCCTTCTTGTATATATGTTATGGGCCAAGTGATTAATGCGGGCAGTATGAATATTGCCGAGCCATATCGGGCCAAGTGATTAATTACAATCTAAACTCACCTATTTATCACATTGCCCGGGCATTATGAATATGGCTACATGATGATCGGGCAATGTGATTAATAGGTGATTTTTTACGTGGTGCGCTGCCGTATTGGCACATCTGCGATAGACCCATAAATTAGAAAGGTTGAATTGATCTGCTTATGTTTAGTTGTTTATTAACCCCCGATACATTATCTTCAGAAGAAAATTAGTGTACCCACTTAATGGATCAGTTAGGTTGACTGTGCCCCAAAACCTACCAACCCTAGAGTGTATATAAAAAGCCGGAGGCGCGGAGGGAGAGTAGCCCCCGCCCGCTGTAACGAAGGATAGGCAACCGTGCGAGCCGGAGCGGCTGAGCAAGCCGAAGCTGCGGAGGTGAGCATGGGTGCCTATCTTTTGTTACGCAAGGGCGAAGGGGCTGAACTTCCCGTAGCACCGGAGACGATGCAGAAGCTAATTTGTATTGACAACAAGTGTTTTAAGGGTTAGGTTGCTATAATAGATATTTCTCAGGAATAGTGCGTTACCTTTTCATGGAGTGGTACCAGGGGAGGTGCAACACTCCCCCCCCCCTTCCAACCCACACCCTCGTGCAGCCCTATTCTAAATTCTACCACTTCGGATCATTGTTTTGATTTTGTTTCGATCTACATCACTCTGCCCAGTAGGCACTTGGCATTATTCATAATTCCCGGGCAATGTGATAAATTGATTGGTTCTAATCACATTGCCCGCTCTTATTGGGCATTATTCATATTGCCTGGGCATTATGAATAATGCCCGATTAATCACGTGGCCCATAACATATATACCTATACGATAGGTCGGGCAAACAAGCAGACAGGTTACCTGATGGTAAGTGATCACTGCCGCCCATGAACATCCACACCGCTTGGGTCATAAATATGTTGTTGGCTAATCAAATGGGGAGGGAAGCTGGAAAAAAAATAGAATAGGAGAGGAAGAATAGGAAGAGGAAAGGAGTATTGGGTATCTGGAAATGTCACTCACCGAACGAAACGCGACAACAAAGTCACTTCACGTCAATCTTTCATGGAATAGAGGTACCGCCCCGGACGAGCGTGCTCATTAATTCTGAGTCATGACTGACAACAGCGTGGTTCTACCACTTACTGTATTATATTTACAGTCCAAATAAAAAATCTTGACACAATTTAATTCTGACTTGAAAACGAAACTATATTTTATTCCCTAGACCAAAACTCAGTACCTCCACAAGACTCCACCTTCTTTATATCCACATCTTACCTATTGAGGTAGCAAACTATAATATAGACACAGGCGGCAGGCAATTTCATTTACAATATGGATAAGGCCACGCGACGTGATAACTCGCGGCGCTCCATTAAGGCCCGGAGTGGATTGAGGACCTGTCCCTTGTTTGTCCAGGACGAGAGCCCTTTTCTTGAGTGTCGTTTTAATCACAAGTGTTGACTCGATGAGCCGCCTCGTCTTGTGCTAAAAGACTAAAAACATCGTTATAATTATAAGCTTATATTATATTGATTAAGAGAGGTGCCACTATGTGCTTTAGTTGCAACGTTATTTTGAAAGCGCTAGAGGCTTTGATAATAACACGTAGATGAGTACACGTTATTGCATTTTCATAGTTCAATAAGCACAAAAACCCTAATATAATTTTAAGTATACTGTGTAGTACAATTAAGATTAAGTTTAAGATATGGATGTTGAATGCGGATCAGTTGTGCATTTTTTAATTTAGGATGAGTAGGGTCGAACAGCCTGTCAGTTAGAGTTATCAGCTTGTAGCGACTGTTTGGTAAAGTCACAACCAAACAAAGTAGCAGGTTAAACAAATGTTTATCTTGACAGGTAAACAGATCTAAGGCCGTCATTTCAAATGTAGTTCTATCAATTTTGACTAACAGACCCTTCAGACCCGTTACAAAGCTTAACAGTGATTCACTGAATTAATAATAAATATGTATGTATATGTAATACTGTTTTTCGTTAAATCTAATATTAAAAACAAAAATTACTGTTCATTATAATTTGAATTAGATCAAATATAAGTCAATCGCTCCTGGAAATGGTAACTATAAGTTGGTAGATAAGCATCTCCAAAGAGCCACGTTTGAGGTTTATCTTAAGTTCGTCTAGCCAGTTACCGCCGGCTGCCGCTTGCTAGTCGCGCCATCTGGCAGAAAGACGGCGCAACTCACTAACCCGACACGCGGTTTCTACTTCAATATTATTATTTAATTATCGATATAAGAGAAACTTTTTGAACCTTTGATAAAATATTATACATACTAGATACACGGTACGGAACGAAATCACAAGCCAAGAGTGGCCGAGATTGCCTATAATTTGAATTTCGCACTACGAGATGCAAAAAGTCTTAAAATATAATCAACTTCAGGTAACAATAAACCTTATTCCTTTAAATTAAGATTTATTATGTTTTGGACTATACTGAAATCAAATTAGACCACACGTTTATTTGTGCTCTTATTTTTCTTGCCGTTTTTAGGTCGTAATTATAATTTAGTGTATATTTGAATGGAACATAAACCATTGATTACGTTTTAAGGTAACAAGAGAAAAGCTCGGTATGACGATTGCGGTTGTCAACCTTATAATTTATTTACATACACAGATAACTTCCAATAGATACCGCATTACGATAGTTTTGTTTTGAACCGAAAACGCCAACGAAGGGAACTGCGTGGGGGGTGGGCGGGTTGCAGCGCGGTCACGTGGACTTCACTGGAGAGATGAGGCATAAGTCGATAAATAAAACAAATGTATCGATAGTTCGACTTGCCAGTAAGTTCATGTGTTGTGATCGCTTCTATAACTTAATTACCAACTTGTTAAATGTTTGATAATAATTTTTCACCGGCCTGATCTGATAAATTATACCAACCGGCAACCGCTAACTACGAATAAAATAGGATTAAGATTTATACTTTAGTATGTAACGGTTTTATTTCTATTATTCACCGTGTATTTTTGTATACCATAATGGCGAAATACCCAAATTAAGTGTTGATATAAAAGATCAGATAAAAATATGAAATAGTAAATAACTAAACCTCACGCCCTAAAGGGCTACAATAACTTATTCCGTTTCTTGAATTCTGACGGCGCGGCGGCTGTAGTAAATGTAATATCGACAAGTGACGATGAAACCCACTTGACGAACTATGAATGTTTTTTAGACGATATTTACAACGTATGTTAAAATTAGTGCAATAACTTGTGCTACTGATTCTCAATAAACTTAGTATGCTAAAACTTATGATAAATACACTCCCATTATATTTGAAAACGTATACAACTAGAGGGAAAAAAGGAAATTTAATTACGCCAAAGATAAAAATAAATAAAAAAATATTGTAAAAGTACCTTGTTAACAAATTTTACTATTTCAAATTAAATAAAATAACTTAATTATGGTAATTTGCAATTTTTATTTAAATCAATATATATTTTGTGACATTGTCATTTAATAAAATTAATTTACATTATTGTTTTACAATATCGATATTTCTGGGAATTATATTATAAACATGCGTCAAACACTAGAAGAACGCGTGATTTCGCCAAAAAAAGATGGCTTATTACGGTTATTGCTATGCGAAAAAGAGACGGCTGATTCTCCATCCGAACTCGACTGTTTGACATTGATACGTAACCAGTATAAATTGAGCTCGCTCGGGACCAAATTAATTTAAAGAATACTAGTTATCGTTGAAAACTTATTGCGTTTTTTTACATACTTTATTTTTTTGAGTTTTTTGCACACCATTTTATTGAACAAATCATTTTTAACTGTAATATTATGTTCCCAAAATGTAATTTTCGCTAATGTGCGACGACATGTGCGGGTCCACTACTTGGACGACACTGATGATGCGACATTTGGCATCGGTTTATATCTATCTGATAGCTTATATGTGTTGGGCGCAACCGCTGCCTTGCATTAGGTATCTATTGGGAGTGATCTGTGTTTACATATGAATACAATTGAATATATTCATGGGATGTTTTAACAATATTTCTTTAGAATTACAATATCCAGTGGAATTCTGAATTTTTTCGCACAATAATTCCAATAAAACCAACAACTAAACGAAATCTCGCAATTCTATTACAGCAAACGGTGATGAAATTGAAGCGTACCTAATATAAATAAACGCGCAGTATGGTGGCAATGGAGGCGATAGCTTTTTTGAAAGGTTTATATCTCATTTTACGGTACGACAGCTCGGCCGGGAATCCAAAGGCTTCGCCTGACGCCGCATTGGGAAAACCAATTTCTAACGGTGGCCGCGGCGCCACTAACTTGATCGGCTGCAAGCGACTCTCCCCTTTTTTGAAATAAGGATCGGTATTTGCGAAACTTTAAAGATTAACTTGCGGGATTTGTGGATTTTACGTCTGGCTTATAAGGGTGTTGAGTCGGTGTCTCTTTTTATTTGTAAGGACAATTTTTATATTCAATACTCGTTTTTTCAGGATCTATTGGAAATTTAAATAGCTTTCCTATATTTCTTTACAAAACAGTCTAATACAAAAAATAACATTTTCTCTTTAGTTTCATTTTTCAATCGTTAAGATTTATAACTGTAGGCACTGTCAAGCTTTAGCTTTATAAAAATGAATTTTGCAGCTCTCATTTTATATTCTTTAGTTATTGATTCGATGGCTTTTATATTATAATTTAAAGTCACGGGCATAGTTCCAGTTCTCATTAGATAACACGAGGCGGACACTAGCAATAAATAAATATGTCAAATAATATCAAATTAAATACTTTGACTTCCCTCTTCTTTCGTCCCTCGTGAGGCATCATTCTGTGTATGTAAAAAAAGTAATAAAATGTACTGAAAGCACTTGTTATTTGACTCCCTTCAAACGAACTTAGATGATTTTATAGCAAATGAACACCTTCAGACGCGAAATGAGTTTCTTTTTATTGTTAGGGCCGGATTGAAACCCTCATAAAAGCGGAGAGCACCATTTTAATGTTTTATAGATACAAATATACCTACTTTACTGTTTTGAGTTGTTTGTGTCTTTTAAATTACGCTCAAGTCACTGATGTGATAACTTGTTTTCATTTCTTTTATAATTATATTACGAATGGTTAATATATGGTTGGACCAAAAGTTGGTGATAGGCTTTTCTTGTGTGCTTGGATATCCTTCCGTATATATAAAAAAATCATCAATGACACTTATAGTTTAGCTTTTCAGGATAAATTTATATCAGAATTTGATCAATCCGCTTAATTATGTCGATTTATCCAAAATATTTCATCCCCGCCACACAATTTGTCTGCAATACCCGTATCTATACATATAAATAAAATTGAAGTGTCTGTTTGTAAAGTGAAAATAAAAAAAATGTCCAACTACATATCGTTATATACACGATACCTGTGCTGAAAATGATCTTTAAAAAAATAATTATCTGTCTGTCTGTCTGTCTGTCTGTTTGTTCCGGCTAATCTCTGAAATGGCTGGACCGATTTTGACGGGACTTTTTTGTCAGGTAGCTGATATAATAAGGAGTAACTTAGGCTCCATTTGTTTTAGAAAATATCATTTATTTAAAAAAATAACTTATAAAAACTAATTAACTTTTTTGTTAAACTCAACGCGGACAAAGTCGCGGGCATAGCTAGTAGTCAATATTTCGAGTATCAAAAGCCGGCTTATAAAGTTGAAATCAATGTGAAAGATTTTATAATCCGTGTGTACGGTAACAACTGTTGCGAGGAGCAACTGGTCCGCGTGAGGACGTTGCTACTTCACCCGTAGTACTTTTAACGCCAGCCTGACGTAGTGCCATCTGAACGCTCTCTTACCATTCCAACACTAAATACTAGTAAGGAGAAATGTTGGTAAGTTTTGTGTGCAGTGCGTACTTGTTAGTTATTTTTTAAAATTTCAATTTCCTATTTGAAACAATGAGGGAATATTTTTTTCTAGGTATCAGATTTTCATATGTTATATTTTTTTGTAGAAAGATTTACAGACAAATACTGTTTATAGATGTATGGTACAATGAACAAGACAGTGCCAATTAATTTTATCTTCAACAGTACAATTCAACCTAATTTATGTATTAAGTTAACGTTTATTTGTTATTTTTGCCGGACCAGTGTTGTTTTGAGATTACCGTCTAAAGTTTTCAATTCACAAGTAATATACGATGTTATGTCATCGAAATCGCTGTTCTATCTGCACTTTTTTTTACTTTGGGCATGTTATTATTACAAGATTATGAGTATAAATGCTTATGGTATATACGAACATAATATGTTCGTATATATTTTGATATTATCAAAAACCGTACGCTAAATAGATATTTTAAAAAAATATAATGTAATTCCATATTTCGCCACACGCTAACAGCTTTTAGATGATTTGTAATTTGTTATCTGTATTATAGTATTCTACGTCGGGGACAGCATTCGGTTTTAGATTGCAAGAAACAACGCAACAAAAATATTAACCCATAATTAAAACAATATTGTAGAAAAATCCTAAGTATATTATTATATGTGTACTATATCAAATGAATGTATTCTGTCCAGCATGTTGATGGTGTTTCCTTGTACACAGATTAAAACTGCTGGGCGCGAGCGGCGAGGCGCCCCTGCTGGGCGGGTGGCGCAGCACGTCGCACACGCCACACGCACCCGCCACGCCCGCGCCACACCACTCGCACAACCACCTCGCACCGCCACACTGCAACGGCACTGACAGGTATTATATTTAATACATAAATAAATACCGGGTATCTCAAGACTGCTACCGAAAACGAAGCCGGGTGGTAGTTTTAGTGGCTACAAACACAATGCAATTAAAAATTTCGCATAGAAACGCGACAATTATTTTTTATGATTTTTTAAATATCGTCATGTTTGGGTGGTAAATCCTTAGTTTTTGCTAAAATAATAATTTAAACTCTTTTATACCTTAGAGTATTTATAAATAAAAGGGTATACACTATTATTTTAGGAAAAAACCTATTTACCACCCAAATATGGCCATAGAAAAAAAAAAACAAAAAAAAAATTGTCGCTTTTTATTGCCACTTTTTCTGTTGCATTGTGTCTGAAGTCGCTTAAACTACCACCCGGCTTCGTTTTCGGTAGCAGTCTTGATATACCCTGTATACCCAACAGTCACATAAGTGCGTGTTGGCTTGTTGAAAACAGAAAAGCCGCGCTTGCCAACATATTCACAGCGATCGGTGATCGGATGATTCTTTTGTTTTGTGTTCTTTTCCAATAAATATTGTCACAGGTATACAATAAAGCTTTAAATGAATGAATAAATACTTTCTTTGAACATTCTTTCTGTAATGTTATGAAAATGGTGAAATATATTATTTAATTCCGTACAAACACAATTGAAAAATGACCTGTGATAATAAGGGAACAAACATCGAACAAGAACGATTAATTAATAATAAGTGGGCGATGTTTGGACGACCTTGAAGTCAGATAACGAGGCCATTGTACACGTTAAACAAATATTTCAGCGAGTATTCTCCAGAGACGATATCCAATTGTGTACAACGTGCCGAACACCCGACCTCTATCTTATTTTAATAACATTTCATTAATTTCTGCTTCGACCACCACCGTGCCTTTTGTTTATCACATGTTAATTCAAAAATTTATGTTCGAATGTTTATAGAATTAAATAAAAATTATGTTTATTCTGCACAGTTTTGCCTTTTGTGTATTTGTTTCAGGTGATGGGTTAATATGTTTTGATTAATATTTATTTAATTGTTTTAATTTTTACGCACACATCAAATGTAAATTGATGTAAATGATATGTATATTTTTATTATAATATATTGATAAATAGTTTATGTCTGAAATAAAATACAAACAGCACCTGCTGCAACCTTTGTCATGAACAACTTTACACTTATAATTGTGTAGAGTCAGGAAATTACAAATGATTGAATAAGTTATTAATACGCTCTCAATTCTCATAAAAGCCCATTCAATAGCTCATGAAACCCATATATACATGGAATTGTTGTCATCACTCAATACTCGTGCGTCTCAGATAATGAAACTGGTATTACTCAGGCCGCAATTCTGAGGTGGGGCGCCTTCACTTGAATATCGTGAGTATCCGTCGGGGAGGGGGAGGGGAGACCCTAATTGGATACACATCCCCTCGATGCCCGTGCGGCCCTCAGGTGGTAAACGTGATATTCAATTATTCCCCCGTCGGAATTAGTACATATACGTATGTACACGAATCACGGCGAACTCAGTCAATCGAAGTTAACTCTAAACAATCAACTAATGCAAACACCGATGCTTACATTTATCTCGTGTTATATCTTCGATATTCGTGTGCTTGTGTGTTCGACGCAATGAAGAGCCAGTACATCAACTGAAGGGAAAGTATGTGACGTAATATATTCTATTTCGCCCTCTTTATCTTATGAAAGTGAGGACGCCTTTGAAGCTGTGATATACATCACAATGTTAGGGGGAAATGACAATCGAAACGAGACTTTCAAGATATTGTGAATACTTGACGGGTACATAGTATTATTAAGTATTAATGTGATAAGCATTTTAAAATCATTCAATCATTGTGAATTAAAATGGTCTTTTTAGCTATAGAATGACTGCATTGATGTAAAACTGCGATCTAAATGTGATAAAAATAGAAACGAAAGTCAATCATAAAGATTGTAGAAAGTTGCGAGATACAGGTCGCTTCAAATAGAACGCTGTAAAATTCCTAGGGAAATACCTATAATGTTAAGTGCACTTCGTGTGATTCAAGATTTTGTCGATTATAAACGCAATTACTCTTGATGTTTCTCATTTATATTATTGCCAGAACGACTACACCTAACCTTAGCCTAACCACTATCAATCACACACTCTGCCTCTATGGCTAATACAGATAGGTACAGTATAAAACGTAACATAAGAACTGTGTGCAGAATTCTCCACCTTTTCTTCCCAATTGGCTTAACACAAGATGAAGGTAAATTCGTCTGCCCAAACAGATAATTTGTAGGCAAAGTTTCCCTCTGAAGGCTGCATTTAACTACAGTACTGTTGAACAATATACGGCATGAAACTTGTTATGTAAACGAATCAGATATCAATAGCTTGCGTATTGAATCGGTAATGGATATCGAGTTTGCCACTCCTAGATAAATAGGTAGACAAAGCATGTCATGTTCTCATATTGAACAAAGATCTACAATAATGTCGAATGCAGTAGCGTGTGTGTTATTCATGGTACTAAAGGTTGGTACATAGGCTTTGATAACTGCTATGTAAATATATTGTTGTATAATGTGATATCTGTTATATTAACTATTTAGTTCTTTTCTCAGTAATACCGTAATTACAATTAACTCTTAACAATCGTATATTTCGCAATGTACATTCTTATACAGGAGACGCTAATACTATCATATCAAGACTGCTACCGAAAACTAAAACCGGTAGGGCAGGTGGTAGTTTTAGTGACTACAGACACATTGCAGCTAAAACTTATTTTTTTCCTGTCGTCATATTTGAGTGGCAAATACATACTTTTTCTAAACTAATTGTGTACAGGATGTACAGGATGTTTTCAAAGACGCTATGGAACGCAAGGGCTTAAATTACTTTTTTAGTCAAAATTATGGATTTACCCACAGAACAGATGAATATGGTTAAAAAGGAAATACAAGCGTTTGACGCGTTGCAAGGTGGTGCATAAAAAGGCATCACTGCCGGGGAACGGATGATTTGCCAAATTAGTCGTTGTCGAAATGCCTTGGAGCGTGGTGCTCCTGCGAAATAAAGTAAAAAATGCAGATTTGTACTATTTTGTCTTGCAGTTCCAATACTAAAGCTTCGAATAACCATATAGGAAGAATTTTATACCACTATTAAACCCGATTTTATTGATTTTCACCTTTATTTCCGTAAATTGCGGTTTATAATTAGGACATTTTGAAGAATTCGATAATATGATAGACGACATATCAAAAATATACATTGCTGATTACGCGTACATACAATGCACGCAAATGCCAAGTTCCTACGCAATGCATACGACTCATTTTTTTAATGTCAACTTCGAAATTTGTCACATATCACACAGTGTTGTAGTCATGTATATAGTAACTATATCGATGTAGTTATAGATTTCGTGTTCTCGTAAATCAGTTTTTATAGGCATTAACCAAAGAAAATTAAATCAAATCTTTTAGTAATTTCAAATTGTAGTACTCGTAAGGTTTAATAACGTTGACGACCTATCCTTATATTCTAATATCATAACTCCGCCAACTTAGAACAACATTGATTTGTGTCTGAATATACTTTATAATATTAATTCATTCGTTTCTAGGTTTCTGAGAGTGAGTCAATAAAGGCAACAGGTAGAGACAACTGGATTCCTACAGAATCCAGGTCCAATAATAAAAATGTTAATATCTCACACACAGCTGAAAATCTTGAAAATTCTGTACATATAACTTTCTATTAAATTAAATTAACTTTCAATTAAATTAAATTAACTTTCAATATTAGATATTGTAGTCTCATTTATTTTCCGTCTATCAACATAAAACTTATTAAATAACTGTATCAGGAAAAACCATTAAGCATATCGATAAAATAAATTCCGGTCTTATAACAAAAAAATATTTCCATAATTTTATCGATACTTTAAATCGACTATTGCAAGCTTTCTATATTCGATTTGTAGAGGTTTTGTGTTTCGAAAACGACGACGCTGGTTTTCATACAATTTGACGGCTATTGCCTTTCTAACCACATTCAACTGTTCTGTGGGTTTACGACCCAAACACAATAATATTTAAAAAAACACAAAAAATTCGCCTGTCTTTGCAAATTTTTTAGTTGCATTGTGTCTGAACTCTAACTAAAACTATCACCCAGCTTCGTTTCCGGTAGCAGCCTTGATATATCCTGTATAATAACCGCCACCGATTGGCAGGATTGAATCTTAAAGATAATTATTAAATTCATATCTAAACAACCGTTCATGAATTATACGTTTATTATTTGTATTACTGAGAATCACAATATGTACATATTTATGTTATTCTATATTTATATTTAATTAATTGTATTCATATTTTGCTGTGCCGGACACCTCTCCGATAGAATTGCAATACGAAAATCTTGATATTATAAAGATTAAGTCGGGATATTTTAAAATGTGTCGAGAAAGACAGAGATTATTTTTATTAAAATCTTTTCTCAAAGTGGTGCACCACGATAAATAAATATTTTGCAAAATTAAAATTGAGCGTCATAGAATATCTTTAAAAGGAATAATAGTTATTTCCGAGCGTCGGGAAAGTGCACCAGACGTTGCTGAATGAAAAAGTAATTTGAAACAAATAATGGCCGGATTGAGACCGACGGGAATCGCACCAACTCTTCGGGTTATTGCAGTGTATTAGAGGAATGTATGGACACAAAACACCCTTAATACGTTTTTTAAACGAATCCACCTGACTTTATTTATATATTTTCATAAACCCTCGTCTTTTGATCCCGGAAGGGGTAGGCAGAGGTGCCAGGAAACCAACATTTCGCCTTTTTTGTTCATTATTTTTCCATTTTTACTTTATGTCTATTCATAATTATTATGCAAACTCGATTTTGTTTTTTTATATATCTATTAATTTACTGTAGTAAAATTTAGAAACTGTGCATATGATGGATGCAATCAATCAATGATTATATTGATACGCGGGAATATACATTTATTTTTGTCAATACTACGCCCGGGATTACGTGCAAACTTGTATACCTTGTATAAAAAATATATCTTGCCATGTAGATCCGGCAAACTAGCATACAGGTCACTTGATTGTACAGTCACCGACAAAAGTCGTTGAGCATATTCAAAACGCCAAAATTCATGCACACATGAAGCAACAAAAGTGGGTGACCAGGATCGGCGACAACAATTTATGAACGCCACAAGGTGACAAAAGTTTCTGAACAAAAAAAGCAACAAAATTACTGAACACGTCAAGGGTACATAAGTCTCTGAACACTTATAAAAAGCAAGATTGCCGTTGATGTGTTAACCTACTTTTGTTGCTTTATAAGCATTAAAAGTTAAATTTTATTTCACAGTTAATATATCTCCTGTGACGTGGCGTGCCATAGGAGAGGCCTATGTCCAGCAGTGGACACGAATAGGCTGATGATGATGATGATGATTCAGAATGAATATAGTGGCCGCAACTTTTTTGGATATTGGTCAATTGGTGTCAAAATCCATATCTGAGAGACCCTTCGCTCCGATATTATAAATGGATAATTAGGATTGAACATTTTTGCTGCCACATTTAACTTTTTAGTTATTGATCCGATTGGTCTCAAAATCAATATCTGATGGGTTCTTTACTCCGATATTCGAAATAGAAAGACCGATGGAAAATAATGGCTGCCGTTTAGAACTTTTTATAGAATTAGTACGTATTTTGGGGCGTTTGAAAAAAATCTACAAAATGTTTACGATGAGCGCGCACATTGACAACCAAATAGACGAAGAGCCCGTGGCCGACAGAGTTTTGTCATCTTATAAAAGCTGAAAGCTTTTCTCCGCATGCCTCTAACATAGGCATCACACGATCAGCTATTATTAAGTTCCGATCTTGGTTGCTTTGGAAGTTATGATCTTCAATGTTTCTGGCCAGATAAAAGAACCATCAAACGTATTGGAATACCAATATTTGTTTGAAATATTTGTTTATAGTTGCCTTAATAACATATATAAAATTCATTTTTTTATAAAATATAAACTTTTATACTATTACATTTGAGCGAATTTACAATTAAGCGGAATGGAGGCTCCAAAATGTTTGCAAAAGACTTGTCTATTGGCAAAACCAGTTGTCTAGGCTGAAGAAGGACGACGGCCGCGTGGTATCGACAAGGGCAGAGGTATTAAGGGAGATCGAGAGGTTCTACGGACAGCTTTACACCTCGGTTGCCGAACCTACTGTTAGTTCGGCCGAAGACCCGAGAGCGATGATATCCCGGACATAAGCCTGTGTGAGATAGAAATTCCCTCAAACAACTAAAAAACAACAAGGCGCCGGGCGAGGACGGAATCACTTCAGAGCTTCTGAAAGTGGGCAGAACGCCGTTACTGAAAGTCCTTCAGAGGCTCTTAAATTCCGTTCTCCTCGAGGGCTCAACGCCGGAGGCATGGAGCAGGAGCGTGGTGGTACTGTTCTTCAAAAAAGGTGATAACACTTTGCTAAAGAATTATACTGCCCGTCTCGCTCCTGAGCTATCTCTATAAGTTGTTTTCGAGGGTCATTACAAATCGTCTCGAACGCAGGTTTGATGACTTCCAGCTTCCCGAACAAGCCGGTTTCCGAAAAGGCTTTAGTACCATAGACCATATTCATACGCTATGGCAAATTATACAAAAAACCGAATATAACTTGCCGCTTTGTTTAGCGTTTATGGACTATGAGAAAGCCTTTGATTGCTGTGCTACAGTCTCTTCAGCGGTGCCACATAGTCTATCGGTACATCGAAGTTTTGAGGTGTATATATGTACAACAACGCCACCATGTCGGTCCGAGTACAAGATCAGAGCACAAAGGCTATTCCACTACTGTACTTGTATACACGTGGCAATAACAGATGAACTAGACATATGAACTTCTCAGAAATAAATAATAATTCACATATTAGTTATTTTTCGGTTCTTAGCTGTTTTTTATTTTGAAGTCGGTTATTATTTTTTTATAAAAAATTTTGGTTATTTTTATCTTTTTAGTCTTGATAGGAATCAAAATGAAGAAGATTTGGTCCCCACAAGGAATATGTTCTTTCCGATGATAATGAAATCGCTAAAATCGGCTAAAAGCTGCCAAATATATTGGAGTATTCATATGTTTATTATTTTTCTCCCCCCCCCCTCCCTTTGCCCCTACCCCCTTTTCCCACTGTAGCTTAGCTTTTATACTGAACCCAACGCAAAAAGTACCATTGGAATCCTACTAAAGTTTGAAGAGTTCTACACGCCAGGTCCGAAAATGATCATCAGATCTCCATGTTGTGTTCCTGAGATCAACCTGTCAATACATTCTTTCCAATGAAAAAGAAATCACTAAAATCGGTTAAAAGCTGCCGAAGATATTAGAATTTACGTGTATTTTAATTTTATCACCTACCCCCCCTCACCCCCACCCCTTTTTTCCTCTCTCACTGTAAATTAACTTTTATAATGAACCTAATGCAAAAAGAACCATTGGAATCCTACTTAATTTTAAGGAGTTCCCCTCTCCAGGTCCGAAGATATTGCTCAGATTTTCACCATATTTTTATGGGACCAAATGACAAGCATCAGCTTTCAATCAAAGAAAGAATGGTCGAAATCGGTTCACACAGTACAGAGAAACGAGGTAACAAACATAAAAAAAAAGCTACATACAGTCGAATTGAGAACCTCCTCCTTTTTTTGAAGTCGGTTAAAAACAGAAATCCATAAGTCAAAGCAAAAATATAAACTGTGAAATAAAATGTAACAATGAATCCATAACAAAGCAACAAAAGTAGGTGAACACATCTACGGCAATCTTGCTTTTTATAAGTGTTCAGAGACTTATGTACCATTGACGTGTTCAGAAACTTTTGACGCCATGTGGTGTTCATAAATTTTTGTGGCCGATACTGGTCACCTACTTTTGTTGCTTCATGTGTGCATCAATTTTGGCGTTTTAAATATGCTCAACGACTTTTGTCGCTGACTGTACGTGATAACTGCCGCTTATGAACATCCACAATTGTATTTGTATGATGGATGTTTTGCCCATCAAACCTGGAGGGGAGTGGCTAGGAAAAATGATGAGAAAAGAAAAAAAGGGTATTGGGCATCCGGTAAACTCACTCGCCAAACGAAACACGACAGCAAAGCTGCAGCTTCACTTCTATTTATGTGAGAAAGTGTGACTGCACAAACGTCCATGCTCATGCATGCTAAGTTATGACTGGTAACAGCGTGGCCCTACCAAACCTACCTATGTTTGCAGTAATTGTTGATTAAAATGCTCCAAAAATAAACTCCAAGGAAAATAAGACTGACATCTATTGAGCATTAAAGCTAAGTCTAAAACAATTCACATTTTCATTACTTCGAAATTGCCAGCACACGAAGCTGTTAAGAATGAAGGCGCGCTATATCATTGTATTTACTGCAAAATTATTGAAGGAAATAAACGCGCTATAGCCGTGTGATGCAGGAGGTTAACGCTGAGTGCATCCTTTATTAGATTTGCGCACAACATTCAGCACTTAAGCTTCCGTGTGGATAACTAGACGGACGCTACGAGTGTTTCTGCCGGCGGCGTTCCTTCCACTTTATTTTCCGGATTTACCTCGTAATTTCACTTCGATGCCGTCCATTTATTACTTTTGCCGCTATTTATTTACTTATGGATGGATGGGTAGCTATTGTTGTGTTTTGTAGTTGGGTTTTGCTTTCCGATTATAGGTAGTTGTTAAATGTTATATGAAACATAGCGTGAAGTGAATGTATTCTTAAATATCAAATGTAACTGAATTATATAATAGCATAGTTGAGTTTCAGTATTAGGTATATTTGATTATAATGATCTTAAGTGCCCTGAAACATGTGGTCAATATTTATATATATTCGAGCTACATCCAGTCTCCGAGCGAAAACGAAGCCAGGCGGAAGGAAAATTCAGACACAATGCAACTCAACATTTAGCAAAAAAAAAGCGACGATAACCATCTCAATCTAGATAAACCCTCTTTAATAAATAGTACAATGATATGGATCATAATACTAACCAAACACATTTGTTCGCAGTGGTAGCAGAGGAGGGCTGCGCCGCCGGTCGACGTACACGAGCGGGCGGCTGCGCTCGGGCCCGCACTGGTCCTTCGTGTTCGACCCGGCCGGCCGGCTCTGCTACTACTGGTCCATGGTCGTCTCACTCGCCTTCCTTTACAATCTTTGGGTTATAGTGTATAGATTTGCTTTCCAGGAGATTAACGGTGAGCCACTCTCTTTCGCACTTAATATACAGACACCATTCGTGTTTTCCCCATTCCCGTTTCCACGCTCGGATAAACTCGAACGGAGGCGCTTAAGTGGATAAAAATTCAATTTTGACTCTAAGGCTTATGCAAAAGACGACTCCATTTAGATAGAAACTAAGATTAGCGGCAACGATCTGGGTTGCAGCGACTTAGCGCACTCCACGCATAGTTCCCGCCAACTTGCCCCGGGGAGAATTAAATTACTTACGTACCTAAATAGCTTTTGTGAGTTAAATGTCTCGAACCGAAGACATTGTAATAACGCTCCCGTGAAAAGTAACCTTTCGACGTTTCCCGGTTGCGTTTCCTATTGTTCCATTGGCTCGTTGGAGCTGCGATGAGTTTCAACGACGTTTAATCGCATTTCCAAGTTCCGTTTGAAAATATTGTTCGCGTCGAAACTGCTCCGCGCTCGGTCCAATCCAAACTAAATGTTGAAGAAAGTAAAACTGTCTGCCGGTAAACATCTACGAGGATTGATTTTGTATCGGTATCGAATTTGTTGAGTGGCGTGGCGTAGTAAACGGAGTTTTGTATTGTTGCAGGTGAAACGCTTATAGTGTGGTTCTGCCTGGACTATTTTTCGGATTTCCTATATCTGGCGGACATTTTGTTTCACTTCCGAACGGGTTACCTGGAGGACGGCGTGCTGCAGACGGACGCGGCCAAGCTCCGCGCGCACTACATGAACTCCACTTACTTCTACATCGACTGCCTGTGCCTGCTGCCGCTCGACTTCCTCTACCTCTCCATCGGATTCAATTCAATATTGCGTTCGTTCCGCCTCGTCAAGATATATCGTTTTTGGGCGTTCATGGACCGAACCGAGAGACACACGAACTATCCTAACTTGTTTAGATCGACCAGTTTAATTCATTATTTACTAGTGATATTCCATTGGAACGGGTGCTTGTACCATATTATATATAAAAACAATGGGTTTGGTAGTAAAAACTGGGTGTATCACGACACGGAAACCGCGGATGTAGTGAAACAGTATCTACAGAGTTATTACTGGTGCACGTTGGCGCTCACCACGATAGGTGAGTACTATTTTGTATTTCTTACATTTTACTGAATGGCCGACACTCCGCGGATATACAATACCGCTTTTAAAGGCCTTTGTGATAGATTTGTGCTTCGCTTCACGAACCGGAACAGACAAATATAGTTTTGAAGCTTCTTTTATCCGCACCGTTGAATACTCATTTGTACAAAAATAGTTCACGCTGAAATAGAAGCCTTGCGTGTGTAAAGTTAGTTGGAATGTGATAGTGTTTAAAATATAGTGGGCCCCCGATGATCCGGTCCCTTGTGACGTGCCTATATACCTATAGCTCAAAATGCGACTCGAAACTATACATTTTGTTTAGTTGTAACGGCAGTACAATGTTCTCTATTTAAAAAATGACCAGACTATAAGAGGTTTGAATAATCAAACAAATTTAATAGGGCTACAGCGCCTTGCAAAAGGTTTGTCGGAGAACCGAAGGCCCACTATACTGTTAAAAAAATAAAACAACCAAACAAAGGCAAGATGAATAAAACCGTTTAAAAATAAAGAATCGACCTACTAATATGGTATTTACACATTCAATTGAAATTTCCATTGATTTCTTGATGAATTTGTTGTTCATTCATAAAATTACCTAAAGTGATTAACATTGTCTCGACTTTAAAATCCAATTAGGGTATTGGTAAATAAATTAGGGGAACGTCTTGCAAATGATTCCCTGCTACATGATGATAAATGACTTGTTATTGTCATTTGATTTATAACGTAGTGGAGGTTTATATAGATGTCGTCCTCGTTCGTCACCCGAATATATATTTTAATAGTCTCTTTTACGGCTATTTATATGTTTCTACCGAGTTTTGTCGATTATTTACGCATTATGTTTGAAATTTCCCCTGTTATACGTTTTCATAATTTAATTCCAATAGCACATGTCCATGATGAATTAACAAAAAGTTTTGTGCTAAACAATTAAATGGTGATTACGGAGTGCGAGCGTTTATGCTATTTAGCTTAAAACAAAAATGGAGATTTTGTGTTGCTTGCATATTTTTATTACTATGAGTAATTTAATATCAAAAGGAAAACAATAGATGTAGTAAAATAGGTTGAAGATTATCTTATAGGTACAATCCCATATAATTTGAGTTACATGTTAAAGGCGACCTTATTCGCCAATTATATGTATGCATGTTATAGGTTTAAAAGGATTATTAAGTAATTAACTCTGAATGTTTACTTGTATTTACATCCTGATATTGTTATAATTTACTATAAACATAATGATTGAACAATATCTCTTTATTTATCAAGGAACTAATAAACTCATTTGCAAAAAAAAACGGGCACCTAAGCAATGAACCATTTCAAATGTTACTATTGGTTTGTTTGATAATTATAGGTAGTTTTACTTTCACAATTTTGTAAATTAATAAGCAAATAATCGTTTTTAAAATTTATGGGTTTTAATGCTAAAGTTCACTAGTAGTGTATGCTCGCTAGTAGTGCATATGCTCGTGAAGTAAAAGTTAACAAAGATTTTTGTTTGTTTTTTCTTTAATAAAGTAAAAGCAGATAAATGTTTAGTATCGAGTGTGACCCCCTCTAGCTGAAATCACAGCTTGAATTCGTCTGGGTATGCTAGCGAGGATAACCCGGATACTTGCTTGCGGAATACGTTCCCACTCCGCGCTAATCACATTCTTCAGCTCTCTGATGGTCTGCGGAGCCGGTTGTACTGTTCTCACGCGTCGTTTCAGAACGTCCCAGACATGCTCTATAGGATTGAGGTCGGGACTTCGAGCTGGCCAATCCAAACGACTAATGCCGACCTCTTGCACATACGCTTCCACATCGCCAGACAGGTGGGCGCGAGCGTTGTCGTCCATAAAAATTGAGTCTTCGCCTAAAGCGGCCAATGCGGGTTGTGCATGAGGAATTAGAACTTCCGTTATGTATCGATGTCCAGTCAGTGAGCCGTTTTCAATGAAGACTAACTCTGTACGATCCATTGAATTTATTCCTGCCCAAAACATAACAGAGCCCCCACCATAAGGTGTGATTTCTTCAAAACAAGCCTCTGCAAAGCGTTCTCCTCGTCTTCGTAGCACTCGCTGACGTCGATCTTCACCGAACAGAGATATCCTGGCTTCATCGGAGAACAATACCCTATTCCAGTCTTCTTGAGTCTATGACTCACAATTTCGAGCAAACCTAAGCCTGGCAACTCTGTGCTCACGGAGTAACTTAGGGCCGCGGGCCGGGTGATGACTGCGTATTTTGGCCGCGAGAAGCCTCCTCCTGACCGTCCATAGACTAATATGCACATTTCTTACTTCTTCGAGGTTGTTCTTAAGGTCCACATACGAAGATTTCTCAATGCGCGACTCACAAGAAAACGATCATCCCGTGGTTGGGTACATGGTTTTCTTCCAGAACCTGGCTCAATCCTATAGAGCATGTCTGGGACGTTCTGAAACGACGCGTGAGATCAGTACAACCGGCTCCGCAGACCATCAGAGAGCTGAAGAATGTGATTACCGCGGAGTGGGAACGTATTCCGCAAGCAAGTATCCGGGATATCCTCGCTAGCATACCCAGACGAATTCAAGCTGTGATTTCAGCTAGAGGGGGTCACACTCGATACTAAACATTTATCTGCTTTTACTTTATTAAAGAAAAAACAAACAAAAATCTTTGTTAACTGTTACTTCACGAGCATATGCACTACTAGCGAGCATACACTACTAGTGAACTTTAGCATTAAAACCCATAAATTTTAAAAACGATTATTTGCTTATTAATTTACAAAATTGTGAAAGTAAAACTACCTATAATTATCAAACAAACCAATAGTAACATTTGAAATGGTTCATTGCTTAGGTGCCCGTTTTTTTTTTGCAAATGAGTTTATATTCCTGCGAATGTATACATGCGGATGGAGTAATTTAGACAGTAAATACCGTGATTGATACATTTTGTTGTCCAAATATACGTATCATATTGCGGCGCGGTGATTGATTGTATTACAAATTAACGTACCAACTCTGCAAACAACGGCTGCCGCAAATATTATATTCATCATTTTCTATTGCTGAAGATGTATTTAACATGAAAATATTAACTCTTAATACGGAACCGTTTGGCAAGTTAGAAAATGTAAAACTAGGCGATCTTGTTTGTGTGAGATTTTCATTTATTAAACTTCATTGCTTGGTGTTTTGTTATTTACAATAGGGTATTTGACTCCATTTAGTGTATTTTATTGTGTTTATCAAAACGTATCCATAGCTATGCAATGGTCTAACTAACAAAGAAAATAAACCTATTTAATTTACTAATAAACGTTTTAAATCTTGTAGTGAAAGTAGCAGAAAAGATGCCAAACAAAGACAGTGACGTCACGAGGTACATATATTACAGTGTGCGCGTGTGAATCAGACAGCAAGATGTCTCCACTACACCCCTACTCTTTAATTTCAATTATTAATATTGCCTTATGTTGCAAGCTACTTTAATACTTTTTTACCGCAATGCTTTTTTTTTAAAGTATTTGTGTTTGAAAACGAAAAATACCAAAAATCGATATTAGTCCAATACCCTATTGTGATTATATTAGGCCACTGGTCATCATTATTTTGTTAATGATTAATCTATTAGGTGACATCATAAAGGCAGGAGTCCACAAACTCACATCGTACATAACGGACGCATTGCATCGAAGAGATTGCCGTATTCTTTGTATAGGATTTCATTAAGTGGGTCCTGAGGGGTTAGCTAAGTTGACCTTCTACAATCCTAATAATCTTCTATAATTGCCAGTAGAATACTAACAAAATGTGTGGCAATGACGTTTAACATCGATAAATCACGTGGTCAGAGAAAATCAATAGAAAAATTCCAACCAATATACAACATTTCTATTCGTTAGTTACGAGATAATAGGATGTAATCGTTTTCTAGAACGTCAAACGCTAACTCCCATACCATGGACGTAGCATCAAATGGACTCGACATTCGAGTTCCACCGTAAGGGACAGACAGACATAAAGTAAAGAAAAAAGCAGGGATACCAGGTCATATATTTTCCCATAAATATTTTAACTAAATAAATAAATAGACGCAACATTCAAATTCATAGTCCTGACCCTACAAATGATAATCTTGTGTCGTGGGTATCAGAAACTACGAGAGACTTTTTGGTCTCACTAACACCCCGATTTGAAAAAAAATATCAAGTTACTCAAATATTTGTCTCTTCTTGAGCTGGTATCGAAACCGCGGCCTCACTTTTACATCTGGCGTCTAACCAGCTGCGATGAATGATGCGGATGAAGGGCGTCAGTATTAAACAACGTGACGTTTTGCAATATTTTCACAAAGGTTAGAAAGAAAAAAAGAAAGTTGGCCTTGTATAATTATTAATACTTATATCATTTACGTAACTCTAATAATACACAGCTAGTAATGATAATATATACATAGAAACAAAACCTGCCGAGTGTTCTATAAATTATAGAAGATCAGAGAATTCATAGTAACGTAACTACTAAGGATAGAATAACATCCTACTTTATTTTATTTATTTATTTTAAGAAAGCTTACAAACAAGTGTTTACAATATACTTAATATTTCCATAAATTAAGTTCCTAATAACAAGTTTCTACGAACGAATCGTAAATAACAAAGGTACAGAAAACCTATTGATATAGACCTAAACATTTCTCAAATGTAACAAAATGGAAAAAATATACCTACATATTTTTTCGTTTCTATATCTTAATTAAAATAAAATGATATAGCAAAGTATCGAATGTGTAATAATACAGCGCTTGTAAATTTTTTTAATCATCTGTGCAGAACAAAATATAAATTGAAATAACGTAAGGTAACGTGACGCCTCGGGTCAAGACGTGTGTGGATTGGGTATTTATTGCATTGACTTTAAGTTTTGGCACTCAAAGTCTGTAAGTTGTAAACATAAAATCTTTGTTTTTGTTGATGAACACGACTGTTTGTGTCTAAAATAAAATAAATAAAAAATAAAGAAGTATTAAGCTTGGTGGATTGGGTGCATTTTTGTAATTTTTTCGAATACAGACTTCAAATTTGAAAAATACAACTTAACTGACTTCGAAACTACATTTTATAATTTATAGATTATGCATGTTGTAGCTTCACTTAATACACAGGAGGACAATTTATGAAGACAGGCTGCCGGAAGACTGATTATAGAAGAGGTTTCATTCATTTTCGTCTCAAGGATGAATACTCTGGATTTTTATTATTTAGATTAAATAGATTATAGTTTACCTTTATTTCGAGTGGCGAGAGAGAAAACGGTTTTAAGAAAGTTATAATATGCTTAGTCTTCTGAATGCAATTTTTGAACGAGTGTGTTTACCCAGCTGTCTAATTTTCCGTCACATCATATTAATTTGATCCACAAAACACGCGAAGGTAAACCTTTTGAAAAGCTGAAATAAAATGAATAATGGTTTAATTTACCATAAAACCAGGAAATGCAAATTGTTATAAGCTGGTATCCCGAAACATAATATAATCCAACTAATTTAAAATCATGTACAAAATGGCGTCCTCTTCGAGTAGTATACAGATTGTCATAATAAACAAAGTCAAGATAATTTGGTCGGATAATACTTTTAAAATACGTATTTTTTATGCAAATATAATCCTATTTATCAATGTATTCTATGAAATACTAATTGCAGATGTTAGTAATAATGAACGTCTACATTTATTTTTACCAATATACTAAATAAAATGCACTTACCAGTGAGAGGTTATATTTTCATATTATCGTTTAGATCGGCTATCACAGCCAATAATAAAGCAGCACACCATACCTTTTGTCTTATAATCAGTTTCAACACTCTTTTACATATATTTTTGACCGCAAATATTCGTAAAATACTCAGTAATTCAAGTTAATAACAAACCGCACGTCTTATTTGTTTGGGTACACTCAAAGTGTTCCCCTACAAAATTATGTGAAACTATGACAAGGATCGCAAATTGTGTTTTGTCACTTTCATTTTTTAAGGTTTATGCATAAGTCTAAGTGAGATGGACTATATATGTCAAATGCATGTCAAGTCTATTGATACTACGTCTATGTCCCATACAAATGCTAAGTTGTGTAAGCAATGCAAGCGCAAAGGAAAAGTTATCGCTTACGCCAAGGCGTTAACGATTGTAGCTTAGAAGCGATTGTAACTTGTCTAACAGGGCCAATTCGAAGCGTACGGATCGTACGAATATGAATTCTTATTTATTCTTACTTATTCAAAGAATGAGATACGATGTATTTGATACGTACGATGGAAATACCCGGATGCCTGCCTTTGAGGTGCATTTGTGATAAACTAGGCATGGGATTGTAAGACAGAAGTCAGATATTAAAACTCATTTAATCGCGTTTCTTCCAGTACTATCTGTTTCAATCGATATATGTCCACCTGCACGACATGGGCCTTCTCTACAATCGAGAGTACAATTGAGAGTGGCTAGGCAATATAGTCTACCAAGCTGGCCTTACATCCGCTACTATGAATTATTTAAACATTGATCTTTTAGATATTCTCGACACATACATTGGCAACATAAAGAGAGCCCATAATTTTTACGAGCTTCCTTCAGTTATATGAATGTTTTATATTCTATGATACAGATAAATCCAAATAGTACGCATATTGGCGAAGTATGCATGACAAAGAGGAAGTATAAATCGTAAAAAGGGTATTTGCGCAAAAACTGAATTTACTGACTTTATTTACTTCGCAATCTTTATGTTGTACGTTGCTTTCAATATGAGAGAAGTTTGTTTAAGGAACAAGTTTATGTTTAATCAAATTACATCATATTTTACATTTGTATTGTACAACACAAAATGAGAAATACGCATCTAAAACTTAACCTATATTTATAGTACAATTGGTGGTCTAATCGCAGTCGGCGATATCTTCCAGACAATCTTTGGGTGGACTAGTGTGAATGGAAGTAGGATGGATTATAGTGATTTGTGTTCAGTTCAGTAGTGCGTGTGCTATTCGATTTTTAGAAAACTGACATACTTATGTTGATTAGGGAGAGTTAATTACTTCTCGCCAGTGAATACTTTGAATTACACTGCTTTACAATAAATCGAATTGTACCTAATATGGTGTGCCGGTCAGAAAAATGGGGTTACATAATTCTTATAATATATTTATTTATTATGTTATTTTTGCAATACATAGAGAAAAAATCACAGTGAAGAAATGAAATAAAATAGTATAGAGGCGGTGTTATCATATTAGGCAATTTCTTCCAGGCAACCATTGGATATATGTGTATTAATAGTTTTTATAGTTTCTATCAGCATTGTCATTGCGCGATGAAATTTGAGTACTTTTTCCCATTTTTGCCGCGTTCAATAAAGCAAAATTCCACGGTTTTTCACTCTATATCCCTGGTATAATAAAACTGCTAAAAAAATACGAGCTGGTTTTATATAGAATTCCGTATTTGTTACATCAATCAATATCCGAAGTGAGGGACTTGAGCGGGCTCCCAAAATATCGTTTAGTTTGGATGTCGAAATAAAATTCACACGGGGCTAGTTTTATTTGCTAGTGATATTGCAGTACACTCGTACTTTTCTACATATATCTGTATTTATTTGTATTTATTCTATCTCTATTTATCTATGTATATAGCAAATATAATAATTAATTTATAAGCTCTTATATTATTTATTGTAAGGCATGGATGTTTTTTATGGTATCAGAAACTATTAGACGTTTTTGTGTCTCTACACTCAAAGCTGAAACCATTTATAATTATGAACTCACTAACCGCGTCTTGAAAATTCTATTTAAAATTAACTATTATATATGTAGGTACTTACAAACTTTATAGGCTTCTTAGTACTTGTTGTAAAAGGTTATTATTGTGCCTTTATTTTACATGAAAATTAAACACAATTTCACAGTTTTGTAACACAACTTTATACTTTGAATGTGTGGTGACGTCACGAGTGCGGTTTGCGGCGCCAGTTCGGCAGACCAGTAATGACAAATTACGCGGAATGGCCGGTTGATTAGAGTTACCGTTTCATCAACTGCACATAAATATTTCAATAGTACACTATGCGAGAACAGGTGTGGAAATAATAATTACGGTGGTCGAGCAGCAGAACGTTAATAAGGTAATTTGGTTTTGTGAAAAAAGGCAAAAAATGCATCATTGGCTTATTAACACTATAATAATAATAATAATAATAATATATGTAGGTACTTACAAACTTTATAGGCTTCTTAGTTCTCTTTTTTCCATCGCTTATTGTCCATCCTAAGGTAGTCGGTAAGAGATTGCCTCGAGCGATACGACCGCCTTTTGTACTACAATGTAATATAATGTTCTATTATTAAGTTAACTTAGTGTCCAATAAAAGATATAAATAAATAAATAAAAGAAACGCTGGCTAGCTAGATGTCGTCACGGAAGATATGAAGGTCAATGGCCTTACTATTAAGGATACCGAAGATCAGCCGAAAAAGAGAAGACTCAGCAGGAAGGCGGATTATGACACTGGCCGGGATTACGCCAAGTAGAAAGAAGGAAGTCGTAAAAAAGTGGTATTCATTTCATATATATAATAATAATAATAATAATAATAATAATAATACTCTGGCAACACCTAAAGATCATCCTTTTGAAAAATATATATATTTTATGTTTAATATCAAATATATACAGAATATTCACAATTTATATCTAAATAGTAACCAAAATTATTCTTTTCTACAATCACATAATGTTTTATAGAAGAAATAGTGTAAATAAACAGCATAATAAAAAATAATAGAATGACAGTGTGTGACAATGTCAAATTATTTTACAAAACATGTTAATAAAAGACCAAAAGGATGTTCCATAATAAAGCCAGGAAGAAACGGAACGCACATTTAACATCTCCCAGCTCGTCGAGCTCCGCGTCGTGGGCGTCGGCTTCGGACGTATTCGAAGTGACACCGGACAACGACGCGTCGAGCCAACACGGCGAGCTGCAGTCGTCCCCGCCGCCACCAAGACCTGCGCAGCGAAGAGGACGACCCCCTCCAGCGGTGGGCTTGGGACCTGTGGGGCCGAGTGTCCCGCCTACGGTCCCCGCTACCGGTGGAGTAGTGCGCCGCATGAGATGGACACGTGAAATCAATGAGAATGTCATGCGGGCCTACTTTGGGGCAACAAATGGAGGAATTAACCTCACTGCCTATCGTGTCAAAATGCTGTCTCTGTTTCAGGCTTTGGAACCAACGGTTGATGTATCATCCCAACGACTGTCGGATCAAGTGCGATTTATTCAGCGGCGTAAGTTGTTGGATGATGACACACTTGAGCGGTTGCGCACAGACTTATGTTTTGTCCAGGAAGACCATGTATCGCCCGTCAGTGGAGATCAAGCGGCAGGCCCAACACCAACACCTGTTGCTGATTTCGAGCTGACGGACAATTTGGATGACAACGTAAGTCCCCAAGATAAACAGCAACTGAGAGGAGCTTTGGAGTGTGCGATTTTGGAGTTTGCGTCTTTATCGGCGTCTTGTAGACCGCGTCTGCCACGTTTGCCAACGCATAGAAGAAATTTGGCGCTGATGGGAGCTTTGGACTCCATGTTACCTACATACTTGGAGTCCAGTCGGGATCTTGTTGATACGCACTCGATCCTTTACTGCGCGGCCGTCGCAGCATGTCGAGTGGCTAATGTTCAATTCCCAAAAGAATATAGAGCTACTCGAGGTGTTGTGACTGTGCCTGCCTGGCAGCGGAGGATAGAGGATCGTATCAACAGGGCCCGAACTCTCATCGGCAAGCTAATTTCTTTTAAAGAAGGAAACAGCAGGCCGAAGATTATGCGTTTTGTGACGCAGGCTTTTTCGGGGACCAACACAAGTCCTCGAAATTATAGGCTTTGCGTCACAGAACGCATAGACTTCTTCAAACAAAAAGTCTATGCGTGGGCGAACCGCATTCGTCGCTACAGGAGGCGATGGGATCGTTTCCAACAAAATCGCAAGTTCCAAACTGACCAAAAGAGGGTTTATAGATGTTGGGAGAATCCTCCACAAGGTGTGGTGGATGGGCGGCTTCCCAGTGCTCACGAAATGCGTGAATACTGGACGAATATCTGGTCGTCGCCTGTCTCTCACACTGAAGCCTCCTGGTTAAGTGTTGTAGATCGAGCTTGCGAGGCAATACCGGCTATGGAAACCATTTTAATCAATCCAGAAGATGTGCTAACTGCAATTAGACAGACGCAAAACTGGAAGTCACCGGGTCCGGACGGTCTGCACAACTTCTGGTTAAAATGGTTTCCAAGTTCGCATGCTCGATTGGCAGTGCAATTCCAGGATGCGCTTGAGCGGGGATCCCTTCCAGCATTTATGACAACAGGTGTTACTCACCTTCTCTTTAAGTCCGGTTGTACCACGGAACCAAAAAATTATAGACCCATCACATGCCTTCCCACTATTTATAAAGTTTTGACCTCCATAATTAGATCTAAAATTACAGACCATATAAATTCTAACCAAATTCTTTTTTCCGGCCAAACAGGTTGCATGAATGGGTCCCGTGGTACTAAGGAGCTCCTTCTCATTAACATGACCATTTGCCAACAGGCTCGTCACAACCGACGGAATTTATCGGCTGCCTGGATAGATTATAAAAAGGCCTATGATTCGGTGCCTCATACATGGCTCATGAGGGTGTTAAATTTGTATAAAATTAATACAAATTTATGCAACTTCCTTGGGTCTTGTATGGGGCAGTGGACCACTGTCCTAAGATATCCAGGTGGTACGGTTCCTCCTGATTGTGACGAACCGATTAGAATCAAGCGGGGTATATTTCAGGGCGACAGTCTGAGTCCACTGTGGTTTTGCATGGCCCTGAATCCCCTCAGCACTCTGTTGTTGGATTCAGGGTTAGGCTACCGTCTACGGAGAGGCTCTGAGCCTATATCTCACTTGCTCTATATGGATGACCTCAAGTTATTTGCATCGAAACAAACCGAATTGATTGAGTTGTTAAAAATAACGGAAAGATTTAGCAATTCAATCAATATGGATTTTGGTGTAGATAAATGTGCGGTTATCCATGTGAAGCGAGGGGAGGTTGCGGTCTCTGATGACATACTAGTCTCAGAGACTGTAAGGCTCAGATCCCTCTCTGTGACGGAAACCTACAAATATTTGGGTATGCCTGAGGCTCTAGGTATCATGGGTGCAGATGTAAAACGATCGTTGAAAGAGCGTTTTTTTAGCCGCCTGACAAAAGTACTTAACAGTTTTTTGTCCGGTGGAAACAAGATTCGCGCTTTTAACGGTTGGGTTATGCCTGTACTCATATACTCTTTTGGCATACTCAAATGGACTCAGACTGAATTGGACGCCCTGGATCGTAAAGTCCGAACTCTCCTAACTGCACATCGTATGCATCATCCACGATCATCAGTGATGAGATTGTACATCCCGCGGAGATGTGGGGGCCGAGGTATTCTTAATGCTAAGGACTTGCATAATCGCGAGGTGTGCAATCTCAGGGATTATTTCCTTCACAGTGATGTGGATATGCATAGGGTTGTAGTTATGGTAGATAAAGGATTTACCCCGCTCTCTTTGGCGATTGAGAACTGGCGGAAACCTCTGGTGGTAGGCATTAAAGATCGCGAGGACATATGGAAGAGCAAAGAGCTGCACGGTCGGTTCTATCGAGCCCTTCATGGGCCTGATGTGGACCGACTAGCGTCTGTGTCTTGGCTGCGCTTCGGTAACCTCTTTGGGGAAACCGAGGGTTTTGTCTTTGCAATTATGGACGAAGTTATTAAGACGAACAACTATAGGAAATACATCCTGAAGGACGGTACGGTCGACATCTGTCGGGCATGCCACCGTCCTGGTGAGTCTATCAGGCATGTTATTTCCGGTTGTTCGTATCTTGCTAACGGCGAGTATTTGCATAGACATAACCTAGTAACCAAGATCATACACCAGCAAATTGCCCTTCGATATGGACTTGTGACTCCTGAAGTGCCATATTACCAGTATGTGCCCCAACCAGTTCTCGAAAATGGTCATGCAACGCTGTATTGGGATCGATCTATTATCACAGACAGGACTATTCTAGCCAATAAGCCTGACATTGTGATAATAGATCGATTGGCGCGCCGGGCTATACTTGTTGACGTCACCATTCCGCATGACGATAACCTTGTCAAAGCCGAAAAAGACAAAATGTCTAAATATTTAGATTTGGCACACGAGGTTACCGACATGTGGGATGTCGACTCAACAATTATTGTCCCGATTGTCGTTTCTGCTCATGGGTTGATACCAAAGAGCCTCGACCAACATCTACAGAGGCTCTCAATCGGCGTTTGGGTCAGGAGTCAGATACAGAAGGCAGTATTGCTTGACACGGCACGTATAGTGAGGAGGTTCCTCACTTTGGGGTCCTAACCACCGGTGGCTTGGGTCTCGAGCCTCGCCATTGTTGGATGAATTTTTATATTTTTATATGTATTTTGTTTTTATACTATATATATAAAAATGTAAAAAAAAAAGATTTAAAATAAAGAGAAATAATAATAATAATAACACCCAACAGTCACATACATAGTCCTGACCCCACATTAAGATCGAATCTTGTGTCGTGGGTATCAGGAACTACGAGAGACTTTTCGGTCTCACAAACACCCAGACCCGAGAGAAATATTTGTGGGCCGCACTAACATTTCTCTCGGTGCGGGGATCGAACCCGCGGCCTCTCGTTTCACAGGCGGTGTCTTACCGCCTGCGCCACGGAGGCTGTCAAACTATGTATGTAAACTAGCCTTGGATGATTTCATAAAATTTCGGTATTAGAATTTTTACCCAACATACTTTTAGGTTCGCGCTCGGCTTTCTGAAGATGGTATAAAAGTCCCTTCATCCTACTTCTTCAGGAAAAATACGAGTGAGTTTGTGTTTAAAAAAAGAAATAGTAGAATTTACTTCATATATTTTTACCTATGACCGATACACACGAGCGGTCCATCTGTTCCCGAAGTTCGTAAACAAACAACCCAGGGAATTTTATGTATGTATGTAAACGAATAGGTCTTTGGCAAAGAGAGTTATTCCAATGAAAGGGCAACTTAATGTATTTTACCGTGTGATTTTATTCTATTCGTATGAAGTAAGGTTTGCAAATTACGGCCTTACATTCAAATCGCGTGATTTACTTTATTTGTATCTTTCTATCAAATATATTAGACATATAACTTGGCAATAAACGTCTGTATTTAATGAGGGCGCTACGACCGAATTTATTACTTCCTAATAACATGGCATTCAGATATACTACGACGGAAAATGTTAAGATACTGGTTATTTTTATTTATTGTTAATCGTTTCTTTGTTTATTTTAAATCACAAAACAAACAGAACCGTAAAAAAATGTATAGTAATGCAGGTCTAAAATTACTTGACGAACACATTGTCATTTTTAATATTGTCGCCGTAATTGTTTTATTCAATGCAAGTTGTTACCGCATCGTACACTTTTTTGCTAAGTTATAAATTACGATTATATTAAAATTTGTATCCTTACGTTTATACCGCTAACAAGGACTAATTAATGCTCATAGTGCTATCCACACTTCGACGAGCCTATTCTCGTCCCATGCTGTAATATGGGACGAATCTATATTAGTAGTAGATATTCTAGGCACAAATCTAATTGATGGACAAATTTGCTAGTGGTAAATCTTTTATGTGTGAGAGGCCGCCTTGGTAGGTACTACCGCGATGTATATTTTTCCCGCCTATCAGCAGTGTAAATTCTCTGTTGTGTTTTAGCTTGGGATATTGTAACCAGAGTAAGTACTGGAAATAATGAGACCTAAAATCTTATGTCTCAGGATGGTGAGCGCAGTGAAATGCTAAGCATTGCTGTGCAATTCATTGTGTTGTTTTGTTCTGTCACTGTCCATGCGTGATCGTATCGTTTACAATCAGGCGAACGGAAAGCTCGACTCGCCATTCATCACTTTAAAAAAGTTACATGGGATCCTAAATATCCCACTCAATCACATGATAAATACGGGAATCACACCAATGACTAACAGTTCTCAACACCATACGCCAATAAAAATATTGCAATAAAAAGTTTATCTTATATATGAAAACTGGGATTAAAATACACAAACTATTAAAACATCGGAACGCTGCGGAATGAGACATCCACTTAATAAAATAACTCCAAGTGATGAGATATTACCAAGTTTTTCTTGGAAATAATTCGCTGCGATGATAACATCTCGGATTGAGTGGTTAAATTAATTTTATCGTCGTTTTAAGTAAGAGAAAACGCGTACTTCGACTATTCAATGTAAAGTGGTTGATGGGGTATTTGATTTCATTGTTTTATTGCATTTATTAAAAGGTAATCTATATCCAAAAATAATAAACAAAAAAATATGTAAATCCGTACATAATTAAACACATGAGAAATGTTTTGAATCTTGTAGTGTATCTGACCCGGGATTTGAACCCGAGACTTCAGCGTTGTAACCGTGTGCGGGGTATAACACACGGTTGGGTAGGAGTGGTTGAGAACATGTGGTTTAAATAAAATACGTCAATATCAATCGTGAACATTCTTCCAAATTAAAGAAACATACATTTCAATTTTAGACCAGATGGCCGGTTTAATATTTATACGTGGCAGGGGCTATCTCATTCACCCCCATTCACTTATTACATAGGTGTAACTCAGTAACTTGTACGTTATAAATTCAATGTAAGTTGTAACCAATTTCATCAGTTGACGGAACTCCATATACAAGTTGGCAACGTTTACAATCTTGAACAAGGGAAACTAGCTTATTGGAGATAAATGGACAACTTTACGTTACCACCGCATTCATAATTCATTATGTCGTCCCTACAGATTTGTATCGGTAAATAGTTAGTTTGATTTGGCATTTATAGTTGTGAATGGCTCATGTTACTTTGATTAGAGATGTAACAAGGATCAGAACATGAACTTATAATTAATTTAAATCGAAGGTGGTGGAAGGATATTACGATACATACATAAGCTCACAATTTTTTCTCAGAAAGAGTAGGATATGATAGGGAGCGAGCCTATCGCCCTAGCAAACACAAAATAGGCTAGTTATTGTTGTTTATATCGAAAGGTTATGTTATATATACATAACCAAAATGAGAAAAAATAATTAAAATCCATTAATAAGCAAGTTACAAATATTTAGAAGTTGGTGGTAGGAGTAATTGAAAAGGATGCAACGTGCACGAAGTGACGTCATATTCCTTAAGGTGCATGCGTGAGAAAGAGAAAACGAGGACCCTAACCGCACTACTAAAATTATTAATATCTCATCAATCATTTTACAACTGATTTCAATACTGTTTTCAAATTAGTGTTTTTTCTAAGCGATTTTTTTTATAAACCATGAAATAATTAAAGCTTGGACACAACTCTATTTTGGCTCTTCTCTGGCAGATAGTAACTAGAAAAATCCAATATTACGTTGCCCGACTCGGTATTCGAACTCGAGCCTCGGCTCCTCAGCTCTGCTATCTTACTGCAGTGTAACTGCGGTTCCAAGGCAGTTCATCTACGTTTACTACAATAAAAACCCGTCACATTTTCGGTTTCTTTCGGTTGTCTTTCGAGATCAGATTTTATTCATCCGGCATCGAAGCAGACCGATATAAATATATTATCCAACAATACAGTCATCCCTCGTCAGATGGATACCCTATTTGAATCCCATTTTCATGGTCATGGGTGCATTGCAAGGACACTGTTGTGGCAGAATCAAAAATAATCATACACACAAAGTACATTTCTAAACATGAACCAATAAATATAAGCCAACACGAGAAATTCCCGTCTAAATTTAAAAACTCAACAACTAAATAGCCAGACATTTTAATAGCAATTTCCCTGTATCTCGTTATCGGATCGTTTTATAAAACTATTTGATTGGAAGAGGCTGAGAAGATAAAATATTGTGGCTGAGAAGTTCCCTTGAGTCGAGCGCTGTTCAACTCAAGTGTTTTGAGGCACTTGGCCATCGGCGCGGCGACTGTACGGTACAGTCGGCCACAATCTATTAACAACTACCGCACATTATTGACGCCTAATGCTTTCGAATGATTTTTGTGAAGAGGTAATATGGTACGTTTTTAAACATGATATTTTTTTTTATTTTTCTTGTCTTTATTGTATACAAAAATAACATAACAATATACAGAGATGAAATAAAATAAAAGTAAAGACAGACTTATCGCTCTAAGGTAAACTCTTACAGACAACTATGACCTGTAAGAAAAGGAGAAAGAGAAGGCAGTGTAAAAATAAATAAAAATAGATCGATATAGCGTTTATGAAAGGATATAGAAAAGTAGAATTTAATTTAAAAGTTTTTGTGTTTTATTTTTATTTTATTTATGTTTGATTTCGCTTTTTTCAGTTTTGGAGTTTTTACATATTTTTTTACTTACTTATCCAGTGTCGCCGAGGTGATGGCTACGGTACAGTCGGCGTCAGCAATTGTACGGTATAGTTGAGTGCACAATCAACTAAGTTACCGCACTCTGTCGATACCTAATCATTTGACTGATTCTTTGTTTTCGCGTGGATTAAATATATTTTAGAGCGTAATATATACAAAGGTGTTATTTTAAAATATAGATAGAGATAGATAGATAGATAGTAGAATGATTGGGTTGATAATTTTCGATTCATGTAAGTTTAAACCCCAGGCCGGAAAAACTTTTTCGTGCGATTCTGTTTGAGTTAAACATGCACAACAAAATATAAACATAACATTCATATATAACTGTCACATCATATAAAATATTTTTATTATAATTTGTCTGTGTTACGCACAGAAACTGGTGGTACCATCGCAATGTTTATTTCTCCCGCCAAAAAGCACTGTAAATGCACTGTTGTGTTTCGGATTAAAGGATATTGTAGCTGTGTACAGTAGTTACTCTGGCTATATTGAGACTTAACATCTTATGTCACAGGATGGCGAGTGCAGCGGAATGCCAAGCATTGCTTTGTAATTCAAGGTGTTTGGTTTTGCTACTGTTTGTGAGCAATCGTATCGCTTACCATAACGTCATTACATAACGGCAAGCTCGTCTCGTCATTTATGACAATTAAAAAAAAAAACACCAGAGATATCCTCACTAGGCTGTGCACATCTCCATCGACGATATCATAAACAAACTATCCGCATATTTTCAGTATATTCACAGTCAACTAAAACGTTAGAACTCGATATCAATTGGCAGCGCGAGAAACTTTTGATCGGCAAAGAATCGCGGATGTGCGCGCGCTCTACCATCAAACAGCTTCGAAACTTTACAAAGTGAATTGTACGTTAACATCAAAGTCCGAAACTCCGTTAATATCAACACTACCTGGAGACTTCTGTAAGTACACACCCAGTTGCCAACTTTAAGCACGTAATATACGAATTAACTTGCTATTGTTGACTCCGCTGAATACATAGCCGGTTAAAATGTTTACATTGTAGTTTTACATTTGTGTAGCATGTTTGGTTTGACTAATAAAATATTAGTTCATTGGTCGTTTGTCTACTGAATTCAAATATATGTAGGTGCAGTGCAGTGTTATTTTAGTGTTGTTTTTCATTATTAATGAGTAGTATATATTTATTCGTTTTAATGATATTGGACATTATTCACAGTTAGTTTATGAACCTATCGAATTGTTTGTCTCTTTCGAAGGACTTTTTAATTCAGTTTGAGAAAAGAAGACGAAGAATTCGAAAGCTTAAATAGGTTTATTAACTAACTATGAATTAGGCCGATTTTCGATACTGAAATAAATAATTCATTTTAATGTACTGAAAAAGACAGAATGTGTCGGGTTTAATATGAAATAAAAAATAAAAGAGGCCTACATGGCTTAATTAATAAAAAAAAGATAAAAAAATATGCTAGTATTTCCCCGTTCTATTTGTTGGCCTGTGTAAAATCATTGTTTGCATATGTCATGGTCCAACCTCTAGTAAAGGATTTTTTTCACCATATATTGCATTAACAAAAAAAAAAGAACAATTAAAAAAGTTTGTTTAAAATTTTCTCTCTTTTGACAAAGGGCAACTGACTACAGTCCACGCAACACGAGTACATACGGTTATATAGTATATACGAGTGTATACACTCGAATGTTCCAAACGTTTGTTTTACACGGTCATAAAGAGCTGTTCGTAGTTTTGTAACTTTTATTTGCAAGCTGGACAATTTTTACGCGTCGCTGTTTTGCGAGTCCGTCATTAAAACGCACCAAATAAACGAATAAACGGAATTTTATAATGAATTCGAGAGGGTTTATTCGAATGAAATAAACTTTTTATAAAAGCGCATACTGATATTGTAGAGATGAAAAAAGGGAAAAAAATTAAGGTTTTGCCAAAGCCATAAGCGAAGGAAATAATAATATCATAAACAAATATTTAAATTCGCCAGTACCACTAATTTATGTTAAAATCCATTAAAAGAACGTCTCCAAGCAAATTGAATCACATTTTATCCCCGCGATAACTGCCGTTAAGCTTATTAAAATATCGACTTAAGTTCAACGAACTTCGCAACTTGGCGGATAATTTCATAAGCTTTAAAGAATCATCTCTAAATGTAAGCTAAGTTGGTCGTCGGGGCCAATTAACAGGCAAGTTGTAGCGAGGCGCGTTACCGGCATAATGATTAGTAGATTTAATAACACTCACCTCTTGTGCGGGAAAAGGCACAACTTTCCCGGAGGTTGACATTTCCTGCTCATAAATACGGACTTAATTGCAGGAAAGATGGTTTTATACATTTGATACTACATAAATTGAGATTTTCCCTCTGATATGAGATAAAAATGTGAGATGCTTTTTAAACGAGGCTTTATGGCGTCTATTTAATAGGAATAAGGTTGTTAGTGAGGGTTTAGCGTGATTTAGTTTTTTGTTACCATTTATGTGTTTATTATGGGGGCTGGTAATTAATTCAATCATGACTTTAATACAGTAACTATATAAAGAATAAAAGACCTTAATATTTAAGGACTAATAGAAAATTTTGTTATCAAGGAATTAAATCCTTCCAAAATAATTATAAAATATTATGTAGCGTTCGTGCAAGTAACTCAAAATTATTTTCGTTTTTATAAATTATTTTTTTACACAGTAATTGACCATTATCTTGGAAACTAATTAATACAATTTTTATTCTAATGACCTAAAACAGTAACATACCCTCCGCACTGAATAACCTTTTGTTGTGCGTAACCTTTGTACCTTAATTGGTGATTAGGATTCCAACAATTAAGTTATCGTCTGTGGTTGCGGCTTTGACACGCTGACCGCGCCATATTAATCTCCTGATTAGGAACACGGAACAGACAATACTGCGCTTTAGTGATCCGATATAACATCATTTGTAACCTGTCTTTAGTTAGAATTGAAATGAAGTTTTGTAGGTTCGGGTCTTATTGTTACCATGATGGAACAATGTGCATAACTCATGTATTTGCTGTTAGTCTGATCAAATTATATGCGTAAATCAATCATTTATATGCCCTTAGTTAAAATAAATAAATAAATAAGCAAAGAAAATTTAATAATCTATTGCTTTCGAAAGATAGCGTCATTTGTATAACTAATATGAAAAAGAAGTACAGGAAGCTTTTATCTATTCTAATATATATGTAAATCTGAAGAGGTTGTTTGAACGTCCTAATACGGAACTACTGGTTGAAATTGAAATAAATATAGTGTTGGATAGCCCTTTTAACGAAGAAGGCTTATAGAATATTTAACATTACGCTATGTGATTTAGGAACGCAGCAGCGATGTAAAATGTTTCAAAAACAAGAGAATTTCATTTGTTGGGATTGGGTGTGCTGTAAACGGTTAAACTAACGAAAAAACAAAGTGCGCGATACATGGGAATGGCTGAACTATTTGTCTATCTGTTTATGGTGGCTTATGCATCCAACTGAAGGGCTGAACCTAGTTATTTAATTTTTTTATGTATCTGAATCAAAGGAAGTAAATATTGCTCTTGAAATAAAAATATTATCTGTATCTGTATCAGCCCATATACGTCCCACTGCAGGGCACGGGCCTACTCTACAATCGAGAATACGATTGAGAGTGGTTAGGCCATATAGTCCACCACGCTGGCCTAGTGCGGGTTGGCGGACTTACATACCATAGAAATTCTTATGAATCGCTATGGTATGCAGGTATCCTCACGATGTTTTCCTTCACCGTTTTAGTGCGTGGTGATTGACTATCAATACACACATGACTCCGAAAAGTCAGAGATGTGCCCTGGAATTCGAACCCGCGACCACCGTGAACATGTTGGCAGCCGCGTCTAGTCCGTTTACCAACAGGCCACCACGCACTTTATATATAAAAATATTATATACGGATTTTATCGCGGATTTGGTTTAATTTGTACATCTTTTAACTTTCTAACGTTTCGATTAATTTAACTTTCGTGGTCACTGGGCGGTAAATATTGTCATTCAAAATTGATTATAATCAGTTTCGTTATTAGTCTGTATACAAGTATAGAAGTTAGGTCCACTACATCACATACATCTTGACAAAGTCTCGTGTAATGAAACAGTATAATTACTGTTTCGTCAGGTGCAGCGGTGTTCAGAACCACGCCGTACTAAGTTCCCGTGTAATGACCTCTAAACGCAGTGCATCCTGAAGTATCATTTCCTTTAATGGCGGCTATTTGAGCTACATACTTGCAACGTTTGAAGTTTAGGCCGCCTACATAGTCTCAAGATAACTAGTGCTTAGGGCCGTTACACTGACTAGAGGACTATTATTTTTGTTTTGTTTGAAAGTTGCTTTATAAAAGGATATGCGTCACAAGCATTTTGTAGTGTTATAATATACCTGCTTCTTTAATAATATACACAATATCGTATCATGAAAGATTACTCAATGAGTTTAGAAAACTCGGGTAGTGATAACACGAAGGTTCGGGCATAATGATATTGGATTTTTCGATACATTATCAGCTTGGAGTCGAGAACTTGTGTCCAATATGGCAATAGGCTTGCCCCCTATCAAAGCGTGGGACGGAACATGCAAGGCGAAACGTGGGTGTCCTGGTAGCACCTCTACCGATCCCTTCTGGGAAAAATTTATGAATACTTCTACTAAGTAATACATATACAATAATGCCAGAATCTAAATTGCGTATGAGGTTAATTTAATATTATTGCCTGAATATTTACGTCAACGAATCCAAAAAACATTTAGAACTTCATAACTGACTGCCTAGTACGTTTTGTGGTGGACCGTTTTTCAACTTCAATTTAAATTCTATTTCATATATATTTTTAAACTCCAAAAGGTGACTTATCACTTTTTCGATAAAAAGAATCCTTACAAAAGTTACAAAAAGTTTGTTTGACAACAAACAACTTTTATTTCCGAATGTTTCAAGTTAGGAAGTGAAAAATCACCAAGCGGGCGGAACGAAGATGAAAATAGCTTTGCTACCTCCTACCTTACATCAGTGTTTGTGTTTTGAAAAACGACATTTTTTTTTCATGTCTGTGAGGTTTTAAGTTTTGTGAGTATAGTTTGAAAACCTGTTTGAATGATATAAGTAAATTACAGAGTTCGCTTTTTTACCATAAAAAAATGTGCGTAACCTATAAGGTTTTATAACATTACTAGCGGTCGGGCCCGGGTCCGCCCGGGTGCATACACGTTTTAAAATGGCGGTCAAAATGTTTAATTCTGACTATCAGTTTAGAATATCGACCAATCAGACCACGAAAAACGAACAAAATTTCCTCGTATTTGCTAGAAATATCACTACTGCTTTCCTCCTATAGGTCATAGCGTGATGATATATAGCCTATAGCCTTTCTTGATAAATGGACTACCCAACACTGAAAGAATCATTCAAATCGGACCAGTAGTTCCAGAGATTAGCGCGCTCAAACAAACAAACTCTGCAGCTTTATAATATTAGTATAGATTTATCCTTACGCTTTTGAGGAAGGACATTTAAAGAGGTGAGGTAAGATACTCGTAAAAGGATGACATATAAATTTGTTATTTGGAAACCTTATGTGACGTTGTGGGAATGTCACCTTTTATATTTGCGATCTATAGTTCAATAGTCGACATAAATCCTATTGTCTATGCCAATCAACGCCTCCGTTGCGCTGATTGGTCGATTCATTTACTGACTGACATCTGTCAAATTTGACGTACGAACTGTCATCGGTGCTCGCTTAAATACGCGTGTAACGGCGCTCGCGTCCTTTTCCCTAACCTGAAAGCCGCGTGCTACCACGCGTCTTTCCGAACCCGCTGGGGTGAGTGTTCAGTGTTCTATTTGCTAACCGCTTTTTACTGCTTGTTTGTCAGTGTATTCTGTCTGCCGGGCTTGTGAACTACCACGAGTCGCTGGCACGGAATGCAAACCTAGTTTGCATTCCGATTTCTTGGATACTGATTCCAGGTTCTTCTTTCTTCTTCTTCGTTCTTGGCGTACTTGGCGTACTTGGCGTTTTTTTCGCTAACTCCGTGCCTACTGCCCGCTTTGCTCCGCACCGCTTCCTGCCGGACTGCATCCGAGCCTGTGCCTGCCGCTGACCTGCGCACCGTGCCCGGCCACGTGGCAGCTGACTTCGCCGGCGAGCTGTCGCCGGGTTCCGCCACGTGCCGAAGACCCGGATCAGTGTCCAGTGAAGGCCAGTGACTCCTGTTGCATACCACCAGCAACAGTGCCGGGTGTAAATAGTGATGCGAAATTATTAAAGCCCGAACCACGTAACTACCCTGAGTTCTCATTTAACTACCTACCCCTACCTGCGGGCGGCCTAACCCGCCGCACTTATTTCAAGAAAAGTGTAGCATGTTATTAATTATGTCTAATTCTTATTTTTTTATATTTAAAGTTCATATTCTTCTTGACGCAAAGGAAATTTATTCAAACTTTTTGCCTATCCTAGCTCCGCTAAAATACAGGTTTCATGCTTAAGACGTCTTCATTCGGCTTTAATTAAATATTACTTATAATTTTTTCTAGTCTCAACTATTTTAAGATTAAACACTCCACATCAGTATCGTTAATAAGCAAGCCAGAACGGCCTTCGCGGCGCTCCCCGCTCGCCGCACGCAGCGAGCTCAACTTGTTTTCGTTTTACAGCGCAATTGTTTCTGTTCACAATACGCTGTCAACTACGGAATTTGGCCGACGGAAAATCATGTCAAAACTGCGCTGCTTAAACTTGCATTGAATTTTGCTTGGGGCGTTTCAGCTGTGCAGTGCAGCAATTTATTTCATTTATTAAATGCTTTTACAACTTTTTGTAAGTTGTAATTTATTGTATTTAATATTTCCATCATCTTCATTAACAACTTCAACAGATGCAATTGCAGTCGTCGTCTTCAAATGGGTATTGCAGTCGTCAAGTGGAAGGCATTGTTTTTGTCATTTAATAGATTTTAATCTATATATTAATACGTGATGCAAAAACTTTGGACCCCTTTTTACGAAAATTGCGCGGACGCAGGAGCATATTTGGCACACTTATAGTTTATGTGTAGGAGAAGTGCAGAACGCTAATATTTTTCGATAATAATGCTTATAAAGTATATTAAATCAAAAAATAAAACATTACACACACTACCATGCATTTCACACACACATACATACACAAGTATTTGTACACGCATACATACTCTGGTGTTTGCTCTGGTGTCAAATTGTTTCTTTTCTTTTTAATTTGTTCTTCTGACATAGACATATCAAAAAAAGGTTTTATTTGCCTCATTTAATATAAAAAAAGATTTTAATAATAATGCATAAAAAAGTACATTAAATCAATAAATAAAACATTACACAAACCAGCATGCATTTGACACACGCATTTGTACACGTATACATACTCTTTGGTCAAATTGTTTCTTTTGTTTATTATAGACATAGTTGAATGTCAAACAGAAAAGTTTGTTTACTGTGGTTTTATTGAATGACAAACAGAAAAGTTTTATTTCACGAATACTACGTGAAATACTGAGCGCTTATACAAATTGTGTAGCAGTAAGATACAGTTAAATGTACACGGACTATCATTATATGCATAAAGAAAGTTCTATAGCAGCAATCTACAACAACAATATTCAGGTACAAAAAAAAATATAATTTGCTATTGCTGGTTCAAAGCAATTATTGTAGTTTACGATTTCAGTAATTGCATATACTTCAGGATAAATAATTGATTTTGAGAGATACGTACAATTAATTGTGCACGAATGATCAGAATAACAACATCATCATACAAGTAAAAACTTTTTCTCTTCTTGATTTGGTCGAATTTCGATCCCTGGGCGACCACTAGTTATTATTATTTCATTTAAACCGTGCGTTCCACTTGGTGATAGCAATACCCATCCGAAGATGACGTCTGCAGATGCGTCTGTTGACGTGTAGAGGAGGCATAAGCAATATGCCACCCAGAAGCTCATCTTGGCAGGCTAGTTGGTGACATAGGGACGATGTTTCTCGCACTCATGACGCGGTGGTTTAACACAGTTGGTATATCTGTGCGAGAGTTATTTCGTCATTTTGTTTTGGTTGTAGACCCTTATATACCTTATAATGACTTGTGAGCCGGAAATTACCCAACGGTTTGGAAGCAGGCACGAATTTACGAACTTTTTCGTTCAATACGAAATGTTTAAAAGTTTTAATGACACACCATGCTATGCCATTACAGATACGTATTTCCAAAATATCCAATAACAGTTTCCTACTGCTATAAGAAGACCTAAATCTATTATTATTATTATGAAAATAGGATTAAATTGTGGAAGCTCTGTGTGTGTAGCCTAATTCCAAGTCATGTTTACGACTGGGCAGGACGTGAGTCTAGATACCATTACCTTGTGTTACTGCGGAATATAAATTATGTGCACTTCTGTCTTTGTTACACATTATTGTACTGTTACATTTGTAGAGATTTTACCGGTGAAAACTTCAGGGAAACTTTAGTAGGATATGTATCTTCATTTACAAAATTATTTTCTGGGTTTCAGTCTGAACAATAGCTCCTTTATATTTTTAAAATGATGTAGTTTTATTAATTTGTATTGAGTAATTGCATGTTTACAAAAATAATGTTAATATGGCGTTTAGAAAATAAACTATAGTATTGAACATTAATTAAATTTGCTAGTTTTGAACTCCTAATCTCATTCACTTGTACGATTTTAATTGCGATCACAGATAGTCTATTTTTGGCTGACTGAGCAAAATTCAATATTTAATGACGTATCAGAATCAAACTTGGCTAAAAAAACATATTCCATATAAATATATTCCATATTCCATAAAAAACGAGACAAAGGTGAAATGCAATAAATATCGCGCTGTCAAAACAGCTACAGATTCAACCAAGCTGCAAAGTCACCCCTTTTAGCAGCTGACCTATAAAGCGCGCTTCTTCCGTGAAATTTCATCGAGTAAACAATAAACTCAAAGCGAACGTGGCTTAACAGAATTCCGACAGTCAAAGAAAAAATACCGGATATAGTTAATAGCAAACAGGGAATCTGAAATGAAAACTCGACCTTTTTAAACATTTATTAAAAACTCCTTTGACACGGTACGGAGGAAATATAAGTGTATGTTTTATGCAAGGGTATAAAAAACAGGATAAGTTTACTTAGTTATATTAACCGCAGAAATTATTAAAAATGTTATTCATAGCCAAAGACATAACACACAGACTTAAAGTACAGATCTCATAGTAAAATAAAAGTCTTGTTTTGTATCAAAAACTATAAGAAACTTTTGGGTCTCATATTTGTCACAAAAACATTTGTGTCTCTCAACTAAATGCGCCACCGTCAATTGTTCATAATTAATACATATTTTATGTTTGAAGCAATAACAGAAGGCGCAGTAATTGAAATAAGTTAATTTCGAATACATCCCGTCCCAAGTAGCTGTTTTGCTTTCAGATAATACAAAACAAAGCGGAGTTTTAATTACATTTCGCTCCATATAAGTATGCTTCTTAAGTTCAAAGCAATAATATACGCCTCTATAGCCTTCAAAGCAGCAAAATTTTCACTGAATTTTGTAAAGTGGTTTGCGCTCCTATTTTTTGACTGACGTGTGTGATAAATTGCCCGGGCATGTCTAACAGATCCATCTATCTATCAAACCGCACGGGGCTAGTGCAGTGGACTAATACCATAATATATTTCACGTGGTTAATATCCGGTTTTTGGATAGTAGCGTTTTCAAGGAAGATTTGGCATAGAGTAGCACAGGAAAATACATATAATGTATTTGTGTCTTGGTTTCTAGGTTTTTTAATATTTTAATTTCAATGAACGGCGAGACCAGCATGCCATTTGCCTAAGCGAAATTACCGCTCTTGGATATGACCGCTCTTGGACTGTAGCAAAACCAAACAACACTATGAATTGCAAAGCAATGCTTGAATTTCCACGGCGCTCACCATCCTGAGAAATTAGATGTCTCTATGTCCAGTAGTTACTCGGGCTACAATGTCCTTCTAACCGAAACACAACAGTGAATTTACACTGTTATTTGGCGGGACAAATAGATAATGCGGTGGTCCTACCCAGCCGGCCTCTAGGTGATATAAAATAAAAATTACTCAATAATAACGATATCAAATTTTATTTTTCTTTTCATACGAATTGTTAACTCACATTCTCATAGAAAAATAACTAAAAGTTCCCTCACTGTAACCGTAGACGATCCGTAATACCTCCATATTTAATATCGGAATAACACCAGGCCTCGTTAATTATGATTTTACAATGAAAATACGTAAAATTTGAGGGCCAATTACAGACCTTTAGGCTGTTTTATTAATCATTGCGAAGTTCGTTCATCTCCGTAATGAAGAGGCGTAATAAAACACAGCCATGCTACAAATCCAATGTAAATTTAGCTCACTATTTTCTTTGAAACAATAACAACGTAATGGAAATAAAATTGATTTAGTATTTGTGTATTAGTCTCCTTTTTACTAGGACATTATTTGCCAAACCACATTGGTTGTATAAAAATATGAGAAATTTCGAAAACAATAGCTGTATGTTTAACAGTAAGAAAGCTCATAAAGCAACACTTGCAGCTTACATTCAAAACTAATAAAGTTTAAGTCATGGAGCGATTAAATCTTGAATTCTTGCCTTTTAATATAACCTATCAACGCCAAGGCTTGCCAGCTTGACATTCTACTTATTTCTTATTAAATTTCATGGTGAATATTCAATTTAATTCCGAGCAGACGTAAGGGCAAGTCGTAATAATATTAATTTTATGCAACATTACCGTCTTGGAGGGAAACTGGGTTCAATGTTTAAACTCACACGGCGTTTGTATAATGCTAACGATGGATAATGCATTTTTATGAGGACAATAAAAAGGTGTAACAATGTCTCAGAGAGCGTTCTCTTTATTGGAGATCGTTTTGCAAGCTTGCCAAGTGTAACACCCGCAATAAGCTCTAATAGCGTGTATTCATAGCCAGTTCGAACTAGTTACGTTGATGTAGTCCGTCATTTTTTTTATTGCACTAAATGGCGAGACAAGCTTGCCGTTTGCTTGGTATTACACGGCACTCGCCATCCTGAGACATAAGATATTAAGTCTCAATATGTACAGTAGTTACTCTGGTTACAATATCCTTCAATCAGAAACACACCAGTGCATTTACACTGCTGTTTGGCGGGAGAAATAGACATTGCGGTGGTACCTACCCAGGCGGCCCCTCATATATGAAAGATCTACCACCAGTATACTTAAATCTGTTGGTCCCGTCCCGGTGTTCATTCAGTGTTTTGTGAAATTGTTGTAATATTATGGGTCTTATTAATAAACTCGGATGAGTAATGAGCGAAGGATTAAATTTAGCCCAAGACTATAGAATCTACTCAATTATTTTGTTCATACTCTTTACTTTTAAAATCAGTGCGTTGCCATAGCAGGATTGTCGTGTTAGGCCGAAGTACATCCGTGTTTATAAATCAAGTAGTATATATAAATAAATAAATAACACCTCACAGTCAAATATATAATCCTGAGCCCACACTTAAATCTAAATCAAATATTTCTCTCGGTGCGGGGATCGAACCCGCAGCCTCTCGTTTCACAGGCGACGTCTAACCGCCTGCGCCACGGAGGTTGTTGAAATACCTCGTTATTCAAAACATTCGAGACAATTCTAAAACCTTGGGCTCATGTTAGTCTCTCACTCATATAAGTTTACTAAATAAGGCACAATATATTTAGAAATTAGAGATTTTTGATAAATATTGAAAGTAGGTAAAATAAATACAGTCGGTTACTCGTGACTTTGTTGATGGTTGTTATTGTCTTGGTTTTTTAAAGAACTTGTCTGAAATCAATCTATACTAATATTATAAAGCTGAAGAGTTTGTTTGTTTGTTTGAACGCGCTAATCTCAGGAACCGCTGGTCCGATTTGGAAAATTCTTTCAGTGTTGGATAGTACATTTATCGAGGAATGCTATAGGCTATATATCATTACGCTATAACCTATAGTAGGGAAGCACTAGTGACATTTCTAGCAAATACGAGGAAATTTTATTCGTGGTCCGATTGGTCGATATTCTATATTGATAGTCGGAATAGAACACTTTGACCGCCATTTTGAAACGTGTATCAGCACCAGGGCGGAGCCGCGCCAGACCGCTAGTACTTGATATTTCTTTACTCGTCTGTTACCAATAATTGTTTGCTCTTTAATGCTGTAGATTCATCTATAATGCTTATATCTCCAGCTAAGATTCGTGTTTCTACATTATTATTAACAAGTAACATATTATTTGTTTTCGCTTTTTTGGTGCCCAACGTCACCTCCATAACTTTATTATATTAAAACTTAAATATATCGACATATGGATTAATAATTTAAACTATATTTGACCGAGTTGCATTGATTTCACCAAATCAAAAAATACATTTCGGCAGCTTAAAATACATTTCATTGGATTTTTATATTTTACATGTCTTATTTTATTTTATAAACAAATCTATGTTTATATGAAGCGAACCGTAACGGATCGTGGCAGGTTCGCCCGACCGTAAAAAATATGTGTTGAATTTTGAAGCGAATTCAATTTTTCATTGCTAATATAGTTTTAACCTTCAGCTTTTGGTTATTGCCATTTAGAAAATTCCCATTGCGAATTGAGCTCTTTGGTAGGTTTAAAATATTTAAAAAAAGTAAACTTTTATGATAATGCACATTCGTTTATTAAGTAAAACTAAACTAAAGCTTCCTTCATAAAGAATTTCGGGAAATTGAAATATATATTCATTTTCTGTATCAGCCCATATACGTCCCACTGCAGGGCACGGACCTCCTCTACAATCGAGAGTACGATTGAGAGTGGTTAGGCCATATATTCATTTATATATTCATATATTATATATTTATATATTCATATATTTATATATTCATTCATTTATATATTCATTTATTGGGGCAAAATTCTAGTGCGACTTAATGATTACACCGCATCGATCCAGTGCGTTACAGAAGAAAACTAAGTGTGAAATTGATTGTCAATGCCAAAAAACTGTGCCGGTTCGTAAAAACTGCGTAAATAGTGGAAACAAGGCAATTCCGAAAAGCGTGACATACTTTCTTAGGGCGCTAAGGTGGCTTTCACACCTCATTTAAGTAAGCATTTTGACAACCAATACCTTCCCACAAAACACAAACCATGTGAGCAGAGATAAGCGTCAATCTCCCCCTCAGCGCCACTGAACCAAATAAACAGAACAATAACTGTTGACTGCGACATGCTGATTCGCAAGCGTTCACGAAGCACCGCGAGAGCGTCTAAGCCGATGTTACAACTGCGAGAGGCAAATCCGCGGCAAATGTTTATGAATTCACTTGTCAGTCAAGCTTCCCTAAGGAGTGAAGTTAGGCACTCGGCACAAACCATTTCAATTCGAATGCCTATTTAGCTACACACTCATGTCTTAATCCCCAAGAGGTACCTTTAATTACACTTACACTTTGTTAAGTGTTTCTGGCCTAAGATTTGATAAAGGGTTCTAAGAACAAGCTGCTCATATTCCCTACTCATATGCCGGTACTAAATAATTTCAGTCAGATTTTTCAAGCGAAAAAATAAATATATTAAAATTGTCTAAATTCATCAACGATTTGCAGCTTGTAATATATTCAAATTGAGAGATTGATCACTCGCCAGATTAAGGTATCAACGTAATTTTTAAGACGCCTTTGAAGTTCACATGAGCGATGGAAATTTATCTTTATCCCTTATACGTTGCGTAGGAGAAGTAATCTGTAAAGCTTAACCGTAACCCGGCTACGAAATTTCGTAGCACATTGCTGTAGACGCTACGCGGTCATTGATATCGTTTGACGTTCAATGAATAAAAGTAAGTTTCTATACCTATGTAACTTTAATTTTTCTCTGAGCATTGATGAGTTTTAATTCCTTTTTCATCATCATCATCATTATCATCAGCCCGGTGCAGTCCTTTTTACTTCTCATTCATTTTCAAATCCTTAAAATCAATAGTCAATTATATTAATTAGGCAGTAGATTGTTTACTTTGGCTTTGTAAAGTAAAATTACGGAAGTAGCTTTATTGACAGTCTGCAACGCAGTGAGTGAAAGGCGAGCCAAAGCTGTATTATAAGTGTGTGTTGTTTCCATATCAATAAGGACTTCTTTAGGGTAAATTAGTATTCCATCAAAAACATCCTGTAAAAAAATTCCAAGTCTCGCAGCTCAGGTTTTCTACCGCAAAAAGTTGTGAGATGCATGTAATACCAAGTCGATTAATTTATTTAGTCCTTAAGGGACCTTCTATGTAAAGTTATTACGTTACTTATTACCATATCAATATTAAAATTCTTTACGTTTTAAATAAATGGATCGACTTGGCCATCGCATGAAAACATAATGTATCGTACAATTTATACATAATGCTGCTGGCCAAGTCAATCTATTCATTTAAAACGTAAATAATTTTTAATATTGATATGGTAATAACTAACGTAATAACTTTACATAGAAGGTCCCTTAAGGACTAAATAAATTAATCGACTTGGTATTACATGCATCTCACAACTTTTTGCGGTAGAAAACCTGAGCTGCGAGACTTGGAATTTTTTTACAGGATGTTTTTGATGGGATCTCACGTCTTTTTGTAGAGTCCTACTTTTTTCCTTTTCGGTAATTCTTACTTCTAAAATATCACTAACGATTTTTCTTAAAGCCTCTGTCTTATGAATTTTTCTTATTTTTGTAGGTATCAATTTATCACAAATATAGCGGATTTGATTATTAATGTTCTTTCTTTCATTGTAATTGATATTTTCGAGTAATTTAATCTATTTATTTGCAAGTTTTTCTTCGTCATGTTTTTCTAGAGGAATGTTGTACAGTTTCATGGGCTGAATACACCATTTCCCTCTCTATATCCCCTCCTGTTATGCCTCATGTATATAGATATCTATCTACAACTATTATTCCATTATATACGGGTACAATGATTCATTAACTGCAAATGTAACTTTGTAATCCTATACATTTATATGGGATTACAAAGTTATTCACGCAGTTGGTCTATCTAGAAATCTAGACACAAATTATGAAATGTTTGATTTTTTCCTTACTTTAGACACTAAACACTAATTATATTCTAAATTTGAAGGTTCTATGTCTGCTAGAAGTGCCTTAGAATTTTGATGATCGGTCAGTCAGTCAGTGAGTGACAAAATTAAGAAAGTTTGACTAGTTATAATTCTTAAACTACTGGTTCAAATTGAATGAAATTTGAAATATACCGTGTTTACACAATGCCTGCTTAGTAACTGAAAATTCAGGCTTCATGCTTTAGCCATAACGAAGTTATTGGGGGTTGAAAATGGTCTGAATTGCTTCGAGAAAAGGATGTTACGGCCTATAGCTCGACTTGGAGGGGGCTCGGCCGCGCCCCCAGATTTGTTTCTGACTGGATGCACATTACTTCGTAGTTTCTGATGCACAAGTCACGCTATACAAAACACATTACTTACTGTCTTGTTGAGAAACTGTGTAAACAACCACATGAGACTTGGGGCCTTATTCATAGTTTTAAAACCAATTTTAACTGTCTAATGTTTTGCCCTTTTCACTTAAACTAAATTAAAAATCATTCGAAAGGGACAAACACTTGATAACTAAAATATAAATTAAGAAATAAATACACCCAGCAGTTACATACATAGTCCTGACTCCACACTAAGAGCGAGACTTGTGTCGTGGGCATCAGGAATTACGAGAGACTTTTTGGTCTCACAAACACCCAGACCCGAAACAAACACCTGTGTTTTACACAAATATTTGTGTCGGCGCGGGGATCGAACCCGTGGCCTCTCGTTTCACAGCAGGGGTCTAACCAAATGCACCACGGAAGCTGTCGAATATGTTTGAAAACTATCTAAGAATAGTGCCGTTGGTATCTGTTATATAACTACTGGGTATATTTATTAACACTATCCAGCGAACCCACAAGGAATTGTGGCACTAAATATTAAAATTAATTAGCTCACAACCTTACCCCTGTATTAAGAGATAATCCGACTTACCTAAACAAGTACAAATATACTAACTCATTTAATTCACTCGGCTTCCCATACTTGGATCTTGGAAGTCGAGTGTAAAATTAAAATAAATTATGTGGAGTTTATACTGCGTTCTTGCGGTTAATAGTTCCCGTTTAATAATGCGATCGGTTGCAGTTTTTCAGCTCGTTATTACAAGTGGTTTAATTTTTATTAGATAAATATATTGGAGCAATAATTAGCTCCAATATATTTTTTCTTATTGTCTTTTTGTTATATGTTTTGCTTCTAAATTATTTTAATTGTAATAAATACATAAAGATACAGGTCTTATTTGTAGACATAATCGAAGCCAGGGACTTAATCCATATTTGTAGATCATACAAACTTTTATATCGGCGTTGAGATCCTATCGCAGCCTTTTATTTTCCCATTGACTTTTAACCTACTGTATAGTGAAGAATGTCATTTTTTAAAAGGGCCATAGTCGCATAAATCAAAATAATATTGTTATTATTTAGAAGCTGCCTCACTAATTTCAACGTAAAGTGGACTACACCGTGGACCGTCGTTATAACCCGTAGATCTATAAGAATGAAATCATTTCGGCGACAAGTGTCGGACGTGTTGCCCGCCGACATATTGGTGGCATGTGCTCCGCTCAGTTGGCCGGCAACATTCATAACCGTCATAAAAGTTTTTCGACTCGCAACGAGTGAAGCCGCCGACTAGCCCGCCAAAAAAATGTTTACATGTGCCGGCGGGTCAGCGGCTTCGGTGTGTAGTGCGCTTAAGATTTCAATGAGATAAAGCCCTAAACTCAAATCCCGACTAAGTACGCAACTTCGATTCCTTACCACTATCCTACTAATACGTTTGGATAATATTTACGAGTGTTCCGAATGATCTGTAGTCACCGCGTTTAGGCTCGTTGCCAGGTAGAAACATATGTACGCTGTTTACTTAACACGGGGAATAAATTACACCCCAGGAATATCTTTAGTCCTTTGTTTTAAGTGCAGATCGAGACAATAAGGTCGTTTGTGTTGGCTATGATAAGAATATCTTTAGTAAGTCGTTTTTGTTATATAGTATATAAAAGATACTTAATATGTCGTATATATAATTATATGAAGAAGTGTAGTTGCAACATTTGTCTTTCGTTGCTTGCCTTTCGGATCATTGCAATTAAAATATCGATAGCTTTAATATGGTTGCTATTTTAGCAATTGAGTGTGAGAGATCTACGGGCAAAATGTGAGTCACATTGTCTCTTTCAACACTCGTAGTTAGTACATCAACGTAACATACTAATCACTCGTCCAGTGCCAACATTTTCGAGTCTTATATTTCCAATTCTCTTCAACGACTACTGTTATTTGATTAGAGTCGATTATACACAATCATCTGTTTGAGATAATGATCGCAGAATGTTTCGTTGTTGGTCGAATTCGACTGTAATTGAGTCATCAATGCGAGTCGTTCAGCAGTAATTGTTGCTCGCTGCATTGGGTTTAGTCAGAAATGGCGGTAAGTCCGTCGCCTATAATGCCACGAGACGATAACATGGCATAAATGCGGATAATTACGGTATTTCCCTTGTGGAATACACATTCACAAATTCTTATTTTACACTGTGTTTATCAATCGAAAAAAATTGTGCCATACCTTGTATAAAATAGCAAAACATAATTTTGGTTGTTTCGTGATTTGAAATAAGCAACGAGACCATTAACAACTATAAATAAAAATAACAAGTACGTAAACATTTTCCGTTGTAGTATATCGGGTTGCCATATTAATATTAAATTCGAGCTTAGCTCTCTCATTAAAAACCGGCTCATTTTTGCCAAGCTATATTTCATTTTCGATATTTAAAAAAATGTGCAATGATAACCAAAATACTAAATATGTGCAAGTTTGCGTAAATTTTTAAACACACATTTACTGCCAATGTGAATATAAACATCGCAAAAATGTCCATAAACAAAACGCAGATTAATGCGTGAGCAAATTGCTGACGTTTTAAACCGTCTCGTATATCTGTGTGTCGCAGGTGGCCGTATAAACCCGTTGCACGCCAGCCTTAATCTGACATTGACTCGAACGAACGAATAAAAAGGCTGAAAGTGAATCCGTCAGCATATTTTTTTTAATTCATTCACTGATTCAGCGGGCCTTTGTTGGCTGGCGTGGAGTGTATTCGTAGCTTTATTAGTTTAGTGGACTGTTATCAATTCTGTTCTTTTATCAATTCTGGGGATAATTGAACGTATTAGATTGTGGGTTCGTTAATTTCAGTGTGTGACTCATAATAATGTTTATAGAATCGGTGTCGGTTATGGCCAAGGCAACGAGAGCTTAAATGAGTTTATTCAGATGTACCAATTTATAAGCCTTCGTGCGTTTATCGGCAATTAAAGTGCATTTGAGTCCTAATGGATTTGGCGGAATAAAACTAATTTGAGGCTTTGAAGATTTTTTTTATGGTCAAGGGGCAATATAAGTCATATAGATGACTACACCCGAAAAACTTGTGTTACATTTACTATTTTCTTCTTAGGATTGTACAGAATTATAAAAGATAGTTGTTGATGATACAGTCATTGTCGCCGAATCCAGCGTCTTTGAAATTAGAGTTAAAAAAGAACGCAGAGTGCGCCTTGAGTTTTGATAAAATAGTTATAATTAATTAAAAATCGTTTATAATGAATATCCTTAAACCAATCTGGCTACTGGTTGATTAAAATAAACAGAGTGGGGGAAAAAAGAAACTTATTTTCTTCATTGTTAGCCCGCATGCATAGATTAAAAACAATTAACCATTTATCATCAGAGCAGTTAAATATATTATTTAGGTTTCAAATGTGGTTGCTTTAATAATCTCTCCGGTTTAGCAACTAAAACATTATTAAAACTACGCTCATAAACATAAAACGAGGGTTGTTTGTCAACTACAACGTAGTTACATGTTAATTAATTTCCGTAACAATTATAAAGTTGCGGTAACATGATTTCCCGTGTTCCGGCGGGAAGGGCGCGGTAGCACGACTTTTGTCGGTCGCCGGCCGATAGTCTTTTAAAGGGGAGATGGGGAGAAAGGGGAAGGGGAAGTTTGGTGCGACATTTGCCGGTCCTCCCCTACATTTGTGTGGTCGGTCAACGTGGCCACCGCATCGTTACAAATGTTGACAATAGCACGTGCACACTGCGGACTGCACATTTTATTCAATCTGATTGGCTTCGGAACCAACCATTTTCGGATTTAAAGCGATTAATTTATGTTTTATTTTACTATTCACTGAAACTGTCCGATGTTAATGGTTTCGTGTGATATTGGGAAATTAGAATTGATTAATTAATATTTTAACACGGTGTTATTCACGAATTTATAATTTACATGATATGTAACAATAGGCTACAATAATGGACGACAGACGAATTCTAAATTGTTTCATTGACTAATTCTTCACCAACTAGGCTATACTCACCCTAGGATATAATCGTTCAACGTAATAAAAGGTATTTTTTTTACCCATAAGATGTTTAAAAAGGGACTTTTATAAATTTTTATTCTAGAACGAGATAATTTTACTCACTTTTACAATTAATGGCCGAAAAGCAATTTTTTTTACAAAAAATATTTAATATTTCACTGTTATATTTCCATTTTTTCATTCATGAGCAGGCTAAACAATAAAGAAATACACATTTTCGTATAAAATGTATTCTAGTAATGTCTGGTTCAGCGCCTAGTCTATTGTAATTACCTTTCAATCGATACATCCAATTTAGTTGCAACAGTTAATTAAAGAAAATAATCGCGCATCCGATTATAATTACGCCAGTGGATTAACCTGTGCTAGCGTAATTGATGTGTCAAATACACAATACTAATTAATACACAGTCTATGTACAACATGTATATATAAGCTATATATATTTCCGAAATTAAAGAGAAGCGAGGTATTAACTTTAGTCCAAGGCAGTCCATGGCTTTAAAATTGACACGATTATTTTGTTCATTCTTTTTACTATTAAAATCAGTGCGTTGCCAACACAGGATTGTCAGGTTAGGTGGAAGTACATCTATGTTCATTAAAAAGTCGTAAATATCTCTTTAGTAAAATAATTGAGTCCATTCTAAAGTCTTGGGCTAAAGTTATTCCCTCCATCCGAACTTATTAATAACGTCCTTAATGTGTCGATGTGAAGGGCGCAATGTAGTACCATGTAACGCAGCATTAAAAGTTCTTATTGGTTTTCATGCTGTTTATGATCAGATTTTATACTAACCTTAAAGCTGGCAATCATTGCAGTATGATAATTCTTGCTTATAACAAAATGATGACTGTCTAATGTCGCGTCCTTAAAGGCCGGCAACGCATCGACCATGCGTCTGGTGTTGATGTTTACGAATAGAAATTTTAGTTACTATCAATTAGTTGGTCTGCTCATTTGCTATTCTATTAAAAATAATAGGGCACGAGCGCTCATTCCATTCTCGGGAAACAGAGTCAATTAATTAGATTTTTTAAACCGAAAGATTCATTTTCTCGGCCACTCGCTGCACATTGTCAGTCTATCGGACGGGTGGTCGGCCAAGGTTCATTTATTCGATCTCACTATCTATTCGTTCAGATATTTTCATAATTTACTATGTTGTAATCATGTATATATGCAAAAGATACTGCGATTATTCTACTATAGGGTAATAGGGTATTTAACTTTTATAGATTTTTTATATTATTTTGTGTACAAACAAAAATACTATTACATTAAAGCATTTCTGTTAAAACAGTATTAAAGTAGATTGTAACAGGAGGCAAATATTAGTACATATTTTAAATGAAAGAGTTGGAGGGTAGTGGGAACATTTAACTGTCTCTTTCGCACCCGCACACGGTAATGCATATTAAGACAGGTGACGTCACTAGTTTTGTTTGCATCTCTTTTCTTTTATTGCCACTACAAGATTAAAAAAAAAAGATAAGTTGTTTAATTAGGAAAACATATTTCTTTGCTAGATTTTGGTCATAGATACATTTCCATACAACATATAAATATAATAAGAAATTGAGTCAAATACCCAATTTCTACTGCCATTATCAAATATTAGACTAGACTAGATCACTCGTAGACTTATATAAAATATTAATCTTTCGCTTATGAAGATTGTTGATGTTTATCAAATGGAGAATTCACTTATTTCTCAATGGATTTAAATACATTTAAAATGCAAATACCACCCACATCACCTTGAAGGTTGGAAATCTACTACAGTACGTTTTTCCCGGCACTTTCTCCCACGTACTACAAATCTGTGGAACCAGTTGCCAGCGGCATCATTCCTGGACAGATACGACCTGGCGACCTTCAAAAAACGAGCGTATTCCCACCTCAAAGGCCGGCAACGCATCTCCATGCCCTATGATGTTGCAGATGTCCATGGGCGGCGGTATTCACTTACCATCAGGTGAACCGCATGCTCGTTTGCCCACTATAATATATATAACGAGGTACCTTGTTCATTAAAGGGTATGGAGACAGTGGCGTCGGCAGAGCTGACGCCACTATCTCCGCCAGGAAACTCACTCATAATGAAAGGACAACGCTTACCTTACTTATTTATTACAGTGATCAAAATTTTACAATAGAAAACAGTACTCACACAATATTTTGGACACCACACTTATTTTTCACAGTATTTTTTTATATCGCCTACGTGACCCCAAAGCGTCGTGACCTCGCAGCGGCTCGCCATTATATCTTCCTTCTAAAGGCCTGGTCTGTCGAAGGATACGCGCGGCACTGCGGTAAGCGGCAACGTAATGACGTCATGCAACGTAGTTCACATAACAACAAAAAAGGTGGTCCACGTATAGGTTTTACTCTGTGCGTAAAACCGTTGACCAATGGGAGAACCGTTCATTGACAACCAACGTTACTATGACAATTTCGCATTGAAGTTTACTTGAATGTCCATGACAACAAATAACAATAATTTATGTTCGAAAACATATATAATTTATTTAAAAAAATGTTTGTGCGTCATTTTAAATAAACTGGGTATATATGTTTACGAGACAATTTTCGCAATATTGATACGTGATAAAAGTGGTTCGTATCATTCTAATGAAATACACGTGTGCTGTATACATCCTTTTTCGGCTAAACAACTTATTGTCAGAACAAATTAAATTTCACTGGATTTATGTAGATATCCTTTCTTACATTATCGTTATCGATCGTACCGTAATTGGGTAAAAGTAAATTCCATAACGATTAAATTATTTTCCTATAAAATTGTCACAAGCAAAACTGGAACAATACTGATGGACACTTTTTACAATAATAATTTTATTTTAGTATTTAACAGAATTCATAACACAGAGCTCAAAATATATATGCGTAGGTGTAAGTAGCGCAAATTACAATACATATAGAGGGGGTTTTAATGGAATGGGAATGGAAAAAAGGGGAAAACACAGAACTTGATACTAAGTTGAGGAATTACATATTTAAGATTGCACCATGTCGTCACATGATGCACTCCAGGTGCTAGGAGAGTGGTGCTACTTGTGTCGAACGGCGATAGTTTATTATATATTGTAGGTGGATTTTGTAAATAACTACGACGATAATATACAACCATTATACAACGAATGTATGTATATATGCTGATACAAAACTCATCATAAGATTCTTTGTAGCTATTTTTTCGGGCTCATATAAAAAGCGGGTGCACTTAAACGATTGATGTTTTTATTGGGTTTGTTGTTTATATTTCTTTCTATGCACCTATAGGGATAAAGCCACCTAGCGTGGTGGACTATAGTATGGCCTAACCACTCTTAATCGTATTCTCGATTGTAGAGGAGACCAGTGCTCTGCAGTGGGACGTATATGGGCTGATAAAGTGCCCTGCGAATAGGGATAAAAACTGATTGTATATAGATACTGTAGTGTATTGATAAATTCATACTCTTAGCATCTGTCGTCTCGAACTATACACTACGCGAACCAAGGGTGAATGAGATAGGTCATAGACGTGGAGGACGGAACGGGGGGTAAAGACGTGGTGTATAGCAAACGAGCCGATAAATATTAATAATTGTATTCTACTACAATGTTACACATATTAACCGTAAATAAATCGTCTCCAATTGTACCGTGATCAGTTGGGAACTAAATCCGTTGCTATATTTTGTTAAAAAGCATGGGGTACTAGGTACTTAGAACAATTAAAATACAATTCCGTTCGCCATTTTTATAACAATAAAATAAATGTAATTGACCCCATTTTATAATCTTGTACTTATTAAATATTAATTAATTTTGCTTTTTAATTGTATCTTTTTTACCAAAGCAAGGTTTTAAAGTTTTATTCCTACGTGGTGTAATATTGCGCCATTGTCATTGGGAACGTACGTGAACTGTATTAAACGTACTGTGCGGCAGCACATAGTCGATATACGCGCCACAGCCTAAACAAATTTTTAAACCAAACGAAAATTGATAAAAATATTGTCCTCAAATAAATCCATTGCGCAAATACGCTTACCGCGACGAAATGATGAGAATGACGGCACGTTGTGCGGCGTATCCGCCCCGCGCTTCACCGCACTTGCCCCTCTACACCGACGCATATTGTGACAGTACAAAAGACCAGTCTTACCGTCACCCGGTTGACCCCTCACCGCAGACGCTGGCTGACGCATACTGCGGCGGAACGTCATGTCAATGTCAATGTTTTTCATACAAAACCGAGTTTGACACCGCATTCCGCGCAACGCAACGCTGTGCGTAGCTTCGACAGACCAGGGCTTAATCCCGCAAGATGGCGTACTCGCGTCGTTGCGAAGTCATTACACATCTTATGTTTTTACAAATTGTAGTTAACATTGATTAAGGTAACAAACTATGATTTGTAAATAAGTTTTACTATTTTTGATACTCGAATTTAACATTAAATAAATCCTCTATTGTTTAAAAAACATTTATCTAAACATTTTAAACGCGCGCCCCATTGGCGCTTGACACACAGTAGTTCAATCAACTATTTGTTATACATGAATTAAAACAGAAATTATTTTAAAACAAACGCATATCGTTTATTAATCATGAAATGAATTTAGCAATAGATAACTTATTTTTAAACCTACATTTAAATAAACCTTTTTGCTAGTTATGATTTGCTGCCATAGCAACTGCAAATCATAACATAACTTTTTATATTGAAAAATAGGAAACTGATTACATTAATCTAGTTTAAACTAATTTAAAACTATCCAGTCATATTTAACTGTAAAATTCAAGCTTAATATAATTGTTTTTGAAGTTTACATCAACCTTGCGTCGACATATATATTAAAAAAAAAATACATTTTGGCACAAAGATAGATAAACCCACAACATAATTTGTATCCCGGTAATCGATTTCCATGCAGAATATTTGAAAATTCTTGAACGTATGTGTAAAAAAAGGTTCCGTCGCAGAATACTATGACAGAATTATAAAAAAATAGTATTGCCTTCATACCAGGGCGTAAAACAATGAAATCTTAAAAAGCAACGTTGCTTTCAGTTATCCCGTGTACAATATCGAAATGGAATACAACTGTGTAAGAGTTGTAAAAAATTCAATCACAAAATTGACAATGGATTTTATTGTGCACTACGGTACACTTTACAGAGTGTAACTTTGTACTTCACTTGCCGTACAAAGCTGTCTTTTATGTATTGCAAGCTTACTGCCTCCATGATAATTTAATTGTTTTCTTAATTTCACAGAGGAGATGGAAATGTGTTAATATTAGCTGGATGAAATTATTATTTAATTGAACACAAATTCATACATAAACTCACGCCTTTTTCCCATAAGTGGTTGGCAGATGTGCCGGGACACCCACATTTCGCCTTGTATGTACAGTCCCACGTTGTGAACCTATCGCCATTATTTAATTATTGATAATTAAATTATTGTCGTCATAAAAGTAACGATCAATTTCTTTTTTTCCTGTAGCTATTCGTATCCTATCCAAAGATTCAAATTGTGTTTAGAGCTTTGTCTAAGGCTATCGGGTTTTATAGAATAATTTATGGACTGTCGTAAAATTACCCTGCCAAACCGGGAGATTCTTTATTTTGACTATGTTCCATTTGTTTCGCTAAGTAGCGCTATAATTACTTTGTCATGTACCTACCTATAAACCTGTAAAGGAAAATGTAATTAATCTTGTTTCGGTAATAAATGAATCAGTTTTCCTACGTTTTCTCGCTAGAGACAAGCGCTGGTTGAACTACTGGATCTGCCTTAATAGATATCAGGAAATAATTCAATCTGAAAATAATTGCAATTTTGCATTTGAAAATCTCACACAGGATTCCTTCACCTGGAATTTAAAACTAGCTTAACATAGTGTAAAAAATGTCGTAAACCAACGTGGTATCAGAACCTATCGGACTTGGGTATCTTATTAAAAATAAGGCAATACAGCAGCATATCTCGGTCTTTCTGCAGTATAAACCTGCATGAGAAGCCTGTTTGGGACATTCAATAGTGTACTTACATTTTATATTTATTAGTACTTGTAAAAAATTGTTAAATACTTCACTATGTCAATGTCTATTTTTCCCGCCAAACAGCAGTGTAAACTTTCTGTTCTGAAGGTCATTGTAGCCAGAGTAACTACTGGTCTGGTGAGTGCAGTGGAATGCTAAGCATTGCTACTGTTCAAGCGGTCGCATCACTTACCATCAGGGGAAGGATATGCTCGTCTTGATATTCATAGCAATAAAAAAAAAACTGCCTTTCTTTTGTTTCTTGTCTCTAACATAATTTGTACTGTGCAGGTGACCTCCCTCGGCCGCGGAGTAAAGGCGAGTACGTGTTCGTGATAGCCCAGTTATTATTCGGACTGCTGCTGTTTGCCACGGTGTTGGGCCACGTCGCCAACATAGTCACATCCGTCAGCACTGCCAGGAAAGAGTTTCAAGGTAGGTTTTTATAAGAATTTGTATCTGTATCAACCCATTTAAGTGCCATTTCAGGGTACGGGCCTCCTCTACAATCGTATGATTGAGAGTGGTTGGTCCATATAGTCCACCACGCTGGCTACAATCGACAGTAAGATTGAGAGTGGTTAGTCCACCACGCTCGCCTAGTGCGGGTTGGTGTTTTATAGGGTTCTTTTTTAGTATGACTACGGTGATTAAGGAATTTCAGAGTACAATCGGAATCGCCAGGACCATGCTTAGCAACGCGTGTATGTGGGTTGATAATTTGCACTCCTTTTATTCGAAATGAGTGTTCGATTAGGATGGTAGTTGTTGGATGAGTAGAGGAGGAAGGCAGTAAAACTTTTGTTCATCGGATGGGTAATATCTCCTTTATGTTAACTTTATTTCCAAATGAATTGCGCAATAATTATATTACTTTTGGATTAATTCACTTTGTATTGGTAAAAATGTTACTATAATAACGGCAATCCGATGGATAAAATTGAACTACAGATTTTAAGTAAGAGATGCAAAAATATGGTAAAATTATGTTATAACAAGTTTGTCAAGGATATAGAAAATAAGATTCTCAAAAATTCAAAGTACTTTTGGTCCTTTATTAAAGTAAAACGTGGTGGCACTAGTTCTTACCCTACACATATGACAGATGGTACAGCTAAGGCAAATAATGGACCCGAAATTTGTAACTTGTTTGGAAGTTATTTTTCAAAGGTTTACAGCAAAGATACGGGAAAGCCCAACGATTTTGTAATGCAAGAATCTGAGTTAATTATGAATGGAACATCTAATTTTGTAAACTTAAACGTGACTCCAGAAACTATTCTAAACAAACTAACATCTCTCGATACTTCTAAAGGTACGGGATACTTCTAAAGATACGTGCTGATGGACTAGCGCCAATATTCCTTAAAAAGTGTGCTGAATTTTTAGCACACCCCGTGCATAGAATCATTAAGGAATCACTTGGTACTGGGGTTTTTCCTGATGCTTGGAAGTTAGCAAAGGTTATACCAATTCACAAAGCTGGTGCTGATAATCTAGTTTCCAATTATAGACCGATTTCGATACTCTCCAGCTTGGCTAAACTTATAGAATCCATTATCTGTCCGCACTTTCAATTCTATTTTAAACACTTTTTGACAGATCATCAACATGGATTTGTAAAAAACAGATCAACGCTGACTAATTTGTCTACGTTTGCAGAAAGCCTTTTTGGTGCAGTTGATAACAATTACCAAACTGATGTTATATATACTGATTTCAGTAAGGCGTTCGATAGGGTCTCACATTTAATATTACTAGAGAAACTTGCGACATACGGTTTCGCTGGAAAAATTTTGGAATGGGTCAGGTCGTATTTAAGTAACCGTTCTTATTATGTTGTTTTGGATGGTTATAGATCGGATATCTTTAACATAACATCTGGTGTGCCCCAAGGATCCCACTTGGGGCCTATATTATTCATCTTTGTCAATGACGTGTCTGGTTGTTTTCAGAATAGCAAGCCTTATATGTATGCAGATGATTTAAAATTCTCTCGAATAATATCTAATATATCTGACACCAAACTGCTACAAGATGATTTAGAAACTGATTGGTGTATGGTCAACAAGATGGAACTGAATGTTAACAAATGTTACCATATTAAGTTTCATAGAAAACATAACATTATACATTCATCTTATAATATAAATAATACTATTTTAAATGAAGTTTATAAAATTGTGGATTTGGGAGTTGTGCTAGACAGTAAACTAACATTCGTACCGCACTATGATCACGTTGCTAAAAAGGCGTCTAAGATGCTTGGTTTCGTTATAAGAAATGGAAAGATCTTTCGCCAGTACCAAACAAAACAAATATTGTATAACTCATTAGTACGGAGCATTCTAGAATATTGTAGTGTGGTTTGGAGGCCTCATTATGCTGCTCATTCGTTGCGATTGGAACGCTTGCAGAAAAGATTTCTTTGGCATTTGGCATCTTCTGAAAGAGTAGCCAGGAGCCGTATGTCATATAATAATAGGCTCAAGCATTTTAAAATGTTTTCACTGGAAAACCGTAGAGAATTGTTAGACTTAGTTTACCTCTATAAAATTCTAAGACACCATATAGACTGTCCTCAACTTCTTAGTTGTATCCGTTTTAGAATGCCAAAGAGATATCCTCGTACCCCTATATACCCCGTAGTTCCTCCATTTCGTAGAAATGTGCTTGGTTCCAACTCTCCAATAGCTAGACTGAGTAGATTATTTAATAAGTACAGTAATCGCATCGATATACACTCTATGTCACTACACAGTTTTCGAAAACATATGTTGGATGCAATATCGAGTTACATACATTAGTCTTGGTTTTGTTTTTTAAGTATAATTATTTAATTTTTTCTTAGTTTGTTAAGTTGATATGTTGTGTTTTATTTTCTTATTTGTTATGTTTACCTGTTATTAATTGTACAATTAGTTAAGATTATTTTTTGTTTTATATTTTTATTGCAAGAATCATTGTAACAATTGTAGGTAGACTTTTCGTAATAAATAAATAATAAGTTCCGTTGTTACAAAATACCGGGTATATCAAGAGTGCTACCGAAAACGAAGCCGAGTGGTAGTTTAAGTGACTACAAACACAATGTAACTAAAAATTTCGCAAAGAAACGCGATTTTTTTTATTATTTATTAAATATGGTTGAGTTTGGGTGGTAAATTATATGGTAAATTGCTAAAATCCTTGCGTACCATAGCGTCTTTAAACATCAAAGCGTGTACACTATTATTTTAGAAAAAAACTATGAATTTACCAACCTAATACGACGATAGAAAAAAAAAGAGTGTCTACTCATGTACACGCGTTAGAAGTTATACTTATTTGGCGTATAGAAAAAAAATATTACGCCATTACTTTTTGTTAGTAATAAAGAGATAGAAAAACACATACACTCACATACACAATTATTGTAGTAACAATTATATTTAACTGGTTTCTCAAGACACAGGCAACGCCTAATTTGAGAATCCCTGCAATATTCTCCATAATTACGAGTATATAAAATTGTTATTCAGTTCAGTTCAGTTTTTATTTTTATGTGTTATTTTATTAAAGATTTTTCATTTTCAAGTGACATTCTATCTTGAAAAGAAGTAAATCTTCTTACGTGTGAATATTATTTATGTAATTGTCTCTATTTATGTAGCTTGATATATTCTTCTCAGTTCACATAAAATAAATTTATGAACGCATGCATTAATATTTTTGACAACCAATTTAAATGTCAACCACTTTTCATTACTGTCATTAATTTACATCTTTAAAATCTAAAATACGCCATTAATCGAATATTGTGGATATAATATGTTGTCGATTCTAAACCTTTATTTAAATACGTTATTTAATTTGAGGGAAGAGTTTATCGACGGTATGAACATTAAATGTTTGACAGTAACAGACCCATGAACATTTTGTATGGCAAAATATTTTTTCCTTTATTGTATACTTTTGTCAATTTAATCGAGATAAAAACTATCTCACCCTTTAATTTGGAACAAAACACATATCTACAACATTTCATTATAATCAGTTGAGTGGTTTAGGAGCCCATCGCGTACAAACAACGTGACACGTTACGATGCGCGCGCACACCGATAGCGACAACATGAAGTTAGTTCTAATGCCACTTAGAACTAACTTCATGTTGTCGCTGTCGGCGTGCGCGCGCATCGTAAAAATTCACTCTCATCATTTTTCTCCATCGCGCCAAAAGAAGTATAACTTTAAAAATAACAAAAAAAAAATCGTCACAATATTTTGCACAAAATTTTGTTGCATTTTGTCTGAAGTCACTAAAACTACCACCTGGCTTCGTTTTCGGTAGCAGTCTGATATACTCTGTATATCCGCTACAAACTAATATTTTTAATACTTTGAATATTATTAACAGCTCGTATTATTGAATAAGTGTTATTACTATAATATTATGTCACGACCATAATACATTTAAAAGTAAACTATAAATTGCAATTTTAGAGGACATGACTAATGCAGCCTGAATTCTCATTCGCGTGTATATTCACGTATAAAACCAAAGCATATTATTTGGCATCGCCCCCGTTACTTCATTGTCTGTTCCATATCAAGCAATGTTTAAAATTGCCCTGTTATTTGGAGCTAATCCGTTTATGTTACGTCTGCCATTAGAAGCAAATTTTGTAAACTTAAACGTGACTCCAGAAACTATTCTAAACAAACTAACATCTCTCGATACTTCTAAAGGTACGGGATACTTCTAAAGATACGTGCTGATGGACTAGCGCCAATATTCCTTAAAAAGTGTGCTGAATTTTTAGCACACCCCGTGCATAGAATCATTAAGGAATCACTTGGTACTGGGGTTTTTCCTGATGCTTGGAAGTTAGCAAAGGTTATACCAATTCACAAAGCTGGTGCTGATAATCTAGTTTCCAATTATAGACCGATTTCGATACTCTCCAGCTTGGCTAAACTTATAGAATCCATTATCTGTCCGCACTTTCAATTCTATTTTAAACACTTTTTGACAGATCATCAACATGGATTTGTAAAAAACAGATCAACGCTGACTAATTTGTCTACGTTTGCAGAAAGCCTTTTTGGTGCAGTTGATAACAATTACCAAACTGATGTTATATATACTGATTTCAGTAAGGCGTTCGATAGGGTCTCACATTTAATATTACTAGAGAAACTTGCGACATACGGTTTCGCTGGAAAAATTTTGGAATGGGTCAGGTCGTATTTAAGTAACCGTTCTTATTATGTTGTTTTGGATGGTTATAGATCGGATATCTTTAACATAACATCTGGTGTGCCCCAAGGATCCCACTTGGGGCCTATATTATTCATCTTTGTCAATGACGTGTCTGGTTGTTTTCAGAATAGCAAGCCTTATATGTATGCAGATGATTTAAAATTCTCTCGAATAATATCTAATATATCTGACACCAAACTGCTACAAGATGATTTAGAAACTGATTGGTGTATGGTCAACAAGATGGAACTGAATGTTAACAAATGTTACCATATTAAGTTTCATAGAAAACATAACATTATACATTCATCTTATAATATAAATAATACTATTTTAAATGAAGTTTATAAAATTGTGGATTTGGGAGTTGTGCTAGACAGTAAACTAACATTCGTACCGCACTATGATCACGTTGCTAAAAAGGCGTCTAAGATGCTTGGTTTCGTTATAAGAAATGGAAAGATCTTTCGCCAGTACCAAACAAAACAAATATTGTATAACTCATTAGTACGGAGCATTCTAGAATATTGTAGTGTGGTTTGGAGGCCTCATTATGCTGCTCATTCGTTGCGATTGGAACGCTTGCAGAAAAGATTTCTTTGGCATTTGGCATCTTCTGAAAGAGTAGCCAGGAGCCGTATGTCATATAATAATAGGCTCAAGCATTTTAAAATGTTTTCACTGGAAAACCGTAGAGAATTGTTAGACTTAGTTTACCTCTATAAAATTCTAAGACACCATATAGACTGTCCTCAACTTCTTAGTTGTATCCGTTTTAGAATGCCAAAGAGATATCCTCGTACCCCTATATACCCCGTAGTTCCTCCATTTCGTAGAAATGTGCTTGGTTCCAACTCTCCAATAGCTAGACTGAGTAGATTATTTAATAAGTACAGTAATCGCATCGATATACACTCTATGTCACTACACAGTTTTCGAAAACATATGTTGGATGCAATATCGAGTTACATACATTAGTCTTGGTTTTGTTTTTTAAGTATAATTATTTAATTTTTTCTTAGTTTGTTAAGTTGATATGTTGTGTTTTATTTTCTTATTTGTTATGTTTACCTGTTATTAATTGTACAATTAGTTAAGATTATTTTTTGTTTTATATTTTTATTGCAAGAATCATTGTAACAATTGTAGGTAGACTTTTCGTAATAAATAAATAATAAGTTCCGTTGTTACAAAATACCGGGTATATCAAGAGTGCTACCGAAAACGAAGCCGAGTGGTAGTTTAAGTGACTACAAACACAATGTAACTAAAAATTTCGCAAAGAAACGCGATTTTTTTTATTATTTATTAAATATGGTTGAGTTTGGGTGGTAAATTATATGGTAAATTGCTAAAATCCTTGCGTACCATAGCGTCTTTAAACATCAAAGCGTGTACACTATTATTTTAGAAAAAAACTATGAATTTACCAACCTAATACGACGATAGAAAAAAAAAGAGTGTCTACTCATGTACACGCGTTAGAAGTTATACTTATTTGGCGTATAGAAAAAAAATATTACGCCATTACTTTTTGTTAGTAATAAAGAGATAGAAAAACACATACACTCACATACACAATTATTGTAGTAACAATTATATTTAACTGGTTTCTCAAGACACAGGCAACGCCTAATTTGAGAATCCCTGCAATATTCTCCATAATTACGAGTATATAAAATTGTTATTCAGTTCAGTTCAGTTTTTATTTTTATGTGTTATTTTATTAAAGATTTTTCATTTTCAAGTGACATTCTATCTTGAAAAGAAGTAAATCTTCTTACGTGTGAATATTATTTATGTAATTGTCTCTATTTATGTAGCTTGATATATTCTTCTCAGTTCACATAAAATAAATTTATGAACGCATGCATTAATATTTTTGACAACCAATTTAAATGTCAACCACTTTTCATTACTGTCATTAATTTACATCTTTAAAATCTAAAATACGCCATTAATCGAATATTGTGGATATAATATGTTGTCGATTCTAAACCTTTATTTAAATACGTTATTTAATTTGAGGGAAGAGTTTATCGACGGTATGAACATTAAATGTTTGACAGTAACAGACCCATGAACATTTTGTATGGCAAAATATTTTTTCCTTTATTGTATACTTTTGTCAATTTAATCGAGATAAAAACTATCTCACCCTTTAATTTGGAACAAAACACATATCTACAACATTTCATTATAATCAGTTGAGTGGTTTAGGAGCCCATCGCGTACAAACAACGTGACACGTTACGATGCGCGCGCACACCGATAGCGACAACATGAAGTTAGTTCTAATGCCACTTAGAACTAACTTCATGTTGTCGCTGTCGGCGTGCGCGCGCATCGTAAAAATTCACTCTCATCATTTTTCTCCATCGCGCCAAAAGAAGTATAACTTTAAAAATAACAAAAAAAAAATCGTCACAATATTTTGCACAAAATTTTGTTGCATTTTGTCTGAAGTCACTAAAACTACCACCTGGCTTCGTTTTCGGTAGCAGTCTGATATACTCTGTATATCCGCTACAAACTAATATTTTTAATACTTTGAATATTATTAACAGCTCGTATTATTGAATAAGTGTTATTACTATAATATTATGTCACGACCATAATACATTTAAAAGTAAACTATAAATTGCAATTTTAGAGGACATGACTAATGCAGCCTGAATTCTCATTCGCGTGTATATTCACGTATAAAACCAAAGCATATTATTTGGCATCGCCCCCGTTACTTCATTGTCTGTTCCATATCAAGCAATGTTTAAAATTGCCCTGTTATTTGGAGCTAATCCGTTTATGTTACGTCTGCCATTAGAAGCAAATGGCTGCAAAAATACTCGCGGCGTGCATTTTATTTATACTATAACACTAACAGAAATATCCGTGTCGGGGGCGGCTTCACCGAGTTTCAATCTCCGTGATACATTAGGTAGTTAACACGATAAATCATGTGAGCGTGTGAGAAGGTTCAAATAGGTCGTGCGACAATGTCGAGCGAGGGGCGGCCGACGCGCTCCTCGCAGAGGGCTCGCCGCGCCGCGCCGCGCACCTGTCACATTAGCGTACTAAGCAGGTGAACGTGCCGCCACGTGCCGACTCTACGTGCACCGCCGCTCGCTTTCATCCACCCCGCCGCCGACAAACCGATTCGTTCATATTAATAAACCTCTATTCATTTTTATAACATTTATAAATGCACGAGTAATCTAGACAGTCCTTTGTTATGCCACTCAAAACGTATTCCCAATGATACCGTTCGCAATCAATACACAGACGGCAAGGATAAGACATGGATTTTAACCACAGAGGCGATGGGAAAGTGTCAACAACTTTAATTAGCGCTGCAGCTCGGTTGAAAAGACAATGGCGCCGCTATGGCAGAAAGCAGGCTGAATCCGTGACCTTCCTCGGCGGCGCTGCAGTGAAATAGGTCAGCGGCTTGAATGCTATAAATAGCTCGGCGAAAGTCGGGCGCCGCGCCCCATCCCAGCGGGAGTGCGCGTCCCGCGCGCGTCCGCCCGACATCGATCCGCGCCCGAGCGCCCGCCGCTCGCCGCCGCCACGCTCCAGCCTACCATTCCACAATAATTGATCTGCTCTGGGTCCGGCGGGCGATGCCCGTGCTGCTCCACGCTCCAGCTCCTGGCACCCCCGCCGCAAACAGCACGTGCTACGCGACGCGCTCCATGCGCTTTCAGTTTACCCTAACAACCATATTGAACAATGAACCGTCCAATTTTTTATGCTTTATTTAAACTCACACAAATAGCTATTGCAATTATAGTTTAATTAAATTTATTCCATATTTTATGGAAATAGAATAAATACACAAAATAATAATTTTGCTTTTTATAGAGCGAAAACAATATTTAAATTTAATTTGGCATCAGATTCATGTTTTTAAAATATCAATGTTAGTAACACATTTATATTGCTCAACTAGATTATTTTATCGGAAAATTGAACTTGATGATTGTAAAATAATATCATATTGACCACGCTTTAAATAATTTTGTTGATTGAAACATTTCATATGTAGTCAATATTTAACCAAGCAGAAATAAATTATATTTTCAAACACCAGCATCTGGTTTCAAATTAACTAATTCGGTCAAATTAGATTCAATTATAAATTGAATTAATTAAAACTATTAGGTGTTGGTAACATTTATTCCTTTTAATGAAAGGCTCTTAATAAAATTAGTATGGAAATTTATCGATGTGCTTCCGGCTATTTGGTATAAAGCGGTGTTTTATTTTTAACTCGTGTTTGAGTGGAGTCCGTGACTGCGCGCCCGGCCGAGACCTTTAGCTTCGATAAATACATCAAGTATACTCGTACTTTCCCTCTCTTGCCACTAAATATTTGCTCTGCTAATGTCGCTAAATGCTTTACTTATTCCTTCGCTTCCTATTAATTTGTTCAGGCTGTTTCCTTTGTTACCGGAGTAAATGCTGTTGTACAGTACTGTACCTACATCTAACATATTATTTTCTTCGGAAAAGACTTAGTTTTACCCTTAGCTTTACCAAAAAATAAGATTAATGAAACATGACCAACACACATCTTGTAGCTGATTAACGATAGAAGCCGCCTCTAAACATAAAAACTTGGGCTGATTTAGAATGATCAAAAGATTGAGGTCTGTGGGTGGTACACGAGATCGGCGGCAATGTGTGAAAAGATTTATGAGTGAGCATAAAGGGAATTCGAGAGTAGATACGCACTACTATTGGTATGAGGATTTCAGGTTTACTGGTACCGGGTACCGGGTAGCGGAAAATCAGAGTGTTTTGTTAATGTTTGCGGGCCTGTTTGATATATTTCGGATGCAGGTCTAGTGGGAATCCAATAGGGAGTGAATTGTGAGGCTCGGAGCGGCGAGCGAGGCGGCCGGCTCGGCTGAGGCGGCGCAGAGTAAACAATTGCATGCGCTCGCTCCTACACTAAGTGGCTAGTTTATATTCAAATTGCTAGATGCGTCCTGTCATCAAACTGTGTACGCAGCCGTTGCCTCTCACACACCTTGTTTATATTTTACAATTTACGTAATACGAAGAAACACAAAGATAAAGCCTTACTTTCACATATTTTACTTATTTCGTTAAAACATATGTTTACTCGTATATACAATGCAGTAAAATATAAAAAGATTGTGAAAATCTTGTGTGTGTTTGCAGTAATATTAACATGTCAGATGTTTGGAGAACGTCGATCACGAACAAGGAAAATCTTTTTGTAATATTCGACATTAGCATTAGATGTACCTATAATAATTACACTTTTTTGTCTACAAAAAAATTACAAAAGCTTCCGTACGGTATTGTTCAAATCATAATTTAAACACGTGTTCTGTTAAGTCTTAAATATGGTTTTTCCCATTTTGTTCTTTTATAAAATAAAAATAACGTTTGATATCGAAAAAATCGGTTACTTATATACATTATTGCATTATATACCATCCAGAATAAATATTTACAAAAGTGCAAAGTCATGCTCATTCATAAAAGCTGTGTACGCTGTAAAATGTTTGAGTAAACATTTAAACGCTGTAACATCGACAGAATACATTTAAAAATTATTCCTAGTGATAGCGTCTGTTAATAAATTATAGTAGAAAGCTCTCGGGACAACATTCATTAGCAATTTCGTTTTGAAATTCGCATTTCGCCCGCGGCTGACTTACAGCCCATCATATAGATATAGCTATACAGTGCGCTGTATCAGCCTATAATATTCCACTGACCAATAAATAAATCAATGACCTATTACGGGTTTGCCGTTTGCGGAGTTTACATACCATAGAAATTGATCTAAAAATATTTATGACATGCTGGTTTCTTCGCGATATTTTTCTTTACGTTAAAGTACCTGGTAGCTGACTAACAATACGCATTATTGTATCGATTATATCTTTAATTGTATTTACCTATAAACAAATAATTTGGCTACATTCGTTATGTAGTAGCTCTTTCGTATCCGAGAGGCCGCCTGGGCAGATACAACGGCTTTGTCTGTTTCCGCCGCTAAGCAAAAATATGTAAGTACTGTTGTGTTCCGGTTGGAAAGAAATTATAGCCGGTGAAATTACTAGGAATTAAGAGGCTTAACACCTAATGTTTTGAGGCGATGAGTATTGTGCAGGGCTATTTTTTTTTTATTGCAGTGAGTGGCGATGCGAGCATGCCGTTCGCCTGATGGTAAGCGATACGACCGCTCATGAACAGTAGCAGAACCAAACAACACCTTGAATTACAAAGCAATGCTTGGCATTCCACTGCGCTCGCCATCCTGAGACATAAGATGTTAAGTCTCAATATGTCCAGTAGTTACTCTGGCTACAATGTCCTTCAATCCTAAACACAACAGTGCATTTAAACTGCTGTTTGACGGGAGAAATAGACATTGCGGTGGTACCCACCCAGGCAGCCTCTCACATATGAGAGACCTACCACCAGTATATGCCACTATGCAGGGCTTAATAAGTCGTGCATGATATTCTGCTAGAATTGCTCCTGTTGGCAATTGAGTTGTGGTAAACGTCATGCTAGTTGTGAGATATTCATCTCGACATTCTCAATTTAAAAAAAATCTAACGCGTTGGTCTTGCACTCTTAGAGTTTCTTTTCTTTCAATACTCTTTCATACAACAGATGTGTTTGTTTGTAAACTCAAAAAAAAACAACTAAAATTTCAAAGATTTATAAAGAGTATTATTTTAAGGGTATTTAATATTTTAATGTCTCTGGTATATAAGTCCACCAACCCGCATTAGACCAGAGTGGTGGACTATATGGTCTAACCACTCTCAATCGTACTCTCGATTGTAGAGGAAGCCCGTGCCCTGCAGTGGGACGTATATGGGCTGTTAAAGTAAGTAAGTAATATTAAAAATAAGTTAATGTTACAATAATAAGGTTTATCCCGATTTAGCATAGTAAGTCGTAAGAGTTCCAACATGCGGTGTGTGTACGTAGTGTACTTGGCGTCGCGGCGCTCGCTTCGCTCCCTCCACTATGTTTGAGGAAGATTAAATTACTCCAAATGTTGTCGCACTAATAACTCCCTGTTCACTTTAAACTACAAAGGGTTGGACTGCCAAGGCTCATTTTTGTAGAGGCACGTTTTATGCCTACGGTTTGCAAACAGCCGTCCCTTCCTTCTCAGATTCGCTGACCAAAACAGGCCCTTCTTTAATTAAATGTGTTAAATTGTTTGTAATTAGAATGATCTTTATATGGAGGTTCGGACTTCCAGTGTTCTTTGTGAAATCCAATTTAGTTTCCTTAACTAAATAAGTGTTTTCCACCAATTTGTTTTTAGATGAATGAATTGAAGAGTAGGCTTATTTATAAATCTGAAAATAGTTCATTGCACCGTCCTAAAATATGTAGTAAATTCCACATTTCACGGGTTATAATGATTAAGAGAAGATACTTATATCCTGATTATTATTCTTAGAGTCAGGTTCATTCATTAACTTAGAATAAGTACAGTTGATCGATTTATGTATTGCATTTTTTATTAAATTAGTTTCTATGAAAGTTTGCAGTTGAATGTAACACCTTAATAATTGAATGTAAAGCAGTGTCGTTGAATGTAACACCTCCCAACCATCCAAAAACGAAACACAAACCGAAACGTAATGCGACAATCCGGGAACGGAGTCACAAACACGTTGCAGAAGGTAAGCTGCCGCCCGTAATTTTTATTGGCATTGGCTAGACTTAGTCAATGAAAAGTTGCCGTGGTGACTGTTCGAGGGAGGGGGGGAGGAGGGAAGAGTGGGGCGCATCTGCTCCAAGTTCTATGTCGAATGTTTACCGCCGCCGCTGACATTTATAGGCGTCACCGCGTCCCTTTGCGGTGCAAATAGCATTTTTAATGCCAATAGCTTTTTACTGTCGCAGTGATTTTTGCATCAATTTTTTCAATTAAAGGAAATTGCGATTCGGAATTTTATTCTTAAGAGCGTATACACCTTGCGCGCAAAGTCAACTATAGGTATTTCTTCGTTAATTTCACGCACACATAAGCGACCAAAGCTGTGTGCGTAGAGCTGCCGCGTCGGCTCGCTATACAATCGGCTCAAACAACTTTGATCCGTGCGCTTCAAATATTCAATTGAAATGTAACTGTAATATAATATCATAAAAATATTTTATTTGCATTATAAGTAGACAAATATTACTGTGCAAGCAAAGAATAATACAAATTTTGGATACTAACCATATTTTCGTTATTATTACATTGTTAAGTTGCATTCAAATCAGTGTTCAATCAGTATACACTACGGACGTTTTATTAATCATTTCGTGTTCGAACACATAAATAGTGTTAGGGGCCTTACAACCCCTTACAATTACGAAATATATTTAATTTTATATTACAATACATAACATAATTTAGCCTCGGAATTACATCCTATTATATTACCTGAAACATAATTTATACTCACTACAAAATCATTGTCGGTAATAAAAATAATTAAATATTTTACTACCAAAGTACTAAGATGTGGTAATCGCATTCCGCGCGTGGCTATTTTTACTACGCGCGGCATAATCGAGTGCAGCCAGGCCGGAGCGACGAGCGATACGTCCTCCCTCTAGAAGGCCTTGCGGCGGTCTGATTTGATCCACGTCGGACAGCGTGTTTTATAGTGGTTTTTAAAATATTTGTAGAAAACATGAAAACTAATTTTGTTGAAATATAAAAATGGTAATTTATTGATAAGATGTTCTTCTATTGTAATATGCAATTGCTATAGAAAATTATGTACGATAAGTTGGTGAAAAAAAATATGTTCTTGACGAGAGTTTCTGAATAACTTCGCATTGTTTAAATTTTTATTTTTCTGGAACTAAACACAAAAAGATTATTTTTCTCAGCAAAATTCCTTCATAAGGGTCTTATTAGTCTGATAATATTTTTATTTTCATCTTATATTTAGTGGTTTCGGATATCTTAAGCTTCTAAATTGCCATTTAAAGCCTAAATAACGAAACTTGTGTTCAGTAATCCTTATAGTACTCACAAATTATCCATCAATCTATAATGTTTTCCACCAAAATCCCTAGATGACAACCTTTTCTAAAATTAGTACTAATTATTTTACCTTGAAATTGTTTATTGGTGGCTATTAACTCATTTGAAAAGTCCTGTTTTTAAGCCAAAAAGCGCGTGCAGGGTATAAACGCTCTTAAATGGAAATATATATACAAACTATTGAACAGATTTTATTAAAGTTACAAACATTTCAGCGTGAGTCGCCTTTTTGACCAATAACTGGTCTCAAACTGGTGGTAGATCTAAGGCCGCATTTTCAGGTACCTCTACAATTGCTATGTCTCTCATTAACCATCAATGTAAATTCACTTTTGTTGTTTGTGCACTGTGTAGTTTAGTTTTTCGTACTGTCTATGAGCGGTCGTATTGCCATGGTCATTGGCATTTTCGAATGGCATGGTCGTCTATAAATTAATAAAAAAGTAATTAAAATTATTTTGTAGTTATGAAGGCAAATATGTATAACATTATATTTATAATAGTTTAGTTACCTTTTTTCCTATGTGAGTGAAAAATGGCCATATGATACTGTTACACTATTATTTCGATAATCCGAAACCCTTGTAATGCGATCGACACCCCTCTTATTCGTTATGACAGATGACACTTTTGTTCTAAAAAATTATGTATGAAGTTGACCTGAAAGCTGATCCTATTGAACTTTTCGTTTTCCGTAACAATAGTTTTTTACAAGATAATGTCGCCATTTTCTTCCCAAGCAATAATAATTTTTAAAAAGCGTGGGTTGCTTATAATATTATAATGTTTGCATTGAATATGCTATGACCTACTGGACCGATTTGAAAAAATCTTTCACCATTAAGAACTGATGAACTCAGGCGATAGAATATTTTCAAAAAAGTGTATCTAGCCCAGGCGGAGCCTGGCCGGGCCTTTAGTTGATTATATAATTATTACTTAATGGTTGGGTCTTTTAATTAAGCGTGTTGTTTGAACTGTTTTGAACTATTATTTATTTAATCCCGTTTCTCCTTGTTCTTTAACGTACTCTATTCTAATAACTAATTAAAAACACGTCACATGAGCATGAAAGTTCCCGTTTCGCGGCCGCAGTGGAATGCAGCTTGATTTTCCAATAAGTACCGATTAGTATGAAGTTATGTGGAACACTTTGATCCATTTGTAACGTGGGGGTGATTAGGTGGGGGTCTTTGTTCGTGCACATTTACAGCGGATTTGCTTCTTTGTAATGAGCCGCATATTTATTTCGGATGCATCCTATTTATCTATTTTTGATAGCCTCCGTAGCGCAGTTGGTTAGACGCCGGCTGTGAGAGGAAATGACAAGGGTTTGATCCCCGCACGGAAACAAATATTTGTGTGAACTACAGGTATTTGTTTCGGGTCTGGGTGTTTGTGAGACCCAAAAGTCTCTCGTAGTTCCTGATACCCACGACACAGGACTCGATCTTAGTATGGGGTCAGGATCTATGTATGTGACTGTTGGATGTATTTTTTTTTAATTACGATGAATGGCGAGACTGGCATGCCCTCCGCCTGATGGTAAGTGATAGGACCGCTCTTAGATAGTAGTAAAACCAAACGTCATGAATTTCAATGCTTGGCATCCCACTGCACCCGCCATCCTGTCACATAAGATGTTAAGTCTCATTTTGTCCAGTTGTTGCTCTGGATATTCCTTCAAGCTGGTACACAACAGTGCATTCATACTGTCATTTGGCGGGAGAAAAAGACATTACGGTGGTATCTACAAATGTACAAATGAGAGATATCTCTGAGATATGAGGCTTTTCTTCGAAGGTTAGTATTAAGAAAAGGTTCATATAAGCTGGTGTCTGTCTGTATCAGCCCATATACGTCCCACTGCAGGGCACGGGCCTACTCTACAATCGAGAATACGATTGAGAGTGGTTAGGCCATATAGTCCACCACGCTGGCCTAGTGCGGGTTGGCGCTGTATATAAGCTGGTGTATCAAGCTTATTTTTGTTTTCTGTTAGTATATTAGCGGCCACTGGGCGTATTTTGAAGAGATTGATTCTTTTATATACCCCGCGGCGCTGGGTCGCTTTTCGGGTTCAGGCTCTCCTATTTAAGTCGTCGGACTATTGATAACTTTTATAAAAAAATACTCCTTTCCTAACCACCGTAACACGTACATTGTAATTTGTAATCATATTGTCGTGCATATTTTATATTAAAAACAAAAAGTTTTCAGCAATGTCGCTACAAATGAAACAAATGCTACCAAAAAAACTACAAACATAAAACATGCGGCTTAGTTTTTCTCCAAGATAGTAACTGCATAACAAATTGCAAAGTCTTTTACACACTGCAGCTGTTTCTGCATACATTTAGCTTTGGTACGGTAAAAGAGCTGGTTTTGCTGTAGTTATTACGAGCCTGGCCTATTTTAATGATGCAAAGCCCGCCCCAGAATAAGCGCAGGTCAGCAGAGTCCAAAGATAACTTATTTCCACCAATTAGTATGTTCCGTACATACAACACTATTTTTATTTTTTATAACCTTAGGTATGAAACGGTTCGTGCCAATTTATACATCCCTCTTCTACTACTAAACGAAGTTTATTCTACTATGCTTTTCGAATGCGGATTGATGAATGGCGAGATTTTAATGTCTGCTAATCATTAATATTATTGGATGGTACTGTACTTAATACTGGGTGCAGTGCAGTTATTTATTTGAAACAGAGTAAAAATATATTCGCTTTCGGTTTTTGTGGAGAACTATCAGTCGTGCAAGTTACCTCACAGTGTTTTGATTGAATACTAGCGGCCCAGCCCAGCATCGCCTGGATGCAGAGACGCTTTCCAAAACGGCAGCCAATATTCCGACTATTAATGTTGAGTATCGGAGCAAAGGATCCCTTAGATCTCAATTTTGTTACCAATCGGACTACGAATTTCCTCGTGTTTGCTTGATTTTTCACTACTGCTTCCCTCCTGTAGGTCATAGCGTGATAGCCTAAAGCATTCCTCTGTAAATGAACTATCGAACACAAAAATACTTTTTATTTCGAACGAGCAGTTCTTGAGATAAGAGGTAACAAACAAATTCTTCAGCTCTATATATCAGTAAAGATTACATTATGTTCGAACACACTTGTAAAAGTCAGTTTAATTTCTATGCAATATTGAATGTGGCAGTCGGTCTTCGATCCCGTCGGACCTGCGTTTTAGTAAGCAAAGCAAAATGTTATTGGACACATCTTTTCAAACCGTCCCAAAAATTCAATGTAAGGTCGAATGGAAATTCATAGCTTTACACAATTTTAAAGCTTTTCAGTTTTATGGCTCACTAGCCAAGTCGGCTCATTCAGAGTAGTGCTACTAAAACGTAGAATTTTTACACATTTTTCATTTGCCATTCAAGTTACTAACATAGGTTATTGTGCCTTACAATGGTACAGCTTTATTGAGTGTTGTAATCGCATTTTGGGTTTAAAATCTTTTATGTCTTTCTACACATATTTCCATCGTTAAACTTGAAATACAACGTTAAAGCTGGGCATAGGGTGCAATATTAAAATAAATATATTTTATTTCAGTATAAAATGTGATTTTATAATTTGAATGCAATGTTCATGATGATTTTATTCTCAATCTGTCAATTTAATATAAACTATGAAAGTACAAATAAAATTTCGATAATATCTATTTACCACATTGTTTGAGATATGTTTTCAAAATATAAACAGCGAACATAATTATATTCGTAATCTAACAGTTATTAGACACCACCAATATACTAAAATATGAAGACAAAAAACCATAACATTTTGACAACGCATCGCACGCCATAATATCTTAGAAGACCTATACAGGGTATATCAAGACTGCTACCGAAAACGAAGCCGGGTGGTAGTTTAAGCGACTTCAGACACAATGCAACTGAAAAAGTTGCAAAAAAAGCGACAATTTTTCTCCCATGGCCATATTTGGGTAGTAAATACATTTTTTTCCCTAAAATAATAGTGTATACCCTTTTATTTATAAATACTCTAAGGCATAAAAGAGTTTAAATTATTATTTTAGCAAAAATGACGATATTTAAAAAATCATAAAAAATAATTGTCGCGTTTCGTTGCGAAATTTTTAGTTGCATTATGTTTGTAGTCACTAAAACTACCACCCGGCTTCGTTTTCGGTAGCAGACTTGAGATACCCGGTATATACATAGTTTTCCAATTGCTAAAAAATATAACATATAGTTATCCAATACGAGACCTTATTGATCCTCATGTTCAACTCAAACAATGATGGCACGTCAATAACAAATTTTGGTTAATAAGAGCACACCCCTGTCGACGCATCCACCCTCCGTGAAAGCACAATAGGGCCACCGCGGTAATAAGCGGGGTCGAGGTTGTCATTAATTAGACTAGTAAAATTTCACTTGCTGACGCTATACTATGTAATTAGTGGAATTAATTTATCTGTTTTGTTTGGAAATATACACAAATATTTTTTTGTAATACCGCGAAGTCCCTCGTAGTATAATTGTATCAAGTGGTATGGGACTCTAGTTGGATGGCTGTTGCGCTTACTATCAGGTGCAGTGCAGTCATTATATTGTCATTATTATGATTAAAAATCTATTTGATAAAAAAGACCCCTAATAGATATCTGTGCTCGGTGGATACGTTGGCTCGCACTCCATTTTCCATTTTTTAGGTGCATTCCTATTCCTACCTAGATATTATAATAGCGACGGGATACAAATTGTTTGTAAGAAAAATGAACGGTACCGTACCACTCCGTAGTCCTTCTGTTTCTATCTCTGTCATGCCTTCGCAGTAAGATCATCTTCACTCTCGCTTCTTAGGCTTCCCGGGTCCGCGCACAGGGGAATACTGTACCAAAGCAATGCTCAGAGATTTTGTTTCCGATGTGCGCTCTAGTATAATACCTTAATGAGAGCATTATAGTTATTTTGTCGTGCCAAATCACAATTTAGTCTCTTCCCCCGGTTAAAGGTACCAAATTTAGAACGACTTATCTCCCTGCGACATCCAACACCGTCCCTCATGCATGTAACGGACGCCGAAAGGCCTTAGCCGGTATATCGTATGTTTAATTTCGGACCCAACCCAGCCGTGACATCTACAAACGTGCCGGGCTGGGAGGCGGGTGACATCTGTATCCGCGAGTTTGCAGAAGGGGAACTTAAAAATATTTCTTTTAAAAGAACCTATATTTTATTCGTAACACTTACAAAGTCAATTAAAAACTCTGAAGGTCAAGATATAAAACCTATTGTCACAACCAGTAATTAATGAGGAAACAATTAATAAAACTTAATAAATTTGCTACAACTCAGAGAATTTCTTGATCATTTTTCCTTGTCTCGTTACGCAATGCCTATAAGGTAAATGAGCGACACTAAGAGTATGTTGTAAAGTTAATTTAGGCCATCTTATAGATGTGATCTTGCGCCCCGACGTGGATCCGATGAGTTTTGCCAGATTTTCTCCTCACAACGTTGTTTTTTTTATTTTGCAAACAAAATAGGGGCGTTTAAAGTAGTAAGGGAGATTTTTTCCTCTTAGTAACGCTTTTGTTACGTCGTTTGCGTTGATCAGCCTTCTGTGCTGAGAAACTTTATTTATTCTTCAACGTTTCTCAAGTAAAATGTTTATGATAACTCACTTTTTTATTTAAGCAGATTATGGTTTCTTAGTTACGTTGTAAGGCGCAATTTTCACAGATTTTTACACACAGTAAAATTATAACAAAACAAAGATAAACACCATCACATTGATCTAATCGTAAGATCAGTACACTTTGTATCCTAACCTAATGGGGACTCTTATATTGGATAATTTCTGAAAAGCTTCCGGCTGTAAATTATACAAACCAATACATCCAGTATTTCTTAAAAGTCAAACAATAATTTTACGTAAAGTAAACACAGGTATTAGGTAATGGTACAGGTAATTTTACGTAAAGTAACTTAAAAACAACAAGGCGCCGGGTGAGGATGGAATTACTTCAGAGCTTCTGAAAGCGGGCGGAACGCCGATACTGAAAGTCCTTCAGAAGCTCTTCAATTCCGTTCTCCTCGAGGGCTCAACGCCGGACGCATGGAGCAGGAGCGTGGTGGTACTGTTCTTCAAAAAAGGTGATAACACCTTGCTGAGGAACTACAGGCCCATCTCGCTCCTGAGCCATGTCTATAAGTTGTTTTCGAGGGTCATCACAAATCGTCTCGAACGCAGGTTTGATGACTTCCAGCTTCCCGAATAAGCCGGTTTCCAAAAAGGTTTTAGTACCATAGACCATATTCATACGCTACGGCAGGTTATACAAAAAACCGGGGAGTATAACTTGCCGCTTTGTTTAGCGTTTGTGGACTATGAGAAAGCCTTTGATTCGATCGAGACCTGGGCTGTGCTACAGTCTCTTCAGCGGTGCCACATAGACTATCGGTACATCGAAGTGTTGAGGTGTATATACAACAACGCCACCATGTCGGTCCGAGTACAGAATCAGAGCACGAAGGCTATTCCACTACAGAGAGGTGTGAGACAGGGAGATGTCATATCTCCGAAACTGTTCACTGCCGCGCTGGAAAAATGCCTTCAAGCTCTTGCAGTGGAAAGGATTCGGCATCAACATCAACGGCGAGTATATTACTCACCTTCGATTTGCCGACGATATTGTAGTCTTGGCAGAATCGCTGGAAGACCTTAGCACTATGCTCGAAGACCTCAATCGAGTCTCCCAACAGGGGGGTCTTAAAATGAACATGGATAAAACGAAGATCATGTCGAATATCCATGTTGTGCCCACCTCTATTGGAGTTGGGGGCTCGACTCTCGAAGTTGTAGACGAATATGTCTATTTAAGACAAGTGGTCCGGTTAGGCAGGTCCAACTTCGAGAGAGAGGTCAATCGTCGAATCCAACTCGGTTGGGCAGCGTTCGAGAAACTTCGCGACGTCTTCTCTTCCAAAATACCTCAGTGCCTAAAATTGAAAGTCTTCGATAGTTGTGTGTTACCAGTGATGACATACGGCACCGAGACGTGGCCTCTCACTGTGGGCCTCATTAAAAGGCTCAAAGTCACTCAACGAGCCATGGAGCGGGCTATGCTCGGTGTTTCCCTATGAAATCGAATCAGAAATGAGGAGATCCGTAGGAGAACCAAGGTTACCGACATAGCCCATAGGATTGGCAAGTTGAAGTGGCAGTGGGCCGGGCACATAGGTCGTAGAACCGATGGCCGTTTGGGCCGAAAGGTTCTCGAGTGGAGGCCACGTACAGGCAAGCGAAATGTTGGACACCCGCCTACAAGGTGGACGGACGATCTGACTAAGGTTGCAGGAAGTCGCTGAATGCAGGCCGCTTCCAACAGGTCATTGTGGAGATCCTTGGGGGAGGCCTATGTTCAGCAGTGGACTTCCTGTGGCTGATATGATGATGATGATGAAACACAGGTGCTTCGAACTCACGAATCATGATACATACCGCCGTTGTCAAACCAATACCTGCTGTGCTTTAAGTTAAACTTTGAGAAATTGAGTAAAAACATTGTCATGTATAATTTTATATTTGCGTAGAATTTTTTTTCTAATACTTCTAGTTTGCCATATAGTAACAAAAATCACACAGCACAGGTTTTAATATTATGCATATGTCAGAATGGATAACATTTTGTAAGCTCTTGAAACACACATAGCGGGCACATAGCGGTATTGGTCTGACTACGAAGATACAATATATACAGCACAGTTAGATAATACATAATGACGTCACAAGCAGGCTAAATGAGTTAGTAAAGTTAAGATCACAATTATACAGGGGTTGTATTAAGTTGCGCCGCGCCCTACTTGTCTAACTCGCTTGCAGTCGACAGGTAAGATTAAGTGCCATTTACAAAACAGTATAATTTTATTTTGTCGCTGCAAACTTTTGACACTGCTGATGAATGACTATGTGCCTCCGAGAAACTGGAGCGGCTGCAACTAACGTATTCTATTACACCTCCCGCAACTACTGTAATAAACCTCAATTATTGCCAGGTGGAATAGAATCAAATAAAATTTTCAAACCTTCTGTAGGGTTGCATTCTTGTGTGTATATTATAAATAAATTCTAAAATGAAGAATGGTTTAATTTTACTTGAATTTCGGTTCTGTTCGATGAAATTTCACCAAATTGTTTACCTTATTGTCCATTTTGGGTTTTTGCTGTATAGTATTCTTTTTCATTTAGTCCGCCAACCCGCACTAGGCCAGCGTGGTGGACTATATGGCCTAACCACTCTCAATCGTACTCTCGATTGTAGAGGAGGCCCGTGCCCTGCAGTGGGACGTATATGGGCTGATACAGATACAGATTCTTTTTCATTTATTAAATATAATTAAGTTATGTTAAATTAAGTTTATGGGCGCTTTTGAATATATATACATTTTTCTGTACCAGCCCATATATGTACGTCCCATTGCAGGCTACGGGCTCCTCCTACACAATTTTGCTCCCCTAGTATTAATATCCTGTTAATATTCTATTATTTAGATCACCAGCTCCAGCGACACAAAGTTAATTTCCAGGATCATCTTACTCGCCTCTTTTAGCAGGCTTGGTTATTATTCTCTCTTTTTCAAGAAAAAAAAGAAATATTTAAGTTAATTTATTAAATTTATTTAGATTTTTTTACTCTTAATCATTTAACATTTTACATACAATGAGATACAAATAAGGCAATAAAACATAAAGCATAAAATAAGTTAATAATTCATACTCATTATGCACATATAATATAACTATTGCTTTTTCTTAAAACTATTCACACTTTTAGTATTTTTATCACTTAAACTTCAATGGGGTCCCCACATAATTGCGTTAGCTAAAAAGCTGAGTGCTACAGTTTTTGCAGAGGGCAAGATTCGCCAAATGACAAATAAGATCTATTTATTCACTAGGCTCCAGATAATCGCTGTGAGAAAAATTCAAAGAAATAAATATAATGACAGTAGCATCAGAATTTATATTCGCTAATCTAATGTATGTGCACAAAAATATAGAACAATTTCAAAAAGTTAGCTATATTCATGACAGAAATACTAGAAATAGAAATAATCTAGTCAGTCATAAGACGAGGCTCCACAAAATTAGCAAATCTTTTAAGGGTTACTGTATACATTTCAATAATAAAGTTCCCACTCACATAAAAGCCTTGACTATAAATAAATTTAAATCTATTATTAAACGACAGTTGCATAATAAGTCATACTATAAAATTTCAGAATACTTAGAAGATAGTAAGGTTTGAGAATGAAACATAACACTCAGCCGTATAGTATAATTATCAATTAATTATTATTATAAATTATTTATGAACTGCTCTGAATTACAAATCCTGTATAATCACTATATTCTAAACTTATTTTGAAAAGAGCAACGCTAGAGTTTCTTGCCCGTTCTTCTCTGGCGAAAACAGCCTTGTGAACCGGGTGGTAGTGGAAAAAAAGTGACTGAATCTAAATAATGTATGACATTTTATGGATTCTATAAATATTTTCATTACATTTTCATTTCATAAACATTGACATAAATATATGGACAGACGTAAGTGGTACGCGCGCTCTAGTCAATCTCTAGTGGAGCTTTACTGAAATTAGTCGTAGCTCGCAATGATATTGAAAATTCTGGCTTGTATTATGACAGAAAGTATAATAAAAATGAAGATACCATTTTTATAACCGTTTAGACTGAAAAGGGTAAATTAAGATATCTTTGTGAGACTCCAAATGTACTGAAGCGCCTATCCTTAGTTTTTAAATCAGTGATACTTTCATTACTTTTTATTACTTGGTTGTTTAATAATTTCCTGTTATATGCAGATTTCTCATTGTACTTTGCATTGTGCAGCCAAACTGGACGGCGTGAAGACGTACATGCGGATGCGTCGGGTGCCGACCCACCTGCAAGTGAAGGTGATCAAATGGTTCGACTACCTGTGGCTCACGCAGAAGTGTTCCGACGAGGAGAAGGCCGTGTCCTGCCTGCCTGACAAACTCAAGGCTGAGATCGCTATTAATGTACATCTCGACACATTGAAAAGGTACTGTCATCGCTTTGATATCTTCTCGGTAGTCGGGGGTTACGCTATGATAAAACTATACGAATACATACTGCCTAGATACTGCATAAAATGTTAAATGTTAAATCATAACCATAGACTGATTTCGGAGTAAATGTTAAGTGTCATAGAGAATAGTATTGATTTTTAGAAGTGCAACATTTGTAACCAATCAATTGAATCAAAAAGTAACCGCCTTGTCTATACCGTAGTTTTCTGGTAGATATTGGTGAAAAATTTAATTATGTAATAATAATAATAATAAAGTTTATTTGGAACAAGAAACACATAACACAAATTATTTAGAAGTAACGGTGATAGAAGCAAAAGTTTTTAATAACTGCGGTGCATCTACCAACGCCCATCTCCATACTGAATAATTGGTTCCATACACAATACAAACACAAAAATATGAATATAGTAGGAAAAAATTAAAAGAGAAATAAAAACTACCTATACATTAGTAAATAGATGTATTGTGTGTGTGTGTGTGTGTGTGTGTGAGTTTGTGTGTGTGTGTATGTGTGTGTGCTTGCGTGCGTGCGTGCGTGCATGCGTGCGTGCATGCGTGCGTGCGTGCTTGTGTGTGATTAAGTACCTATGTGTAAGTGAGAGTAGTGTCTGTTATGGTTGTGTGTTAAGCTTAACGTTATAAATCTACAAGTTGCTCTGTCTCATCGTAGCTCAGGGTTTTCAGCCAGGAAGCCAGTCGAGTGTTTAGTTGATGTTTCGTTAAAGGATATATATTTATCGCCCGGTTTATTGTGTTGTATAATTTGGAGCTTATATGTGTAAAATGACGGCTTGCTAACGATGTTCTGCGATGTTTTATTTTAAATATAATATCAGAACGACGTTTGGCAATATATATTTTCGGGTCATAGAATAGGTGTCTATGTTTATGCAAGATAGTTTGGTGGATATACAGCTGCCTAACAGAGAGGACCTGACAAGTTGAGTATAGAGTCGTCGTTGGAAAGCGCATCGGTTTTTTTGCAATAACTTTAAGGACTGCCCTTTGAGCACGCTCCACGCGGATCAGCGTAGTCTTATGCACGCCACCCCAGATAGTTATGCAGTATCTTATTAAGGACTGCCCCAATGCCAAATAAATAGAAAGCAAACTCTTAATATCCATTATGTCTCTAAGTTTCCGAAAAACGAAAATTAATTTGCGCAGACGTGACACAATAGAAGTAATATGGTGTTTCCAAGAGAAATGGGAATCTAAGGTAACACCAAGGTACTTAAGGGACTGGACACACTCCACCATGGTACAGTCGCATGTTGAATTGTTAGAGAAGTTGGGACAAGAATGCGCGTATATTTCCAGTGGAACTTTGGGCTGGCCAGTCTTGTTGGCGGAGAAAGGAATAAATTTAGTTTTAGTAAGATTTAATGTAAGTAGATTAACCGATAGCCATTTCATGACTCGGCTGAGGGCCAGTTCAGAATTAGAGCGAGCATGATTCCAATCAGTTCCGTGAATTAGCAAAGCGGTGTCATCAGCGTAAGTTATGATTTCACAAAATGGTAATGATAGTTTGCACAATTCATTAACATAAATAATAAAAAGAGTGGGACCCAAGACACTGCCCTGTGGAACACCAAAGGAAAGTGATATTTCTCTGCTTACAAAGTTGTTGACCTTGACAAATTGCCTTCGGCCCGTTAAGTAACTTCTAAATAGATCTAAGGGCGTGCCACGTATACCTATATGTTCCAGCTTTTTAAGTAGGATGGGAACAGAGACAGTGTCAAAGGCCTTGGAGAGATCCAGAAATATAGCAATAGTTTTAAGGTTCTTTTCCACATTATCAATGATTGTGTTAGTTAGGTGTAAGACGGCATCCTCGGTGGATTTACCGCTACGAAAACCGAATTGATTTTTGGCCAAAATATCCAAATCTGATAAATATTGAGTTAACCTACTATTGATCGTTTTTTCAAGTAATTTTGAGAATATAGAAAGCAAGGAAATTGGCCTGTAATTAGATACACTGTCTTTGTCTCCGTTCTTATAGATGGGATGGACTACTGCGATTTTAAAGATTTCCGGGAAGGTACCCTGGGCAAAACACAAGTTAAAGATATGGACTAAAATAGGAATGATGGAATGTCTAATAGCTTTAATTGTGGAGGAGGATATACCATCCGACCCAGGCGAAGAACTGTCTTTGAGACCAAGAATAAGACCTTGAATCTCGGTGCTATCTACCGGTTTTAGAAAAAGTGAATTTGAAGGGGAAGCGTGTGTGGAAGGTTCAGAGTCAGATGAAAGATTTTTGTACTGATCCGACTTCAAGATGTTATTTGCTAGACGACTTCCGATATTGGCAAAATAATCATTAATTAAGTCAACAGACTGGGCCGCATCACTACACGCATTTAAAAGCTCTAGAGCTGGTGTACGATTAATTTGCAAATCAGCCACTTTTCTTATGTAGAAGAGAGAGACTCAAATGGACTGCATAATATAAATGTAAAAGATAATACCGCCTATAAGTTTGTTAATTATTACACTTTAATAAATGTTTAATTTGATTTAAAATAAAAAGTTATTAAATTATCTCAAGGACTATTTGAAAAGAAGGAATACTAAATCGAGCTACGAAACATGTTGATTTGCCTGTATTTCCAGAAGCCTTGGAAATAGTGAACTAATATGTTTATGACGTGGAAAGATATTTTTCTTTGTATATTCGTGGAAACAATAATATGAACTGAACATGATTTTACATTTCCTAGATATCCGTGTATTTTCTAGAAAATAAGTTCTCATCGAATAAAGGATAAAATATATTCACGTCATGGCGGCAGTTGAATAAAATTATTACCGCGAAAACCATTACGGATTCAGCAACAATTAATCAGAAAAAATACACTATAAACCGGGGCGTGTGGAGCGCTGTGAATGTGCATGAGTTAAGTACAACTTAAAATAAAACAGTTATCAGAAGAATCATATTATATTATTTACCGGTGGCAGGACTCTTATATGTCACAGGCGATCTGGGTCGGTACCACCGTAGTGCGTATTTCTCCCGCCAAGTAGCGTAAACGCACTATTGTGTTCCGCTTTGAAGGAAATTGTAGCCAGGGTAACCACACGATATATTGAGATTTAACATCTTATGTCTCAGAATTGCGAGTGCAGTGGCATGCCAAGCAGTGCTACTGTCTATGAGTGGTCCTATCGCTCACCATCAGGCGAATGGAACGCTCATCTCATTCATACCAATAAAAAAATCAATGGAATCGTTTATTATGCTTATAAAAACCGTACATACAGCATTAGGTCTAATCTTGTTACCTGTTTTTAAGATCAAATTAGTTATGTTTGATATTTTCAACACAATTCCTGGTATTTGTAACAAAAATGCGTGATTTTGTATCTACAATATTTCATAGTTACTCCACTAAAATTGTATCAAGTTAACCCTGCTTTTCTATTAACCCTGCTTTCCTATTAACCCTGTTGATATGTACACACAGCTAAGTAAAGCAGCTGACTGCTTTATAGACATTTATAGATAGGTAGATTGTGTTTGAGACAATGACAAAGGACTGCCAGAATTTAACTCTGCGCATAATGAAGTTGTCACTAGATCAAGCAAATTAGTGGAAGCGCCCAAACGTCTTGATCTTTAATTCAGTTTGTCTTTAGTTTGAGTTCGGTTTAAGGCAATCGAGTGAAATATTACTGAGTAAATATTTCGTCTCTATTCAGGCCTTCCTATAATTTTCAACAGGATTTAATTAATCCAATGAGTAAATTGATTACCACGTTGGCGTAGTTTGTAAAAAACGATTTAACATCTGAGGTTGGGGCATCGAATGCCGGATCGGGCTTAGTGATATTACATTTTTCTATTAATTATCAGGCCGGTGTCAGGATTCAGGAATTTGTGCCTAATATGGCTATAGGCTCGCACATCGATCGTGCTATCATAGCTATCATATCGTGGGACGGAACATACAAGGCGTCACGTAGGTGTCCTGATTGCTACATGAGGGACCTCTGTGTACCCCTTCTGGGAAAATGGCGTAGGGGGTTGATGTATCTACTGACTAAATTGGAAATGGTAGAGCTCTTGGAATTTGCACTGCGTTTCAAACAATTGGAAAATTACTTGTTATGTGTTATTGCTTTAATCTTATTTGCGCTATCGATTGTCCCAGTTCCGAATAAGTATTTATTCTATTGACATACAATACATACATCAGCCTGCACTGTCCCACTGCATGGCGAAACCCTCCATTCATCCCGATACAAGGCCATGGCCAAGCATTTCCTGCCAGTCTCTCTTCCACCTGTCCAACTCATCACATAATTTTTGTCACTTTTCCGTGCTAGTATATAGTCACTATTTGCTGTTAATATTGAATGTAAATTACATGCTGAGCGAAGATAAACATGTTAATTTTGTAATACTCGACGTAGATGTCTGCTTATCCACGGCAGTTCGTGCTTAATACCCCGTGATGTATAATTAAAAGAGAAAGATTCACGTTTTACGTCCATGAATTATGCATAAGTGTACTTTTATACGATCCGTAAATTTTTGTCGCCAAATGGCTCTTCCGAGCGTTTTTTTTTCCTGAATCCTGTATGTGAACAGTTTTTACTGTCCGAACACAAAACAAAATAAATAAAATAAATAACACCCAACAGTCACATACATAGTCCTGACCCCACACTAAGATCGAGTCTGGTGTCGTGGGTATCAGGAACTACGAGAGACTTTTCGGTCTCACAAACACCCAGACCCGGAAGAAATATTTGTGGGCCGCACAAACATTTCTCTCGGTGCGGGGATCGAACCCGCGGCCTCTCGTTTCACAGGCGGCGTCTAACCAACTGCGCCACGGAGGCTGTCTACTACTACTAAAATACTAATGTTATGCACGTGTGAACGAAATAATTAAAGTTGTCGTTTGTTTCCGCAGAGTGGAGATCTTCCAGAACACAGAGGCAGGGTTTCTGTGTGAGCTGGTGTTGAGACTTAGACCGGTGCTTTTTTCACCTGGTGATTACATTTGTAGAAAAGGTAATTACTTTAATATTTAATTTAATGTGCTTGTGTAGTCAGAATGTTTTTATAATACCGGTGTTATGTGCAGGCGAAGTCGGCAAGGAAATGTATATAGTGAACCGAGGCAAGCTGCAGGTGGTCGGCGACAATGGCAAGACCGTGCTGGCGACTCTTAAAGCGGGTTCTTATTTTGGCGAAATTTCCATTCTGAACATGGGCACGGCAGGTAAACAACTTGGTAAATATCGCCACGGCCCGAGACGCCACGCCATTATTCTTCTATATGTTTCAAAAACAAAGTTTCGAAAAGCAAACGTTGAGAGGAGACGCTGCAATCAGGCCGAGGGAGCGGCCGCGACGTCAACAGGTTTTGGGACATCACCGAGAACTAGTCGTTACCGCTGTCCTTCGTCACTATTCGCGCTGCATTATGCCTCACTTCATGTGGCAGCTGGCGGCAATATGACGAGAGAATAGCGCTAATTGGCTCGTTGCAAATAAATTTTAGGGAATGCTTTTATTAAATTTCGATTAATTTTCATAAGTATTCGCTTTTAGATTATTATAATTTCAATTATTTTATATTATGTAATCGGTTTCCTTTTCATATTGATACTTCAATCGAAGAAATATTGTATGGTGAGCTTTTACTTACTTTTCTTATGGTTTCCGACATTGGTGGCTTTTTCTAGATCCTCCTCCAGGATTCGTAGCGTCTTGTGACTCGTTTTGTTTGCGTTTAGTGTTATCTCCTTTGGTTGTATTGAAGGCAGTGTCCCCGATCGCTTTGCATCCTCCCCGAATACCTCGTATTTTTGGCGTGACTTCTTGGTGCATGTTACCCTTACGATTAAGTGCCACCCACACAACAACGTAACTCAAGAGCGACTTGGCCTATTGGTTGAGTTTTAAAATTATTTTTTCTAACTTTAATATCCTACGCATTTTAAAATAATAGAAGCTTAGCTCTTTTAAAAATTTAAAATAATGATTATTGATTTTTTTATTATATACAATTTTTCCGTCCTAAAGCTTTCTTTTCATGGAGCACAAACGAGACCCATAGAGAGCTTATTATGGTTGTTTTACGAACGATTTATTTTCAACTATTGATCGTTATGGCTCCGGATTTGTGTCCGATTACCCACCCTGCGTGTTACGTTAACGTTGAGTAAGTGTAGCTAAATTATTTATATTATATTGGCTTTCTATCCTAGTTCTGGTTATCTTGTCAGTTACTCGATTGTGTGAAATGTACCTCTTCTACCTTCGTGTGTTTCCGTCGGTGTTTCGGTGGCCGTCGACCTCGTGAACTGTTTTGGCTGAGTGGGTAAGGTAGAGGCCAGGACTGGTCACGAGGTGGTCGACCGAACACCAGTTGGCACGGAGTGTGTGGATGACACGTCGACAGGCAACCGTCGGACAGCGTCGGTGCGCTCCGTCGGGTACTCGGACCTATTCGTGCTGAGCAAGAAAGACATGTGGGATGTGTTGAAGGAGTACCCGGCCGCCAGAGTGCGCCTCGAAGCCATTGCCGTCAAGAGACTTGAGAAATATAAGAAAGCGCCACTAGAGAAAGGTATTTGTGACGTCAACGTTTAGTTTCGCTATTTTAGTCACACATGTATTAAGTTTCTTTTTTCTGTTATATTTTACTATTTTTGTATAAATGATTCGATTTGACTTCTTAAGAATTATTATTAACCTATTAATTTTAAAGTTACGTGTAGTAAATGCGATAAAATAAGCACAAATTTTAAATAAAATAGCCTAGTTTGAGGTGGTTCTCAGTAATGAAGCCAACCAGTTTGCGTACACATATTTCATTGCTTGTTTTATTTCTCGGTATTGGAACATATTTATATTTAGTCAGGTACATTAATTTCTGGAAATTTAATTTTTGGTATTCATGTTTGGTACACAAAAATATGAATATTATTTTTAAACGGTACATATTATTTATTCAGTAGTAGATTTCATATTCGGTCGTCAAAAATGAAGCTGGAATTTTAAAATCAGTGCCTTTGCATTTAAAAAATTAATAATGGTTTGACTCGGCCAATAAGTAGGGATAGTATGATGACCGCCAAGTCGAATGTTACGATAATTGTAAAACAATATGATCTTGTTGAAGTGGCAATGGGGCGGTGTCAGTCGACGCCTGGCCTCGTGGAGACCAGCGGGCGCGTGCCTATAGAGGAGATGCAGCTCCCGCCCGCGCAGGCGCCGCCCCCCATACACTCCTCACACCCGCCTTCCTACCGGGACCAGCTTTATAGGTGACGCACTCACTCACTTAAATTCTCCATCACTTTCAATCCATAAAACATTATGCCTTACTAGTATATTCAAAAATAATATTGCACTAGTGGCGAAGAGAGCAATTTATTCGCTGAGATTCCAAACGATTTGTCGTGAAATTTAATCAAATCCAAAAAGGGAAGTTGGTGGGAATTGGCCATATCGCACCTTTAGAATTAAAGTGATCGAATCAAAAAAAATAGATTTTGGCTTTAAATTATAAATTGACTCAAAATGTCCCATCGACCCGGTATTAAAGAAAAACCTATTGACACACGAAAGACAGAAAGATGTATAATTCGGTCTTCTCGATGTATCTTCCATATAGTACATTTTTTATGCTACAAATCTTTAATGAACGTTTCTCAAAAAATAACATTTTTAGTTAAGTCTCTATAATTCGAAAGGTGCGATATGTTTTCAATCATTAATCATTGGGGTAGGCCTGTGTTCAGCAGTGGACTTCCTTTGGCTGATGGATGATGATGTGTTTTCGCCGCTGGTGCGTTGTCTATTGAAGATATTAATGTTGTATATTGTAATGTTTTCGCTAGTTCGTCAGTAAGCCCTCTTCGTGTAGCATCCCCCGTGGCGTCGTGCGCGTCGAGTGCCCGCAGCAGCGCGGCCGGCGGCGGCAGCGTGGCGGCCGGCAGCCTCGCGCCGCGCGTGCTGCTCGACTCGCACGAGGCGCTCGAGTGCGAGATCAAGCGGCTGCGCGAGCGCCTCTACACCGTCGAGACGGAGAACGCCGCCATGTCGGCTAAGCTCAGCCAGCAGCAGTGGGAGGTCGACCAAAGGTGACTTTGGATTTATGTCGCCTGTCTTTCGTTATTTATAGGGTGTTCCGTGTTAGATCTGACTTTGCATCAGAGGTCATTCTCATTAGTCTTATGTCGAGCCCCATCGAATAGGGAGTCCATTTTGGTTTTTGAAAGACTCTTGAACCAATTTCTAGAGTGTGAAATTTGACGGATAATCGCTGTCTTATAAATGTGATTCTCGTCATTATAATATTGATGTATGATTATATATATTTATATATATGTATATTTTGTACATAGGTTACAAGAGATCGAAATGCAGATATGCGGCGGCAGCTCGTTGAGTTCGCAGGAAGAGAACGAACGCAACCGCGAGAGTATCATTTAACGGCGCGCCACCGCCGAGCGGGGCGAGCCGCGGGCGCGGCCGCTGTCCGTGCCGCCGCTGCCGGTGCTGCGCCTGTCCGCCGTGTACTGACAGGCCCGCCGCGCCGCCCGCCGCCCGCGCACACCCCCGCGCACACCCGTCGGCTGCGGCTCTGTGTCCACTGTGTTACTCACCTTCGTCTCGTACTCTGGTGACCTCTGTGAACTCTGATTGTACGGTGAACATTTAGTGTTTTTATGAATAAATATTATTACGAAGTATTTAAATACGAATTAACTTTATCAAATTTATATATATACGACTCGCTGATATTTGACGAGTGTCGTGGAGTGAGATTTTGACGAGACAATATTATCTTAAATTTAACTCGTTTAGGTACACGGAGGTGCATGTGGCGTGGCGCGCGCGGCGTGGCGGACCATGTCTCGCGTCGCGCCTCGCGCCCTCCGCAGTTTCTACTCCCTATGTATTGTATTATTACTACTTGGGTTTATCGGAACTTTCTGATGTTGTGTTTTCCTTTGGTTTTAATGTGTCTTCGTATTTTCGCATGAGATGTGCGGAGGTTGCGTATCGTCATGGCTGCCATGGCAATTTCCTCAGTACTGAATAATTTGGTGTTATTTGTCGTGGTGTCCGCCCGGCGCCGATGTTTGTGTGCGGCGGATGTTTCACCGTCGAGTTAGTGCGTGTACAAAGTTATCGTGTATCGTGTAATCAGTATCGGTTCTGAGCGCGAGGTAAAGGCTCAGTGAACGTGCTATGTGTAAGGGTTTTGTGTTACTCATAATAGAAGAAGAAATGGATACATTCCTATCCATTCAATTTGAGCTTTAATTATTGTAATATCCCGGAAGACTTAACATTATTATACCTGAGACGTTTACGAGCATTTGCGTTACGTTTCCACTGACCTTCATTTTGTTTTTATAAAGTCTAGGGAATAGTTGTTTTATTATCTCTAAATTTCTTATAATCTATGTATATTCGAGAAAATAATATTATTACGATTCTTAAACAGTTTTGTCAGTTTGAAAAAAAAAAAAACATCAATCGAAAATAGTATGTTGTAATTTGTTATATAAAATTGATTATTATCTATGTATTAAGGAGACGTAGCTTAAAACTGGTGAACACGTCAGTTTTCGTAATTTAAAGAGTACTACTGCCATATAAGAATTAAGTAGATAAAATGTTTTAATGTAAAATATTGACGATTGACTAACATTTTGTACTTGTATTCTTTCTATTTAACTAAATTTATTTTAACTCGTTACGTAACATTAATGTGTCTACATAAATGAATTTTATTGTTGAAGCTTTACAGTTCGTTTTGAACAGAGTTCCTTTGATAGTATTCATTTCACTCATAAGCATTACGAAACAGGAAGATAGCAAAACGCGGGAGTAAATATTGTAATTCAACACTAAGTAAATTGTAAATACTTATTCTAATATGTATGATACGTGTTTGTAAGCTGTTTTCATTGATATTGTAATTTGTTTTGAGAGTCAAGTTACCCGTGGATTGTTGAAGGATTGGAGCGCGGCGTCGTTGAGGGATCGTGATTTGTTTTTACGGTAAACAGGCGGTACAAGGCGGGTAGCGGGAATATCGGGCGCTGGAACGTGGCCGCCGGCCGCACGCTGCTCGCCCGCTACCACCGTCCGACCCGCGTCACCGTACGCGACACACACTCGCGTACACTGTACATTGGTCACCGTCGACTACGTGCAATTTGCTTCTGCTAATCATACTTCTCGATGAGTTACAAATCAATTGTTTCCATTAATATTATTTTCACAACGCCCCGAAATAATAGATAGGCGATAAAAATTTTAACTGTAAATAAAATATTTATTTATTGTTATTATATTCCATAAATTTTTCTTCTTACATATTTCTCGATTATAAAATTATGAAAGAGATGCATTATGCGATTGAATAATTATATATTTAACGAGAACGCAAAGTGCTTTTTATCATATTAAATGTAAGCTTGTCACCTACGGAAACACAGCGACGCGACGAGACGCGGCGGTGAGAGAGCGCACACATTTTTTATTTAATTACTTATAATACTGGAAATTGATTTCTTCACCAATAAATAGATGTGTATTGTATAATTATTATCTTCAATATATTATAAAATTTTATTCAGTATCGGGTACCATGTTGTAATACTATGCGCTGCGCTATCTCCCCGCCAGTACTTGGTACCGTTCGCTGCAACAGTCGATCATACGGATTGTAATTCCTTTTGTAATAATTATTATAAGTGCTATTTATGAACTTCACAAAAGTGGAAGTTAATGGAAAGCGGGTGATTGTACGAGTATTATTTAAAATGGTGTCGGAACGCGATTCGGTAGTTTTGCAGTAACCAGGCTTGTGCATCTTAAATTGGAAATTCAATTATGTATCGCACATGATTCATTTTATTGTTAATAAAAAGATTATAATAATAATACTGGCTATTTTATTTATGCATCCCCTTATACTTTTGTTTATAGTAATTATATATATTTATACATACATTTATATCTATAACAGTCTCGATAGTGCAGTCGGTTAGACGCCATTTGTGAAACGAGAGGCCGCGGGTTCGACCCCCGCACCGAGAGAAATGTTTGTGCTGCCCACAAATATTTCTTTCGGGTCTGTGTTTGTGAGATCGAAATATCTCTCGTTGTTCCTGATACCCACGACACAAGAGTCGATCTTAGTGTGGGGTGAAAACTATGTGTATGTGACTGTTGGGTGTTATTTATTTATTTATTATATACATGTATGTTATGTATTATATAAATACGGTGTGTGATATTGTCTTAAAACTTCCTAGTTTTAAGATTCCTAGGAAATGTATACAATTCCGAGCATGTTTAGGTTTGTAAAATAACGATTTTGAAGATGCAATACAAACATTTCCTGGGATATGTTTACATAATTCCTACAGTACATGATGCTTCTGAGAATAAATAAAATGCAATAGTGAACTTGAATCAAAATTCACGACCTTAACGAAAAAATCGTTGTTAGGTTAGTTTATTTTTATTTTCAATAATACTGTTAATATGTTTTTTTACATTCAATATGTATTGAATGGCATCCAGAATTATTTTTATATTTTCGACCACTATTTAGGAAACGTATTAATTCCATCATCTTTAGACCCTCCATACATATAATTAGAATTAAACAAATACCAACACAGATATTAATGTCACATATATTTTACACTAAAAATCTATACATATAAATAAAATTGAATTGTCTGTTTTAAAAGTGAAAATTAAAAAAAATGTCCAACTGCATATCGTTATATACACGATACCTGTGCCGAAAATGATATTTAAAATTATTTTGTCTGTTTGTCTGTTTGTTCCGGCTAATCTGTGAAATGGCTGGACCGATTTTGACGAGACTTTTTTGTCAGGTAGCTGATATAACAAGGAGTAACTTAGGCTACATTTATTTTAGAAAAATAAAGTCATGTTGCAATGCCCGCGCGCAGCTAACGCGCATGCCACCACTGGGCCGTCACGTCGGGCGCCTCCCACCACTTCTCCCACCAACGAATCAATATCATATTTACAAAATATTGTATATAAAGAAATTTTTCAATAAAGCTAATACAAAAAACTGAAAATAAATGTGTAACGGGAGTTTACCGCCGCTCGCTAAGAGATGGCGCCACCGTAGAATTAGATCTTGGTATGGTTTCGTTAGAAATATTGATAATTAAAATAAAAATGCAAAAACCAAAAAGAAACTAAATAAACTAATTAACTTTTTTGTTAAATTCCACGCAGATGAAGTCGCGGGCACAGCTAGTATGAAATATAACCGATAAATTTAATCAGTTAAGATATATGAAAAGTCAATTTAATATTTGTAAGTCAATGTTGTAAGTAAAAAAAATATAAAAATGGTGTATAGATTCAAGTAGATTTACTTATTAATGAATATGGTTGTAACCACCACAAATTAAACAATAAAAACATAGGGTATTCATAAACAGACACCCGCTATGTGCCTAGCTTAGGTGCAGGACGTAACATTTTCTACACAAAAGATATCATCAGTATGAAAAATACCCACAAGAATTCAATGTGAACAATTCAGTGAATCAAGAAATAAGTTCTAGTTAAGTAGTAATAATACACACTAGTCGACAAACAACGAGTGAACCAATTGAATAATAAAGAAACACTTGAGAGCAGAGTGTGCGGAGATTCTCATTTAATATTTTATATCGTCTAACGCGCAATCTGTTTCGCGGTTGCCCAAAGGTACGTATTTTTGTATTTCTTATTCAGCACTTGCGCCACGATCATAAATATACTCCCAGCCTTCGTTTGAGTTTTCATTTTATTGAATCCCCTGTGATAATATAATTTCGTGGTGTTAAGTTCCGTGTACCACCTATACTGGATTATGTATATTATGCAAACGCTGGCTTACTTTTTGTATATTTCGCCTAGTTTTCTTGTTTTGCTAACGATTTTTTTTATTGCTGTGAATGACGAGACGAGCATGCCGTTCGCCTGATGGTAAGCGATGCGACCGCTCATGAACAGTAGCAAAACCAAACAACACCTTGAATTACAAAGCAATGCTTGGCATTCCAGTGCGCTCGCCATCCTGAGACATATAGATGTTTAGTCTCAATATGTCCAGTAGTTACTCTGGCTACAACGTCCTTCAATCCGAAACACAACAGTGCATTTAAAAGTTTTCAATAACGATTTAGTACTAGCAGCCCGGCCTTGGGCCTAGCTCCAACCGTTTTCATGTACTCATTATTGAAAATATTCCGTCGCCGATGCTCATCATGCGTAGTATAAGATTTCTTCGAGAAGTCTTCGATCAAATATGTATATGTCACCGTAAAATTGTAAATATCGTTAGATTATAATCTATCATCTCGTGAGATTGTGAACTGTCGAAAGATTGTGAACCGTAACATACTGCTTGCAATTTAACGTATTATTTTTTCGGTAGATTATAATCTATCGAAGTGAAACTGTTAAACCTAACCTAACCTAACCTACGGTTCACAATCTTTCTACAGTTCACAATCTCGCGAGATGGATTATAATCTAACGGTATTCATAATTTAACGGTGATATATATACTAGATCCGGAGCAAACTCATTTGAATTTCGAACTATGAGATGTAGCAAAATAATATTTAAATTAAGATTTATGATTTTGGACCATACTAAAATCAAATAATACCACAAGCTTATTTGTGCTCTTATTTTTCTCTTGCCTTTTTTTAGGCCGTTATTTATAATCTAGTGTATATTCGATGGGTCCAGCAGTTTCAGAGCCTATTCAATGCAAACAAAGAATCGAATCTTTCCTACTTGTTATATTAGTTTAGATAATAGAGTATGAGCAGCGAGTTTTGAAGTAGCATTTGTAAGTGGTTTCTGGGAGAGTTGGAAACTTAGAGGACTACTTACATGACTGCGCTACAACATCGACCATCAATGTAATATCAAATATTATACCTCATCAAAGTTTAAATTCTTCCTATATTTATATTTTGGCAAAGAAACGATTATGTTTAAATGTGCTGCACTCAATCACACTTCATAATATCGAAATATCAATATTAACATGCGCTTTATCGATAAAAAGCTTCTGATATACATACATACATATATACATATTATCTCTTGAATCTCTATATATATATATTTTACCCGCAAACATATATATATATATATATACACATGTTAATGTGTCAAAAAATAATATATAAGTGTTACAATCAAGGCTGTTTAATATAATTAAGTATTCAGTCTAACGAATACAATTCCCGAGGATTTTAATACACTCAAATTTAAAACAACCTTAATCTAAAAAACTTTTAAAAGATTAAATAAGCATAACCTGGTTTAATCTGTCCAAGGCACTTGAAATATAGCTGAAAAATTGCTATGCAGATGTAAGGAGCACGTTGAATTTTCGCGAAGCTAAGTAGGTATTTGATATAGATACAGGAATATATCCGAGTTGGGTTCTTAATCCCCCAAGTTGGGTGCTAAGGAATATCAATCGTCTGCATTCCCAGCGCTCGGCTGAACTTAAATCTGGACCGCAGGCTGCGCCGCGCCGACACATAATATATTTGCCGAAATTTTCAGATGCAGGATTTTGCTTTTAATATAAATTAATCGCTTTTGTAAAGAAGTGTTATTTTGAATTAGATGTGTTTTGTTGTTATGTTTTTCAAATTGTTTTTTTGACTGGTAGTGGGTTCAAGTACCTTATGTTTTGTTGTTATAAAGTGATGCTTCCACTAAGCAAGCGTGGACTGTTGTTTGAAGCCTTTTCATTAGTAGTTCAAGCAGTGAGACCGTTATTTAGAATAGGGAAAATTAATGTGCAACAGCACCGACAGTTTATCCTATTTTAAAAGGTACCTAATTAATGTAATTACTACTGAGTATATAAAAAAATATATTGTACAATATTTGACGAGTATTTACTTCAAATCAAATCAAATATTTTATAGTGGTCATAAGTTTACATAAGCTGTTATGATTTGTTTATCCGTATAGTTATGGCCCGGAAAATTGGCATACAATTATATGAAAATTTTAGGTAATGATGAATAGTTATTGAGAAAAAAAAAATAACAATATTGCAAATAATAAAAGTCTTATCATAAAACAGACATCATATTTAAGTATTTGGACTCAAACTTAACATTAATGAACTTAACGTAGAAAATTCTTTAGACCTTTGATATTGCTTGTTGGCGCGTTGATCTTAGTACTATCGATCCACTACTCCACTCCTGGCCCCATTCACCCCATAAAACACAGGGAAGGTGCAACTTAAATGAGATCAACCACTTACCGACGCCATTTTGATCCTATCAAAATAATATAACCGCACGCTGCCCATATACAGGAGTACCTAAAAGTCTAGTAGAAACATGGCGTTTTGAATAGTACGGAGTTTTGTAAGAGGTTTTCATGGGTATCATCTTTGTAATTTTTACGCAGTTCATTGATTTATTGGATTGCATTCGTAATTAATCTCTGAAAAGGTTTAATCGATATTGTGTAGTATAGTTAACCCGGCGATCGCACAGTTGGGTCTATAGTACCCACGCCTTTTGAAAATGCACGCATTTCTATAAAATATTTTTGCGACGTTGCTACACTTCTCATTAGCTGGAGCTAAAGGTCTTCTCTTCCTTTCAAATATCGCCTTACAGTGGTATCGTGTATACAGCGGTGGATAGACGCGGATAAACACAAGAAAGGTAAATAAGACCCAACTATACACCTGGTGTCGTAATTTCGCGCCGTCTTTTTTTAAATGTATTATTGTCTTATTGTATTGTTTTCAGAACCTTTGTAATTATGGATCGCGAAAAACTCGAACAGCAGCGAATTTTAGCTATTATGCAAGAATCCGCTCCGAATATGAAAATTCTACATCAGAAAATGAAGAGGAAGATCATCTGAGTGTTCGCAACCAGGAAAGTGACACCGATCAAGATGTATCTGACACGGACAGTGACGATGTGCCCCTTGTTGAACTATGCTATCAGCTACATTCTTCAACGTCTGAAATACAGCACAGTTTTGATACTTATTTGACTACCACCACCTCTGAATGTCAGATATGAACATCTTATTTTTTTGGAATAGACGGGACCAAGTGGCAGCAGAGGCCTGCCCGCCAAAATGTCCGAACTAGGGCGGAAAATATCATAACACAAGTGCCAGGTGTTCAACCAGTAGCTCAAAATGTCTGGGATAAACGTATACATAATACATAAGAAGAACAACAATACCACGACAAAGCGTAGCAAAAGCGGCGCAAAAGGGTAAGAGATTTTTAGGAGAACCTGATGAGGAACCACCTGTGAAGATATCTAATGCAAAAAGAAGGTGTCAGGATTGTCCTGCCAAAAAACACAGGAAATCTAGAAATACTTGTCGGTGCTGTAAAAAATACATCTGCATTGAGCATGCTGTGTTGTACTGCAAGGATTGCGCAGATGAAAGAGAAACTATGACTGAATAATTATAAGACTATTATAGAAAATAGTTGTTATTCCTGCTATAAATTTCATGGTTATACTTTAGTAAGTATAACCATGAAATTTATAGCAGGAATAACAACTATGATGAAAAAACTTTAACTTTAACTAAAAAGTTTGTTTTCTATTTTTTTTTTAGTTTAAGACAGAGGTTACCTATTTTGTTAAAGTTTTTTCATACTTTAATAAAAATGTCATTAAAAACTTATATCTCGTACCAGGTTGTTTTTGTTTATCCAAAAAGTCATAAACAATAGGTTTTTCATCCAATTATTATGATATGTCAGTAAATTTATTTTAATCATTGATGTTATGGCGTTTTTTTATACGGGTCCATTAGACCCAATCCTACTACCGTTGTGACATATTTCCACTGTGCTGACGCCGGGTTAACTTAGAAGATGAGTATACAATGAAAGGCCGTGAGTTTGATTCCCGCTTGCTTTGTTTATCCTATAAATGTTTGTATCGAGTCTAATAGCCCTGGCCAACGCTGGACCAGCGAGTTGCCCATTAACTGCCATGCGAATAATGAAAACGCAACTACACGATGGCTACATTCTGTAGTGATCACTGATCTGACTGATTATATTTCTGAAAAGCCTTTCATCATGTTATTATTGGATCGTTGGATATTTATTATTTATTTATTTTTCCATTAAATTATGTTGTTATACAATTTCAACCATAGGTAAATATCAATAAAACCAAGTCTTCAAAGACGCTCCTTTTTAGCCACTAATAAAGCCATTCCCAAACCACAACAGGAAGTTCTTGTACAAGTACTTTCCTTATCAAAAACTACAAGGAACTTTTCGGTCCCCCAACAGACTCGTAACAATTTTGTTAATAAAATAACAATAACTTCCTCAGTGTCTGCAAGAATATTTCTTGGAAAGTAAAACTCGTTACGTAAAATGTCTATGAAAATCTGTTGACGCTTGCAGCGTCTCTGCCGGACGCGAACGGAACTTATACTTTTCAAATAAATGACATTTAGACGGCGAGCGGTACTCTACGAACGCGATTGTCACATGTTCGTATCAATTAAATGCTATTATTTATCACAAGAATGTACGAAAATGAGGTAACATTATTCAAAGGTTGGAAAGTAAGAGTTATTTTGATATATGCTTGTGCTATTATTGGTGGATGACGTTTCAGGTAGTCTTAATTTCATCATCGCACCTTCTATAAATTTGATTTTTGTTTGATAAAGTGGTATCCCCGGAGGCTAAATAAAATCTCTACTGATCTATCAGCTACATATGTACCGCCCCTTGGTATGCTGCGGGCTTATTATTGCATCATGAAACGAAATAAACATATGTCTGATTATAGATATTATCACTACACAGTACAGCAGTATATACCAGCCAGATTTCTAGACCACTTATAGTTTTTGTCGCGGGTTAACAGCTATCATTAGACAAAGACACCTGCAGGTTGTTGTTATTTGTCTACACTCTATGTAAAGTGCTCTCTAACTCGCGATGAACTCGAGATTTTTGGACACAAACATTTGCAAAAATAACAAAAATAATAGAGTAATATTTGTCACCGCTCAGCACTTTATCTAGACTGCTCAGTACATAAGTACTGAATACTTTGTACAGTTTGCACTTTGCCGAGACAGAATAACACTCAAACACCAATGCAAGGCATAGATGTCCTTTACAACTATGAAGTGTTAGGCTATAGACCACCACGCCGGCTTAGTGCTGATCGTTTTTTTTTTTATTGCAATGAATGGCGAGACGAGCAAGCCGTTCGCCTGATGGTAAGCGATACGACCGCTCATAAACAGTAGCAACATTCCACTGCGCTCGCCATCCTGAGACATAAGATGTTAAGTCTCAATATGTCCAGTAGTTACTCTGGCTACAAATTTCAGTCATAGGAAGTACACTGCTGAACATAATCTCCCTCAATGATCTCTACATTAACTTAGTGGAAACGGCCTGCAACCAGTGACTTCCTGCAAGCTTAATCAGACCGTCCACTTTATAGTGTTGATTATATACCTTAGAAGCTTTTCTACATCTCTGAGATATGGTACCTTTACGATATTTTCTAATACCGTTAAGGCGTGGCAAATGACTATCAATACAAAACGTGCGGCGTGACGTTTCAAAATTGAAAAAGGCATTTTATCTTACATTAAGCTATCCAATAATATTTTTTTTTCGATGTTTTTGATACTACATTTGAGATACCGAAATGCACTTCTTAGACCGGACAAGGATTTTATGTTATACTGTATATGACTTTGAGGCAAAATAAGAAATATAAAAGAGCGTGTAATCCAAGTAAGGTCCGTAATAAGTCCCTAATAAGGCGCATTTACAAATCCATCACGTTCAATCAATTACCTGAATTGAACGTGATTACACCCTGATGTTGTTTGTTCCTTTCACACCTTACGTGCTGTGACTGTGCGAAAGTAAACGTCTAATCCCACGTGAAACGATAAAATCACGTCGCCGAACACTATTCATGTTTATAACCAGTATTACACGTGACTAGTGGGTCAAGCAATTACTTTTATATGATTTGAACACAAATTAAAATTTTGTTAAAAAAAATAGTTCTTTTTTTATTGCAGTGAGCGAGTGGCTTGACGCGCATGCCGTTTGTCTGATGGTAAGCGATAAGACCACTGATGAACAGCAACAAAACCAAACAACACCTTGAATTACGAAGCAATGCTTGGCATTCCACTGCGCTCGCCATCCTCAAACGTGAGCTATAGTCGTAATATGTCCAGTAGATACTCTGGCTGCAATGTCCTTCAATCCATTACATCCATACATCCAATACATAAAATTATTTTGGTTATTTAGGAATGGATTTTTATACATCATAGTAGCATTAACGATATTTAGGTGAATAAAATATAACTGATATTTTTAGTTTGAGTTTCATTTTTATGAATAAATGATTTTAAAAATTTACAGATTTTAAGCTTTTAACACCTCTGTGGGATATTAAAACGGGATTACCACCATCATGTTCAAAGTTAATACTATTGAACATGGCAAAATTGTAAAGGATTTATAATATTTCACTCTGTATGCTTTTCGACCGATCATATGGAGTTGGTAACAGATGTCCTCGCATCAATATTTTAAAATACATATCCTTTCGGCAAATGCAAAAATCGCTTGCCTTTTTATAAAGTTCTTATTTTTTATGAGAGTTTCGTATTGTAACCACGCAAAATAGTTTAATTTTAAGAATTAGATTTCTAATTTGGAGAAAAAATAATAGTTTGTCGATGTTTCATACATCTAATATGTAATGTGTTATTTGATAGGGCCTAGCATTATGAAGGAATATACATATCGGACTTGTGTAATAAAAATTATAAAAATTGGTGCAACTCACAATTTACAACACTTATATACTGAGACTGTGAAATGAGGCAACATTTATGATAAGAATTTTTAAATTGTTGGGTAACTACTCCATGCCAGCACACGAAAAATCAATAGGATTTATATAGCAACATGAATTATTTTAATTAATACAGCAATTAATTCGGTGTTCAGCGGGAAGGTACAAAGTGTTTCAGTGGGACGGTGTAATCACGGAGGTGGTTTTATTTCACTTGCCGCCATTGAAAATCCATTAAAATTTTAATTTCTCCAGCGGGGGAGAGCGAAAACGTCGTAATAAAGCAGTAAAAATTCTTACTGGAACAAGATTACTCAAAGTTACACCCGCTCTTGGTAGACGCTCGCAAATGCTGTTTCTAATGGAATTGCAGATGTAATTGTTTGATTTACATGATGTACTTGTAGATTTGCTTAATTTGACCTCGCTGATGTTCGGGATTGTTTGTTTCACTGGTGGTAGGAAGAGCGTGGTGGCCTGTTACGTAAATTTACCAGACGCGGCTGCCAACATGTTCTCGGTGGTTTTGGTTCGAATTCCAGAGCAGATCTCGGACTTTTCGGGAGTCATGTGTGTATTGATAGTCAATCACTACGCACGGAAACGGTGAACGAAAACGTGGTGGGGAAATCTGAATACCATAGCGATTTATAAGAATTTCTATGGTATTTAAAGTCCGCCAACACGCAGTAAACCAGCGTGCTAGAGTATATGGCCTAACCACTTTAAATCGTACTCTCGATTGTAGGGGCCAGTGCTCTGCAGTGGGTCATATATGAGCTGATACAGATAGAGCTACCGCCGCAATGTCTATTTCTCCCGCCAAACAGCAGTGTAAACGCACTGTTGTTTCGGTTTGAAAGACATTGTAGCCAGAGTTACTACTGGACGTATCTTATGTCCCAAGATGGCGAGCGCAGTTAAATGCCAAACATTGCTATCGCCCTTGTGCTATCGCGTATCGCCTACCATCAGTCGAATGATATGTTCATTTCGCTATTCATAGCAATAGAAAATATTTGGTAAAGATTCGTTGGAAACTAGAATAGAGTGGAACATTATTAATTAACTAAATAACTCTGGCTAGTTGGGCTACGGACACTGAAAATTTGTATAATTATTAAAATCCATTCGTGACGTAAACCAATTTAGGTCAGTGAAGCGGATTGTCAAATATTTTATATTAAGTTACAGTGCTAATCATATAGTTATACAGACAAAAGGATCATCACATTTTGGATACCGATGATATGTTTCTTAATTTACAATCACATTTAGTGATGTTATATTATTTATTTATTAACAGCCTCCGTGGCGCAGTTGGTTAGACGCCGGTTGCGAAACTTGAGGTCGTGGGTTCGAATCCCGCACCGAGACAAATATTAATGTGAGTCACACCTGGGTGTTTGTGAAACTAAAAAGTCTCTCGTAGTTTCTGATACCCACGACACAAGACTCGATCTTAGTATGTGGTCAGGACTATGCATGTGACTGTTGGGTATATTTATTTATATATACTTTATTGTACACCATCCAAATTAACATAAATAATAACACAAAGCGGTTATATGTATGACAAATAAAGTATACATGAGTGCAATAATAACATTAAAAAGCTATGGGAAAAAATTAATGATATGTTAGGCAATAATAGGGAACCACTTGATAAAATAATAATGTCAAATATGCGTAATCAAGGTAATGCTGTAGATATAAGTAATAATTTTGCTCACACCTTTGCTAAAGAAATTGACAATATAAAACATTATTGTAATAATAAGTTACTTGACAGAAATAACTATGTGACATTCCCGAATACAAGCATGAGGTGGCAACCAGTGACTTCTTATGATATAAAAAAAGTAATAAATAAAATGAATGTCAAGAAGTCACCGGGCAGCGACCTCGTGCGTATGTGTGATCTCAAGCTGGTAGTCAATAAAATTAGTCCAGTACTAGCTAATCTAGTAAACTTGTCAGTTAAGACTAATATCTTTCCTAAAGCTCTTAAAGAGGCCATAGTACGTCCTGTATATAAAAAGGAGATCGTAGCAAAGCGACAAATGACAGACCAATAGCTATATTGTCCAGCATTGATTAAGTCATGGAGAAATGTATAGTAAATCAATTACAGAACTACTTGCAAAAAAATAGTATAATTAATTCTTGTCAGCACGGTTTTTTAAAGGAAAAGAGTACTAATACGCTTTTAACAAAGTTTACAGACGATATAAACAATTATTTACACGAGAAAAAGTTTGTTGTAGCCATCTTCTTCGACTATAAAAAAGCATTTGATACCTTAGAATCAGATACTCTGCTTAACGCAATGAAAGAATGTGGTGTGGGAGAGCCACTGAACCAATGGTTCAAGGACTATCTCACGGCACGTTCTTATAGGGTGAGGATCAATGACAGTTATAGTGACGCGACGGATGTGCGGTATGGAGTACCACAAGGCTCAGGGTGCGGACCTATATGCTACCTAATGCACGTAAACAGTTTGTGCGGTGTACTACAACACTGTAGGTACACCATATATGTACGCCGATGACTTGTGCGTGATCCGCGCCGGCACTGATGTCGCCAAGACCTTTTTTCAAGTGCAGGTTGACTTAAATGCGATAGTGAAATGGTCGCACGATAATGGCATAGTGTTGAATACAGATAAAACACAATTTTTAATTATACATTCGCCTTATATACAACTACCCGATACGATGCCATCTTTGAAAGCTCATGATTATACATGTCTCCATAATAATCAACAGTACTGTAAATGTCAGCAAACAATAAGAACCGACTGTGTGACTTACTTAGGAGTTAAAATAGATGAACATTTATCGTGGATTCAGCACATCAATTATATTAGCAGTAAGTTACGAGTTCTCTTAGGTAAATTTTATTTTTTGAGTCTTAAAGTTCCTATTAGTACATTAAGGTTGTTGCACTTCTCTCTGGTTGATTCCATTCTTGGCTATGCACTTCAATGTTATGGAATACAATATTGTTTAGTTATTTTGTTTAATTGCTATTTTAATTTATTGTTTAACTTTATTCGAACTACTATGATTGTTTAGAATTACTTTTTATGTTTTTTTTTTACCATTATTTTCTATTATTGTTTTCTCTTTTATGTTTAATTTTACAGTGAAATGTGTTATCTATTGTTTAAGTAAAAGTGAGACTCACATATACAAGTGATTCCACGGTCAAACCGAAATCCGGTTTCGTGGGAGCATTGCATAAATGTAATTACATAATTTGTGATTTTTAATAAATAAATAAATAATAATAATAAATAATAATAATATGTGTATGTGTAACAAACGGCGGTAATTATCCCTAATCCCCTAATAGTATATCCCTGAGAGTGTACAAAAACACAAGCAAATAAAAATCATACTAATGAGAGGACAAATAAGAAATGCTTAACAAATATCGACTTTAAATGTGAATTATGTTCTCTATTTACAGAAAAAAACATTTAAAAACAACATTATATTTATATGTGTAACGCTTTTTCCACTGTACAGAGTAACAATGAAGAGATTACATAATAATAACAGTACAAATGGCGGTGTTATCAGACAATTTTTTTAGGTAACCATGGAATAGATATATAAATAGGAGAAAAAAGGTAATTTAAGTGGTAAATATTTTACCATTTTCATAATTCGTAGCAGCGCACTAAGAGCAAAACACCTTAGCAAATTAATTAATACTAAGCTACATTCAGAGAAGTCTTGCAATACCAAGCGTCGACAGCGAGTTTAGACGGATTATAACATCTCGTTTGAACTGGCTTAGTCAATCAATAGCAAGTCTGGGTTTGAAATTGTATATTACGCTTATAAGTACCTACAGAGTAATGTATTTAATGCTGTACGATAAAATAAAACTACAGTTGCTTCTTTAAACAGATGAAGAAAAGCTGCAAGTACTCGTACATTTACATTTCGTCAATATTTCTGTTCTTTGATCACGCTAAAGAAAAAAAGACCTTGTGTAATTAAAATATTATACAATCGAAAAAAAAGGTTTCAACGAATTGCGAAAGTTTTTTGAAGTTAAAAATGTTGTTCACTATAACAGATTATCAAATGAAGCTATTACAAACATAGAAAAAAAACTTAACTAACAGTCAAATAGCCCGTATCTGCGAGCCTGCATTAAACACATCAAATGTGTTTAATTGTTGTCTTTTGTGTTTGTTCAATACAGTGTTATCTGTGGAACAATCGACTGCAAACACTGTTTGATTTGAACCGTTTCGCATAAGCGTTTATGCAAAAATAAATGGCGTGAGGGGTGTGAGACTATGACGTCATCGGTGATGTTATATTTAGTGCTTATACGGAGTATGAACCCCGCGCAGCTGTTGCAATTCTTAGCTCGGAGATTCTATGTCTGCCTTTATATAGACCTGTAACTCAATAACGTGTATTAGATATTTTGCAGAGATAAATTGGTTTGAGGTTAAAAGACTTCGCAAAGGTTTTGTGTTTGGCTGTGTGTGTGTTTTCCTTTTGTGTAAGTGTACGCTTAGCCTGATTGTTTACGGGTTGATTTTGATGACTCCTATTGCGTGTAATTGCAAATATATCCTGATGTCTATTCTAATTTTGGCAGACTTTCTGTGCTTTTTTGTAGTCTGCTTGAAACGGGGTAGGATTTAATTGGGATTTTTTGTGACCTCATTTAAAACGAAAAATGAAACATAAAAAAAATTGCACAAACTACAATAAAGAAAATGGCCTTAAAATGAAGCATTAGTCCATTATTTTCTGTACTGTGTTATTCAAAATCCACTAATAATGATTAAAATATTGTCTATGTTATTACATCTAGAAGGTGTGATGACATTTACCAACTTTATTGCAATTGAAATAAAAAACCAACTAGTCATTTAAACCAAACTCGGAACGTACAACCTGAATAAAGGTAAGCATTGAAAATAAACGTAATTTGCATTAAAACATTCAACTGTTTATCATAATTTATTTCAACAAATTTAACGTATAACACCGTCGGAGCGACCTTATCGTGCTGCTTTCAAAATATGCTAGACAATTTGCATGATTTGCATTGTAACGTAAGACGACAAACATTTTCAGTCCCAGAATATTGATTGCACAGACAAAGTACACTGTTTTTCTTTTAAGATCTCTTTTACCTAGAATTAACGTGTTTTCCCGGAAGTCATGATTTTACTTATTTTTTGTATATATTTGGCAAAACCGTTTCATAAGTGCGTTCAATGCAGGTCGTTTATTCAAATCAGTAGATATTTTTTCAGGTTATTGATAAACTTAATAGTTTTAAGTTTATCAATAATAATAACTGGAAACACGCGGTCGTATCGCTTACATAAGTTCTCGCCATTCAGTGTTATACAAAAATAATAATAATACATTCAAAGTAGACGTCGAATTATGTTTTGTCCCAACCTTTAAAAATATATTACGTTAATAAATAAATATGGAAAAATGATAAATCTAATATTACGCATACTTTTTTTAACACGATGCGTCTCTGGTTATCTTGATTTATTCAACATAAGGCCTAATTTTAAGGGTGTACAGTACGATTACACTAAAACATTATATTTACTATAATTTACGTTTTAAAAAGACATATTTTATTATGTTAAGAGTTGGAAGATAAAATCATTTGTCAGGGTAAAAAGGGTTTCTGAAACGTTGCGGATTAAATAAAAATATCTAAATTTTTTTCAACTGTTTTTGTTAATGTAGGTTACGTTTTACAAAGTATCCTCTTTACGGGCTTATAAAATATTTTTAAAACAGCGTGGGTACTCCGTTGGATATAAGTCAACGCTCTCTTTTACTAGGTAAGGCTTAAAAGATTTGTCCATTTTTGTTACTTTTTTGCTTCTTATTTATTTAGTTACAAATGGATACGAATAACTCAAAGTTTAATAGAATGTTAAGTTAGTTTCAAAAAGTATGATTCGAATTAAATTCTTTCAGAATAGGGAAAAACGGACATATGCTTACTTGGATATTATTAACATGTAATATGCTGTATCATCACATATAATTTTGAAGTATACTTATATAATATTCTTAGTTGCATGATATAGTACATGCATGCATACATACAGGGTATATCAAGACTGCTACCGAAAACGAAGCCAGGTGGTAGTTTAAGCGACTTCAGACACAATGCAACAGAAAAAGTGGCAAAAAAAAGCGACAATTTTTTTTTTGTTATTTTTTTCCTTTGACCATATTTGGGTGGTAAATGCATTTTTTCCTAAAACAACAGTGTATACCCTTTTATTTATAAATAATATAAGGTATAAAAGAGTTTAAATTATTATTTTAGCTAAAACTAGGGATTTACCACCAAAAAATGACGATGTTTAAAAAATCATAAAAAATAACTGTCGCGTTTCTTTGCGAAATTTTTAGTTGCTTTGTGTTTGTAGTCACTAAAACTACCACCCGGCTTCGTTTTCGGTAGCAGTCTTGAGATACCCGGTATAATATTTCCCTTTTTGTATTGTATTGTATCAGCCCATATACGTCCCACTGCAGGGCACGGGCCTACTATACAATTGAAAGTACGATTGAGAGTGGTTAGGCCATATAGTCCACCACAATATAATATAATATAATATTTCCCTTAGCATAACTTAATATAAACGTTGAATATAGCACAAAATACGTTATACGAAAGGCCCCTTATGAAAACTCTAGCAAAAATGGTTTAACGTTGTAAATATTCGTAATTGTGTTTCACGTTAGGTCGGGGAACAAATGCGCCATCTACGGTGAGAGACCGAAATCAGGCGGCACGATAACCAGCCGATTTCAATCATGCCCTACCCTAGCTCAACCCTCGGATAAGGGATGCAGAGATGTGTACACGAATAAAACATATATACGTGGACCCAATCTCAGATTATTTGTATAAAACAAACGATTCAACCGTGCCAGAAAATTAACCAAGATCTATATTTCTGCCATTTATCTCGGCTTAATGTTTAACATTGGTTATTAATGGTTGGCTCCAACATTTTTATAAAGATAAAGAATACAGATAGTTTTGTTTCATCTAAGAGTTGGATGTCGATGACTGGTATCGTAAAACACTGTTGGATTTATGAGGCCATTAGATTATGTTCTTAGTCAAATGGATTTGGTCGCGTTTTTCATTACAAAAATGCCGTTTGAAGGATAGCTCTAAATTTAGTTTGTAGAGTGTAGTATCGAATTAGTGATTTCCTTTCTAAAAATAATCTCTTGAACCCTCTCCAATCGGAGTTTCGTCCTGGGCACAGCACCACCACCACGCTGACTAATATTACGGACGGCATCAGATCGGGTATGGAGGAAGGTAAGCTGACTGTCTTAGCATTGCTGGACTTCAGCAACGCTTTTAATACAATTTACTTTGATATATTGCTTTGTATGTTACGTTCTCTTAACATATCTCCAACAGCAGTTGAATGGTTTCGTAGTTACCTGTATGGACGCCGGCAACGCATTTGTGTCGAGGATTGTTATTCCTCGTGGTGCTCCTTATCTGCTGGCGATCAACAGGGCGGCGTGCTATCTCCTCTACTCTTTGCTGTCTTTATAAATTCCATATCTATTCAACTTCGCTCCTCCTACCACCTCTACGCCGATGATTTACAAATTTATACTCAGGCATCTTTGGGTAATATGAATGATGCGATTGCTATAATTAATAATGACATCCAGCATATCTGTGAATGGAGCAAGACCCATGGACTGAAAGTCAATCCATTGAAAACACAGGTGATAGTTATCGGCAGCCCCAGAACGACTTTAAAACTAGACAGAGACAAACTACCACCTATCTCCTGTGATGGTACTACCGTCACATATAGTGATAAAGTCAGGAACCTTGGACTATATCTGGACAAGTCCTTCACCTGGGGTCCGCAACTCCAAGAACTAAGTCGTAAGTTGTTCGCCTCAGCTAGGTCCTTGCGAAGATTACACAACCTTTTACCTGTTGCTACGAAGATTTCATTAGCGCAAACCCTCCTTCTCCCTATCCTTGATTATGCCGATGTCAGCTATCCTGATCTCACCGAGGACCAACTAAATAAACTTGAGCGCCTTCAAAACTTTATTATTAGATTCATATTTGGATTACGCAAATATGATCATGTTTCTGAGTTTCGTACTAAGCTCAAGTGGTTGCCCATATGGCTTCGTCAGAATGCTCATATTCTTTCTCTTCTTTACAATATATTGTTTAATCCTGTCACCCCATCTTATCTCAAAGATCGTTTTGTATTTCTCGATGACTCCCATTCAAGATCCCTAAGGTTCTCAGAGAGACTGGAATTAAGAATGCCTGTGCACTCCACTAATTTTATGGACGGGTCTTTCACCGTCAAAGCTGTCCGATTGTGGAACGCCCTACCAGTTGTGGTAAGACAGGCGCGATCACTATCATTGTTTAAAGAAATGGTCAAAGATCACTACCTGTCTCCTACATTTACACATTGATGTGGATAACTTTCCTGTTTGTATGTATGTACTAATACTCTTATATATATTTAAATATTTATTTATATATGTGTGTATTGATGTATGTATATATATTTTTTTTATTATTATTTAGTAAATATTTGTATTTCTTATATTTTTTCCGTCTTAACTCCTATTCTTTACACTTTAGACTGGCCTCTAATTATCCTTTTATCAAATCCACCCCATGGTTGTCTGTAAGACATTGCCTTTGAGCGATAAGACCGCCAATTGTTTTTTTTTGTGCAATAAAGTGTATAAATAAATTGAAAAGACATCGACCTTGACGTCAAAGCCCGTATAAGCGCTGTTTGGTCTAAGTGGAGGTCTCGGGCATACTCTGCCACCGCAGGATGCCGATGATCTCAAGGGTCTCATCTATAAAAGCATCGTGCGGCCGGTGCTCTTGTATGGTTCTGAGACGTGGCCTGTCCTCAAGCGGCACGTCCAGGAGGTCCACGTCGCGGAGATGAAGATGCTGCGGTGGATGTGCAACGTTACGCGTTTGGACAAAATCCGTAACGAGCACATCCGTGGCAGTCTTGATGTCCGCGATGTGGCTGATAAACTCCAGGAATTCCGCATGAGATGGTATGGTCACGTCCTAAGGAAACCGCAGGAGTACGTCGATAATATGTGCCTGAGCCTCAATATTCCCGGACCTCGACCGCGGGGTAGATTAAAGAAGCGCTGGCTCGATGTCGTCAAGGAAGATATGAGGGTCAATGGCCTTACTATTGAGGATGCCGAAGATCGGGCGAAATGGAGAAGAATTTGCCGGAAGGCGGACCCTGGCACCGGCGGGGATAACGCCAGGTAGAAAAAGAAGAAGAGTGTAGTATCGAAAATCGCTGTTAAATTATTATGGTTTTATGTAATCCATCATGGCCGTTTCTGCCGTTGGTATTGATAGTGACCATCATAAATAACGGTGAAATAACTACCATATTGAAACATGCAAGTTTGTCGCGTTTCGTGATCATCCAGTATAAATAATAATAAATAAATCTACTACAGGACACGGGCCTCCTCCACAATCGAGAGAACTAACCTAGTGCGTGTTCGCCGAATTTACATACCGTAAAAATTATACAAACTACTATGGTAAGCAGGTTTACTCATGATCTTTTCCTTCACCGTTATAGTACGTGGTGAATGACTATCAATACACACATGGCTCCAAAAAGTCAGAATCGTGCCTTGGGATTCGAACCAGTGGGCAGCCGCATCGGGTCCATTCAACAACAGGCCACCGCACTTCTCGTGGACTTCACGCACTTCTCTATAGAAGATTTGATTGCATTGTATAGGCTCTGAAACTACTGGACTGATTTGAGAAATAATTCATCATTAAAAGACTATTTGCAAGAAATTGTATCTACAACCAGTTGGAGCTGGGATGGGTTGAGTATAATTTGTAAACCATAGAATTGTGACCAAGGTGTTGTGCCAAAAAAGAACTAAATACAAAACGAAAAAACTACGAACATAGGCTCAAGAGTCGTTCTATGTCATTGTATTAGACCGCCATTTGCTGCACTCTCTCATAACAATTGTTAACTTACATGTATTTTTTCTGTAATAAGTGGTGCTCAATAAAGTGTTTTCTCTCTCTTTCCCCTCTCTCTCTATGCTACTTACTAATCGGGGAATTTTCAAACAGGGTGAGTAATGATCCATCTACCTCTTTAAGAGGGTCATTAGCCAGCGGAACGCGGACACGGTGCGGTGGACTACCGGCGTGCGGGACAAATCGACAACATTTACATCGCGGTCAGCGGCTCACTGCCCGTGGCTAATACACCGACTCCGTCTCAAATTGCTCCCTGTGGCTTTAGAAGTACAGGGCTAGAGTGTACTAAGCCGTACGAGGAATGCATCGTCAGAATGAAAAACTTTTAATATGGGGGCCAACCCTGATATGAAAACAAAACAGCGATACCACACCATGTATTGCTCGCAGCTTATTAGAATATTTTTTCAATTCCAACAAATATTTCCTAAGATTAGTGTGTTCTAAGAAACAAACAAACTTTTCAGTTTTATACCTATATTAGTAAAGATATAGATTTTGCAGAGTTCAAAGGTGTATGAAACAGATTTTTTTTCCGCGTTTTTAGGATGGTTTCGTGGTAAAGTTCATTATGATGATGTTGGTATACCCTTTCTGCCCAGCCCTGTACATCGGGGCGGTGCTGCCGACACTGCCCGTCCTCTTACAGATGCTCAAGTTATCAGCGCTTGCCACGCGGAATATGCTATCAAGTGCCACTTGCCGTATTGCTTACGTCAACAAGACGACTTGTATTTTGTATTTCGTAAATATTGCAATATTTGCTTGAATATTCAAATTGTTTACAATATATTTTGGCAAGGAATTAAATTTTTACAATAATTTTCGATTAATAAATAATTGAGTGATTTATAGTAGGTAAATAGTAATTATTGAAAGCGTCGAGAGAATTGTATGTTGGATAAAGAGATTTAAATATTTCGGCTTAATATACAGCGTCTCCGTGGATCAATACTCCTTGAGTTTCAAATAAATCATGGATATTTTGTCAGAATCATTTCGATCGCGCCCATTGTGAAATATGCATAAGTAGAGTTGCTTCGCTTTGTCTTTGAGAATATTTCGAATGACTTCTTAATAATTAAAATCAAGATTTGTCAGCCTCCGTGGCGCAGTCGGTCAGCGCTAGATGCCCTCCGTGAAACGATAAACCGTGGGTTCGATCCCCGCACCGAGAAAAATGCGTGTGCGTGCGTGCGGCTCACAAATATTTCTACTGTTGTATTTCGGTGTGAAGGACATTGTAGCCAGAGTAACTACTGGACATATTGAGACTTAACATCTTATGTCTCAGGATAGCGAGCGCAAGGGGATGCCAAGCATTGCTTTGTAATTCGAAGTGTTGTTTACTTTCGACACTCTTTATGAACGGTCGTATCGCTTACCATCAGGTGAACGGCATGCTCGTCTCGCCAGTCTTTGCCTAAAAAAACCCTGTTTTAGTCTTTCTCGAAAATCTATAGGGTTACTTTAATCTGTGATTTAGTTAGACGCCAAACATTTCCAATGTGCATTGAATGCGAGCTTTTCCGAAGAAGAATTCCTCACGAATTACACAATACTCCATTTTTAGTCGGTTACCGACGGAAATTATTCATAGGTCAAAATTTATATTCGGCTTAAAATATTGGTAGAGAAAATTGTGGTCGCAAGTTAATTTTGTTGTAATTCCAATAATCATTTTTCTAATGACTTCAATTTAAATTTTATTCGGGCGTGAAAATAATTATTTTTTTAAATATGGTCAGTTTATTTCCTATTGCAATTAAATATATTAATGAGACACGCAATAATGAATTCTTTAATGAATTAAGGTTAACAATATGCACAAATATTACTCTGAATGTCATCGTTAATAAGTTAAATTAAAAAAAAAAAACTTGGCCAGTAAACCGACGTGACGATGTGCGCACGCCGTGGAGCGTTCATTTTTAATTGCGTTTTTCAAAGTTTTGTCACAACTTACTGTTTCCACGCCGTGTCACAAAAACCAACTTTTAATATTTTCCATTAAAATAAAAACCGTTTTTAGGTTCAATGACTCCGAAGGGAGCAATGACGCGCATTGGGTCGCGGCTAAAATCAATATACACGTCGTTCAAAATTAATTTCGATCCCTTGTAGATGATTTAATAGGTATTATTCCGACCATTTCTGTATTTTTTTGAGTTGAATTACTGACGCGCGAATAATTGTCGAAGCGTGTTTTATTTGTGTTCTAGCCTGTCCTTCACGACATTTGCTTTGAATTTTATCTACATCACTGTCAATTTATGCATTCAAGTGAATAACATTTTATGGAAAACATTTATTTTATTGAAATAAATGATGTATTAAATTATTCCCCTTAATTAAATAGAACCATAAATAAATTTTAGTTCAGTAACACAATTCCTTATTGTTGCACATATCTCTGAATTCAGGTAACATGCGGTATTTGTAAATCCTAACAAATATTTGGTTATTCCAAAAAAATATGTTAAAAATCATTATAAAGTCATTACGATTCTTAAATCAAATTACGCTCTACACGAACTATTTACATAGCATTTGATTTAAATTAAATTTAAATGCTAGACGCAAGTTATTTTAAGTATTGATTACATTTCCAGCGGCGCAGCGGTACCTGTAGTGTTCAATTTTTATCTTTTTGTTATTTACAGCCGTCGGCGAACGGGAAATTCGTATCGACCGGTGGTTTCCTTTGTCTTTGATTCTGAGCCACGCTGGAACTCTTCCGTCATTGTTTTCTATGCATTATTTGTAGTATTTATTTTTTTACAAATGCAGCTTAGAAATGTACGGAAAATAAAAAAATAATTATTGTTTTCAGAAAACGAAAATAAATGTTTAAATCCTTTTTATGATTGCACGAAAAAAATTGCTTCAAAGCTTGGTGATTGAATTCAAGTTTTTACCCAAATAGAGTGCAGTAATTGGTTTTGCCGGCCGTTTTCATATTGGATATACCAGACCCAAAACAGGCTACTTATATACCTATAGATCACTAACATGGGTTTTTACCATAACCTAGTGGTTGCTTATCAATCAGATCTACGAACATCCCACCGCTTGAAATAACACAAAAAAGAAGTATCACATCGAATTATCTATTTCACGTCAACTACGTATAAAATGTACAAACATTTCCACTTCCTTATGTCGCCAATAGAAAATCTCGTCCACGAGCGAAGCGTACATGTTTTGCCGCAACATTTCCCGCCCTAAATATAATAGTCGGCGAACCTATCGCCACAGAGGCACAAATTAAATTGAACCGTTTTTCTCTAACGATGTTTCCTTGCCGCAATGGCGTAAAATTCAAATGTATAAATATTAGGCATGGTTGTCACGTTTAATATACTGCCGGTTCCTTAGTCTTGTGTACTTTATTGTCTAGGGGTTATTTATTTATATTTATATTTATTTATTTAAATAAATGTAAGTTTACAGACTTAATCCAAGATACTTACATTTTAAATTCTAATAACTAAAGCTAAAGAGAATAAGATGTAAATAAAATCACAAAGTTATAAGTATAGCTGTTATAGCTTAGGTTGTAGACTTTACTTATAAATGAAATATTGCCATGATCAATATAAATATATTTCTTATTGTAAATATTTATATCATCTTATGGCTGGAACCCAAATTATATAACTTCAGAATGTATATTTATACATTCTGAAATTATATAATTTAGATATACTATAAATATCTGATTAATTATCAGCACATTAATTATCATCCGATTTTATATCAATGAATATGACACAAACAGCTAAACGTTCTCATAGAACGAAACACAACAGCGACAATTCCAACCAATATTACAAAAAGACGTCAACTTCTCAACACAATAGGAACTGTGTAACCGCTTCCCTAAGAAAATACAATTAAAATACTTTTTCCTATAAACAGTAGTGCTTTATACTCTCATAATTCTTCGGCGATACTATTCGATACAATCGTAGGACTTGGAAGGTATTCCACTCTCGCATTTTTTTTTAGCACTAAAAAACATCATTAAAAGAGCTATTATGAAAATACTCTTTGAAGGCAAATATTTCTATAAGCAAGAAAAATGGAAAATGTTTAGCGTATTGCGATATCCACCTGCGCGTAGTTTTACTTTGATGTCGTTTCATTTAAGTTTATAAGCCTTATTCTGTACGGAATGTGGACAACGTTAATATTATTAAATTACAAGTGTTCTTACCGGTTTTGCTCAATGATTTCAGATTGTCGCTTGGTGAGGAAGTACTCTTATATGAACTAAAAAAATGATTTTTTTCGCGATAAAATGTACCCTAATGTACGCTAAATATTATTTGCCAATGAAAATGTAAAATTTCATGATGATCGGATGAGTTATTATGGCTATTTTAATTACATTCGCATTTATTGTTAGGCAGAATTAAATTTGATCGATGTGTATTTGAAAAAAATAAAACAAAATCACAAATCACCAAACTAACATTTGTCATTCCAATATAATAATGATATTTAAATAATATTCGTTGAGTATAACGAGAACAATCGAAATTCGTGCGATTCGGTTAGAAATGTGATTCGCAGGCTCATTAGTGCCAAAGGAAACCCGCGAAGACAATAAATGGGCGCCATTTGTAACTGCTACACCACAATCCACCATGTTTATTACCTCGCCCTACTCTCCAGAATTATTATATCCTCTAAAAGAATTTGTGACGCGTTTAATTCGCACCCAGATGCCTCCTCAGTGCTGGCTCAAACATTTGTAAATGAATCCATTGAGTATTTATCTTATTCTCAACAATTTAAGTAAAAGCCCGAAGCGTATAAACGATCTCACAAAGCCTAAAGCCGTATTTATCATTTATCTTGCAAATTGTTGAGTTTAAGTGTAAATATCTGCGGTGCCGACTGCCAGTAGACTTGATTGCAACTTCGTGCTTTAAGTAAGGGCCTGATAAACGAAACAAGGCACGTAAAGGGTAAATAATTCATTATGCGGTTGCAGTAAACGTGTGCGGATCCGCTACTAATGGAGGCGAATAAAATCCTGATGGTTACTTTATTTGTTCGGTTGAACACCTGTCTCCCGCCGCCTGCCGCCCGCTTTGTCTCCCAACTTCCACGTTTACGGAGCACCTATAATTCTATATCAATATGTGATTTCATTCTAATAAGTTGCTATCAATTATTTATGAAAATGAAACTGAAACGAAATCCCGAAAGCTTTGAATTCACAAGTTCTTTCTTTTAAACTGATTATGAATTATAGTTGGATATTTGTAATATTTAAGTTTATAATAAGGAATATATTCATGTGTATCTACAATTAAGCAAAGAATACCGTTACGTAGAATTTGGCACTTATGACTAGCATACCATATAAATATTCCTCTTTTTAAACCATTTTATTGCTTTTATTTGCTGAAATTTTCAGAGAACAAGCAGCACAGCAGGTGCGTATTTTAAAATGTGCTCTAATGTTATAAATGGGTTTGTATATGCGAATTTATTGCCGGTAGTTTTGTAAATATGACTATCGTATGGGTAGTGATGTGCAACATTTTGGACATAGCGGGCGGCGCGCGGCTGACCGCAGTGTGGTTATGACGCCTCCGTCGCCAGCGTCCTTCAATTGACGCTCGTTCACTAACAATGCACACTCCACTCCCGAATTAATAAGTTGCCATTTTCCCCCTCGGCCGCTCCTTCACCATATACAAAAAATGCTCTCTTTACTGAAACTAGAACGGAGATAATAGCTCTTTTTTGTTAGAGTTCATTCATTTACTTTCTGTCCGCTAAACTTGTACAAAACGGTGTGTTCTTTTATTATTTCACATTGCGAGTACATTTAAAAGTCACGCGTGAAACTAAGCAAAAAAGGCAACCTCACTCTCAAATGACGGACGTGTTGACAACTGACAAGCAAAACAGAGATGTCCTCGTATACCAAGGGTGAAATTCTGCTTTGTATTTCATATTTTCGCTTTATTCATTGCAAGGGTCTCGTCGCGTCTGTTTTTAAAGCGGTCCCAGAATTAAGTTAGCGTATTTGTATAATGTTACGGACGCATTGCAAACTGTAAGTCAGTGCATGAAAAACCCGTTATAATATATTCCTCGTGCCGCTAGGTACAGAGTACGGCATGAGTAAGTGATGTAGCTTAAAAAAAACTACCGAGTAGATTTATAATAAACAAACATTTTGCATAGTAAGGATTCGGACTGCGGGTAAATTCATGGTAGTTGATAGAATGTGCTCGTTAGAGTCCAGTCTGAATGATTTATAGTCGCCGGCGGCTGGCACCTATCGTTTCTACCCCTTGATTAATTATAGCGCCTGTGAGAAAACTGTCGTTCTGTCTGTTGTACTGAGCTTATCGAACTGATATTAATCATTGTAGATATAGTATTGAGTGAATGCAGTAAGTTTGTATTTAAAACACCTGATCGCGGCGTGGTTGGGTGGTGGGGAGGGGGGATACCCACTACTGAGTGCGGGGTAGTGGGTAGGATGTTCATGTATTATTCAAATTGTTGAATGATCGCGGCTCCGCGCAGGCAGGCCGCTCGTTACGCTGCTCGTGGCGGCGACCTGCTACGCATTCGGCTAATGACACCATTTGCCGAGATTGTCTGGAAGCTCCTTAGAAGCTCGCAAACTACGCTCTTTGCAAGTGGCTAAAATATAAGATAAATTTACCACCTTGCTGAATAAGTAACTTGTTAGTGCCGCTTTTAATAACGATTAGTTTCGGCGATCATGTTTCAAGTTTTAATGATATTTTAAATTGTTGTGTACTATGTTTTATTTGAGCTAAAAGAGGTTTAGGAGAGAAGTGTGCTTAACAGATTTTACATATAAATTAATATTAATTTTACCTTAAGTTTGTGAAACGCACACACTCTGTAATCTGTTTTATGTTAAGTTGGCATAAATATTGTTACAATACAAACTGAGACGAGGAGAATGGCCCTGACTCCTGACATACAGGTTTTTGATGGTGCCTTGACTATCAATGTCATTGACTATCAACCCTGTGATTTAAAGGCATAAAAATGTTGGCAGTCGCGTCCACGCACTTTCAGAAGACGTTTACGAAAAGAAAATTTATATCTTTAATTTCGATTTCAGATTTGAGTTGCGTAATTAGTTAGAATACTTTTGATTATTAGATACTTAATACATAAAATGAACGACATCCGTATAGTGGCCAGTATACAAAAATATTAAACATTAATAAAGTTTAATCATTTAACCGTAAATGGCCTGAAGGGTCGACTTAATGGAATTTCAGTAGCGAGCGTTTTGGGTTATATATTTTCACGTACATTAGTGAGGTGTATTATCAAAGGTGACGTGAAGCGATCCCGACAAAGTTGAGGCTCAGCCTGGCAGAATATACGAAATGCGTTTATTCTAATCTCATGGGAAATCGTACACGGCGGCATACCACTCCATATTAACAAAACTTTAATATAACCAGTGCGTCCCGGCAGGCCGTGTTCTGCTCAGGCTCAATTTTTGTGGGCAGTAAATTTTCTTTAAGTCCGCCTCGTGGCAGGCCGCCAGGACTACCATGGCTTGTAAAATCTCATTTTGTTCGAAAAAGGTAACTTAAATACTCGTGTATTTAAGTTACCTTTTTCGCAAGACGATTGCGAGTCCACCTCTCTACTCACTTACACAAACGAACCTTTAAGAAATAACTCATCCAAAATCCAATACATCTTTGGCTAACAACGTTGCTCGTGCTGCAGACGAAATGACGGAGCATATTTCATGCGCTATCAATAACGCTGGGTATCAGAGAGTATCGTTCGCTTGTTTTACATTTTGTTCTTTATTTTGGTGAGTAAAAGTGGCGGGCAGGGCTCTACGAGCATTCGTGACGGATTGCGAGTGTTGCGGGCGCAGGGTGCATTGTGCGCGCTGACATACTTCCCTGACTACCGTCTAGACGTCACTTGGACGCTGCTACATGCTCGCCCGCACTTACATTTATTTGTCTTTTGACTTAGTTCTATGCTTTCTAACACTGTATTGTTTGTAAAAACGTATATTTAAAGTTAGCTCTCGGGTCCTTGATAATAATAAATAATAAATAACACCCAACAGTCACATACATAGTCCTGACCCCACACTAAGATCGAGTCTTGTGTCGTGGGTATCAGGAACTACGAGAGACTTTTCGGTCTCACAAACACCCAGACCCGGAAGAAATATTTGTGGGCCGCACAAACATTTCTCTCGGTGCGGGGATCGAACCCGCGGCCTCTCGTTTCACAGGCGGCGTCTAACCAACTGCGCCACGGAGGCTGTCAAATGTGATGATTAGATACATATGTATGTTCACACACATACATAAATTCACGCCTTTTTCTCAGAAAGTAGGAAAAGGTGCCACCAGAAAACCCATGTTTCCCCTTGAGCGTTCCATCCAACGATTTCATAGGGGCAAGCCTAATAATGATAATAATTAGAATAATCCAATATCACTTTGCTAGTCCCGAGAACCGAAACCTCAGCTATACAATCATCTTATATCCATTATAAAGTACCTAATAATCTATATAACCAGATATAAGAGAGTTGGTAAAATGATACATACTGACGCAGCAACGTTCAATGAGAATTAATTGCAGAAAATCTGATTCGTGTCTGTTTTACTTTTAAAGCAACCTTTTCTCAAATGTCTAATAAAGACGGCAACGATGTTTACCTCAGCTAAAATTTTTCAACATTTGGAACTAAAGAACGTTGTAACATATCATAGGAGAGATGAAGTTACTTTTACCTGTCTGGTACATTTGTTAAATATGTATTATTCAGGTTTGCCATTCATTATATGTCTGTCTCAGGATGGCGGGTGCAGTGGAATGCCAAGTATTACAATTCATGGTATTGTTTGGTTTTGCTACGATCCATGAGCGGTGGGATCGCTTACCGTCAGCTTGATGGCATGCTCGGAACGAAATTTACAACAATAAGAAAATGTATAAGCGTGTTGTAGATGGTTGTGTAGAAATGCTATGTCATAACTCATACCATACTTCCTGTACGTAAAGAACCCCAGTGTAAATGTAGGAGATACAAAAATGTGTTACAATTACCATCCATGTACTTATCTGTATACACATGCCCTATAAGAGTTATCAATTTAAATTCTACACTTCTTACATCGACAGTTCAACTTCTCACTCGGTCTCCGTTTTATTTGATCGACATAAACGAATCCTGCAAACATTTTACACGAAGCACAAAATTATACGGCATTCATGTACAATTCGCGGGGTAGAAAATAACAAATTCACCCATTCATCGAATCCGTTTCAGCTCGCCGTCTTCTATTTATCTTTACAGGACCACTTTAGTGAAACAAAAACCAAAGCGTTATCAGCATTGACGGACAGTTTGGTTATTGTCGGCCCCGGGGAGGGGGAGAGGAGGGGGGGACCTCCCTAATAAACACCATAACCACGAGGGACTTTTGACAATTTCACTGCGAATTCGAGATATAAAGGTCGAACCGTCATTAAAAAGGGGTGAAAGGCGGAAACGCACATAAAGGGTGACCCGGAAGTGTTTAAATACTGATAGGTGGAGTTGTGACGATGATCACTCGTCATTGTTTTCGACGCTGTTAACTGAATTGCCCTCTCCACTTGCCAATGTTATACGGATCATTAAGCCAATTTTGTGTTTAAAATAGCGGTGTGTTTGATTTGATTAAAAGCTAAAAGTTTATATTGTTTTCATTTGCGGAAAAATGATTTTTTAAATTTTTACTAAGATGGAAGGAAAAACTATTTTAAGGAAAATCTATTCATTACGTGTGGCGTCTAAGTTGTAATTTGGACATCTTCCTTCCTCCTATTCAGATTTGGAATCCCTCTTCTTCATTTTAGATTTACACTCTAGTAGTTTTTTTTATGAATTCTACGATTACTAATTTTATCAAAGTTAACTTTTTCACAGAGAAGCGCAGGTAATTGAAGGATGTGCTGTTACCAAACAATGCCTAGTTTAAGTCAAGTGATGACTACTTAATTACATTAACTGCAGCATGCCGCTCAGATTCATGTTTCGTCGATAGACATGACACGTAATAAAGGGTTGGATAAGATAATTATGTAATGCGGCACATGTGCATGTTAGCACGTGCCAACACCTCATTTCCCTCGGGCACGATGCATTCTGCGAAGGTGTATTAATGTTGTTCAGGCATCTGCATAGAAAATATCTTCGGTATATTCTAAAGACAAATTCGTGGTTTTGTTGCAAGGTTTATGTTGGATAAAATAGTATTTTACTTTATAAATTGACTTACGGATATCAATTTAATTTTATTTTGTACTTATTTATTGGTGGTAGATCTCTCATATCTAAGAGGTATGTCTATTCATTGTATAACATTGTAGTTCGAGTAACTACTGGCCAAATTAGACTTAAAATCTTATGTCTCAGGATGGCGAGCGTAGTGGAATGCCAAGCATTACTTTGTTGCGTTGTCTGGCTTTGTTACTGTCCATAAGCGGCCGTATCGCTTACCATCAGGTTAATGGCATTCTCGTCTCGCCATTAAACGATATAAAACAAAACCTGGTTGCCTTTATAGTTGTAGCGATAACGTTCTATATTAAATTATTTGAAATACAAAACATTTTCGGTGTGTTATTTACTCTAGTTTCGAAATTATTTTTTAAACTTTCTACCCATACTTGCTTGTACAGATGTGAGTTTTTGTTTGAATCCCAACTCTCTCTTGCAAAACTGAATTGTAGGTTTTGTATTTTCTTCAGAACATGACACACAACTAATCGGTTCAATTCATTCGAACAAGTTCAAATTGGCTACAACGTGGCTCTACCAGATAAATCGTTTTGTAGATAAATCGAACTTCATCACATTTTTTTCATTTCATATTATAAAACATCCATATTTGTTACTATGAAACATTCATTTTCACTGTGTTAGAGAATATCCTATCGGCAATCCGCAATAGTTTTCTTTGACAGACATTATCATCCAATTGCCGAAGCATCACAGACATTAATTTAATTTTTGGCACGTGTACGTTACAAATTCCAAATAAAAACCTAGGAATGAAGCAAATTCGGAGCAGCTACTTTTTGATAAAGTGGACTTGTGGCGGTGAATGGCGCAGTATTCTGTAAGGAGCGCTCTGCTTCTCACCACGGCTTTGTACCCAGGATAAGCTGTCAAGCTATTTCCGAGCTGGTCGATTAACACTCCGGGCTCGCTAAAAGTATCTTGGGTGAATTGAATGGATTGGATGGAGTGTTTTAATTTTACTGTTATTGTTTTTATGTAGTCCAAAAATATAACTTTATTAGGTAATATTTTATTTACAATCATGTCTTTTGTTCTTATAAATACATAATAAATTTAATCCAAAGTAAATCTCAAGAAAATAATTAAGTGATGGAACTATGGCCCTTTGTCTGTATGATAGTTAGCAATTTACCTATCAGATGGTATACTTACCATCAGATTTTTCATACCACTTATAATTGTACACTATATGTACTATCATCGTGATTACTTAATGCAATTAATGCTGCTCTACAGCACTCTAACTTTGCACTTCATTATTATGATACAGCCCGACTAGCCTTTAGCCAACTGAGCAATACACTAATTTGAAAACTAAATCCGCACATTATATATTCAAGCGGCAATAGAACGGGCATAAAGTTTGTTTTCATACACGCCTGCCCATAATCACCAACTAAAAGCAAATTGTTGCCGCGTGGCGTGACGGCAAACGGCCGCGACAGGCGTTCGGATTAGAGATCTCTTTGAATCCCATGTAAATTAAATAAACTGCAAACACCACGCTCAAGGATAAGTAAAAAATGAAATTATAGACTTGGGACAGTTTGAAGGAGCTAAGTTACCACTGTTTGAGGAAGTTTACCGTTTGATTGACAGTGTTTTCAAAGATGTATTAGGTGGTAGCATCATCACTACATAGTATAAAGTCGCTTTCTCTGTCCCTATGTCCCTTTGTATGCTTAAATCTTTAAAACTACGTAACGGATTTTGATGCGGTTTTTTTAATGGATAGAGTGATTCAAGGGAAAGGTTTATATGTATAATACGTACATATTATTGTACAGAAATCTATTTGTACCCGGGCGAAGCTGGGCCGGGCCGGTAGTTATATTAAAATTATAGTATTAACATCTTCCGAAACCACAGTAAACTTAATTACCTGTGGTGGGTCCTTCTAGTCAAGTTTTGAGGACTAATCTAGGATAGAATAACGATTGTAGATAGAGTTTAGACAAGCTAGAAACTAGGTCCTGCGTTCGTCAAGTCACCTGCCGAATATGGACAAAGCCCCTGCAAAGTGATTTAAGCTATTATGGAGTAAAAGATAATATTAAGCTAAGGCGTGATTGCGATCATAATGTATACTCAATTATAAAATTTTCTTTGATATTTTCTTTGATTATTGTATTTTTGTACTGCACTGTATCAGCCCATATAAGTCCCACTGCAGGGCCTCCTCGATTTAGAGTGCGTAGGGATTGACTATCAATACAAATATGAAACCGAACATTCAGAGGTGTGTCCTGGGATTTGAACACGCGACCACCGTAAACATGTTGGCAGCCGTGTTTGGTCCGTTACTAATAGGTCACCACGCACTTATTGTATTATTTGCTTATAATAAACTTATTCTAGATCTTTTCTAAAATTAGTGTTTTAATGAAAATATTTAATAAAAAGTAAACCTACCTACCTCTATGCGACAAAAGACGATATTGCATAACCTAATGGATATAACAGTGATGTTAATTCGTTCGATAGTTTGGCTGGCGAATTCCTATTAATTCAAGTGGCGCAAAAATTTCCCGCTAAATCCATTATGATGAGAGTCTCTGTGATTTTTGCGCTCAGTCCACCATTTGTCAGGCAGCCACCAATCCAAAACTAATTGCCAGCTCAAGTGCAAGAACTTCAACAAGTCTCTCCCTTTTCATCGGCGAAACATTTCGCCGCCCAAGTAAGTGATTCTACTCAACTAATTTTAATTTTTGATCGCGGTTTTTAGTAGATTTTTCATCGTAAGAAATCCTTGGCTTACTCGGATTTAAGTGGTCTTATTCCGCAATTTGCTATTTCATTTTTCTTTAATGTTTGTAAGTTTTTAGGTGCCACTTAAATATTTGTTAATTTATCTAAACTTATATTCGTTTCATTGGTTTACTAGTGGCATTTACTAGTAGTGAAGTGGTCTTGGTCTTAACTTAGGTCGAAATCCCTTTGTTGGGAGGTTTTGTTTTGAGCGGAATTGAGGGTAATACACATGGCGTATATCTTTTGATTATAGAACATTAAGCAATCAAATGTTTCTAATATAAGTTATTGATTATAATCTAGGTACCCAACTTTCCTTTTTTCTCGTATATGCCATGGTTGTCTGCTTATAATTATTGGTGAACAAAACATTTTAAATAAATTAATATTTAATATTATTTAAATTTATTTAAGTGCGTGGTGGCCTGTTGGCAAACGGACTAGACGCGGCTGCCAACATGTTCACGGTGGTCGCGGGTTCGAATCCAAAGGCACACCTCTGACTTTTCGGTTCATGACAATTCATGTGTATTGATAGTCAATCACCACGGTCATAAAACGGTGAAAACATCGTGAGGAAACCTGCATACCGTAGCGATTGATAAGAATTTCTATGGTATGTAAGTCCGCCAACCCGCATTAGGCCAGCGTGGTGGACTATATGGCCTATAATATGGCCACTCTCAATCGTACTTTCGATTGTAGAGTAGGCCCGTGCAATAGGACGTATATGGGCTGATACAGATACAGAAATATTTAATTAAATTATTTTAAATAATAAAATACCAATGATACTTTATTAAGACACGCGTGGGGTCTTATAAAGATTCCGCCTCCATTAAAATTCAACTAGGACCAATATTGTTGTGTAATTGAAGTTATAAATAATTAATAATACCTAAATATTCCATTAGCACTGCAATAACACAATAAATAATATACACAGTCATACATACTCGTATAATCCTTACCGCCAATCAACATACAAGTCTAGTGTATCAGGAATTACAAGACCCTTTTGGAAATATTTTACAAATAAATTTCGAAAGTCTATAAATTTTGGTCTTATAAATACATACATATACAGGGTATATCAAGACTGCTACCGAAATTGATGCCGGGTGGTAGTTTAAGCGACTTCAGACACAATGCAACAGAAAAAGTTGCAAAAAAAAAGCGATTTGTTTTTTGTTATTTTTGGTCCTATGGCCATATTTGATATAGTTTATTAGTTACAGACAATTTTCATTCAAAAGTGGTTAGTTGATTTTTATTGAAATTATCTCGACCACGTAACCTAACATTGACATAATCAAGATAATAACGTTATTTCTTAAAGATAGTATCTTTATTTATTAACTCAAACCAATGCTTTTTAATTTTGAAGTCGATGTTAATGTTGGGTTTTAGGCATATGTATTTACTATGTAACCAAATGAACTCTTTTGGATTATTTTCACAAAGCTGTCTAAAACCTCCCGTTTGGATTATCAAATGCAGTAAGCCCACAAAACATAGGCTTTCCCTAAGGTTAATAATATGTGAAATTCGTATACAGGATATAATAAGACTGCTACCGAAAACGAAGCCGGGTGGTAGTTTTATAATTCAGACACAACGGAACTAAATTTTTTGCAAATAAAAGCGAAGATTTTTTTAGTTATATTTTTCCTATCGACGATGTTGAATGGTAAATACTGTAAATTCTTTTATTTTAAAAAATATGCTATGGTATGCAAGAGTTTTAATTATTACTTGAGCAAAATCTATGGATTTACAAACACGAAGATATTTAATATATATATATAAAGAAAAAAACATATTTTTTTTAGCGAAAATATTACGATAACTAGCACCCAGCTTCGTTCGGTAGCACTCTTGATATACCCTGTTTATTAGATAGGCTTAGAGAAAAGGTTTCGACATAAATAGGCTGTTATTTGAGTTGATAATGTTATGCCGCCGGCGAATTGTTGGCGAGTTTTTGGTTATTTTTATGTTGTCTATTTTATAACACGAAGTTTTGAATCACTGGCCCCGGGTACAAGGCCGGATTATGCTCAACTATTTGGTTTCCGTCTGTACAAAGTATGAAAATTGTTGTTGGTTTAGAATGTTGTGTTTCGTCTGTAAAATCAGTAAGTCATATTTTTTTATTTGCTGGTAACGTTCGCACAAGTTTTTTTTATTGCGATATATTTGGTGGCGAGTATGTCACTCACCTGATGGAAAGCGATTCGGCCATCTACGGTCTGTACCAAAACCAAACAACACCATGAATTATAAACTAATGCTTGGCATTCGATTGCACTCGCCATCCTGAGATATAAAATGTTAGTGTCATTATGTCCGATAATTATTCTGGCTTTATATCTTTCGAACCGGAAAAAAGAGTGCACTTATACCTCTGTGAGGTGGATGATAGACATTGCGGTAGTAACTATTTAGGTAGCCTATCACATAGGAGAGACCGATCCACAGAATACGCTACCACGATCAATAAAATCTACCAAGTGTATAAGTTATTTTGAAGATGTTTCTATGCTATAGCAAACGAATACTTCAGGTTTACGTAAAACAATATATTATGATTATTTCCATTTATAGACAGAATAATTATGACTAAGGTATAATATATTTATCCAAGCCTATTATTACATTATATACATATGAAGTTTTAGTACAGATTAATAATTTATTTTGGGAACAGACTGAATACATAAACTCTTTGTACATCTTCAAAACCGTTGGAGTTTCAAATATGTCGCAAGACCCTTTGTCTCAGGATCCTTTATTTTTATTCGTGAAATGGAAGGGTTTTGAATGTTCATTAATAACCATTGTTTTAAAATATCTCTTTTCATTTCTTGTATTTTCGCAGTTACGTTTCTTTTGAATGACCATTTTTTGATAATTATGGTAGCGGTCCAATCCGGCTTTGGCCGGGTGCAAGTACTTTTTGAGCCCAGGCTACTTTAAAAGCATAGTAACTATTTTGCGCGATAACAAATTTAAATACTTAAACTCAACGTTACTGCCATACTTTAAACTTCCCATTTCCCCATTCCTTTGAGTTTGAAAAAGTATCGAATATATTTCAGTTCCGTGCACAGCGCATGGAGATATTATATTTTGTCGGGATAAAAAGTAGCCTATGTGTTAATCCAGGCCTTCACCTACCACCATAGTATTTTTTTTAATTGGTCCATCTATTTGAGCAAGTGAACAAGTAACAAACACACAAACTATCGCATTTATAATAAAATAAATAATTCTTTTGGATAAATAATAGATTAGTTTTTTTCTGTATATAATTTCACACAATAATATTTATAAATATATAGAAGTCTAAAAATAACGCAGGAACCTATTATAATATAAAAAAAATATGTAACGGCAGCTAAGACCAATCCGCACAAGTAGCATCCGTTCTCGAGTATGACGTATGTGCTAGTCATCGGTCTCCTCAACCATGTTACATGGAAGTGATTGACCCGACGTCGCTGCCTCAAGCACGCACACTTAAGTGGTCATCAACTTATACCAGACCCTATACTAAATAACACATAACACTTGGTACCAACAAGCTCAGCGAAAATGACTTACTTACACTCGTTAATTAACACGGAAATGTGACCAAAACAATGAATTGAGGTATAGGATTAATAACTAAAGTATATTTAATGTGACAAGTTGTGTTTGATGAGTTCCATCAAGATGGAGATTTATATGTATTACTTTTTTCATATCTTGATATTTAATAATAATAATAATAATAAATATAATAATAATAAATATATAATATATAATAATAATAAATATAATAAATATATAACTCTGGCAACACCTAAAGATCATCCTTTTGAAAAATATATATATTTTATGTTTAATATCAAATATATACAGAATATTCACAATTTATATCTAAATAGTAACCAAAATTATTCTTTTCTACAATCACATAATGTTTTATAGAAGAAATAGTGTAAATAAACAGCATAATAAAAAATAATAGAATGACAGTGTGTGACAATGTCAAATTATTTTACAAAACATGTTAATAAAAGACCAAAAGGATGTTCCATAATAAAGCCAGGAAGAAACGGAACGCACATTTAACATCTCCCAGCTCGTCGAGCTCCGCGTCGTGGGCGTCGGCTTCGGACGTATTCGAAGTGACACCGGACAACGACGCGTCGAGCCAACACGGCGAGCTGCAGTCGTCCCCGCCGCCACCAAGACCTGCGCAGCGAAGAGGACGACCCCCTCCAGCGGTGGGCTTGGGACCTGTGGGGCCGAGTGTCCCGCCTACGGTCCCCGCTACCGGTGGAGTAGTGCGCCGCATGAGATGGACACGTGAAATCAATGAGAATGTCATGCGGGCCTACTTTGGGGCAACAAATGGAGGAATTAACCTCACTGCCTATCGTGTCAAAATGCTGTCTCTGTTTCAGGCTTTGGAACCAACGGTTGATGTATCATCCCAACGACTGTCGGATCAAGTGCGATTTATTCAGCGGCGTAAGTTGTTGGATGATGACACACTTGAGCGGTTGCGCACAGACTTATGTTTTGTCCAGGAAGACCATGTATGGCCCGTCAGTGGAGATCAAGCGGCAGGCCCAACACCAACACCTGTTGCTGATTTCGAGCTGACGGACAATTTGGATGACAACGTAAGTCCCCAAGATAAACAGCAACTGAGAGGAGCTTTGGAGTGTGCGATTTTGGAGTTTGCGTCTTTATCGGCGTCTTGTAGACCGCGTCTGCCACGTTTGCCAACGCATAGAAGAAATTTGGCGCTGATGGGAGCTTTGGACTCCATGTTACCTACATACTTGGAGTCCAGTCGGGATCTTGTTGATACGCACTCGATCCTTTACTGCGCGGCCGTCGCAGCATGTCGAGTGGCTAATGTTCAATTCCCAAAAGAATATAGAGCTACTCGAGGTGTTGTGACTGTGCCTGCCTGGCAGCGGAGGATAGAGGATCGTATCAACAGGGCCCGAACTCTCATCGGCAAGCTAATTTCTTTTAAAGAAGGAAACAGCAGGCCGAAGATTATGCGTTTTGTGACGCAGGCTTTTTCGGGGACCAACACAAGTCCTCGAAATTATAGGCTTTGCGTCACAGAACGCATAGACTTCTTCAAACAAAAAGTCTATGCGTGGGCGAACCGCATTCGTCGCTACAGGAGGCGATGGGATCGTTTCCAACAAAATCGCAAGTTCCAAACTGACCAAAAGAGGGTTTATAGATGTTGGGAGAATCCTCCACAAGGTGTGGTGGATGGGCGGCTTCCCAGTGCTCACGAAATGCGTGAATACTGGACGAATATCTGGTCGTCGCCTGTCTCTCACACTGAAGCCTCCTGGTTAAGTGTTGTAGATCGAGCTTGCGAGGCAATACCGGCTATGGAAACCATTTTAATCAATCCAGAAGATGTGCTAACTGCAATTAGACAGACGCAAAACTGGAAGTCACCGGGTCCGGACGGTCTGCACAACTTCTGGTTAAAATGGTTTCCAAGTTCGCATGCTCGATTGGCAGTGCAATTCCAGGATGCGCTTGAGCGGGGATCCCTTCCAGCATTTATGACAACAGGTGTTACTCACCTTCTCTTTAAGTCCGGTTGTACCACGGAACCAAAAAATTATAGACCCATCACATGCCTTCCCACTATTTATAAAGTTTTGACCTCCATAATTAGATCTAAAATTACAGACCATATAAATTCTAACCAAATTCTTTTTTCCGGCCAAACAGGTTGCATGAATGGGTCCCGTGGTACTAAGGAGCTCCTTCTCATTAACATGACCATTTGCCAACAGGCTCGTCACAACCGACGGAATTTATCGGCTGCCTGGATAGATTATAAAAAGGCCTATGATTCGGTGCCTCATACATGGCTCATGAGGGTGTTAAATCTGTATAAAATTAATACAAATTTATGCAACTTCCTTGGGTCTTGTATGGGGCAGTGGACCACTGTCCTAAGATATCCAGGTGGTACGGTTCCTCCTGATTGTGACGAACCGATTAGAATCAAGCGGGGTATATTTCAGGGCGACAGTCTGAGTCCACTGTGGTTTTGCATGGCCCTGAATCCCCTCAGCACTCTGTTGTTGGATTCAGGGTTAGGCTACCGTCTACGGAGAGGCTCTGAGCCTATATCTCACTTGCTCTATATGGATGACCTCAAGTTATTTGCATCGAAACAAACCGAATTGATTGAGTTGTTAAAAATAACGGAAAGATTTAGCAATTCAATCAATATGGATTTTGGTGTAGATAAATGTGCGGTTATCCATGTGAAGCGAGGGGAGGTTGCGGTCTCTGATGACATACTAGTCTCAGAGACTGTAAGGCTCAGATCCCTCTCTGTGACGGAAACCTACAAATATTTGGGTATGCCTGAGGCTCTAGGTATCATGGGTGCAGATGTAAAACGATCGTTGAAAGAGCGTTTTTTTAGCCGCCTGACAAAAGTACTTAACAGTTTTTTGTCCGGTGGAAACAAGATTCGCGCTTTTAACGGTTGGGTTATGCCTGTACTCATATACTCTTTTGGCATACTCAAATGGACTCAGACTGAATTGGACGCCCTGGATCGTAAAGTCCGAACTCTCCTAACTGCACATCGTATGCATCATCCACGATCATCAGTGATGAGATTGTACATCCCGCGGAGATGTGGGGGCCGAGGTATTCTTAATGCTAAGGACTTGCATAATCGCGAGGTGTGCAATCTCAGGGATTATTTCCTTCACAGTGATGTGGATATGCATAGGGTTGTAGTTATGGTAGATAAAGGATTTACCCCGCTCTCTTTGGCGATTGAGAACTGGCGGAAACCTCTGGTGGTAGGCATTAAAGATCGCGAGGACATATGGAAGAGCAAAGAGCTGCACGGTCGGTTCTATCGAGCCCTTCATGGGCCTGATGTGGACCGACTAGCGTCTGTGTCTTGGCTGCGCTTCGGTAACCTCTTTGGGGAAACCGAGGGTTTTGTCTTTGCAATTATGGACGAAGTTATTAAGACGAACAACTATAGGAAATACATCCTGAAGGACGGTACGGTCGACATCTGTCGGGCATGCCACCGTCCTGGTGAGTCTATCAGGCATGTTATTTCCGGTTGTTCGTATCTTGCTAACGGCGAGTATTTGCATAGACATAACCTAGTAACCAAGATCATACACCAGCAAATTGCCCTTCGATATGGACTTGTGACTCCTGAAGTGCCATATTACCAGTATGTGCCCCAACCAGTTCTCGAAAATGGTCATGCAACGCTGTATTGGGATCGATCTATTATCACAGACAGGACTATTCTAGCCAATAAGCCTGACATTGTGATAATAGATCGATTGGCGCGCCGGGCTATACTTGTTGACGTCACCATTCCGCATGACGATAACCTTGTCAAAGCCGAAAAAGACAAAATGTCTAAATATTTAGATTTGGCACACGAGGTTACCGACATGTGGGATGTCGACTCAACAATTATTGTCCCGATTGTCGTTTCTGCTCATGGGTTGATACCAAAGAGCCTCGACCAACATCTACAGAGGCTCTCAATCGGCGTTTGGGTCAGGAGTCAGATACAGAAGGCAGTATTGCTTGACACGGCACGTATAGTGAGGAGGTTCCTCACTTTGGGGTCCTAACCACCGGTGGCTTGGGTCTCGAGCCTCGCCATTGTTGGATGAATTTTTATATTTTTATATGTATTTTGTTTTTATACTATATATATAAAAATGTAAAAAAAAAAGATTTAAAATAAAGAGAAATAATAATATAATAATAATAATAATAATAACTCTTTATTATAACACCATATACAAAAGATAAACAAAAGACAAAAACAAAAGAAAAAAGAAGAAAACAATAGTTATAGAAAAAGAAAGTTGGTGATATAACTTATTAGATATTTTAATAATAATAATATTTTAATAATAATAATAATAATAATAATAATAATAATAATAACTCTTTATTATAACACCATATACAAAAGATAAACAAAAGACAAAAACAAAAGAAAAAAGAAGAAAACAATAGTTATAGAAAAAGAAAGTTGGTGATATAACTTATTAGATATTTTAGACAATTCGCGTATTAGATAACTGATAATATAACTAAATAGACAGATAATATTTTTCATTGCCATTAGGTCACAGATTTTATCTAAATACACCAGCAATGGATATCTGAGCTTATACAAGCCAAAATATTCAAAAGTCTCTGTAACTTACCTAAACTTAACTTGAAAATAAAATGTTACATGTTTTTACAAATTCGAAACATGCAAATATCCCAAACGGCTTACGAATTTCGATCAGATGAGTCATTCGTAATGCAGATTTACTTTTACTGGTCGTGAAGAATCTTAGTGATCCGCAGGGCGCAGACATATGTCCGCTGCAGCCGCGGAAGTGTTTGTTTGTTTTACAACGCGAATCACGTATCTTCGAGTGGACGCCGGTTGTCCTCGGAATCTCTAAGAACTCTTAAACTGGTAACGTAGTAGCGAGCTGTGTCCACGGAAATTAAATTATTGCCCAAATAAAAACTCACAGCGTGTTTTATCAGAATCTTTAAGATTTTTATCATAGTTTCTTTATTAAGTAATAAGATTTTTCTTCTAGTGATTTTATGGTCTGTTAACTTTTCCTTATCATCTGGTGTCAAAATTCCAATACAGATTATAAGATGTCTGTAAAAGGCGAGACGAGCATGCCGTTCGCCTGATGGTAAGCGATACGACCGCTCATGAACAGTAGCAAAACCAAACAGTTTGAATTAGAAAGCAATACTTGGCATTCCACTGCGCTCGCCACCCTGTAGACATAAAATATTAAGTTTCAATATATCCCGTAATTACTCTGGCTACAATGTTTTTCAATCTGAAACACAACTGTGCAACTGTTGTTTGGCGAGGAAAATAGACATTGCGGTGGTACCTAACCAGATGACCTCTCGCATATGAGAGACCACCAGTAAAATTCCAGTTTCGTACAAATTCTTGTCTTCGGGCTGATAATAAATAGAAAAATCCAATATCACATTGCCCGACCCCAAATTCGAAGCCGAGACCTCAGCATTGCTATCATACCGTAGTACAACTGTGCTACCAAGTACGCGAGTAAAACTCTCCATCTTAATATAGTTGCTAACTTGATGTTTGCCGTGAAGTAGAAAATATTGCTGAAATCTATTACACAGCAAAATGGAGGTTGTGATGAGAGGAAGTTTTAATTCAGTTGGGCCAAACCGTGGCAGCACGCGACGCATGCACAATCGAGTTCCATTACAATGCAGCGCTGCGACAACCAAACTGGATTTGTTAGATGTGAAGATACTAACTGTTCATCTATAATATAAAAATGAATCGCAAAATGTGTTGGTAACCGCATAATTCAACAACGCCTGGACCAATTTGGCTGATTTTGGTCTTGAAATATTCGTGGAAGTCCTGGGAAGGTTTTAGGGGTGAGAAAAATAGGAAAATTTCTGAGGAAGATACTAAAAACCTTTTTTTTGGGTATCGTTCAAGCGTGATGCGTCCAGCCAGTATAGGATGATCTTTGTTTATTTGACGGGAGACGTAAAAGACGGTCCAGCTTCAACTACCACCCAACGTAAAATGATCTATCTTTCCATTGTCTTTCATTGACGGCTGACGAAATAGAACAAAATTCAAAAAATATGTACATCGTGTATATAATATTATCTAGATACGGCGTCTTGCGCATAATTTTGTTAAATGTAAATTAAAACGATGTCCACATCTACCAAAATCGCCCATTGTTTTTTGAGATTATTGCAACAGTTTTAAACAAAGTATACTCTATCGAAGCGTTTTGCCGGAGTATACCAAAATATATCTAATTATAATTTTTCGTTTTCATAAACGACATTGTTTTTTGAATTGATACTTTTAGATGCGCTGGGGGACATATTTAAATTTCGCATTAGTATTGTTTTCAGACTCAAGAATAAAAAAAATATTGGTACGTTGATGCCGTATCTAGACATTATAACGAAACGATATGCAGTTTTATATTTTTAAATATTTGTTCTATTACTTACGTCACCTGGTAAGGCAGTATGAAGGTTTTATTAATTTGTATATGGTAACGTAATAGACGCGACTGCCAACAAGTTAACGATGGTCACGGGTTCAAATCCCAGGGCACACCTCTGACTTTTCGGATTAATTTCTACGTGAAATAAAATCCGCCAACTCGCACTAAGCAAGCAGGGTGGACTATAATATCTTCTTCTATAATATAAAAATGAATCACAAAAAGTGCTGGTAAGCGCATAACTCAACAACGCCTGGACCAATTTGGCCAATTCTTTTTTTAAATGGTTATTATTACTTTATTACTAACAAAAAGTAATGGCGTGCAATATTATTAGGAAAAACAGCATTTTGGTGCTGAAATAAGGGACGTAATATTGGATGGACAATAAAAAACGCTAAAGTTTTTAATGTCAAAATTTCATAAGGCAATCTTTATATGTACATGTATATGGAGAGACGGGATATAATAGAGTGGAAGGTACGGGAGAGGGCTGGGATAGCTGACAGATTTGATAGGACGAAATGTAAATGCACGTTATAAGACGGGATAGATAATAAAAGAGAAAGGACGGGACGGATCGGGAAGAGACTGAACAGACGGATGAGACGGGATTGAGCCAGACAGTAGGATAGCTATGTCAAGTTTAGGTATACAAGAGATTAATACGAAAAATAACATGTATTTGGTGTGGAGTGGAATCAAAAAATATATGCACCCAGGCGAAGGTGGGTCGGGCCGCTAGTTACATATGAAAGCGGAATGTGGTTGCTAAATTATGGCATACAAGTACCTTTGTTATAATTCATTTACAATATCTTATTAAGTATTAGTTGAAGGCTAAGTACTTAAGTTTGTGTCTAAAAAGGACAGAATTTTGTGCAATCTTTAGTTCTATGATATGCTTTGACCGCGGTTTATATCACGTGTATTGTTATTCGCAAGGCTCTTAATGAATCTGTTCTACGTAGCCTTTTTTTTATTGCAGTGGATGACGAGACGAGCTTGCCGTTCGCCTGATGTTAAGCGATGCGACCGCTCATGAACAGTAGCAAAACCAAACAATACCTTGAATTATAAAGCAATGCTTGGCATTCCACTGCGCTCGCCATCCTGAAACATAAGATGTTAAGTCTCAATATGTCCAGTAGTTACTCTGGCTACAATGTCCTTCAATCCGAAACACAACAGTGCATTTAAACTGCTGTTTGACGGGAGAAATAGACATTGCGGTGGTACCCACCCAGGCAGCGTCTCACATATGAGAGACCTACCACCAGTACCTGTTTTCCTTATGGATTCAGATTTCTATGTTCTAAAACAGTTAGAAATATACACGACGGAAATTAGCGTTCTAAGTACGCACATATTACGTAGGGAAGTTATCAATATGTTATATTTATAAATATGGTAAATATTAACAGAAACTTAAACGACCGTAAGTGGCCTATACGTGCTTAGCTTAAGGGCCTTGTTCACCACATTAATGTAAAGCGTGAACTAGGCTAGTTATCAGATAAAGTCATCCTCAACATCAAATGTCAATTTCACGACGCTCAAGTAACACTAATCCTATGATTACACTAATCAGTCTGCCAATCAGGGTACTTGATGGTTAACATGCCATTAGTAATATTAATCCTTTTTTTTTTGTAAGTAAAAAAATACGAAGACCCTTTAATGGGAGACGGGGCGAGTGATATTTTATCATGAAATTATTATAATTAAGAACTTATGTAGGTACACATTTGACGTAATATTGAACACAGAAGAATTGAACGAATCATCGTTCAATTCTTCTGTGATTCACTTAATCAGAACATAGTTAGTCGGTACTTTGTTATAACTTGTGAAATCGACCAGAAGATACTCGGCTCTTTTACTTGACAATTAATGTTAATCACAAAGAAACTACATTGAATTTAATAAATATAAGTATTATCATTTTACTCGTTCACTAGCGGTCGGGCCCGGCTCCGCCCGGGTGCATACACGTTTTAAAATGGCGGTCAAAATGTTTAATCCTGACTATCAGTTTAGAATATCGACCAATCAGACCACGAAAAACGAACAACATTTCCTCGTATTTGCTAGAAATATCACTACTGCTTTCCTCCTATAGGTCATAGCGTGATGTTATATAGCCTTCCTCGATAAATGGACTACTCAACACTAAAATAATCATTCAAATCGGACCAGTAGTTCCAAAGATTAGCGCGTTCAAACAAACAAACAAACAAACTCTCCAGCTTTATAATATTAGTATAGATACCACAGAACAACAACATTAAACCTAGTGCGTGGTGAAGATTGCGTATTATTTAGGTTTAAGATATAGGTCTGTGCGTTGGTCCACTGCGGATTGTGTATATAACAGGGATTTAGATAGATTCCCACCTGTAATAAGCTTATTTGCGCCTTGTTTATGTATTCTTTTGGTTCCTTCACCTTAGGTTTATATTAGGCTTGGTGGTACCAATTCTTACTTTTTTTTAAACATCTATAATTCTGTTGATACACAGATACCAAACAAAAAATATATTTAGCAATGAAAATAAATCACGCAATATTTGTAATTACTATTCTGGTGGTATATCGTATGCGTGTTCAATGCAAATTGTGTAGTCATAGTCAATCGTTGTCATCAATGACGAAAGCAATTGTATTATAATTATACAATTATTTAAGTGCAGAATCAAGTATGATCTAATAATATAGTCATACCACTTTACGTCATTGTTTGAACCATAAACTTCGTATTCGAAAAGCAGTTTCGGAAGGTTCCACTGCTTTATCTATTTCTGCCGTAAAACAATACCACTTAAAGCTCAATTTAAAAGGAGAGAGTTTCTCGCGGCAACAATCGTATGCCATTCGCATGACATAACCGCCATAGATTATCATGTTATGACAAATGCAACGTTTTGTTTAATAAACCAAAACGATGATAACCTAAGCAAGCTCAGGTCATAAGTACCTTAATCACTACCGGCCATGATTACTGGTGGTAGGTCTCTCATATGTGAGAGGCCATCTGGGTAGGTACCACCGCAATGTCTATTTCTCCCGTGAAACAACACTGCTTAAATGCGCTGTTGTGTTTCGGATTGAAGGACATTGTAGCCAGAGCAACTACTGGACATATTGAGACTTAACATCTTATGTCTCAGGATGGCGAGCGCAGTGGAATGTTGCTACTGTTTATGAGCCGTCGTATCGCATACCATCAGGCGAACGGCATGCTCGTCTCGCCATTCACTGCAATAAAAAAAAAAAAAAGAATATCCACAACGCTTGGATCACGAATGTGTTGCCAGCCCATCAAATCGGGAGAAGAGCGGGAAGAAAAAAGGATAGGATGAAAAGAGGTATTGGGCATCCGGCAGTCTCACTCACTGAACGAAACGTGACGGCAAAGCTGTCGTTTCACTACGATTTTCTTTGTGTGTGTCAGTGCCACCCCATTTATGCTGCCATGATTGACAACAGCGTAGTTCTGCCACTTCCCAAAATGGAGGTTCCTAGTCTCTGCCTATTCCTACGTGATGTAATAGGTGTGATGGTTATACATATATGTAGATAGCTACAATAAAATAATGTTATGGAGCTTTAACATTTTAATCATAAGTTTACTAAGAATAGGCAGCGAGTGAAACAGAATACATTCCGGCAGTACGTTACGCTAAGTTTCCACCCGCAAGCCGGATATTTCATTTATTGAAATATTTCCTTGAATGTTTCACCTGCGCTCATGCATATGAAAATTCAATCTCAGTTTTACAATTTCCGACTTTACCATCTCTAAATACTAAAAGCCAAATGGACATTATTTCGTATGCTTCATTCATACTTCTTTATTTATAGGAAATAGAAAAATGTGTTATAAATAATGTGATTATTTAGTGACCCATGCAAGTGGGTTTACATTTCGGGATCAGTCGTTATGTATTCCGGCCTAAAACCCCATTTACACGAGGAGAGTTTCTCGCCACGAATATAGGATTATCGTCAGAACAGGATAATCTTATAGTGGTTATGTCATATGGTTAATGTATAAGATTCTCGTCGCAAAAAAACTCTCATCGTGTGTGGGCTTTAATTGTTTTGACCACACATCGTAGAAAATATTTATCCTCGATCGATACGACACTTGAACCGAAACAATATAAGCGTATGTATGCAACTGATATACCAAATTGTGGAGATATATTAATGATTTCTTCGTCAAATCAGTCGCTAACTTTACCGTGATTCCGAGCGGGTTGTTTTTATGGTAACGTGGACTCGGCACCTGTGGCCTATGCCCGAAACACCGTGTTCAGTCATTCAAATTTATTCACAAGTTAGGACGCCTCGGGCGCCTCCCGTTTCATAATACCCAACATCCGTGCAGTGACGTCTCAATGATTTGTTACGTCACAGTACTTGGCTTTGTGACGCATGCCGTGACCATATGTAAAAATTAGTAAGTATAGGGGTTTTTGGCTCAGGGAGGTTGTAGTGAAGGTATAGCTAAATATTGATCAAGTTTTAAATTAGAAATAAATAGATGTTTTACATAAACATACATTAACTCACGCCTTTTTCCCAGAAGGGGTAGACAGAGGTACAACCAGAACATCCACGCCTCGCCTTGTATTTTCCGCCCCACGATGATCACATCGTGGGGCTACCACTATCAAGTGGGCGAGCCTATCGCCATTCACTGGTGGTAGGTCTCTCATATGTGAGAGGCCATCTGGGTAGGTACCACCGCAATGTCTATTTCTCCCGTGAAACAACACTGCTTAAATGCACTGTTGTGTTTCGGATTGAAGGACATTGTAGCCAGAGTAACTACTGGACATATTGAGACTTAACATCTTATGTCTCAGGATGGCGAGCGCAGTGGAATATTGATACTGTTTATGAGCGGTCGTATTGCTTACCATCAGGCGAACGGCTTGCTCTTTTCGCCATTCATTGCAATAAAAAAAAAAAATATCGAGCATTCGTTACTGACTCCAGATAAGGAATATAAAAATGCAATATCACTTTGCCCGATCCGGGATTCGAACCCGAGACCTCAGCTTTGCAATTATATCGTAGTATAAGTACGAGTGATAATTAATCACCACGCACTAAATCGGAGAAGGAAAACATCGTGAGAAAACCTGCATACCATAGCGATTTATAAGAATTTCTATGGTATGTAAGTTCGCCAACCCGCACTAGGCCAGCGTGGTGGACTATATGGCCTAACCACTCTCAATCGTATTCTGGATTGTAGAGAAGGCCCGTGCCCTGCAGTGGGACGTATATGGGCTGATACAGATACAGATAAGTACGAGACCGAGGCATTCAGTAAATAGGTGTTTTGGTTTTGTTAAAGTAGCCTAGAACCTGAAAAGAGTGTGACAATGGTTTACCGAGTCGTACAATTCAATAGGTATGTTTTTCGAGTGTGGAAGTTTCATATGTGTTGATAAGCTCGCCATCTCAAATTGGGAGAATAATAACCTCGGTGAAATTAAGGTGATAAAAGCGTCATATCTGCCTACGCCTTTGTGCTACTTTCATGATCTTGTAGGTTTATAGCATGTTAAGTTTTTCTACTGATAAATTCATGTGACAAAGTATCTTTATGGAGATATCATAACAAAACCACGTCCAACAGTTTGTGTGCACACCGTAGTTTAGAACCAAAGCCATGTTTACGAACGAACCAACGTATGTATGAATATGAATATCGTGAAGAGTTGAAAATCGACAAATTCTCCATAACATAAAGGGTTTCACTTCACCAAACCCGCATCAAATTAAACCTTGTGCCCCCTGAATCCAATTTAACTCTTCCACAGATAGCTGCGTGCGGAAGGGCTCTGTATTAATAATTTATGCTCACATAAATTACGAAAACATTTTCCTTTTGCTTTACATAACAAACACTAATAAATTCCGCGAGAATCTACTTAGTTTGCTTGTGTTACGTTGACAATACATTTACGGTATTCTGTTACCTTTACTCATTAGGAAATGTAGAGAAAAATAACACTTACTTGTTCTTTAACTAAGAAATTCTATTTGTATTTTTTATCATTTACGGTGGTGGCGGAAGCAAATCCCAAGGCACACTTCTGATTTTTCGGAGTCGTATGTGTATTGACAGTGAATCATCACGTACTTTAAGGGTGAAGGAAAACGGAAAAAAAAGAAAATAGAAAAACTGCAAACAAAGCCATATTTTAAAATTTGTATGGTATGTAAAACAGGTACGATATTCTAATTTAGTTCGCAAATATTGCCTTTTAAATATGACATATAATTTCATGACATGAATGTATGTATTTTGGTTGACGCTTATTAGTTCGTATCGTTTTATGTTACTATAAATCCAGCACCCTGTATAACCAGTAAAGACTTGACCACCTGTGTGACGTAATCAGTAATAATTCAATCTGCATTAATACATTTATTCAAATTGTGTTTAAGGAAGTATAAATTATGTAAATAACTGTATACATTACACATTACCATATTTTATTGTTTACATTTTATTTGACTGTCGGACCGGCCAACCTCGTTACTATTATACCCGCGTGTAATATAAAACGGAACAAAATATTCACGAAATCACTGTGTATTATACTTACTTATTTACTGAGAAAACACGGTATAAAAAAGATATACATAATCGTTTAAAACAATTAGAGTTATACAGAATATTCTACACGAGTGATATAATTAAAATTTAATTACGAATACATTTAACAATATCCATGATAAAGAGAAAAATGGAAATAGTGTTCTCGCAGCTAGTGCGGCACCAGAACATCCAAATCGAGAACATCCTATTAAAAATGCGCTCACAAGTATTTCTTGCGTGGTGGTAATGAATCATTGATACAATTATTTTCTAGCTGGCCATTGCGTTAATTAATCACAAGGTAGATGTAAGTACAAGTAGGTAGGTAGCGTTGTCTTCTAAATAAGGAGAATAGAATGGACGCAAGTGTCGAAAGCAACACAAAAATATTTTATGGATAATTATATTTTACGATATCCAAAGTGATTGATTTATAAGTCGGCCAACATTACTAAATATGGTGTTATTAGTCATTAAATTTAGCTATGCGAACCAGACGCAACAAAACACGGAAAGTGAGAAAATTATCGTCTGCCAGAAGTACACTCGTAGGTTTTTTTAAGGTTTCCCACACGATGCGGCAATTTACTACTATTACAGAATTCCATTGAAAAAACTTAATCGTCGCGAGTGTAGCACACCATATGGCCGCGGTGGCCTCCAACCATGTCCAAAGACATAAATGGGCACGTTGTCGTCACAGTCGGAATGCCGCATGCCGGCGCTGGCGCAGGGGCAGCCTTGCGGAGTGGGCGCGGGGCGCGGGGGCGCGGGGAGTGCAGGCGCGGGGGCACTCCTGCGCAACCTGCTACCTCCGTCACTCCTCGCGGCTAGTGCCTCCGCCTCGGTCGCGCACGCACGGCGCGCGCATGCGCTCGAACACGCGCATCAACAACATTGTGCAGTTTTCTATTACTGAAAACAAACGAACCCAGTGTTTCACACAGAGTGACAGAAAGAACTAGTGATGTGTTTGTAGCGATCGATACATAAGGTAAATAGTGCGAGCCGGGTGTGGTGTCCGTGTTTGTGCAGGATCACATTCAACAAGGGCATTGCGAGGCGGCGGACACGCGTAATTCAATCGTAATATGATCATTTATATTTTAGATGGCTATTGAAGTCCGCGGATGAGCGTTGAGTGGCATTCTGTTGTCGATCGTGGCCGTAGTAATAACAGCAGGTGAATAGTATTAATGAATGAGTGTTGAGCGACCGGTTTGAACTTGCATAACAAAACTTAAATAGAGCAGTGTGCCATCGGTGTCCGAGCCTTTTATGTACATATGTTTTCTAAGAGACAGTCATTATGTGACAGCGATTGCGAGGTGCTGAGCTAATGACATCACCTGTAGTATGTTCGCACCCCGCCCACAATACACGTGTCATTCGACTATACATATACATAATTGTATAACTTATATTACTAATAAACTAATAAACAATGTAACCCTAAGAATTATTATTAAAAGTATGTTTTTATGATCGTAAATGTAATTAGCCGCGTTTTTAAATTACATAAATCGGAATTAAAATAATACCAAAAACACTTACAAATAAAGAAGATGTACGAGTAGGTACTGTAATTAGTTATAACGATATAATTAATGATAATTGTAGGTACCTAATCCACTGGAGTAATTTGCCACAGTGTTTTTATTAAAAATGTTAATTTATAAACCTTTATAAGTCAAAGATTAGCCGTAAAAAGAGCCACAATAAAGCGCTAAGTATAACTATAAAGCGTGCCGCTTGAGCGGAAAATTGCAATACGTTTTTAATAGAAAGACCTTTAAATATAAAAACAATATTAATCTCCTTTATATTTTTCTTGGTAAAAACGTGAACGAGATAATTTTAATAAATACCAGCGTACTGGCATTTACCGCGATCGTGCCTCGGACGGCGCGATGTATTTTCACCCGAAAACTTGACAAAAGCCAATTCCAATATGTCAAAAATATTCCACCATATAATATTTTTTCCAATTTATTATTTCACGTTAAAAACAGTGCTCCTAGATTTATTTCTATATAAATACACGCTAAAGCTGAATACATAAATTGGTAAAGACTCATAGTAAAAGTGGTAGAGTCGTATTCTTGTTATTGTTGTAATATTGTTGTGATTATTGTTGTTAAATGGGCCGACTCCTATAGTAGGCCACTGGTAAAACGGCTTTGCTGTCTTATTTCGCTCTGTATGTCGTTCAGTGAGTTTGACTGCAGGATACCCAATACCCATTTTCTGCTGTCGACTTTTCTTATCTTTTCGCCTCCATTTTCAAAACTCAGCAACTCAACTACATTTAAATTATCAATGATTTGCCTTTGTAGCCATATTCTATCAGGAGAACCAGACTTTGGCATTAAAAACGATGATCCTTTAAAATTAGACAGAAGTTAACAGTCAGATAATTATGGCCTAAATCGTACTCTCGACTGTAGAGGTGGTCCGTGCCCTGCAGTGGGACGTATATGGGCTGATAAAGTACTGTAATAGACCTACTCTACGATCAAGTGTGAGTTTAATATAGTTGATATCTGAATCAGCACTATCTGAATTCATGTATACTTAACATTTCTTTAGTAAATAGAAACTTAATATACGTGACGTGTGCATAAACGACCAAGATGACTCAAGTGATCACTATGTATCTAACGCAATGTTTAGCATCATCAGCCATATTTAGGCGTATAACAGAAACTTGTGCAGTGGATGAGTTCTAGAATTCTAATCGCTTGGCCAAGCCACTGGAGAACGTCTTTAGTGTAAAGTCTAGACTATCGTATACTAGCTGGGAATGGTATAGAGATCCCGAAAATTCTATCGTCGCATTGTCGGCATTTAATGGCAATCAAAATCTACACTAAGTAATTATTTAATTGTCATTAAATGTTCCTAAGTACGGCAGTGTGACTCACTAGAAATAAGATATAGACCCCGAAGATTATGTTTAGACTGTCCAGCTTGTGGTAGAATTCGATAGCGACTAGACGCGATAGAGGAACAACTACGCAGGAGTGTTGCTTTTAGGTGCAGTTTGACCGGGCTGGTATTAGTAAAAGATGACAATTGCTTATCGGTTGTTACCCCATTTAGATTTGCAAAATTAGCCATCGCGTATGTTATAGTCATGTTTTTTCCCGGTAATAATATATACTTGGCACTAAATTATTTACGACGAATGAATATTGATCGATAACGGCATGCAGAACTTAAAAATCTTAACAAATCACTACATAGTATAAAACAACTACGCTTACCCTTCGTCTCTATATATGCGGAACGGATTTTGATGCGGTTTTTTTTATAGATAGAGTGATTCAAAGGGAAGGTATATGTATGAATGTAGAAAATAATCGACAAATTAATTATAATACTTGAAATGTTAATTTATAAGCATATTTTTGGAACGAAGTTCCTTATCGCGCGTTGTGAAAGGGGGCTAGACGGAAATAATTCTCACGAAAAGTAGGCACGAAAAACATTTGACAATCGTTTTTTATTTCTTTATTTGAAAGCGATGTCATACATTTTATTTAACTCTAATAGAGGCAATAAAATATCCAAATACATATTAATATGTTAAAGGCTATAGTAAAAACTTAGAATACGCTGAAGCCTAAAATTAAGTGGGAAACGTTGCGACAATTTCTAATTTTCATCAAATGTCATAAATCAAATTCGTACAAAAGAAACATAAATTTCATAAATATGTGAAAAAAAACATAATGATGGTGATACCCAAATGATTATTTTGATGGTGACATATAATTAAAATTACATAATAAAACCGTAATACATTGATTTTCGATCCTCCTTAATAAATTTATTATTATTTACAATATTATTTTGTTACCCTGCTGTCAATCATCAACCCTAGATTTGACTATGTATATTTGCCAATTATTACTAAAATTGAGCCTAATTATTAAGTTTATATTACATTATATTTGTTATTTTACAAAAAATTGCCGTTAACCACAATGTGTCGTAATTAATTTTGAAGATGGTTGTTTTGCGTGAAGTCGTAGCGCACCGTGAAGGCACAGGATTCGCGGAAGTTGCAGGCCACGCGCCCCTATTGGTCAGACACGCGATAACGTGACGCAGCGCTCACGTAATTGGAGGAATAGCCGCGCAGCGCCGGCGCACCGCCAATTACACGTGACGCAAGCCATCAATTTTATTATAACTTAAAAAAAAATACAATTCCTTCACAAATGAATCGAAAGGAACTTCGTTCCATCCGGGTGTCCCTTGACACCACTCAACTTTTTATCTCTTTAACTTGGCTATGGCGAGTTGATCTACGTAGTTTTATTGTTTGTTTCGTGTGTTGTTTTGGTTCTCATACATTATGAGCCCCGCTACCTCTCGCACAAGAGTGCTGACACAAGTTGCGCAAAATATCCTCGTTTATCATTTTAAATAGTTGCACGTTTCCTTCTGATGTTTTCCGTCACTACAAAAGCGTTGTACTTAGCTATGGTACTTGTCTTCTTATTTTTTTATGTTGGAATTTGATCTGTATGTTCAGGTATATGATTTAAAGTTTGCTTCATTTCGTTTTGTCATTAGCTCATGTAATTTTAATTGATGGGCATTTATCTTCTCTTTAGTTACGGCTCAGGGTTACGGATACCTGTTGAATTTAACCGTCATTAAAGCCAAATACATTGATTATGTCAGTAATGTACAAGAAATTAAAAAAAAATAGTAAGTGTTCACTCTGAGACCAAATTCGAAAATTCTGCCGTTTTCAGTTAGGATATGGTTTAATTTTTTAAAGTTACCATACATGGCTGTATGCTGTATGACTGTATCCGATGTGACTTAAGTTCAGGGAAACTCTGAATAATGTGTGACATCAGTTTATTGCTCACATTACTTCTTCGAATGACAAATCTTATGCAGACAGTAGATCGATTATCGTAAAATTAAGCTACTTAGATTAATAGTTAATCAGACCTAGCATGTTATATTAAAATTCATACCTAACTTAGACAACAATTATAGGCAACAAACAAGAAACTTTATTAGAATAAAACAGCGTAATTAACTCGATACAGCCAGTTATGGCCACAAAAGCAAAAAACATTGTTTTAAAAACTAGGAATTTCATCGTACAAAATACACAGCATTGTTGTAGATATGTGTGTGTTTCTACGTGGATGGTTCACACATTATTGGAGGCAGCCGAGCACGAAGCACGTCGTTAGGCGGCCGCTTGTTAAAAATAAAATTATACAATTTTAGCACCCCCTTTAGTTATATTCTCCACCTTTGTCAACACCTACGCGTCCACAATTGATTTTATTTATATCAGGGAGAGTGTTGTGATTCTTTCACTTTTGAAGTGTTGGACGAGTGTAATTACGATTAGTTCAGAAGTTTTATTTATTTATTTAACACTTTATTCTACACCATATAAATAAATGTAACAGAATTACATGAAACAAAAAAAATGCACATGGCGGTCTTATTGCTTGTAGCAATCTCTGCCAGACAACCATGAGATGGATAAACGAGAACGAACGAAGGTTTGTATTAGTTTGCGAGGTACAACTTAATTATAGTTGTATCCTTTGTTTTGATTACTTAGGTCTGGCAGTAGATCAAATGGCTTACCTAAAGGTTAATCATTACAGATATTCTACAACATTTGGATCATAGGCGTGTTACTTATCTTTCAAATTGGGAGGAGAAATCACGAAAAATGGGAGAAGGAAATTGGTATAGAACATCTATACCTCTACAATGTCTTTAGATATCAGTGTCCCTGGCTGTTCAATTTTATTTCATATATTAGTTATGGAATACAAAACAGAATATCATACTTTCCTTACAATCGTTCGTTAACCGAGCGTTATCCTGGTCGATACATATTGTAGAGCTTATGTTAGTTTTGTCTATGCTTATTTGGATTGTCATGATAACGTCATTATAATAGAATGTCATGTACAATTTGTCACCTTATTAATTAATTACTCCGCAATATGCCCCGAAGCATGGGGGTGCAACTCTCTTATAAATTATTCCTATGGTACTAGTTAGAGCCATCTTACGTTACGCAGACACAAACCAGATGATTTTTTTAAAGTACTTATTAAAAAATAAATAAAACTAATAACTAAAAATTATAATAACTACTGTTGGCTTAAACTAATTAATTGACTTAATATTAATATAACAATATTATTATATTTAATTTATTAAAATAAAAATTGTATTAGTTACTTTACATTTTTAAATTCATACCGCCTCTTCACAATTTGTGTCATAAATTGACAGTTACACAATTTTTGCGAAAACTTTCTTGTGCGTGCTGCTGTACTGCGATTCAATTACTATAATTTTGCGACTTAGGTTTTTAATTTGACTTGTTTGATATCTTCTGCGTTTGACCTCGGCTTCCTATTGCTGGATTTTGATACTTGCTTCTCGATTTAGCTTTATTTGACTTGGATATTTCTACGATAACAATGTCACCTAGGAGGTGTATCTGGAAATGCTACTTTGGATGCATTATTTAAATTTTTTCCAATTGTGGGATTTGGATAGAATACGATGAACTGACGTCGCGGCGCGGTGGCGCCAAATTTCCGTGACCAATTCATTCTTTAGAAATTATTGGAAATTATAAGGGCACAATTGCACCATCTGGCGGATTTTAATTAAAATAAAATATTTCCAGCGACATCTCGTACACAGCAGAGTAAATTTTTGTTCCTCAAATATATTGAGGAGTTGCTCATCTATTTCCTATATAGTGTACTATCTATGCCCCGAAGTACCTATGTATTTTATACATATACGAGTATTTAATTTTCTTTAGTTCATTTTCGGTTCTTTTGCTTATCCTTCGCCAATTTGGCCATTAGGTAGTACCCTATTTAATGGCCAATGCAGTACTTACAATTTAAACTTATAAGACTTATCGTAGAAAAGAAGTCTCTGTATACTTCGGTCTAAAATCCTAAAAGTTGCGCTTCGATTGTAATCGCTAAATATTAAAAACAAAAACGGCAAACATTATGCCGTTGGTTACGGTTATTGCTTCCACACTACGGCAGCAGTTATTAAATAGCATCTCAACTCAAATGGGTTACTCAGATTATGATCAACCACATATATTATAGTAGATTAGGTAAAATGTGATATCGCGAGGAAGTTATTACTTTTGCAAGGACAAATAAAGAAGTGCAAATACTGACTGATGCAATACTGATTTTGGGTATTGCCACCGTAGCATACCATCATACCATGGTCGTACTATGAACGTGTCCGAAAAAATAAAGCCACGGAATGTAATAGGCTGGTTACAGGACGGTCTATTGGGAAGCGTGGTAAAGTAATAAATACAAAGAATATTTTGCTTGATGCTGCAAACCTTGGTTGTGATACTTTTCCTAGAGAGCAGAGCCTTTAATAGAAAATAGTGAGTGTTGTCACTAAAATAAATAAGTAAGTATTTGACAGCTTTTCCTCCTTCAAAAATAAATGTATAATTGGAGTGTTTACATCTTGCCCTACTTTTTAAGCCCACTTAACGAACGCTCGTTTTACGCAAACATTCATGTATTGTATCATGCTACACCTTGCATAGCGGAAGTCTAATGAACTCTAACCGATTTCAAAGTCAATTCTGAAACGCTAATTTAAATAATTATATACTCATTAAGAAACACCAATGATCTGTGACCTAGTGACAGTTTGTGCAGGGCGCCGTGAAGACCTAGATTCGATTCCCAGGCTCTGGAATCAAAGTTTAAACGTGTGTAAAGCATGAGCTTATTGTGTGCATATAGTAAAAACAAATTTCAATAATATTTTTGTCACCTCATCCCATTTTATGTTTCTCTGTAAGATTATTTGCGATATATACTGTCTAATTTAAAATAAATTAATGTAACAATACATAAATGCACCTACTCACCTGTGCATACGATTTAATAACCAAATAGTAATGATTTACACGCATGATATTTATATGACGCTGGGGGGATAATTAGCATTTTCCGCTGGAGTCACTTTAAGTCGACCTAAATCAACGACAGAGGGTTGTGTCATATTATCTCAACAGGCTCCCATCTGCCAATGTGTAAGGAGCAAGTACTCCACTCCTTTCATAATACGCATAAATTATTAAACCTTAGGCAATTCCTGGACAGAGTTTTGCAATAGAACTTGAATTTTTGTAATAACTTTTTCATTGATGAGAAACGCTAAATATAATGTTCTGTAGTAACCAATTACATAATCATTACATAGTATAGAACAAAGTCGCTTCCCTTCTGTGTTTGTGTGTATATATACCTATATCTTTAAAACTACATAACAGATTTTGATGCGGTTTTTAAGCCATTGCATAGCTTCTACCGCGGGCCTTGAGCGTGGAGACCGAATTCAGAAATTCCGTAACGAAAATAACCTAAGTCCGACCGAAATTTAAATTTAATATTTTTATTTTGATTCAAATATGTGCCAGTACTTTTAAATGCGAATTGCAAACCTCTTTCTTTATTTATTTTTGCCATCTATCGTAAATAGCAGAACTTTTAATGACTTTGAAATATCACGCTTGTCTCTTTAGTTCAGCAACTCGCCTCTAGGTGGTATTGGTTGTATCGGCGTTACTGCGCATGCGTAATCCCCCTCTTCGCCCCGCAATCTGGTGACTCATGCCTGCTTAGAGTTTCGGCGTTAGGGCACCTCCTCTTTGTATTTACTTCATGGTACGACTCTACGAAGCTCGCACTTACAACAGTGAATATCTGTACAATGAATATCAAAGAAAAACAAAGGAAAAAAATACTGCATAAATAAAAAATAAAAAAATATAATTACAAAAGTTGATAAAAAATGCTATGCAATAGCTTTACCGCGGCAGTCTCCGAGTGCCACACGTCTTTTTTAACCGACTTCAAAAAAAGGAGGAGGTTCTCAATTCGACTGTATGTTGCTTTTTTTTTTTTTATGTTTGTTACCTCGTTTCTCTGTACTGTGTGAACCGATTTCAATCATTCTTTCTTTGATTGAAAGCTGGTGCTTGTCGTTTGGTCCCATAAAAATATGGTGAAGATCTGATGAATATCTTCGGACCTGGAGAGGGGAACTCCTTAAAATTAAGGAGAATTGCAATGGTTCTTTTTGCATTACGTTCATTAGAAAAGTTAAGTTACAGTGAGAGAGGGAAAAAGAGGTGGGGGTGAGGGGGGGTGGGTGATAAAATTAAAATACACGTAAATTCTAATATCTTCGGCAGCTTTAAGCCGATTTTAGTGATTTATTTTTCATTGGAAAAAACGTATTGACAGGTTGATCCCAGGAATACAACATGAAGATCTGATGATTATGTTCGGACCTGGAGAATAGAACTCTTCAAAATTTAGTAGGATTCCAATGGTTCTTTTTGCATTGGGTTCAGTAGAAAAGCTAGGCTACATTGGTTGAGGGAAAAAGGGGTAGGCGCGAAGGGAGGGGGAGGGGGGGGGAGCAAAAATAGTAAACATGTGAATATTCTAATATCTTTGGCAGCTTTTAGCCGATTTTAGCGATTTCAATGTCATCGGAAAGAACATATTCCTTGTGGGGACCAAATCTTCTTCATTTAAATGCCTATCAACACTAAAAAGATAAAAATAACTCAAATTTTTAATAAAAAAAATAAAAACCGACTTCAAAACAAAAATCAACTAAAAACCAAAAAATAATAACTACTTACCACTCCAAAGCAAAAAAATAATATTTATTTCATGGAACTCGTGCATGTTGATTAATTTGCTTAATGACTTGACTAGCCAACAAATCAAAATATATGCGTAACATATTGAAGGCGGGTTGCCCAGTACCAAACAATAGATATTTAAATTAATATAAGGCATAGGTCCTACATGTTTCTCGCTTAAATCTTTAAAACTACGCAACGGATTTTGATGCGGTTTTTTTTAATAGAGTGATTCAATAGAAAGGTTTATATGTATAATAACATCCATTAAATAGTGGAGAAATATTGTTATTTTTAAGGTTTCTTATGTGATGTCGTTAATTATAAATATTTTTCCGCTTCCAATACAAACGCAGGCTGAACCCTACGAGATTTATTAAAATAATGTACTACATCTTTGTACACATTGAAAAGGTCTACAGAAAACTGCCCGATGGTATATGTCTATCTCTTATGGATATCCCACAATAACATTTTTTTGCCATATACTTTTTACTACAAATAATGGCTTATTTTCGAAGCGATTTTAACCAATACAGCATTAATCCTTATCCAAATAAATAGCTTAAATAAATTGTTGATTTAATATAGATCTATGTGGTCCTTTACAGCACGAGATTTAAATGAATATTTTCGAAGATATTACAGATTTAAAATTGCGGGACGTAGCGCTTGCGGCGTTACTGGCCGGCCGGGGCGGCGGCAGCGTGCCTATATAGGAATGTTTATATGTATAATAATGTACTGTACTGTATCAGCCCATATACGTCCCACTGCAGGGCACGGGCTTCCTCTACAATCGAGAGTACGATTGAGAGTGGTTAGGCCATATAGTCCACCACGCTGGCCTAGTGCGGGTTGGCGGACTTACATACCATAGATTTTTTTTTTTTATAAATCGCTATGGTATGCAGGTTTCCTCACGATGTTTTCCTTCACCGTTTTAGTGCGTGGTGATTGACTATCAATACACACATGACTCCGAAAAGTCAGAGGTGTGCCCTGGGATTCGAACCCGCGACCACCGTGAACATGTTGGCAGTCGCGTCTAGTCCGTTTACCAACAGGCCACCACGCACTTGTATAATAATAATACGTACATATTATTGTACAAAAATCTATTTGTACCCGGGTGAAGCTGGGCCGGGCCGCTAGTATGTATATGTATATACAGGTGTCCCAGTTTGTAAGAAAAAATACATGTATCTGGTGTGGAGTGGAATCAAAAAATATTAGCTGTATCCAGACGAAGCTGGAACAGGCCGCTAGTACCTACATATATATAGCAATGTGTTGAAAATGATGATCATGGTTTATACCTACAGAAATATAATTTATGAGTTCAAGTTGCAACTGGCTTTAAGAAGGTAGTTACTGGAATCTTTAATTCAAGAGCATTTGATTAAATGCAATATTAAAAACGTAGCAATATTTGATTTTTAAATACGCTATCTATGTTTGTTAATCATTTGCATGAAGTCACTATTGGTATTCGTTTTATTCGGGCTGTTTTTTTTTCGTAAATAATATTTTTCAACGCTAGCTGCTCGCGGAACGCGGCGTGACACTATAAATTAAATGCACACGATCGAATGCAGACGAATTTTAGTGCGTAGTATTTATGAATCACGATAGTATGTGTTACTTTAATCAAATTGACATATATATATTTTTTTACCTGATTCGAATTTGATATTAGCAAAAGAGAGCTGTCTAAATATCGAAAGTTTAATATGGGTGATCTGGGAAACACGCTGCGCCTGCATTCTGATCCACTGTTGTTTTAGCTTTAACATACTTTAAACACTCTTAATGCATTAGAAAGAAAGAAAGAAAAACCCTATTTAAACCCATAAATTACTGGTTAATTTGTAATTATCAGCTACTGGTGGTAGGTCTCTCATATGTGAGAGGCCGTCTGGATAGATACTACGCAATGTCTATTTCTTTCGCCAAACAGCAATCTAAATACACTGTTGTGTACCGGAATTATGGACATTGTAGCCAGAGTAACTACTAGGATTGCGAGCGCAGTAGAAAGCTAAGCATTGCTTTGTAATTCATGGTTTTGTTAGGTTATGCTATCGCTACATTGGGCACAAATTCCTGACTTCAGGCTGATAATGAATAGAAAAATCCAATATCACTTTGCCTGACTATGAACGAAATAAAACCGACAAATGACAAGTTTGCAAGCGCATCAACGATACGAATACATATAACCTTAATATATGCAAATGCCTCATTGTGTCAATAATCACCTGTGGTAAAAAACAATATTTATTGCACATTCAATGGGTGATCGTAAAAAGGCAGGAAATCGTGATGCGCGTGGGCCGGCGCGCGCACATCGTATGCGCTCTGCACGCTAGAGCGCACGGCCTAATCACAATGCAACGGAAAATCACTCACTTCCTACAATTCACACTCTGCACATCGTTGCCACTTCGCCGTTTATCACATAACTTTGTTAGGATATTGATCGATTATTCTCTCATAGATAACAATATTCATATTGCCATTCGATACCCTGCCTGGACGGCATTTACGCTTACCATCAGGTGCAGTGTTGTCATTATGCCGGGTAAATATAAAAAAAAAACTATATAATAATATTTGTGTAGTATGTTGTTTAAGAAAACAAAAATAGTCAAGTTATTGCTCTGTGAAATGTTAATTTACTTTTCGTACCGAGACACAATTTGACAAATAACTTTAAATGAACTAAAATTTAACACTACTCTTTAATACGAAATAATAGTTGATGACAAGCCTGTAAAAAGAACAATATTTAAAGCTATGTCTTTAATGTATGTTTTCTCGAGTACAATATTTTTATTTCTAATAACCTGTTCACATTTTATGGTTTTATTCTACAAAGCATGTATGAAGTAAATTGCTGTCACCACAGATAATACTAAATTGAATGAAGGATTCAAAGAGCTTCATTTACATTTTTCTTTAATATTTAGCACTATGATCTGTTCTTCTTCAAACGAGGCTTAAAGAGAGTACCCTCCATAAGGTGGGCAGTGACTTTGTTGTGCTGGTCCCCTGTTACTGCGAAGGTTCATGAGCAGCGTTAGCCGCGTTCCATTAGGCGGGCCGCTAACTGGTCTGCCTACAAAGGGAAAAAAAAATCGGATGGTTAAGTTTGCAGGAAATCGCTGGATGGAAGCCACTTCCAACAGGTTGATGTGGGGATCTTTGGGAGAGGCCTATGTTTGCCTAGAGAGTGAAAAATTATACAGCCACACTAATCAGTTATCATTATTTTGTCACTGATACTTTTACGGAATTTGCATAGCTATTTTGCGTTTTTATATTGTGTGTCATTGATTATTTTTAGCACATATTTTGCCTATTTGTCATCACTTAGAAGTGTTGACGTCATGTTTTTTTATCCATAAGCCATATCTAAGATATGCAGAAAATAAAATAAATTTCGGCGACTCTACATTCTTATGGATTAATGATAAAAATATTTTTTCTTATGATAGTTTGATTTCATTGGCCGTGAATATAAAACGGTAGAATAAAGTGCTGGTTTATGTAAAAAATGATAGCAACTGAATAAGGACAGTAAAAATAACAAAAAAAGGAAAAATTTGAGAAATTCTGTCTCGGGCTATTAAAATTAGGTGACTTTTTTTTCATGAGTAAAGCTATAAGCTCCCCTTTCGATACCCCGGGGGAGGCCTAAAGGGTATGTTAGTGTCCTTGAGCAGTCCAGTGTTCAGCTTTGGATAAACGCGGATATTATGGCCGAGCTGGGTCCCTAGCAAATAGCGATACATACGCCAGCATACTGACTAAAAAAACGGATTGTACTGAAGTCGCATAAACGTTAATTTTAAATCAAAGATTATTACACAACCCACACATGATATGTAACACCTTAGTATTTATATAAGAATGTCTCACTTGATATTTATGTACTTGAATATTGCGTACAATGGGAACTTTATTTAATGATATACCGGGTATCTCAAGACTGCTACCGAAAACGAAGCCGGGTGGTAGTTTTAGTGACTACAAACACAAAGCAACTAAAAATTTCGCAAAGAAACGCGACAGTTATTTTTTATGATTTTTTAAACATCGTCGTTTTTTGGTGGTAAATCCCTAGTTTTAGCTAAAATAATAATTTAAACTCTTTTATACCTTAGATTATTTATAAATAAAAGGGTATACACTGTTGTTTTAGGAAAAAATGCATTTACCACCCAAATATGGTCAAAGGAAAAAAATAACAAAAAAAAAATTGTCGCTTTTTTGCCACTTTTTCTGTTGCATTGTGTCTGAAGTCGCTTAAACTACCACCCGGCTTCGTTTTCGGTAGCAGTCTTGATATACCCTGTATAATAGATGTCGAGTAAGTCAACAATTTAAAGTTTTTATTTTGCACTTTTCACTTTTAATTGAACATATTTTGTCACTCACTAAATACTGAAAAATAGAAGATGAAACACATTCCACAGAGCAATTGATTTCATAACACGATAGACAATCATGTTTTTTTATTTTGTTCGCCGTTTACATACTTTAGACTTGTGTTATTGTTATATGTGCATAATATGACATTTAGACATTTCAATAAATATTGAAATAAAACTACTATTTACGGATTTTATCGCAGAATTGGTTTATTTTTAACATTTTTAAACTTCCCAACGTTTCGATTACTTTACAGCTTTCGTGGTCACGGGGCGGACTCCGGACTCGGAGTAAAATCCGTAAATAATAGTTTTATTTCAATGTGTAACATTCGCGTAAATCTAAAGAACCATTATTCTAATAAATAATCTATACAATTATAATTAAATATGTAATTACTTGATTAAAATAATGTAATTTATTATACAAGCAACAAGATACTATTCTGCTGTTTATGATTAATGAACACTGTTGTATAGTTAGTTAATAGATGCCGGCGTGCCCTTGTTTGAGACGACTTTAATATTAAACCCCAGCTAACATACTTTGAAAGGTGATAAATAGGTATTCGAATCTACTTCGGTGTCGCGTTTTGTTCCGTGAGATTGCCGGATGCCCTACCCCATTCGTTTTCCCATCCTTCTTACTTCCAGCCTACTTAGCCAAGTTACAAACACTTCCAATCTATTCTCTTTCTACAATCGTTAACCCCTTGATGTTTCCTTTGTGCTAATAAAATTGCATCTTGTTTAGCATTTGTATCGGAGTTAGCCAATTTCTTTGTACAACGTACAAACGTCATCGCTTACGTCAAAGCGTAAACGATTGTAGAAAGAGAATAGATGGAAGTGCTTGCAACTTGGGTAAGGGGGCTGCTCTCCTCCCGTTTTTATGGGCTTTTTTTTTAATCTGGCCCGGTATAGTGGCGACATTGCACCTGTTGGTAAGCGCAAATGCCGCCCAGGCAGAGTATCCATTGGTATCGGACGGCAGTCCCATGCCAATGGAAACAATTATGCCAGCCTGCGAAGCTGCTAAGCTGCTACTAGGCCTGCTGGCAACATATCTGGGCTACTCTCCTCCTATTTTGATAGGCTGGCAATGCATCTATTATCGAACTATTGTGGATGTCCCATATCACTGCCGCGATCACTTAGGTCTGACTTAGGTACTCAAGTGACCTGTTTGGTCGTTTGCCAGACCAATTTTATTAAAAAAACATATGTAACTCCATGTTTCATATATTACATTATATGTAAACAGAAAATACTCGGTTGATGTTATAGACATAATTAGTATAATGCATCTTAATAGACACAGAATATGGTACAGAAGGGTTGGCATATTTTATGTATTTGTTACTACTTAATTAAATGTCACTACCGGAGCAAAAAAAACTTGTTTTTAAAGATTATGATTAAATTGCTTCATATAAATTACGTGTAGTACCTCTTGAATAACCCCACCGTTACTTATAACTACTTTGAGTCTGCGATATATTTTATTAAGTGCTTGCAGAATTTATTCATAATTCCACGAATAATTTATTTATATTTTATTTCAATGATTAGTATTTTTTTATCTAATCATTGAAATAAAATATATATAAACATATATATAAAATATCTCGCGACTGCCTCGGTGGCGTAGTTGTACTACGGTACGGTTATAAAGCTGAGGTCTCGGGTTCGAATCCCGGGTTGGGCAAAGTAATATTGGATTTTTCTATTCAGTATGAGCCCAGAGTCAGGAATTTGTGCCCGATATGGCGATAGGCTCGCCACCTATCACATTGTGGGACGGAACATACAAGGCGAAATGTGGGTGCCCTCGCGCCTCTGCCTACTGGTGGTGGACTATATGGCCTAACCACTCTCAATCGTACTGTCGAGTGTAGAGTAGGCCCGTGCCCTGCAGTGGGACGTATATGGGCTGATACAGTACAGTACAGTATTTTTTATCTAGTAGATAAAAAAATTGTTCAAATGTACCGCGTTTCGAATTCAGCCTGTTTGTCCAATCTAGAAAATTATATTGACGTTAAATGAAAAGAGACAACCATTCTATTTTTTTATATATTTTTCTTGGACAGCATTTTGCTTACCTAACGGGTAAACGTAGTCATTTTATTTTAGCATTATACAAATGTTTTATTTTCTTCACTCGGAAATATCAAACCTACGAATTAAAAATCTCTCAAATTATAACTAATGCTCCGCTAATGAAAACAAATTACAAAGTACAAAATATTGTGTATAAGTGTATTGGATTTGTGAGAGGGAAAAGTCTCTCGTATCTCTCTGATACCCGCGACATGAGACTCGATCTTAGTGTGGGGTCCGGACTATACTATACTAGAATGTGACTGTTAGGACTTGGGTGTATTTATTTACTATAATTAATTTATTATTTATCGCTAATGTAGGCCTAAATAAAAATAGCACGTGTTGACTGTTGTGTATACTGTATAATTCGTAGTCACTTTATCGTACTAGTATAAAAAACGCTCTGCATTTTCACGGAAATAAGAAAATTCTCGAATCATATACCACCGCACCGCCAAAGTACAAAATATTTATACGTAATTTATCGCAAAATGTTAGCACCTGTTGTGTATACTGTATGTCATCAATCCACGTCGCACGTGGGAGGCGTGAACCTATACTTACGGCGCCTGACGCCTGCCTCTCGCTGCAACGCCTTGTTAATTGTTACACTGCTTAGGTCTTAGAACATGCTACTTTCAGATCGTTGTATACTATGAAGTTTTAGGTATGGTTTTACTCGGATATTTATGATTAGGTGGGATATATTGAAAGTAATTTAATTAACAATTAGAGCCCCGCTGTTGTCGCACGCTCGTCCTAGGCGATACCACCATGGCTTTGCTGTCGCGTTTCGTTCAGAGTGTGAAATTGCTGGATGCTCATTGTCACGTTTCGTGTGTTTTGTTCGTATTTTCATTTGAAGCGCGGGTAACAGTCTATGACCCAATGTTGTGAATGTTTAAGGGCGGTAGTGATGACCTACCATCAGACGAGGTGTTTGGCTGTTTGACCGAACCTATGCAATCTTACCTATGCGATAAAAAAATTATCGTTATCGTTTGTGTATTAGTATCTATGCTGTATAGGTGTTAGGAACAATTAAGTTTCTTGCTGATTTTTATAACTTATTTGTAAGTGGTAGAGCCTTGAAGCTCGTTGACGTTGCAGGTTAAGTGTATAGGTTTGACCCAAGTGGTACCATAGCGGTTAAGGTAGATAGATAGATAGATAACACTGTATTGTTCACCACATATTACATAAAATTACACAGTTTAGTCTTATCGCTATTAGCGATCTCTTCCAGACAACCAAACGTACGATGGCACGTTTAAGTTATGGTACGGTTAAGTGTATAGGTTTGACCGAAGTGGTACCATAGCCTCAAATAAAACAGACAGAAAACACATGTGTTGGTGGCAGTAGGTAAACCCATTTCAATAACCCATTATTACGTTCTTCGGGTCTGTCCGTGTATATCTGATGCAGAACAGGTCGGCATAATTGTTTCAATCAAAGGATATCTAATTTATTGATGTGTGAAAGATACCGTGTTGGTAAATATACTCTATAATAAATTGTGATTTTAATTTGGGGGCCTTTCCAATCATTAAACAAAAAAAAACAGTTTCAAGTAATATTTCACATTGTGTATTTTTCTTCAAAATCAGAATATAAAGTCAAAACTTGATATTATAAGATACGAGACCTGTAGTTTAGTTCCATTTACTAGTAATACTATGTAGGAATATATCTCTACAACAGATGCAGTTCCGCAATGTACTCTCCGTCAGCTGTTTGTGTGCAAATGTACAATTAGAATTTGCGCAGATTTTAAATTCAGGTGAAACGGCAGCACCGGTTACACCGTTCTATATGAAATATTATGAGACGTGTACGAATAAACCGGGCTGTACCGCATTACTATGGAAACTTACAGCCCTCTAGATTACCACTGGATGTAAGATTACGTTGCCTAGAAGAAATGCTTATAGTTAGAACGAGTTTATTAAACCTGAGTTAAAATTCGTCTTACAAGAATCCTCCAATAGGGTAAACCGTTTCGTAGAAAATACACACCACCTTGTCTTCCCCAATACTGTGTCAATTGGCTTTATGCTGATTTCTTTTTACATATATCTCATAGCCTAGACAAGGACATTCGATGGTATTCGATGAGACAATTTTGCGTGATGTCCAAATACAGCCAATCTCGAGGGTTTGAAAGCTTTCTCGCAGTCCATTTAAGCTAGGCATTGAGGCTTCTTTCAGTACCTAAGTAAAGAAATGTTCCCTATTAGTAAACGGCATGACTAATTAACCAATATTTGTTTAGGCCGTCAACGCGATTCCGCTCGTAGTCATCAGTTTTTTGTGGGAATAGGAAAGTGACGATAATGCTATAAATGACAGGTTCAAATAAATTATCCGCTGACGAAGATAAAAACCTGACATAAAATATTGCTAAAATTTTTAAAATGTTCGAGAATTTCAATAATAAATATTTTGTTGAGGTCGCTCATGTCTAACGTTATTGACAAAAAATATACCAATAATTGCCTATAATTCATATATTTTCTATTGCCGTGTGGCGAAATTAGGAATTAAAAATAACATTTAAAAAAATAGCGCATTGTTTTAGATATGCTGGCATATTATAAACAGCAATAAATTTATATTCATAATCAAATACTATTAACGTTTCTAATATAAAAAAAAATTTAAAATAGAAAGACTATTCGTAATATCTTCACAACATGACAACAACGCATTCCATTCAACGCCAAAAGATCGTAGACAACCTTTACAAATATCTTAAAGCAATGACATAACAAAACGAAGGAGATTAATAATTTGCACATCTATACTAATATTATAAAGCTGAAAAGTTTGTTTGTTTGTTTGTTTGAACGCGCTAATCTCAGGAACCGCTGGTTCGATTTGAAAAATTATTTCAGTGTTGGATAGTACATTTATCGAGGAATGCTATAGGCTATATATCATCACGCTATGACCTATAGGAGGGAAGCAGTAGTGACATTTCTAGCAAATACTAGGAAATTTTATTCGTGGTCCGATTGGTCGATATTTTATATTGATAGTCGGAATATAACATTTTGACTGCCATTTTGAAACGTGTATCTGCACCCGGGCGGAGCCGGGCCGGACCGCTAGTATTATAATATTATCAATACACTGTTTGCCAAGTATTTAACATGAACGTATCAGTTTAGAACATATTTTTTATTTCCTGCTATAAAAATGTTACGTTTCAGTTTAGTGAACTTAATATTTTTTAGTTATTTAAATACTAAATGAGATAGTTCTCAGTCTATATGAAATTTTCGAATCGTTAACGTTTTCAATGGAGAATACCTATTTTACTATTAAACTTCGTATCGGTGCGAAGATTTTTGTCCCTCGATGAAGCCTACTTTTATGTGTAGAGAAAAATATATTTTTCAATTAATATAAACATAATTGCGATCCAGGCCCGGATAATTTAAATTGTAAAGGACTAAACACATTCACCAAAGTATTTATTTAAAATCAAGTGGAAATCTCGTTATCGCCTAAATTAATTAATTAATGTAGCTGCAATTTTCATTCAATAATTTTAATGTAATGTCTTTGTTCGATTAGGCGCCACAGACATCCTTGAACAGTTTCTTCTGTGTAACAGTTTTTATTCGGCTCAGTAATTAATATTGCCATCGTTGGCCATTCATGGCAATCTCATACATACATGTATAGTATGTGTTATACAACTAATCAGATTCTTGGCTCGGTCGCACCGTTCTGTGCCGCCATAATTTAATTCAAATAGTCTCTTAGTGGGTGGATAGATCCTCATCGACACCCAATAACAATCAGCCCACAGATAGAGCCTTGCTATATACGAGTACGTTACGCACTTGCCGTATTGAAATTATTAGATTACAACCATTGATATAAAACTAATGATATGCCCTTCAATTAATTTAGAGTTTTGAAAATATGGCCGCGTTAAAATAAATATATTTAAATATGTTAGCTTAATCTAATACATTTCGTCTCAACGTTTTACTAACTTCTTTATTAGTATTATTGTAATGAACAATCTCAGTATTTTCTAGTATCTTTTACTTATTTAATACATGCTGTGTAAACCTGTATTTGACTTGCATATTTGTATAATCCTATTTTTTCTGTTATTATTTTGAAAGTTTCGTGTGTAAGCTGCTGGTGTATCATAAGTAAATAAGAAAATAACGTTGATAAGAATTATTTATCTTTATTTTTATTACATTTTCTGTCATAATACAAGAAAGTATTTCCAAAATCGTTGCGAGCGACGACTAATTTCCGTACCACTCCACTAGAGAAGCACTGGAACACCGCACCACTTACAACGGAACAATTTACGCGGTTTCCGCCCTGTCCATATATTTATGTCAATGATTACAACTACATATTAAGGCACATTACGTAGGCTTCTTTCGTAACTCGCAGACGGATTAGTGCTGTGGGCGAAGTCATTTTTGAAGTCGAATATGAAGGTGATTTATTTATAGGGCATTTTGTTATTAAGTTTTGTAACCAAATACTTTGGGAGAAATACAAAGTATGAAAATAGATTCTTTGTTCATTTTGCAGCAACGATAAATAAAAAGAAAAAATACATCCTTAGTCAATACTTAATATTTTTATTATAACCTAATTTACATATTATGTCATACCAACGTACTGGTGGTAGGTCTCTCATATGTGAAAGGCTGCCTGGGTGGGTACCACCGCAATGTCTATTTCTCCCGTCAAACAGCAGTTTAAATGCACTGTTGTGTTTCGGATTGAAGGACATTGTAGCCAGAGTAACTACTGGACATATTGAGACTTAACATCTTATGTCTCAGGATGGCGAGCACAGTGGAATGTCAAGCATTGCTTTGTAACTCAAGGTGTCGTTTGGTTGTACTACTGTTCATGAGCGGTCGTATCGCTTACCATCAGGCGAACGGCATGCTCGTCTCGCCATTCACTGCAATAAAAAAAAAACCAAGTAGTCAAAAGACATTAGAGTTTAGAGAGAGAGAGAAGATTAGAATTCAAACTTTATTGTTTATTTTAAAACTATCACTTATATAAAATACAACATTTCTGAACTTTTGTTTTGCGCTCTCACTAAAAAGTTTTTAATATTGCATACACGTACAATTCCTAAGTCGTCCAAAACGTAACCGTTTCTAAGAAGATAAACAGAAGACCTGTTTTGTACAATTTAGTCTCGCTTTTTGAACTCAACATACTTATCGTAAGCCATAACACGCGACATTGTTTGTCTAGTTCCACTTTCTGAGAATTAAATTTTGTTATACCTAATTTTAAGCGCAAAAAGTTGCGGCCGACGCGACTCGTGCAAAACTCACGTAGCAGAAAACAGTTGCGGAGGGTTCCAAACATGTTTACAAAAAACTGCGGGCACAGCTTCCGAGCAAACATTTGTGACGTGCCATTTTAGTTTCAAGTGGTCAGAGTAGCGAACAGTCTGATATCATACGTAAAAGAGAAAAAAAAAAAGAGTCTGTTTTTAATGAGGACGCTAAAATCGAATTTAGTGTTAACATGGCTAACAACGACGGAAAATGTTTAGATACTTGTTATTTTTATATATTGTTGTTCATAATCTCTTTGTTTATTTTAAATCACAAAATAAAAAACTTTACGGAAATGTATAAAAATAATATGTTTTGCCATAATGTATACAGGGTATATCAAGACTGCTACCGAAAACGGAGCCGGGTGGTAGTTTAAACGACTTCAGACACAATGGAACAGAAAAAGTTGCAAAAAAAAGCGACAATTTTTTTTTTTGTTATATTATTCCTATTTCCATATTTGGGTGGCAAATACATTTTTTCCTAAAATAATAGTGTATGCCCTTTTATTTATAAATACTCTAAGGTATAACAGAGTTTAAATTATTATTTTAGCAAAAACTACGGATTTACCACCCAAAAATGACGATATTTAAAAAATCATAAAAAATAATTGTCGCGTTTCTATGCGAAATTTTTAATCGCATTGTGTTTGTAGCCACTAAAACTACCACCCGGCTTCGTTTTCGGTAGCAGTCTTGAGATACCCGGTATATAATAAAATATATATAATGTATAATCAAAATAATATATTTTGCCATAAATAACTGTGTTGCCATAATGGACTACCTCGATGGCGCAGTTGTTCTACAGTATGCAATGTAGCAGAATGTTAAAAAGGCTTTAACTTTCTTGAAGAATTTGATTATCACATACAAGATGAAATTATCCCGCAGGACATGCCTGTCAGTTTTATTTTTGTGTGTTTAGCATCTGCGATTAAGCTGCGTTAGAAAATTATATAAATTATAGAATTGAATTTATTTATTTATTTAAATCTTTATTGTCACAAAATAAATTACAAATAAATAGAAAAGAAAAGTATAGAAATACAAATGGCGGTCTTATCGCTTATAGTAATGTCGTACAGACAAACCATGGGATTGATTTAAAAGAACGAAAAAAAGAAGACAATTTACAAAACAAAGAATGGAAGCTAAATAATGAAATGAAATGAAATGTATTTATTGGTCACGTAGGCAATTTAAAAGCTCTTATGACAAGTCAATACACATTGAACTTAATCTCTATATACAATATATTTTCTATATTACTTATTTTAATTTATTGCTTTAATTAATTTATTTTTAAATTATTTTTATTTTTATTTATAAATTAGTTTTATTGATTTATTTAGTTTTTATTCATATTTTATTTAAAGTATTAGTTTTTACTTTATGTATTTACCCTGTATAAAACTAATTAAACATATATAAGTACACAAACATAACAAATTGGATAAATACAAAGTGTATTGATTCAATAATACTTTTAATAATTTTATACTATGAAATAGCGTTGACTTAAGGAAGGTCAAAATACCGTAATATCAAGTTATATAGGAAAAAAATAATATCGGATTGAAATCAATCTCAAGTCACATTGGGAGAAAACTTCGATCACTCATCTGCTTTAATTTATGGATCTGATTCATTATAATGACAGATTTTTACGATATCTGTCATCTATATTCTAATGACTCAACATATATTTAACAAATTGATTTATGTTAAATGCTTTATAACATTTATGAGTCAAATAGTCCAATGACAGTTAAGCGTATGATTTTAATATTTATCTGTTTATTTATTTAACACTTTATTGTACACTAAATAATTTTTAAGTAGAGAATATATCAGAAAAAACAGAATGTACAAATGGCAGTTTTATTGTTCAAAGCAATTTCTGCCAGACAACCATGGAATTGATATATGAGAATATACAATTAAATATTCATTATACACAGTAATACTACAATTATCTTATGCTCGTATAATTATGTGCATGAATTTCTTTATTAAGTCGGTAATTAATGCATTAAGTTCGAGAGCCTCCGTGGCGCAGGCGGTTAGACGCCGCCCGTGAAACGAGAGGCCGCGCGCGGGTTCGATCCCCGCACCGAGAGAAATGTTTGTGTGGCCCACAAATATTTCTTCCGGGTCTGGGTGTTACTGAAAAGTCTCTCGTTGTTCCTGATACCCACGACACAAGACTTAATTGATCTTAATGTGGAGTCAGGACTATGTGTGTGACTGTTGGGTGTATTGATTTATTTATTTATTAAGTTATCAGCTTACAAACAGAAATAATTTTATAAAAGGATCATTATACTATATTTCATAAAATCATTTTTTCTGGGGTATATGTAATATCTTTATCTGTATTCGTATTTATTTATTTCTTTATTTATTATTTTAAACAGAAATACATAATTTACAATATAGCTGCTAACAAACCAGAGAGGTTTATACTAGATCTAACAAGAGTTTACAACAGCAAGAATACGACAGCAAAATGTACTTTATAATATCTGTTAGCACTTCACATATACATGGTAGGTTATTCCAAATTCAGTAGACACTGTAGGTACATTAAACAAAATATATTAGTTTAATATGCGTTTTAAATATTATATCGATACCCTACAGAAAAAGGCGAATCCAATGGGTATTCAAATTTAATTCAAACTATTTGTTTATGATGTCTCCCTTAAATCTAAAACAATATTGTTACGCTATGCCTAATTATCCTATTAATCGTAAGGTTAAATAATAAAGAGTAAACGTTGATTAGCTAGCGACCGAGTCACCGCTAAGCTTCTTGAATTAATTAAATTTGCCAGAGACAGTCATGCAGCCACTTAATGAAACTGCAATTTAAATTCCTTCCGTGAGTTTTATGTGATGTGTGTAGCTATAGCTACGTCAATTGCATATAGCATATATTATCACACCCGTAAACAAAGTGGTAGGCAGAAAATATTGATATGCACATTGTTTGATTCTGTAAAAGCACTTTCGCTTGACATACTTTAAGAAAAAACTTGAATTATCGTGAACTCTAGGTGGTAGATCTCTCATATGCTAGAGACCACCTAGGTAGGTACCACCGCAATGTCTATTTATCCCGCCAAAAAGCAGTGTAAATGCACTGTTGTGTTCCGGTTTGAAGGACATTATAACCAAAGTAACTAATGCACATATTGAGACAGCACCATAAGCGTGAGGATGGCGAGCGCAGTAAAATGTCAAGCATTCATGGTGTTGCTTGATTTTTTCGTTCATATTGCTTACCACCCAGCGATCAGCATGCTCGTCTCGTCTGTGAATGGCATAGCAATAAAAATGAGGCACCCTCACGATATCAAATAAAAAATATCAAATATTGAACATTTTATAAATATATGATAGTCTGTGTATAAAGAAGTATGTAATAAGGAGATGTAAATATAAACATTATGTAAGAATCAGTCGTGATAAATATTGTATGCGCAAATTATTATTATTTCCTCCACGTTAGTTGTGGTAAGAATATTTGCAATTCTGGTATAATTTGAAAAACCATTTACTTTTATTGGCTTAAAGTTTTTTTTACCTACATTATACCGAATATGATGAACAAATTACGACTTTTTCAAAGCCAAATACAAAGTATTATCGGAAGCACATTAACATAGGTGACAAACGTAAAACTACTCGAATTTGGTGACATCCTATTAACACATTAACCCGATCATCCATGCCTCAGCTTAATTCACAGCATTTAAAGGAATATTGTATCAAAACAATGCATTAGACAAAATAAATAAATACACCATCTATCTACAACTATTTCCAATATTCACCATCCCACGGTTGTCTGGTAGAAATCGCTTTAAGCGATAAGACCGCCCATTGCATTACCAAACATAACATATATTTAAGTTCAATACTGTAATTTGGTGTGCAATAAAGAATTATTGTATTGTATTGTATTGTACACCCAACAATCACACACATTGTCCTGATCCCAAATTCATACCAATTAAGTATTGTGTCGTGTGTATTAGAAACTACGAGAGACTTTCTGTCTCGCGAAAACCTAGACCCGAAACAAATACTCATGGGCTTCATAAACATTTATCTCAGTGCGAGGATCGAACCCGTTGACAACTCATCTTGTTTCACAGGCGACGTCTAACCAACTACGCCACGGAGGTTGTTAAAATGATGATGATGATAGGTGCTGCAATTTACAAAGAAATAAGCGTTTAAACTACAGAGCACGTAATAATTAGTCACCGCGTATGGAGGCACGAGACGTCTTCGCGTAAACTTTAAACTTTGCACTTCTTGTTTTCAACTTCGCGAATTGTAAATAGAAGATAATAGAAGTTCCTTTGTACTGAACTTTTCAGTTCCTCATTATTCGTTTTGTAGTTGAAGTAACAAAGAATATGAAAGGACTGGTGATAAGTCGTCAACATGACTGTACAGATTTTAATATGCAGATTAGGAGCGCGTGTTGCTTAAATAGATTTTTTGTATGCACATATCTTGCTTATATCGTATTTTTTTGTATCGTGGATTCTATCGGCCACTTACGGCATTATTCTAAGACAGTTGTAAAACATAGATTAGCTCGAATGTTTTATTTTATTCGCTCAAACTAAATTCAATTTCAGTTATTTGAAAACAACAAAACATTCGGTAGCTAAAATAGGCATTAAGTCTGTATATGTATGAGGCCGTTAGTATTAGTGACTGAACTAAATAAGTAGTTCGTTGGCAAGATGCAAAAAACGTTGTACCATTAGGTGATTCCATTATTTGATTAGCTAAAAAAAAACAACGGAATTGGTATAACGTCACAGATGACGTTAAATTAAGGTTATCATTTTCAATACGATCACGATATATTGTGTGTGCCAAACACAGTCTTTACTAAATAGCGCCGAAGCTCATCAATACTTTTGTGTATTAGAATTTTATAACTAGAAATACAAAACTTAATAAACACAAAGAGAAAATGAAACCCAAGGGATACCTGTTTAAGTGGCATCCATTAATTTGGCACTTAATTCATCTAACTAGTTATGAAAATCAAATGGCAAACAGCAAGAAAGCAATAAATGAAGAAGAGCGGGGAATCACACACTCAAAGTAATATTCGTGTGTGTACGATGAGCTCGGATTGATGCGCCATAATTTGTTTTTATTTATTTTTGTTACTTCCTCTTTTGTGTCCAGCCGTTTTTATATGGAACAGATGTATAGAACATTTATAAATGCTTTAACAGATGTCGCTGCCAGTAAAAGACTTTCCCTTTGTTTTTTTATGCATTATCTCTTTTTGTTTTGTACAATTTATCATATACTAGCGGCCCGGCCCAGCTTCGCCCGGGTACAAATAGATTTTTGTACAATAATATGTACGTATTATTATTATACATATAAACATTCCTATATAGGCACGCTGCCGCCGCGCCACGCCGCTCCGGCCGGCCAGTACCGCCGCAAGCGCTACGTCCCGCAATTTTAAATCTGTAATATCTTCGAAAATATTCATTTAAATCTTGTGCTGTAAAGGACCACATAGATCTATATTAAATCAACAAAGTATTTAAGCTATTTAATTGGATAAGGATAAATCATAAAAAGTAAATGACAAAAAATGTTATTGTGGGATATCCATAAGAGATAGACATATACCATCGCGGAGTTTTCTGTAGACCTTTTCAATGTGTACAAATATGTAGTACATTATTTTGATAAATCTCGTAGGGTTCAGCCTGCGTTTGCAATGTAAGCGGAAAAATATTGATAATTAACGACATCACATTAGAAACCTCAAAAATAACAATATTTCTCCACTATTTAATGGATGTTATTATACATGTAAACCTTTCTATTGAATCACTCTATCTATAAAAAAAAACCGCATCAAAATCCGTTGCGTAGTTAAACAAGGGGAAATAGGGACAGAAGAAGCAACTTTGTTTTATAATACGTAGTGATATCGTATCTCTTATCTCCTATTCGGTCTTCCATGTTTTTAGCCAACATTTAATTATGCCAGGACTGAGCATGTCTTTCAAACTGTATATGTATATAATATTTTATATACATATACAGTTATATGTCCATGATTTAAGTTGTGTAGCAATACTCTGAAGATCTTATGCTTTGTGCGCGCTATTTTATTTATTACTATTAGAAATCTATATATCTATCTTCTCAAATGCGCAGTCAAATCAGGTGCAGTATGAAAATGAAAAACTGTTAAAACTTAATTACTTTGAAAGCCATTAATTGAATGGTAATTTATTTTCAATATAATATAGCTTAAAATACTTACGTTTCATATTTTCTGCATCAACGAAAGATAAAACTTAGTATAATATAGCACTTGCAGAAATATATTATTTAGACTCCTGACTACAACAAAAACTGCTTTGTTCAAAACTTTTACTATAAATCTAATGGAATCGCTTCTGCTACAATAGCCTTAAATGAAATTTATGCCTATCTGAAGCACGAAATCGGTTTCAAAGTCTGTCTTCTCTGCTCTACCTGTTCTCATTCCGTGAGTTCGACGAGATGTAATATTTTCAACCACATTGCAATATGATTTGGCTTATAATTTTATGACCGGCTGCCTATATATCAATGCATTCGAGAATAATTATTTTTTCGAGATATAATTTTTTTATTCGAGAATAATTAAGTATTTGTCGGCTTCCATGTTTTCCTAATGCGGTTCGTGATTTCACATACCATCGAAATTCTTGTAGAACTGTACTGTGAGTTGTAACTCACAGAAGTGAAATTATCCCGCAATGTTTCCGTTAATAGAGTACACGACAATTAACATAAGAATTTGGTTTAAATTTGTTTATCCGTACTTACATCGTCTTTTCTTGTCTGGTAGAGATGGAGAATTTAAAAAGTAAATGTGTAAAAGTAATCGCGTGATAGATTTCAAAAGTTGTCAACTCAATTTTGTAATTTCATTATTTTGTAGTATTATTAAATTTATTTTTCATTGTTTAACATTACCACATGATTAAGCAATAGCTATTGTTTATTTTGGCTACAACTGTTAACAAAAAAAACTATTTAATATATTATGCTGTTGATGTACCATTTTAAATAAATAAATAACTTCTATTTTAGCTTTCTATATTTCGTACCAATAACGTATATAGAGATGCGGACAAATGTTAGTATTATGTAAGATATTCTACAAACAGTGGGCTGAGTGTTTGCTAACTCGCCGCCTAGTCAGGCACGAGCGTCGCGTCATTTCTATTTTAGTTGATCAAGGCATGTCACAATATTGTCAATATAAATCACTAAATCTCTAACGTTCAATGTATTTTTTTACTGCAATTAATGGCGAGACTAGCATGCCGTTCGCCTGATGGAAAGCAATACGAACGCTCATGAACAGTATTAAAACCAACAACACTTTGAAATGCAAAGCAATGCTTGACATTCCACTATGCTCGCATAAGATGTCAAGTTTCAATTTATCCAATAGTTACTCTGGCTAGCCACTACGTACTATGTACGACTACGTATGTCTTACAAATTAAAATACAAAAGTGCATTAACACTGCTGTTTGGCGGAAGAAATAGATATTGTGGTGGTCGAGACCTACTACCAGTGGTAAAAATCAAAATGCGTCGAGGAATTTATGCTAAAGTGCTGCGCTCAAGCATAATTACTCATCACGCAAAACTAGCAGGTAAATCATTCTACGATATCCCTTAAATGGACTTGTTTGTATTCTTAATACGACGTGAGGTCTTAATAAGGTCAGTGAAGTACTAAGCGAACGAAAGAAACACTAAATGATTGTACACTAATATTTTTTCTTATGAACAAGTTATAAACTGTCGCAACCACTAAGGACAGCGACAGTTTTCTAAGTTTTAATAAGATGCTGGATTTGTATTTCTCCGCGAATGAGCGCAACTGCGAACTCTTCAGCGCATTCAATTTACAACGTTTTCTTTAATATTATAATAGATTTTGTCACTTCCGTTGGAATTCAATTTATGCTGTATTTAAAGAATTTTATTTATTATCTTTCTAGTGTTGTGGTTTGGTATCTCTTGATAATAACGTTTCTAACTTTGTAATAGAAATCAACTCCTTATAATACCTCATTTTTTGCCAGATCAATAAAAAACTATAGCAAAGGATTTTAAATTTAGAACCCGATTAATATTCATAATTATTTAATTAAAACGACCAAGTAAAAAATTCATTTATCGAGTCGCCTACATCGAGTGTGTTTTACTAATTAAAAATAGCCAATAAATCATTTTATTATGATTTAATGGTGAATTCAATACATCCGTGTGTTATATTAGAAGTTAGGTTACATCAAAACATTCCGGTGCAGTAAAAACCATTATATCATTAATTTTCGTAATCCATCCAAGTCTAAACAAAGCGTACGCTTTAATTGCCACTAACAACTGAAGCCACTTAATTAAATGCATTGAAACGGTCTGGTGGAACGCAAAAACTTGTTCCGTCTATAGAAATGACACCTATTGAGTTAAGCTTTTAAGGGTTTTGAAAACAATCATCAATCAAGTCCTCTGCGACAATGTGTCATCAATCAGTTAACTTCGCATCCGGGCGCCATTGACACAGGCAAGCATCGTGAGGTTATATTACCTTTGAAGTAAAGTTAGGAAGTAAAACGTATATTGTTAGTGCGCTGGCATAAATAGTAAAGTATAATTTAAAGTTAGTTACCTATAGAATGGCTAGTAAAAAACTAAATATGATTACATAAACACACGCCTGTATCACTATCTGAATAGGTAGAAATGCCACAAGTGCGACACTTTGTCGATTGAATTTTCATGCTGTGATATGGGTTAAGGGTATCAAGCATGGGATATGAAGTCCAAAGGAAAACGTCATTTAAAAATGAAAAATCCCAATTATTTATTTATTTTATTTATTTATAAACTTTATTGTACACCAGAAAAAAATACAATAACAGAAATTAAAACAATATTAAAAATAAGTACAATCGGCGGCCTTATTGCACTAGGCAATCTCTTCCAGGCAACCTTTGGATGGAGATAAGACACAGGAGAGAGAAAGGGCAGTCTAAGGTGTATAATGAGAAAAAAAAGGATATACCAACAACTAAACAAATTAAAAACACAAAATAAAAGTAAAACATTCATATAAATATGTACAACATACATACATATATACATATACAAAATAAACATAAAATATAATAAATATATACATAATAAATGCTAATGGAAATAGTAAAAGCACATTAATGTGTAAATTCAGTGAGAGAGATAGTGTTCCTTGACTAGTGACTTAAAAGATGACAATGTTCTAGCCCGTCTCACGACATCTGGAAGTGAATTCCACAATCGAACAGCTAGTACGGAGAATGATTTGTCCATAAATGTCGTGGTGTGAACGGGCATTCTCAGTTTCTGTTCTCCGACGACCTCAGGGATCTTTCATGGGAATCATGAAGAAATATAAAACGGTCTTTGAGATAAGAGGGGGTGAGAGGGTTAAATAATATATTGTATAAAAGTGAAAGAGTGTGAGTATTCCGACGAAGCCGTATGGGTAACCACTTGAGCTTAAGACGAAACTCAGAAACATGGTCATATTTGCGTAAACCAAATATGAACCTTATGCAAAAATTTTGGAGACGCTCAAGTTTATTAAGTTGGTCCCAATGTTTGGTTACTCAACCCATCACGTATTCTAAAATTAACAAAATAAACTAAAATACAAATCAACAAAACTCCAAGATGCTGTGGTTCATCACGGTTGCTTTGCGAGTTGGTGGATTATGCTTTTTCTGTAGAATCCTCAGTTTCCTGACAAGGTGTGACCTTAAAAAAAGAAATATGTTTTGTTTGTTTTGCGCGTTGCATACTATTCAATGACTTTTTCATTAGCACCGTACGTAATTTGAATGCCAATCGTTGGCATTTCAGTGGGTATACTCGTATTATATGTACGTCTTGGTAGAATTAAAAATATTTAACTACACTCTAGAGTACTCCACACATTATTTTTTTAAACAACATTTTAATATATTATTGTGTAAAGGCGTATTTTTAGTCTTTAGCATGTTGGAGATTGAATTGCTTTGTTATTTGCGTGTTCTCAACGTTTTTGGATTTATAACTTTGACCTTACTCTAATACATTTTAGTAGATATTAATTATTATCCTTAGATTAATTGAGAATTTCGATTACCGTAGGTTTCGTCTCAATTATTTCCTTCACCGTTAAATGACAACATAATTTATGATTAAAATTGACGCCATAAATTAATACTGAATTAATTCAGTTATTAATAGTCAATTAATTATAATTAAGAAATTGCCTAGGGCGATAAAACCGCCTTTGAACTTTATCTTTTTATAGATTTTGATTATAATTATGTCCTCAATGTACGACAATTTGTATATAAATAATTTGTTGATTATTTGAACGCTACAATAAACTCTTTCGAGGGGACGTGCTCATATAGAAGATATAATGTTTATGAAGTGTATCTATCGACACTTTGCTAGGACGATAGACGATATACTGGTGAATAGGTCTCTCATATGTGAGACAACGGCTGGTTATCTATCACGCAATCTTTATTTCTCTCGCCAGACAGCAGTGTAAATGCACTGGTGTGTTCCAGTTCGAAAGTCATGGTAGTCAGAGTAACTACTGTACATATTGAGACTTAACATGTTACACTGAACTGAACTGTCTCAGGAAGGCGAGCGCAGTCGAATGCCAAGCATTGCTTTGTAATTCATAGTGTTGTTTGAGTTTTCAACTGTCCATGAGTATCTTGTCAATTACCATCAGGCGAATGGTAGGGTCGTCTCGCGAATAATAATCGATATATAAAATTGATAACACGTACTACAATAATTACTAAGAAATAAAACTCGGATCGTGCTATGAGTCGTACTGAGAACAGTATTCATATTCTTTACGCATGAAACTCAGATGATCTCTCTATTACAAAAGAAAACAAGTTCGTTGTTAGTATGTTTATAACATTGTTAGAAAATCACTTACCGCGACTGTCAGATTCTAGTAAAATATATACAAAGTGTATATTCAAGACCTGCATAGAAAGTTACAAGTTAAACTGCGTCTACATTACAATTGTTACGTAAACACATCAAGTGCTTTCATCTAATCCAGTTCACCTAGACTTGATATGTAAGAGCTAAGGTCGTAAGATGCACCATTATATTTTATTGTAAACGAGTTCTGGAGACCTTGACCATCCTGTTTCATTCGCGCCCTTGAGAACGCGTATAAAGTGTGGGCACTGATTTATTTCGCTAAGTAGTGCGATGTATACGTGATACAGTCGTTTGTAGGGAAATTTTATAACATATTGGTAGTATCAGAGGATTTGGTAATGTAGTAACTCGGCATTGTTAATTGATAGATTATGTTTTGTAAACTGGGAATCAAGGAAATTTCGGTGCCATAACCGTAATTGACACACATAAGTTTTACAATGGGTACAAAACCTTGGTGTGTTGTACTTCCATTAAATCATCGCCAATTGGCGTTTACGTATTCGCCGTCTCGCTACCTTTATAATTTTATGCCCTTTAATTTAATAAAGCAAAACCCATAAAAATTAAATTGTATGTAACAATAAAACAACCCAAAAGAAACATGTATTACTTATAGCATCGAATTGGTGGCAACTGTAAATATGTTGTAATAAACAACAACAAACTAACGAACCATTTTCTATTCCAGAAGACAACAATGTGCAGTGCCAGAGAACATGGAATGAGAAACAAAAGACTTAAATCACCGTAAAATATTAAGATGGAGGGTGTCCGAGTGACGCATCAGGGGCTCAAGGCCCATACGCCAGAGGGCGCGGCAGGCCGGATCACGCAGGCCGGGCTCGCCGCTCGCAGCCCTGAAGGCACCGCGGCTAAAGGCATGGCCATCAAGGGCCATGAGGATCTGTGGGTAGAGATCCAAGCTAACACCTTCAGAAACTGGGTCAATGAGACCCTCAAGCCTGTGGATATCAAGGTAATTGCTATGATGTTGCATACTTGGCATCAAGTTGATGCTTTAGGTATTCATTTGCATAATTGTTTTATATTAGTGGATTCTCGGATGACACATAGTTTTCATTGAATGTGCAAATACAATAGAGATTATCAAGGGCTTTTGATTTACAATGAAATATAAAATGTAATTTATAATTAAAAGATTTTAACGTGTCTTATATAAGCACTTTATTCCCAGGTTTTGGACTTGGTAGAAGATCTGCGTGATGGGACTGTCTTATGCGCATTAGTGGAGGCTCTACAAGGGCGGAAGCTCAGGGGTTGGAATTCGAAGCCCATCAACCAACATCATAAGCTGGAAAACGTTACCACCGCCTTGCAAGCTATCGAGGACGATGGAGTCAAACTCGTCAATATTGGTATGAAACACCGTTTCATTTATTTGTTATTGAGTTTTGATCGGATTATTTTATTGATATGTTTTAATCGCTAAATGGTGCAGGAAATATCAGCTTATTTAACTTTATTTATTTGTTTTATCGCGTAAATATCAGTAAATTTACATAGACAGTAACTTTTTTTTTCTTACACGAGGGAATCCCTTTACGCATCCATTTAGGTATGTCGGACTCACCGTTCTAATATAAGGTCAATAGACATAGACAGTAACTACGTATAAACAATGACGTGCATAATATTATGTTGATTTCCTTTCTGAAATTGCCTAAGAAATTCACAACAAATTTATTTGCTCTGGTATTTCTCGTGATTTCATATCGACTACTTAGAACTGATCTCAATTTAGTGCATGATAATTATTGCCAAACTTAAATAATTACATGATTTATTTCTTAAACTCTATCAATAAACAGTTTGAATACAATAATATGTAAAATGCACAAAATATTTTTTAAACTAACAAACCTCTTTGGATGAACATTGATTTCAAACTGGCCAGCAAGGATGAATCGAACATTTCGATAAATAGCGCCAATTTTGAATTTATTCGACGCTTCACCACTCGTGGAACCGCGATGCCGCGCTTTTCACGGATTTTTAGGAATCTTTTGCCTGATATTTCGAATATGTTTCACAATAAAACATGTCAACGCCTTTTTAACGTATTGAAAACTTTGAAACCTGTAACTGGCGCATAACTTGAAAAACAAAAAGTCTATTTGAAATATATTCATTAGTTGCACTACTCGATACGGCTTAAAATCACTCAATCATAATATGAAACATATGTTATCAACGTTAAATCTATTTCAGGTAATGTCGACATTGTGAATGGAAACTTGAAGTTAATATTGGGTCTAATCTGGTCTTTAATTGTGCGATACCAAATTGGCAGAAGTAAATTCCCGCCGAGGTAAGATATTAAGTATTTATTTGTAACTATAAAACAAACTTAAACTTACCTAAATGAAGGGTAAAGTGTTAATTAATACCTATCATACAAATAGTTTAAATTTGAAAGAAGTAGTATTTTGTGTAAATATTAAATAATAAATAAAGACCGCTTTAATCCCAAAAACACATAAAAAATCTTTAATGCAATATGTTTTTTTTTTTTTTTTTTTTATTCTAAATTTAGGGCTTTTTCACTTAGTGAATATGTTGCCCTGGTAATGAAAATACATGATTATAGAAAAAGATGTGAACTTAAATTAACTAATTGCTAAGCATTATTGACTAATACATATAAAGTTCTGGCTAAATCCGATTGGGGCTCCGCCAAAATACTATTACAAACTCCCAGGTTGTATGTTTTTATGCCACAACGGGCCCGGATGTCATCGTTACGGCCGCATTCCATCAAAATATGGTACAAATCCTGTATGACGCCACAGTCGGGACAATTAGCCGTTATGGATTTCTTCATTAGAAATGCGAATTTATTGCATGGAATGTGGCCAGAACGGAGTCTTAATGCAGTAGTAGTGTCCGCTCTTTTCAGTGGAGTATTTTCAATCCAAGTTCTATACATAGGTTGAGGCTGGATCGTCTTATACCAAATACCTTTTTCACGCGATCTCAAATCGAAATACTCCTTAAAAAGATCAAAACATCGAGATTTTATGGGGTAAATTAAATTTGTAAAGTAAGGGGAGATATTTATAAGGCAACCGTCGCTTACAGCTTGTCTGGCTAAAGTATCAACGAACTCATTGCCGTCCAGACCGATATGTGATGGAATCCATTGCAGAGCAACTGTAATATTCCTTTCCTGAAACTTCCGAATCAGATCTAGAATAGAATAGGCTATCGGTAGACCTCGAATTTTCGAGGTACATCGAGCCAAGTGCAGTAGGGCGCTCTTACTATCAGTAAGAACTACAAATTTATTAATATTAGTTGCCTGCATATATGATAAAGCTTCAGCAATTGCTATAAGTTCCGCCTCCATTATTGATATTTTAGCATTTATTCGAAATTTTACACCTATTTTTGAATTTGGATCATAGAAAGCAGCACCTATATTTATACCATCTTTTGAACCATCGGTATATATTTGGTAGAAAGGTGAATAGTTCCTATTTAAGTATTCGCAACAAATATTTTTTAACTGAATAGCATTAAAACTACGCTTACATTTATCTATTGAGTCAATATTCGAGAAAATTATGTTAGTAAGGTTTATGTCTGTTACCCAAGTGTCCATTGAATATATCCCCGATTTTTTTGAAGAATAAACATCTATATGATTCAAACTGTCATGCACCTGAGGCAATAAAGGTTTTTTTTTGTTGTTCCAATATCGATCGTTACACTGATTACTTAACTCTGATATAGAATCGGTAACAGGAATATTCGCAGTGAATGCAATATGTTATGTAAGTATATTGAAACAAGCAGAGTCTACTAAACTATAGATACGAAGATTAAAACAAACTAAACTACAGATACAAAGATTAAAACAAACTAAACTACAGGTACAAAGATTAAAACAAACAAACAAAATATGCAAACACGTCAATAAAAAAAAAAAAAAAATGACCTGACCTCTAAAAACTGGTTTATTGTAAACAGAGGCCGGTGTATTAAAGTTTACCTCAATATTTTTAATAGTTTATGAGAAAGTAAAATTGATATCACATCCATCATATTCTGACATAAAAACAGCAATGCTTTGGGAAGGCACCCATTATGTGTATTGTTGCAGCCGCCAATCGCGTTAAATTGACATGTAGTGCATGACCAGGCAAGCACAATGATCTAATATGGATGTCCGAACATATTCAATAAGCCTTGACTTCGGGAAACTAAATAAAGCTAAATAGTTACAAACGATTTTTGCGTAAGGGTTGTCATCGGATGCTTGCATTCGAAACTGCGTAATTTAATTTAATATTATATGTTAAATATATTAATAAGATATAAAACATTGAAATATTTAACATCCAATAAAAAGTCATTGGAGAACACCGTATTCAATCAACACGCGATTGTTGTAATAAATAGAAAAAAATGAATGTCAATTTTAAATTCACTCGGGACCTCAATATTTATTCGCTGTACTCCCATTCAATCGCTGAATATATTATTTCAATTGTATTTACAGATTTTTGGTACTCATTAAACATTTATTATTTACTGTTGTAATCGATTTGTTTGATTTGTTTATTTGAACAGATAGTAACTGATTTATAGTTTGCATATATTCATTTCAATGACAAGTTTAATTGCGAGCTCACATTAACACCTTTTTGTTATACGATAAGCAATGGTTTATTTGTTGGTCAGTGAAGTGTAAGAGCGAGGAAGCAGTGCGAATGATCATGTTTCAGTTTACTTTGTAACAGTAGACGATACTTACGCACGCGTTGGATAAGATCCCAATCTTCACACGTAATTATATCGGAAATTACATAAAAAAGATCAGTATTAGATACTACTATGTAAATCGATGCGTGTACTGTATAAAGATGTCTTTTTTATTTGTAAGAGGTGTGAACACGACATAACCGTTGAACTCTTGTGTAAAATGTATTGTATTTGTAACATTGTAACGTGAGAATAAAATTGAATTTAAATTTATTATCGATTCTAGGTAACATTTGTTCGCTACGGAATCAATCAATTCTTTCCAAAAAGGTTTTGTAAAAATGTATCCGCTATTTCGCCGTGGGGCGCGCATAGTTTTGTAACGTTCGCGTTCGGCAGCCCTAGTGTCCATTAGTGCGACACGCCTCTGCATGAGCAGTCGCCTATATCACGATTGCATTCAAAATATACATACCGTAGATACTCTTAGGTAAATTGCTTAATAGTTGCGGTGTTGGGAAACCGATTCGCATCGGGTTTTTCTCAATTTGAAATAAATTAGATTTAAATCCGATAACTCACCGCGTGGCCACTCAATAAATAGAATGAGGACGCGGTCGTTTTCATTTCCATTAAGGAAAATTCGTAGAAGAAGCCAGCTAACTTAGAGGCTTTTAGTATGCCCTTAAAATTATGTTTATTTGTGTGAAAACCTTAAGATAACATCGGCTTGGTAACAAAACACACCAGCCTATTTCACATTTATATACATCGTTATACCATAACTCTGCGTGCCTCGATTCCTATTTATTGCTTCAATGTTACTGAGAAACAATGTTTTATGTATAGTTCGATATCGTAGATTTCTTAACAAGAACCATCACATATAAATTCTGTCATTTTATTTGCTACAATTTCACAACGTCTTTTGTATCGTAAAATAAGCATCACCAATGTTTTGACGTTTGTCATACAATATTACAAACCTTTTATTCTGCCGACTTAGCCAATAATCTTAAGCAACGAAAAGTATTTCTCATCAGTCATCACTCCTGCGCTATTGAACTGGTTGACGTCATTATAAATGCATGTTACTGACGTTTGATTGCAGAAAGTTGATGCTATCATGGCTGCAGTCAGCGCTGCCGGAGTGCCACGTCAGCAACTTAACGACTGACTGGAACAGTGGCGTGCTGCTCTTCGCCCTGCTCGACTACTGCAAGCCCGGCATTTTCCCGCACTGGCGCGAGCTCAGTCAGTATTCATTATGAAAGATTTCATTACATACCAAGGCGGTCGGTGTAAGCAATTTACTACGCCCAGCCCTCTTAAAACAGGAAAATGGTTTTAAGAAGCCGCTATTCATTGTGGCTATATACGAAACACATTTTTCGTGTTCAGCTTAACAAGAGCGGGAAACGTATCTTCGTGTTGGAAGAAAAATACGTCTTATTTGTTGAGTTACATTTTCCGTATAGCGAAGCTTTAGTGCGCTATTGTTGATGAATTGTGTTCAATAAGTGCTCTAATTGATAGCACCTTAATGTTCTCAATCTTATCGCGATTAAAAGAAACATTTATTCCAACAAAACTTATTCTTGTAATTAATACAGAAAATTTATCATAACTTTTGAACCGAGTAACGTCATTAATCATCTTTAAAAATACCAAGCCGGAGCTTATCAAGTAATAACGATTAATTTTATCGCTTCGACAAACGTGCCGTATCCAACTTTGTAAGGCTTTTGAATAATACCGACCACGTATTATTCGTGGATTTTGAAAAATTACGAAGTTAAATAGCATTATATTAAATTCCTTTACAAATTCTTGTATGGGGAATATTTTGCTCGGCTGCGAGATTTTTTCCATTAGCTAGTAATTGGTAAAGTTGATGTATTTTGTTAAGCTTAATGCTGTACCTTTTTTCTTCCTATCATCTACGAAGGAAAATAAAGAATACACAGTCTTTTGTATCTATAATGTAATGTCCTTTCTTTTCTAAACGTACCTAAGTACTCTTTGTGTTTATAATAGATCGACACGAGGCTATAGAGAACTGCAGAAGAGCGATGAGGCTGGCGCACCGGGAGCTCGAAGTGCCCCTCATCTTAGAGCCGGAGTACTTGGCTTCACCTTGGCTAGATGAGCTGTCTGGCATGACTTACTTGTCATACTTCATGAAGCCTGGCTCTCCAGGGTTCAGGGCGACGCTGGAGTGGGTAAACTCCAGGCTTGAGAGGTCCATCACAAACTTTACGGTAAGTAGATACGCAATTCAGACATTCAAGTTTGAGCTAGTCTAGATGTATCAATCGATAGAAGGTGTTCATATAGTAATAACTCTTTATTTCACCACACAAGAAATAAGACATAAACAATGAAACATATCAAAAACGAAATAGACATAGAATTGGTGACATAATTAACATAGTTCATCTGTTCAGCTGGACAATGCTTTCATCCCGTGAAATTTAGTAAGTTGGGCGACGATGATAACATGGTAGCTCGTTTGTTTATTTTAAACCTACTATTCAATAAAAAGTTATAATGTTCAGACGGACTGGAATGATGGAAGAGTTGCCAACGAGCTGGTGAGGTCGCTGGGCGGTCCTGCACCGCCGCCAAGCCGCCTACGCAGAGACCCCGCGCGCTGGGAGGAAAACAACCAACTGGCCATCGACGCCGCTAAGAAACTTGGTAACCTTTTAATTTATAGTTACTCGGAAATGAGTGGTGGAGATCAGTTTTCATTGCTTTATATGCCTAAAAACGATTATTAAAGAGTGTGAATGGATGGGTGAGCAGTGGCCCAGAACCTATTCCGGCTAAATTTGTGACATTTTAAATGATAGGCTGAGTCTCCTGAACCAACGAGATTATAATAGAGTTATGATAAATGAATAGAATTATGAAGCGAGAGTGGTATGTCAGGGTCGAGAAAATCTGAGTATGCCTTATTCTCTATCTCTCAGGTGTGACTGAAGGACTGAAATGAGTTTGTGTCGTAAAATAATATTAGTATCGTACGGAAGCGTTCATCCTACATATTTCGAGGCCCAGGAAGTCCTATTACCTACCAGGTCATAGATTTCACTTAAGAATTTCCATACCACTCTCCTCCACGAGTAAAAGACTTGGTGGCCTGTTGGTAAACGGACTAGATGCGGCTGCCAACATATTTACGGTGGTCGCGGGTTCGACTCCCAGGGCACACCTCTATGTTTTCGGAGTCATGTGTGTATTGACAGTCAATTACGCTAAAACGCTGAAGGAAAACATCGTGAGGAAACCTGCATACCATAGCGATTTATAAGTATTTCTATGGTATGTAAGTCCACCAACCCGCACTAGGCCAGCGTGGTGGACTATATGGCCTAACCACTCTCAATCGTACTCTCGATTGTAGAGTAGGCCCGTTCCCTGCAGTGGGACGTATATGGGCTGATACAGAACACGCATTAGGTTAGCGTGGTGAACTATATGGCCTAAACACTCTCAATTGTACTCTCGATTGTAGAGAAGGCCTGTGCCCTGCAGTTGGACGTATAAGGGCTGATACAGACGAAACAATATTGTCAGGTTATGTCAGGATCGAGTAAAGCTAAGTATACCTAACTCCCTGACTTACAGCTCACATATGAGAGACCAACCAGATAATACACTTATCGTACGGAAGCGTTCATCCTTCATTTCCTTCTATAGGCTCAGAAAGTCTTTTTCAGGTACAAACTACTCTAAGAATTTCCATACCACTCTCCAGTCTCCTCTACCCACCTAACAATCGTATATAACTGTACCTTCCTACGTCCCTAGGCGTCCAGCCGGTGCTATCAGCTCGCGACATGAGCCAGAGCGACGTGGAGCACCTGGGCGTGATGGCGTGGGCGAGTCAGTTCCGCAACGTGCCGCCGCGCCCGCCAGTGCACGACATGCTGCGCGTCGCGCTCGACTCCACCTCCGGCAGGGTCGGCGAACCGGTCGGTACACGCTCTACTCTTTATACACTTCTAGCAGATCTCAACAGGATGTGGAGATACTGAGAAAAGCGGTGGAATTACTGCTCCTTATCTATAGCTGGTATATATCTATGTGTCGTTATACAGGGTATATCAAGACTGCTACCGAAAACGAAGCCGGGTGGTAGTTTAAGCGACTTCAGACACAATGCAACAGAAAAAGTTGCAAACAATTTTTTTTGTTATTTTTTTCCTATGGCCATATTTGGGTGGTAAATACATTTTTTTCTTAAAATAATAGTGTATACCCTTTCATTTATAAATATTCTAAGGTATAAAAGAGTTAAAATTATTATATTAGCAAAAACTATGGATTTACCACCCAAAAATTACGATATTTAAAAAATCATAAAAAATAATTGTTGCGTTTCTTTGCGAAATTTTTAGTTGCATTGTGTTTGTAATCACTAAAACTACCACCTGGCTTCGTTTTCGGTAGCAGTCTTGATATACCCTGTATATAGACAACTACTAGTCCTCAACAGGATGTAGAGATACTGAGAAAAGCAGTAGAATTCCTGTGCCTGATGAAAAAGACTATAAATAGCCTATTATGACCCAGTTGGGAATGAAATTGGGAATCCCACAGCTCTTACAGATCTCTTATAGCCGTACTGAATCTGAGCGCTAAGCACTGAAGTTGCTAATTCCAGAAAATGTCCACATCGTAAATGGAATTAAAACATATGAACCACATACCGAAGGTTGAAGATAGGCGTGTTTTTGTAATTATTATCACTTATTTTATTGACAAAGAAGAATAATCCGAAAAAATCTACGTACGTGAGTTATCTACAAGAAATTTAAAAGCCACAAGACGGTACTAGGCCACCACGATAGACTGTTACTAAACATCGTGTTCATAGAAGGGCAGTACCACTGCGATAGACTGTTACTGCTTATCTTATTCATAGAATAGACCCGTTCGTAGCAGGGCGTATTATTTAATTGTATATAATCTGAAATAATATTGTTAAAATATTCAAATTATTTATTCACCAAATTACTTACTTAGAACTGCTGCTCTAGCAGGAAAATTGTTGGAAGCGTAAAATCCTTCACGTGAAATAATGTCATGGCCGAATTTCTATAGAAACCTATTGGCATCTGTAACTAGCGCCCCTGCCGAACGTTCAAAGAACTTATATTTTCCTGGAAATTATTGTCATTTCGGCGAGGACGCTACCAATGTACATGTTTTAAAGTGTTTCTACCTCAACACGTAGAACAACTTTAGCGTAGTTAAACTACGCATATGTCGTTAATATGTCGATTATTATATTTCTTCCTTTCAAATAACATTAATTCTGGAAAATGCGCTCACTTATTCCTGACCTCATAGTAAAAATATATATCCTAGACTTTTTGACAATGATTTTTATTGGTGCGCAACTCGAATCCGTAGCTTTTTAACCGACTTCAAAAAAAGGAGGAGGTTCTCAATTCGACTGTATGTTGCTTTTTTTTTTTATGTTTGTTACCTCGTTTCTCTGTACTGTGTGAACCGATTTCGACCATTCTTTCTTTGATTGAAAGCTGATGCTTGTCATTTGGTCCCATAAAAATATGGTGAAAATCTGAGCAATATCTTCGGACCTGGAGAGGGGAACTCCTTAAAATTAAGTAGGATTCCAATGGTTCTTTTTGCATTAGGTTCATTATAAAAGTTAATTTACAGTGAGAGAGGAAAAAGGGGTGGGGGTGAGGGGGGGTAGGTGATAAAATTAAAATACACGTAAATTCTAATATCTTCGGCAGGATTTAACCGATTTTAGTGATTTCTTTTTCATTGGAAAGAATGTATTGACAGGTTGATCTCAGGAACACAACATGGAGATCTGATGATCATTTTCGGACCTGGAGTGTAGAACTCTTCAAACTTTAGTAGGATTCCAATGGTTGTTTTTGCATTGGGTTCAGTATAAAAGCTAAGCTACAGTGGTGGTGGGAAAAGGGGGTAGGGGCAAAGGGAGGGGGGGGGTAGAAAAAATAATAAACATATGAATACTCCAATATCTTTGGCAGCTTTTAGCCGATTTTAGCGATTTCATTAACATCGGAAAGAACATATTCCTTGTGGGGACCAAATCTTCTTCATTTTGATTCCTATCAACACTAAAAAGATAAAAATAACCAAAAATTTTAATAAAAAAATAAAAACCGACTTCAAAACAAAAAACCGCTAAAAACCAAAAAATAACTAAATAATAAGTACCACTGTAAAGCAAAAAAATAATATTTGTTTCATGGAACTTGCGCTTGTTGATTAATTTGCTTAATGACTTGACTAGCCAACAAATCAAAATATATGCATAACATATTGAAGGCGGGTCGCCCAGTACCAAACATATAGATATTTAAATTAATATAAGGCATAGGTCCTACATGTTTGGTACTTGGCGGCCCGCCTTCGATATGTTATGCATATATTTTGATTTGTTGGCTAGTCAAGTCATTAAGCAAATTAATCAACAAGCGCAAGTTCCATGAAACAAATATTATTTTTTTGCTTTGCAGTGGTACTTATTATTTAGTTATTTTTTGGGTTTTAGCGGTTTTTTGTTTTGAAGTCGGTTTTTATTTTTTTATTAATACTTTTAAAGATTGTCATCCTCTGCGCAAAAATTATAATAATTCAAACTTCAGTAACTATCAATATGACATTATTTCAGATAGTCGAACGAAACTATCCGAAATTCTGTTTAATTTATCAGTTCCACGCTATGTTGGTTTTGAGTCAATAAACATACTTTCTAGGAAAATAAATATAGCCCATAAATATAGGAAACATTTACCCTTCACTATCATTAAAATTGCCATTGCACTGTTCAGTGGAAATTTCAGCGAAATATTAACCATACCGTGAACAGATATTTCCTAAAACCAATGATAATTTTGTACATATTTACAGACATACATGTGTACATATATAACAAACATGAGATTTACAGAAATGTTGAGTTTCAAAGTAACAGTGCAATTTATGTTAACTGTAGCGTTAGCAAAAGTTTAACAACATGGATTATTATTATATTGTGACAGCCTCCGTGGCGCAGGCGGTAAGACACCGCCTGTGAAACGAGAGGCCGCGGGTTCGATCCCCGCACCGAGAGAAATGTTAGTGCGGCCCACAAATATTTCTCTCGGGTCTGGGTGTTTGTGAGACCGAAAAGTCTCTCGTAGTTCCTGATACCCACGACACAAGATTCAATCTTAATGTGGGGTCAGGACTATGTATGTGACTGTTGGGTGTTATTATTATTATATTATTATTATTATTGTCTTATCTTATTTTACAAAAACAATAACCAATATGCCAAGCATTGCTTTATAATTCATGGTGTTGTTTGGTTTTGCTACTGTCCATAAGCGGTCTATCGCTTACCATCAAGCGAATGGCATAATTATCTCACCATTAATTGCAATAAAAAAATTCGTCCATATTTGCAGACATACATAAAGCTGGAGAGCATATCTAACGAGCTATCAATATCAGAGGTGAAGGTGTCCATAGTGAACCCCTTGGAACAAGAGTCTCGGCTGAAGCTGGACTCGCGAGGAGCCGGCGAATTTGTACCTGAACATGCTGGCATGCACGAGATTATACTTACTGTTGATGATATCAGGTAAAACTTTTTCTTTTTGTTTCTTCTTGGTATATCTAAACCTATTTTAAACGAGTGTGTACATTATCTTGTGTGACTAATAAATGTGTTTTCTTTCTTTCATATATCTAGTAATTAAAATAATCTATTAAGTTACCACTAAGATGTTATCCTAAAAGCTAAACTGCAAGCAAAATGTGTTTTAACTGCACTACAATGCCTGTTTAAAGTCTTAAAACCTAAAAAATATTAAAGCATATCATCGAAAAATATGAAATGATTTTAATGACCAGCTGAAGCTTTATTACGAAACTTTTGTGGTTTTATTTCATCCGGAGCTTAACACCAAATAAGCTGTGATGTAGGTCTCAAAATTTTTCTAATAGATGTTAGATCTGAAAATCGAACACAAAGCTTCAAGTTTCGGTTGTTTATTTTTCTACTAAACAATTGAAGCGACCTTTGTTGTGTGTATTAACTAGGCGCGGGAAAATACAGACCACCTCTCGTATTAATGCGTAACATAAAGCTTTGTACAAGACCATCGGTTCGTGTTATAAAATTTTTGCTATTCAGCTTCTCTCAGTATTGCCTTCACATATATTGTCTGCAACTGTACAGTAGAAATACGCTACATACGAAAGTATGAAAGAAACAAATTAATTATTTTGCCCGGAGTTTTTGTTTTGCAAATATCTTCTGGTTTCGCCAGATATTATGTTACATGAATAAAGCCTTATTTGAACTGAAATCGTATGCCTATTTAATAGTATTCAGAATGTAATTATTTGTGCGGTGTGCGATGGTAATGCGAAACATAATCATGTTTTGTGTGAAGGCAAAACAGAATGTATTAATATTTACAGTTATTTATTTAAAATGCTAATTGGACAGATTGGACGTGCCGCGGTTTCAACTCATGCCTGATCACTAATAAATATAAATTAATTTAATGCGTATGTGAAATTTACATTATTTTGTGTTCTTACTAGTACGCTAAACATAATGAGCTAAATATATCAATTATTATATAATTTTCTTTTTTGTTCTCGTACATTAATTCGAAGCCATAAAAATGTTTGAAATTTATAAAGCGATGAAATTCCTTTCTGAATTACTTCCTTTTGATATACAGTAATTAATAATCTTCTACTTAATATTACAAAACAGAATCTTACGAAAGTAGTCAAATTACTTTTCAGCGAGAATACCAGAAAATACTTTTATACTCTACTAACTTTACATACCACAAAATTTCAGTTTCGTACATTTTAATATAAAAGTATTTTCGAATCAATCGCCAAGCCATTTTTCAAGCATATTTGCGTTCAATAAAATTTGCAAGTTTCACTGAATTATACACTATTATAAAACCCAGACGAATTAAAGTAAAATATGCATAATGTAGTGCACACGGAAAAATAATTTGAATCCGGAGTATATTGGAGCAATTTTTTGAGTAAATATGAAAATAAATACTATTTTTTTATTTCGTTTGAAATGTAATTTCCATTACTGCGTAATATATGCCATTTTGAACAGACCGGGGTAATTTCATCAAACGCCCGAATGATAGTAGTTACCATTAAAAAAGGATTTATTGGTCGTATTTAGGCTGGTTTTTAGGTTCACTGGCAATGAGAAAACATGTGTTTATTCTTTGTCTTCTAGAATTCTCTAGTTTTATTATATTGTAATGGATGTACTACAGGGTGGACGGAAGATACTTCTTCAGGGTTCTGCCGAGGCTCGTCTCAGTGCCGCCTCCAGGCATGGCGCCTTGTGCCGCTGGCAGTATCGTTGAGGTGTTGGTCAGCGCTACAGGTAAAGCAGCATTTTATTTGTATTTTAAATTTTTTATATCATCATCATCGTGTTCATCCGACAGTATCTAATGAATTCAAATATTATTTATGGAAAAAAAATGTGGTTGAACAAATTAATTCAATTTTGGGTTTTATAGCCAATGACTCAAAAACACATTCAGTTTAAGGCCCGGATCTTACTTAGGCATTAATTAATAGTTGGAAGAGTCATATTTAAAAAAAGACTTATTTATGTAAACATATGACAGTTACACTATAACAGTGAAGGAAAACATCGTGACGAAACCCCTGCATACCATAACGAATTTCAGTTCTGAGCCAAAATATGATTAAAAGCCAAAATCTATTTTTTTTTTATTAGTTCACTCTTATTATAAAGGTGCGATACGTTTGATCGAATATTAACTATCAATAAAATCTTTTCCACCAGGAGCTCCACGTCGAGAAGACATAGACGTGACCGCACACTCTCCAAGCGGTCGCGCGGTGCCGCTGCAGCCGCGCCACCCGCCGCCCTCCGCGCCCGGCACCACCGCCTCCAGCGCCACCTTCCAACCCGACGAGGCTGGTACTTGGACCATCGCCATCACCTACAAGGGGGAGCATATACAGGTACTGTTCTTCCTTAGGGTGGGTACCCTGACTGATTATACTTGGTGCCCTAGGTCTTGGTTACATTCCGAAGCGAACGTGCCAGGAATATAACAAGGGGGAGCCTATACAGGTACTGTTCTTCCTAAGGATATCCATCAGGTATAATCAGTCTTCTTGGTCTCGGTTATGTTCTAAAGGGAGCGTGCCAGGACTCATACCATCACTATAACAAGGGAGAGCATATACAGGTACTGTTCAATAGTCCTTTAAACGTTTATTTTTCTTTTCCATGTAATTTATGCATGATGTGCGTGGATGTCAAATTTCAGCCAATAGGAGGGCAGAAAAAGTTGGCCCAGCAACACCATTTTATCTATATGTTTGAAGTACCAACGCTCCTTCTATATTATAAGTACTCTAAGTATATAATACCTGTATTCTTTTCCTTTTCTGGTAACTCGTTTCCTTCGATCGTATTTAAGTAATTATATACGATCGAAGGAGTAATCCTAATTGGGAATGGTCATAAGGAATGACACAATATCACACTGTGCATGCTACCGTCGACTACCTTCTTTTTGTACTATATCAGCTCATATACGTCCCACTGCAGGGCACGGGCCTCCTCTACAATCGAGAGTACGATTGAGAGTGGTTAGGCCATATAGTCCACCACGCTGGCCTAGTGCGGGTTGGCGGACCAAAATCTAGCAAACCTAACTGTGATTTACCATACCATGGTAGATCTATTGTCAGTAATTCAAAATGGAAGGGGAGAGATTAATAAGAAGAACGGGGGAAGGGCTATTGAGTCTGCGAAAATTTAACTCTTCGAACGAAACACAGTAAAGGCGCTTCAAACAAAGAAAGACCCAGAAAGGTGGGGTTAAGGAAGAATAGTTAGGCTTCCAATAAAATTCCTTATTAAATGAAACAATCAACTATTAATTTACTTTGGTTTTATTTAAGATAGTTTCTGCAAGGCTCTACCATTATGGAAATGATGGTACTATTGACAAAAAAATACCACACAATCCTTTTAGTCATTTGCATCGCATAATATGTTAAAGCTTTCCTCGATTCACGCTTTTATAACGTAAAATAAAATAAAATATCCCATTCATCCTATAATACTTCAACGCCTTTCAGCGGCAGAAATGTGAGAATTTAAAATCGATGCAAATTTGATCGGATTACTTGCAGGAAGATTATGACATCGTGAATGTAATATGTAAAATATTCCGACGAAGAATGCAAAACGAGAGATACAATGGCGCGCTTCATAATGTATGGCTGCATCGTCCGTCAGCTTATTATTCAATTCAACAGACTATGTTTGATCACTTTATTATACGTTTGCCATGGATGTATATTAATGTAGAGCATAATAACATTTAATAGTGCTGTAGAATCTAGCATTCACAATGCTTTGAATAACAGTTTTGCTGTAGGCAATTAGTAGTTCTGTTAACTATACAGATTCGTCACTTATTTATGAGACAGTGGAGCCTATCGTATTACCTCATTGTGCTGAAATCTGAACTCTCTATAACAAAAAAATACTCCTACCAACCTCCCCCTGTATGCGGAAAGGAGAGCTTAAGAGCATTACTCTCACAATGGCGTATACCTTACCATGTTCTGTTCCTCCTATTACAAACCAAAAACCCACACTTCCTTAATCCTGGACACAAAATATTTAAAGAAAAAATCTTTATTCCTGAGCTTAAGAGCAGTGAGGGAAAACAAATGCATATAGCATATATTCCAACTTGTGGGCCTCCTATTGCAAAAAAATCACCCACGCATCCTTAATCCTGGACAAAAAATAATTAAAGAATAAAATCTTAACTCCCAGGGAGGTCCATTCACCTGCGAAGTATTTGACCCGGCCGGCGTCCGCCTGAGCCCCGGGGCTCTGGAAGGCGCGGAGCCCCTGAAGCCGCATTCCTTCGAGCTTGACACCAGCGGCTGCGGCGTCAGGGGAGACCTGCAGCTGGACATCGTGCACGACAAGCGCAGCGTTATGTGCGCGCTCGAGAAACTGTCCGCTACTAAATACAGAGCTACGTTTATGCCTAAGGCGCCTGGGAAGCATCGGGTGAGTGAATTTTTTTTTACACACTTTATTGTACAACACGAAATGAAAAAATACACAAAAAAAGTTAATCTATATTTACAGTGCAATTGGCGGTCTTATCTTAAATGTTGTTTGAAATTTATTTATTTTAGTTTTTAATAGATAATAATAAATAAATAACACCCAACAGTCACATACATAGTCCTAACCCCACACTAAGATCGAGTCTTGTGTCGTGGGTATCAGGAACTACGAAAGACTTTTCGGTCTCACAAACACCCAGACCCGAAAAAAATATTTGTGGGCCGCACAAACATTTCTCTCGGTGCGGGGATCGAACCCGCGGCCTCTCCTTTCACAGGCGGCGTCTAACCGTCACGGAGGCTGTCAAAAACTTGAAATATTATTTTTTTTTAACCTCGCGACGTTTCGATAACTTTACAGCTTTCATGATTACCGTTAGGGGAAGTCGGCCCTGTTTTATGTCAATGTTTAACATTCGCATAAATCAAAGAAATCATCATATTTTACCATTTCATATTTGATTTACACCTTAGACTGCCCTTTTTCTCCTATTTATATATCCATTTCATGGTTGCCTGTAAGAAATGACCTAGTGTGATAAAGCTGCCACTAGGACTGTTATTATAATCCCATCAAAAACATCCTGTAAAAAAATCCAAGTCTCGCAGCTCAGGTTTTCTACCGCAAAATAAATCGTAAAATAGATCGACTTGGCCATCGCATGAAAACATAATGCTGTTGCTGGCCAAGTCGATCTATTTATTTAAAACGTAAATAATTTTTAATATGAATATGATACTAACTTACGTAATAACTTTATACAGAAGGTCCCTTAAGCAAGGACTAAATAAGTTAATCGACTTGGCATTACATGCATCTCACAACTTTTTGCGATAGAAAACCTGAGCTGCGAGATTTGGAATTTTTTTACAGGATGTTTTTGATGGGATCTCACGTCTTTTTGTAGAGTCCTACTTTTTCCTTTTCGGTACTTTTTACTTCTAGAATATCACTAACAATTTTTCTTAAAGCCTCTGTCTTATGGATTTTTCTTATTTTTGTAGGTATCAATTTATCACAAATATAGCGGATATATTAATGTTCTTTCTTTCATGGTAATTCATATTTTCGAGCTATTTAGTCTATTTATTTTCAAGTTTTTCTTCATGTTTTTCTAGAGGAATGTTGTACAGTTTCATGGGCTGAATACACCCTTTCCCTCTCTATATCCCGTCCTGTTATGCCTCATATATATAGATACCTATCTATAACTATAATTCCATCATATACGGGTACAATGATTTATTAACTGATGAAAGTAATAATATGATGCAAATGTAACTTTGTAATCCTGTACATTTATATAGGATTACAAAGTTATTGATGCAGTTGGTGAATCTAGAAAACTAGACAGAAATTATGAAATTTTTAAATTTTCCCTTACTTTACACACTAAACACTAATTATATTCTAAATTTGAAGGTTCTATGTCTGCTAGAAGTGCCTTAGACTTTTGATGATCGGTCAGTCAGTCAGTGAGTGACAAAATTAAGAAAGTTTGACATGTTACAATTCTTAAACTACTGGTTCAAATTGAATAAAATTTTAAATATACTGTTTTTACACAATGCCTGCTTAGTAACTGAAAATTCAGGCTTCTTGCTTTAACCACAACGAAGTCAGAGGGGTTGAAAATGGTTTGAATTGCTTCGAGAAAAGGATGGTACGACATTGCCGCTTTTTAGCTCGACTTGGAGGGGGCACTGCCGTGCCCCCAGATTGTGTAATTACTAAATTGTATCTTTTATAAAGTGCGAAAAATGAGTGAATAAATAAATAAACATATAATATCATTACTATTTATAACTGATTTATAATTGAATGATAAGATAGCAAATTATATTTGAAAAATAAGTAGAATTGGGTGCGTAGTGGCGTTCATACTATCTCTCTCGCATGCCCGCACCGTGTGATGACGTCATCGCGTGCAATACGCACGTATATTCCATCACGCGTTTTTTGTTACAGCTTGATAATAAAAGATTGAGTGTAATATGCTTCGATCAAATATACACTAGACACAACATGAGCGCTTAGAAAATGGCCCCAAAAAAGAGTGCTTTAAGTACTCTTTCGCCTTCAGTCACGCACCGACCGTTGCTTCTAAAACGTCGCAGAACTTTAGACAATATTCTGTGAAAAGCTACTTTAAGCTCCAGGAATAAGGTGGAATTTGTGTTAATATATTTGGAATATGTGATCTTATTGTTTACTTTTTTTGTTTCAATGCATCGGTGCCACTTTTTAACAGAACATTTACAGGGAACTGTGTATCTAGTGTATATTTGATCGAAGGTAATATGTTTCAATAATATTTGCAAGAAATAGAGAGATATGTTTTTTTTAATTATTATAAACAACCCATAATATAAATAAATAAATCAAATATTATTGTTTATTCATACCTTTTGTAGCAATATTGTGCAACAAATTTGTACTCGTTAAGCAACACATGATAACACTGCAACATGCAAATATGTTTCTTTATGAGGTTTCTTTCTTTCATATTGCAATAAAAAATTAATTTGTGTTTGAAACGATGCCCACAAATATTTGTGTGATCCACAGTTATTTGTTTCGGCTCCAGGTGTTTGTGAGACCGAAAAGTCTCTCATAGTTTCTGATACCCACGATACAAGACTTAATTGATCTTTAAAATAAATAAATGTGATGATGTGATTATGGTAATGTACTTTAACATACATACATACATACTATAGCGAAATTGTAAGAATTTATATTGTATGTAAAGTCCGCCTACTCACCCTAGGCTAGCATGGTGGACTATATGGCTTAACCACTCTCAGTCGTATTATCGATTATAGTATGTGCCCTGTAGTGGTATGTATGTGGGTTGATACAGAGATCCCGCACTAGGCCAGCGTGGTGGACTATATAGTAATCACTCTCAATCGTAATCTCGATTGTAGAGGAGGCCCGTGCCCTGCAGTGGGACGTATATGATACAGAATTGTAATAATTTTAAACTATTAATAAATCGCTAGGTCACTAAGCTGTCAGCAATAAAGTGTATCATATTGTTCCCGCCGGTAGCTGTACATCTACTTCAACGGGTACGACGTGCACGGCTCGCCGCACATGTTCCGCGTGGGCTCGCGCTCCAAGAAGCCGCGGGACAGCGCCAGCCCCGCGCCGCACTACGCCAGGATATCCAGCCCAGGTGATACACACCCTAGGTGCCATACTGTCACATATGCAAAACTGAAACTTTTCAGGTCATTTGAAACTTTGATATACTCTAATATATGATGTTCTAAGACAGACGAAATGGATAGCTTTTATTAAATATCAACTTTTAACTTACTGTAAAAATATGACCATGATATAGGTATTGTTAAAAATATTGTATACGATTATTTTTAACGTACCAACCTTTGTAATTTTTGTATAAGTGACAGTGTTTCACCGGGGTTCATTATTTAGATTCGTGGGTAGGCTTTAAATATTGCCTGTAAATCTCATTTCGAGATATAAATTTATTCAAATGAAATTGTAAAAAAAACCTTATCACAAATGTTTTTACTAACTTTATGTACCTGTAAACATTTTTTTTCGTAAATAGTATGATTTATAGTTGATTGTTAATCTGAACAAAAATATCATATTATATCAAGAATATCATCTTTAACCAATATGTAATTACCAACATTACCACTTTTGCCCGCATAAGCACTAAGCATTGTAGTAAGTATTAATTAATTGAATAACTAATGCAAAATGTTGCTCCACTTGTAAAAAAACACAAGAATGAAGCTTTCAAATTACAAATGTAAAAATGTACCTCAAACAACTGCAATGCAATGAAGTTTAAACAGAGTAATTAAAGCAAACATTTTGTTACAGTATCCCGCTTGAGATCGGAGAGTCCGATGAACCAATACAACGTGTACGAGTCGAACACGAAACATACCAGCTCGATCGATCGCCGCGAGGACAGGCACGAGCCGGATTACTACAAATCTTCCTTCGACTCCGACGTCAAAGAGAAAAGCTTCGACGTAGTGGACTCCACATATTCAAGAGTACAGAAAAAAGAGGGATTCACTCGCTACGGTTCAGAAAGTCCGCGCAATAGGACGGCCAGCCCGATAACTACTAAGCATTTGGGCAACGGGTCTAGGCTGGAAGTGAATAGGGCAGGCAGTCCATACCGAGCCACCAGCCCCTACCGCGCCGCCAGCCCCGCCGCCCGGACAACGAGCCCGCTCGCCAGAAAAGACAGCCCTTTGAATAGAACTGCCAGTCCAATTAACAGGTACGTGGAATATTCGCGCGTCGATACACACACACATACACACATATACGTATGTATATACATGTGTACATATATGTATATATGTATGTATGTGTATAGATGCGCTCGTATTTAAAGCGTGCAGGCGAAAACAGCGCTGTGCACATTTTGTGCTGTAAATCAATTTTCAATCAGTTCTCAACGGGGAGTGTATGCCGTACTCACGTCAATGAGTGCCCATTTTGCTTTAAAGTGGGCACATTTTATTGAAAATTACTGACATTTATATTGGCGCGCTAAATTGGTATTGTGAATTGCATTCTAGGATTTACGACTTAGCGACGTTTTTATTGCTGATTAACATGACTTTCTGTTCGGTTAGAGCGGATTGTATCAATGAAAACTAATTAAAATATTGTGCCGGCCTCGAGTGCCTCGGTTGCGTAGTTGCACTACAGTACGATTACCACGATGAAATCTCGGGTTCGAATCCCGTGTCGGAAAAAGTGATACAAGATTTATCTATTAATAATTATCTATATCTATCACATCGTGGGAGGAAAATGGACGGCGAAGCGTGTGTGTTCTGGTCGCACCCTTAGCTTCCGATTCTGGGAAAAGGCATGAGTTTATTTTTGCCTCCAAGAATATTGTTATTTACAATGCCAAATACTATGGTTATTTTGTATCCTACGTGTTAAATATTCGTTTGTTTTAAATGTATTGTATGGGCTGTCAAACCGATCTTCGGCACCCTCAGTAGTAAGGCCATTGACCCTCATATCTTCCTTGACGACATATAGCCAGCGCTTCTTTGGTATTCTACGGTCAATTTCATCTGTGTATAATACATTAATATGTTATTCTGTCCCAGAGTGAACAGTCCAACGGAGCGGTACAGTCCAGTGACCACCACTAAGCGCGTGGTGGAGAAGCGCTCCAACTACAAGATGTACAGCTCGCACAGCGGCTCGCAGGACAACATCGACGGCAGCCCCTACTCCTCGCTCGAGGCGGACCGCACCAGGAGACTCGGCAGCCCTAGTGAGTTCTAATATATTATATGTCAATTTCTCCCGCCAAACAACAGTGTAAATGCACTGTTGTGTATCGGTTTGAAGGACAATATAATAATATAAAATAATAAACCTCGTCATGCATTGAAATAAAAGAATTTAAAAAGAACATCGGCGAAAATGGACCATGAACGGGACCAGTTATGAATGGTACATCAAAAATTTTCATAATTTATTAGAGTCAAGATGCATATTTCAATTTATTTTATAAAACCCGGATAAAAAAGAAAAACTTAAAGTGTTTTTAATAATATTGAACGCATATGAGTGCGTTCCGTCAGTCATACTTTATTTTAAAATAAGGTTTTAACTACAACGTTGAAGGTAGTACTAAATAAAAAAAAAGTGTAGGTATTTTCTATGACACATGACTTTTCTTTGCGCTGTCATTTTGCTTTCTTTTGATTTCCGATTTACGACTACTGTTAATTTTCTGTTTATATTTGTGACTTGGCTTTAATCACGGACTCCGATATACCCTTGTATTTCTGTCCACTTTGTAAGATAACCATTGTATAACGATAGCGTTTTGTGATTTGGTTTAAAGTGTGAAGTATTACCATATTACCAACATGAACTCGGAGCAACAGTGCGCTCCTCAACAATTTGTGCATTGTGTTCAATGCAATACCCGTCTTATTATACTCATTTCTGTAATCAGTGAGTGGGTCTATCCACTAATCGAAGTTTTTATTTAGCCATGAATCTACAGGGTATCCTATTTACCATTTAGTCCATATGGTTTAGTATCCTGGAGTTCCCACAGGAAAAGTGTGTGTGTTTTGATGAAAAACAATGATGCCAAACTTCCAAATCAAGGAGCGACGGAATAACTAAGTATTGTTGTAACTGTGTAGTAGGACGTCGCACAGTACTGTTGCTGTGTCCATGTCATGACTTTGATCTTGCTGCCCCTGCAGAGTTCTTAGATTCTATTGTAATAAGAGAAGATGAGAAATAATACATTTAAAAAATCTTTTCTGTGTTTTATTTTGTTTGTGTTTTATTTTTGTGACCACTGCGTATTATATTCCTATACTAACATATAGGGGGATTTTTCAAGTGTGTGTGGATGGCCAAATACGAAACTATGAAGAATAGCGAAAAATACTCAAAACGGTCTAGTAAATTCTGATAAAATTCTGCGAAATAATGACAGCAAAATACTACATTTTCTCTCATTACCTTAAGGTAACACAGGTATGGTGTACACAATATTCAACGGCTAATTAGTTTTATGACAAGGGAAATTATAGAGCATAGTAATTACTAAGCCATCATAATGATTTAGTACACTTTTCTTCCTAGGTACCTGATAACCATAAGACCATCCTACATTAGGTATATTTGACAATGACAATGACATTATAATGTGCTATTTTTTATTAGTATAATCGTAACCTAAAAAGTTACAAATATATGAATAATTCTAAAATCTCCGGCTTTTTAGAAATCTTTTTGTAACTGGACGTCACTCCTCATGCACTATACAACACAATAAACTATATCCCAGCTGTGTACAATATATTTCTTTGTCAGGTCGCAAAATGTATGGACGTGACCGATGTTCTTTATATGTTTGGCAAAAAAGCAAACTGTTTCTTGATGGTAAATGAGTGCTGCTATCTACGAAGATCTATATTTGGACGGTAGATGCGTCGCCAGCTTTTTAAAAGGAAAATGGGAAGAAAAAAGAACAAGAGGGAAAAAGTATATTGGACTTCCGGCAAGCTTTGTTACCAAACTAAACACGAGAGCAAAGCCGTCGCTCCATGCTGAATTCGCCCATTGTAACTAATACTATGTACAAAACACGTCATAATGATCTCCAAAATATGTTTATATAATACTGAAGCATAAGCTATAATGTAGACAAGCTTCATCAAAAGTCGTTCTGGCGTGAAAAAGGCACCAAAACCTTTACAATTATATTTGTAGTGTGTTCGGATTTAGTCTTTAAACGAAACTTCCATAACAATTCCCATATTTGTGTGAGTAATATCACGTGTACGCGTCATAGACGTGAAACAGTCGCTTTGTGAAAAATTCTATTGCAGCGACAGCGTCGACAATGCATGTCGCGTCGCGTCGCCTACAAAAAGAACCGATCGCATCGACCGTGATGACGTGAAAGCCGTCAAAAACTATACAATTTCGATAAAAGTTACTATATAAAAGTAAGGAATAATAACTAAAAGGTTTTCGAGTCACAGACTGTTATTATTAGTTTTTCAACGTACTTATTCAATAAAATCGATCGGTCACTTTTAGTGCACAAAGAATGATATTCTAAAACGTCAATGATCTCTTGAAGGTGTAGATTAAGGAATGAAAAAAATATTGTATATCCAAATCAAAGTGATCGATCATAAATTCCGTCTCCATAAGATAAATTGACGACAAAGCATCAACGCGTACAATATACTTTAATAAACTTTTTATAACGCCCCGTAATTGCAAATCTGAAAGCATTCATCAAAAATTAATCTCGCTTATATTTGCACACGCATAAAGACACAACGTGCGAGGAGACTTATTGTTACCGGATACTGAAAGCACGCGATTTTGGTCTTTAAAATATAGTCATACGGTCCATAAATCTGTGAGGAACCAGTTTGTGTCTGACATCCTGCGTCGAACACCAGCGGGATGCAAATAATACAGCCCACCTGAATGACCCTTTTGATTTATGCATCTTTATTCCGCTGGTTGGAGCTTAATCGAATTTTTCCTTCGTCATGAAGACAAGCTCTTGTTAACCCGCGCGTATCCCTTTATCTGCCTTGAACACATCGTTATTTTCATTTTTCTCTTGCATACCATTGTCTAACGGCTTATGGATGATCCACATAGTGCTTTGTTGGTTCCAGTACCTTTATCAACGTTGTATAGAATGCAGTTTGAAGTAATTGTTGTAGTTTTTACTATTTCAGAGACATAGAGTGTTAACTACAACATTAAGATGATCAAATTATTTATGCATGTCCGTTAAGTTTCGCTTCATTATCTTTTACTTTATTTAAGCAGATACAAATTACTCCCAGGTATTGAATATTATTGGTAATTGGTGAACAATCTATTCTGATTTTGTAACATTTGCAACGATTGCGAAATTTAATATCAAAATCCACTTAAAATCCTACGTATTAATTAAATTCCTATTCGATCAGAATATTACCTGGCCGATGAATGACAACAAAATGCGGGTTTGTTTCAGGTACGGGAGACCCGGGTGGGAAAACATCATATCATTCTAGAAAAGATTCATGGGACGCCGTGGAAAAGACTAGACAGATGTTAAGCTCTAACAGGTAAAACAACCAATAATACTGGCCCTGTGATAGTGTAAATGTGATAGACGTGTGTGTTCACCAACAGTTCAACTGTCGACATACTTATGAAATTTAATAATTTACTAAAATTGTGCATCCCAGTTACAACTGCATCAATCATTAAAATTGAGTCAACAATCAACAGTAATTTAATTCAATTGTGTCTGAAGTCTACTACCAGTCGGCTTCGTTTTTGGTAGCAGTCTTGATATATTAGAATAAGAACTTTCGTCATGCGTAGACAAACTTTCAGCTTTTACAAAATGACGAAGGTCTGGCGGCCACAGGCTCTTCATCTACATATGTGTATGTATATATGTTTAAAATAAATAAACATTATGTCAGTTTGGAGTCGAGCGCCTCGGAGCGGTACGGACAGAGCTCTCTAGACCGCGAGACCAAGCGGAACACGCAGCTCAACAAGTTCGGAGACTACTCGCGCGTGCACCGAACCCGCGACCACGACGACCACGACTCCGACACTTATACCACCAGGGTGAGTGGAAGCGTTTGTACCGGGCTGGAAGGCTAGAGACACTGACATACACCTTTCAGGGGAACTTAATAGCTTTTACACTTGAACAAAAAAAAGGGTGAGTGGAATATATTAATAAATACACCCAACAGTCAATACATAGTCCTGACCCGACAAGATTGAGTCTTGTGTCGTGGGTATCAGGAACTACGAGAAACATTTCGGTCTCGCAAACACCCAGACTCGAAACAAATACCTGTGGTTCTCACAAATATTTGGAACCCGATAAGGGTGCTACATCGCAATCCCAAAACAACTAGTCCGTTCTGAGTTTGACTGGCGTAAAAAAATGCTAAAGCAAAGTACATCGAAAGTTACATTCGAATATTTATTATACGTTATACAGGGTATATCAAGACTGCTACCGAAAACGAAGCCGGGTGGTAGTTTAAGCGACTTCAGACACAATGCAACAGAAAAAGTTGCAAATTAAAGTAACAATTGTTTTTTGTTATTTTTTCATATGGCCATATTTGGGTGGTAAATACATTTTTTCCTAAAATAATAGTGTATACCCTTTTATTTACAAATACTCTAAGGTATAAAAGAGTTTAAATTATTATTTTAGCAAAAACTATGGATTTGCCACCCAAAAATGACGATATTTAAAAAATCATAAAAAATAATTGTTGCGTTTCTATACGAAATTTTTAGTTGCATTGTGTTTATAGCCACTAAAACTACCACCTGGCTTCTTTTTCGGTAGCAGTCTTGAGATACCCAGTATAATTGTGTACAACAACAGTGGAAAACCTATCATTATAACATAATATCTAAGTTGAACATAGATGTAGTATAGAACATAGATCGGCAATGTGTCATTTTGAGCGCGACCAAAACTGATTTACGATTGTGTGCGTGAAGTTTACATGTGTGCTTGACATATAGTGGTGTACCATGCACTTTCGATACCGTCGTATCGATATCGATATAGCTGTTGGCCTGTAGTAGTGAAATAATATTTTATATGCGACATTTTATTATATATTAACAGAAACTTATAGGTGTGTTTATTTCAATACAGATACATAAACACACAAATAAATAAAGATAAATTGTCATATTATTATAAAACATTTTGTTTGAGATGTTTTGTACGGGTCTTTACGTTCCCCTGATTAAAATTATTTTTTCGTTGTGATGTATACATAGTACATACACCTAATTAAACTGGGAACAAAAAACACATTTATGAAATAAAACTATTATTTACAAAGTTATAGCGTTATCGGTTTATTTTTTTCATTTTTAACTTCCCGTCGCGAAGTTTCGATTACTTTACAGCTTTCGTAGTCACAGGGTGGACTCAGTCTGCAACAAAATCCGTGATTATTAGTTTTTTTCAATGAGTAACATTCGCGTAAATCTAAGAAACACATTTTTACTATATGTATACTAGAGTTAAAAAAATATGCTTATTTAAGTCAATTTAATTTAACACATTAGGAAGTGTTGGACGCCTGCTAGGCCGCGTTGAAGGTGGACGGAGGACCTGGTTAAGCTTGTAGGAAGTCGTTGGATGCAGAGAACTGAGACTGAAGAAAGAGAAAGCTCAATAAACTATGAAGCTTTTCTCAATCACGTCACCTAAACTAATGTTTTTCCTATGAGAATTTTGAATTTTAAACCTATACCTAATGTTATAATAAATGAATAATTTTGCTTCAAGGTTTGGACAATTATATTGTGCATAGAAGTATCGCATATTTTATAATAATATCTAATATGTTCTTGTTTTACTATTATAGATTGACAGCCTCTTGGCAGACATTGAAACAGGCTCTAAATTAAAAAATCACACACATGAAGTGTCATAATAATTATTCTACAAATATAAAAAATGAGAAAATGTAAAGTCATAACTAATATTGTAGAATGAATACTATAATAAATATGGCCGGGATAACGCCAGGTAGAAGTAGAATGCACACTATCACAACATACTATAGTTCTATAAAAATGTAAGGAAACATGTGTTGTCATCGACTATTTTATCGACAACCTGTTATTGATCGAACCTGTCAGTCAATCCCTAGCAACTTTTGGTTGAAATTATTGTAAATTCACGTATTTGATATTATTTTTATACGCAATGGATGATTTCAGCACATTTATATAATGAAATACTATGTTCTTTTCTACCGATATGTATACACGGATTTCCATTTAATTCTATAATATCGTCACAAAATAGTATTGTGCAAAAGTGACCGGTACCTGTAAAAACTGTGATTATTTCGGATTTTTACGCCTGCATGAACCACACCTTGGCACTGTACAATTCACTATAATAAACTACGTTTAATAAATATAACCAAGTACTGTAAAATTAAATAAATTATGAAAATAAGCGAATTTTGTTGCTCGCTTAGTTTGACATATTTTGACTCTGGGTCACTGCAGGCTACTTCTGTGTAAACGTATGGTCGCATCATGCATCTCGCTTTAACATATGAGTTAAATTATTCTATCTCTGTCACATTGCCGATCTATGTTTTATACTAAATCTATGAAGTTGAAGGGTATCCAAAGTGAATAGCACTAACAAGTCAAAAATTTACATTACGTATCTTATTTTGCGTTAACTGTACACAAAATTGATCAAAATCCCGCCATAGTAACCGATACAACGCTGTCATGTATCAATAATTTTCGCCTAAATTATCGCGAAGAGGTATTAGCGCACTAATACACAAAACTCAACAATGCTTTATACGGGTAATTTCACCGTCCAAAATTATTCAGATATTACGGTGCGGAAAACAATAGAGCGGATACTGTATACGCATCGACTGTGAGCCTTACATTGAATAGTTTGAGGTGTCTGTTCCATTGTGTCGGCACATTACTCCACGCAGGTCGGCCGAGCCCGGCAGTAAGCTAAATCGATCTTCGGATATACCCACCCAGTCGTTGTATTGTTAATACCTTACAGCCTATTACTTAACTCATTATAATCAAGTGACGTACACGGGTCGAGGGGTGACTCGTTATCGTAATAGCGTATGGCGTATGGATGGTTATATCTTTGCCGCGAAGTTACTTATGTTGGTGTATCATCCTACACAAAAAAGTTTGGATACTGTTATCAACTATGTAAGACTATGTGTGGTTTGTCTGTTTATTGTTACACTAGCAAGCTTCTCCGTATTTACGTTTACCATAAAATAAAGATGTACAAGATTTCTGGAGCAGGAGTGAACGTATCTTCTGAGAACAAAGTGGAAGGACTAGCGCAGACCGGGACGGGATGGCAAAGGATATTTTTTTTACCAAAGGATATTCAAACTTATCCGGTCGAAATAAGACAAAAATTCCAATGCTTTAAATTTATGCCGTCGCATCAAAAGATATTTCTCGATGCTGTGAATTTTAAACATTCGAATTTACATCATTATCCCATCAAATAATTTTGAATATCCTTTGGAAAAAAAATAAAGCCATTCCGACCCAGTCTGCGCAGGCCTTAACTAGGATATTATAAATAATAAAAAATAGGTACGGAAAGAGTCCGAAAATATACATGGCGGGAAGCGTTTTACCCTATGTACCTAAGCAGTATTTTAGCGGTCTAATTGTAGGTCAAACAACATTGTCTTTTCATTAATTATGTAAGCACGTATCCAATTAAAATTGTAGCTAAATAATGTATGTATCAGCCCATATACGTCCCACTGCCGGGCACGGGCCTCCTCTAACAATCGTGAGTACGATTGAGAGTGGTTAGGCCATATAGTCCACCACGCTGGCCTAGAGCGGGTTGGTGCCAAATAAAAAAAAAATAAGTACAAATTAATAATTAATGAACAACGATTGCAGCACATTTTGTTTTTATTGAACTAAAATTTCGATGCGTAAATTGCTGAATCGTAGAGTTCCACACGAAGAGCATTTTTTGGTAAGGGAGCACATAATTCAATTGCATACGCTCTATGTATCTGTCTATGTATATGGAAAATGTTGTTTTGTAAAATATTATATATTTAGATTGAGGGGAGGTAATTAAATACGACCATTGAATGATTCTATTGAATACTACTACCTCAGCTTTTTAATATGCTCGGGTACATAAGAAGTAATCATAACATTCAAAAGTGCGTGGTGGCTAGTTGGAGGATCAGAAGCGGCTGCCTACATAATCATAGAGGTCGAATTCAAATCCCAGAGTACACATCAGACTTTTCGGAGTCATGTTCGTATGGATAATCAATGACTATAACGGTGAATGGAAACATCGCGTAGAAACCTGCATACCATAGCAATTTATAAGAGTTTCTATAATATGTAAATTCCGCCTACCCGCACTAGGCCAGCGTGGTGGACAATATTATGACCTAACCCCCTCAATCTTACTCTCGGTTGCAGAGGAGAGGGACGTACATACATACATATATAGGCTGATACAGTAATATTTTTACTGTTTCATTAATATTGCATATCTTCCGCGGCGTATTAATAAAAAGCCGGCTATCAAATGCGAAGCTGCAAGTTCAATTCACGCACCTGGTCAAATATTTGTGAGGCCTACAAATATTCATTCCAGATCAAGATGTTGTAGGACCTAAATGACTCTCGTTGATTTTAATACTCTCGACTTAAGATTTAATATTGTAACGGGGGATTAGAACGATTTTCGAGAATGTTCTGTGTTTATTTATTGCTAAATTGTCAGGAATAACGACTTAGAGAAATATAGTTTTACCCCGCCATATTTGCCTATTCCGAGAAGGGTTACATTGTAACTGCAAGACAACCACACAATTAACTTTCACCTAACTGCGAACTTGCATATTACACAAACATTTTAATAATTTATGCACATGTTGCTGTTACGAGTACACTTGTATGAAACTAATTCCTACTTGAATAATATTTCAAGAAGATAGTGCTTATTTAGACAACTAAGAAGTTAATCTTAACTTAATTTGTCAATATTTATTTTTGCATTGTATCTTATTTTATTATCGACCCTGAATTAGATTTATTGGTGTATTTGATATGCCATGATGACACAGAAATATAATATTGTCCTGTTGTAGTTAAAACTACTGTGATATTTTCAAAAGAAAAAGAAAGGAAAAAATAAATAATAAAAAAAATTAATGACAGTATATTATGTAGCATGTACTTATATCCAGTTTGAATTCCTTGGTACAGTTTAATTATAATTTAAATGTAACGGGAATATTGGGGTTGTATTGAATATAAAAGTATTTTAAACAACATACATAAAATAATCTGAATTTATTTTTTATTAATAAAAACCTACAAAATAAAATAATGTACATAATAATTTCCCTTTGATTAAGTCAGTAAAATGAAGAGATGTGCGCTTTCCTCTTTTTAACTCATTATGGGTCTACAATATACGTACATATTTTGTCGTCAATTGCCTTTCTCTCTACTTTTTTTTTTTAATTGTAAAACTATTACATTTAATAGCGCACAGAACTAAGGCAATCATTCATTAGTAGGCTTATATATAATGGGTCGTGGACATTAGAGACATAGGTAGATTAGATAATTTTAAACACAAAAAACTATATCACGCCCGAAGTCATTACAACAACAACAAAAATATTGCATAATAATTACATTTAATGACATAGTTATTGGATATTTTTATATAAACTTCTGAGGTAAGAAGCTTTTCCATGACGTCATCACAATCACATGCTACAATTACCCAATTTCACACTTTAACACCTCTACAATAAGGCTTATTTTGTACAGCAAGAGATAACGAAGCGCGAGATCCGCGAGAGCTCGTACGTGGTGCGCGACTCCTCGTACAGCAGCGTGGAGGAGAAACAACAGCAGTCTTTTTTATCCAATAGGCCCCCCCGCGACCCGACCGGGGGGGCCCGCACTGAAACGGACGCAGCGCATGCACGTTTCAGGTATGTATTACATAGAGGTCAAAAAACGAAGATTGGCTTAATTATTTTCAATATGATATCGTATTCTTCATGGTATTCAATTGCATATTCATCTTTCGTCTTTCATCGTCTTCCATGGAGTTCTCCCCTATTCAGTCCTTGCAAACTTCAACGTCTTAAACATTCATTCTTTTATTCTTTATCTTTAGTACTTTTTATCGTCATCTGTTTTACACAACATCTTCTATATCATACATACATTTATTTTGATGGTTGATTCACTATTTGGATGACATCAGATGCAGTATAATCATTAAGGTCATAGTCTACTGGCCCTCATGTTTTCACTTTTTTCCATAAAAAAAGATCATAGTTGTATGTTATTATGTATATATGTATGTAGGGTATCTACATAATAATAATTGTGCAATATGATTGACCGTTTAGGGTTAATAATTAAGATTTCTCAATTATTTGTAAATTGCAAATTATGATGAAGAGTCTTCAGCGTGCATCTTGCTGCTTAAAACTTTTTAAGTTTTTTTCGGATTTGTTAGGATTTTCGTTCATGTACATAGTATTAATACTGTTTATGGAACGTTACGGATTGCAGATTCCTAGTACTATTAATGTTGCAAATACTAGTTTGATATTGTGAAAAATATCAGACCGATAATATGTAGCTTAGCTATGGAATATTATTGGTTCTGTGAAATGGAAATAAAATTATTAAGTTCTTAATAAATAATAGAGATTCGCCAAAGGTTTATGTATATTTCAATTTCCAACAAACAAAATATACTGCAATATTAGGACCAGAATTTAAACAACAAATAATATTCTTTAAATCTTTGTCATAAATATTATTTCCCAACGTCATCACTTTTGCATGAATAATCCGATCACCTGAATTCCACTATATGACGTCACTAAACAATATGATCGCCAAGCTTTACTACTCGTGTACCGAGGTTATTCATTTCATTTTATAAGATTTTCTCGTTGCAGACCTATACAAAGGGACAACAACAGAGGTGCCAAAGGAGTAATCGTAAAACCGAGTTACAAAGGCGTAGTGGGCCTACCTGTTGAATTTATTGGTAAGTTTTTGTGCAGTAAAGAAGCTAAGCAACAACCCACCGGATCGTAAACGATCGTGGTATATTAGACACCTGGGAATTTGACTTCTGTTCTCGGGTGTAAGATGTAACCAACGTGAAAACACCCTTGTTTGCAAAAAGGTTTTTGTGGGAGCACGTAATTTCTGTATTTTATTACGCTAGCAGATAGGTATACCTTAGTTTATCTTTATTTAATATTTTATTACTAAAGTGCAAACTATACGTCACGCAACGTAGCATCGCATGTTCGTAATGTTGTTCTGGTGATAGAGAATACTATGATTTGATTTGATTTAACATAACATAACAGTTGCGTCGGGTCTGGAAACGTGGCGTTACAGTAGTTTGTTTCCGGCCTTCTGGTGCTCGTCACTTATATCAATTGCCTATAAGCAAGAACAATACTATTCAGGATTAATTATAGTTAATACTAAATGACTTTCCTCTGAATAAATTCGTGAAATTAAGGGTTAAGTTGACTGTACATATCCTTAATCAGAAGCAGAATGGATTATGGCTGTTTTATTTATGATTGTAGCGTAAAGACACACACCTCAAAGCTAGATAAATTACAAAATCAAGCTTTAAGAATAATAGGCGGCTTCATTAAAAGCACACCAATTCACGTTATGGAAAGTGAGCTAAGTATAATGCCACTATCTATAAGAAGACAATACCTAGCCTATAAGTACAGGTTAAAAATATTATCTTGGTCCAATAACTCAACTATTAACATGTTAAAAGAATTAAGCGCCCTTTGTAATATAAGATATTGGAAAAATAAAAAAAAAGCCCTTACTCATTAAAACCTTTCAGGATGTATACCAAATTAACGTCAATTCATTTAGTATCCCTGGGATGTTTAGTTTAGATAGATGGATTACAAGTATTGATATCCATAAATATATTAATGTAAGTCTTGATAGTATTCAAAGTGCCAAATCAGGTATTGATCCTAATATTTTAGTTAATAATGTTATCGCAGAACTCAATACATTGGATGGCACAGTTTATTTACCGATGGTTCTAAAAGTAAGGTTGGTTCAGGAGCTGGGCTTTATGATAGAACGTTACAATGTAAGGAAGGTTTTAAAATTAATTGTAATGTATCAATAATGTCGCTGGAACTCATTGCAATATATCAGGCTTTGTCCTACGGAATTAATTTAGATGTGAATAAAATTGTTGTCTTTACAGATAGTAAGAGTGCCTTGCAACATTTGGCTCGATGTGCCTCTAGCCGCAGAAGGGCATCGATAACCTATGATATACTCCAAACTATCATGACAGTTAATACAAGAGGAAAAAATTTGAAGTTGCAATGGGTTCCAGCACATATTGGTATAAAGGGGAACGAGGAAGCTGACCGTATAACCAAGTTGGCAGCAATAAATGGCAAATTAATTAACTACTTACCGGACCATTGGGAAATAATACCTAAATTTAAAAAACTTTGTTTTGAGACCTGGGAAGATGACTTTCAAATTAAATCCACAAATAAAGGCATATGGTATAAGACTATACAAAGTGAGCTCCCTCGTTCTCCCTGGTTTGAATACAATAATTTAAGCAGAAATTATGTTAAGTTAGCACTTAGACTTAGATCCGGACATTATCCATCGGCAAAATTTAGTTACCTAATGAAGAAAACGAATTCACCGAACTGTACCATTTGCAATAAGATCGAAGATGTGACACATTTGCTGATGGAATGCGTCCAAAATAAAAATGAACGCGATCTACTGCTGAAGAAGTGGAAAGTGAATAGACTGGATATAGGTCTGATACAAAACATTTTGTCAAGACCTACATCGGAGCTGGCACTAAATTTCTGTCGCTTAATCACAACCTTTCAGCAGTGATTTGCTTAGTACAAATATTAAAGACATATATGGTAAAAAGTTATGATGGGGTTGGCATGTCTATATGGACAAAAACCCCCAATTTTAATTCGTGAATAAAAAAAAAAGGTTAAGTTTTAACACAGATGTATTTTGTCTAACAATATAGCATAATTAATAGTTGATTGTAATGAAAACACGAAGATCCTTGAGGGAGGCTTATAGTCAGCAGTATATTTTCTATGGCTGAAGAGAAAAAGAGAGAGAATGAAATCAAAGCCATGAGAAACGTAGGCATTTGTCTCATATTGTAGTAATCATACAATCCAATCAGAGCTTGAAAACCCTTGATTATAATTTCCATATCGTTCAATGTTTCTTAATTTTTGAAACACAATTGAATATTTGTAAACAAAATACAGCAATACGCTTATAAAGCAATGTAATAATTACTTTAATATCATCTTCATACGGACCCAATTATACATCTCTACCAAAGCTTTTAAACGGAAGATGTTGTTAGGTAGAACCTGTGGGTAGAACTTATTGTTTGCATGTTCCTAGCTAGTATACTTCCGGCTGGCGTGTTCTTATATAATGGCGGGTCCTTTAAACGAAGCGTGAAGGAGCAATTATGCAGCCGACAGCGATAAGAGCTGATAAGGGCGCCTCACCTCTTGCCGTTTATCTTTGTTTAGCAGCATTGCGCTTACCGTCGTGTGAAGTGTGAAAGCTTTATGGCGATATAGAAACAAAAGCAACCATGTGGTTGTTTAAGGCCGATTATTAGATATTTCCAATGTTTCTATTTTAGATCGGACATATTTTTAAAATTGAGAATGATTAGCCACCAATGTTCCAAGATTCAATGTTTCCTAAATTGAAGCGCAAGTTATTTTTATGTAAATAAAACATGTTACAGAGCTCGCACTTTTTATAATAATAAATTAATACATAGAATATTAACTAAAATATTGCAACCTATTTTTATACTGAGTTATTATTTATACAGATGTACAGTTCACTTATTTATTAAATATAGTCTCTCATTACATTTTCTAAAAAACTGTACTTGGTAACTGGCAATACTGCCAGTCATCCGGCGTGCCTCTATATCATGTTAAAAAAACCTTTTTAAAGTAATACCCGGTTCCTCCAGTGGACGGCAGCACAGCAGGGCCAGGTCACCTAGAACTAGAAGTGTCAGGCGGCAACGGAGCCCTGGTAGCGAGTTCAGTGCGGCCGCTCGGCGGGCATCGGTACGCAGCCACGTTTGTACCGCGCCTGCCGCGACCGCACAGCGTACGAGTCACGTTCAACGATGAACATGTGCCTGGTGAGTTGTTCTGTTGTGTATTTAGCATTAGATGTGCAATTGGTGGTACATTAGTGCTGCTTGAAGCGACAACAGCTTACGAAATGGTGGACGACGCGTCATAGTTATATGTGTATGTACGTGTGTCGTGCTTCGGGTTTATACTGTATGTATCTATGCATGTCTGTAAAGCATATGTGTGTGTGTGTGTGCAAAGGTGCCAGTACTCTAAAGAAGAACTTAACTAATAAGTATCACCCCTATTTTATTTATTTATTTGCAAATGGTACCAATTAATTTAGTTCTTTTTAATAGCTTTAACTATAAAAAGTGAATTGATTGATATAAAACCATTCTATTCCTCGCAATAATTAATTAAACCAATTAACGTGACCATAAAAAAATCTTAAACATTTATCATATTCCAAACAGTTACTTTTAAAATATTAATAACATCCGACATTATTATGTGCATTTCAAAAATACACCGAAACAAAATGTAGTTCAAAATTTTGCAACATATATCACTAAGGTGAATAAATCACTTGGCTTAAGTACCCTTTCGTATTCTGCGTTTCCTTGAAAGCCGATCCCGGGCGCACTGTCCGTGAGCTCATGTGTAACATATAGCTACACAAACATACACATGACGTAATACGGGAACAATGGGATCACCGCAATACCAGCCGACTGAATGTAGCGAATCAAAATTGTTACGTTTGTAGCTGTGAAATAGTAGTTACACTGTAGTTTATCGTCAGTAGGAATAGGCCAGTTCGACCGGGATCGTAACATTATCTTACTGGAAACACGTTAAGCTTTGCTCATTCTAGGCCTATTTTTAGGCCCAATAATGCTTTTGTTGTCCTATTTTGAAAGGCTAACAATGCATTTACGATCCAAACGTTTAAGATGTTTTGGGCGGTGGTATTCACTTATTTTATAATAAAAATAGTACTAGACATATTCAGACTTAACACCTTATGCCACAGAAGAGCGGGCGCAATGGAATGCCATGCATGCTTTTCCATGCTTTTGAATTCATAGTGTTGTTTGGTTTTACTACTGTCCATGAGCGGCCGTTTCGCTTATCAGGCGAATGGTACGCATGTCTCGCAAATCATTGAAATAAAAAATATCGCCTACACTGGGAGGTTACTCTATAAAATATAAAACTTAGAATGTTCGGATGTTCGAAGTCTGGAGTAAGATATAAGTCTTCCACTTCTAAAAACCAATACTATTCTCTTAATACTTATCATTTTCGCCGAACGTAGTCGTACGCCACATACGATGGAGGAATCCAACATTTTGTGGAGTACCTGGGCACACTAATGTGCCTAAGTTTTACGTACGGCGTTCGAATGTTCGAAGTTCGTATCGTTTTTATAGAGTAACCCCTCAGGGTACGTAACGAGCTATGCGCTAAATTAAAGAGCTATTTTATTTGCTCCCCGGGCTGCACGGAGGAATTCTAATTTCTATTTCGTTGCTGATTTACAATTGAGGTGTCCGTTTACACAGGCCCTACGGCTCACTGCGCAGTCGTACATCTTAAGGAAGACGTCAGATATTAAATGTGCTACTGTATTTTGTTTTATGTTCGTTGAATGTTATAGTGCGACATCAAAATAAACTAAGAAAACGTGAAATAGAATAAATAGACACTTAATTTATAAATGATGTTGAATGGAGAATATTTTAATTTTAAGACTCAAAGTATTAATCTTTATTTTTATTCAATGGGTTCAGCAAACGAGCGTCTATTGTTTGCTTAATCTTGTTTCATACTTATTTATATAAATTTTCTTTGAGTATAATTATGAAGTTATTTATACGTTTTATTCTAGTTACAAAATCGTAACATATTCATAACTGATTATGATAAGAAAATTCCAATATCTCTCTGCCAGAACCGAGACCTGAACCTAAGACATCAGCGTTGTAATCACACCCCAGTACCATCAAGAACTCAACACAGTCGAGTTAATTTAAGATAAAATTCAAATTTGACTAAATAACGTTATCAAAGTCAGTTTTTGTTGTTCACTTGAGTATATTACAGAAACAGTTACAGGCAAAGTTAACGCCAGCGATTTGAAATTCCCGAACCGTACCGCAGTCTCAAAAGACGCTAAAACTTTGTGAATTAACCCTAACGCAGTATTTGTATGAATATATGCAGACATGTATCACGACGGCGGAAGTTTATATTCATGTGTTTCAATTAGGAGCAATGCGAAATGTTTTCAATAAAATTCAAATAAAGACGTCGTCCCTTCGGCCCTCCTCAGCCCGTTTACATCTGCAATCTTCATTGTACACACTAAGTTGCAGTACGAAAACTCCTAGTAAAGTTTATTTCACAACGTTCCTCAAAGGAACGGCAAATTCAACTCGCACTTTGTATGTAATGAAAAATAAGGAAACTCTCAGATTCCTCCGAATGGATGGAATCGAGCGCGCTGTTTTTGTTACAGACTTTATGTTAACAAGGCGAGTTTTTGGTCAGAGAGCTATTTATAGAAAAAAACTTTACGTTATAGTTCACTATTTACGGTGAAAATTAATATGTACCATAAAAACGTATCAATATTTTTCACTGTTGTGTTTACTGGCGAAATATACGTCAATTTTGTGCAGTTTAAGAAAGTATTATTGCACTATTCGCACGCTTTATTATACTTTCGAAATTTCTAATGACAAACTTTCAATTGATCAGTGAAACATGAATAATTAGATAATAGGTTCAATTACGTAGTCGTGTCTAATCGAACGTTACGTGTCAAACGCTGGAGTCGTAAAGGGTACCTTCCCAATCCTAAGTATACATAAACATATACTCACGACTTTGTTTCCAAAGTGTAAGCTTCGGTGCTACCAGGACACCATTACTTTCGCCTTATGTGTTCCGTCCCATATGTGATAGGAGGCGAGCCTATCGCCTTATCACGCACAAATTCCTGACTCAGGGATTCAAACCCGAGACCTGAGCTTTGCACTCATAATGTAGTACAATTATGCCACCGAAGCAGTCCTTAGTATTTGACTTATTAAAATAATTAATTATCGCTTAGTAGTCTTTGATTTGTTTTTACTCTAAATATTTACTAAATATATTTTTCTTGTTTCGTTTACGCGTAATAATATAAGAGTGTTGTGTACTCCTTTAAGTGGTTTATGCATCAGTATGTAACTGTAGTAAAGAATGTTTTAGTTGTGATAATGTATATACCGTTGGAGAACCTTAATTTAATAAAATAAAATAAAATAAATCGCTTTAAAAGTATTCGTTTGTTCGAAAAATAGACTAATTAGGCACTTGATTCAAACCTCATCGATAGGGTCGGTTCCTCGGTCCTATCACATCTTAAGATGGGAATAGGTTTGGCGCGAAGTAGAGCCGCTAGTGGCACCCCTACGTTCCCTTTCTAGGGTACAAGCCTGGTGGGCTTATGTATGTTTTACAATGAATAGAACTGAATAATACTCGTATCTTTTGGATACGACTTATACCCTAGATTGGTGCAAGAAAAGTTTTAAATTGCTATCATGGTTGAATATTATTTCTCAGTTCTATGCTGTTTATGCTTCTGTTTAAATTGAATATTTTTAAATAAAATAAAAACGACGTAAGAGAGGACATAGGAGAATTTCGTTCTAATATTTATAGTAATTATTTTTAAAATAATAAAATTACTTATAGGGCGTTATTTTACAAACATCAATTTACAGACGTAAAGTTTCTAAACTGTATTATTCTTTTTTCTTGCTTGAACAATTAATATATTTTCAATGCGTATAAGTATATTCCTTATAATCTATTATAATTGTATCAAACGTAATTAAAAAGCCGTATAGTTGAACACGAAGATTTCGGCGCGTTAATTCTATCTACACCTGGTTGATAGTAGTAAAAAATGTATTTAAAAAACATGTTATGTGAATTTGTGTACTTCTTTTTCTAATTTTTATATTTACTTTAGTATTTTCATTAGTCAAACAAGCCACCAATAAATATAATTTAAACACATTGTTACAAGGACTGATAATGATTTTTGTATATTAAAACTGAAGTAATAATAGTACATATTTTTTTGTAAAATGTATGCCATCTGCAGAATATAGGACTTTCAATTCACTTTGATTATACAGTAGTCGCTAATTATCGCTAGTGCCTAGTAATTATCATAAATACACTAAGTTTTTGACACGCTATCTCTTTCTAATGCAGGTTTACGAGTATATTGAATACAATGTTTGCACGTCATGAAAAGGAGAAACTTATTATTTTTGAATAAAAATCTTCATTTTAGGATTTTTTAAATTATAATATAATGCAAAATTTCAATAGCAGTTTCGAAGAGTCCATTCCAAACAGTTTAAAAATGTTCCATGACTGTGGGACACAAGAATGACCCACATTATATTTTTCATATATTTATCAAAAGCTATGAGCTTAACTTAACCCAGACATTACTTATAAGGTAAATTATATTGTATTGCTTTACCGTTAGAAATCTCGCAGGTAATACATTTTAAAGACATAGAAAGAAAAACTTGATGTGGGCGTAGTTAATTTGGTCGGATCCAACGCCAAGTGACAAACCAGCTTTTGCTGGCAGTGCATGTATGTAGGCTCTCGAATTCCGCGCCGCCATTTTGAATACCATGGTGACGTCAGGCGGCTGGGCGCGGGCGAGCGTGCGCCGGCGCACCGCCCGTCGCCTCGGCTCACGGCTGCCTCACATTCGCATCGCGTCCGCGTCCGAACGAGGCTATGCCTCCGAACTGCCAAAATGCAATATCGCCGCGTATCTCATCGCCGTATGTGCTAAACGTTGACACACGTAACACAGTGCCTCTCTGATCTTTGCGACACAAGAGCAGTCGAGTAGTGTACCTTCATTACAGACTTGGTGGTGTAGTGAATGTTCACCGAATGTTATTGTTGTGATTTCTTCAACTGCGGTCAGTACAGTGCCCTACATACTCGTCGGTCTCTGAGGGGACGTGGGCTTGTCTCCGGAGGTCACATCGCCCTCGATAAGTGAGTGTATTTGCATACATAGTTCCTATATCCGTATTGTAAAGCGTTGAGGTGCTGTGTGGGTGCGACACGTCATTTCTAACCTTTGGTTTGCCTTTTTCAGCGTGGTAATTTTAATAATGGACCATTATTGCGTTATTATTGCTTTGTTGTTACCACCACTCAGAAGATGCGCGTATTTTTACTTTGTATTTTATTCTTAACCAGTAAAAAAATCATTATAACTTCCATGTAGGTGTTACTAAACTATAAATTAAGTCACGATTTAAGGAATTTAATCTACTTCTTATAATGCAATTCAATAGAAAAACTTAACGTTTTGCATTAATTACTATTCGAATGACCTACATACCTCGATTACATTTGTAATTGCTAGCAAATAATAGTAATGGCGTGCAATACAATCATAATGTGCATGTTGCAAGCGGTATACATTTATCACCAATGACATCAATTACACAGGCACATCTAGATTCAATTAGCAAATTGTTAATCTTAAACTAAAGGTGCGCTTACAATGTCCAGGTACCGGACTATAGATTCGCACTGTTGCCCGTACACAAAGCGTGCGTTGAACTCTTTTACAAGGGCCACTTCTCACGCACATCCCCTTGCGCCGATCGTTGCGCCTGTAACCCAAAATGTACTTTATTCTATATAAGTTAATAGTTATTATCTAATGATAATCGCGGTGCATTCGTCGGATAACGGATGTAACGTTTTTTTATAATTTCATACTGATCACACTTGATCACTCAACGAAGTCGACGTAGTGTGTCTAATGTGGTGCAAAAACTACGTGTAACGATAATAATCTATCTCACACTAGATGAAAGTAATTATTAATCAACGACGTTTTGTTCTATATACGGATATTCATTCAGGTTTCTACGGAAGCGATGTGCTCACTTCGTGTGTACTATCGACCTAAAAATATTATTACAGTTGATGCATAACAACTAATGTTAAACGTTGGATGCATAAACACCAAAGGCCATTAGCGAAGTCAAATTACACCGAAGAAACATACATAACAAATTATAACAAAAACATAACAATCATAGAATAGCGTCTAGACAACAGAACTCGTTCTATGCAAAACTCGTGATGCTAGCTGAACATAAAAAATAAAAACAAAAGTGTGCTAGCTCAGTAAGCATGATAGTGTGGCTAGTGAAAGTCTAGCCTTTATCCCGGCCGCTTGGAACAATGAGTACATCGAATCGTACACGTACGAATAAAAGCCATTTAGTCGCATTACACCCGTCGACGCCAACTTGACACTCTTTTTACACATTTTTAACATTTGACGAATTACACTGAAGTAACTTTTCATTACATTTATATGTTTTATTTGCTGTTAAAATTACTGCCATTATAGAACCTTTAAGACCCAACTGTGAACCTGTAAAAAATAGTTGCTTTTGTCGGTTTATTGTATAACAAATCAGTAATTACCAACGAAGATGTTTCCGGCCATTGTCGCTATTACGAATTCGAATTTTGAATTTAAATTGTATCTATACAGTTTTATAATGGATATAAATGACTCAGCGTGTATGAAAATAATCATAAAACCAGCAAAATTACTGTAATTATATGATATCTTGAAGAAACATTAAGTACCTTTTGGTAGTGATTATTATTTTCAACTACATGAGGTATTAAGTTATGATGCATAATTACACCCGAATATTACCGTGTTTGAATGCACATTATACAAGGGTATTAAAACTTAATCCTGGATTATCAGTACTTGAAGTATCAATACATATGAAACACCAAACATCATGAGCTAACATTAAATCATATCGAAATGTGAAATTAAAATCATCTAAACTTATGTTTTACGAGGCCACGTTTAGAACGTAAAATAAAATAGTGAAAGCATCATCACCCGAGCGCGTTCAAATTTGTGTCTATTTTACTTGCATAAGTTGAATATTCAAATATATCGGAAAGCGTACTATCACTTTTTTATTACGTAATACGGCCGGAAAAAGTCTTAAGTGGGAAATTATCAATCTGTCGTTTGAGACGTGACATAATCTGTCACGGTAGGCTTTTTAAATGGCGATTTGGAGCGCATTAAGGAAATCAAAAGAAACTGAGTTACGTGTGTCATGTGTGTTATTTACATTTTACTTGCTCTAGAATTAATATATTAAAATTAAAAGGGAAAATATCGTCTTACTGTAATTAAAATTTTAATTTTAACGAGTATTGTGCTTTAATAATATGTGGTAAAACGATCTCACTTTAAATGTCTGTGTTTTTATAATTATTTTTTAAAGATACACATGTTTTAAATAAATTACATACATATATAATCGTCACGCCTGTATCCAATGGTGGTAGGGAGGGACTATAGATCGCCACTTTGCTCGATCCTGGCATATTACTTACATATCATGTACTGATGAAAGTATTTTAACCTAAATTAATTCATGGTAGCTGATAATTGTTTATGATCCAACCGAATACAGTCTTAAAAAATGAGAATTTTCAACCAGAAAGGTTATAAATATGTAAATTTTTGGTAGTCATTAAATTGAAATGTCACCCCAACGCGGACGTCTTGATTAATTTGTCGGCCCGCAAAATATGGTGAAAGAGGAAAGAAAAATGGAGGCCATGTGGCAACCTGCTTCAGAGTAAATCAGCGAACCTAGAGAATATCGATTCATCTGAAATATTCATCAAAAGTCTGGATTTCCTATTTACCTTGAATTCGAAAAACGTTGAGGTATTTTTAAACATATTGGATGGCTGTATATTTTCTCTGCCTTATTTTATACTAGTAATAAAAAACTTGTTTTACTATACTGTGAAGAACAAGTTTAAGTTTTAGTTTATTCGCAAACCAACTAACGTAACAGAGGGATCTAAAATGGGCACAAACAGCGGATTATTTTTATTTTATTTAACAGTTATAGATATAAATCTACGCGTAAGTATTTGCATTACTCATTTCATAGATTTGAACATTCGTTTTGAACGCGTACAATAAGTATGATCGTGATAAGCTGTAGGTACAGTCAGCAACATAAGTCGCTGAACACTTCACATTTTTTGATAACCTTTTTATGAATTAGAATTTGTACGTACTACTCTGTAGTCGTAAAATATAACCAAATAAAGTCATTTATGCTGAGAAGTGCCATACGATATTGAAATTAATAATAATTATTTTGGATGATAAGACAATTCCAAATCTCGTGACTGTGTAGCGACTTATGTTGCTGACTGTACAAGTCTGATTGCTTATCTTTCGTGATTTAAAAAACAATATCGCATTAATCAACGTGAATGTTACAAGAATAGTTTGTTTCGTGTCAGATTAAATGATATGATTTTAACCAAAATAAAAATGTTTCCTTTATTATGTAGCAATATAATTTTAATTATATAAAACTTATGTTGTCGTAAAATATAGGCATTCTTGTTATAATAATAATAAATCTTTATTCCATTACAACATGTTTACAATATAATAACACCCTGGCTCCTGAACTAGGAAGTCCTGTATGACAGAAGCCAGTCTCTTTCGATAATTCCTTATTTAACAACTGCTTCAAAGGAATAAACATTATTTTATAGCAGCTGTATAATAAGCTAAGATAATCTAATCTACGAATGAGGAAGATGGTATTGCATTTTGGAAGCCTGAGAGAGGCTGTAGTCAACCTAGAAGGCTTATCATTGCTAGTGAGACAAAAATGCTTGTAGCCAAATAAAATGTTAGCAACAATATTACTATTCGTTATAAAGTAAGTATAGAAAATATAGAGAATACGTTTAATTAGTTGTCGTTTAAGTACAGGTGGCGAAACTTTTCTCTCGGGTCTCGAGTTGCGTGCTCCAATGCAGATATCGGATTTCAACCGCATTACCGCATCCGTTCTCGAGATTCTCGCCTTTTCCTACTATTCCAACTAATTGAACGTGAACACCTGAAAATTGCCTCGGTTTTATTTAACGAAATATAATTATTCTTGGTAATTTATCTATAAAAACTACTTGTTTAAAATTTAGTACCAATTTAAATTATATTCATTGAATATTATGCGTTATATATAAATATAGTATATAAAAAACAGAAAAATTGTTTTCAACCTAACTGCTATTTATGAATGAAAGAACGATGATAACTATCAATGCTGCAGTGGTTTAAAAAATCGCACTCATCAGCAGTTTTATATTTTTTTTATTTTCAACGATTTATTGTTTCTGCTTTTGTCGCAGTTAGTCTTTGTAATATTAGCATGTATGGTACAGTTTACATATATTATACGAGCTCTACTTTCATGAATATCACTTGTTTAAGAAAATATAGGTTTATTGCGTTAAAAACCTGCATTCAGTCAGTTCAGAAACTATATTATACCTATATAAACTTTCGAAACATCTGACTTCTTAGTAAAAGGATTCAGTAAAGTATAGCAGGGTTCCGTATTATTCGTAGAATACCTAGTTCTTTTTTTTTTCATTCATGCATAAAATGTAAGTTATATTATTGAAATAGACTCCTGTTGACGGAGTCAACATTATTATTTTTTTTTTTTTGTTAGTTATTAATAAAATTTAGACACCACTGCAGATATTATATTGTTGATAGTAGTACTAAATGTGTTACTAGATTAATTATCTTTGGTTTCTGTTATATGCCATGAATGCGTCATATGGAAATTGTTAAGCGTTACATGAGATGTGATACACAGCGCTGTGTTTGAGTTAAAAAATGGCGATACAGTCCACGAAAACTAATAAAAGTACCGTACTATTCCATAAATCTACGGAAATAAAAACAAGTTTGAAAAAAAGCGCATTCTCCTCCTACACTAATATGAGTGTATCAAAACATATCATTGGATGCAACGGTACATTCTGAATTTTCATCGAATTAACTGTTAACATCGCACAAAGCTTAGATTGTTAATATTTATGCATATTACTTTCACCTGTCTAACATTACGCTGAGTTTGTGTTTCATTTTAGATTGCACAAGCATTTGCATATAGCGCATCAATCGAACAGGACGTTCCAAATTCCAATGCCTAATGTTTGATGAATTATCGACTTGTTTGGGCACCTCATATTCATAATTAACTCGATTGTCTACATGATTTTCATAATTGTGCGCGTAGACTAGCCTGTAACAAATACTTGACTGTAATATTTCGTAACAATCACCGGGATTGCTGTACGCAGTGACTGTGTGGTAGAAAGCGAATGCAACTGCAGCTGTGTGCGATCGAAATGTCAATTACTGCCCACCAGTGAGTGTGAACTCGAATAATTCTGCGTCGGAACAAACGCTATACCGCTCGTACGCTAGTTTCTATCGAAACACACGTAGTTTCAGTGACATTTAGGTCGCACTACCAACGTGCACTAACGATGGCTTTCCACTCGCCTGTTACAAATACATTAGTTATCAAATACCTTTTTTTGAGAATGTTATTGTTTCGTTATCAGCTCACATAGGTGTTACTGCTAGGCATACTGTATCAGCCCATATACGTCCCACCGCAGGGCACGGGCCTACTCTACAATCGAGAGTACGATTGAGAGTGGTTAGGCCATATAGTCCACCACGCTGGCCTAGTGCGGGTTGGCGGACTTACATACCATAGAAATTCTTATATCGCTATGGTATGCAAGTTTCCTCACGATGTTTTCCTTCACCGTTTTAGTGCGTGGTGATTGACTATCAATACACACATGACTCCGAAAAGTCAGAGGTGTGCCCTGGGATTCGAACCCGCGACCACCGTGAACATGTTGGCTGCCGCGTCTAGTCCGTTTTACCAACAGGCCACCACGCACTTTCACTGCTAGGCATAGAATTCTCAAAAATAGTGACGGAACTTAATTCAACTTACTATTTCTTCCTATTTACCACTTAACTGGTCATTATCTACATGACTGGTTTTTTTTTTACACTGACACGGCATAATGACTGCACTGCATCTGTTGTAAGCGCAAATGCCCTCCAGGCAGAGTATCGATTGTCATCAGACGGCAGTCACATGCCATTCGGTACAATTATGCCAGTCTACTAGGTCAACTAATCTATGTAAACAAAAGTAAGCATTATAGACTTTTGGTATAATTTCCCCACTAACTCCTAGTGTATCCTTGGTTCAAGTGCACATAACATTAGCATAATCGTATCGCGCCTGGTGTTCTTCTAACCGAGCCACTGACATTTTATAGCATGGCTTATTAATATTTATAAGTTTTAATATTTTAAAAAGTTAGAAAATTGGATTCAGATATTATCTGGATTTAAGAGCAGTCTTTTTAAAGCTATTTTGATATCAACGGTATTATCAACATATTTTTGGATTCTAGAAATCGTTTAGGATTCTTCGTCATTTTATTGCTGCTCTTAAAAATAATTTGATTATGAATACATTCAATTCGTTCCGGATTATTGCCACTACATCACATCTCTTTAAATACTTATAAATGTATACTTCTAAGGATATGTTATGACTTCCAAATGAAATTTACTTTTATATTGCCACACTTTCATATATTTTTAAAATACACTTTTGCTTAAGAGCATATTCTAAGATAAAAATTATTACTGTATAGGGATATTTAACTATTCAAATACATTTCCACAAAACAAAGTCGGAGCAACATTGTCACAATACAAACGTAAGATGATTTAACAGTTCGCATCAAAGTTGGGTACTGGAAACTCATCAAATATAACGATTGCCCTATAGGCGAACCAACAACTTAGTTTCGCAACCGCACTTGTAGGTGATAAAGTGCGCAAAACAGTTGCGGTCTCGTCTGTAAGGAGGTTGCCGACGCGCCGAGCCTCGGGCCTCGGACCCGGCCGGACAATACTGAATGAATAACTAACTTATACATAGTTGTACTATACTCCGCAATAAGTGAAGTGAATCATGATTATTACTTTTTGTTTGAATATGAAAATAAAAACCGTTGTAAAGCGACACAGTTATAGATGATAGAATCATTATTAAAATAGCAATATGTATAAAAGTATTTCAATTAATATATTTAAGTTAATTAAACGGTAAAATTTTTCTTAACACGAAAATGATTTTATCCGATTATCTAAATGCCTATACTGCCTCACGCGTTTAATTAATTCATATTAGACATGTTAACAGTCGTTAATTATTACCCACGGTACATCGAATGTTATTACTTAAAACACACTGACCTCGTTCCACAAAATACATGTAAGTCTAACAAAACTAACGGTTTTGCGGCTTGTACAAGTCCGACAAATATTGGTGGCCAAACAATGGCAGACTCGTGACATCCGTCCTGCACTCCGGTATTAGGAAATAGGAAACGTTCCGAACCACTGTGAGGAAACAGACTTTGTTCGAAAAATCTGAGCTCTTGCTCGTACAATGGTGATTTACCGAGGGCGACCTGCAAACTACGCGTTACAACATCGTAACTCCTAATGCCGCAATTTCCACTGATAATGTTATTGTGCGGGGATAATGTAAAGTAATATTATTGTCGGCAAACACATTTGTGATGCCAAGTCAAGTACCTTGTGGTTAAGTCTCCTTGGCCACGGGAAAACTTGATACGCTTTAGATTGATTACTTACAGACACAGATTGTGAAGTAAATTTCAAGTTTCTATGCAATATTCTGTGTTAATGTAGGTCGCGAAATTATATTTTTAATTGCAATAATGTAGCCTTTACCTTTCTGTGTATTTAATAAATAATGAAACCGAATATCATATCCAAATCGCCAACCCGCACTAGGCCAGCGTGGTGGACTATATGGCCTAACCACTCTCAATCGTATTCTCGATTGTAGAGTAGGCCCGTGCCCTGTAGTGGGACGTATATGGGCTGATACAGATACAGAAACCGAATAGTCTTACATACTATTTCGGTAGCTTGAGTTTTAACTTTATTACATAGAACGAAAAATATCAATGATTTATCTTGTTTACTAAAATCATTTGTTTTGCCGCAACTGCCTAAGTTGATGTTATGCATTTGGCATAGCAATTATGTTCAATGAGTCAGACACCGAAGCTGGTACTTATATAAGCATTCTATAATTAAATACCGATCAAATGTCATGAATATGTATGTGCGGAAGACCTTGAAATGAACAACAATGAAGAAACACTACACTCGTTAATTATAATATGCATATAATATGCGGATTTACATAATGTGCGCTCGAGGAATGTGTCGCCTAAAGCCTTACGAGTATTAGTCTAGTGGCTTCATATACATGATTTGAAAATTGAAAGCCTAGGTACGATTACGAACATAGTCAATCTACTTTTTGTGTTGTTTTTTATTTGTATACGTACATAGTACCTACCTAGAAAGGTACCATTTTTTATGAATTATTTTCGTTACAAAGTTATCACAATTTTGTCTTAACTATGAATATAATTTAATAAATCATTAAAACAATACATATATCGTATTTTGACTCCGTAGTGCTTTGAAAAAAATAAAAATATTAAATGCGACTGCAATCTTATAGTGTACATTTTTACATATTCTTCAATAAGAACCTCATTGGAAAGTAATTAATAACTGGTTCTGAATTTCATTTCCTTTCTCCTATTCTATATTAAGAATCCTAAGAAATATCGCTTGTTCAAAAGTTATAGATTCGCTAGGTGCCTTTTGTTAAAGTTTAAATTAATAACTCGAAGTCCCAGAAATGTTTCAAAATTGATATTTTATCAACAATTTTAAGAGAAAACTGGCATAATAAGCAAACAATAAAGCGGAATAAAGTTTTTCGTACAACACGTAGACAAGATTGATCATTTTAATTAAATTCCAGCGGATAACAAGGATAGTAGGAGCCGGTAAGTCGCAAGACCGATCTCAATTAACGCCAAGTTCCAATATTTAGCATTCGGAAGCCATTCCTCGAAAATTCACCAATTATAACATTTCAATTCCGCTTTTCTGTAAATAAGATTCACTGCCTCTTTTCAGAATTCATAAATTATTATTCGATATTCTTTAATCGCATGATATTAATCATTTATAGCCGAAAATCGAGCATTATAAGAGTTAGTATGTTGTTAAAATAATATAAAATAATGACATATTGTAGATTGTATAAGCTGTAAGTGTCCATGTATTCAAAATCCTTCTAAAAATAATGTTAAAGAACGTTGTTGTTCGTTTGTGTGTTCATGTAAAGATCTTTCCATCTTAGTATAGAGATATTAAACAATTATTCATTCAACTTATGTAGAGACCTACAAACGTTGGCTAAATGGATTTGACTGCATTCTATTTATTCAATTATCCATAGCTCTGATAGACGTCGTTTGAAGCTAATAGATGTTCTGTAGTCAAAGCAACTCGGATGCAACCCAAGATAGACTTTAGATCAAAAGCAAATAGATAATTTGCGTCAAAGTCTCAAATGTACGTATTAGAGAGCAAATCATGTGTGTGAGATGCAACGAGAAATTATCCAAGACAACTTTGGCAGACATCCACTCGCAATGGATTTGCTTAAAGATCCTTTTCATCTCGTCTCGGTATGCAACGCTTGCGTGGGGTGTACTTGTGTGCATTTCTAAATGCTTCGACGTCTGATGTCATAGCATTCCATACACTACACTTCCGTTTTATCTCATTATGTCACCTTGAGCCATGCACGGCACGCCTCTTACCACCTATTAATGATCTTGTTGATAAAATATTAATTGTCAATATTTATATTATTGTGTACATATTTTCATAGCAATCGACTGACTGATGCTGATGGTCTTGTTGAAATGCGTTGAATGAACGATAGGGTAAATCCTGTTTCAAATAGAACGAGATTATTCTTCTATCATTAGTTTATTAGGGCGTGTCTGCACCTAACATCAGGTGCAATTTAGTTAATTTATACAACCAGTACGCTTAGATCATGGATGTTTTATCAACCCATCAAATTGCAAGCTCCACGTCAAACTCCTGTAGGACAGTGGTACCGCCCCGGAAGAGTCTTTCCATTGATGCTGCTCATAACTGACTACAGCGTGGCTCTACCACTTTTAAATTCGTCTAATCTATATAAATCCGTCTCATTACTTAATACCATCTTCTTCGCGCAATATTCTTCGACCAATACTTGGAAAACGATTGACTGTCATCGTATTTTGTTCCAATCCGATAAAATACATTCACAATTCGAAGCGGTGTTTAAATGTGGAGTTTTTATCAACGAGCAGCAACAATGCAAAAATGATGAGTGAACACTTGGCGATGAACACGTTGATAAACACCGTCAAGTGAAACTCGCGACGTGTCGTTATTTTCTCATTTAAACGCAAAGGGATTTACTTCTTTGTTTTACATAATTGCTGGCATAATATACCAATAGTGTTATTTACATATGTTTGAGTAATGATTGCCTCCACCATAACCGTTTAAGTATTCTAGAAAATGTTGATGTTTACTTACGATGTAATCGGTGTGATGAGATTTAAAATTACTAATGGTAGCTATATCTCAATTACTAAAAAAGGAGTTCATAAACTGAAAAAATTAATAGTTTATTGAATTACAAAGCATAAATACATACAAATAAACTGCGTCAAACGGAACACTCGTACCGTATTTATAAGTAATAAGTGATTATTATTTCTCTTTATTTTAAATCTTTTTTTTTTACATTTTTATATACCGGGTATATCAAGACTGCTACCGAAAACGAAGCCGGGTGATAGTTTAAGCGACTTCAGACACAATGCAACAGAAAAAGTTGCAAAAAAAAGCGACAAATTTTTTTTGTTATTTTTTTTTCTATGGCCATATTTGGGTGGTAAATACATATTTAAAATAATAGTGTATATCCTTTTATTTATAAATACTCTAAGGTATAAAAGAGTTTAAATTATTATTTTAGCAATAACTATGGATTTACCACCCAAAAATGACGATATTTAAAAAATCATAAAAAATAATTGTCGCGTTTCTATGCGAAATTTTTAATTGCATTGTGTTTGTAGCCACTAAAACTACCACCCGGCTTCGTTTTCGGTAGCAGTCTTGAGATACCCTGTATATAGTAAAAAACAAAATACATATAAAAATATAAAAAGTTATCCAACAATGGCGAGGCTCGAGACCCAAGCCACCGGTGGTTAGGAGCCCAAAGTGAGGAACCGCCTCACAATACGTGCCGTGTCAAGCAATACTGCCTTCTGAATCTGACTCTTGACCCAACAGCCGATTGAGAGCCTCTGTAGATGTTGGTCGAGGCTCTTTGGTATCAACCCATGGGCAGAAACGACAATCGGGACAATAATTGTTGAGTCGACATCCCACATGTCGGTAACCTCGTGTGCTAAATCTAAATATTTAGACATTTTGTCTTTTTCAGGTGACGTCAACAAGTATAGCCCGGCGCGCCAATCGATCTATTATCACAATGTCAGGCTTATTGGATAGGATAGTCCTGTCTGTGATAATATATCGATCCCAATACAACGTTGCATGACCATTTTCAAGAACTGGTTGAGGAACATACTGGTAATATGGCACTTCAGAAGTCACCAGTCCATATCGAAGAGCAATTTGCTGATGTATGATCTTGGCTACTAGGTTGTGTCTATGCAAATACTCGCCGTTAGCAAGATACGAACAACCGGAGATAACATGCCTGATGGACTCGCCAGGACGGTGGCATGCCCGACAGATGTCGACCGTACCGTCCTTCAGGATGTATTTCCTATAGTTGTTAGTCTTAATAACTTCGTCCATAATTGCAAAGACAAACCCCTCGGTTTCCCCAAAGGTTACCGAAGCGCAGCCAAGACACAGACACTAGTCGGTCCACATCAGGCCCATGAAGGGCTCGATAGAACCGACCGTGCAGCTCCTGGCTCTTCCATATGTCCTCGCGATCCCTAATGCCTACCACCAGAGGTTTCCGCCAGTTCTCAATCGCCAAAGACAGCGGGGTAAATCCTTTATCTACCATAACTACAACCCTATGCATATCCACGTCACTGTGAAGGAAATAATCCCTGAGATTGCACACCTCGCGATTATGTAGGTCCTTAGCATTAAGAATGCCTCGGCCCCCACATCTACGCGGGATGTACAATCTCATCACTGACGAACGTGGATGATGCATACGATGTGCAGTTAGGAGAGTTCGGACTTTACGATCCAGGGCGTCCAATTCGGTCTGAGTCCATTTGAGTATGCCGAAAGAGTACATGAGTACAGGCATAACCCAACCGTTAAAAGCGCGAATCTTGTTTCCACCTGACAAAAAACTGTTAAGTACTTTTGTCAGGCGGCTAAAAAAACGCTCTTTCAACGATCGTTTTACATCTGCACCCATGATACCTAGAGCCTCAGGCATACCCAAATATTTGTAGGTTTCCGTCACGGAGAGGGATCTGAGTCTTACAGTCTCTGAGACATGTATGTCATCAGAGACCGCAACCTCCCCTCGCTTCACATGGATAACCGCACATTTATCTACACCAAACTCCATATTGATTGAATTGCTAAATCTTTCAGTTATTTTTAACAACTCAACCAATTCGGTTTGTTTCGATGCAAATAACTTGAGGTCATCCATATAGAGCAAGTGGGAAATAGGCTCAGACCCTCTCCGCAGACGGTAGCCTAACCCTGAATCCAACAACAGAGTGCTGAGGGGATTCAGGGCCATGCAAAACCACAGTGGACTCAGACTGTCGCCCTGGAATATACCTCGCTTGATTCTAATCGGCTCATCACAATCAGGAGGAACCGTACCACCTGGATATCTCAGGACAGTGGTCCACTGCCCCATACAAGACCCAAGGAAGTTGCATAAATTTGTATTAATTTTATACAAATTTAACACCCTCATGAGCCATGTGTGGGGCACCGAATCATAGGCCTTTTTATAATCTATCCAGGCAGCCGATAAATTCCTTCGGTTGTGACGAGCCTGTTGGCAAATGGTCATGTCAATGAGAAGGAGCTCCTTTGTACCACGGGACCCATTCATGCAACCTGTCTGGCCGAAATAGAGAATTTGATTAGAAGAAATATGGTCTGTAATTTTGGATCTAATAATGGAAGTCAAAACTTTATAAATAGTTGGAAGGCATGTAATGGGTCTATAATTTTTAGGTTCCGTGGTAACACCGGATTTTAAGGCAGGTGAGTGACACCTGTCGTCATAAATGTTGGGAGCGATCCCCTCTCAAGCGCATCCTGGAACTGTGTTGCTAATCGAGCATGCGAACTTGGAAACCATTTTAACCAGAAGTTATGCAGACCATCCGGACCCGGAGACTTCCAATTTTGGGTTGGACGAATCGCTGCCAGAACATCCTCTGGACTGATTAAAATGGTTTCCATAGCCGGTATTGCCTCGCAAGCTCGATCGGCAACACCAAACCAAGGGGCTTTAGTGTGAGAGACAGGGGACGACCAGATATTCGCCCAGTACTCACGCATTTCGTGAGCATAATAATAAGTGATTATTATTAAAACGAATGATATTCGCGTGTCAGCAGCGCACCGCACGTTACATAAAAATGTAATCATATGTCGGCGCGTTGTTAATGTATCGCGAATCGGTTACGCAACAGTATCGCACAGTTATATCAACTTCAGGTGTAATGGCTGTAATACTCTTCGTACAAGGGCGATCATGAGACTCGCTGTAACCACTATCGAGTACTGGCGAGCGCTCAGATTTTACGATAACTAGCCAACTCAGCTCTATCCACTTTCCATTTAATAACTTTCGTAACCAATAAATGGTGTAATCGTGCAAATCGCCTTTACACTTGCGTTTGAACCAAATTCACTTAATCACTATGTAAATATTTAGTTTGGGACGGAGAAAGTATGCCAACTAACTTTTTTGTTCATTATCAATTATGCAAAGCGTTAATTTATTCGTTTTTTGTTAATATCTACTTTCATTGGGTTTTTTGTCGGCTGACACAGTTTAGTGGTAATTAAGAGTTAGTTAAGACTAATATAATTCATTTACTACAGAATACAGATAGTGCAGTTTCCTTCATTCAAAGTCTCTCGTTTTAACAGTATATTTTATATCGTACCTTAATACATTTTCTTTCTTTCTAATATAGACATTACAGCAATCGGTAAACGAAAACATGGAAAATCATAGCTTAACAGTTATTTTATCTGGTGCTAAAAATAAACAACATAAGAATCAACACAGCAGAGAATTCAAAACGTTCCACAAACGACATGAAGTACGAAAATATCCATAACACATTATACACGGTGTACGGGAATTGCGAGAAAACCAACGTTTCGAATATTTTCTTGTGTGTAAATATTTGAAAAATAATAACGTGTGTTCATAGTGTGCGAGCAGTGAGCAGACAGCGACATCTGCGTCATCATGCGGTTTCACTTCATGTGAAGCTGTTTATGCAATTTGTCATTCCTTTTATCTAGACTAGTGTCTGTTGTGTCAAGAACCGCTTCTATGTGCCGGTGTTTGCGTACCAATTTGTACATTTTCTCTCGTTCTCTCTTATTTAAAACTATTGGATTAATTAAAAACATTGAGTCGTAGACCGCTTAATTTATTGAATCTATACAAACCAAGAAAACCACTTAATAATTAATAAAACTCAATTAATACAAGTTATAGGACCTAGAATTTGTAATATGTAGATCAGTTGGTCTAGTAGGTAGTCATATTTATTCGGATAGTGAATGTAGCAATTAAATATTCATAATTAAGTAGTTTATTGTAATAAATAAAACGCAAGTGCGCCTGAATCTCTTTCTTTTATAACAACTTATAAATATCTAATCATAAACCGTAATGCTTAAATTATTGTTTCAGTTAATAATTATTCAATTTTTCACGCCTATTCTACATTCTTTTTAACCTTGATAGTCATCCCAAACACGTATTCCACCTGTTCGATTGTGTTTTAATATTGATAAATACAGGGTAATAGATTTAGTGACAACGAACACAATGCAACAATATTTTTTGTGATTTTTCAGCAAACACTATGTATTTACCATCCAAATAGGATGAAAGCAAAAAATACATCGTCACTGTCTATCTATAGTCACTAAAACTACCACCCGGCTTCGCTGAATACGTCGTACGTCGCAGTCTAGATATACCCTGTATATTGATTTTCAAAATTTATTACAAATTGTCATAAAAGTACAATGTACTAAACAGCCTATAACAAGAAAACCTAAAATATCTGTTGTTCACAATGTCTGCATTAATGAATGCAAACATTAAAAGAGAAAAATAAGGAACACTCGGAGGCGAGCTTGCATGAGGTGATTCATAATAGGTTAAAGAAACGAAGGAGCTAACTGTGTTTACATTATGAAATTCGGTGTTGTATAGTCTGATTGTCCAAAGGGATACATGATTTACGTTAATATCACCAGCTCTCTTAATGAAATATAGATAAATAAAAACACCCAACAGGTACATACATAGTCCTGACCCCATGTTAAGATCAATTAAGTCTTGTGTAGCGTTCAGAAACTGCGAGAGACTTTTCAGTACCACACAAACATTTGAGACAGGACATTGGGAGTTACAAACATTTATCTTTGTGCGGGGAACAAACCCGCGGTCTCTCGTTTCACAGTCGGCATTTAACAAACTGCGCCACGGAGGCTGTCAAATAATCTTATATCAAAGATTCTAATTAATCAGAGCGTAAATGGCCATGGTATACATAACAATGACACAAAGTAGTACATTGTTATAATTTTCTACAACCGGTTTGAAATTGAGACTTACAAAAGTTTTTAACTTAATTTTTTCACAGAATGGAAACAAAGTAGTTCAGTAACAAGTTTAATGTGGTAGAGCCGTTGAAAGTAACAGAATTTATTATTACTTGTCTCCAATTGAGTTAAACAAGCGTACGGCTGGGGAAAACCAAATCTAAAAATATTTTAGTTTAAAACAGCCAGAGTAGCTACTGAATTATAATGAAACTTAAAATTTAAAGTATCAGGATAGCGAGAGCATTGCTTTGTAATTCACGGTGATGTTAGGTTTTGTTACTGTCTATGAGTGGTCGTATCGCTTACCATCAGGCGAATGGCATATTCGTCTCGCCATTCATAGCTATAAAAATCAATTTTACAAAACCGTTTCTATGATATATTTTATGGTAAAAACAAATTCATTGTTTTTCATTAACCATCAATCTCTCGGCTGTGAATCGGCAAGATACCGACTTTAAATTCAAAATAATCATTATATGTTATGGATATAATAAAACGTGGCGTAACACACACATAATATTATGCTGTTGTTAATTATTATTATTTATTTTATTTATTTACAATTTATTGCACAAAAAGACAACAAATACAGAGAGAAATTACATATATAAAAAGTACAATTGGCGGTCTTATCGCCGAAAGGCAATGTCTTACAGACAACCATAGGATGGATTTAAGAATAGGATAAACAGAGGGCAGTCAAAATAATAATATTCGATATGTGGCCGGACCTAAAGTATACGCCCAAATAATGTAATAAAATTGTGTATTGACGATAATATTATTATAATATATAAGATATATACCTGTTTCAGTGGTTTACATTTAAACCTGGACATTTTAGACAAAAATCTAATAATTATATTATACTGTGACCAAAAGTTCGGACAAAACTAAATTAGGTTCCCCTGAGTAAAGAGCCTAATTTAAAAAGGGTATACAAACACTTTTTTTTTTCAAATATTTTGATGAATCCCTATTGCTACAATATGTTAACTGCCTCGGTGACGCAGTGGTATGATAATATGAATACAAAGCCAAGGTTCGAGTTCAAATACCGAATCGGGAAAAGTGATATTGGATTTTTCTATTCATTATCAGCCCGGCGTCGGGAATTTGTTCCCGATAGGCGATAGGCTCGCCCCCCATCACATCTTAGGATGGAACACAAAAGGCGGAACGTGGGTGTCCTGGTTACTACCACGAGAATACATATTTTGACTTAATGATCAATTTGTCCTCTTAAAATTGATTAATAAACGTCCATTTATTAATGCATTGTATTTAGGATTTCTATAAGGACTTGCTCGAAACCGCATGCATCAGCAATTTCCAACAACTACACCTGACGATTATTGTCAAAATGAATATTTTGTTTCGAAAAATAGTGCGTAAATTAAACGTTTCAATTTAACGTACGAGTATACCTACCATTTAAAACATGAATAAATAACTGCAGTGTATCTACATGAATTTCCAAACTGCGTAGACAATTATAAACTGGCGTGTACCTGCAAATAAAGCATTTTTTCGTAGAAAGTTGACGTGAAAGCCGTAAGTTTGAGGCAATATATTTTACGATGACCCCGTTGATTGCAACAAACCAATTGTTTTGGTTTCCGTGGTAGTCCGATTCGACAGAGGGCAGAGATAGGGGAGGGAAATTAACAACACAAAGCTGATTTAATCGTCAAATAATTTGCACTCCTATGATAATGTAAAACATTAACAAATTAATAATTTAGTTTTTTAGCTGTATTAATAAAATATTGTTGTATCATTCAGGTTATTACATTAGAAGAATTACGGCTCTTTCAACAAACCTATTTTAGTTATCAAATATTTTGTTCATTTCAAACACCTTTTGAATTCAGTTTAAAACCAAAAGATTCGGTGACAAAATTAAGTTTTAAATTCATCGTATAAGGTCGTAAGTGTTATGTCGATTGGAAAATCAGCCCTTGTCGTTTGATGCTTGCAGTAACGCAGCAGAGTAGGTACATACGTCCGTCGCGCAGACAATATTGTGTTCAATCAATAACTGCATTTGTACTCATTATTTACGCCATCTGACCGTTAGTGGCCGTGGTCGGGTGCACACGACACCGGGGGGCGATAAATGCGGTGCTGCAAGGACGACTAGCGTTGTAAATCGTGATAATGTATTTTATAATGGACATCTTTTGTCTTGAATGAATCTCCGGCTATGATTATTACCTTTATATCATTGTTGAGCGGATACAAAGGTTATCAAGTGCCCCATCTTTTCGTTACGCTCGAAGATTTTAAGTAGATTTTGATTTATCACGAAATAGAGCACTTGATCATACCTCGCATCTCAGTTTTGTTATTACACAATTAGTCATTTCTACTATTAATGGGACTTATTGCTATTTAAAAATTACATACACAACTACCTTGTTATTTTTGAAGCCCCTAGCATGCTCTATATTACTGCTATTGCCAAATGCCCTTCACAGAATTTGTAAGCAAAAAACTAACCATATATTATAACAATTTCTCGCATCTAAAACTACCAGGGCGTAATATATAAAATTACACACACAAAATTGTCTGCAATTGCTAAGCAGCATTTGTCACTGAATATACGCCGCTTAAATCACACGCTCCTATATAGATTACACGAAATCGCATAAAAATATTAGCTGATCGACTTTGTGAATGACAATCGCAAATCTCAAAATTTTGCTGTTATATAACTAGTGAAATTTCAATATCGACTTCATTTGCTATTTGTGATTGCTATTGATATCCAACACTATTATTTACTAAAAACAGAATTAAAACGTTTCCTAATTACAGAAGCGACGTTCATCCACTGCAAGTAGGCGAGGAGTTGAAATGCGGCTAATTATTTACATCGAGTACCGTTAGATACGTAAACACTAGTCTAGTGTAGGGCGTCGGTTGCGGATTTCCAAATAGGTGCGGTGGAGACTGGCGGGCCGCGGCTCCGCCGTGTAATGGCTTGGCCAACCGAACACCTTCCTATACGTTACTTTCTTCGACCTCCACCGGCACACATATTTTAAAAATATTTAAATAATAATGACGTTACATTGGATAAGATTGGTTGTATTTAGTACTACTGTATTTTGCGCTGTTGTTGTCTGTCTATAGAAAATGTAAGTTCTGGTGCTTAAATTCCGGGTCAGAAAATTTAATTTTGCCTAAGATTGGAATGTGTGCCGGTCATTGCCCCCTCACATATGTGACGCAAATATTATAAGCTAATTAACGACGATACGTCGATAAATCTATTCGCTTACGAATGTATGTATTTTTACTGCAATGGCAGCGAACACAATCGAGAATACAAATTGCGCGACGCAGTAGTTATGATTCTCGTTGGAACGTATGAATGCGGATGAGGTAAACAAAGAATAATTTGCCTAATTTCACTCAAGTCTGAACACATGTTTTTGTTTTGATAGATTGCACAAGGAGAAACATATGTGTTAATCATGTCCCTAGGGCCTAGACACAAGAGTAAATATTTTATTTTTACATTTTGTTTACATTTACTCCTAGTATGTTATCGGCTATATTTATAACTTTATAACATACGTACGTAAGTATTAAGTGATAAAGTTTTACCAACGTATCAAAAACATTACAGCAATGTTGATTTTTGGAACTTTCCTTGTATTTAAGATAATAATAAAATAAACATTAAATATATATAGCAAGTAATTCAGATAATTTTATTGTTTTTACGCTTCATGCGAAGAGTAATAAATACAAATGGTATTTAATTAATAGGTATTGAGCTGGTTTGTGATGTGTTGCATAAGAGCGCACTTTAATTGATGTCAATAGGACAAATACTGTACAAATTGCGGGTGTTTTGTTTGTTCTTGGTGTCTTTACGAAGCGATCATCGAGCAATGATTCTCCGTTTTATAGTAACATCCCAGCATCGCGTAATTTGTCACATTATGCAATTATATTTGTACGATAAATAATAAATTCGTTCCGCATAAGCTCGATGTGTGGAGCAGTGATGGCTTTGGAATCCAATCGTGTTTCACACAGGAATGGATTATGTCAGGATGATAGATTACTTTTATTATGTAAATAAAGCCTTATTGATACGTTGGGTGGGATAAAGCACCACCACTTTTACACGGAAAAGTGTTTTTGTTATGTAATTTTCGTATGAAATGAAGTCAATAAAGCTTTAGTCAATTTACAATGCATACATTTTGAAATATAAGTATATTTAAGACTAAATTCCTATGGCTGTGACATAGTTAATATTAAAATTGAGTTACTTTGCATGGCATTTAGTATACAAATTTTGTTGCCAAACTTTCTGTAGAAGAATTTAAAATGATTTTGTAAAAAGAGCAAAAAATATAAAACGCCCAAGTTACACACCTATATTTACTTTTAAAAACATATTACAATACATTAAATTTCGGCTTATCTATGGAATAGTTTAAAAACTGTTGTCGATGACATGTTTATTAAGTCGGTGTTAATCTTGTTAAAAGGAAATTGTGAGTTTTTATATTAATAAAACATAAATTATTACGAGTCTGTATGCTATCATTTTACATAGTCTCTGAGGCATTGTTTCCAATAAGATTTAATATTTATTAATATTAGAACTCCAGACATTTTTAAGTATTATGCGATACTTATGAAGGCGAAATACCTACCTGACTTTAGTCATTATGTAGCTACAATGTAAATAAACGTCTTAACAGTAGTCAAATTAGAATAAAAGTACGATATTTAAACAGGAGAATTTAATTAGAGTTAACACAAACACTGGAGGCAGTAATAGCTTCAATTCCACGGATACAACGGTACAAGTTCTACGAGTATGTAACCGTTTAGTTGGACACTTGTCTGCCTACTTTTCACATTGACAAATTAGTATTCAATGTCATTTTATCCAGTCGTATGATACAGCAATAATCTATACACGACTTAAACGACGACTTTTGTGTTGAATAAAAGAAAGAAATGAAGCCTATCCGTGTTTCACACGCGTTCTTATTTTTTATTTGTAATTATTTACATTTTGATGTACGATCACAGCTCATAATCATTTAAAAATACACTATGCAAATTTATGGAGAAATGCCATTAAAATGAGTAAAAGTTTTTGTATTATTATGATAATTTGGCCGTCTTTGTAACTTTCCCTAGGGCAAGTGTTGAATAATTCCGGTTGTAGCGGTATTGGTTTGTCAAAAATATTTGTATGTAGTATTCCAGTGAGGCCCTCTTTTTTATATCTTTAAAAGCTCATGTGCATTCTTAACGCTAATTACAAGATTTCACGCAGAATTTATTCCGCTTCTTCCTTAAATTATTTTTTTTGATTAAAATCACACTTTTCAAGGCAAACAGTCATTTCTAAGTAGTTTCACTCTTCTAATTATTATTATTTTGTCATGATCGCCTGATAATTCGAATAAGAGACTCAAATTGGTATCCGTGATAAGAAGGCATTCGTGGTTAATTTCACTAAAAGGTGTCTACTTTCATCTAAAGAAGATTTCTACTTGTAAAAGTTCCACAGTATACATTTTTGCACATTAAAAAACTAACTTAACGTTTAGTATTCAACTGTCAATCAGGTTTACAACGTATTTCTAAATAAAGTGCAAGGCGCTTTCGTGTCGATGATGCATAATTTCTAATGGACTTCTTGCGTCTCACCATGACAGATAAGTCATTCATCGTCTCTAACTAAAATAGACCACAGCGAAAGATGGATTATCTCCCCGGACGATGTTTCTAACGATATTATGCCGGGGACAGCATTATCCAACCAACAATAACGTTATTTTCGACTTCATCTTTTCTGTAATGTAGCAAAACTTTTGTTTTAAAAAGGAATGGCGTTCGTTTTGTAATTAATATAATCTTTTAAAAAGGATTATGTACTTTATACCTTATATGATGCGTTGAACTTTGTGGATAATAGTAAAACAAAGAGCTTTTAGACTAATTTGAAACGTTAAGCACTTATGAATTTCTGTTTTATGGTCAATGCAAATATATATAATTCTTCACAGGACAACCAGTGCTTAATATACACACAGAAGGTCCTAAATAATTTGTATATAAATAAATAAATAAATAACACCCAACAGTCACATACATAGTCCTGACCCCACACTAAGATCGAGTCTTGTGTCGTGGGTATCAGGAACTACGAGAGACTTTTCGGTCTCACAAACACCCAGACCCGGAAGAAATATTTATGGGCCGCACAAACATTTCTCTCGGTGCGGGGATCGAACCCGCGGCCTCTCGTTTCACAGGCGGAGTCTAACCAACTGCGCAACGAAGGCTGTATCTAATATAATATGTATTAAATCCAATTCTATTCGAGACAGAACGTACAATAGTCAATAGAAACTAACACATTGTGAACACACAACAATTGCATTCCAAGAAACATCTGCTAGATATTTATCTAGTATTATTTTCCTACTTGTAAATATATATAAGTATCTATAAAGTATAAACTTACAATTGTACATGGAAAACTCGGCCAACATGTGTTATTACAAAGATTTATTACTTGTTTGCGATATACTTGATATTTCTTCATACCTTGAGCTTCGAAGACACAATCTTGAACGTTTGAATGCATTATATTTGACGCGCAGTGTGTTTCCGCGAATGATATAGCTATTTCTATGAAATAAACATCTCTTGTGAACTACGTTCTGTGCTAAATCTATGTTTATTTGACGTTAAACAATTGTAAAGATTAACTAAAATTATGTTCTAAATGGCTTGCAAAAAAGGCTCCGAAAAGTTTAAGTGTAATCACATTCAAATCAGGTAACCAATGTATCAACTATTTTTTCCTTCTTTCCTGTAGCGTTTCTATTGTGTTGGCTTCCCTCTGCACTACCCCTAGGCTACTTAATTAGTTGTGTATTAATTTCTCATTTGTTCTAGAGTGTTACGAGATGGGTCTTTGTTTCAGGCTCCCCCTGGAAGGTAGAGGTGATGGCAGGGCCGGCGGGCGGCGGCGGGGGCGAGCCCACTAGACTGATACCCGCACGAGTGCCGGCCGTCTTCGAGATCTCCACATCGCCCGGCTCAGTCACATTTAACAAAAGTGATGTGAGTATTCATATTATCGTACCAGTGATGGAAGATTTATACATATCACACAGCAAAAATGGGCCTTTAATAACAGACAAAGTGGTTGAGGGTTTGCCATCTGTAAAACCCTTAGAATTATTGAGCAGTACCCAAATATCAACTTTAATAGCAACTTCCTATTTGAGATTCTTCACCATTAATTTTGTTGTGCTGTTAATGTATGTACCTACTGCTAGTGTCTACAATGAGAATACTATGCAGTCGTAAACATTTAATTCATTCCAATATTTTGAGTGTCGTCTTACTTGTCGTCTTAGGTAAAACTAATATATAGAACAGTACACATACCTATAACGACGTGCAATATCCGAACCTACAATTTTCATGATAATATCATCGGATACTACACTGTTCTTATTTCTTAGATAATAATTTCATATTTATGTACGTAGCGTGTGGCGCTAGTCGGATTAATCTATTGTCAACATATCGCCTTGAAACTTCCGACAACTTTCTTCGAGTTACGAGGCTGTTTTCTTTACGCGAACATTATTTATAGGGGATTAGCTACTTTAAATTAATAATTTGAGTGAGTAAATTGTTATCTAGTTCCTCCACTTTGTAATTAACTACTTTGTTTTGCAAATTACCCACATAGCCAGTTTCAAAATGTTGGCGATGTTATTTTATCTTTATAAGGAAATACATGAAGTAAATTTCCCTGGATCGTGTGCAAAATAACCGGTATGAGCTCCAGATACGATACACCATTATAAAATACGAGCGCCACGAATTGTTCAATTGAAATTCAAAAGAGTTCGTGCGCGAAATATCAATATACACTCATCAGTGACGCTTTATTGAATATCAATGTGTTACACCTACGGAGCTCACCTGTTTTCAATGTTTCAATTAATTCTCTTCATTCGAGTGTGACAGGGCATGTAACACAGCGGACGTAAAGTGGTGCCCCGACGACCCGATAATTAAATCTACAGATCGTCTCTTCATTTACTTTGGTCCATCGCAGACACTTTACCTGTTCCATAAACCAAGTCGATATACAATTAATTGAGGCTAATTGACGACGCAGAAGTTAAATTATGTCATAAATTTAATTGCTTCGTAGTATCAATTGGGGTATAAAACGTTTTAATCGAATTATGATCATGGCACGATTTGCAACATTGATTACTTAACACACTTTTCAGGTTAAATATTTTGTATGTAATATTAATTATCATTTAATAACTTTATAACTACAAATAGTTAAGTAACGTAAGTTAATTAACAAATAACTACAAAATAACATAGATTTAAGTAGATTTAGATTTATGTTGTCTCTAGTAAACTCAGTATTCAAGATTGTTACATATTCCGATATGTATACATTATACAACGGAAAACTAAGCAACGATTGGTTTCTCTTCCCATATTTTTTATATAAAACTTATCACAGCAACAATACAAAACTGAAATACTAGCCACCAAATATAAAAACATTGATGAAAAAGATAAAAAGATAAGAGAGATCGCAGCTAGCAATACGGCTGCCTATTATAACCATGCCTTTAGTTTATAAGTGTTTTGTATGCGTCTTTCATTTTGGTGTACAATAAAGCATATATAAATATAAATAAATAAATAACATATTTCCCACAGGTTGGAGTGACAGTGACCGCTCCATCTCGACGGCCAGTGAATGTACGCGTGCTGGATGTCGCAGAAAGACCTGGACTCTACCGCATCGAGTTCACTCCTGAGGAAGTCGGAACACACTTAATAGACGTAAGAAATAAATTTATTTATTCATTTATTAAACGGAAAACCAACGGCTACAATTATTTATATACATTACAATCTTTGCAACACAGAGCCAATCACAAGTCTTCACGTATAAATAACAACATCATATTATATAACAATAGTTTTAGTAGTAAAGTAACAAAAAATCCCAATTAAACAGCAATCACCCAATCGTTTAAATAACAAAGTAATCTATAGTTATTGTTGACAGTATCTAGACGTCTTTTTGTTTTGTTTTCTTAAATTATGACACACTTGTAAAGAAAGGCTCAAGCAAATGTTCTTTACATTAAAGTTGCAATGGATTGTAAATTCATTAAATTATTTGTATTTGCAATACTTTTCATTACTAGGTAGTTTCTAACCTTTACACTTTAGACTGCCCTCTATTTATCCTATTCTTAAATCCATTCCATGGTTGTGTGTAAGACATTGCCTTTCGACAATAAAACCGCCAGTTGTACTTTTTATGTATGTGATATCTCTTTGTATTTGTTTTCTTTTTGTGCAATAAAGCGTAAATAAATAAATATATAAATAAATAATAAATAGGTATTATACCAAGGGAAGTCAAATATGTTTAAAGGTAGCAAAGCTACACGAGGCTTTTTAATGAATGATTATAATTGATCTTTAAGAATGTGGATTTGATCTACACAATATATGGGGTTTATTACCGTTTAGTGCCTATAATAATTCCTTTGACATTTATAAAAGAAAAATGTTAACAGCACGAACATACTGCACATAAATGAATTGTATAAAATATTATTCCTCGTTACATTTAAAAACAATCTACTGTCAAGGTAATATTTGTCACGAAACATTATTTTCATTGAGACTTTCTTATGATAGATATGTGCTAAAATATGAATGTTACATTTACAAAACATTGTGATTGCAACAACATACTTTTCTACAAATATGAATAAAGAACGGAGTTACAACCCAGACCCCGCCTGAAATAAATTACATGCTCCAATCGTAAACATTGTACATACATTCAGCTACCTGGTTCGTAAATGTCAAGTGAAGGAAGAATTTTAACCTTAACCCTTAAAGGTCTGCTATATTTATGCATCTGCCCTGCCGAAGTTCATGGGATCATAAAATATAAGTATATGCACTCCGCATATGAAAACTGGAGTGAGTGATTGTTGCTCTCGTCTTCTTCCAAATGTGCGACATTTGTACCAACGGGTTTCGATTGATATAATGCATGAAAGTTTTTTCCTGTAAACGCTACTATCTGTAATACTATAAAAATATACATTGTAATTAAATTATTGCACTTAATATATTCAAAATAGTATGCGTGATGGTACTTCGAGTATATTTTGTATTGCACCTTTACTTCATTTATAAAATTTTTAAGTGTGTGCTTTGTAAAAATAATGAGTTTACCAATTTTGATTAATTAAATTGTTACCTAATTAACTCAAATGTGCTATAAATATAATCCATTCTTGGAAATTATTTAAGAGTTTAGAATTTAGAAAAATTAATTACAAATATAATAACTTTTATTTTTAAATTTCCGTAATTATCAAGTACCGTTATAGAGCTTTTATAACGGTAATACCCGGTTAATTGCCAATATTCGAATTGCCTCTGTATTCGATAGACGCACCAGTAAACTCATACATCCAAATAGCAAATAAAGTTTTGTTCGCAGGTTTCTATAGCGGACGACAAGCTAGCCGGGGGCCCGCTCGTTGCGAAAGTGTATGATGCCAGTCTGATTAAAGTTACGGACTTGGGCAACGCTGTTGTGGGCCAGCAATGCCAGTTCAGAGGTACGTATTGTTTTTGGAAATAACTAGTTAGCTCACTCTACTACTCTCAGCAAACTAGCCGAATACAAATACATATTATATGCTGTGGGTTTCATTTTGTTTTTGTTTTCCTATCACAGTAATTATTTCTGAAGACTAGATGCCTCTTATGTTTAACATTAATTAATTTATGCAAGTCAACCCTGAAGCCCATTTAGAATAAGTATGTAATCCTATTTCTTAGACAGAATGAATATTTAAATTATGCAATTACTTTATTATCACAAGATATTACCTAACAGTAATAGGCGTCGCTTCCAAACACCTACATTGTCAAAATCTTTTTAAATTCGTGACGGGTTTACAATCAAACTCAATTTATCATCCTACATATTATCCGGTTCATAATATAGCAAGTTTTTATCCGTATAATAAGATTTGCATGTATTATCGTGTACCCTATCGCATTACGTTGAGTTTCCCTTCATAATTTCAGTGGACGCGAGCGCTGCCGGCGAGGGCCAGTTGGAAATTTCAATAAATGAAGGAGAGGTCCCTAATCAGGTAGAGGTAAGGCTTAAACATTATCGCATAACTTTATGTCAAGTATTTATCCTTTTTGGATATCTAAAGCATGAGATTTTAATTCTAAATCTAATTTACTGCCGCCTCGTGCCGTAGTTGATAACACATCGGCGGACTTTAGTAACCAAGTCACCATTTATGTAGAGCTTGCTTAAATTACTCTACAAATATATCCTGGTAACATAAACTAGTTGTGGTCAGGGCAATATTATTGAAATGTTGGTATTAAAATGGTGTCTCACCTTAAAACAACCCTGTGAACATGTATGAACAGTTTTCCATTATAATATCGTGTTGCCGGTATTATGAGGGGCTATCGGGAATGCATAATAGGTTATATAATACCCGAATATATCAAATACGGACAATGGATGAGTTGGGACGTACAATACCCCTGTAAAAATAGATAACATTATAAGCCTGTTTGGTGTGATAAATTGGTTTATTAAAAACGACAAAAATGTGAGTTAAGGTGAAAACACATTGTAAGTTTTCGTCTTACGCATAGAGTAAAGAAGCGGCCATAAATACTAGAGCAACGCGTCTTAGAGCGATCTAAACAATGGATTCTTTTGTTGTGTGCACATTAAAGGTCATACGCTTAAGACGTGACCACAGACTACATACAAAAAACCTTGTACGTTCCATTGTCCTGATTGGTCAGTTGGCCCCGTACTTACCGCTCTTTACTCTATGCGTAAGACGAAAACCTATAATGTGTTTTGAGCTTTACACTGTTATATTTGTGATGAAATTTGATTTTTTAATTCCCGGCTACACGGCGAATTATTAACATCCTGTTTAACAAACTATGACGCTTAAGTTAACGAGGTGAAAAACGAGTTTAGATAATTTAAAGTTCCCTCAACTTTTTGTCCACGAATGCAAAAGCAGCGTACGTCCTGTGTTGTCTGTTCTAAACCAATATTAATTACCCACTCGCATAGCTAGCGGCGTGCCTTAATACGAAGAATTTAATAAATTCACCATTACGGTTGAGAATTTTAACATTCTACAAATTATTTTATGCACATTTATACGAGTATTATAATACTTTAAACTTATGTTTGAGTAATCAACTCGCCTGATGATAAGTGCTGTAGGTAAATATATATTTACTACTTGAATCATAGGTGGGTTCCTGGCTTCTCGAACTGGGAACAGCAAAAAATGAGAAATTATAGGCGCAGGAAAGAAGCATTAGGTCCCCGAAAATGTCATTAACTCTTATTAATTTAAAAATAATGCTTTAGCCATTGATTGCTTTTTTTTCTCAGCTCGTAGGTGGCGGCAAATGCTTGGTGTACTGGCGGCCTGAGACCGCAACACCGCATCGCGTCGACATCAAGTTCAACGCGGAACCAGTACCATTATCACCATTTGTGTTTAACGTGGCTCCGGCACAGAGAGTTACAATCGACACGTCACAAATTGGTGTGTATACATAATGTAATACATATTTAATGTTATATTTTAATACACTTTTTGATTTTGGGCTGTACTTTCAGGCATATTGTCTGATCTTAAGCTTTTGGTATTTCTTAATTTGATTTTCCTACAAACGTGTTTTACAAGAGATTGATTACCAGTTACCTATCTTATTCTAAGCGCAACTGCGATATTTACTGCGATATTTATTACTTTAAACTATGATATTTAATCAAAACCCTCACTTTTGAATAAGGTCCGGCATTTAAATTAATTAATTAATTAAGGACGATCTGACTAAGGTCGCAAGAAGTCGCTGGATGCAGGCCGCTTCCAACAGGTCATTGTGGAGATCATTGGGGGAGGCCTATGTTCAGCAGTGGACTTCCTGTGGCTAATATGATGATGATGATGATGATTTAAATTCACACGTTAGTGCTCTCGCCTGGACTTTTTTGGAAGTTTTAAAACGGCCCGACTGGTCTCTCATATGTCAAAGGTCGCCTGAGTAGGTACCACCGCAATGTCTACTTCACCCTCCAAACAACATTGTAAATGCACTATTGTGTATTGGTGTGAACGACATTGTAGCCACAATAACTACTGGACATATTGAGCTAGTTTACGGACATAAAATTAAAATATCAGGCTTAATTATTTACTTCGTTTTGACACCATCAAGAATAAAAAATAGGAGAATTTTGTAAGTGCGAGTATAGTCATAATATTTATTATACCTAATCAATACCTAATGCATATATAAAATAATTGATTAGCAAATGAGCGATAGAAATGTGTATTAATTATTAAAATTACGTCCAAAACATGAACTATTAAATTTCTAAATTACAATCCAAACGAAATTAGATACTTATGTTTTCAACTTATACACAATTTCATTTTCTTGAATAATACACAGTGGTAGATATTCATACCTGAATCATTATTATTTATTTCAAATCCATAGCAATTTTTTTATTTATTAAAAACTTGTGCCTTATCTTTGTAGCTACAGACCAAAAAATATAATACGATGATCTACTTTTTTGAAAAGGTGTTCTCTGGTGTCCTCAGTTATTACTACGATTTAAAAAAAAAACTAGCAAAAAGATAAGATAACTTCCATGAAAACCCATTTTGAATTAGCAGTTGAAACTTACGCATGTAAATGAAAAAAAAAACATTACATGTGTGATTGCGTTACTCTGCTAGTACGCAAAGCCTCTAAAGAGATTTTTTTTGCCATGAACATGATGACATCGAAAATTATAAAGAGTATCCTAGACCACAGCCCTTGCGCAGTGGCCGAGCGCTTTTTACCACTACACCACCGGGTAGGTATTTTAAAGTATTTTATTTTTATTTTATTTTATATATTTAAGGTTCATCAACAGAAATTACAATAACATTGTTGCTAGAATGGAATATACATTTGTGACACTTTATAAATGTATTCCAGGACGATGAACACAACATGCACATAATTAATTGGTAGATTACTAAAGATAGAATTAAACTTAAAATATTAAATCTTAACAATAATCAAAAACACGAAATAAAAACACAGTAATTAACCAAAACTTAATAGTATCAGTTTAAAAATATATGGTAATCAAAATGTGGGTTTCAAAATATTGGATAGAAAATAAAAAATAAAAAAAGGAATTCAAAAAAGTATAAACCAATTTATGTAACATGGCTAGTAAACTAAAATATACATTATTTATATTATCGATAAAATGTGTAACACATCACTATTGAATATGTCGTAACTAAATTGTGTCGGCGCTTTGGCCGTTTGTAACATTTGACATAACTGCACTGTTTAATTCGGTCGCTTAATCATACCCAACATAGCAATTTGACGTTTCATCAGTGAACATGAGCCGTCCTTAGCACATATTATTTGTCTCATTCTCTCCCATGATGTTGGCCCATTGGATAAAACAGGATAAGTATATGAGTATGTTTCAGACTCCTTCTATGCTATAATTTCCCCGGAACTGTCAATGTCAAACATATGTCAGTGGCAAGGCAAGCAAACAGCTGATTATTGTTTTTAAAATTCTCAATTTATCTTTTATCAAATAATAAAATAAAGAATTTCAATTGAAAGGTACCTTAGTTTATGTAGGTATTAAATATCAATCAATTTACAGTAATATTAGTCCTTTTTTACATATAGACTTCAATTACCTGTTACTTTAACTTCAAAATCTTGGTTTAGAACTGGTCCCGGTGGGTGAGCTAGCATCATGTTCGGTACGAGTGGAAGGTTCATCCGGCGGCGAGTTGTCAGTCACTGTACGAGGACCGCGAGGAGATGTTCCTGTGCGGCTCACTGGCGATGCTATCTCTGGTTTAATCGCCTCCTTCACTCCAAAGAATGTTGGACCCCACACACTCACCGCTAGTTACAATAATCAACCAGTACCGGTATGTAGTTATAATAACATACCTACTATATATATTTGATTGTGTATAAGTTATCTGTCAATTTAATAGTGGATGTAAAGTTTATGAAATCAAAATCAAAATATTCTTTATTCAAATAGTCTTTCACAAGATCTTTTGAATCGTTCATTTCTGCTACCACCGCTTCGGAACGTGTTGTAGCTGTGAAGAAGAAGCGGTGCAAGAAACTCCCTCAGCAACATGAACTGTCTTCTTTTTTCTTTCTTTTTCTTTTTTTATATCGCCATTTACAATTATAATACAATGGTTCATGTCACAAGTCACAATAATGTCAGTTTTAAAATGTGTATTTGATATAAAAAATGAGCAATTTATTCCCAAGCAGTTTTATCTTCCACATAATCTAAGATTCTATAATATACCTTTTTACACAGCTTAACTTTTATTACTTTTTTAAACTTATTAATTGGAAGTTCTCTTAAACTGTTGGGAAGCTTTTTAAAGAAGCGTACAGTTTGACCCATAAAAGAATTATTTATCTTGTGGAGACGAGTAAGTATGAATGTTGTATTCCTGAGATATCTTTATGCATATTACAAAAGTATGAAAAGTTTTATGCCAACATTTTAGACTAAAAGGTCCACTTCCGAGAGTATTAATAAAGTTATAAATAAATCATCCTGCAACATTGATGAAAAATTGATAAAAGACTGCCAGTTATTGCAACTTACATTATTCTTTTTTAAAACTGAGATGTGTACAGTAACACTCTGATAATTGGTAAATAATGTCCATGTTCCATTTAAACAATATCTCACCATCAAAAATATATTTCAGGGAACACCATTTGTGTGTAAAGCGTATGATGGCAAGTTGGTGAGTGTGTCTGGAGGCACATTGGCTCGTGTGGGCGTGCCTGTGCAGTTGGCTGTTGATGCTGCACAGGCAGGAGAAGGAAACCTGGAGATTACTGTCACAGCTAGAGGACTCAACATACCCACACAAGTGCATCCTTTAGTGAGTATTACTGGGAGCTTTACATCATCATCAACATTGTTATGTAGTTATTATGATTTTGTAAATGTAATAGAATTATGTGGGTACTGTGATGCTCAGATTTAATTTATGTGGCGTAATATAATTATTAGCTGTTTAAATGATCGAAAGTCTAATACAACTATTTTTACTTACAGTTAAACGCCAGGTTCACAGTATCATTCACACCAACAGAAGCATGTGACCATGTTGTAAATGTGTCATTTAATAAGGTAAGAGGTTTTTATCTTTTTTCTTTTTTTTTAATGCATAGGTCATTCAAGCTGAATCATATCTGACAAAGGCTTCCAGACATCTTTTTTGTTGTTTTAATAACTAACGGTCTTGATCTGGTTAATAGGATTATAATAATCCAAATAACTTGTTATTTTAATTTGATTAATACTTGCAGTGACAACCTATATCATAGTTTGATCAATTAAACTCATTCAAGCTAAAAAAAAATTATAAACCTATTCTTTTTGTAACAGATGAGGGTCCCTGGCTGTCCTCTCATCATCGCAGTATCAGAGGGTAGTGGCGGTGGGGCCAGAGTCACCGTCCCTGGTCCAGCACCCCTGCACCAGCCAGCAGCTCTCACACTACACCACCCCACGGCCACTCTCGACCAGATCGAAGTCAATGTTGAGGGTAAGATGCTTACTATTAGCTATATTGTAAATAATATCAATAAGTGTAGATTTTTTTTTACTTAGAGATACTGTACTACTGGCTCTGTATAGCCGTTTATTAGATATCTTTTTATGTAACATAATATAAGTAATAAAAATCATTGAAAATTATATGATAATCACTGGGGCTGTAAGTCATTAATAACAAAAGTTAACATAAACATCAGGCTTTATAAGCGTTGGATTGCCTATGGTATTTTTTTATTAGGGCATTAGTCAATTAATTTATAATTACTATTAATCATAAATGCTTGTTTTAAGCACACTACACAGTAATTTTCTGCAGCAAAACTCTTTTAGGAGACACCAACATAATATTATGTATTTATTTTAATGCTCATATTTTACGATGCATTTAAACAATATTCTAACATTTTAAATAATATTGATTGAATCATTTGGCACTAACAATAAGTTACCTTTGATTCTTTTTTGCAGGCCGGTATAAATGAAAGAAAGGGTCAATATGAATAGGATAGACCGAACATTTCAATACAGTACTAAACTAGGGGCTCTGTATTGGGGGACGTTTAGTCGAGATGATGAACAAGATTTGTGTATTAATATATATAAATAGGAGTAATACTAGGTGTAATGTCGTTATCGCTTCGCTGACTAACAAATTCACATAATAAACATGTATTTAATTGTACTAACAAATAATTTAACACCGTCATATTTAATTATGTGTATCATCGACTCAAACTATGTAGCAACTAGGTATACCCAAATACGTATAGCATTTAATAAAAAAGGAAACATTGAATATACAATTTCAGGTTATAAAGGATAGTGTAATAACACGGAGACACGTAACATTCATTTAAAAAAATAAAATCAGCTCATCCGCTTCGCCCTAACTTCTAACATCTGTAGGAGTGCTGGCCATGATGCCAGGTTAGAAGAATAAAAGAGTGTTAGTTAGTGTGAGGGTGTGCGGGGTAGGGCGGGGCGGTGAGCTGAGCGTGTGGCGCGCGCAGGTCCCAACGGCGCGTCGGTGCCGGCGGCCGTGTCGGCGGGCGCGCCCGGCGTGTTCCGCGCTGAGTTCGTGCCGCGCGCCGTGGGCGAGCACCGCCTCAACGTGCTCGTCGACTCCGCGCCCATACCCGCCAGCCCGTTCCACTTGAAGGTAATATAACTATGTCTCTATCTCTTTCTTTTAAAAGTCATCCGATGGTTGTCTGTATGACATGGTGTAGAGCGATAAGACCGCCATTTGTACTTTTTTTTATTGTTTCTGTATAGTAGCTTACGTAAGTTTGCGTACAATAAAGATTCAAATAATTAATAATATCTATCATACCACTGTGAAATATTACTAAAGGGGATACTGCAAACAAAATGCTTGTAACAAAAATGAATGGTACCGCACCGGATCATCACATTCACTGGGTTCCTGTACAGAGGCGGCTCGTAATATTTTTTGATGGGGGCTCACAAAAAAACTAATTAAAAAACTAGAGCTTACTATTTATTATATTTGTATACAAAATCCATTCGCTGGTCTTTTTGGCGTGCGAAGATATCTATTTATTTCTTGTGAAAATCAGAAATGAAATTGATTAAGTGTACTAACTATTTTTTAATACTTATTTAAAAAAAAACTGCGAATTAACTGAGTGACGTGTGAGCGGCGCTCCTGATTACGCTAATTTCTCATACGATATCTTTTGTTTCACGCGTCAGCGCGAGTCGTAGCTCTCTTTCGCACTCATTGAATACAGTACTAAGAGTCGTACTAAACTTCGTTTCATAGGAGCACAATCGCTTGCGCTCCACTCGTTACAAATTGACGCTACATGTACCTATATAGGTAATATAATAGACTTATTATAGGCGTAGTAAAATATAAAGAATGTAATGTAAGGATTTATGTTTTATAAATATATATAAATTATTAAATTAGCTAAGTATGTAATTTTCGTGGGAGTGCACTGCACCAGCGCTCTTTCGGATGAGCCGCCTCTGTTCCTGTACTAGTATAATGCAGAGGGATTTTGTTCCCGATATCCGCTCTAGTATAATATCTCAATGATCATATCTTGGCATTGTCGAAGTCTATGTGCAGCGATGGCTATTTACTATAATGACTGATAAGCTTATCTTTTTGTAAGCGATAGAAAAATGAAGAAAAAAGTGTTCTGCATATCTTAAGGCTTTGCACCTGTATGTGATGATAAATTGTAATTTATCAGAATCCCTATAAGAATGATTCATTAAAGTGCCAAGATTTTACTGCTAGCTGAATAATGGTTAAACTTAAGAAATTGTTTGTATTTACAGGTATACGACGTGACGGCTATTAGAGTAAAAGATGTAGCACATGGAACCGTTGGAAAACCTGTCACATTCTTAGGTAAGGTGCATTAATATTGAAACAAGCAAACAAATTACTACTCATACTGATATATTACTAGATATTTTTCAATGTTAAATATAAAATACCTTTGTACAGTGGAAACCATGGCGGCGGGGCCCGGTAATCTGGAAGTGACGGTGAACGGGGGCCGTGTTCCCACGGCGGCGGCGGCGCAGGGAGCCCACACGTATGCCATCAGCTTCACTCCCAGGGATCCCAGACCACACACTGTGGAGCTCAGGTTTAACGGAGATCATGTACCTGGTAAGAGCAATAAGTGTCTAAAAAGTATAATACAAATTGGTAGATACTTAATAATATGCATGACAATGAATCCATCCAATGTGTCCATCAAAACTAAACATTGTTTGACAGTTACTTATTAGCATGACAATTCATACAATCAACACTCTAACGGCCGATGCCAATAAACAATCGAAAAAATTAGATTGAAGTCAATCTGGATTGTTTTCTACTTTTCGATTGGTCTCTTGTCATGTTGCCATAGTTTTTTCACTACTGAGATTGATTATTGGCAATATATTATCAGAAAACGATTGAGCTGTCAATCTAAAACGGCAAATTTTGGATTGGGATTGTTTATTGGCAGTGGCTGTAAGACAAGATGTATTTATTTGAGATAAAACACAACAAAACATTTTGTACATAAAAAACCTTTTTGTTATTTAATGTAGATATAAAAATGCAATTTTTCTTATTATGTAAAAATCTTTTTTTAACTTCTAAAAATATTTCTTAATTCAAATACTCATTCCCTCACACATCTCCAAGTGTAACAATGTATCTCAGGCAGTCCATTCGTGTGCCACGTGTCGGCGCCGGCGCGTGTGATCGGCGCGGGCTCGGGCGAGTCCCCGGACAAGGTGTCCGTGGGCGACGCGTACACCTTCAGCGTGGACTCGCCCACCTCGCCACACGTCGAGGTACTCGGGCCGGCGCGACGACCCGTGCCTGTGCAGGTACAGTTAACTTTCTTAGTATAACTTTATATTATTTTGTGGCATAGCTGAAAAATAATAATGAAAAGAAATACCATAATTTAAATTGGCGTATACCATACATTAAAATGTCAAATCTATAGTTGTTGGAGGTCAGTGCTGTGGGAGACTATTCAGTGTCTCAACAGTCAGACTTGAAACAAATATTTGTGGTCCACATAAATATTGAAACTTAGAAACGTATATTGATAGCCTTGTTCCACAATATTGGAATTAAAATCTGCTACATCATATAAATATGTTTTATGTTGGCAGGTATCAGCAGAAGAGACCATCGGTGAGAATGAAGCCAGCAAAAGATATACTATCTCTTTCGTGCCGGTCGATGTTGGAGATCACAGTATAGAGGTAATTTTAATATTCACTTATTTATGATGCACTAATGTTATAAAACATTCTGTAATTTAACAATTTCCATGTCCTGTTATTATACTCTGAATTTGCTATATGCTTTACCACACTTTTTTGTAGTAAAATTGTTACCAGAGTAACTACTATATGGAGACTTAACATGTTATGTCTCTAGATGACGAGCGCATTGGAATGCCAAGCATTACTTTGTAATTCATTTTGGTCTTTGGTATTGCTACTATATGTAACCGGTCGTATGGCTTACCATTAGGTGAACGGCATGCTCGTCTCGCCGTTCCTTGCAATTAAAAAAACACATTATAAAAACATAGGCCATGTTTAGCGATGAACTTGCTAAATCTGAGAAGGTGATAATGTTGGATAAGTTAACACGATAGTTTATCTTTATAGGTACGGGCAGGAGCGATGGGTGGTCACGTGGAAGGCAGTCCATTTCTAGTAAAGGCATACAGCGCTGCGCGAGTGAATGTCACAGACATCTCACCTGGAGTAGTGGGTAGACCCGTCTCCTTCACAATCAACGCTTCACACGCAGGTAATTCAAGATTATTAAGATCTAGTATGATTTTGATATCGCAGTTATGGTTCATAAAGGATATCCTATATCTAATGAGTATCCATTTCCAGGTGCCGGAAATTTAGAAATCATTGTTGCAGTAAACGGGAGAAACGTACCCAATTATGTGCAAAGTGAAGGAAATGCAAGATTCAAGGTAATTATACTTGTTAAAATGTACATTTTAAGCACTATTTGCAGGTCGTTTTTTTAGCTATAAATTAATTGTAGTTAGTGAAATAAAATCTGTAGATGTGAATAAGACAAGGAAAAACATACTGTTTACGTAATGGAGATATATGTGTTAATAAATAAATTCAATGTTGTGTTTCTAGTAGCAAATCTCTATTATTTGACAGACGTACGCCTGAATACTAGAACGCAACTTAAATATAAGTTGCGCTTAACTGTACTGGCACTTAATCCCGCTTAAATGTACTGGCTAAGTAGGCTGTGCGCTGTTAAGAGCAACTTATTATTTGAAGGACATTTCAGTATTCGCGCGTTAAATTTCAAAATGGCTGCTTAATGAACCTGTCACACCTCGTCCCGCAGGTGAATTTCAAGCCCGTGGAGGCGGCGCCTCACACTCTATCAGTGCGTTTCAACGGTCACGCGGTGCCGGGCTCGCCGTTCACGTGCGCCGTGTCCGCGCCCGCGGCCGCCGCGGACGCGCGCGCTTTCGGACCAGGACTCTCATCCACGCCTAGAGGAGAGCCCGCTGAGATACAACTCACTGGATTTAACAGTACGTACTACGTTGGACTTAATTTTTATGGTTGATTTATTAGAATAGTACGGTTGACATCAATTACACTAATTAACAGCGGCGTGCACAGGATTATGACACTGGGTATGCGGCGGAGTACTCGGTCACAAAAACTTTTTCTTTTATAGTTTTTTAGCATAGCCATAGCCACGCGACGGATCTCTAAGTCGGAAACCATGCCAACATAACAAGTCTTAGATGTACTACTATTCATGTCCATCTTCTACGGCAACGCATACAAAACACCGATCGATCGTCGCGGCGGAAGAAATTCTAATAAGTAAAATAAAAAAAACTCACCTAGTCAGCTTTCAATTTTTACATATTCAAGGTTCCGGTTAGTTGAGATTACGATACCTATCCCGATGTAAATAAACGCAAGATTCCGGCCACCTCATTCATTCATTTGATAAACATACATTTTTAACACAAACCTCGCAATCAAATAACATTTAAAAAAAATAACAAACACACTAGTAAAAGCAAATGACTTCCATTAATATCGAAACTTAGTAATAAACTGTTAAATGTACACACTTTCAAATGTTAAAATGAAAAATCCGTTAAGAAATCTATTTTTTTTTTACAAACATACTAGTATAAAATAGTAGACAATGCAAAAACTCATAAAAAAAGCAAAATGGCCCCCGCGAAACACAAAACATTTCTATATAAACAAATAAAACCTTACTAACCAAAAATGCATAATGTGCATAGATGATTTATTAGATTCCAGCCATTAACTTTACTCGGATTATAGGCAACGAACATTTACGATTACTCCCGACAACTGCCGAAATCCCGAGGCCTGCCACAGAAGTCGCGGCTTTCAATATTCATGGGTGTGTGCGTTTGCGGCTGTGCACGGACACCAAAATTACTACACACATGCAAACAAATGTAATGCGGGACGCGGCGGCATGACTTGGTTGATTAGGTACATTAATTTGCTTTGCAGCGCCTCTTGCTTTTCGCGTGGCAACCATAATGTTTGCGTGATTGCAAATAGGTGCTATTTATAAAATATTAGGCGTTTTTAAGTTATTATATTTTGTTTATTCATTTATTTACTATAAATTAAAGTCATCTAAAACGTACGAACGTTATAATAAAATATCTGTGAATGGCAAGTAAAGCACTGTATTTCTGCCTACAAGGAGTGCACGCCCCTGCTAATTAATAATAATATTAAAAATATTCTATAGGTATAAAAATTTAAAATAATGAAAAAATAAAACAAAATATTCGACTTACATCTAAATTATAAACATAAATATAAAATAGCTATACAAAAAAAAGAAACACAATAAAATATCACGTAGACAAACTTACATACATACCTCACGTATTCGCTTCACAGTAGCGGAAACATTCCGAAAATTATGTGTTATATTGGACGGAGTGGTGAAGATGACAATTAGATGTTGTTCAATTAAATAGACTTACAAAATTCAAAGATTAGCTGTCAACTTTCTTACAGCTGTTATCTATAATCTATCCATCTTAAAGAGATTTCATTAGATGTTTCGATGCATTTTATGTTTCAATTAACATAGGTAAAGAGGAATGGGCATGTTGCAACTATTTATAGATAGCTAGGTAATATAAGTATATATGTATATCTCTGTTAATGAAGCGTCAAATTTTGCCGACATAGTAATGGTAACTATTTTAACCTCTTGTTAAAGATAGATAGGTTATAGAGAACTGCCGTTAACTCTATTTAACCGTAAACTATTCACTAAACATGAATTGTGTACGTTTACAAATAAAAGCGACAAACGACAGAAGAATAAACTGTTTACTTTTGTTCTGAATATGCAAATTGTTATTGTGCATTTGTAATATCATACAATTTGAATAAGAAGACAAAAGTTTAATTGTTCAGGTGTAGTACATTGTTTGTGTGAATTTGTTTACAAACTGTGTTGTGAGATTGATACTTATTGTTTTTCAACTGGCATTACTACTCATATATATTGTAGTTCAGTGTTCGGCTTAGTGTACATGCAATCCTATTTGAGTTCAACGTTCTTGGAGTGTTTGAAATGGCGTCGTATGTATTTAATATTTCTTATTTATCCAAATAATTTGTTGCTGAGCGACTGATAATAGATAGAATCATTCTGTTTAAGCATATAAGCAAAAAAAAATAAACATAGTGATCGTCAACTATTTGCAAACGAAACGAACACGATTCGCGCTTGTTATGTAATTTTTTTCCACTTGAACATATTTTATGTTTTCTTCTTACTATTTATGATAAACTTAGATTTGTTTATCATAAATAGCATAATATACATTACTGCACATTACAGTATAGATTCCATTTTATCAGCCTACACAAAACCACAAGCTGAACCTGAAACCCGACAGCTTTGCGTAGATAATGAGTTTTGCACCATCATGTCCATTAACCGAATGCATTTAAATATCCTCCTATTACCAGTAGTAACATAACTATTATGTGTGTACACAGCAGGCGAGCCGACAGTATACGTCACAGGCCCGGGCGGCAGCAACGTGCGCACGCGCATCTCAAGTGCGGGCGAGGGCCGCTACAGCGCCACCTACACGCCCGACGCCGTGGGTCGCCACACCGTGCAAGTGGCCTGTGCGGGTAGACCCGTGCCCGGGTCCCCCTTCACCTGCAATGTCTATGATGTACGGAGAGTCAGGGTCACCGGACTTGGACCTGGCGGTTAGTATTGTATTTTTATCATTTTTATGCATTAAAGTTGGTAAATCTGTTCCCTATCATAGGTTATTTAGTTAGATAGCCTCCGTGGCAGGCGTCGTTTAGATACCGCCTGTGAAACGAGAGACCGCGGGTTCGATCCCCGCATCGTGAGAAATGCTTGTGTGACCCACAAATATTCTTTCGGGTCTGGGTGTGAGACCGAAAAGACTCTCGCAGTTCCTGATACCCACGACACATGACTCGGTCTTAGTGTGGGGTCAGGACTATGAATGTGACTATTGGGTGTTATTTATTTATTTATTTGTTTGGATTGACTTGACTTGTTTGTCACTAAAGTCTTCAATGTTCTATTTTATAAGATTTACTATAAAATGCATCATGTAAAGCATCAAATTTAATGATCGGTAATGATACTGATACAGGTCACTTTCGAGAATTTGTCTTAAATATTTACTTATTTACTTGACCAGTACTAAAGAACTTAATAAACTCAAAAAAAATACCTCTTTCATATGTGAAATTATCCCTCTATTCGCAGAGCTAGAAGGCACGCTAGAAGGCCTCAGTTTAGACGAGGGTGTGGACGAGGAGCGCGGCGTGGAGATCGGCAAGCCCGTCACGTTCAGCGTGGACGCGGCCGGCGCTGGAGAAGGAACGCTTGAACTCGTTGTCTCCACGCCCACTACTACTGTTAAAGCTGAGGTAATATACTCTGAAGTCTGACAGCCTTATTCATAGAGTTTTAAAGCTTTTAATTATCGAATATATTGTCCTTTTCTAACGACTGTTGAGTTGTGTTTGAGTGGAAGAAGACAAAACATTCGATAATTTAAATAGGTTTTAAAAACTGTCTCTGAATAACGCCGTAAATATTTTATGAATAATATTAGATTTTAGATGATGTTTAGAAAATTTGCAGAAATGGAAGTGTGTATGTGTAGTATGCAAATTTTGTTGTTGTGTTTTAAAAAGCTTTTAAATTTTGTGGTATCAAAAAGTAGATTTTAAAGATGACAACTTTAAGCTGAATAACACCACGTACAGTTCATGCAAGCCCTAAACGTAATAATTTGTGTCGACTTCGTAATGAATAAAATGAGTGCCAAAATAATTTCGTGGTAATTAAACAACACATAAATCAGCTTTCAATGAAAAAAAAAAAATTAAAATTGTGTTATTTCCGACAGGTGGTCGCAGTGGCGCGTGGTCTTTATGACGTAACGTTTGTGCCCGTGTCGCGAGAACCTCACCGCGTGTCCGTCACATTCAACGAACAGCCCGTGCCCGGCAGCCCGTTCGTATGTCGAGTCAACGAACCACACACATATGTACAAATTGGTAAATACAATATACACTACTTAGATGTCTGTGTACCCAAAATAACCAATAGATTATCTTAAATACCACACAACTATTCATATATTAATTTTGATTATAAATTATTAAATGAACTGCTCTGAATTCAACTAATCTATAACTCCTGTAGAATCACTGTATTGTAAACTTTTTTCATAAGAGCAACGCTAGAGATTTTTACCCGTTCTACTTTGGCGAAGACTACACAGCAGCCTCGTGAATCGTGTTGTAGAAAAGTAAAAAGCGAATGAGTCTAAATAATGTATGACATTTTATAGGTTTTCATTTTCAACAATTTTTTTGCTTTAACTCATGCTGTACGCTCCTTTTGAGGGCTATTAAAAAGAAAAAAATGTTTTTTTACTGATCCATATCTAACTCCACCTAACCTCATAACTTTTTATTTATTTCAGGAAGCGTAGCAGCGGTAGAAATAGACGAGAGTCTGACAGACGTGGACGTGCTATCTCCAACGGGCACGCGCGTAACCGAAGCGCATTTAGAAGACACGGGTCTGCTGACGTTCCCGGCGACGCGCGTGGGCCGGTACGTGGTGCGCAGCGCCAAGGGACCCGTCGCTGAGGTGGAAGCGGTAGACGCATCCGCTGTTAAAGTGTTGTCTATTGGAGACGCTGTTGCACATCGACCGGCTATACTTACTGGTAAGTCGGTGTTATTTAGTCTGTATGTATCAGCCCATATACGTGCCACTGCAAAGCACGGGAGTCCTCTACAATCGAGAGTACGATTGAGAGTGGTTAGCCCATATAGTCCACCAAGCTGGCTTTAAATGCTTTGATAAAAAAAAATTGTCACATTGAAGTTAAAGATAACAATTTTTTTTTGCCTACTCTTCAGGATTAAAAATTTTGTATGACTTTCTCTCTGTTCAGAAAAAAATAAATAACATGAAATCACTTGGATTTAATAAATTTAGGATTTTTGAACCAGCCAGCACGGTTTCGTACTTTAAATTGTGCAGACTGTTGCAAACGGACCACTCTGTATATACTTGATATGATTGTGTGCTTAAAGATATAGCTGATTGCATGTATCAAACAAATAATATAGTGTCTATCATAGGGCCGACATAGTCACAAAGTGACTAACTGCCGTACTCAGAGACATTTAATGTCAATTAAATCATTACTTAGTGTAGATTTTACATACAAAACCTTTACTAAGAAACGGTTGAATTGACATTAACCGTCTCTGAGTACGGCCGTACGGCCCTAAAAAAATAAAGATAGCAATAATAAACAATTGAAATAAAACTATTATTTACGGATTTTATCGCGGATTTGGTTTAATTTTTACATTTTTTGTATCCGTAAATAATAGTTTTATTTCAATGTGTAACATTCGCGTAGATCTAAGAAACCATAATAATAAACAATTAAATCTATCCCCCAGTAAGCACAAGCGGCGCGGGCGCCGGTCGGTTGTCGTGCCGCGTGACGTGCGCGGGCGCAGTGGTCCCGCACTCGGTGCGTCGGCGCGGCGGCGCGCGGCAGGAGGTGGTGTGGCACCCCGCGCGCGCCGCGCCGCACCGCCTCACGCTGCTGTGGACCAACGCGCCGCTCAACAAGGAACCGCTGCTGGTTGATGTGCAGCCGGCGCATCATGGACAAGAGGTATGATCAAGGGTGGATCCAGCTTTTATGCCAAGGAGAGGGGGGGGGGGGTGCGTCATATAGTTCTTGTCAGAACACTAAGATTTCAATAATCGAATTCATGATAATGTTTTCTTAAAGTTTGTTACAGTCGTCATTTATACATTTTATACATACTCATTTTTATACTTTATTTATAGACATACAAAGAATTAATTGTGCTTATAAATTATATCAAATAAATAATAAATAAATAATGACCCCTATGACCATTGCAAATCATTCCGTATATATTCAATCAGAGTCTAAATGTGAGACCAAAAACTGATTCGACTATAGCAATTTAGAGTAGCAAAACTGTCACACAAAATAATAAGAATATTGTAGCGTATCTCGCGACCACAACGTGTCCGTGCTTGCCAGACACGAATGGAATAATTAGAAAGAGAGGAAGGATAGTAAATTTGTTTAAGAGTGCCAGAGACAAAAACAAAACTCCAGTATCTATTACAAAATATTCGCGGTTTCCGCACCCTAATAATTATCAAACTTTTACGCAATATCCAACGCTGCTACATAAGAAACAAAAGAAAATTATAAGAAAAAATACAATAGCGCATGAGGTTGTAATAAAACTTGGCCACACTATTTAACCTATGTGCAAAGTTACACAGTTAAGAAATAACCAATAAGCAGACGAAACAATAACACGGCAAAATACCCAGAATAACAATACTAATAATACCTAACATTTGTCCCAGGTATCGGCATCAGGATTAGGTTTATACCAAGCGCAAGTGAACAAGGTGGCGTCGTTCAGTATCGACACGCTGGGGCGGCCGGCGCGCGAGTTCGACGTGGTGGTGTCGGGCCCCGGGGCCAGGGCGCTGCCGGTGCGATGCTACCAGACCAAATCCGGACTATTGCAAGCTGAGTTCACTATTACAGAGATCGGACAGAGCACTATAGGTTAGTATGCTAAATATTATAAAAATACTACAAAAATATAAATGTACTTATTTCATATTAGCTGTAAAATTTCAGTTACACAATCCATAATTAAACCTCTTTTAATATTTTACACTAGGCACTAATAATTGATTGATAATGTATTTAGGTGAAATACAAACAATATTGGATAGTTGCTAAATAGCATTATGAAATACAAATTGAAACAGACTGAACCTGAAAAGATGCAGTTTTTTTACTGCAATGAATGGCGAAACGATTATACCGCTCGCATGATTGTAAGCGATACGACCGCTCATGAACAGTAGCAAAACCAAACAACACCTTGAATTACAAAGCAATGCTTGACATTCCACTGCGCTCGCCATCTTGAGACATAAGATGTTGAGTCTCAATATGTCTATTAGTTACTCTGGCTACAATGTCTTTCAAATCGAGACACAACAGTGCATTTACTCTGCCGTTTGGTTAGAGAAATATACATTATTCGATGTAATGAATATTAGAGTATGGTCTTCGTTTTATATTGTGGAGGCCACGTACAGGCAAGCGAAGTGTTGGACGCCCGCCTACAAGGTGGACGGACGATCTGACTAAGGTCGCAGGAAGTCGCTGGATGCAGGCCGCTTCCAACAGGTCATTGTGGAGATCATTGGGGGAGGCCTATGTTCAGCAGTGGACTTCCTGTGGCTGATATGATGATGATGATGATGATGATTCGTTTTATCTTACATTTTTTGAAGTGGTTGAAATAATGAGAATTTAATTTTTTAGGCCTTAATTTGTTTAATATTTATTTATAATAATGTTTTTATTTTACAGAGGTATTACATCTTTCGAAGCCCGTATCCGGCAGTCCATTCACATGCGAATCATTCGACCCAAACAGAGTCATAGTATCGGGTCTACCCACCGGAAATGTTGTAGCCAACACACCAATCAATTTCACAGGTAACACAAATCGTTTGTTGTTAAATCATTTTCATTCAACATAAATAAGTATTAATAATATAGTAGAACATTTTTCGATTCTATATTTATTGTACTAATGAGATGATTTTGGTAAATGCATTGTTTTTTCACCGGTCTGTTTCACATGCTCTCGTGTCATGCCCTTCGGTTTCATTTTTTGCAAAAAGTATAAATAATATGTGTATGACATAATCTATGTATCTAAGTCCATTAATGTACACAGTCCAAGAAATTATTAGTCAGTCCAACAGCAAGATAAATCAATCAGAATCAATATTTCTTATTGCGGCCACAAGCATATGCATGAAAATAATATTTTTATACATTACATTTTAAGTTATATACAATTACATACAATTATACATACATAGCACAATTAAATTTTTGTATGTATGTTTTCCTTTGTTCTTTCTTATTTTTTTCTCATTGTTCTTTTTGTCGTTGTATAATTTATTTGTAATACTGCACTTAATATGGTTTTATATAAATATGGAGGTTTGTTATTAGCATTTTTTCTTTATGTTATATTTTATTATAATTATGTTAATTAGTATGTAAGCCTTCTTCTATTATCAATTTTTCTATATTTCCTATTATTTATTATTATAATTTTGTTACTTACTCTGTAAGCCTGCTTCAATAATAAATGTTAAAAATCATATCATAAAACGTCTGATTCCCCAGTGGTGACGAAGGAGGCAGGCGTGGGCGAGTTGGAGGTGGTGTGCGAGGCGCTGGGCGAGCGGCGCGTGCGGCTGCCCGTCGACGTGCGCGACGACGGACACAGCGCGCGAGTGAGGCTCCGCCCCGCCGCGCCGGCGCACTACAGACTGTACATCACTTATGGAGGTAATTAAAATGAATTGATACTTGATGCTTGAGTTATTGTAACTAAGTATATTATGAAGTAGGGGACAGCCTGGATTCGCCCAGTTTTTTAGTCCAGTCCATAGATTATAAACCCAAATTCTGAGGCAAGCATTTCATTTCAATTTAACTTTAAACGGTGGCTTCGAGCTCGGTGTACCCTTGAATTTACTCAAATTAGTAATTATGAAATGTTGAAAGTCTGTAATAACAGCAATACATATACTCGCGTGTATCAGAAACTGATGACCTACTGAACATCTAAACCTGTAATATTTGTGGGGCACTAAACTATTAGCCTCGCTGCGAGTTCGAAGGTGTTTTATCAGCCCGCTTTCAAGGGATGTGCACCACAGAAGCGGTCAGTAAATAATATTAAAGTTTGTCTATGTCATTTATTTTCAGGAGCGCCAGTAGCAGGCAGTCCAGTGTCGCTAGGCGTGTTGTCGAGTCGCGCGGGAGGCGCGCGGTGCGCGGGCACGGGGCTGGCGCACGCGCACGTCGGCAAGGAGGCCGCCTTCACCATACACTGCGCTGACGAACACCCGCCTACCGTACAGGTACCTGACTAAATATCTTTATCGATATCCCTTCACTACTTAACAACACTGAAACACAATCAAAAAATATCTGTATCGATATTACTTCACTAGATGCGTAAACTACAGCGTAGTCATGGGGTGCCAGAATCACTAAATAAGGTTAAGTAATTGGCGTCAAATCTTCACACGATACTGTTAATCTTTGGCCCCTACACAAATATGGAAACGACATTTGGCAGTCACGTTACTTCTGTCATTTCAATACATTTGATCTTTCCACAGGCGTTTACGCCAACAAAAAAGTAACTTTTGTCTAGGTCCCCCTGGTTCACAGGAGTTGCAGATGTAGGGGTGGCGACAAGACAGTACCTATTCTTTATTTAATTTTAAACACTACACGCAACAGACAATAAAAATAGCTCAGGGCTAATAGTTTAAAATATCGACAAATAAAAATACTTTTGACTCCAACTTCGAAGATACTGTTTTCTCATAGTCGACTCTTTTGTTTTGATGTATGGAATATTAACCTAATCATGTTTTTGTGTATTTAGGTTGAAAGGTTAACAGATGACAAAGAAGAGAATGCAGATTCAGGACTCCTAGAATGTCGAGTGGTCCCCGGAGCGCCTCGGGAATGGCTGTGCGCGTACATTCCATTAGTAGTAGGGCTGTATGAAGTGAGGATATTCACGTCCACGGGGCCGCTCCCTGGAAGCCCATTCTCTGTTAAAGTAAGTAAAAAAATCGTATATGAAATATTTTTTTGGGATTTATGTCTACTCATAGTGTGATAATGGTAAAAATATTGTATCATTCAACGAATCTAGAAAGTAATGCGATACACAGTAAGCACAGTGCAGTGACTTGAATATGCACCTATGCCCTATTGGTTTTGTAGAAATATTCTTTCGTGAATATTGCCAATACAAAGGCAATCGAAAGGCATCGACCATTTACCATCTGGCAGACCTATATCTCGTCACACTACAAATACAGGTAAAAATATTTAAAATGACAATAATAAACTTAGATATGATTCGTAGGTGATAGACACGTCTGCGATCGTGCCGGTGGGCGGGTGGGGCGCGGACGGCGCGGGGCGCGTGCGTGCGCCGTGCAAGCTCGTGCTCGACACCAGCGCCGCCGGGCCCGGCACGCTCGAGTGTCTGCTCGCCGGCAGGCATCAGCGTCAGTATTGTTTTATGTACTCTAATGTTCTGACCTCTTTAGAAACTTGTCAGTTTAATATCTACAAAATGTCAGTTAGATTAACGACAGCCCTGTCGTTATTAAAATAGGGTAAATTAAAAAAATAATACATTTGCGGCCCAGCGGTCGGTGGGCGTTCAAGTAGTTATATTTGTTTATGTTTGAATACATAAAATATAGTCAACTTGTTTATGTCCCTGCTACTTATAATTGTTATTTTCAAAATTATCCATTGTTTACATGACATTTGACTTCAAATTGATCGAATTATGAAATAAATAAACATAAAAAAACCTATAAGATCAAAATATGTACACATTTATGAATATTATTAATACAAAAGTCACAATCCTGGCTCCAATTTAGGAAAAGAATTAGGAAGTTGCATTTTATAGATTATACAATCATGATCATATGGACACGAGTTCCTATTTTAAAATCGCCATGGTCACTGAAAACTCAAAGCTTAGGCTCATCGACAATAGACATTAGACGCCCATAAATATAGTCTGAGTATTTACTGAGCTGTTCACATTCCAGGTGTAGAGACAAAGCATAGGCTCATCGACAACTGTCCCTTAGATATAGTTCAAGTAATAAATTAGATGTTTCCATTCCAGGTGTAGAAACAGTATCAGGTCGCGCAGTAGTATCCCTAGCGGGCACGGAGGGCGCCACCGGCGAGCTGGAGCTGGAGCTGAGCTACAACGGCGCGGTGGTGGCGGGCGCGCCGCGCTGCGCACTGGTGCCCGCGCACCACTCCGCCGACCGCGTCACGCTCGCCGGCCGCGGGCTCGCGCACGCGGCGCCGCACGCGCCCGCTGTCTTCACCATCGGTAATTATATCTACTCCTTATACTACTTAAGTTTCCTTGAAAATAAAATAAAATAAATACACCTAATATGCTGGTAAAGGGACCGGATGTGGCTGCCAATATACTTACGGTGCTCGCAGGTTTGAATCCCCTGACACACATCTGACTTTTTTGCAGATATGTGCGTGATTTATAAAAAAATCTATGGTATTTACATTATACTCAGACGTAATGTATGGTTTATAATGTTAAGATACATTGGTGTACAAAACATAATAAATTAATAATATTGGTTCAATTAATAATATCGTAATTCCCAGTACCTATACTGTAAAATAACACTTTAAATACAGCGCAAACACACACGCCATTTTAAATGACGTTTCAAATGACATTTTCATAAATTGAACTGGGTGACATTTCTCTTGATTTATCACTATACAAAACTCCACAGACGGTAGCGCTGCGGGACCCGGCTCTCCCGAAGCGTCGCTGACGTCATCCGATGGTGACAACATTCCTGTGGCGCTGGTGGCTGCAGGACCTGGACTATGGCGAGCCACATACACCCCGCGAAGAGTTGGCGAACATCAACTGCGAGTACTGTGGGCCGGACGACTTGTTAAAGGTACTATTTGTCATTACACAGATACAGATACACAACACGCTAGAACACGATGTAATAAAGCACGAATAAATATGATCTTATAAATAAGTAAACAATTGGCGGTCTTATCGCTTTGAACGACTCTTCTTGGCAGCCATATTAACTTTAGAGTCGGTCGTAAGAGAAGAAGTAAAAGTATAAGAACAAGCGTTTTTCGTACCACGAACGTACGCAAGGTACGATTCGTGCGTACGCACGTGTTCGTGTAATTGTTTGATGTCAAACTTGATGCAATATCCGTTGTTAAAGTTCACAACTTTGTGTTATTTGATGATCCCTTTATATGTAAGTGTAAAAAATTCGCTCTAGCCAATTTAGGTTCCATTATTTATGTACTGCGGCATATACACCAATAACCGTAATTACGATAAACATACAGGGTATCTCAAGACTGCTACCGAAAACGAAGCCGGGTGGTAGTTTAAGTGACTTCAGACACATTGCAACAGAAAATGTTGAAAAAAAAGCGACGATTTTTTTTTGTTATTTTTCTCCTATGGTCGTATTTGGATGGTAAATTCATTTTTTTTTCTAAAATAATAGTGTAATAGTAAAAGAGTTTAAATTATTATTTTAGCAAAAACTATGGATTAACCACCCAAAAATAACGATATTTAAAAAATCATAAAAAAAAATTGTCGCGTTTTTTTGCGAAAATTTTAGTTGCATTGTGTTTGTACTCACTAAAACTACCACCCGGCTTCGTTTTCGGTAGCAGTCTTGATATACCCAGTATATAAATAAAAAAAAACACAAATAAGTAATTAACAACATTAATTTTAGAAATATCAGGCTTATTTGTATTTGTAGCGGAGCTATTTATATTTAATTCCTGTATACATACAGGGTATATCAAGACTGCTACCGAAAACGAAGCCGGGTGGTAGTTTAAGCGACTTCAGACACAATGCAACAGAAAATGTTGGAAAAAAAAGCGACAATTTTTTTTGTATTTTTTTTTTAAATTGTCGTGTTTGGTTGGTAGATACATTTTTTCCTAATTAATAGTGTATACCCTTTTATTTATAAAGACTCTAGGGTATAAAAGAGTTTAAATTATTATTTTAGCAAAAACTATGGATTTACCACCTAAAAATGACGATATTTAAAAATGATAAAAAAAAATTGTCGCGGTTCTATGCAAAATTTTTAGTTGCATTGTGTTTGTAGTCACTAAAACTACCACCCGGCTTCGTTTTCGGTAGCAGTCTTGAGATACCCGGTATTTATACATATTTATGTTTTAGAAATATTAGGCATATCTTTCGCAAAATTGTGGACAAACTTAGAGGATTATGAATCTGCAAGCTTTATTCTTGCCTTATAAGAAAAAATCAGGTGCTTCGCTTATTCGTTTATGAGCTTAATCTTCTATTTAAAAGCAAAGCATAATTCCAATGAATATATTGAAAATACATAGGTATCTATCTAAGATTTCCAGACCTCCTCCAAGAATTTCTAGTGACTTACGCGAAACGAGAGGACGCGAATTCGATCGCCGAAATGTGGATACTAGTTTGTGATACTCACGACACAAGACTCGATCTTAGTGTGGGGTCAGGTCTATATACTCGTATGTGCCGTTTTGTGTATTTATTATATTATTTATAAACAATTGTGCGTATCCAGGTTGTCCGCTGACGGTGCTAGTATCAGCGGCGTCGGAGAGCGGCGACGCGTCGCGCGTGGTGTGCTCCGGCGCGGGGCTGTCGGGCGGCGTGGTGGGCCGCGAGATACGCTCGTGGATAGACACGCGACGCGCCGGACCGGGGGAACTCACCGCGCACTGCACCGGACCCAACAAGGTGTGTGCTAACGACTGGTTCAGTGTGTCATCACTACCAAATAAAAAGGTTTATTTAACCGTCAAATTGTGGGAACGAATTCTCTACTATAATAAATACCAAGGTACTTACTAACGGACAAGCGTTCAATGCTTCATCACTACCACATAAACAGGTCTATTGAACTCTCGAATGTAAGAAAATAATCCTTTATGATAATAAATAATATAATATTAGTGCTATAAACACAAGTTATAAAATATTTATGTAAGTTTCCCGGGTGTGTCGCCAGGTGGCGTACTGCGAGCTGTACGAGCACGGCGACGGCACGTTCACGCTGAACGTGAAGCCGGCGGAGGCGGGCCGCCACATGCTGAGTATACAGTTCGCGGCCGAGCACGTGCCCGGATCGCCCTTCGTGCTTAAGGTCGCCGGGGCTCCTGACCCTTCCAAAGTACGTAGGCTGTTTGTTACTACAATTATTATAGTATAAGTTTGAAATACAGTTTGATTGTGGTAGTAAAAAGGAAAAACTGAAAGAATCGCTATTATTGTTTATAGTCTGGCTTATACTATGTCAAGTAAGCGACAATAAAGTAGTGTGAATCGCAAAGTATTAACAATTTTAAAAATCGAAAGACATGACTTATCGAAGTCAGTAGTGTAAATGCAAACAGATGGTACTAATCCCGCAATATATCAGGTGCGCGTGTACGGTCCGGGCGTGGAGCCGGGCGTGCTGGCGACGTTCCAGTCGCGGTTCCTGTGCGACACGCGCGGCGCCGGCGCGGGACAGCTCACCGTGCGCGTGCGCGGACCCAAGGGCGCCTTCCGCGTAGAGATGCAGCGAGAGAGCCAGAAGGACCGCACTATACTATGCAAGGTACGCACACGCATACGTATACGTACACGTACACGCACGCACGTACCTAGTGATCAAATACCGGGTATGTCAAGAGTGCTACCGAAAACGAAGTTAGAAGTAGTTTTAGTGACTACAAACACAACTCAACTAAAAATTTCGCTTAGAAACGCGACAATTCCTTTTTTTTATTTTTTAAATATCTTCGAGTTTAGGTGGCAAATCCAGAGCTTTCGTTAAAATAATAAATTCAAGCCTTGCACACCATAGCGTGTTTAAAAATAAAAAGATGTACACTATCATTTAAAAAAGAACTATGTATTTACCATCCTAATACAAAGATAGGAAAAAAATCGTCACAAATTTTAGCACAAAATTTAGTTGCACTGTGTCTGAAGTCACTAAAACTACCATTCAGTTTCGTTTTCAGTAGCAGTCTTGATATACCCTGTATACGCACATACGTACACGCACACGTGCACGCACGCACTCATGCACGTACATATTAATCAAACATACAGATAAAAACGTCTCGGAAGGCTATACGTGTTTTGTGGGCAGGTTGAACACTTCTGAGTTCATTACAGGGAACTGATTCTCGTATCAAACAGCAGTGTCGTTTCTTTGCTAGATCTCACATGTTAACTCCAGACACTTTCCAGGGGAATCTATATCAGTACTGCGAAGTACAGAAAAACATTTGCACTCTTACCTGTGTTCGATGCGGGTAGACGGAAATTAAAAAATCGCTTGCAAGCAAATCTTATGATTTTTTAACTGATTATATCGCAACCTTGAAGTGGTAATCAAATGTGAAAACATGCGTCTTTTCATCAGAATTTCCGTTCTAAAATAATTACAAGTTATAATGAGATTTGATTATAATATGAGCAGATGGTAACACAAAACTATACTATGGAATATCTTTACTCAGGACCCTGTAGGTAAAATTACTAAAAAGTGTAATATTATTTATGTTTTATCATGGAGAGTAACAACAAACGAGTAATATATGAAAATAATGTCCATTATCTATAAAACTATAGTTTAATCAAAGTATCAATATTATCTTTATTGGAAGTCTACTGATTAACCACTTAATAGTTTTACGACAATATTTAATAAGCTTAGTTGTATTACGTCAATAGCAACTTATTAAATGGAAGTTTGGAGATATTTTTTTAAATTAATTACTATCTATCAAGTAAATAAAAACAGTCTATAATTAATTCTATAATTCTATTCTATACAGTCTATAATTAAGTCTATGATTAATAGTTCTTCTTACCTAAACTGACTAAACCTTGGCAACCTAACTCATGCCTTGGTCACAGAAAGCCCCTGTTAAATTTTTTATTAAACTGATAGTTCATGTTATTAATTAAATGTTTATTCGTTGAAATATAAGCATAAATCTTAAATTACTTGCAAGCGATATAGACTCTGATACGACGACTGTTCGAATATCGCACGTAAAACTGTACGATTATGCATTAATACTTTACAAAACATTTGAAATCTGTACGATACAGAATTCAAATATTTAAAAATATAAACGTACGTACGTAAGTAAGTACTCGTGACACGAATCGGTGTTACTCTAAACTCCGACTTATCGATCATAAGATTCATAGAGAATAGAATTGATTTTTAGAAGTGGAAAACTTTTGTCTTATGTTGACGTTCAACATCCGAAAATTTGAACTTCGTGTCTGAGTCTAGAGTAACCCCGAGTCGTATCACTAGTATAAAATATTGCTGAAATAATTAAAAATGAAATCTCAGTAAGCAATCAGTACACAATTGATACGTCTGCGATAATCTTAAGATAACCGATAATCACCTGCTGTTATTAACATTACAACACTGATACGCACGATTTATTGAAGATAATTAATTACTGATAATAATAAAAAATAAGTAAATATTATTATTTAATTTGAAATAAGTCAAGTCGAACTCAACATCACAATTTTAGCTAATAGAAATTAAATTAATCACTACCCGAGGTTCCGTTAGAGATTGTAATGAATGTGACTTAGGTAGATGTCAGTTCATTTAAAATTGCAGTCTGTTATATATCTTAGCCTACATGTATTCCTTTAGAAAAATATTTTATCAGGTGAAAAAAATATTTTATTAGTTACTATAGAATAAATAAATACACCCAATAGTCGCATACATAGTCCTGACCCCACACCAAGATCAAGTCTCGTGTCGTACGAATCAGAAACCCACGAGAGACTTTTCGGTCTCACAAATAGCAAGACCCTCTCTCTACTAGACCAGAAATCGGCCAGCACCATTTCATTTCCGCAACTTATTACGTGACACATAACTTTATTAACGAATTTCATCTGTTAAATACAATGTTACTAAACTTTAGGTATTTTTACATAATGTCTACGGAACGATGTAATCTCAAAGTTATAACATCATCATAAGGCGACCACGCACAATATTTCCTTTTTTAATATGTCATTTAATACATGGACGTGTTAATGAACCATAATGAACGATGAAGTCACCTTATCTGAATGTAATCTTCTACATACATTGTTTACTAACTGGGTGAAGGCTGCCCGCCTTGAAATTTTATGGTTTATGACCATAAGACTTTCTTGACGAGCGATAATTAATGTGTAAACAAATGTGTGAATGGTCTAGTAAACGCCACAGAGCGACATTCACGGACCCACAAACATATGGCCTCTAGTTTATGGTGCTTTCAATGTATTTTTAAGATAAGGAAAAGTACTAGGCGTGACGTAGTAGACATATTGTTATGAAAAATATTAAATGAAGTCACACTATGTTAGAAACTACATATTTCTTAATTCTTCTGCTCTTTGTACATATTCGTCGTTAACAATTCATTTTGTATTAATCTCTTGTATAAAATTAACACTAAAAAAAAACACATACAAAAAGGAACTAATGAACATTCTTGGATAAATCGTTTACTGTCCAGGCTGTTCGATTGTGGAACGCATTACCAATTGTGGTAAGACGGGCACGATCACTATCATCATTCAAAAACTTGTCAAAGATTACTATCTTTCTCACTGAACTGACACATTTCTGTGGATAATTTACCTATTTGTATGTACTGGAATTATATATATATATATATATATATATATTATATATATATGTTATGTATTAATATATATCATATATAATATGTATCTTCTAATGTATGTATTGTTATCATATTATTTATGTATGCATATTTGTATATATATGGTTATATAACATAATATGTGTATTTATTATTTGTATTACTTGTAATTTTATTAAATTATTTGTACTTATTAGCAATACTTCTCCTTTCTAAGTAGGTTCTATCCTTTACGCTTTAGACTGCCCTCTGTTTATCCTATTTTTAAATCCATCCCATGGTTGTCTGTAAGACATTGCCTTTCGGCGATAAGACCGCCAATAGGCTAATTTCATACATTTTTATTTTTGTTTATAACGGAAGGTTACGTTACGCATAATCAAAATCAGAAAGAATTTTTAAAATCCCTTAAGTAATAAGCAAGTTACAAATATATGAAAGTTGGTGGTAGGAGTGATAGAAAAGGATGCAGCATGCACGGCGTGACATCATCTTCCATAAGGTGCACGCGTGCGAAAGAGACAACGAGTGTCCCCACCGTACTATTAAATGTATTAATATCTCAGTCATTTTACATTCAATTTTGATGCTGTTTTCAAATTCGTTTGTTTTTATAAACGATGCTTTTAAGGAATGATTACTTACTGCTCAAATAGAATCTTGGACACAACCCTTTTGTACTTTTTATGTTTGTGATTTCTGTTTGTATTTGTTTCCCTTTTGTGCAATAAAGTGTAAATAAATAAATGTAATTTTCAACCACAAAATCAATTATCATGACGTTTATGGCTCATATGTGTGCCGAAAAAATATGTCACAAATAAGATTGCTATGCTGTTCCGCGGAAACGGAAGTGGAATGCATCATGTAAACGACAAGCTCGTCTCGCCACTCATTGCCATAACAAAAAACAAAAAGAGTATATAGAGTTAATACTATGTTTCTTTTACGATATGGCCTAATCCCTCAATCGTACTCTCTATTACAAAGGAGGCCCGCACCCTGCAGTGAGACGTATACGGGTGATACACATCTAGTTTCAATAATTATTTTGTTTTTTTTTTTCCCGGTGCCCTTCAGAGGGGCGTATACGGGCTGATAAAGATTCAGTTTTCATATTTTTTCTTTTTTTTCATTAGTTCTCCCCCACCGAGCCCGGCGACTACCGCGTGGAGGTGCGGTGGGCGGGCCGCCACGTGCCCGGCTCGCCCTTCCCCGTCATGATCTTCGACACACAAGAGGAACTGCGCCGCTACCTGCAGGCCACCGCCGCATAACCAGCTACCATACAAAGGATTACTTAATGCAACTACACTTTACTTTTTATCTTTAAATCACACAGCGTTCAGAGTTTTGTTTGCTGATATTTTTTTTGTGAAATTTGTTACTGTGTTCAAAGAAAATTATGAAAAAAGTGTGATCACCTTAGTCACAAGCTGATGTCACGGTTTAGTGTTTCGTCTTTTGTTTAGTTTATTGTGTGATAATCGTTGTTTTTTGCCACATTCAATTAATTGTCTTCTCATATTTGTGTAAAGTGGTAGCGGTATAAAATGTTTTTTTGTAAAATAAAAAAATAATGCGATGAATTTATTTAGTGTAATAAAACTATCCGTCCAGTTGTTTTAAGGTTAAAAAGTGATTTTTATATTTTGTAGCATCGCTTCACCAATGATTCACAATTAAATCGGCAACATCGCAAAATATTACCATTGTAATTGAGGTTTTTTACCGTCAAAAAGTACATGCGTTAATGCATAATTTAGAGTTGGAACACGAAAAAAGAAAACATAATATTATTTGTTAATAATTTATTAATAAATCATTTAGATATAAAACCATTTAACTTAACTAACGAACTTTTATTGTTATTACGCGGTCAAATTCGTACAAAATGGATGATGAGAATTTGACCGAGTAAACTTAAGCTGATTCTTCAGTTACTAATTGTTAATAAATTGAAACTTATCAGGTTACTCTGCCGTTTTATTGAAAGGAACCTTCTTAAACACAGCTGTGATTGAATAAATCGATTAAAACATAAACAAACAGACACAAAAAGTACTAGGGGACACCGAAACAGAGGAGGTTTCAATCAACCTATGTTACCAAAATGCGCAATATTTCGAACAAAAAGTACTAGACCGACAAAAAAAAAGGAGGTTGCGTTAAACTTATGTCATCAATGTGCAAAATATTTGACACAGAGCAGAAAGTACTAGGGCGACAGAAAAAGAAAGGAGGTTGCGTTAAATTTGTGTCATCAATGTGCAAAATATTTTATACAAAACAAAAAGTACTAGGGCGACAGGAAAAGAAAGGAGGCTGCGTTAAACTTGTCATCAATGTGCAAAATATTTTATACAGAGCAAACTACTACTAGGTACTAGGGTGATAGAAAAAAAAGGAGGTTGCGTTAAACTTGTGTCATCAATGTGCAAAATATTTGACACAGAGCAGAAAGTACTAGGGCGACAGAAAAAGAAAGGAGGTTTCGTTAAATTTGTGTCATCAATGTGCAAAATATTTTATACAGAACAAAAAGTACTAGGGGACAGGAAAAAAAAAAGGAGGCTGCGTTAAACTTGTCATCAATGTACAAAAAAATATTTTATACAGAACAAAAAGTACTAGGGCGACAGGAAAAAAAAGGAGGTTGCGTTAAACTTATGTCATCAATGTGCAAAATATTTGACACAGAGCAGAAAGTACTAGGGCGACAGAAAAAGAAAGGAGGTTGCGTTAAATTTGTGTCATCAATGTGCAAAATATTTTATACAAAACAAAAAGTACTAGGGCGACAGGAAAAGAAAGGAGGCTGCGTTAAACTTGTCATCAATGTGCAAAATATTTTATACAGAGCAAACTACTACTAGGTACTAGGGTGATAGAAAAAAAAAGGAGGTTGCGTTAAACTTGTGTCATCAATGTGCAAAATATTTGACACAGAGCAGAAAGTACTAGGGCGACAGAAAAAGAAAGGAGGTTTCGTTAAATTTGTGTCATCAATGTGCAAAATATTTTATACAGAACAGAAAGTACTAGGGCGACAGAAAAAAAAGGAGGCTGCGTTAAACTTGTCATCAATGTACAAAATATTTGACACAGAGCAGAAAGTACTAGGGCGACAGAAAAAGAAAGGAGGTTACTGTACTTAGAAAGTTCTACCCACAGTCCGATGTCCAGCCGCAAATATAAATCTACCCGCAATTACATACCCTCACCTAAGAATATAAAATCATCCATTCAGTGAGTATTAAGCGACGATACCAGCCTAACCTTGGACAAGAAGTGGTGCAATTTTTCATTGATATGTAAAATATTTTTTTAGCTTGTTTAAAATATAAAAGCAATAAATTATTCAGTTATACGAATCTTCCTGATATCCGCATTCTCTCGTTGGCTACTTTTCTCAATTTTCACTTTTGCCGTGTGTGAATTATAAAATAATAAACAAAAAAGTAAAATTACCGTTTATTAAATTCTTTCCTTAACCTTAGTTACAAACAAAATTCTAATAAATTATATGTTCTTAGGCTAGGTTACAATTGTAATGAAATACGACGTGATTAGGAACACACACGGCTAAATTGCACACACATCCACACGCACACAAATATTTTCTTCATTTTTATCTATCACCCATCCTGAAGTAGCGTTATGATAATCAGTATTAGCACTGATTTTGAATCTGATATCATATCAACTTATGTTATCAAAGTCATTTACTTGTAATTCATTTAAACAAATAACCTGATCATACTTTGTTTTTGAAATTGTATTTATATTATAAAAAAAAATATTATGACTAAATCATTGGACAACACACAAAAACAACTACAATGCTGGACATTATTAAGTGCGAGATGAAAACAAATCGAAGAAAAAACAGAAGTTACATGTCATGCAAAAACGTAGTTTTGTAGAGTTCATAAACTCCTTACATTAATTAAATAGTAGATTAAAGTTACTTAAAAATGGAGATACAACTTTTGAGAGTTATTGGCTGGACACAATTATGTTTTGAAGATTCGCAAAATATTGTTAGTCCAACAATAATGTGTGCATCCATCCATATGTGCATATCTTTAACCCACCAACATTTTTTCAGTATTCATAAAAACGTGAAGGATTATAAAACACAAACAGAATGTACTGAATAGTAATCATAGTTACAGTACTTCCAATTCAAGGGGTCCAAGTGAGATTCAAATGTATTCAGTTATAGCTCGATAGTTCAAATGAAAAAATCTGAAATATCCTAATTTATACAGCTATTTCATGCCAATATTCCAATGGACATCCAAGACTGGACACATATTATATTTTCAGTACAAAACGGCACAAGATCTATTAAATTCTTTGGTATTAACTTAAACAACTACTTTAGGACTATTACAATACTTTTCTTAATATTACGACTATACTCATTGCAAGCCAGGTCTGAATCTGAAAGACATGGTGCGTCTGTCGGGGTAGCTTGTTCTTGGGTTTCCTGCTAGCTGGGCACGCAGCGCGTCTAAACTCTGCCATAACTGCTGCATTTGACCGAATATTATCACTTCCAGTCTCTGGATAGAGGATTGCAATTCTCCTGAAAAGCGAAAAGATTTGTCAATTGTCTTTCAACATTTCATGAGTCTCTGTCTATGGCAGTCGATACTTTACATTTCACCTAGCATTAGGCACTATTATCACTTAGAAACACTAAAATTAAAAAAAAGATAATCTACATATACCGTAAAACATTTATTGATTCGACGATCGAACCCAAGGCATGTAACACAATAACCTTAAAACGATGCCATGGATCGATAAGTAGCTTAGTGATAAAGCATAAGAATTAGTTTACGCAAGTACCTAATATTGCCAAACTGAAATGATCAGTGCTATCTGCTCTGCATCATTGTCATCTTCAGTCACATGAAGTGTACTGCCAAATATAGGCCACACCAAAGGATTTTCATAAATCATAAATAATTTATTGCACATTAACCTGTTGGTAGGAATCTGCATCGAGCGACTTCCTGCAGCCTTTACTAGATCATCCGTTCATCTTATGGACGTGGCCTCCACTCAAGAAACTTTCTGTATTTCACATCGAATCTCAAAGGTACGACTTAATTTTAGCAAGTCGTATCATTAAACCTAATCTGGATTATATCACAGAGTACATTTTACATACTAAGATAGAGACGTCACTCAATCAATTCAAGGCGCCCTCTGGCGTTAAGTAAGAAAAACAATCCAGTAATATATCTATACTTACTTTCATTACCTTTATATACGAAATGAAAAGATTTAGGGAGGTTTGGACCTGAATAAGATCTAACAGAATCGATTTGAATTTTGTCTATTTGAAACAAATTATTCTGTATAGAAATGTGAACATAACAATTCTCATTTCCGCATGTGTATGCATTTTAATAAATTTAATAATTGTTTTAAAATTAACTAATCAGCAAATAAGCTAATCAATGCTGTTAAAAGTAATTTAGGGCCAATAATATCCGCGTAAAATACAATCTACGTAAAATGGAGAAACCCGTACAAACCAACGATTTTTTCGCCCTCTGGTGTTAAGTTAGTAAAAACGATGATTATAATTCGTCGTTGTTTGTTCTAAGTTAAACCACCGTGGATTATATTGTCAAAATGTCAAGATAGAGCACAGCGGCGATCCAACGTCCCTGCCTATCCCCTTAAAATACACGCGTAACGACAATCAATATTTGTAACGTGTCGTTTTCCTTACCACTAATCTCAATCTAATCTATTCTATTGGCGAAGTGTGTAATTATTTATTTTAGACAACGCAGGGAGCAACATGGTAGGTACTTAATGCAGACTATTACCTAAAGATCATCAGGTTTAGAAATTTTTGGGGGAAAGCCTACGTTCAACAGAGGACTTACAAAATATAATATAGATACTTACTAGATGTGGCAACCCCATGGATTCTCCTCGTGATAGTAGCATTGGCAGTAGCATTGACCTCCTGTGTCTTCACGGAGCACATGGCGCGAGCTTCCTCCCGCGGCCCGCTGCCGTGGTACGTGGAGTTTTTCACTTCGATTATCGGCTTCCGATGTAGCTCTGGTGTTTTACTTATTGTGTAAGACGGTCCCTGTGCTGTAACGTAACAATTATAATTATCAGTAATGTTTAATGTCATTTCTGTATAAATACTCCCAACAGTCACATACATAGCCCAGACTACATACTAAGGTACAAGTTTTGTTATATAGGTGACAAAAGCTACGAGACTTTTCGGTCTTCAGTGCTGACTTTAATATTTGTGACTCAAACAAACGTTCGTCTTGATGCGGAAATCGAATACGCGGCCCCTCGTTTCACAGCCTACGTGTAACTAACTGCGCCATAGATATTTCTTTGGTGCCATAAAGGAAACTATGTGTATATATTTTACTGGTGGTAGGTCTCTCATATGTGAGAGGCTGCGTGGGTGGGTACCACCGCAATGTCTATTTCTCCCGTCAAACAGCAGTTTAAATGCACTGTTGTGTTTCGGATTGAAGGACATTGTAGCCAGAGTAACTACTGGACATATTGAGACTAAACATCTTATGTCTCAAGATGGCGAGCGTAGTGTAATGCCAAGCATTGCTTTGTAATTCAAGGTGTTGTTTGGTTTTGCTACTGTTCATGAGCGGTCGCATCGCTTACCATCAGGCGAACGGCATGCTCGTCTCGTCATTCAAAGCAATAAAAAACAATAAAAAAAATTTTTTTAAACACACAGCTATGACAAGCAAAGAGCTTGCTCTTTGCTAGCATCAGAAATGACAGACTGGTTTGAAAAGCACCACAATACTAGATTCCGCAGGTACCTAGTCCGACCTAAGGCTGAAAGGTCGAACTAAGGCAAATTAAGAAAAAGTTAAACTTCATTTTAATTCATGTGAAAATACAGAGAACAAAAACCTATTTGAAATTTAAAAGCTACTTACTAAAAACAAAAGGCCGCATAAAATACATAAAAAATGGGGTCTTGCCCATAAGCCCATAGGCTTAGACATAATTCTCGATCCGATATCCGAGTGCCTAATTGTATTCAATGGTTTAAAAAGTTCGTTATCAATTACTGAGCAAACAAACTATTTTAGCAATTTTTGGACGAGCTCAACAGACCTACCACGTTTTGCCAACGTGTGACGAATGGTCTACCCATGGCCACCGTCAAGTCAATCTCTACCTCAATATCTACCTCACACGAATCTTAATCAAAACATACAAGTATACATTTCAATTTGATATTGCGCTATTCAGCAAAAAAATACACTGGTGGTAAGTCTCTCTTATCTGAGAGACTGCCTGGGTAGGTACCACCACAATGTCTATTTCTCACGCCAAACAACAATGTAAATGCACTACTGTGTTTCGGTTTAAAGGATATTGTAGCCAGAGTAATTACTGGACATACGGAGACATCTTATGTTTCAGGATGGCGAGCGCAGTGGAATACCATTGCTTTGTAATTTAAGGTGTTGTTTGTTTTTGCTACTGTTAATGAGCAGTCGTAAGGTTTACTATCAGGCGAAAAGTATACTAGTCTCGCCATGCATTGCAAAAAAAATGTTTTAATTGAAAACTGTTTCCATGGTAACATTATATTTTCTTTGATGGAACTAGAGTAATTCACACGATGACTGAATAAACTGTTTGATCCATTACGATCAAAAATGTTTACATAACCTCGACTTACACAACATTCTTGTGCCGGCTATATAGTTTTTAGCGTTCACGTACTAGATAATTTTCAATTAATCTTTTAATTTGCACAATTTTTTATAATGGTGCAAATGAGATTAAAAAAAATATTTTCAAAACTGTACTATTTATTGTCTATACTAATATTATAAAGAAGAAATATTTGATTATTTGCATTGAATAGTGTCTGAAACTATTGGACGATTTGAAAAATTTCTTTCACCATTATAATCGTACATTATCCCTGATGAATATAGGCGATAGGATATTTTCAAAAAAGCGTATCTGCATCCAGGCGGAGCTGGGCTGGACCGCTAGTGTTACATAATTTTAAATATTGTTAAAGATTAATTTAAATGTAACGTTCATTAGAACTCTCATCGATTGGTTTTTATTTTTTAATATTCTACGTTAGGTATATTGTTATTTTATCTTTTGTTATTCTAATTATACAAGTATAAAGTTCAAAAAATAAAATTCCATTTTTATACGTGTTTTCTAAGTCATGTCATTAAAAATATTTATCCAACCTGTCAAAAAATATTAATTATTTACAATCACATTTACAATAAATAATATTTGTTGTTTACTTACCTAGGTGATATGCGGGTGCAGTAGTAACATACGACACAATTACATAAAACAAAACACTAGATATAAACATATTTCGAATCATTTTTAAAACTGATTTTTTTTCTATTACTTTACACACTATCCAACGCAGTATATTAATACAATTACTATATATTGTTTTTATAAAAAAAATATTACGCCTTTTCTCTCTCAATATCGCAAGGATGAGTTCCTACGCACGCGTCCTTTACGCACTGTTCAATTTGGCGTATGTTTGACACAGGTCAGACGGTACTAAATGAGATGCTCGTGAGCGGAGAATAAATACTACTTTATACACGGCACACTGACCAAAACTACCTCATAATAATACTTTGGCATTCAGACGATACAACTACAGTACTTTACATACACACAACAATAGAATTAGATTACATTATGTATTAATTCTTTACATAATTTACGTGACACTTAATTACTGAAACTAGAATGAATGAAATTGTCATATAATAATTATGTTAAAAAATAATATATAATTGGCTATAGCTTGCTATTTGTTGGTTCTATATTAAAACAAATTTTTGTCTGGCCTATTTTTACATATTTTCCAGTATAAAGCGCTTTTATTAATCCAAAGTAAACTGAATGTATACATAATAAAATTAAAATTCTAGTTATCATAGGTATACATACATATTTTATCTAATGCACACATGACATACCATGACTCAAACATTTGTCACGAATATTTTATTATATATATTATACTATACGAATATATTATACTATACGAATATATTATACTATATTTCTCCCAAATCTTTACTGAATGAACAGTGCTAATACAAAGTATTTGGTATAAAATCTATTCTACCTAGGGTATCAATACAATCTGGATAGATTGTAAAATTCAAAGATAATCCAATTTCTTAAACCGTATTCAAAGCTGTCCTATTTAAAAATGTGAAATTAAATAACCTTGCATAAATTAAACGACTAACAATATATGAAATCACATTGCTGAATGTGATTTCATACATTCATACATTTCACTTGAGTATGATTCTGAAGATTTTCGCAACTTACTTTAAATGCCCTTTATGTCCAGCAATTTTCTGCAGTCTTCACTAAGTTGACCGTCCATCTTGAGGATATCCATCTGAGTTTCGACGTTATTCTTCCCAGTATGTAGATCTAATAAAGAAAGTCTTTGGCAGATTTTCTAGGGTATATTCATGGTCAATTTTAATTAAAGACTAGCATTATTATTAGTAAAATAATAAACAGTACCGCAGGCTTAAATGTAGGTCATAGAAGAACATGATACTTCTGAAATGCCGCCAATATTGAGCTCTCATTTTTGATTGAAAGTAATTTCCTCAAATAAACTTTTCTATTTTTGTACCCATCATAAAATCTTAAACGAGAGGGTACCGCTTCACTAAATTGTTTTAATTGACACGAGCAAGATACAATCAAACAATATAGATTTCCTATTTCGTAAACTGTGTCCTCATTCTTTACTTAAAAGCTGTGATGTATGTAAGATAAACATAACATCTAGGTATTTCAAAATGCATCAATTTATATCAATAACTACAGAACGTATCAATAGAGTAACTCATACAAAAACACTAACCACAATAAATATCCACTCAATAGCAATTTAAAAAACAAATTATTCAAATAGAGCAAATTAGGTAGTGTAATGAAAGACACAAAACGTACGAAATCAATTATAAATAGTCATTAAAAAGCGCAAAAACATAATCCAATTACTATAAATATAACCCTACTAATAAAAATGAATCACAGCATTAGAAAATTTTATACAATGACCGAAGCGAAGGTTTTTAAAACGAATCTGTTTTGAAGTATGAGCAGCATTCAAACGGAAACTCAAATAATCAAGCATCAATCAACTAAAAAGAATAGGACAACGGACGCTAGGTCATATTTGAAGATTTACGACCATCACTTAATTACAGCCAGTGGGCTACCTCCTCCTAGTCATGCTCCACTTGTGAGACTAGTTGTTGACCCAATTCAACATCTCGGCCCTCAAACTACTACAGTTTATTTACAACATAAAAATACTTTCAGTCTGAGTATAGGCTATTTATTAATTGATTTACGAGCGCGGGGTTTCAACTCGCTATTGGGAATATGTCAGCATTTAGTCATCATGTGAGTTTTTGACATCTGGCTTTCGCGTCGCATGAGTTCAAATACAATTAGTAGGATGCAATAAATCTTGTGTCGGCCCGAAGACAGAGCAATCGTCAGGCGACATTGTATAATGCAATATCCATTTAGCAAGCTATAAATAATCATGTTTTACACATGACCCTTTAAACTTGCTTTGACGACAAAAGCCCATGCTATATTTTGTTCAACGGAGAACCGACAGCCGTAGTGCAGCACGCCCTCCAACCAGATGGAGTTACAAAATTCGTAAGATGGTTGGTAGCGGTTGGAGACGATGGGGCTATGTCCAGCAGTGGACGCGCATGGACTAATGTTGATGATGATGATATTACGCATAGCTACTTTAAAAATACATCAAAATATCAATGGGCATCGGGCAGTAAATTTATATATGAATTATACGAGTACTTGGGACTGCAAGTTGTATAGACATGTCGTCCAAAATATAATTGCTTAGTTGAACCGTCTTTTTCACGTAAATAACGAATATTTGTGATGTTTTTGGCAAACTCCGGTTGTATTTATGCTTCGAATGTTTTTGTTAAATAGGCACATGACTGTAATCATTGCAACCTATTAGAAGTAATTTAATATGAAGTCTGTTTTAAATTATCGTTGAACATAATAATTGCGTTCAGACATTTTTTTGCGTCAGTTCTAGTTGCAACTAATTGTGATCAATGACTTCAATGCATTTTTCCGTACATCTCGATTTGGTCAATTCAGGTCGATGATCTCTATATTACGCGTCTGCCTACTTTTCAAAGTAATGAGTCATCAATTGTAGATGGCGACCATAAATGTCAGGATACCTTTTCAGTGAATACAATTGCCTGTCTGGCCTCGTGAGTTATGGTAATACATTATGCAATGCGCTATAAAGAGCAGTCTAAAGATGGGAGCGCCGCACTTTGTCACTGATATGCATCTAATCTGTTTTATTTTCTGAATTATGTCAAGGACCTAAATACCAAACAGGTTACGGAAGCAATTGTGATACAGCTTTTGTGCTCATGGGAAAATTAATTCTGATAGAATACGTCTAATATATTGTATGAGCCAGGTCAGTGCAATGACACCGGTTGCACGTTCAATTGCAAATAAACTTTTTTCTATAATTGTAAATATCAATGGAGTATTAGTTCGTAGAATCGACTATTTTACGCAAATCTAAACATCTCTAAAGCTGTAAAAAACGGTAGGTACTCACATTTCTAAACACATCCCAGTTTTGCTTATCTGAAATTACACACGCACCTACGCCAACATGAACTAAGATTAACTGATAATCCGCTTTCGTAACTTCGATAAAATTAACCTTTGGTTTTTAAACATATTCACGGCCACACAGAACCCAATATCACAGCCAATATCGTATGCGCGAACGGTGTTGTTCTCAAGGCGTTGCCGCTCGGTCGTCTTTGATGCTCTACGCACGAAAAAACAAATAAAAGACAAAACTTTAATTCTAAATGCGTTCTCAATTTAAATTGCAATTACTTACGTACTTTGACAATTGCTTAACACGCTTTAAGAATATTTTACAAAACGTAACGTCACAATATGAGACTAATATGACTGGCTCCTTCCTATACGAAGGATTGGCTATTAGTTACGATGTTACATAAGCAGGACACGTAAAATAAATGTATGAAAGAGAAATGTAAACAAACATACAATACATTATTTTCAGAAAAAAGATACCACCGATACAAGCACCCAAAATAATGACGTAACAATGGTTAATTTAAAAATGGGAAAATGATGTTATTTTAGTTTGTTATATTATCTGATCAAACCTTCCCGCAGATATAACAAAGTTGTAAAATACAATATTTTCTAATATAATCGTCTTTGGGTAATTATAAGTAAAGTTCTGATCTAGGTACTACTATACCCTGCTGAAGGATCTCCGCCTTATGCTTGACCTCAGTAGAGTTTCTCAATAAGTGGGTCTTAAAATGAACATGGACAAGACGATCATCATGTCGAATGTTCAAATCATGCCCACCTTGATTGCGGTTGGAAACTCGACTCAAAGTCCGAGTGAGGGGTTAATTTATTTATTTATTTTATTTTCGGAAGGCTTACAGACTAATAACAACTACAAAATAAAGACACTAATATACACTTTTTGCTAATTACAAACCTCCACTTATTAATAACCATATTGGTACAACCACATGTTGTATTTTATTTTTATTTATAGATATGCATTTTAGTTGTTGTTTGCACAATAACATTACCAATTTTTAGTCTTCTATGTATATACTTTATGATAACCTTAAATATATGCTACTTTACGATAATATTAAATAATGAATTAGTGTGAGCTATGATGAGTGTGTCTCAAAGTATTCTCTAGCCAGGATACGTTTGACTTTATCTATTTTAGTCCAAAATAAATCAATGTTCAAGTTCCAGTGCAACCCATTGAAATAATCAGAGGCACGAATAATGAAAGCATTCTTCCTATAATTTGTGTGCGCGAAGGACGTATGTATTATAGGTCTTTGTCTGAAGCTCTGCTGATTTGTTCGTATCTGTAGCTTTGAAAATGAGCAGGACAGTCAATGGATCCCCTAGCTAATTTCATGAAGAAGCATATATCATTTATACATCGTTTATTTTCTAATGATAAGAAGTGGTACCGCCGACAACGAGTATGATAGCTAGATGTTAATTGTTGGGCTTTGAAGTCTAAAAATCTTAAGAATTTCTTTTGAATTTGCTCAATCCTATTAATATGTATCCTATATTGAGGATTCCAGACTTGTGATGCATATTCTAATTGGCTTCGGACAAAGGAACAGTAAATAATTTTGATAGGTTTCAGGGATCTGAAGCTGGCAGTAGTCCGCATTATAATACCTAAGGATTTCGTTGCCCAGCTTACGATGTGATCAATGTGTTGGTCGAATATCAATTTCTCATCATGTATGACACCTAGATCCTTAATGCTAGCTACTTTGCTAATTGTGGTATTACAAAGAGCGTAATTAGTAGTAATTTTATTTTTTAACCTAGAGAAAGTCATTTGATAACATTTAGAAACGTAAGCTGCAGTCTGTTGCGATAACAGTAATCTGATAATCTATCTAAGTCTTTGCTAGAAATATCACTACTGCTTTCCTCCTATAGGTCATAGCGTAATGATATATAGCCTATAGCCTTTCTCGATAAATGGACTACCCAACACCGAAAGAATCATTCACATCCGACAAGTAGTTCCAGAGATTAGCGCGTTCAAACAAACAAACAAACTCTGCAGCTTTATAATATTAGTATATATAGTCATTAAAGAGAATTAGGTTGGTAGTGGTTGAGCGACCCCTCAGAAACCCATGCTGCTCATCACCCAACTTGGAAGCCAGCGCGGAGTATACCTCGGCATGGATAAACCGCTCTAAGATTTTTGAGAAGAGGCATAGCTTAGAAATTGGGCGATAATTGGAGACATCGGCTTTATCGCCACTTTTAAATACCGGGGTGATAAATGCAGATTTCTAGATGTTTGGGACTGCGCCTTCTGATAAGGAGCGCTCAAAGAGGATGCAAAGGGGCCTGACAAGACTCTCTGCGCTAGTGACAATGAAGATAGGTGGAATTAAGTCAGGGCCTCCGGATTTGTTTATGTCTAGCGATTTCATTAGCTTCAGCACTTTGTCAGGGGAAATTGCAAGAAATCGAGGTGCTTACGTCGTGGTCGTTTAGGGTCACATTATTTACAGTGTTAGAGTTCAATGTTTGAAAGGTAGAATGGAAATAACTTGAAAATAAATTGGCTGTCGTGTCCAGACCAGTGGCGTAACAATAGGGTGGCAGAGTGCGCAAAATGCCACGGGCCCCGGGCCTAAGGGGCCCCCAGCCCGGCAGGGCCCTGGTCTGACAGTATCTCAGGCCCGACAGGGCCCTAGCTCGATAGGGCCTCAAATTTAAGCCCAACAGGGTGTAAGCACAGAAGAATATAACTTTAATAACGAAATTATTAATATTAAAAAATTGACTACATTTTAAGCATGACAAACATTTCATAATGTAGCTCGTACCACAAGTACGAGCAAACATGAAATTGAACCATAGTTAGGAGTGGAAAATATTAAATCTCCATATATTGCAGATAAGTGTAATAAAACAAATATGACGAAGTGAAACGATTTGTGATTAAGAAAGGTTCGCAGTAAACAAAATGGTCCTTTCTTAAGTGACAGTGCCAATTAATAATAAAATAAATAAATTAAATAATAAACAAACGCACCTACTACGTTTCGCTGACGACATTGTCTTGATGGCGGAATCGCTAGAAGAGTTGCAACAGATGCTAGACGGTCTGGATTCAGCCCCACAGCGAATAGTTCTTAAAATTAACTTCGACAAAACCAAAGTAATGATCCACCACCACCTCGATCCAAGACCTGTCGCTTTATGTGGTCACAAGCTCGAAGTTGTTCCTGAATATACTTAACTGGGGAAGGCCCTTTAACTAGGTAGAAACAATTTTGAGAAAGAGGCTACGAGTCTTCTCGTCACCTAACACCTTTTTCCCAAAAGATTGAAAACGATAGTTTTCAACCAGGGCGACCTACGGTGCTGAGATTTGACCACTCACTGCACGACTGGTCCAGTAGCTTATGGTCGCTCAGCGAGCTATGGAGCGTGCTATGGTCGGTGTCTCTTTGGAAGATAAGATCCGTAATGAGCTTATCGGACAGAAAATTAAAATAATAGACATAGCATACAGGATTAGCAAGCTGAAGTGGCAGCACGCTGGCCACATCTGTCGAAGAACCGATAACCGTTGGAGTAAACGTGTTCTTGAGTAAAGACATCGTCTTGGGTAACGTAGTGTAGGACGCTCTCCAGCTAGGAGCGATGATTTGCAAAAGGTCGTTACCACATGCTGGATGCGACAAGCTGACGGACAGGGTGAAATAGCGAAATTCGGAGGAGGCCTATGTCATATGTATGTAATAGGGAGAAGCAGAGAACAGCAAAATGCTGATTATGAATGTTTGAGTTGAGGGGGAGGAAGAGACACGAAATATCGAAAATTCACTTGGATTCGTGCCTTTTATATGAATTATGAACATTGGCGGTTACATTGGACATTAGATGTGGAGTAACAATCCATAAAAAAGAATTAATCATTTTTTTGATGCCAAGAATTATGTACTAGGAAATTGTGATACTGATTTAGAGGAATGGTTGAATAAGTCCAAGGGACAGATAAAATACTTAAGTCCGAAAATACAAAAGAGCTAATTGCTGTTTTGGGCCTAAAACTCCATTATATTTGATACAACTCAAGATTTTTCTAAAACAGACCAATTATGTGAAGTTTTTTTTTTTTTTATTGCAATGAATGGCAAGACGAGCTAGCCGTTCGCCTGATGGTAAGCAATACGACCGCTCATAAACAGTAGCAACATTCCACTGCGCTCGCCATCCTGAGACATAAGATGTTAAGTCTTAATATGTCCAGTAGTTGCTCTGGCTACAATATCCTTCAATCCGAAACACAATAGTGCATTAAGCACTGTGGTTTCACGGGAGAAATAGACATTGCGGTGGTACCTACCCAGATGGCCGCTCACATATGAGAGATCTACCACCAGTAGTTTACCGGTACTGTGTGATAGAAAGAAATGAAAATGGATTTACAAAAGCACTCTTTAGCCCATATAAGCCCCATTGCAGGGTACGGGCCTCCTCTACGATCCAAAGAACGATTTAGAGTGGTTAAACCATATAGTCCACCACGCTAGCCTAGTGGGGGTTGCCGGACTTTACATACCATAGAAACTCTTGCAAATCGCTACGGTTTGCAGGTTTCCTTACGATGCTTTCCATCATCGTCATAGTGCGTGGTGATTGACTATCAATACACACTTGACTCCGAAAAGTCAGAGGCGTGCCTTGGGATTCAAACCCCCGAGCACCATGAACATGTTGGCGGCTGCGTCTGGACAATTTACCACCAGGCCACCAAGCACCTTAAAAAATAATCATAAAAACGAAACTACAGAGTTATTTTTTTTTATATTTACGAAGGGCCCCATTTGATAAATTTTGCCACGGGCCCTCGATGGGGTAGTTACGCCACTGGTCCAGACTCTGCCACCTCATCTCCATACCGCATTATGTTGGGTAGCCCAAAAGAGCATTTTTTGCTTTTAACATACGACCAAAAGCTTTTTGGGTTTGATGAAATGGAAAACTCTATTAAAACATACTCGTTCCAGTTCTGTTGCCCTCTTGCGCAACAAAGCAAAGGTGTAATAGTCATATTGGTTGCCGTATATTTTATACTTTGAGTGGTATTTGTGTTTTTCCTTAAGTAATTTTATAAGGGCGGTGCTATACGGGCGGCTGGGATTGACGTTTTATAGATGTAAGAGGAATGAATTGGTCTCTTATTTCGTACAGTTTCCTATGAAAACGTATAACGGCCTGTTCCAGTAATATGGAACACAAGTAAATAGGCCAGTCGGTCTGATTGAGTGCATTACGAATGGCTTGGTAATCACCTTTGTTGAAAAGATACCTTTACCGTGACCACGAAAGCTGTAAAGTAATCGAAACGTAGGGAACTCAAAAATGTAAAAATTAAACCAAATCCGCGATAAAATCCGTAAATAATAGTTTTATTTCAAGATACCTTTATTCTAAATTTTCATGAAGCGTATGAATTTGTACGAAGTTCGCTTGGATAAATAAAGTCTTGTGATGTACATCCTCTGACACTGCTAGCGAATCACTAATTCCATCTACGGTTAAAGAGTTGTTTGAAAAAACTAAATCTAATAATCGCCCATTGATATTTCGTATTTCATTAAATTGAGATAGACTACATGTTCCAATAGAGTCGAAGAATTCAGTAAGTATGCCGTCAGAGACATCAGCGGGTAATTCAAGATCATTTGACTTTAATCTTGAAATTAAAATCTTTTAATATAATAAACACATCAAGAGGATGAGTTGCAACTAAAGAATTTAAATTGTGAGTGAAATTTAGTAGCTGTGTGTTATATGAGTTACCAATATTTTCTTTATAAAGGTAAAGAGCACAGATGTGAATATAATATTAGTATAAGTCACCAACGGTCGAGATTTTTTAAGCGTAATAGTTATCCAGATATCTTCCGCACTACTTCGCCATTCACATCTTTCTGTTACAATCAAGTCCCTTCTAACAGCCACCAAAACGCCTCCTCCAAGCTTTTGGAAAGTACGTGTATAGTCGCGGCCGCGTCTCCATACTAAATATCTTGCATCGAATAACTCACTGTTACCTATGCTGTCAACTAGCCGAGTTTCCGTAATCACAACCACATCGTATGAATTCAGGCATACGTTGTGGAAGAAGTTATTAGTAGTTCTTATAGTAAATATTAAGCGGCGGCATTTTTACCAATGATATAAAAACCAAATTCTATTATTCAATATACTTTCGCGTTTTTGATTCATAATATAAATCACAAGAAAAATAAAACAAATTTGTTGTACAATAATTAAAGCTACTGAGGGTATCTGTATCTGTATCAGCTCATATACGTCCCACTGCAGGGCACGGGCCTCCTCTACAATCGAGAGAACGATTGAGAGTGGTTAGGCCATATAGTCCTCCACGCTGGCCTAGTGCGGGTTAGCGAACTTACATACCATAGAAATTCTTATAAATCGCTATGGTATGCAGGTTTCCTCACGATGTTTTCCTTCATCGTTTTAGTGCGTGGTGATTGACTATCAATACACACATGACTCCGAAAAGTCAAAGGCGCTGGAATTCGAACCCGCCACCACCGTGAACATGTAGGCAGCCGCGTCTAGTCCGTTTACCAACAGGCCACTACGCACTACTGAGGGTAATTACGAATAAAAATGGAACATAGGACAACACACACTCCTGTGCACCGTGACTAAAGATTACTTTTATCGTGGCATACTTTTTGAATAGATATAAAGACAAAAGACTCAATGCGAGGTAAAGATTGATAAATAAATTTAATAAGTGGCCAGCAGTTGCAATGGAACATGGACTATTTGTTTAAGTCTTTGATTGTTGTGTATGTATTAGTTATGACATACGGCAACGAAACATGTCACTCTGTCACTATAGGCCGAATAGGATGGCTCAGAAACACTCAACGCACTATGAAGAGTGCTATGCTCGCTATTTCCCTACGAAATCGAATCAGGAATGAGGAGATGAATAGGAGAACAAAGGTTACCCTGAGACATAAGATTTTATGTCTCAACATGTCCAGTAGTTACTCTGGCTAAAATGTCCTTCAAGCCGGAGCACAACACAAATTCACTACAGCATGTGCAAATTGTCATTACGTGTTAAAGACACACGTAAAATCCTTTTTTTTTTTATAATGGCCTGGCATAATGGCGGCATTGCACCTGATGGTAAGTGCCAATGCCGCCCAGGCAGAGTATCCATTGGCATCGGACGGCAGTCCCATGCTAATGGAAACAATTATGCCGGCCTGCTAAGGTGCCTCTTCACACCACGCCGGAAGGACTCAGGATTGTAGGAAGGAGGGAACACGTGAGACGGCAAACAATTCCACAGCCTGACGGTGCGGCACAAAAACGAATTCGAGAACCGTTTGGTTCGCGCCGGGATGGTGTGGACCGTCAAGTCCTAGTACGTTATCATATTCAATACTATGACACACGCAATGAAGTGAAATACAATCTCGCTAATACTTTTATCCGCATAATTATTGATCGATCGATTTATATTGTAAATCAGTGCAGTGACGATTATCGCAGATTTTAATACTCAATTAAATCGACTCTTTGTTCAGTGGCTTGTATGTTTGTGTTGTGAATACATCAAGTTTGATTCACTGGGACAGAAAATTTTAGGTATGACAAATTAAATATACATTTTATATTTTGTAACAAGACAACGCGAAACAGATCTTAACTAACTAAATATGAATATCTACTGATTAAAATTATACTTTATGATGACGCCTACCATTTTACAATGGTTATCTAAATCCTATATTAGAATCACATTACGCTATTTAAATCTGTGAGTCACATAACATCAGGCGCCAAGTAATTAATTCTCCTTGAATTTCGTTAGTGTACAAATGTGAGCGGCATAAGGATGCTCTAGAAAGAAAAGATGTGGAGGAGTTGAATGGTTTTCAAATGGAGGCCACGTAATGGTTAGCGAAATATTAAATTGGTGTTTAAGGTGGACCAAATCTTGCAAATTTCTTTGCTTCATTATTAGGTGGTCAGTTTTAGAGATGTCGATATCGAAATTCCTAGCCCTAATCGACGCTTAACAGTGAACTTTTTGTAGGGCTACGAAAAAAAACAACTTTTGTGGTGGATTGCTCTCTGCAAAAGAACAAACTTCTCAATAGGGACTTCTGACGATGCTAATAATACCTACTTAAGACACTTTAATTCGTGACATTTTTATGGTTACTAATAAATTAGTGATAAAGCGAAAAGTATTTACAAATAATAGACTATAACTTTAATTTATCAGTTAATATAAAATGCGTTTTAGTGAAAGAATTCCTGACGATTGTAGTTTTTTCCATGACTTACAATAAAAAGTCGTTCCACATAATGCTTTTATTCTGTGAGCACGTCACGTGAGGTGTCATGGAGGAAAACTACGAAATAATATCAAGACCGAACAGACTCTCCTCGTCTGAAATGAAGGGAGAAAACTAGAACAGAAGATTGCTGATGCGAAATCTTGATTGTACCACTGTCGTGTTAAAAATAATCATCATGAACCTGTTGTTTTTCAAGGACGATAGGTACTACCTCATCGAATGCTTTACTGAGTTACAAATGAATACTTTGGGTGGATGGAGTAAAACAAAAACAAATAAATTCAGCTGTTCAAATGTATATTCAGCCATTGTAAATGAAATAAAAATGAAATGAAAATAATTTATTGAATCCATTAAAATGTTCAACATCGTTTAGATTCAGTTTATTTTTTTTATCTACCACCCGGTTCGGAAAGCGGTTTTCACTAGAGTAGAACGGGCAAAAAACTATAGTGTTGCTCTTTTCAAAACCAGTTTACAATGAAGTGATTATTACAAAATTTAAAAGTTGGTTTAAATCAGAGCAGTTTATTAATAATATGTTGTAAATTTACAATAAATATTTTTACATTGGTAATGCATTTAATGTTGTCGAGCTATAATCATATCGTCACGGTGGGCAACTCGACCCATGATGATTACAGCCATTAGAAAATATTTAGGAAATATCTTTCACACAAATCCACAGCAAAATGGAGGTGATTACGTTTTTACACATGTGTATATATTTACAGTTTTTAATATATTTACAGGATGAAATTGCTAGTTCTGTTTGCGCTGGTCGCGTTGGCGGCGGCGGCTCCTAGACACGCGGTTGAAGTACAATCCTTTTTCAACTTAGGTTTGTTTTTCTTTTTAATAAAGCGGTGCTATTAAATACGTAGTTAGCTCTCTTTAGAGTGGTTTAAATGTTGTGCAGCTTAAAATAACGAGACTATAGACAGTTGAAGGTGAGCTAAATATTATCATTTTTTATTTCAATGAATGACGAGACGCGCAGACAGTTCGCCTCATGGTAAGTGATACGACCGCTCATTGACAGTAGTAAAACTAATCATAACCATGAATAACAAAGCAATGTTTGGCATTCCACCGAGACATAAGAAGTTAAGTCTCGATATAATAATAACGTTTAAACCGGAACACGACAGTGCATTTACACTGCTGAAATAGATTGCAGTGTATTCTGACATACACATGCCTAATTTATACTATAGCACCTGTGTTGTTAGTCACAGTTACAAGGCTTATACTAATCCTGCTCGTTTGTATGACGTTTCAGATGGCACTGATTTTGCTATCAAACATAACAACCAACTGGTTAATAACTTGGTTCGAAATCTATTCAAGTTAATTCGCAACATCATAATGAACGGAGCGCCTCATTTGGGCATACCCGTGTTGGACCCCCTGCACCTTAAAGAGTACTTCTTGAGCTTACCAACTGGACTTATAAAGTAAGTACCAGAAATGAAAAACGCACTACACTGTCTAAATATGCCGTTAGTTAGTTACATATACAAGGTTACGCCATAAAGCGTACATAAAAGCGAAAGGAGGATGCCACAATAAAATAATGGACAACTTTTGGGAACTGCCATAAAAATACTCAAAAATAAAAATAAAACAGCTGTTCCATACATTTTGTAGATTAACATTTATTTTTGTATGGAATAACTGATTTTTTTTTCGCGATTTTAGGCTTAACCGCATAGTAATAATTGTTAATTATGATGAGTGTAGCATCCCACTTTTGGCTTTATACAGGGTATATCAAGACTGCTACCGAAAACGAAGCCGGGTGGTAGTTTAAGCGACTTCAGACACAATGCAACAGAAAAAGTTGCAAAAAAAAAGCGCCAATTTTTTTTTGTTTTTTTTTTCCTACCGCCATATTTGGGTGGTAAATACATTTTTTCCTAAAATAATAGTATATACCCTTTTATTTATAAATACTCTAAGGTATAAAAGAGTTTAAATTATTATTTTAGCAAAAACTATGGATTTACCACCCAAAAATGAGGATATTAAAAAAATCATAAAAAAAAATTGTCGCGTTTCTAGGCGAAATTTTTAATTGCATTGTGTTTGTAGCCACTAAAACTACCACCCGGCTTCGTTTTCGGTAGCAGTCTTGAGATACCCGGTATACCCTTTATGACTTTATATATTTTCCGAATTTGGTGAGCTAGTAAACAGTTTTATAAACCTCGTTTCCAGATTAGAGTAAAATTAGCTAGCTAACCATAATGTTGCGCGTGCGCAGTCAGAGTAACCGCACGCACGTTATCTGACTTGACTGTACCTACATCATGTTAGTAATTGGTGTATGGTCCAAGTGAAAGAAAATGGCTAGTTGTGAGAAAGTGATAATAAATGAGTTTTTGACATTTGTTCAAAACAAAATCGACGTGCTTGACGAACTAAGTATACTCCAGATTTGCGCAAGTAACTTTAATGATGCAGAAGTAGAGGCTGGAAAGAACGAGTTATACAATGCAATTGTGGCCGAAGGGATCCGGAATGTGACAAGGAAGGGTGAAGATCGCAAAAAGAAAAATATTAAAGATGTTATAAAAGTATTTAAAGAGACTGACCCCAACGTGCAACCAATATTTGTAGCCAAGGACCTCAACCGATTGCCACCGGTATCGTTTGACCATATAGATATTACGCGTCTCTTGAAAGACCTAGCCTATATGAAAGAAGAATTATATAACATCAGAAATGACGTTGCCTCTAAAGCAGAATTACTTCAACTCCAAACGGAAAGTACTTCTAGTATGACTGAACTAGACAATAAAATTATGAAGTTAGACGCTCTTTTTGACGATAAAAGAAAGAATAAAGAAAAGCAAAGAAACATAATGACTACACCGAAAAGGAAATCAGGTCGTCATGCGCCTGTACTTGTACCACACACCAATAAATGCGGTTCGCCGGAATCTATTCATACTCCGATCTACCGAGATATTGTGATAAACAAGTCGCAGCGGCAAGACAAATTGAACCCTACATACGAACACATAAAATCGAATTCGCAAGGGACGCCACAAAGCAGTACAAATGCGAGTGTAGGTATAGAAAATAATTTTAATAAAATATTACCCGAGATACAAAATATTGAATCAAATGACGATGGTTTCACTTTGGTGAGTAAGAAAAAACCTAAAAGACAAAATATGAGAGGAACTTTGCAAAATGTGCACTGTAAAATAAAGGTAGCTGAGCCTAAGATAGCTATTTATTTATCTCGGGCAAATAAATCTACAACTGAAGAGGACATAATGGATCATATACGAAATATGAATACTGAATGTCTGCAAGTAGAACTACTTAAGCAAGCACAAGAGTTAGATTTTTGCTCATTTAAGGTCACCATACGAGCTAGTCAGACCGCAAGATTCCTCAACAAAGACTTCTGGCCACAGGGCTTGGTGTACCGGCGCTTTCGAGAGCGACGCAACCAGATCTCAAATAAAGTAACTCAACATCATTAAACATGGATGGACAGAATAACTACAATTATAGATTCGCATCATTTAACTGTAAATCTGCAAAAAGATCAGTGAATTATCTCCGTGAACTATGCAAACACGTAGACCTATTGGTTTTGCAAGAAACATGGCTGCTTCCACACGATCTAAATTTTATCAATGAAATAGATGTGGAGTTTAATACCTACGCAAAGTCCTCTGTTGATACGAGTGTGGGAATTCTTCGGGGTCGACCTTATGGTGGCCTTGCCATATTATGGAGAAAAACTGCTTTTTTGGACGTTACATTAATTAATTGTAATAGTGATAGACTAGCAGCTATTCGTGTGAAGATTGGAATGCGCGAGTTTATTGTGATAAATGTATACATGCCTACAGATAGTGAGGAGAATTTGCCGGAATTTACCTCGACACTAGCCGAGATATATGCAATTATTGATGATAGTGGGATAGAAGCTGCTTTTGTCTTGGGTGATTTCAACGCCCACCCAGGATCTAATTTCGGCCGTGAACTACTACTGTTTTGTGTAGAAAATGATATGGTCATAAAGGATATTGAGTTTCTTGGGCTTAATTCAGGCGCATTTACTTTTGTGAGTGAGTCTCATGGCTCCAAGCGCTGGTTAGACCATTGTTTGGTGACAGCAGCGGCAGTAAATATAGTTAATATGGTGTCTATCGAATATGATGTCCTTTGGTCTGATCATATGCCTCTTATGGTGACTTGTAATATGGATGGTGTTTTGCAAAAATATGACTCTAGCAGTAATGAGAGATCTAATGTTATATGGGGTAATCGTAATACTGATCAAATGGACTGGTACCATGATCTGTGTGAGTCAGCTTTTTGTGACCTAAGTAATTCTAGTCAAAATTTATATAGTGATAATACCTTATTTAATAATTATGATTTTATCGATGAGTATTACAATAAGATTATTAGTATTTTAAAGTATTCTACAATAATTACATGTAAAAATAAAAATTCTGGTAAGAGTCGCAAGAAAATTGCTGGGTGGAACCACCACATGTGCGACGTTCATGCACGTGCAAAAATGTATTTTCAGGTTTGGATCAGTCTAGGTAAACCAAGTGCGGGGGAAGCATACGAAAATATGACATCAAGTAGGAAAATATATAAGAGCAAACTGCGCTGGTGTCAAAAGAACGAAGATAAAATCAAATTGAATATTTTGGCCACACATCGAATGAACAAAAATTTTTCAAAATTTTGGGGCGCTACAAGAAAACTTAATGGCACAACTAGATTGCCAATGAAGGTAGAAAACTGTCATGAAAACAAGGATATTTCTGAACTGTTCTCTAGACATTTTCAAGTCTCACCATTGCAGTCTCACCAAACTGAAGTCAGTACGGACCCCGTAAATCCTAGTGATGAAGAGGAACTGACCGTACGTGAAAGTTTGACAGTTACTCAAGAGGCAGTTGAAAGAATTGTGAAACGAATGCCTTGTGGTAAATCTCCTGGAATAGACGGACTTAGTATTGAACACATCCGGTATGCTGGTGAAAGTATATTGGCAGTATTAACTTCTCTTTACAATCTTTGTCTTCGATACGCATATTTACCTAAAGAACTAATGCGCACGGTGGTGGTTCCTATCCCGAAAAACAAGACTGGGGATTTGTCCCTTCTAAGTAATTACAGGCCTATTTCTCTAGGCACTATTATAGGAAAAGTTTTGGAACGTTTCCTCCAACCCGAACTGTCTAAGGGGGTGATAATTGACGATGCGCAATTTGGATTTCGTCCCAAACTCTCAACAGATACTGCCATATTTAGCCTAAAGCACACGATTAAATATTACACTAACAAAAACACTTCCGTGTACGCTTGTTTCCTAGACCTGAGCAGAGCTTTTGATCTTGTAAATTACAATTTACTCTGGCAGAAACTCTTAAGGGCGGGTACGCAAGCTGAAGTTGTAAATCTGATGAGATTTTGGTACGAAAACCAGATTAATAATGTGCGGTGGGGCGACACATATTCTAACGACTATAGGTTAAAATGTGGTGTACGCCAAGGAGGCCTCACATCTCCGGATCTTTTTAACATATATATGAACGACTTGATTGTTGCGCTGAGAAGCACTAGGATCGGCTGCCACATCGGTAACGTATGTGTCAATAACATAAGTTATGCGGACGATATGGTGCTTCTCAGTCCATCAATCAATGGCCTCAGAAAACTTCTGTCTATATGTGAACGCTATGCTATGTCACATGGCCTAAAATATAACGTGAAGAAGTCTGAAATGCTTGTCTTTAGATGTGGGAAGGGTCCGGACTATGTGCCGCCTGTTTATTTAAGTGGGCTACCAGTGCAGGTTGTACGTAGATTTAAATATTTAGGACACGTTGTTAATGAACACCTTAAAGATGACGATGATATCGAACGAGAGAGAAGGGCCCTCGCTGTGCGTTGCAATATGCTTGCTCGACGTTTTGGCTGCTGCACTAACCAGGTGAAAGAGACTCTCTTTAGAGCATACTGCCAAAGCTTTTATACCTGCCAACTGTGGATGCAATACACTAGACGCTCATATAACACCTTGAGAGTGCAGTATAATGATGCATTCCGCATATTATTCAAGCTCCCACGTTTTTGTAGTGCGTCGGGTATGTTTGCGGCGGCGAGGGTTCATGATTTCTACGCGATTATCAGAACTCGCATTGCATCGTTTTGGGGTCGCTTGAGAAAAAGCAACAACAGCATTTTAACTGCTATTGCCGAGGACCTAACTTGTCCTTATCTGAAATATTGGGTTGGTCTGCATTGCACTGGTAATAGATAGGGGTTGGACCTAAACATGTTATATTAGTATTATTTATTATAGTATATTTGTACTCATTGTGTAATTTATATGTGTAATTAAAATATTTTTATATAACTTAGATTTTAAGTACCTCATGAGTCATTGTTACTTGCAATAAAAACATATTATTATTATTATTATAATAAGACTTTATAACTTTTTATTCATATACATTTTAAGCCCTATTTAAGTTATCGAATATTAATTTTGCCTTCTTCGCTCAAAGTAAATTCAAAAGTGATTTAAAAGGTACTACGAAATGTCTATGAATAAGGTTTTTATTGTTTCGTGCGCAAACGACTTAGTATCGACTTACTACGTTCTAACTACTACTAACGTACTAACTACGTTCTTTTCTTTGGATTTTTATGCTTGGCCTAATTTAACTGTACTGTAACAGCCCATATACATCCCACAGCAGGGCACGGGCCTACTCTACAATCAAGAGTACAATTGAGAGTGGTTAGGCCATATAGTCCACCACGCTGGCCTAGTTCGGGTTCTGTATCAGCCCATATGCGTCCCACTGCAGGGTACGGGCCTCCTCTACAATCGAAAGTACGATTGAGAGTGGTTAGGCCATATAGTCCACCACGCTGGTCTAGTGCGGGTTGGCGGACTTACATACCATAGAATTTTTATAAATCGCTATGGTATGCAGGTTTCCTCACGATGTTTTCCTTCACCGTTTTAGTTCGGGTTCTAGTTCGGGTTGGCCTAATTTAATTTATTAATTATTTCCTTTTATTTACAGTCTTGAACTGGACCTCAAGAATGTGCGCGCTACTGGATTTGGAGGTTTTAAGGTATACAAAAGTGATTTAGACCTGCGCACACTCACCTTCGACATCGACATTGGTTTCCCCTCTATCCACGCTGAGGCCGGTAAGTCATAATTCACGTACATTACAAAAAAATACAATATACACTTAATCACAATTATAACATTGAGCGTCAGTATTTTATGTCCTTTTCACTTATTTTTTAAACGTTTAGAACATACTACCTGCCTTACTGCAATTTATATTGTAATTTTATAATAAGTAAGGTTAATTTTTTCAGAACAATACGACTTGGTTGGTGACGTTTTTACCGCTATACCTTTATACGGAAGGGGCGGAGCTGTGTAAGTAATACGAAAACCATATTATTATGCCTAATGCTTACTTTAATTATTCATTATTATAAATACACCCTACAGTCTCATACATAGTCTCATACATAGTCTCATACATAGTATAGATATATTAATATGATATACAGGTTCAAAGCCGACGGCTTAAGATTCCGCGCCCTGCTATTCTTGAAACAATCTGAAGATGGAAAATCAGTACTTATTGACAAAATTGAAAATGCTGGCTTCGATCTGCCACACTTCGAGGTGAATAATTATTTTACTTATATTTTAAATATTTCTCAATAGGTGGTTGTATAATATACAGGGTATATCAAGACTGCTACCGAAAACGAAGCCGGGTGGTAGTTTAAGCGACTTCAGACACAATGCAACAGAAAAAGTTGCAAAAAAAAGCGACAATTTTTTTTTTGTTATTTTTTTCCTATGGCCATATTTGGGTGGTAAATACATTTTTTCCTAAAATAATAGTATATACCCTTTTATTTATAAATACTCTAAGGTATAAAAGAGTTTAAATTATTATTTTAGCAAAAACTATGGATTTACCACCCAAAAATGACGATATTTAAAAAATCATAAAAAAAATTTGTCGCGTTTCTAGGCGAAATTTTTAATTGCATTGTGTTTGTAGCCACTAAAACTACCACCCGGCTTCGTTTTCGGTAGCAGTCTTGAGATACCCGGTATATATATGTATATATATTAAATAATTAAATTAAATCGTAAAATTTCTTTTATAGGTTTTAATCGGTATTTTACCACGTTAAATTATATTTAACTCAGCACATTATCAAAATGTAATGAATGTTCACCTCTTTACATTTTTCCGTCTTCTATAATATAAGTTTTTACATTAGGAAATTGACTTTTCCAAAAGGTTTTGAGTAAAGCAACTCCACCAATCTGAAAATCTGACCTAGTCATACAAAATCCATAGGAATGAAGAATAAAGAATTGCGATAACTAAATTACTCATTTCATTCCAGTCCAACGTAACCGGAGCGGTCGGTGGCGGAGATATCGATCCTATCGTTAACGCGATGATTCAAGAGGTCATCATCGACTACGTGAACAGGTTCCACGGCGCCGTTGCCAAGATCAGCGCCGGCATCATACTGCAACTCCTCAACCCCTTCCTTGACGGACTCGACACCTGGAGGTTCATCGCTCCTCTCATCCCCAGAGTGTAATCAATATACACCATTATGTCTTCTATTACGTCAGGAAGGAGGGTGTTGTGTTTGATATGTTTAGTTCCGAATCGTGAAAAAGAAATGTAATGTTTAATTCGTCCTTTGTTGTTTTATTAATTCGTGTAATATTTCTTATGAAATTTAAATGAATTTAATCAGTTTTTGGAAGTGGTAGAGCCACGCTGTTGTCAGTCATTTCTCAGCATGAATGGATAGGCTCAGGAAATCAACGTTAGTGAGAAATCCTATTGCCTATATACCCTGTCCTCTTTCCATTTTCCTTGCTTAATGGGCCGGCCAAACATCTACGACCGATGCATTGTGGATGTTCATGGGCGTCAGTGATGGTGATGATCACCTACCATGAGGTAAAAATGATTACCTATCTTAATCTGGTTTTTTAATTTAGAAATGAATATCACAGAACAGTTGAATATGGTGAAAAATGTAGGGTTCCGCATGGAATGATCACGGTATCTAAGGTGGGTTATTATCAGCAGCTGGCGTACTTACTGCTGATATCAAAATATTATGAAGCAACATTAGTTAGTACTTTTCTTATCTTTAACGAATCTGTGTTTCTAATACGATAAAACTATCTGTTATTAAGTCAGTAATGTAATCAGAGATTCAGAATAATGAATATAACTATTTCCAGATTCTACAAGTATACTTGAAAACATAATATAATAAATGCTGATTTGAAGACATGATCGGTTTCCTAGTTTTTTGAAAGACCACTATTAGACTAGGATTGACTGATATTAATAAAGTCATACATCAAGATTGACTGACTGCCTTGGTGGCATAGTTGTACTACGCTACGATTACACGCTGAAGTCTCCGGTTCGCATTCGAATGCCAGGTCGGGTACAGTGACATTGGATTTTTGTATTCATTACCAGCTAGTCAGAATTTTGCCTTATACCGGGTATCTCAAGACTGCTACCGAAAACGAAGCCGGGTGGTAGTTTTAGTGGCTACAAACACAATGCAATTAAAAATTTCGCATAGAAACGCGACAATTATTTTTTATGATTTTTTAAATATCGTCATTTTTGGGTGGTAAATCCATAGTTTTTGCTAAAATAATAATTTAAACTCTTTTATACCTTAGAGTATTTATAAGTAAAAGGGTATACACTATTATTTTAGGAAAAAATGTATTTACCACCCAAATATGGCCATAGGAAAAAAATAACAAAAAAAAATTGTCGCTTTTTTTTGCAACTTTTTCTGTTGCATTGTGTCTGAAGTCGCTTAGACTACCACCCGGCTTCGTTTTCGGTAGCAGTCTTGATATACCCTGTATAGCGACAGGGTCACCCCATATCACACCGTGAAACGAAACGCACAAAATGAAACATTAGTGTCCTGGTAACACCTCTGCCTACCACGTGTGATAAAAAGGCGTGAGTTTATGAATGCACCTTAAAAAAATATTATAAGTAAGCTGTAATCAAGCATTTACGAATTTATTTTAACTGAACCTTCAATATTTCAATAAAGATGTGTATAATATTAGAAATAACTAGAGAAAATAATTTATGTAACATTATTTAAGTAGGTGTATGTTTGTGGCTCATAAATCACCTAAATAAATGTTGGAATACGCTACTGTTGTTCTTTCGACATATCAATAAATCACTATTTAAGTCACTGTTTAGATTTAGAAAACAAACATATTTATCGAAACCATACGCTAAGATTTGGAATTATTTATTTATTTCAGTAAACACTTTATCATGTAAAGTTTCCTTTAAAAGTGTTTAAAATCGTTATAATTTGATCTGTTAAGGTTACCGACTTAATTATATTTCTGCAATATGAAGTTAATGATATTTTTAACGTTATGGACAATTGCTACACCATTTCCAACAACAAGGATGTTATCGAGGAAAGAGAATGGTAAGATCATAGTTACCTTTAAACAATACCGTCTGATAGTTATTTCCCTATCCCTTACAAGCATTAGTCAGTATATAAGTAAAATAAATAAACCCATCAGTCACATTCATACTCCTGACCCTAAGATCGAGTGTTGTGTCGTGGGTATCAGAAAATACGAGAGACTTTTCAGTCTCACAAACACGCTGACGCGAAAATACTTGTGGATCACACAAATATTCGGTGTGAGGATTTAACTCCTTTCACAGAAAGCGTCTAAACAACTGCGAAAAGGAAGGCTGTCAACATTACGAGTACTTGTTTTGCATGAAAAGTACTCCGTTATTCCAAAAGTTAATAATCCAGTCGATCCAAAGGCTACCTGGAAGAGATCGGAGGTAACGATACGTCCGCCAAATGTAATCATGCCTTTAGTTTTTAGTGATTTATCTGACAATAAGTTTCATAATTTCATTGTGATGTACAATATAGTATAAAAATAAAATACTCTGCGCCACAGAGTACATTTTACATACTAAGATAGAGACGTCACTTAATCAATTCAAGGCGCCCTCTGGCATTAAGTAAGAAAAACAATTCCTTAATATGTCTAAACTTACTTTCATTGTGCCTGCCTTGGTGGCGTAGTTGTACTAAGGTACGGTTACAAAGCTGAGGTCTCGGGTTCGAATCCCGGGTTGGGCAGTGATATTGGATTTTTCTATTCAATATCAGCGCAGAGTCAGGAATTTGTGCCCGATATGGCGATAGGCTCGCCACCTATCACATTGTGGGACGGAACATACAAGGCGAAATGTGGGTGTCCTGGCACCTCTGCCTACCCATTCTTGGATATAGGCGTGAGTTTATGTATGTATGTATGTACTTTCATTGTGTTTATATACGAAAATAAAAGATTTAGGGAGGTCTGGACCTGAATTACATCCAACAGAATAGATTTTAATGTTGTCTATTTAAAACAAATTATTCTGTATAGAAATGCGTACATAAAAATTCTCATTTCCGCATGAGTATGAATTTTAAGAAATTTAATAATTGTTTTAAAATAAACTAATCAGCAAATAAGCGAATCAATGTTGTTGGAAGTAATTAAGGGCCAATAATATTCGCGAAAAATATAATCTACGTAAAATGGGGAAACCCGTAAAAACCAACGATTTTTTCGCCCTCTGGTGTTAAGTAAGTCAAACCAATGATTAGAATTCGTCGTAGTTTGTTCTAAGTTAAACCACCGTGCTCTGCGCTATTTTCTATAGCTCTGACAAAGCGTAGAAAATATGATAATTGGTTGAATTGTAATTTATAACTAAGGCTTGAGCATAAGAGACACACATTTATATAAATTAATGGTATGGGTAAAAAATACGCGGTGACCTGTTGGTAAACGGACCAGACGCGGCTGGCAACTTGTTCATGGTGGTCGCAGGTTCAAATCTCAGGACACACCTCTGACTTTTCGGAGTCATGTGTGTATTAATAGTCATTCACCACACACATAAACAGAGAAGAAAACATCGTAAGGAAATCTGCATACCATAGTGATTTACAACAATTTATATGGTATGTAAAGTCCGCCAATCCTCATTAGGCCAGCGTGGTGGACTATATGGCCTGGACTTCTCTCAATCGTACTCTCGATTGTAGAGGAGGCCTGTGCCCTGCAGTGGGAAGTGAATGGGCTGATGCAGATACAGAATGATATGCGATGAAACTTTTTCAATAATGTTTTCATATTGCAGATTTCTTAGAAAAGACAATTTCCCATGGATCAAGTAATCCTTTTGAGCCCACAACAGTAGAATTTCTTAATAAACTGTGTGCATTTATCAACGAGGTTGTGAGCAAAGGCTGGAAAGCAATTGAAGTTTCCCCTTTAGAAACAATTGAACTGGATGAATATAACCTAGTCATTCCAGCAGGATTAATTTAGTAAGTATTTTTATATCGATATTTGTGAAGTTGAAAATATTTATTATTTTCCACGAGCCTATTTATCATGTCAATTTTTTTCAGCCTGGACTTGAAGCTCAAAAACATATCTGCAATTGGATTTAGTGATTACATTGTGCATGACAGTACACTTGATGTTAACAGTCGTGTTTATGATGTTGATATAGAATTTCCAACTCTGCACATCATTTCGGGTAAGTCACATTTTAAATTCAACTCCAAGCATACAGTACATTCATATCCCAAGGGAATCAAACAACAAAAGGAGAACGAAATCTCAACTTAGAGTTTTTAAGTAAAGAATTACAAAAAGGGGCCTCTTGCCTGGCTGGTTATAATATCTAGTCCTCGAAAACTCATCATAATATAAAAGTTATCAATCTGAAAATCTTGAATTATGTGAATTGATTGCCCTCGAACCCAGGACTTTACTGTTCACAGCACACATATCTACCCTGTAACTAGACGAACGACACAACTTCTTTAAATAAAATGTTTTAATGTTTTTTTTACAGAACACTACGACTTGTTAGGGGACGTGTACACCGCCATACCACTTTACGGGAAGGGAAGGGCCGAGTATGTAATATTTTTATATTCATTTATGATATCACAAATTAAATTATGTACCATGAACCTTATCGCATAGCGGGGTTTCTACTAGGCAACTTTTGAATGGACATGGTGAACATAATAACTGGAGAAATATAGAGGAATTGTAATACTATTTTAATTGTCAAATATCTAGATTCTTAAAATCCATTTTGACAAAAAGTTGGTTTATTTATTTTTAGATTCATAATCCAAGGATTCAGATTTGGTGCAAAATTACATCTTACAAAATCCAAAAATGGTCAATCCGGTACAGATGTTATAGAAGATGTTGAAAATGCAATGTTTGCTATTCAGTCTATGAAAGTAAGTGATTTTTTTCTTTATTTTCATGACCCACTGTTGTGGCAACAGTTTCAGGTCAAATGTCTGTTCTACGACGATCTTGAGATCACTACAGTAGCAAATGGACGCCAACGCCAGAAAATAGAGATAGGTGGAAGAAGATGAGGGGACAAAATATTCTATTAAATATTTGCCGTAAAAAAAAACGTCACGCAAGTGTGCCTTGGTGTGGAAATGTAACTAAAGGCTTTTTGCTCCATAATTTAATTTAATAATCTGCTGCGTTCCAGACTGAATTTAAAAAGTATAATAAATTAGCAGTACTTAAAAAATATACTTAGTCAATAATGACGGAAAAGCTATGAAATTTCACCAGCCAGTAACAAATTGGTGTAATGGACTCGCTGTCCGTAATTTACAAAAATATTTGTGTGCTATAGGTTACAGGTACTTAATGCCGGAAAAAGTATGTTTTGTGTAAAATTTATTTATTATTTGCAGTCAAATCTGTCCGGAGTAGTGGGAGGTGGCGACGTCGATGCTATCGTCAACGCGCTGATAGATGAGGTTTTCCTATACTACGTGAAGAGGTTTAATGGCGTAATTGCTTTCGTCGCATCGCAGGCACTGATTGGCAATACTGTACAGACCAACTGAACGATTAATGCTACATCTACGTAATTCTTTACAATATTTAGGTACATACATACATACACAGACGCCTTTATTATTATTTAAGGGGACAGAAGAACCTGTTATCCGCAGGCTGAAGATCTAATATCCTTCCTGGGATATGATTAGGAAAGAACCTAATATTATAGCAATATTACACCGGGTACAATTTATATTACGCATTTATATTATCTGAAATAGTAAAAATAAAGTACTAATAATAAATTTGTCTTATGTATATTTTTATTTTATTGTATTTCAATGAATGACGAGGCGTTGTTTGGTTTTGCTGCTGTTCATGAGCAGTCGTATCGCTTACCATCAAGTGAACAGCATGCTCATCTCGCAATTCATTGCAATAAAAATGAAAATTTCAGCTTTCAAACAATCACAGTTTATGAGATACAGCCTGGTGACAGACAGACAGAAAGACAGCGGAGTCTCAGTAATAGGGTTCCGCTTTTTATCTTTAAGGTACAGAATCCTAAACAAAAGTAAAGAAAAGCAACATTGCAACAAATATACTATTAATTAAATGTATATATATATATATATATACATATATTTACTGGTGGTAGGTCTTTCATATGTGAGAGGCTGCCTGGGTGGGTACCACCGCAATGTCTATTTCTCCCGTTAAACAGCAGTTCAAATGCACTGTTGTGTTTCGGATTGAAGGACATTGTAGCCAGAGTAAGGATGGCGAACGCAGTGGAATGCCAAGCTGTTTGGTTTTGCTACTGTTCATGAGCGGTCGCATCGCTTACCATCAGGCGAACGGCACGCTCGTCTCGCCATACATTGCAAAAAAAAACAATAATATTTTTTAAATAGCAATGCTCTCGTTATTGGGAAGGCGAGACGCTAACCATCGGTTAAGCTGCCAGCTCATCTTTACGTTCATGCTAATATAAATAATAAAATCAAGTCGCAAGAAATCTAGTACTTTAAAACTACAACATATTTTATGTCAAATTGGATAGATTTGCTTAGTGGACTACCAAAAGAATCTTTGCTATGGCTGGTAGCGAATTAGCCATAGCTTAAGTATGCTACAAATCCTGCGAATCTATAGTCAACTTTGCTTGCACGTAAGACTATTTTTTTACCTATGCTAACGAAACAATACACAAACGCAAGATTTTTCTCTTGCAGGCTGAAACCTATTTATGAATGTCCCTTGTGTTGCTTTTTCGTTACATCGAAGTTTTAAAACACAGCACACCGATGTTAACGGAAGTTTCAGTTCGAAAATTCCTTTGCCAACATAAATAAAAAGTCATATGTAGTATGTAGGTAAAGCTTATATACTTAATGTGTGTGAATTGTAGTTGCATATAGATTCATATAAAGAAAGACAAATGTTAACATTTAATAACAGGAATTATAAACAGCATAAAAAATAAAAAGTACAAATCAAAGTCTATATTTCTTGCGTGTCAAAAAACACCACTGAAATCAGTTCCTAGGCAGGAGAGGGGCGAGGAATCTCCAGGTGTCGAGTCCCTCGAGCAACGGGCTGAGCAGGTTATAGAACACCTGGTCGAGAGAGTTACCGACGACGCCGTGGAATCTGTTCAGGTAGCCGATGAGGACTTCCTCAACAATTGCATTCACGATACCGTCGATGTCTCCGCCACCGATCACTCCGGCAAGATGCGACTGGATTTAAAAATATATTATTTGAAAATACAGTTATTTTTCTGGTCTTTGTGTTTACATAGTCAGCACTACATCACGTGTATGCACTGCAAAACAGCTCAATCATTTGAGGATTGGGTAGGTTACCTGATGGCAAAACTTTTAACATATTTTCATCATTTTTACAATATTTTCCGAGCTTTATATTCATTTTCCGAGCTTATAATTTGTCCCTGTCAACCTAGTCATATTATTTTCTATGATGCTCATTTAGGATTATTTACATGAGATCCGCTACCACCTTAGAGTGTTGTAAATAACTCAAGACTTAAGTAAGTGTTCAGTTCAATGGTGCATCAGAGCTGATGTGTCCCATGTTTTTACACAAATATAATATCCACAATAAAATAAAATGATTACTAGGTACTTGTAGGATATTTTTTTTACCTCGAAGTATGGGATGCCCAAGCCAGAATTTTCGATTTTGTCGATAATTACTGATCTCTCGTCGTCAGATTGTTTCAAGAAGAACTTGGCCCTGATACTGAAGTCGTCAGCTTTGAACCTGCAATAGATTTGATTAATAATTAACACATTTTCATAACGCATTAAAGGAAGAAAGCAAGCGATTCATCAGACGGGAAGTATTGCCGAGGAAAAGGTACAATTCTAGTATCTTTGGCTACTGTTGGTGTAATACCCGTTTTTAAATTGTTAATCTAGACAGACCTTTAAGACAGGCTAGGGGATAAGTAAGCCAATCCCAAATAGAATGATAATAGAATCTCTGCCATCGTCAGAAGGGAACACAATATAGCAACCTGCAATGCTATTACTGTACTAGTATGTCGACTTGAGCAAAATAATGATGGGTGGTCTAACTGAGTATGCTCATACTCTTACTGTAGTCAATGTTAGCAAAAACACGACGCAAGTCGCAACTACTTAACCTCAAATTAAAATAATATACAAAAATTATAAATGAAATCGATTGCAATTTCTTCGACATTAAAATAAGTAGGAACGTAATTATGTAAAACGTGATTGACTTCTAATAATTTTTTAAAATTGTTATATGAATTGATAAATATCTAAAAATATAAAAATAATTTGTTTACATATGACCTATGTATGCATAGGTGTGTTACTTACATAGCACGGCCACTTCCGTATAGAGGAATGATGGTATAAATATCACCAAGCAAGTCATATTGAGCTGAAACAAAGATTCGAACACATATTACAATACATACATGCATAAATATCAAACAGGACATCCATGTTACGTCTTATGTGTGCCGTCCCAGGATGTATCAGGAAACAAGCCATTTGCAATATCGGGCACAGCTTCCTGACTCCGGGAATGTTGTTGTTGTTGCGAATGAATATAAAAATTCAATATCAATTTTACGGCCCGGGATTCGAAAGCGACTCGGCTTGGTAATCGTCTTATTAAAAGTGTGAGTTGAAAAGGGAGATGACATATCTAGATGGACTCACCAGCTTCTACTTGAAGAGTGGGGAGAGCCAATTCCACGTCGAAAGTCAATGCACGCAGGTCCAAAGCGCTTTTCCTCACCTCGAATTGTGCAAGCCCTGTGGCGTTTACATTCTTAAGGTCCAAATTAAGACTGAAAATAAATGGGATTTAGTTATTCAATGATACGAAATGCTGAAAAATACAAATACTTGCTGGTATACTTATTTGAAACCGCTCGACGTGAGGATAGGTTTCTTTAATCTCATATTTCAAGTAATATACAAAGTTTTGCCAAAATATATATAGGCACCTAGGTGTGCAATATGTATTAAGTTACACAGTAAAAAAAATCACAAAATCATGGATTTTGCTAGTAGAGATAGTGATCGATTCAAAATATTGTTTTTTTTTTTTTACATTATATAGCCTTACTTCACAACTCCACTAGGGATTTCCAGGCGGAAACCTTCCATGATGAGAGGATCCAATGGTGGGATTCCCAAATTAACCGAGCCGTTGGCGATGAGGCTGTGGAGGAAGTTCCACAGCCGTCGGAGCAGGAGGTTTATCAAGATGCTGTTGTTATAATCAATATCTGCTGTAGTGCCATCTGAAACATTGCACAAACATAATAAGTAATAAATGCAACAGAACAACGAAAAACATGCACCTTTTATAATTTCAACATTTCATTTATATAATTTTATTTACGAAACAAGAGCGTTTTTGATTCCATTTTTTTCCTGTATTCTCACTCGCACTCTTTTTTTTAAATAATAATATTTGCCTCATATTTTAAGCTACTTAAATACTGTTTTGACAGAACTGTTTTATTTCAATGATGAATAAATAAATAACACCTAACAGTCACATACATAGTCCTGACCCCATACTAATATCAAGTCTTGTGTCGTGGGTATGAGAAACTACGAGAGACTTTTCGGTCTCACATACATCCAATCCTGAAAGAAATATTTGTGGCGGCACACACATTTGCGCTTACAAACCCGCGGCCTCTCGTTTCACAGGCGGAGTCTAACCGACTGCGTCATGGAGGCTGTCATGATATGCTGTATTTGTACGCATAGTGAAAAAAATAACCATAGTCAAATACCCTTTTATGATAAGAAACAGGAACGAACCTAATTCGTAAATAGGTTGTATTTCAACTGTATCCATAGGGGCTGCCGCCGCCAACGCGACCAGCGCAAACAGAACTAGCAATTTCATCCTGTAAACATAATAAAATCTATAAATACATTACCTATAGGTACGAAAGACAATACTTAAGAGCAGTTTTACTTTCTATGGATTTTCATATCACATACTTAAGTATTGATTCTTCCTATTGCAAGCAAAATAGTAAGAGCTCAATGGGATAATTGTATCTATAAAAACATGCAAAAACACGCACACAAATAACTGAATGAGTTATAATTTCAACTTTAGAAGTATTCATTGTATTAAGGGCCTTTATTTTCTGTAAAATTGCATTAATTACCTAAATTACATCTCTATAATTTTTCCAGTACTTTGACATGTCTATTGTACTTGTGAAAGTATGTCCATTGTCCAAGTTATGTAAAGTTATGGTTAGAAATGATTAAATTTTGTTGCTCAATAGCCAATGGTTTTTATGGTAGAAATACTTAAATGATATAAACTAAGCCTAAGCTAGATTAGGTGTAATATTCAGCTGCTTGAAGTATTTGCATCATTAGAAATGTCTATAGTTCTACTAATTAAAGAAAAGTTCGATTCCATTCAAAGAGCACGTAAAGTAAACGGTAATTAGTATCTTACAAAAACTTGAATTTTATAAAACATTCTGATTCTAATGAAGTTAAATATATCTATAATTTTACTGTGTAGGTAAATAGAAGGGAGTACCAACAAAATATTAATAATCTGTATAAATATCTGTATCAGCCCACATACGTCCCACTGCAGGGCACGGGCCTACTCTACAATCGAAAGTACGATTGAGAGTGGTTAGGCCATATAGTCCACCTCGCTGGCCTAGTGTGGGTTGGCGGACTTACATACCATAGAAATTCTTATAAATCGCTATGATATGCAGGTTTCTTCACGATGTTTTCCTTCACCGTTTTAGTGCGTGGTGATTGACTGTCAATACACACATGACTCCGAAAAGTCAGAGGTGTGCCCTGGGATTCGAACCCGCGACCACCGTGAACATGTTGGCAGCCGCGTCTAGTTCGTTTACCAACAGGCCACCACGCACCTAATTAATAATAATATCTACTTATAAAAACCTGATCTGGTACCTATACGAAATACATACTATCGAAATATTACGCTTACTTAATTTGTCATACCTACCTATATTTTTTGGTCCTGAATTAAACTGACTATTCAGACCGCTAACCTACAAGTTACTAAACAAAGTGCCGAGTTACTTGAGTATTAGTAAAATCTGTGATTTCTAATCGCAGATGCGCCGATAAATAGTACATTAATTGATAATGAATTATGCGGTTAAAAATATTAAGTAAGAATATTCTTCACTCCAAGTGTTTGTGATAAAGTACTGCCAAATCTATATATACCTATGTGTATAAAAGAGGAACCTGACTGACTGACTGACTGACGTATCAACGCACAGCCGAAACTACTGGAGGAGAAGAGATTTTTGGAAATTCATCCCCTAAGGGGGTGAAAAGGGTTAAACATTGTTGTATGGAAAATCCAAACCGTAAGAGTTACAATTGTCAAACTCGGCACTTTAGTTAATCATTTAAAAAGAAAACTAACTGCATACTTTGTTTATCTAAAATCAAACCTAAAGGGGTTAAAATAAGGGTGGAAGTGTTGCGAAACTAGGGTGATTTAATGACTGTCTAATCAACGCACAGCCAAAACTACTGGGGCTAGAAACGTGAAATTTTACACAACAATTTCTATTGTGACGTAGGGTAGCACTAAGAAGGGATTTTTGGAAATTCAACCCCTAAGAGGGTGAAAAGGGTAAAACACTGTTGTATGGAAAATCGAAACCGTTCGAGTTACAATTATCAAACTTTGCAGTTTAGTTAGCCAATCAAAGACAAATATAACTGCATACTGAAGGGTTTAAAATTGATTATAGAAAATTCTAACCATTGAGTTGCAGATATTAAACTTACTACTTGCATATTTTTTTCTTCCTATAATTAATTAACCTTAAAGGGCTTAAAATAGGGGTTGAAATGTTGTATGCAAAATCGAAACACTGAAGTTATTACTTATTTGAAACGAAAAATAATGACGTGAACTACTTTTAGAAAAATAGGACTAAGGAGGTGAAATAAGGGATAACATTTTCATTTTCATATAATGTATTGCTTTTACACCCGTATTTTGATAACATAAACACGTAGACGAAGTCGCGGGAAAAAGCTAGTATAATATATACCAAATACTATGTACCAAAAACAATAATAATAACTGCTACCGAAAACGAAGCCGGGTGGTAGTTTTAGTGGCTACTAACACAATGCAATTAAAAATTTCGCATAGAAACGCGACAATTATTTTTTATGATTTTTTAAATATCATAAATATCATCATCATTTTGGGGTGGTAAATCCATAGTTTTTGCTAAAATAATAATTTAAACTCTTTTATACCTTAGATTATTTATAAATAAAAGGGTATACACTATTATTTTAGGAAAAAATGTATTTACCACCCAAATATAGCCATAGGAAAAAAATAACAAAAAAAAATTGACGCTTTTTTTTTTTAACTTTTTCTGTTGCATTGTGTCTGAAGTCGCTTAAACTACCACCCGGCTTCGTTTTCGGTAGCAGTCTTGATATACCCTGTATGTTATGGGCCAAGTGATTAATGCTGGCAGTATGCATAATGCCCGGGCAGTATGAATATTGCCGAGCCATATCGGGCCAAGTGATTAATTACAATCTAAACTCACCTATTTATCACATTGCCTGGGCATTATGAATATGGCTACATGATGATTGGGCAATATAATAGGTGATTTTTTACGTGGTGCGCTGCCGCATTGTCGCATCTGCGATAGACCCATAAATTAGAAAGGTTGAATTGATCTGCTTATGTTTAGTTGCTTTTTGACGTCCGAAACATTATCTTCAGAAGAAAATTAGTGTGCCCACTTTATGGATCAGTTAGGTCGACTGTGCCCCAAAACCGATTCGGAACACCCCAACTTCACGTAGTCTTTTGGCTACCGACCCTAGAGTGTATATAAAAAGCCGGAGATGTGGAGGGAGAGCAGCCTGCCTATCTTTTGTTACGCAAGGGCGAAGGGGCTGAACTTCCCGTAGCGCCGGAGACGATGCAGAAGCTAATTTGTATTGACAACAAGTGTTTTAAGGGTTAGGTTGCTATAATAGATATTTCTCAGGAGTGGTGCGTTACCATTTCATGGGAGTGGTACCAGGGGAGGTGCGACGCTCCCCCTTCCCCTCCACTCCTCCCAACCCACCCCCTTGTGCTGCCCTATTCTAAATTCTACTACTTCGGCTCATTGTTTTGATTTTGGTTCGCTAGGCACTTGGCATTATTCATGATGCCCGGGAAATATGATAAATTGATTAGTTATAATCACATTGCCCGCTCTTATTGGGCATTATTCATATTGCCCGGGCATTATGAATAATGCCCGATTAATCACTTGGCCCATAACTTATACATTGTATAAAACAACATTGCTTCCACTGAAAGTTTAAAATTTAAACTTTCAACTAACAAAGGACATAAGGCTTATGTCTTCCACTAGAGCCAGTAGATCCTTGGTCAAATCTAACAGTAGTTGAGACTTCGTTCCGCCCTCGTTCTTGATACACGACACCACTGTCTTGTTGTCGCTCTGAAGCACCACTGTCGAGTTCTCGAGGGTAGATGCTTCCTGCCTCAAGGCGGCAATCACTGCAAACATCTCCTTTGCATTGCATTCTCTTGAGTCATGCTCCAGCATCCTTGTATCTTCTTGTTGAAATGAAATGAAATGTATTTATTGGTCACGTAGGCAATTTAACGGTGCGTTGCGGTTTATTGTAACCACCGGATCCTACGCGGCCCTTCCTGAGAAGACCCGGCGAAACAAACTCTGTGGGCTTACACTACCACTGGAACTACGCGACGCGACCCAATCCTGAGTATATTCAGTGAATAAGACTCAGTGGGGGCTTGGTTTCGGTCCAACTTAAGACAACGACCACAAGTATTTCCGAAACGTCCCGTATGTTTAGGCTTACTGCCGGATCCAACGCAGCCCTGCAGGCCCGGATCTAGGGGGGGGGAAGACGGAGTCTGTGCCCCGGGCGGCAAGTTCAGAGGGCGGCATATTGAAGCTTGGGAGACAATTAAACAACTGATCAATAACGTAACACCACGGACACTGCAGAATTAAATATTTCTTTCGCGGGGCGCGAATATTGATAATATATGCGATAGGGGCACGTGAAAAAGAGATGATGAATGAAACTCCTTCATCGATCTCAACGACTACATTTGGTTTCAAATATTCAATTTGTGTCAGTAACTAGTTAGTTTTAGTTAATTAACCGAACGAAGAAGAACGAACATATTTTATGTGGTACAGGAGATTGTCCGCGACTTCGTTTACGTGTAAATATAAAAAAATGTAAACTTAAAAATTAAATAATACACAATTAAATTATAACTAAATATATAACGAAATTAAATTAAGAATATTGTTAGGTGTATCTAAATTATCGTCTTTCCGACTAACTTTAAATATAATAGAGGTGTCGTCAGCGAATAAAACTATGTCTGACCACTTCTGAACCATGCAAGGAAGATCATTGATGTAGACTAGGAATAAAAAGGGGCGCCGAATGGAACCCTGCGGAATCCCAATTTTAACTTTTGATCCTATCGAAGTGAGCCCGTCCCATAGATTAGAATTAAATACAGAGCTAGATGCGCAACTCTACTTTTTTTTTATTTTCCGACGTGATTTCGCCATCAGAGGGCGCGCTAGGCAAACGCGCGAAGTTTCATATTTGTTATTCCAATATTTCAAAATGTGTATCTTTCGTAACCTTTTGTAATTTTAGCCAATATCAAGTTGAAATTGTTTTTAATATCAAGAAAGTTGACAATATCAATAAACAAAACATATTTCTTGGTTTAGTGGTACACTTCCGCCATTTAACAATTAGATTTAAACTAATTACAAAATAATTTCCCGTTCTCGCCAGAGCGTGGCGCTAGAATCGAAATAATTGTTTTCAATAATTTCCATGTACGAAGTCGCACCCCTATGGCCCGTCCAGAGAAACCTTTTGTTCACGACCCGACAAGTAAGACATTACGAGATCAAGTGACGTATCACTGATTCCGTAGTACCTTAGCTTCATAATAAGTGTTTGGTGGTCATCACAGTCGAAAGCCTTGGAGAGATCACAAAAAACTCCTAGAGCATCTTGAGATGTCTCCCAGGCTTCTAAAACCGACGTGATTAGCGATTTCCCGGCATCTTGAGTTGAGCGACCCTTTGTGAAACCAAATTGATTCCTATGTATTAATTTATTTTCATCAAAATGTGCTAGCATTTGACTAAGTAAAAGCTTTTCGAAGATTTTGCTAAGAGCCGGTAGTATAGAAATGGGTCTATAATTCGACGGATTGTTCGAATAACCTGACTTAAAAATGGGCACAACTTTACTAATTTTCATTAAGTCGGGAAAGATACCTTCACATAGGCAAGAATTAAAAATAGTAGCTAATAACGGTGCAATGTTAACAATAATAGCTTCTATAGCTATAACACACAGTCCCCATATATCTTCCGTAGTTTTTATTTTGATTTGCTTGAAAGCCTTTATTATTTGACAACTGGTTACCTTTTGAAAGTTAGACTTTGGCATATTTCCAGGAACATTTTCCTTTAAAAAAGATTCCGCTAAATCTACTGATGAATCTAAATGTTTAGTTAAATCTAATGGTATGTTAGTGAAAAAATTATCAAGATAACTGGCAATAGTAGATTTATCTGAAATAAGGTCGTCATTTATGCGGAGAGCAATTTTGTTGTCATTTTTTTTATTTTTCCCAGTTTCAGTATTAATAATTTCTGCATGCCTCAGCTGCATGCACACTTTTTTAAATAATTTTGAATATAATATGACACCTTTTTAAAGTTGACATCAGGTGTATAGGACCTTTTGTCATATCTGTATCTGTATCAGCCCATATATGTCCTACTGCAAGGCACGGGCTTCCTCTACAATCACAGTCTACAATCGACAGAACGATTGAGAGTGGTTAGGCCATATAGTCCACCACGCTGGCCTAGTGCGGGTTGGTTTGTCATATAACTCATACAAAATTTCCCTACTATATCTAATACCTTTAGCGGCCCAAGCACAAAATTTTATTTTAGAGTTAATTTTAATAGGGTATTTTACTAATTTTCAATAATGGTTTTAAACTATCCTGTATCGCATATTAAGCTCACTACATTGATATTTCCGGAATATTTTACTGCATTATGAAGAAAAACAATGATAAAATTTAAATTTCCAAAAGTGTGCCAAAAACGCTGTTTTTAATGATGGCGCTGGTTGTTTGACGTATGACGTCACAGCGCAGTGAACTGTTTACTAATACTATAGCGACGAAGCTTTTTTATCAGTTTTCTTCATTATTATTAAATACTAGCGGCCCGGCCCAGCTTCGCCTGGGTGCATATATTTTTTGATTCCACTCCACACCAAATACATGTTATTTTTCTTATAAACTCTTGTATACCTAAACTTGACGTAGCTATCCTACTGTCCAGCTCAATCCCGTCTCATCCGTCTGTTCAATCTCTTCCCGATCCGTCCCGTCCTTTCTCTTTATTATCCATCCCGTCTTATAACGTGCATTTACATTTGGTCCTATCAAATCTGTCAGCTATCCCAGTCCTCTCCCGTACCTTCCACTCTATTATATCCCGTCTCTCCATATACATGTACATATAAAGATTGCCTTATGAAATTTTGACATTAAAAACTTAAGCGTTTTTTATTGTTCATCCAATATTCCTTCCCTTAATTCAGCACCAAAATGCTGATTTTCCAAATAATATTGCACGCCATTACTTTTTGTTAGTAATAAAGTAATAATAAACATTTAAAAAAAAGAATTGGCCAAATTGGTCCAGGCGTTGTTGAGTTTTGCGCTTACCAACACATTTTGCGATTCATTTTTATATTATAGAAGAAGAAGATATAGTCCACCCCGCTGCCTTAGTGCGAGTTGGCGGATTTTATTTGACGTAGAAATTAATCCGATAAGTCAGAGGTGTGCCCTGAGATTTGAACCCGTGACCATCGTAATCTTGTTGGCAGTCGCGTCTAGTACGTTACCATATACAAATTAATAAAACCTTCATACTGCCTTACCAGGTGACGTAAGTAATAAAACAAATATTTAAAAATATAAAACTGCATATCGTTTCATTATAATGTCTAGATACGGCATCAACGTACCATTTTTTTTAATACTTGAGCCTGAAAACAATACTAATGCGGAATTTAAATTTGTCCCCCAGCGCATCTAAAAGTATAAATTCAAAAAACAATGTCGTTTATGAAAACGAAAAATTATAATTAGATATATTTTGGTGTACTCCGGCAAACCGCTTCGATAGAGTATACCTTGTTTAAAACTGTTGCAATAATCTAAAAAAACAATGGGCTATTTTGGTAGATATGGACATCGTTTTATTTTACATTGAACAAAATTACGCGCAAGACGCCGTATCTAGATAATATTATATACACGTTGTACACATTTTTTGAATTTTGTTCTATTTCGTCAGCCGTCAATGAAAGACAATGGAAAGATAGATCATTTTACGTTGGATGTTAGTTGAAGCTGGACCGTCTTTTACGTCTCCCGTCAAATAAACAAAGATCATCCTATATTGGCTGGACGCATCACGCCTGAACGATACCCAAAAAAAAGGTTTTTAGTATCTTCCTTAGAAATTTTTCTCACTCCTAAAACCTTCCCAGAACTTTTACGAATATTTCAAGACCAAAATAAGCCAAATCGGTTCAGCCGTTCACACGTGATGCCGTGACAACGCGAAACCGTGCCCGCGACTTCGTCCGCGTGGAATTTAACAAAAAAGTTAATTAGTTTATTTAGTTTTTTTTGGTTTTTGCATTTTTATTTACCTTTGTAACGAAACCATACTGCGATCTAATTCTACGGTGGCGCCATCTCTTAGCGAGCGGCGGTAAACTCCCGTTACACATTTATTTTCAGTTTTTTGTATTAGCTTTATTGAAAAATTTCTTTATATACTCGTATAATATTTTTTAAATGTGATATTGATTCGTTGGTGGGAGAAGTGGTGGGAGGCGCCCGACGTGACGGCCCAGTGGTGGCATGCGCGTGAGCTGCGCGCGGGCATTGCAAAATTACTTTATTTTTCTAAAATACAAGAATTTTTGTAAAATAAATGTAGCCTCAGTTACTCCTTGTTATATCAGCTACCTGACAAAAAAGTCCCGTCAAAATCGGTCCAGCCATTTCAGAGATTAGCCGGAACAAACAGACAGACAGACAAAAATGTTTAAAATATCATTTTCGGCACAGGTATCGTGTATATAACGATATGTAGTTGGATATTTTTTTATTTTCGCTCTTAAAACAGACACTTCAATTTTATTTATATGTATAGACTAGCTGTGCCCGCGACTTCGTCCCCGTGGAGTTTAACAAAAAAGTTAATTAGTTTTTTTCAGTTATTTTTTTAAATAAATGAAATTTTCTAAAACAAATGTAGACTAAGTTACTCCTTATTATATCAGCTACCTGACAATAAAAGTCCCGTCAAAATCGGTCCAGCCATTTCAGAGATTAGCTGGAACAAACAGACAGAAAATAACTTTTCTAAAATAAATGTAGCCTAAGTTACTCCTTGTTATATCAGCTACCTGACATAAAAAGTCCCGTCAAAATCGGTCCAGCCATTTCAGAGATTAGCCGGAACAAACAGACAGACAGACAGACAGACAGACAGACAAAAAAAATTAAATATCATTTTCGGCACAGGTATCGTGTATATAACGATATGTAGTTGGACATTTTTTTTTTCACTCTTAAAACAGACACTTCAATTTTATTTATATGTATAGATAGTGGTGTATAAATGGTGTGTCGTGTCACAATGCACATATAGAAGTATAAAAGGTCCAAAAAAACTCTTTGTTTCAATTCCAACGAATCCGAAAAGACGTAAAATGTAAATAAAATAAAGTTTATTTCTGAACCAACAAGCAGTGGAACAATAAAAATATTGCCATAACAACTGCAGTAGTTGTAACTGTGTCGCAGTTATTAGGCGCTCCTTATAACATTAGCTACTACACGGTTAAATTAACGTGATAAAATAATGTAACTGTGGTTAGAACTAGCTAGGGGAGACCCAAAAAGCGTTTCATCCCATGGGCACTTTTTTATGTATGAATATTATTTCGATGTAAATATTAATTAACGTAGTATATATTCTCAATTGTAACTAAAATTATTTGTTTTCATTAAAATAAATACCATGATAAGTTCATAACCGTCGCAATCGCATCGTCTCCATAGGATTCCCTTGCAGATATCTGAAACAAAAATATACATATTTCTAAGTGTTTTTCAACATAATCTAAAATAAGATTACTTTATAAACAAATACTGTTACTTACAGTGCTGTTTTTAAATTTTTAAATACGCAGCATATTAATCAGTGTTATTTTTAAAGAAATGTTCAACCATCAACGCATTTCTCTTAGTTAGGTTGCTGCTATCAGCTGGTACAAAATTTGACTCCATTCTGAGACTCGCCCCCGAAATGGCTTAATAAGTCTAAAGATTTCTTAGATAAAGTTTGAAAACTATTTCAGACAAAATCGCGAACTTCAACCACAACTAACTTAGATGTACAATCACAAGTCCCAACTACTTACTACAATGAATTGACAAAGCGTTTTATTGCGCGATGACGTCACGAGAGCTGCAACCAATCACAGAGCGTTCTGGTCACAGAGAAAATGTTTTTTTTTAATCAATTTTATTTCGTGTATTTTACAAAAAGTAACTTAATTTAGTCCAAATTGTCGTGAAATATGCTTTTTTATGCTATTATCTTGCAGGATGACCACAATTTGTAGTATACCGGGTATCTCAAGACTTAAAAAGTTATAAAAAATAATTGTCGCGTTTCTATGCGAAATTTTTAATTGCATTGTGTTTGTAGCCACTAAAACTACCACCCGGCTTCGTTTTCGGTAGCAGTCTTGAGATACCCTGTATTTTCAATGTTGTCAGTGTTTCGAAATAGCTAGGGTGAATATTTAGAATATTGCTTTTAGTACCGGATTGTTTAGCCAGTTTGTCAACCTCCTCATTTCCAGTTAGGCCAATATATGACGCAACCCACTCGAATCCATAGTTATTATTGCTATTTTAATCTCTTGTTTAAGATAGCTAGGATATAGAGACAGGCCGTAAGATATGACAACTCGTTCTAATTTCAAAAATAAACGTGCAATACCTAATAATAATAAAAGATATATTTTAATGATACGAGAATGGTATTTTAGTGGACTTATGGTGTAGTTTAATGTTGTTAACTATTAGAATGTTCGCAAAATGTAGGTAAAGCTTTTCTGTGGATACTTAAGAGTCTTAATAATATAGAGTGAGCGCTATCATACATTTGCGTCTTCCAAAACATAGATATTATCTTGTTCGTAATGTTGATAACATTGCTATAATATTGTAAATTATTATTTAACAACAAATTGATTGCTATACATCCCGTGGTTATCCGAAAGTATATTTAGTTAGTAGCCGTGTAAAACGAGTTAGAGTGGAAATCAACAGCCCTAGTACCTAAGTAACCTACCTTTGTAGTTCTGAATATCGGCACACGACAATAAAATACAGATGAATTATTTAACCGGTTTTCAACAGGATTGCTTTATTGTGTCCATAAAGGCCTTTTACAAGTAAATCAGACAGCCTCCGTCGCCTTGGAGGTAAGACGTCGCTCGGCTGTGAAACGAGAGGAAGGAGGAAATATTTGTGACCACGAAAGCTGTAAAGTAATCGAAATGTCGGGTAGTCAAAAATGTTAAAAATTAAACTAAATTTGCGATAAAATCCGTAAATAATATTTTTATTTCAATGAGGAAATATTTGTGCGAACCACACGTATTTGCTTCGGGTTTGGGTGCTTGTGAGAGCGAAGAGTCTCTAGTAGTTCCTAATACCCACGACACAAGACTCGACCTTAGTGTGGAATCAGGACTACGTATGTGACTGTTGGTTGTATTTAATTATTTAAATGGATTAAGATATAGCGTTTTTCGGATATTGATTGCTTCACTCTGATTAATCTATTTTGTTTCCTCAATACCTACATTAGTAAGATTGTTCCGTTTGAGATACATGGTTTGATTATTTACTAATAATATATCTGTAATCGTTCTTTGATATTTGTTATCATTGTAATAATTGGTTGATTTAATCAAAGCGACGTTTTTGAAGTAATAACAAACGATTACCACGAATTCGAAATATCGTAATATCTCGCAAATATCTTAAAAACGCCATCAATAAGGAAAAACTTTTACTTCAGAATGCAGACTTAATAATACTTTTATGCAGATGGTTGATATTTCCCATCTGGATGAACATTGACAAGATTAGGAGGTAGCTGTATGGTATTTTTTCACAGGCACCATGAGGTTTAATGTTACCTTTAATACAAAATATATCAAGTCTGCAGTGTAATACAGGACATATCAAGTCAAGCTAGGTGATACTTTATATATTTGTTTACTATGGTCGTGTTAGTGTTAGTTCGCAATATAGGTGGTAAATACGTAGTTTTCTTAAATAATCATGTACTCCCATTTATTTTTAAAGATGCAATCTATGGTTGGGTTTAAATTATTATTTTAGCACAAACTACGTATTTACTACCCAAAAACGGCGATTGTTAAAAAGTGTAAAAACATAAATGTTAGATGAATAGTGTCTGTAGTCACTAAAAGGCCAGGTGCTAGGCCTTTGTAGCGGTTTCAAATAATATTTTTATTCTTTCCATCTGAGTAGGTACCACCGCAATGTCTATTTCTCCCGTGAAACAACACTGCGTAAGTGCACTGTTGTGTTTCGGATTGAAGGACATTGTAGCCAGAGTAACTACTGGACATATTGAGACTTAACATCTTATGTCTCAGGATGGCGAGCGCAGTGGAATTTTGCTACTGTTTATGAGCGGTCGTATCGCTTGCCATCAGGCGAACGGCTTGCTCGTCTCGTCATTCATTGCAATAAAAAAAAAAAAAAACTGTGTATAAATATTGCAGGAGTTAATTTTGTATTAAGGTGGATCTTCAGCCTCTAATCATCATTTACATGTTAAATTATCACATCCCAACAGCACCCAACAGTCGCATGCATGTCACATAGTCCTGAACCCTGACTAAGATTGAGTCTTGTGCCGTAGGTGTAGAGAACTATGGGAGACTTTTCGGTCTCACTAACACCCAGACTCGAAACAAATACTTTTGTATCACAACATTTGTCTCGATTCAGGGATTGAACCTACGACCTCTCGTTTCACAGCAGGCAACTGACTGCGCGACAGAGGCCGTCAATACATTATAAGATAGAATAGAATAACAAGAAACAGCGATAAGGCGTTTAACTAATTGGATTACGATTAGAATTCCTAATTCGAATAAGAATAGATCAATTCAAATTTCGCTTATATTGATTGATATCTCTTAAGTAGAGCTGTTGATAAGACTTAATTTACCTAATTTGTTTTCATTAACAAAGTAAAGCACGTATGTAATGATAATAATTTCAATATAGAAAATAGTATTTACATGTGTTATTTACCAATCAGAGATAAGTAGCTATTTTAATACGCAAATAATTACAGCGGATGATTTTATCACAAGATTATTAGGAAGCATTGACGTAATATGAATTATTTATTAACCAGATAACAAGATTTCGATGGTATATGAAGTTCGAGTCTTGATGGTAGGGTCGTTCCAATCATAGTCGTATAATAGGAGAGAAATACTGCCATTGATGTATTAACATAAGTAAATGCATTAATTATGATATACCACATGTATAAAGCCTCCACATTGTAATGTCGATAAATACAATTTGAACAAGTGGAAGCCAGTTTTATGCAGTCGATTTTAATGTCATGTTCAACATTTAGTCTACAATTAGCCGAAATGCATTTTCTATGTATAAATCTTTATCCTGATTATAAAACTTAAGATTGTTCAAAGATATTTAATACTTCAAAATCGTGGCAATCATTCTTATTAACTACAACCCTATGATTAAATCAAACAATGATCATGAGGATAAGAATGAGTATCTAAGATCAAGTATATCATTAGGCGATAATTCTGATATGCGTCTTAAGTTGAGGAAACTCATTAGTGCATTGAAAAAAACAAAATAGACCCTGTTAATAAAGCTCAAGCCGATTAAAATACAAGAATGTATTGTTGGGTATAACAATATTCAAAGACTAACAGCCGCTGCCAATAAACAATCCCAATCGAAAATTTGCCGTTTGAGATTGACAGCTCAATCTTTTTTCTGATACTAAATTACCAATAATCAATCACAGTAGTGAAAAAAACTATGGCAACATGGTAAATTGACAAATCGAAAAGTAGAAAACAATCCAAATTGACTTCAATCTAATTTTTTCGATTGATTATTGGCATCGGCCGTAAAATAAACGATTTAAATACTACACTAACCGTATAAATAAATATTTAAATTTAAATAGTATGTCAGAAAAATGCGTTAGCACAATTTAGATAAAAAGAAAGCACCGAATTCACGTATCTGTTTTCCTTTACGAAATAAACCCTGTAATTGCACCAGCAAATTAATTATTGCATAAAATGGAACGTCTGGAAATCGAATGAAATAATTAAATTAATTCTAAGCAGTCTCAGGGTTAGACGTAAACTGGGAAACGAAATGCCGCGGGTTCGATTTCCGGATTGACACAAATGAGTGTGTGATCCACAGGTATTTATTTCGAGTCTGAGTGTTTGTGAGACCGAAAAGTCTCTCGTAGTTTCTGATACCCACGACAAAAGACTCGACCTTAGTGTGGGGTCAGTACTACGTATCTATGAGATTGTTGGGTGTTATTAATTGAAATAAATTCATATAATATATAGACCGTACGTCCCTAATAGTTTTAGATATTTTACTATGCTGTATCATACTTGCCCTCTGCTTAGTATTTAACTCCTTTACAATCGAGAATTCAATTGAGAGAGGATCACAATCCACCATATTTATTTTGCAAATTTCTATGGTATGGAAGTTTCCTCTTGATTTTTCCCTTCACTGATCATATGCGTGGCAATTTATTATCAGCACCTAAACATATTTTCGTTATCTTGAAAGCCTCTAGATCATATCGGTCTAAAAAATTGTCAACAGAACGGAACCCCCTTTTTTTTGAAGATATTTATTTATTTATTTAAATCTTTATTGTACACATAAAAAAAATACAACATACAGACTCTAAAAAAAAAGTACAAATGGCGGTCTTATCGCTTAAAGCAATGTCTTACAGACAACCATGGGATGGATTTAAAAGAAGGAGAAAGAGAGGGCAGTGTAAAATAAATAAATAAAAGTGAGGAAACTAAATAATACTCAAACTATCTAAACATAAAAATACACCAAGATAACATACATAATAAAAAGCATAAATACATACATATATAATACTACATACATACAGGGTATATCAAGACTGCTACCGAAAACGAAGCCGGGTGGTAGTTTAAGCGACTTCAGACACAATGCAACAGAAAAAGTTGCAAAAAAAAGCGACAATTTTTTTTTGTTATTTTTTTTTCTATGGCCATATTTGGGTGGTAAATACATATTTTCCTAAAATAATAGTGTATATCCTTTTATTTATAAATACTCTAAGGTATAAAAGAGTTTAAATTATTATTTTAGCAATAACTATGGATTTACCACCCAAAATTGACGATATTTAAAAAATCATAAAAAATAATTGTCGCGTTTCTATGCGAAATTTTTAATTGCATTGTGTTTGTAGCCACTAAAACTACCACCCGGCTTCGTTTTCGGTAGCAGTCTTGAGATACCCTGTATAATAAATACAAATTTTAAATGATTTAGAAGTAGGAAATAACATTATCCACTAAAATCTGTTTATTTAAAGAGAGAGGTAATGTTCCTTAACTTGCCTCTTGAACGAAGACAGCGATTGCGCCTGTCTCACCACAACAGGAAGCGCGTTCCACAATTGAACTGCTTTGACAGTAAAAGACTTGTCCATAAATGTCGTGGTGTGCACAGGCATTCTCAGCTTAAGATTCTCGGACGACCTCAAGGACCTCAAATGTGAGTCATGAAGAAAAATAAAGCGTTCTTTAAAATAAGATGGAGTGAGAGGATTAAACAAAACAGATACAAAGAAACAAAGAAGATACAGCGTTAACAAACTGTGAGATGTAGCTGTTTGATAGAGTCACTACTCTTTCAGCTTAGCACAGTTATGGATAATGCACTTATGTTGTATCCATAACAAAATGTATGTCGAAAATAAAAACCGATGTCAAAACAAAAAAAAAACACTGAATAGTAAAATAAAAATACCAATGCAAAGCAAAAAATAATATTTTTTCATTGTACGAGTACTTGTATATGTTGATTAATTTGTTTATTGACACAGAGTACATTACTATACTGGGTATCTCAAGACTGCTACCGAAAACGAAGCCGGGTGGTAGTTTTAGTGACTACAAACACAATGCAACTCAAAATTTCGCAAAGAAACACGACAATTATTTTTTATGTTTTTTTAAATATCGTCATTTTTGGGTGGTAAATCCATAGTTTTTGCTAAAATAATAATTTAAACTCTTTTATACCTTAGAGTATTTATAAATAAAAGGGTATACAATATTATTTTAGGAAAAAATGTATTTACCACCCAAATATGGCCACAGGAAAAAAATTACATAAAAAAAATTGTCGCTTTTTTTTTGCCACTTTTTCTGTTGCATTGTGTCTGAAGTCGCTTAAACTACTACCCGGCTTCATTTTCGGTAGCAGTCTTGATATACCCTGTATATGAAGTTTATTGACTTGACTAGCCAACATATCAAAATATATGGGTAATTATCCAAATCGGATCATACGTCTTTGAGTAATCGGTGAACATACATAAAAAACCGGACAAGTTCGAGTCAGACTCGTGCACGAAGGGTCCGTACCATCATGTATAAAAGCAAAATCACGTTTGAACCTGATTATTCAGATCGAGTTAAAATTGCCAAAATATTACGTTTGTTTTATGTACCCTTTATTATATACATCATTTTTATTTAATTATTTATTTTGTAAGGTTTGATACAACTAAACATTCTGTGAACTTTTTAAGCGTCTACCTGTTACCGTTACTATTATTGAGCAAAAAATACGAAAAAAACACGTTTATTGTATGGGACCCCTTAATATATAAATAAATAAACCGTCTAACCAACTGCGCCACGGAGGCTGTCAAAAAAATATACAGGGTATATATTAATAGCGAACTATACTGCTACCGAAAACGAAGCTGGGTGGTAGTTTTAGTGACTGCAGACACATTGCAACCTTTTGTGCAAAAACTTGTGACGAATTTTTTTTGTTATTTTTTTCAATCGTCGTATTAGGATGGTACATACATAGATTTTTCTTAAATAATAGTGTACACCCTTTTATTTTTAAAGACGCTATGGTATGCAGGGCTTTAAATTATTATTTTAGCGAAAAATAGGAATTTACCACCCAAACTCGACGATATTTAAAAAAAATTAAAAAAAAACACGTTTCTTAGCGAAATTTTTAGTTGCATTGTGTTTGTAGTCACTAAAACTACCACCCGGCTTCGTTTTCGGTAGCAGTCTTGATATACCCGGTATATATTTTTTTATTTTTAGTATTTAATGTTATAACGGCAACTTAAATACATCATTTGTAAAAATTTTAGCTTTCTAGTTATCACGATTTATGACATACAGCCACAGACAGACAGACGGATAGATAAGTAAGCGAGGCTTAGTAATAGTGTCCTGTTTTTACCTTTTAGGTACGGAACCCTAAAAAGATACCGACGAATTGAGAACCTCCGCCATTTAAGAAGTCGATTAAAAATAGTAAAGGCTGTCGCTGTGGCATTACGCAAATTGTGAGTGACATCGGTTACCATAGCCATCCCGCCTCATACCCATCGATTTGACCGTCCGGCATAGTGCCTGATTACTCTAATCGAGGAGCATAAATATCACATTTACTACTTCTTTTTTTTTTTGCAATGAATAGCGAGACGAGCATGCCCTTCGCCTGATGGTAAGCGATACGACCGCTTATAAACATTAGCAAAACCAAACAACACCTTGAATTACAAAGCAATGCTTGGCATTCCACTGCGCTCGCCATCCTGAGACATAAGATGTTAATTCTCAGTAGTTACTCTTTGTGTATTGGAATCACTATCGTTAAACACACGTTGCGGGATAGGTCCGCAAGTTTCTCAGCGATCCCGATGACACCCATAGCTCGATTTTAAAGACGGGCAGGAGATACCATGGCCGAATTCTTATGCATTCTAATAACAGGTTGGGCGTACCGTTGACTGAAACTTTCAATTTTCCAGTATGACGCCAAGTTGTACGCCGTAATTAGCGGAACAATGCTCGTACTTTTAAGAAGTTCTATATGTTCGCAACTCGCCGAGAAAACAAAGTGATAAAAAGTATGTTACCTTATAACGTAACAGTGTTTTTTAAGTTGACGAATGAAAATGCTTCCGTTTATGCGAATAAATTTTTCAGAAGGGACAAGTAAAAGTACAATATGTGGCGTTCGTTGCTTCCATGCGTGAAAGCGACAAAATATAATATAAAAATCCTGGATAAATGAAATTTAAAAAACCACTTAGATAACTGATATTTCTGTATGAAATATGGGTGCTTAATTAGTAACCATCCATCTAACGCATTAAATTATCATCACTTTGTAGTCCAAACGTAAAAAGGAATTAAACGAATTCATGACTAATGTCTGAGGTTGAAAATATGTAGTAAAGCATGTTCAATCTTCTTATTAACAAATCAAATACGTTACAGCTGGCTCCTTATGCTGTAAAAATATTTTATGCTATTTACCACTTTAGTTCAATGTTTTGCCGCTTTGTCACGGGGTGGACCATAGTTTATTTCAAGCTCCTACGATTAATTTAACTTCTGATTGATTTCGTTGCGAGTTAAAGATAAGTTAGACATTCCCGGAGACTCGCTGATCTTTAATTCTCAAAAGTGCCACTGTTGATCTACTACTCTCTATTCTACTGTGGGTAAAGCAGGACAATCTCCATGAAAAAAGTTACGGAAGAAAATCTATGGCAGAAAGTAATCAATCACAATTTTATTTCGTTTAGACTAATCAGCTGTTATATGTGCTTCATGTGCAGCTTCGCCCGGCTGCAAATAGATTTCTCTAAATCAAAATCAAAATCAAAATCAAAATATTCTTTATTCAAATAGTCTTTCACAAGATCTTTTGAATCGTCCTTTTCTGCTACCACCGCTACGGAACGTGTTGTAGCTTTGAAGAAGAAGCGGCGCAAGAAACTTCCTAAAATCTATACAATAATAAGTACATATTTTACATTTATAAACCTTTCTCACTCTATCTACTAAAAAACCGCATCAAAATCCGTCGCGTAGTTTTCAAGATCTAAGCATATATAGGGACAGATAGCGGGAAGTGACTTTGTTTTATACTGTGTAGTGATGTCGGCCTAAATCTTTAACTGCTAAATCCAAATTGCAGCGAAAATTATATTGACATCTGCAAGTACATTTCATAATAAAAAATAGTTTATGCGGAGAATTCCTTATCTATAAAAATCGTGGTGACTACAGGCTATCTCAATCTCAGGTCAACCGATGACTTCAGGTATCTTTGATTGGAATTATAAAGACATTTTTATAACTATATTATAGCAGCCCGGCTCTTACACTTATTTGAGGATATTCTATCGCCTGTTCATCATGGTGATTATTACGTCTTATGTATATAATAAAATATTAAATATTTCTGACACTCTCTTCAGCCACAGGAAATTTACTGCTGTACATAGGCCCCCTCAAATAAATTTGTATTCTATAATATATTAACTGTTTATCAAACATAATTGTAAGGATATTCCCATCAAATAATGAAAATTTTAGCACATAACCTTCCAAATCCTAAACCGCTGAAAATATTTGAATGCTTTGTGTTTGCAGTCACTAAAACTACCACCCGGCTTCGTTTTCGGTAACAGTCTCGATATACCCTATACAGGGTATATCAAGACTGCTACCGAAAACGAAGCCGGGTGGTAGTTTAAGCGACTTCAGACACAATGCAACAGAAAAAGTTGCAAAAAAAAGCGACAAAATTTTTTTTTGTTATTTTTTTCCTATGGCCATATTTGGGTGGTAAATACATTTTTTCCTAAAATAATAGTATATACCCTTTTATTTATAAATACTCTAAGGTATAAAAGAGTTTAAATTATTATTTTAGCAAAAACTATGGATTTACCACCCAAAAATGACGATATTTAAAAAATCATAAAAAAATATTGTCGCGTTTCTAGGCGAAATTTTTAATTGCATTGTGTTTGTAGCCACTAAAACTACCACCCGGCTTCGTTTTCGGTAGCAGTCTTGAGATACCCGGTATGATCATGATTCATAAAGAAACTCTTCAGTTTTTTCAGCGCCTTGTAAAATTGTTAAAAACGGAGTTAGAAGATTATAGATTAAAGCCGACGTTAACCACTGTGATAACGATATTTCTATCTGATATCTAACTCTAGGAGTTTATATATATATGATTGGCAAATAGTTTAACAAACTTTATGTTGTGAGTCGTGGCAGTACAATGTATCAGAAATATACGGCTGTGGTTTTGGCCGTGCTGGTGGCGGCGGCTGAGGCCAACAGCATAGCCTTCAAGGAAAAGCCTATTTTTGACTTAATTCAGGAAGAGGGAGAGGTTGAAGACACAAGGTTCGTATTTTGTAGTAATAAGATATTATCAAAAAGAATGGATGAGTGATCAGTGACACGAAATAACGTTCGACATAACGTTGAATATCAAGCGATTGAATGCGCCCCGAATGAAAACTGAGACAAAATTCGGAGACACAGACACAGATATAAAAAAATAATGGTATGGTAACCAACCCGCAATATGCCAGTGTGGTAGATTCGAAATTATCGATGGAAGAAGAATTCCATGCTCAATAGTAGGAGTATAACATTAAAGAATGTGTTTGGCATTGTAAACTCAATTCAAAATTACCCCAATTTTATTTTATATTGTATACAAAACAGTTTACCAAATACTGGCAACAGTGAACGAATCTTATGGCATTTTATAATACCCCTGAAACTTATAAATTATAGGAAAAATAGTTTTGATGCAACCGCAATAAAACGATAATAATCAAAACAGGCCTGTCTGATGACTACAATATTTTGTTTATTAAACATTTTAATCAAAAAGTAATCGCAAAGATAATTAATGCTTTAAGAAGCAATTTTATATAATATATACGATATGATGTAAATTTCGTTAACAGGGTATGGGAAAAAACTGGGCTATCAGCAAATATTAACAGTTACATAGACACCACAGTTTCCATGCTTGTACCATTCTTCCAAAACAATGGACTTGACCCGATGGCATTGCCTGAGATTGAAGCAGATTTCGAAGTCGTAAGTTTCACATTGCTTATTTTTTCGTACGAATGTATGGAACATGACAAAACAATACAAAATCAGGGGTTTTGATGTTTTTTATAACATTCAATTAGGGCGCTGACGATACTGAATTGAACTTGTGTTTTAAATTTGTGACGTAATTTACTATAAAAACGAGCTTGATTTAGGTACTAGCATTGTAGCTGTTAAAAACATAGTTCACGGTTCTAACTGAGAGATCAAAATGATAAAAATGAACTGTAAAATAGGCATCCTAAACACTTCATAAGATTGCTTTAAATTACATTGCCGTAACGAAGTGATTTATAAATGAAAATATTTTTTATGAATTTTGATCATATTCCAATGTAAGGATATAGAATGGCCAGCACTTCATTATAGTTTGTTTACAGAATCCACTGCTGATTACATATAGAGGATGGGTGCATCTTCAGAACGGTAGACTGAACGGCTTAGTGAACATTCGACGCTCCGGGGACCAGATGGTCTCGTATTTTAACAAAAGGTTGCGTATCCGTCTTCAGCTGCAGTTCACGGACTTGCAAGTGAGTACCTGCCTGGTTCGTAATTCACATTACAGTATTTCACATTAATTCATAATTTAACAATAATTATTATAATTTATAATCCTTTTTAAGTTGATTTACATACCAATTTAAGAATTTCTATGACACCTTCTAGCCATAATTCGTGTGTTTGCTTCGAGAGTATTATTTGTCCATAATTAATATTTTGTGGAGATGCTTGGGGGAGGCCTATGTTCAGCAGTGGCCTTCCTGTGGCTGAGATGATGATGATGATAAATAGGGACTTATAAAATACAATTTCGTATACTCGTATTTCATTTATTTTAATTATTTTGGACTCATTTTATTAATTTAACTTGCTGATTGATTTCGATGCGGTTTAAGAGCGTTTATACCCTGCACGCGCTTTTTGGCTTAAAAACAGGACTTTTCAAATGAGTTAATAGCCACCAACACAGAGCGAATTTTACATACTGCCACCAATAAACAATTTAAAGGAAAAATAATTATTACTAATTCTAAAAAAGGTTGTCATCTAGGGATTTTGGTGGAAAACATTATAGATTGATGGATAATTTGTGAGTACCTACTATAAGGATTACTGAACACAAGTTTCGTTATTAAGGCTTTAAATGGCAATTTAGAAGCTTAAGATATCCGAAACCACTAAATATAAGATGAAAATAAAAATATTATCAGACTAATAAGACCCTTATGGAGGGATTTTGCTGAGAAAAATAATCTTTTTGTGTTTAGTTCCTGAAAAATAAAAATTTAAACAATGCGAAATTATTCAGAAACTCTCGTCAAGAACATATTTTTTTTCACCAACTTATCGTACATAATTTTTTATAGAAATTGCATATTATAATAGAAGAACATCTTATCAATAAATTACCATTTTTATATTTCAACAAAATTAGTTTTCATGTTTTCTACAAATATTTTAAAAACCACTATAAAACACGCTGTCCGACGTGGATCAAATAGAGATGTGAGGTTAATGGAAAAAAATCGATTAAATTTAAATCGATTTTTCTTTACTCAATATTAATCGATTTGTTAAAAATCGATTATAATAGAAAAATAATCGATTTTTACGAAAAAATCGTTTTTTTCCCTTATTTCAAAAATCTAAATGCTTTTCATATTCCAATTATAATTCTCATTTTCATATTAACAATTTATTCAAATAAAAATCAAATAAATTGATATGAATAAAAAAAATATCAGATTCAAAACTAAAAATCAAAGTGAATGTTCCTTTAAACTTTCAAGGTAAGGAATGAGGAAACCAAGTTTATTTATTGATACTAATTTCCAGTACAATTAATCATTTATTTAATAAAAATGAAATGATGAGCATTGCAATAAAATAAAAACTTTATTGTCTCAAAAACTAAAATATTAAACAAATTTTAAAAAAAATCCATAATTGTCCAGTACTATTTCATATTTAGGCCTACGTTCAACAGTGGACAGCAATAGGCTGATATGATGATAATAATTTTACATGTGACTAGTTTTAAAATAAAATTCATTAAGAAATAAACGTCTGCGCTGTCTGTAATCTCAAAAACAAAAATATAAGACATATTATTATCTTTAAGTTTAAACAATGAAAATATTAGAAGAAATTACTGTCACCAATGTCCACTCCTATTTTACATTTGACTAGTAATGAAACAAAATACTTATAACAAACTTAACGACTCCGTTATGGTCTCAAAAACTAAAATATAAAACGAATACTAAAACGAATATTGGTGGTAGGTCTCTCATATGTGAGAAGCTCCAGAGATGACAGATTAAATAGAGATGCTACCGGCTACGTCATAACTCACTCATAACCATGGAAGTAGTATATAAACAGGACTGCGCACTGTCATCGGAAAAACGAGCCGAGCAAGAGGTGTAGGAAGGGGGAGTGTCCCGTTCCTATAGGGTGACCATATTTTTTTGGATATACAGGAATTTTAGTAAAATTGGCTAATATAAAGTCGAATAAAGCATTTTGTTTTTGAGGTAACAAACGTGATATTGTCTAACCGTGTAAAAAAATATTTGACCAAACCAAAATATTGGACCATTAGGACCTAGCAAAAAAGTTCAAAATCATAGTTTATTACGTATACTTTTAATAGGTGAAATGAAAAATGAAAATAATAATAATAAATCTTTATTGACAGCAAAATTCAGTTAACAATCTTCTCGTCTGTTCACAAAAACGTATGTTGTGTGTTATCAGTGCCAGTCGTCGTCGGGGGTGGTAGCTGGGGTCAACCCAGAGATTCTTACCACCCTCTGCCCCGCCGTTACCGTGGCCGCTACCATAACCAGGAATAGCGGGGCTGCCGGGGACTGGAGTCCTGGTCCTGGTTTTAACAACTATTAGGCTTTTTTATTGTTTATGCCAATACTAACCACGCTTGGCAGGTGGGTTCGCGAGCGCAGGAGGATTCGCGTTGATGACGCTGCTGTCCGTCTTCAACTGGGGAAAGGAAATAAAGTTTGCGGCTAGAAGATGTTGTTGGAAAGGAAAGTATGGAATATAGAGATGGATACTACAGTCACGGAGGGGAAAGTTGGTAGTGATTGCAGTAGTTCGGGGGCCGAGGTCGTATACTCGTAGCACCTATTTTAGGACAGGCCAGGACCACTAGCTAGGAGCATCACTGACCTACTTAATACCAGATACACATTATTATTCATACCTAATCTTGTAAAACCTAACGGCAACGTAGTTGTCCTACCATCTTAATCGAATCATTAACAAAGTTCAAAATGGCGGCGATAACTATAATTCTGAATCTCAATTTAAAGGGGAGGTTTAAATTTCGAATTTCAGACCAATCGGATCAATAACAAAAGAGTTTCTTCCTTTCTGCCATATAATTAGTGATATTTACAAAAAAAAATGATTTTATGTATAATATTTCATCCCTTATTTCGACCCCATAATACTATTTTTCTAATATTACTCACGCCATTATTTTTCATTTGGAATAAGGTTTCCATAACTGTAACGGCTTAAATTTTTATGTAACATTTCAACCCCTTTATGGTTAACTTTAAGAAAATAAAGTGTGCAGTTATTTTTGTTCATAAATGAGTAAAGTTTGACATCTGTAACTTCAACAGTTTAGATTTTTCCATACATTCTGCCATCTCGTTGTTCAACCCCTTCAAGCGTTGTCTATATAATAAAAGGTAACCTTTTGCCCTTACCCAAGGTCTAATCTATCTCTGTATCAAATTCTATCAAAATCGGTTCAGTGGCTTAGGCGTGAAAATGTAGCAGACAGTGGACCAGTTAGTGTAATACGTTCGTGCCGAAATCTTACATCACTCAGTAAATAAAAACTATCGCAAGAAATAAATATTTTTTAATCATACTTAATTCATGATCAATTCTATTAGAAAAACTTTTATCGTGTTTATTTTCACTTAAAACATAGTAGGATGCAAATTAACGTGTATAAATTAAACATTACTTTAATAATAAAATTGTAAAGAAAAAAGAACTACTTTTAATATTCAAGCAGATTAAAAGTTATTCAATAATTCATCCGAACTTTGAATTGTCGATCAGAAAAGTTCTAAGGCGGGTTTTATTATGGTCACCGTAGCGAATGTTTGTTAACAAAAATGGTAAATCTCATGAAACCACTCACTTTTGAATCGATATACAACAACCACTATATTATTCACTTATACAAATCATTTTGCAACACTTTTTAACCAATTTCCGTTAATAAATATCGAAAATAATTTGAAATTATACACCTGTGACATTTCGTATAAGCCATGACATATTTTATTTTTATTATCAAGTGGTCAGAGTTATAATTACAAATTCTCCTATCATGCATTTAACCTTCCATTGTAATGCCATGAATTCGTTTATGGACCCATAAGTAAAGTTAAATAATAATATTTTTCTATATGTTACTATAGATATTCTGTGTTTATTTTTTTATCGAACTAATTACCTTTTCGCGAATGTAAAATAATCTACTAGATAAAATATTTTTTTTGGTCTGGCTTGCAAATGAAAAGGGATAAAACCCCCTCATACTGTCTCACTCGGTTTCGGCCTTCCTCCATGTCATTTACCATAGTAAATTAAACCTTATGCTACGTGCACATGTCTTATTTCAGGATGACACCATTTTCTTCGTGCGCAATCCTGTTTATATACTACATCCATGCTCATAACATGATAATAATATTGAACAGTATAAACTTACTTCGAGTTTTTTCATACGTCGCATAGATGGAGCTGTTGATAAAAATAGATTTTTATGGATAATTTATATAATCGATTTATAAAAAATCGATTAACAGGATTTTAAAAATCGATTATAAGACAATAATAATCGATTAAATTAAAAATCGATTATTTTTTAACATCTCTAGGATCAAATCAGACCGCCGCAAGGCCTTCTAGAGGGAGGACATATCGCTCGTCGCTCCGGCCTAGCTGCAGTCGATTTTTGCCGTACGTACGTAGTAAAAATAGCCACGCGCGGACTGCGATTACCACATCTTAGTACTTTGGTGGTAAAATATTTAATTATTTTTATTACCTACAATGATTTTGTAGTGAGTATAAATTATGTTTCAGGTAATATAATGGGATGTAATTCCGAGGCTAAATTATATTATGTATTGTAATATAAAATTAAATATATTTCGTAATTGTAAGGGGTTGTAAGGCCCCTAACACTATTTATATGTTCGAACACGAAATGATTAATAAAACGTCCGTAGTGTCTACTGATTGAACACTGATTTGAATGCAACTTAACAATGTAATAATAACGAAAGTATGATTACTATCTAAATTTGTATTATTCATTGCTTGCACAGTAATATTTGTCTACTTATAATGCAAATAAAATATTTTTATGATATTATATTACAGTTACATTTCAATTGAATATTTGAAGCGCACGGATCAAAGTTGTTTGAGCCGATTGTATAGCGAGCCGACGCGGCAGCTCTACGCACACAGCTTTGGTCGCTTATGTGTGCGTGAAATTAACGAAGAAATACCTATAGTTGACTTTGCGCGCAAGGTGTATACGCTCTTAAAGACAAGTTAGACATTCCCGGAGACTCATCGAGCTTCAATGCTAGGTATCATTACATTGCGTGCCACGGTTGATCCTGGCTTACAGGAGTTACAGTGGTGAGTGTGAGGGCGGGCAGGCTCTAAATATTATATTGCCGTTTTCGGAGAAAAAAGAATTTAACGTCGTTGTGTGGATTGTTGGAACTACATAAAAAGCGAAAGTAAGAAGAGACAAACACATATTATATCTATGTATAGAATTTAAGCTGCATGAGCTATAGCTATAGTCTATAGACCTCCTTAACAAATAATCAGTGGTTTAACTTTCATTTACTGCATACATTAAATAAACAACATTTTAAATAACACTTTGTTTCGTTACGCTTTTACCACGGGCTTCAAAAAGGCCTCGCAAGGACGAACGATCTTTAGTAAGTCAACATGATATCTAAATGAGTCATTTTACTTAACACTAACATTAAAACTATTAAGACAGATATCTACTGATACTGTTACTACACTACAAACTTTTCTATTGTAATAAAACAATAATTATCTATCGTACTCAATGCAAAGACAAAAATATTCGCTAATATCACATTAACACTATTGTAGAATGTATACGTGAATGTACAATTATTTTGTTAAATTATTTTAATGGGTATTTAAATAATCCTATTGATATAAAACTCATTACCAATAAGTTATATCTGTATTACTTTAGACAAAGTTTTGCTAATTACATCACTTATACTCGTAAATCATGAACGGCTGCACAGATTTCTATGATCTTTGATTTGCTAGTTTTGCACTGCCCCGAATAGCAAAACAATTATATAATATGAATTTAAAATTAATAAGTAGGATTTTTATTGTATATAAATATTCCGTTGTAGGGATTTGCTAGAAAGGAGAGCACTTCATTATAGTTTGTTTACAGAATCCACTGCTGAGATTACATAGATATAATATCAAGATTTTTTTATCGTTTTCTCATATATTTTTCTATGCATCGCCATCCCTGATGACATGACAGAAATTGTGTCTGTAATTATCCTATTTCTGAAATACAACATTAGACTAATTGTCTTCAAGTTTACTTTTTCGAAGATCTCAATTTAATCGCGTGTGAACGGGTGTTGTGCTTTTTTGTACTTGCATACTAATAATAAACTTGATTATATTTAACTTTAAAATATTTTTCTTTTTCAGTTTGTGTACCAATACGCAATGAAAGTACTGTTCATTAATAGATCTGGCAGAATTACTGGAACTATTAATCGCTTCACTATCTCCGTAGATGCCCTCATTGATTTTAACAACGATCATATTTTCCTACAAAATTTGGAGTGGAGTGACCTAGGGTAAGCAACATCCTAATGTTATTTTATTCTTGTTTATTTGTTAATCACATTGTATTGGGGTAGAGTAGAAGGGTATTGGATATTTTTTCTAAGTTCTGTGTACCAGTGCCTACGCACTAACGTACTATATACATAGTCCTATCACCACACTAAGATACAAGTCTTATGTCGTGGGTAACAGAAAATTACTGGTGGTAGGTCTCTCATATGTGAGAGGCTGCCTGGGTGGGTACCACCGCAATGTCTATTTCTCCCGTCAAACAGCAGTTTAAATGCACTGTTGTGTTTCGGATTGAAGGACATTGTAGCCAGAGTAACTACTGGACATATTGAGACTTAACATCTTGTGTCTCAGGATGGCGAGCGCAGTGGAATGCCAAGCATTGCTTTGTAAATCAAGGTGTTGTTTGGTTTTGCTACTGTTCATGAGCGGTCGCATCGCTTACCATCAGGCGAACGGCATGCTCGTCTCGCCATTCAATGCAATAAAAAAAAATATACTAAACTTTTCGGTCAAAAGAACCCAGACCGAAACAAACACCCGTGGAACACACACACATTTGTCTCGGTGCGGAGGTGGAACCTGTTGTTTTACAACCGGCGAATTACTCAGTTTGTCGCATTAACGCATTGTTATATTTTGTTTTATTTACAGGCGTATTCGTGTGAGATTTGCGGGCAACTTCCTGACTGACTGGCTGGCGTCACGTTTAGTTAATATCGTCCTCAGGATGTTCGATGAAAGAATTATGGATGCGGTTATTAATGGTGTTCGCGGTGCGCTACAAAACGTCATTACAAACATCAACAACAATTTGCGACAAACTATTCGACACCTTGAATCCTTTAACTAAATTCGACTCTTAATTTACTAATTAAATTGTGTTATAAAAATGTTAAATGGTTCTTTTGTTTGAAAATAAAAAAAAATGCCGTTTCTTTTTAATGTTCATAAAGGCTTAAAAATTAGGGTTAAAAAAATCTTGATGATTTACGTACATACCATGTGAACAATTGAGGTAGGTACATTTGTGTGAAAATAAATCATTATTTTGCCACTTTCCATTTCATTATATTACTCTGAAAAATGTAACTGCTATTTCTTTCTCATTTTTACTACTGTTTTAGCAATATATGAAGATATATTTTTAAACCAGAGCCTATTATCCATAATCAATCATAGTTTTGTGAATTTTAAGCATAGGAATATTCGAAACCACTCTTACATTAAGAACAACAAAAGTTTTCGGCCAGTGATTACTCCTTTCTGTCACGAACGTTTAATTCTGGCTTATTGAAACGGGATGATATTTAAAAATCAATCAAGTTTTCTCTATACAAACTTCCATTCCGGTCCCATCTCACTCCCTCCTATCCTATCACATTCGAATCTTATAGTCTACGTATCTTATAGTATCCTGCCAATTAATCCCTGCCGCCTACAGGGATTAATCGAGAAAACTCATTTCAATAATTTGATTCAGTGTAATGAGTGACATGTATACAATCAGCTAAAAATATAGAGTTCCTTCGTCATAATTTCGACTGCGTAAGAAAGTGCTAAAAACATACTTTAAGACATTTGATTCTTGGAATTCTCGCTAATTAATCATTTATCGTTTTTCGCTAACTTCGTCGCTCAAATCAAGTCAATCAATCACTTATTATATTGATATGATATAGAGTAATATCAGTCAAAGATCTCCGAATTGAACACCCTATCCTCATCTGTAATTACAGTACTAGCCCGGTTCAAATTGTTCAAGGTATTCTTATGACGGGATTTCTGAGAATACGTATCCCTTAGAAAATTCCATAACCTCAATGTTAGTTATTTTTATTAGGTGGGTAGGCTAGCCAAGATAAAGACGAGACAACTAAATCAAAATAGTTTGAATTCAAAACAAACACAAAACTAGTTGAACAAAAAAATGTGTGTGCGCATTTATAACAAAATACCAAGCCAACTTAACGATTTTAATTACACAGTGTTAAAACTATTATTTACGGATTTTATCGCGGATTTGGTTTAATTTTTACATTTTTTGAGTTCTCGACGTTTCAATTACTTTACAGTTTTCGTGGTCACGGGGCGGACTGAGGTATTAGTCACCCGCTCAGCGACTGTTACAATTTAACTACCCTTAATTTTGAATTATTAAATTAAAAAAGTTAATTTAAATAACTAATCTGTATTCGCGTTCCGATCCACGCAGAAGGAGCTCACTGTGTCTTGAGGTACATTTTCTTATACGAGTAAAACTAGGACAAAATAAATATAAATAATTATAAAAGCTAACATATTAAACTATTATTAATCCGACAACATTTATTGAAATCAAAAGATGTAATGACAACATACACATCGGATTATATCTACTACCAAAATGCCGAAATATGCTTACAATGCGCTTACAAAGGGCGAAATATGAATAGTCAAATTTGAATACGGCTTATTATTTGAATGTACGTTTATATTGACACATAAATTTAAAATATAGCTTTCTTTTGCTATTACGAAATGAGCGTCGAATAGTCTTTTTGTACTTATTTTGCAAATTATACACAAACAAATCAGTGTGGTTTACTACAAATACTTTTATAAGAATAAAAAACTTAAAGATGGCCGTCCAGTAATCATTTAATTTCGACTATGAATTTAGGTTATTCGAACAAAGACAGCCTCACATATCGATTTGGTCCAATAAGATCAATAGCAAAAAAGTCCAAAATAGTGGCCACAAATTTGGATTCTGACTCCAAATGTAGTTTTTTTTTTAATAATAATAGTTGCGGCATTGCACCTGGTGGTAAGCGCTAATGCCGCCCAGGCAGAGTATCCATTGGCATCGGACAGCAGTCCCATGCCAATGGAAACAATTATGCTGGCCTGCTAAGGTGCCTCTTCACACTACGGCGGAAGGACCCAGGATTGTAGGAAGGAGGGAACACGCGAGAAGGCAAACAATTCACAGCCTGACGGTGCGGCATAAAAAAGAATTTGAGAACCGTTTGGTTCGCGCCGGGATGGTGTGGACCGTCAAGCCATGGCTTCGCAAGCCAGCACGCGTGGTTCTGGTTAGGAATGGAGAGGAGGGGATCAAGTTGAACAATTCTTCAGAGCACTCACCGTGATACAGGCGGTAGAACACGCATAGAGAGGCGACATCCCTCCGGAGTTGTAGCCTCTCTAAGTTGCTCGTAACGTCTGCATCATTCACAATGCGGATGGCCCGCCGCTGCAATCCATCCAAGGCATCGAGCAGGTGCTGGGCGGATCCATCCCAGAGGTACGAACAGTACTCCATACCTGGCCAGACCTGCGCTTTATATAAGCGATAAAGCTGACCGGGCGTCAAAAACCGACGCACCCTGTTCAGGACTCCAACCCTGCGTGATGTGTTAGTTATTACGCCCTCTATGTGATTCCTTGGATTGAGATCACAGCGGATATCCACACCAAGGATATTTAGGTCATTCCGCATTCAGAAGGGAGCACCCTGAAGAATGGGGAGGGGAGAGAACGGGGATTTTTTGCACGTGAACGCACATACCTGGGTTTTCTTGGCATTGAACTCAACCATATTCCTGGAACCCCATGTAGAAATGAGATCCAAGGTCCGGTTGAGCTCAATGACAAGATCTTCGCGTCCCTTCTTAGTTTCGACTCGGCAACCCGGAGGCCATGTACCGTGGTATCGCCCATGAACCGTGCTGTCATCTGCATAGCAATGAATGTTGCCAAGGGACAACATGTCATTAATATGCAGAATAAACAAGGTGGGCGACAGCACCGAGCCCTGAGGAACTCCGGCATTTATCAACACGAGCGCCGAAGCGTGTTTTTTTTTATTGCAATGAATGACGTGACGAGCAAGCCGTTCGCCTGATGGTAAGCGATACGACCGCTCATAAACAGTAGCAACATTCTCACATATGAGAGACCTACCACCAGTGAAAACGACTACACGTATTCTACGCCCATGCAGAAAGCCGGAAATCCACGAACACAGGTTGCCGGGCAGACTGTATGCCGGAAGCTTGGACAGAAGACCACGGTGCCAGACCCTATAAAACGCCTTGGCAATGTCGAGGCTACCAGCAAGAGCCTCGCCACGCGGGTCAATCGCTTCACCCCAGCGATGCAGGACAAAGGCTAGAAGATCACCCGTGGATCGATTTTGACGGAATCCGTATTGTCGGTCACTGATCAACGAGTGATCCTCCAGGTAGCGGACCAATTGAGCGTTTCTGATCCGCTCCATGACCTTATACATCACTGATAGATAGAGGTGATAGCGATAGGGCGGTAGTTGATAGGGTCCGACCGATCACCCTTTTTGGGGATCGGTTGCGCATTGGCCGCCCTCCAAGATTCCGGCACAACACCTGTGCGGTAGGACGCTCGGTAGAGGCGAGTCAGTGCAGGAGACAACTCGGCTGCACAAGCTCTTAAAACCACCGCTGGTATCCCATCCGGACCACTGGCTTTCCGCACATCTAGGGACCATAACTCACGCCGCACATCACACTGCCTGATGCGAATATCCGCCATTGAGAAACCGCAATCAGGCAGTGTGGGCAGCGTCTGGGAAATACGGTCTTCGAGGCGGGAATAACCCGCAAAGAGATTTGCCAGCAAGGCGGCTTATAAGCTAACGACCCTTCTGGGTATCTCAGCGGTGGCAACGCTGTACGGCAGAAGTTAGATTGAACGGCCCTGACCAAACTCCAATAAGCACGACTGCTAGTTGAGTGATCGGCCAATGCACGCCCAAACCTGCTAACGCGCTGGGCATCCGCCCTGACGTAGGTCTTCTTGCAGGCCTTGGTGGCACGGTTGTAGGCTACTTTGAGGGAACTGATATTGGGATCCTTCATGGCGCGACCCCTGATCCAAGCGCGATACGCCGCCTGTTTGTCACCGACAGCATCGGCGCATGCACGATTGAACCAGGAACGTCCACGACCCTTACTGGCGATCTCATAGGAAGGAATGTAATATTCCATTCCAAGTCTGATCTTGTCAGCAATAGCGTTGGCACTCGCTGAGGGATCTTTACCCTCAAAGCAGCGCTGCCTCCGAGATGGATGCGAAATATTCCCGCATACCATCCCAATCTGCCGACGAATAATGCCAGACCCTCCGCCTAACCTGCACCGGACGCGGAGGTGATGCGAACGGTACTGACGACCCAACCAGGCAGTGATCGGAAATGCCCAAAGGCGCACTAACGGTCACATGATACCCGGCTGGGTGACTCGCCAGCAGAAGGTCCAGCAGAGAAGGTGCATGACTCGCCACATCCGGGATCCTGGTGGGCTGGTTCACCAGTTGTGTCAAGTCATGAGTCAGAGCGAATGCATGGGCAGCTCTGCCAGCATGATCAGTCTTGGAGGAGCCCAGCCACAGTTCGTGATGAGCATTGAAATCCCCCAATACCACCATTTCGGCCGACGGGAACTGCGCCTGCGCGTCATCAGCCGCCTGGCTAAGATACCTGATTAGCCGAGTCGTCTCATCGTCCCCGTTGTGAGACCTGTAAAGGCACACGTAGATGCGGCTCAGGGAACCTAGATCCACGTGCACCCACAGAGCGGAGAAGGAGGGGTCCTCCATGCAATGCAAACGGCGACAGCAGATGTCCGACCGAACATACAAGCATACCCCGCTTTAGGCTTGAAGTTTACTTCAAGCGAATAACCGGGATACAACAGGTAAGAATTATCGGCTGGACAACGAATCTGCGTCTCCGTTAGGAAGAGCAAAGCAGGCCGGGCCGTCTCGAAATGGTGGTGGACGGCATTGAGGTTCGTATGGAGTCCGCGGATATTAGTGAACTCCATAATGAATATGTTATTCGAACAAAGGGTACCTCGGACATCGACTTGGATTCCAATCGGATCAATAACAAAAAAAATCAAAACGGTGGCTACAAAATTTCGATTCTGACTCCGAATGTAGGTTATTTGGACAGAGGGTGTCTCAGATATGGATTTTGAGATTAATCGGATCAATAACAAAAAAGTTCAAAATGGCGGCCACAAATTTCGGTTCTGACTCCGAATGTAGGTTATTCAAACAAAGGGTGTCTCAGATATCAATTTGAGACCAATCGGATCAATAATTAGAAAGTTCAATATTTCATCCCTTATTTCACCCACATATGCCGTTCCAAAAAAATCACGCCATCATTTTGCGTTTGTAAGAAGGAGCTAAAATATAAATTTTCATAAATATATTTTCAATAGTTTATATTTTCCATTTCCATTTCAACCCTTATTTCAACCCCTTTGGGCAAATATATAGCTTATGTTACTTCAGAATAATATACCATTTGAATGGTGAAAGAATTTTTAAAATCGGTCTAGTAGTTTTTGAGTTTATTCATAAGAAACAGAAATCCAAACATCCAAAAATACAAATGTTCCTCTTTATAACATCACTACATACTACATAGTATAAAACAAAGTCGCTTTCTCTGTCTCTATGTCCCCTTGTATGCTTAAATCTTTAAAACTACGCAACGGATTTTGATGCGGTTTTTTTTTAATAGGTAGAGTGATTCAATAGAAAGGTTTACATGTGTAATTCTGTATCAGCCCATATACGTCCCACTGCAGGGCACGGGCCTCCTCTACAATCGACTACCGATTGAGAGTGGTTAGGCCATATAGTCCACCACGCTGGCCTAGTGCGGGTTGGTGGACTTACATACATGTGTAATAATATCCATTAAATAGTGGAGAAATATTGTTATTTTTGAGGTTTCTAAAGTGATGTCGTTTATTATCAATTTTTTTCCGCTTACATTGCAAACGCAGGCTGAGCCCTACGAGATTTATCAAAATAATGTACTATATATTTGTACACATTGAAAAAGTCTACAGAAAACTCCGCGATGGTCTATCCCTTATGGATATCCCACAATAACATTTTTTTCACAAAAAAAAAAATATTTCATGGAACTCGTGCATGTTGATTCATTTCTTCATTCAGGGGGGTCTATGTAAAATGGCCTTTTTTACAACGTTTTTTCTTGGTGATCTTTATTATTAGGTCTTCAAAAAAAATATATGTTGATCTACACTATATGGAGCATGCCCCTTCTTTTCAGAATTCTTAAAAGTGTATTAAAAGTACTTGAAATAAAATTGCAAAGTGACCTCTATTTTCGCATTTACAACGTTTTTTCTCTTAAACTACGAACACTAGGATTATTTTATTATTATCAGGATATTAAGAAATGCAAGACGGATGGGACCTTCTTTTTATTTTTTCTAATTTCTGTCTCATTTATTTTTATCGAATTTTGTCACATTATCGATACTCTAAATCGCGAGCACGTCCCCGCTGTCGCCCAACAAATCAGTGCGGGACGAACCGCCGTGCTAAACGGACCTATGTCGCTTGTCTTCGCAATATCAACATAAATTTAATATTGCTATTTCGCTCGACACATTCATTGAGAACGGTTACGGCCGGTCTAACCGTAGTAAATGATTAATTCACGATCTGCGTCACTACAACCGTGGCGCTGTTGCTTGGATGCTAAATAAAAACGTGTGGCCACGGGTTCGATCCCCGCATCGATACAATTGTTTTTGTTTATAAATTCATCTATCTGTCTAACCTATATAATATTTTATAGAAGAAACATTTCATTTTTTGCATTTTTGTAACATGTGTATTTTTACATTTTTATATTTTAGATTTTTTAATATTTCGATTTTTGTTTATTATGAATAAACCCAAAAATTACTTAACCGACCGACTTAATCTTAAAATTCTTTCACCATTCGAATCCAACATTATCCTGGAGTAACATTGGCTGTATGTTTGGCTAAAGGAGTTGAAATATGGGTTGAAATGAAAAATAAAAACCATTCGAGATATATTTTTTTAAATATTTATTAATATGAATTAAAAAATAAATCTTCAATAGTAGTTTTTCTTTTCTATTTAAACCCTTATTTCAACCCGTTCAGGTAAATATATAGGTTCTGTTATTCCCGGATAATTACCACTCGATAATCGAAATGATTTTTTAAATCGGTCCAGTAATTTTTGAGTTTCATTGTAAATAAAAATCCAAAAATATTATATCCTCTTTATATTATTAGGAAAGAAAAATAAAATTTTAAAATGTAATATTGGTATAGATAGAAGAAATAAGGAAACACAAAAATCGACTACAAGTGCGGGGACCGAACCCGCGCCTCCTCGTTTAACAGTCAGCGTTCGAGCAATTCTGCCACGATAGCTGTGACGTTTGTTAGTGAATTAATCATACACTACGGTCAACCGCTCCTAACTGTACTCGATGGGAACATCGAGTGAAATAACACTACGAATATATCGTTTTGTCCGCGTCGAAACTATGAATGAATAGGTATAACGCAGCGCGCTCGCTCGCACGTCGTGCGCCGGTGCATGAGATTTGGTTCCGCCCGTTCGAGCAAGGTCATCGGCGTCTACCGTACTCTTAAGCAAATGAATCAACATGCACGAGTTCCATGAAATAAATATTTTTTTTTGTTTGCTTTGCAGTGGTTAGTTATTATTTTATTATTGAAGTGAAAACTTCTTTAGCGGCGTTGAGCACTTTTTCTGTAATGGGTATAAAATCTTAAACTCGCGTCAGGACACGTGACCTGATCGTAAGACGAAAAGCGTAAGACGGATGGAGAGTAGACAGCTGTCAGTTAGCTGTCAGTTTATAAAGCTTTGATGAATTGCCAATGATTTTGAGTGGAGATTTCAACATAAACTTCGCAGACGATAAAAATCAACTATTAATTGAATTTTTAAATAATGAATTTGGATTAACTATGTCGAATGATCGCAATCTTAGCACAACGAAATACAAAACTACTATTGATGCGGTCTTTATTAGACATTTAAATAGGTTCGAATCAAAACTGTTCGTTTCTTACTTCAGCTACCATAAAACTACCGTATCAGTTTTAGAGATTGGCGATGATAGTTCTGGTAATGATGATGGTGAAAAAGTCGTTGAAATTATGGATGAAAGTTGATTTTTCGGAGAGATAAACTTTTTAATGTAAAATAATTGTAATAGTTTTAAAGTGTTAATTTTTAATGTAATATAAATTGTCATGTTTGTGTACGATAACGCAATAAATGAATATTGTATTCTACCACATAAATGATAGTACTTTTATACTGATAAAGCAATTGGTGCAAAATTATTCCCTAACCATTCCAAAATATCAAACATGCTCAACGTTAATAATCAAGTTTTCACTTCTGCCGGCACTCCCGGAGTGCAATTTTTTGGTTTTTAGTGGATTTTTGTTTTGAAGTCGGTTTTAATTTTTTTTATTAAAAATTTTAGTTATTTTTATCTTTTTAGTGTTGATAGGCATTTAAATGAAGAAGATCTGGTCCCCACAAGGAATATGTTCTTTCCGATGACAATGAAATCGCTAAAATTGGCTAAAAGCTGCCAAATTGGAGTATTCACATGTTTATTATTTTTTCTCCCATCATATTTTATCACCCACCTCCCTTCACCCCCTCCCCTTTACCCTTCTCTCACTGTAACTTAACTTTTCTAATGAACGTAATGCAAGAAGAACCATTGCAATTCTCCTTAATTTTAAGGAGTTCCCCTCTCCAGGTCCGAAGATATTCATCAGATCTTCACTAAATTTTAATGGGACCAAACGACAAGCACCAGCTTTCAATCAAAGAAAGAATGGTCGAAATCGGTTCACACAGTACAGAGAAACGAGGTAACAAACATAAAAAAAAGCAACATACAGTCGAATTGAGAACCTCCTCCTTTTTTTGAAGTCGGTTAAAAATTGCGGGACGTAGCGCTTGCGGCGGTACTGGCCGACCGGGGCGGTGGCAGCGTGTCTATATAGGAAGGTTTATATGTATAATAATAATACGTACATATTATTGTACAGAAATCTATTTGTACCCGGGCGAAGCTGGGCCGGGCCGCTAGTAATTTATATTTTCCATTTCCGTTTCAACCCTTATTTCAACACCTTTAGGCAAATATATAGCCAATGTGACTCGTGGATAATGTAGCTTACGAATGGTGAAAGTATTTTTAAAATTGGTCCAGTAGTTTTTGAGCCTATTCATTACAAACAAACAAACAAACAAAGTTTTCCTCTTTATAATATTATTAGTATAGATAGTGTAGATAAACATACAACTGTCTCTGTTCATTAACACCCATATTCTAAGACGTTTCTCGAAAATGTCTCGACTCCACTCGGCCTTACTGGAGGAAATCTGTATTCATAGTTGAAAAAAGTCTCCTCCACTCAACATTACTCAATGCTTTTCCTTTCTCGAGGAAAGGAATCAACTGTCGAACTCAAGGTACGTCGTGACCTACCTTAAGGAATACTTGGGGAAATATTTTCACTATGGAAACAGTGTCTATTATTTACATGACAAATTTTGACTGTTACTTTTCAAGTGAGCATAATGTTGAAATGTCAAATAGTTTTTGATAAATCAGTACCTTATTAACTGTTATTAACACATCAATGACGTATTTGATGATGTATTTCCTCGACTCAACCTCACTTGAGGATTCTCTAAGAAAAATATATTTTTAACTAAGCATACCATTTTCGAGGATTCCTCGAATTCATTTTAAACGTCACCTCGACAGAGATAAGGTTGAGGAAGATTCGAGGTAAAATTCTTAGAATACGGGTGTTAGACAAAAATGATAACTGTTTGTTTCTTATCAAAGAAAAATCAATCTGAAAGCACTATCTACAGAATGTGTTGCGTTCGCTTTTTTTAACCGACTCCCTTTTCAGAAGCTCAGAGGAAACATTTTTTTTTTTAATGTAACTTGATTTTTATTTTTTACCGAATAGAACGGTTACAGACACCACTTATACTATTCACTATTCAACACAATGTTTATGTTATTATGCAACAGTACAGTATTAAAACATGTATATATGTATGTATTAAAATTTTCTTTCATACTTCCCGCTTGCAAAACCTCAGACACTCTAACATGAATAATCTTCTGTCACTCGTAAACACGTCACACTGTGGGTTTTGGTCCAGGAATCTGTTTAACATTTTGAGGGTACGAGGCAGTGGAGACTTGACTCTAGCAACGGTTCTACTTGGTACTACTGAGAACAACAAATGATTTCGAGTTCGGCAATAATTATCTGGAACGAAAATGCGAACAATCTCATTATGTAATTCTGGCGCATCAATTTTGTTGTGGATTATTTTATAGGCTATTAAGATTTGCTGCATTTGGCACCGAACCTGAAGCGAGTTATAACTCAGACAGCCCAGTAAGAATAAAGTTGGGTATAGATATGGGTAATACCCATTCTCACGCTTGTATAGGGATCTTAAAAATGTCTTCTGTACTTTTTCCAGTAGTAGGATGTATTTACTTTCATGTGAATTCCACACAACGCAGCTTGATTCAAGCTTACCTACTGCGCACGAGGGTGTTATATAGAAGCTTGATAGCATGTCGAACATAAATGTATGACCGAGTCTCTGGTCTTCTAGCTTAGCACGCTTACAGCTATTGCGGCTTTTCTGGGTCCTTAGCAAATCGTATGCTATTATACCTAGTAAAGCCTCTCGTTGGCCATCACGCGCATTGTGTTCAATACCAGTTTCACCTAGGAAGAAATCACCTCAAAGCCTTTGATATGATTTTATGACTTAGTACCGTTATTGGCCCCTAACTTTATACGTGTGATATAAACTAATCGGTAATGATTACAATTCTTAAAATCGGCGCTTATATTTAATTACTGTGATAGCGATTTTTCTGTCTGATATCTTTGGGGGACTCCTATATATAGGATTGCCAAATAAATTAACAAACTTTATGTTGTAAGCCGTGGCAGTAGTTACAATGTATACGAAATATACGGCGGTGGTTTTGGCCGTGCTGGTGGCGGCGGCTGAGGCCAATAGCATCACTTTCAAGGACAAGCCAGTTTTTGAGTTAATTCAGGAAGAGCGTGAAGATACGAGGTTCGTATACCATCGTCATATTTTATCAAATTGCACCATTGAATAATCACTGACACAAAACTAAAATTCAAAATAATATTAATTTTATCAACCTTTTTATTTTATATTAATAATTGTAAATAAAATTGTACGTTTCTTGTGTAATACTTTTATTAGAATGATGACAAGTCAACGTCATAATATACACAGTCAGGTCATAAGTATTGTCACACAATAAAAACTTTTCTTTTAGAATGCTGGCCACAAAAAAGTTTATTGAATTCGAATTTCGAATTGTTCATGAAAATAAAAACGTATACTTTTTAGAATTTTACTCATTTTTTACTTCATTTTAAATATGGAGTGGACGCTTAAAGAAAACCGTGTTGCAGTTATTGCGTTGCATCGTTGCGGTTACGCGCCAATTCAAATTTATGACATACTGAAAAATTTTAATATGACCAAAAGATTCGTTTATCATACCATCAAACGATACAATGAAGACTCTAGTGTAGATGACAGGTCAAGAAGTGGTCGCCCTCGGTCTGTTAGGACTCCAGCAATGATAAAAGTTGTGAAGGCGCGAATTCAGAGAAATCCCAAACGTAAGCAGAAACTGTTGGCCCTTCAGATGGGGTTAAGCAAAACCACGGTGAAAAGGGTGTTAAATGAAGACTTAGGGCTTCGGGCATATCGAAGAAAAACAGGACATCGTTTGATGAATTGATCGTTGCTCGTCTAATGGACCTGAGACAGAAGAGATGCCGCGCTTTGTTGAAGCGGTACGCGGGAAAAAAATATCGGAAAATTCTTTTTTCGGATGAAAAAATTTTGACCGTAGAAGAGAGCGACAACAAACAAAATGGTGTACGCACACAGTAGTGAAGATGCGAGCAACCGTATTCCGCGTGTCCAACGAGGTCATTTTCCGTCCTCGCTCATGGTATGGTTGGGAGTTTCTTATTGGGGCTTAACAGAGGTACATTTTTGTGAGAAAGTGTACCTCTGTATCCTGACGAACCTTGTGGAACCTGTTTCTCATACCATGTTCAATAACAGGCACTGGGTATTCCAACAAGATTCGGCGCCAGCTCATAGAGCGAAGAGCACACAAGACTGGCTGGCGGCGCGTGAAATCGACTTCATCCGGCACGAAGACTGGCCCTCCTCCAGTCCAGATTTGAATCCGTTAGATTACAAGATATGGCAATACTTTGAGGAAAAGGCGTGCTCAAAGCCTCATCCCAATTTGGAGTCACTCAAGACATCCTTGATTAAGGCAGCCGCCGATATTGACATGGACCTCGTTCGTGCTGCGATAGACAACTGGCCGCGCAGATTGAAGGCCTGTATTCAAAATCACGGAGGTCATTTTTAATAAACTTTAGTGTCATAAGAATCTATGTTTTGTTAAGTTCATTTTGGTATATAAATAGGTACATAATTAATAAAATTGTTTCAATTATTTTTTATTAAACATGTGACAGAATTTATGACCTGACTAGGTATAAATATTATTTTTCATTAGTTGTAGTGGCCAGAAACACAACACTATTGAATTACCCAACCTAATTAAAATCGTGGTCTGTGGCATACCTTGGGATAGGCCTATGTCCAGCAGTGGACTAAGTAACCATTGACATAATACGAGTATATGAACAGGGCGAAGGGCGCGTAAAGCTTTCCGACTTAAGAGCGTTTATACCCTGCACGCGCTTTTTGGCTTAAAAACAGGACTTTTCAAATGAGTTAATAGCCACCAATAAACAATTTAAAGGAAAAATAGTTATTACTTATTTTAGAAAAGGTTGTCTATCTAGGGATTTTGGTGGAAAACATTATAGATTGATGGATAATTTGTGAGTACTATAAGGATTACTGAACACAAGTTTCGTTATTTAGGCTTTAAATGGCAATTTAGAAGCTAAGATATCCGAAACCACTAAATATAAGATAAAAATAAAAATATTATCAGACTAATAAGACCCTTATGGAGGGATTTTGCTGAGAAAAATAATCTTTTTGTGTTTAGTTCCTGAAAAATAAAATTTAAACAATGCGAAATTATTCAGAAACTCTCGTCAAGAACATATTTTTTTTCACCAACTTATCGTACATAATTTTTTATAGAAATTGCATATTATAATAGAAGAACATCTTATCAATAAATTACCATTTTTATATTTCAACAAAATTAGTTTTCATGTTTTCTACAAATATTTTAAAAACCACTATAAAACACGCTGTCCGACGTGGATCAAATCAGACCGCCGCGCCGCAAGGCCTTCTAGAGGGAGAACATATCGCTCGTCGCTCCGGCCTAGCTGCAGTCGATTTTTGCCGTACTTAGTAAAAATAGCCACGCGCGGACTGCGATTACCACATCTTAGTACTTTGGTGGTAAAATATTTAATTATTTTTATTACCTACAATGATTTTGTAGTGAGTATAAATTATGTTTCAGGTAATATAATGGGATGTAATTCCGAGGCTAAATTATATTATGTATTGTAATATAAAATTAAATATATTTCGTAATTGTAAGGGGTTGTAAGGCCCCTAACACTATTTATATGTTCGAACACGAAATGATTAATAAAACGTCCGTAGTGTCTACTGATTGAACACTGATTTGAATGCAACTTAACAATGTAATAATAACGAAAGTATGATTACTATCTAAATTTGTATTATTCTTTGCTTGCACAGTAATATTTGTCTACTTATAATGCAAATAAAATATTTTTATGATATTATATTACAGTTACATTTCAATTGAATATTTGAAGCGCACGGATCAAAGTTGTTTGAGCCGATTGTATAGCAAGCCGACGCGGCAGCACTACGCACACAGCTTTGGTCGCTTATGTGTGCGTGAAATTAACGAAGAAATACCTATAGTTGACATTGCGCGCAAGGTGTATACGCTCTTAAGTGCAACCATAGAAATATATCGAGAGGTGTAATTCCCCATATGTACTGAAGGCCTATCCTTAGCTTAGGTATTATGGTATTGTAAAATATTGAATCTTATATAAATTTAAAAAAACGATGAAGATATTTAATGCAACAGTAATCAAATGATAATAAACTAGACAGGTGCGAAAATGACTGGCTGCTTCGTTGATTACAATTTTTATAACATAATATCACAAAGAAAATCACCGCTTTAAGCTGCGACACATTGTTTTATGTATGTTTATGCAAAACGATTGTGTAAATTTCGTTTACAGGGTATGGGAAAGATCGGGTCTGACGGCAAATATTAACAGTTACTTGGACAACACTATTTCTATGCTCAAAGCTTTCATCCAAAACAATGGACTTGACCCGTTGGGCCTGCCTGACATCGAAGCTGGTTTCCAAGTCGTAAGTGTAACTGTAATTGTTGTTTTTTTTTAATACAACCCTGATTTTGTTGTTTTTATAACAAATTACTGACAACATCTAATTGTTATTGTAATTACCAATCTTAGAGTATTTATATATAGAGGGAGCGCTGTCGCGTTTTGAAAAACGTAGATATTTTCTTGTTCGTAATGTTAGTAGCGCTCCTATATTAGTGAAAATTGATTAATTATTTAGCAATAAATTGCTATAAATTCCTTTGATAGCCGAAATTATATTTAGCTATTATCCTTTTAAAACGAGTTTGAGTGAAATTAAATATACCTAAACTATTTATTTTTAATTATTTTTTTCAAATAATTTATGTTGTTGCAAAACCTGTTCAAATATTAGCCAATAGGAAGGCAGAAAAAGGTGGCCGGCACCACCATTTTTATCTATGTTTATTTATTTATTTAAAAACTTTATTGTACACCAGTAAATAAAAGGAAATAACATTAACACAATTTAATAACCAAGAAAAGAGTACAATGGCGGTCTTATCGCTCGAGGCGATCTCTTCCAGACAACCAACCATAGGATGGATAAAATAGAGACAACTGTGGGGTATTATGAGGTGTATGTGATGTCAAAGGACAATATATATAATATATCTAAATACATAATATATGTATGTAGGATTTGAATATTATGATGAAAGATGAGTAGAATGGAACGTTGGGCGAATGATTGATATGGAACGTGGTCTGTGTGAAAGAGATGACTAATAAAAGTATTTAAGATGGAAAGAGTAAGAGGATGAATGATATAGATGTTGAAGTATGCAAAGACGGAATAGAAGAGAACAGTCTGGAAGACGACGGAAGATGGGAAAGACGTAGAAGACGTTAAGTGAAGACGAATTTATTTAACAGTAAATATATTGAATATTACCAAGACGATCCTAGTTTGATTTGACCCGAGGCGGAACTTTTCCCACATATTTTTGGGGGCTCGTCCGGGATAGTTCCGTATTTGGGCTCAATGGTCAAAAGAAGAAAACAATACGAAGAAGATTTTAATTTATCGTCCGGGATAGTTCCGTATTTCGGGTCAAAAGAAGAAAACAATACGAAGAAGATTTTAATTTATCGTCCGGGATAGTTCCGTATTTGGGGTCAATGGTCAAAAGAAGAAGAATGAAGAAATGAAGATGGCGGCATTTAAGGGACAATTCAGGTTGGAGATAACACCGAAATTTAACGGAAACGACTTAACGTACTCGTCCACGAAATGGATACAGGAAATTGAAGACGTATGTGAAATGTTCAAGTTTACGCCTCGACAAACGTTGTTTGTTGCTAAAAACTCTTTAACGGGCACTGCAGAATTATGGTTGAGGTCTGAGGATCCGTTTAAGACTTATGAGGAGTTTAAAGCAGCAATCACAGAAGAATTTCCAAGTGCGATAAATAATGAGGTTTTGCGAACTTCGTGTGTCACCGAGTGCAAACCTAGCGCTCCCAACGACGACAATTGCCATGACAACGTATTTGTCAGTTGTACACAGTGCAAAAGTGATGAATTTGGAGATGAAGAAAAAATTGCAAATACGACGAAAAACGTCAGAAATGTTGAAGACGCTTACAACAAGGTTTTCGGAAATGTTTACAATGAAGACGATTGTGCTCCGAACATTTCTTGTGTCGTGAAAGATGATCAGTTTGACGAACATAAGATCGAGGAAGAGCAGAGCCAACATGAGGTAATTCGCTGTGTTGCAAATGATAACACTGCGCAAAAACAAGAGGAGCCTATCATGTTGCGCAATGTGTACCAAGACGACATACTAGTGGCTCAGCTACCAAGACAGATTTCTTTAGAAGGCGGGAAAATGGTTGGCAAGGTGATTGTAAATAAAAATAAAATAAAAAAATGTTTATTTACACCAAAACTAGATAAACGTAGAGAACATAAAGAAAATACATTTTAAGGGAGCAAGGATAATAATTCAGCCTAAACTAACTGCATTTGTCTCAACAAAAAAGTGATCTGCTGATACCTATGCTAGGAGAACCTGTGTTATAGGTATCAGTGAAACCTCCAAGACAACATTCTTAGGTATGTAAATCAAATTCAGTTTGACTTTTATACTATCATATTAAAATCAGTTAGGTGAATGAACATCCGCTATTCACATATTATATACATTTGTGCTTGCAAAAACTACGATTGTCCAGTATTATGGTTTTTAATTATTATAAATTTTAATTATTATTTCATTCGTGTGTAGAGTGTGTAGTTGTGTGTATAGGTGTGATGATTGTTGTGCTCTGTGTGATGTAAGTATATGAGAGAACAAAGTGTGAATGTGTTTGTAAGTGTTAGATGCCTATTTGGAGCAAGAAACTATTTAGTTATCCTAAGTTAGAACTACATAGTAGCGCCTCAGTTTGCATATAGGACAGAGATAAAAGCCATTTCTTAATAGCACGTTTACAGGAAAATTTCGTCATATTAGAAATTTTAACCGTGGAATTTATTTTATTATATAGTCTGCCACCTAAAACAACGAAATGTCTGTCAGAGAACTTAGTACGCGTTTGTGCTGTAGGAAAAATGCTACATTTTCTCCTACCGTCTGGTTCTTTATGTGGTCTTGTGACATGTTTACGGAGGACGGTCTGCTGCACAAAAAGCTTTCGCACTGAAAGAACTTGACAATCAGAATAAAGTTTAGCGGTTGGATATCTATAGGGTTTGTTAGTCATTACTTTCAGAATAGCTCTTTGTGCGATTTCAAGTTGCATCAATGAGGATTTTGGGGCTCCACCCCAGGCGGGAATGCAATACCCAAGCACAGATTGGCACAAAGTATAATAAACCATTTTAATTGTGTCAAAACTTGCAGTAAAGCGAAGTCTTTTAAATATATAGATGAGACGCCTGACCCTAGCCGTCAAAGTATGTATAAGTTCATGCCAGGTCAAACACTCATCAATTTGTATGCCAAGGTATTTGACAAAACTAACTCTAGTGAGACTTGAGCAGTTACAAATGTTGGAGTAACGTAGATCACAATAATGCGCTGTTATGACAAGAGTAGGTGGTGGAAGGAAATTAGATCTTATAGCAAAAGGAACAAATTGAGTTTTTGCAACGTTTAAAATAAGATGATTGAGAGACAGCCACTTTAGAACTGTGCGCATCGCACATTCTGCATGTATCCTCGCATGGGACCAACTTTCCCCATCTATGATAAGTGCTGTATCATCTGCATAAGTAAAAATCCTGCAATTAGGAATTCTAATATTACAGAGGTCATTTATAAAAATTAAGAACAGTGTAGGTCCTAATACGCTTCCTTGGGGGACACCACAAGTAATAATCTCTTCTCCACTGTAGTAGTTTTCAATCTTCACTATTTGGGTTCGATTTTGCAAGTAGTCAGAGAAAATCTTTAAAGGCAGACCTCTAATTCCAATGTTTTCTAATTTCTTTATAAGTTTGGCGACAGAGACAGTGTCAAATGCCTTCGCGAGATCTAAGAATAGACCGAGACACTTGCGTTTTTTGTCTAAAGTTTTCACTACATGATCAGTAAGAGATACCACTGCGTCCTCTGTAGAGATCCCTGGACGAAATCCAAACTGATTTTGTGAGAGAATATTTAAAGATGCTAAATAATTATGCAATCTAGAGTTCAGAATTTTTTCCAGGATTTTCGAAAGCACGGGAAGTATAGAGATAGGTCTATAATTATTTACATTGTCTCTGTCACCAGACTTGAAAATAGGATGGACGATAGCCTTTTTGAAAACAGTGGGGAAAACTCCAGTAGAGATCGCTAAATTACAGACGTGAGTTATTAAAGGCGCTAACGTTGATTGACCAACTTTAATTACTTTGGTAGATATACCATCCCAACCTATGGCACAGTCGACCCTTAAGTTTTTAATGATAGTATCCACCTCAGCCACGTCGGTTTCAAATAGAACCATAGAGTTATGGTGTTGGGTAGCAATTACCATGTTAGATTCCTCGCACGTATTCAAAATACTAGTATTGTTTGCCTTCTCTTGTATTTTTTTGCCAATATTAGCAAAAAAGTTGTTAACTCTGTTCACTGAGTGCAAAGGGTCGGCTTTATTAATGAGTTCCAAAGGAGGGGGTGGCTTAGGTTTGATAGATGTTAAATTATTGACTAACTGCCAAACCTGTTTTGGATTGTTTCTATTTTTATCAAATTCTGCTTTTTCATAAGAAATTTTAAGTTTACGAAGAAGAAGATTACAGAAATTACGATATCTCTTATATATTAATTCAGATGTAAGATTGTTTATATTCATTTTATATTTTTTATGAAGACGATCACGATGTCGGATACAGCGAATCAAGCCAGGCGTAATCCAGGGTTTTAAATTACGTGATTTGCTCGGTAGTTTGCAAATACAAGTGTTATCCTTAATAATTTTTGATAAAGAGTCAACCAGGAAGTTTGCTGCAAGGTTAGCATCCGAAGTACTCATAACATGAGACCAGTCATTATTTGATATTTGATTAGCGACATTGTCATAATTGACTCTATTAAATATATGAGGAGGTTTAACTTTTGTTTTCTTATCATCAATAAACAGAAGTAAAGGCTCATGATCCGTTATGTAGGTTTCTAATAGTAATGTGGTGGTTGGAAGATCAGTTTTTAGTAATATATGATCCAAGCAGTTATTTAGACGAGTTGGTAGTGTATGTGTTGGTAGTAGACCGTGCAGTGCAGCAATGGTACGATATTCTGAAGAGTGAGGATCGTTGTTTCCCGGTTTTATATCTATATTAATGTATCCTACCACGACAGTCGTGCGGGTTCCGGAACAAGCTGACAGAACTGTATTTAAACTACTAAAAAAATTGCTAAGATTGTTGAAAGAGGGAGAACGATATATAGCAACAATAGAAGTGTTTTCACTAACCTCACATATTAAGCAATTTCCATCTGTAAAAGTAGGTTCAATAATTTTGCATGCGATATTAGATCTTACATATAGAACGACACCGTCATTTTGATTTTTATGGTTGTTAGTAAAGTAGGAAGTGTAACCGTCTAATGTAGGTAAATTATTTACTTTACTCAACCAACATTCGGATAACGCTAAGACATCACATTGAAATCCAATAACTGATAATAGAGCAGCCATTTCATCAAAATTTTTATTAATACTACGAATATTCATGTGAAAAATTTTTAGGCCTTTACAACTATTGTTTTTGATTATATTAGCACATTCAATCGGGTAACACTTGTTTACGGTAGAAATATCAACTGAATCCAGCTGATTGGATATGTATAATGACTCGATCATTTTTATACTTGTTATTACTTTATTAAAATAATCGACTGCTTGACGCTATGTAACCATCGCAATTTCTTCGAGTAAATACATACAAGGCAAAATGATATATGTATATATGAAAGGATATAATACAGAATAAAGAAAAATAGTTTAAGAAAAAACCAAAATAATTGTTTTGTGTATAATAGGCTTGTATATTTTTGTGTATAGTGTATAGTGTGAACAGTAAATTGAGTATTGTGTGAGCAGTATAAAAAAGATAAACAAAAAAAAATAATTCAAAATCATGTCATGCACAGGCCTTAAGATCATCTAATTGTTGAGAGGAACCAATCAGGATTTGCTTTGAATTATTATCCTTCCGAATAAAAATGTTACAATTTGATGACCAGCAGTATTGATAATTATTAGCTTTAGCAAAGTTCCGAGCCAAATAGAAAAGCTTCCCAATAGATGGGGGAAGGTATTCAGCAACGTAAATGGATTTGCGTTTTCCAGGGAGACCAACAGTTTCAGAGTTTAACTTGTCCTCAACCTTCCGACTTCTGTTATAAGCTCGAAGCGAGGCGATGAGATCAGTTTTGGTTTGAACCGATGAGAATTCAGCAAATATTGTTTGAGTGGATCCCGATTTTCCGGGAAGGCGGCGTATATCTCGGATCATAGAGTGTTTCAGATGGACTTGAACAACATTACCGATTTTAGTTATAATATCTAATAAATCATTTGTTGTTTCCTTTTCCTTAGTAGGGACATTCCTAACTTCTATGCTTGATGAGCGTGAAGAGAGCTTAGGTCCATCAATTGGTGCTCCAAGCAAGCGACCTGGTTCCGAAGACAATTACGCTGTTTTTCTAGATCCTGGATTTGATTTTTCAGCTCCTCAAAACTCGAGTTTATAAAGTCTACCGATTTTTCAATGTCCTTGTTTGATTTTTGTATTGTCGTATTTTGACGTTTGAGATCAGCTACATCGCTAGAGAGTTTATGGAGAACACGGTCCTGTTCCTGTTTCCATGATATCAGCAATGATTTTATTTCCTGGAATTGGTCCGAATCGTCACATGCGTCATCAGGACGAAGACGCTTCCGAGTGGTTTTATTAAAAATATCGGATTCAGTCCCTGATAGTGATGTTAGATCTGGTTCCGACTGAACCTCAGTAATAGCGCTACTAGCAGCCGATGAGGGCGGTGTTCTTGCAGTACGCGGCATTTTAATTCTTATACTGTACTTGGTAATAGGTGTTCCAAATAAACAATGTACAATATGTAAGATAATTTCGACGGGCGCGTCACGCCTCACATTAGCTCAGTTGCTCGGGGCCCACTCCCTCACAGACACCGGGTTCGAAACCAGCACCAAAACAAAATATCCTCTTACTTGAAAAATACCAAGTCGAATTGCAGAGGCACCTCAGACAAGATATCTGTCCCTCTCTGGCTCCTCCCAGTAGGCGTAGACCCCTCGTATAAACTCCACGAGTGCAAGCAGGAATCGAAAACCAACTACGGACACCAATCACCGGCACGCTCAGCAAAAATACAAATTAAAATCGAAAACTGCACCAGAGCAACACGCACGTCCGATCAAGTCAAAGGCTATCGGAGGAATGATTGTAAGTGATGTAATGGTGCAATCACTATCAAACGTGTCAAAGTCAGGAAAAGGAGAGTTTGTGAGCAAGCATACTGAACTAAAGACTTTAAAACAGCTTCAGGATTTCATAGGACAGTATTTTGGAAAACGTATTAAAGATTTTGTTAAACCGATAGATAATATATTGAGATGGGAGTTACTGCTAAACCAGTATAATGACCTAATTGAAAACCGACCAAGAACATTTCAAGATAGTTGGATGATTTACAATAGGAAAAGGAAGAAAACTCTAAATTGTTTTGTATTTGGATATTGTGTATTTAAGATGTGTAATTTGTCATTTGTTTCTTAGGATAAGATGTTTTTGTAAGATGTGCTGTAAATTTATTGATGACGTTGTATTTAGTTGTTGTATATTTTGTGTTGTAAATAGGACCTGACTGAGGGCAGTCAGATGTCAGTATGGCCGAGATGTAGGATTTGAATATTATGATGAAAGATGAGTAGAATGGAACGTTGGGCGAATGATTGATATGGAACGTGGTCTGTGTGAAAGAGATGACTAATAAAAGTATTTAAGTTGGAAAGAGTAAGAGGATGAATGATATAGATGTTGAAGTATGCAAAGACGGAATAGAAGAGAACAGTCTGGAAGACGACGGAAGATGGGAAAGACGTAGAAGACGTGAAGTGAAGACGAATTTATTTAACAGTAAATATATTGAATATTACCAAGACGATCCTAGTTTGATTTGACCCGAGGCGGAACTTTTCCCACATGTAATAAAAATAATATAAAATAAACTAAAGAAACACATTCATACAACATGCATAAAAATAGATAAATATACATGTGAATAAAATAAATATGTATCCACATCAAAAACAAAGAGGAAAATATATATAAATAAAATATAAGCACTGTCTTCAATTATTCAGCGATAGATAATGCTGCTTTACTAGTCTTTTAAATATGGGTAGGGGCTTTGCTCGCCGCAATGAGACTGGTAATGCATTCCACAGCCTTGCAGCTTGTAAAGTAAAGGATTTGTCGTAAAAGTATGTGGAACGTTTTACGTTTTTGAAGTACCAGCGCTCCCTCTATATATAATCACTTGGCCTATAACATATATATATATATATATATATATGTTATAGGCCAAGTGATTATTATTTCATATCATTCATAATGCCCGGGCAATATGAATAATGCCCAATAAGAGCGGGCAATGTGATTATAACCAATCAATTTATCACATTGCCCGGGCATTACGTATAATGCTAAATGCCTATTGGGCAGAGTGATGTAAAGCGAATCAAAATCAAAACAATGAGCCGAAGTGGTAGAATTTAGAATAGGGCAGCACGAGGGGGTGGGTTGGGAGGAGTTGAGAGGGAGGGGAAATGTCGCACCTCCCCTGGTACCACTCCCATGAAAAGGTAACGCACTATTCCTGAGAAATATCTATTATAGCAACCTAACCCTTAAAACACTTGTTGTCAATACAAATTAGCTTCTGCATCGTCTCCGGCGCTACGGGAAGTTCAGCCCCTTCGCCCTTGCGTAACAAAAGATAGGCACCCATGCTCACCTCCGCAGCTTCGGCATGCTGGTCGCCTCCGGCGACCAGTCTCAGCCGCTACGGCTCGCACGGTTGCCAATCCTTCGTTACAGCAGGCGGGGGCTGCTCTGCCTCCGCGCCTCCGGCTTTTTATATACACTCTAGGGTCGGTAGCCAAAAGACTACGTGAAGTTGGGGTGTTCCGAGTCGGTTTTGGGGCATAGTCAACGTAACTGATCCATAAAGTGGGTACACTAATTTTATTCTGAAGATATTGTTTCGGACGTTAAAAAACAACTAAACATAAGCATATCAATTCAACCTTTCTAATTTATGGGTCTATCGCAGATGCGACAATGCGGCAGCGCACCACGTAAAAAATCACCTATTAATCACATTGCCTGATCATCATGTAGTCATATTCATAATGCCCGGGTAATGTGATAAATAGGTGAGTTTAGATTGTAATTAATCACTTGGCCTGATATGGCTCGGCAATATTCATGCTGCTCGGGCATTATGAATACTGCTCGCATTAATCACTTGGCCCATAACATATATACTCTAAGTTACCAATAGACATTGTAAGACAATTAAAATATAAAATGTAGCCTAAAATAGGACAAGTTTTAATATGTGATGTTGCACGAGCGCATTTTAGCAAGTTGTTTGCATTTTGTTTTTTTGCATTCTTGCTAATCAAAGTTCACTATTTAGACGAAGATGTTAAAACAAGCATTGAACTATTGAATAAAAATCCTAAATAATCTATTATTATGTAACGAAGTAGTCTTAAATAATTATTATGATCAATGAAATAGTAAATGTCACGAAAGGGATTTTTTTAAATGAATTATTATTAGTAGGCATAGTGATGAGTGATATTTTTTTTTTTTACAGAAACCGGTGCTGATTACATACAGCGCACGAGTGAATCTTAGCAATGGGAGAGTGAGCGGTTTAGTAAACATTGGTCGCTCCGGAAATCAAGTTGTCTCCTATTACGGCAAAAGGTTGCGTGTGCGTCTTCAGGTGCAGTTCACAGATTTGGAAGTAAGTAACTTACTTATTGGTAATTCACATTACAGTATTTCTAGTTAAATTATTTAAGGGCATAATTTTATCAACATCATTAAGGACAGCCTCCGTGGCGTTATGAGCTCGACAATTTCAAGCAACATACCGAAATGAATTTTGTTCGATCCACTATTATTTGTGTCTTGTCTAGTTATTTATGAGATTGAAAAGTAGTATCGGAAACTACACGAGTTTCCGATACCCAAAACAAAATACTTGTTTCTTAGTCAGGACTTAGGTCAGGATTATGTATGCGACTGTTCTGTGTATCTATCTATTTATTAACTTTGTACTTTTTGAGTTGAATTTTATAGTACCTGGATGACCGAGCTTTGCTCATTTTTTTGAACTTAAGAAATTGTACCCTTGAAGGAATTACTCCACTAAAAGTCTTCTTGTACTTTTTACTATTTATAATTCCAATACAGTTCATCATGGTCTTATAACGCTCCGCGGAATATACCGTACTTTATATTATAATATATTCTCTCTCTCGATTCAATACTCGCTCAATCCGGCAGTATATCTTTAATAATCCATGATTCAAACAAATAGCCATAGGTATCCAAAATTAAACGCCAAATTACCAATATAACTTACTATTTTTAAGGTTAAAGTTTTGACATATACCCCAATAAAACCTAATAGCTAATACCACTCATTGGCTTAGCGTTGCTTAACAACGCCATCTGCTTGAATATCTTTAGTGTTATTGTATGGTTATGCAGTTAGTTGCACACAATAAAACAAATAGTATTATTATTCGCCAATAGATGTCAGGAAGAGTAATATTATTAGTTTTTTTTTTATTACATTTTCTAAAAATGAATCCTAGCTAGATCGATTTATCGCCCCCGAAACCCCCTGTATACAAAATTTCATGAAAATCGTTGGAGCCGTTTCCGAGATTCAGAGAATATATATACAAGAATATCTCGTTTATATTTTCTTGAAGTTTACGTTTTTGAAGGTTTCGACGCGTTAGCAACGCGTGTTAACTACACACATGCTTTTTTATTCTGGTGAAAAACATTCTATTAATTTTACAATGTTTTCTTTTTCAGTTTGTATATAGATACGTAGTAAAAGTGATGAACATTGGACCATCTGGCGGAATCGTTGGCTCTCTTAACCACTTCACTATCGCTGTAGAGGCACTCTTTGATTTTAACACCGACCAAATTCATCTGCAAGAGCTCTCTCTGGTTGAACTAGGGTAAGCAATGACTTAATGTTAATTAAAAATCGAATTAGAAATATCTAAATCGATTTTTAATCTAGCAGATATTTTTTAATATATCGTGGCCAGAACGTAAAATGTATAATTTCATAATGGGAGTATCTATGTGTTTCTTAATATAGAACAGTACCCGGTGGTCATATCGTGGCGTAATCTGGCCAGATAATTGAATTAGGGCTCGAACAGAAAACTGCGATGCGACATCGCAAAAAGCTACGAGCTCCTACGAAGCGATTCGCATCGTGCATGCCTAGTTCTTTGTTTGTTTATCCAATAGCAATAAGTGTCGTCACCCCAGTTATGCAAGGGAGACGCCTTGCCGCACGAAATCGCATCGCATCAATTTGTGTCGCAATTTTCGACATTGTGAATTCGAAATTCGCAATAGCAGTTTTGTGAATGAGCCCTTGCTCAGGTGGAGGCATAACGCGTAGTAAATTTTCTGTTTCTATTGCAGACGTATTCGTGTGAGGTTGACTGGCAACTTCCTGATTGACTGGCTGGCGACTCCACTTACCAATCTCTTCCTCAGGATCTTTGATGATACAATTATGAATGCTGTTATTAACGCCATTCGCGGCACGGTACAAAATGCACTTAGGAACATCAACAATAATCTACGAGAAACTATTCGGCGCCTGGAATCCTTTAACTAAGTTTCAATTGAAGGCTACTAATCAATCGGTATTGTTAAAATGTTAAATTATTCTTCTATTGTAAAATAAAAAATCAATGCAATGCTTTTTTGTTTTAATAATAGATGTGAAGATTTAAACTCGCATGAAGTTAAAAATATCTACTATAGGTATTATAAAAATTTGAATCAACGAGTGACAAATATTTTTTTATCAACTTGTTTTAGCAATTTTAATTTAATACCATACTCTATACAAAAGCAAAAAAAGGTCCTAAACTGTACCTAATTCCTGTTTTAATTGTCAAGTATATTGATATGTCGTCAGTCGTGGTTTATAATATATCCGCTAACAATCAAAGCTACATTTTATAAAACCAATCAATATTTCCTGCTGAAGTATTAATACCTAATTATCAATCCCCCCACATTCCCCTTACAGCATTGAATTTAGCAATAAAAAGCAGTCATTGTTCAGATCTATGATGACTTCTTCATTCATTTTAGTTATAAATACCAAAAAGTAGATAATTGATTTTGCGGCGTAGGTCTGGAAATTTAGTTGACAGCATTTGTTCGAACTCCAATAATTATGCATAATAATAACTATCCTTATGATATGAAGAGCCACGAAACCCTAAAACTGGAGACACACCAATTTTAGCTATCGAATGTTTTGTCTTCTTCGCTCAAACCGAATTCAAAAGGCGTTCGAAAGGGACAAAACATTCGGTAGCTAAAATAGGTTTATAAACTGCCTATGAATAAGGCAAATAGTTTTGCGCGTGATTATTGAGACAAGGCAATACAAGTAAATGATATATCGACGCGAAATGGTTATACCTATGTCGCCTGTTTAATGATGTCTATTGTAATAACGAGGTTGTTTATGTCAATTGAGTAATAGTAAGTCACTTATAAAACGCAACGCAGCATAGCTGCCGGCCCTCTTGTGCAAGTTATCCCGCCATCTGGCCAAAGGGCGTGCCATTTGCTAAAACTGTAACGGGATGATGATGATGAAACATTTTTTCTTGACTAACCGAATCGATCGAGAGCATTCGGACTACTTTTTATTATTAAAATGTATTGCTAATAAAAACTGAATGGCAATAGGGAATAGGAGGGGGTCAATAATTCAATATGAGAAGTAATATCCTTGGTGGCGTAGTTGTACTACTATATAATTTCATGGCTGAGGTCTGGGTTAGGATCCCGGGTCGGGCGAATTGATAGTGGATTTTTCAAATTCATTACCAGCAGTTTGTGCCGGATATGTCTATTACATCGGGGGACGCAAAACGCAAGATTGATAGTTAATCCTAAAAACTTTACTACCAATGCCAGAACAGACGACTCGATTTAATTTTGGTTTGCCCTCATTTCAGGATAACAAGCATAGTGGAACGCCAAGCATTACTTTGTAATTTAAGGTGTTGTTTGGTTTTGTTACTGTTCATGAGCGGTCGTATCGCTTTCCATCAGGCGATCGGCATGCTCGTCTCGCCATTAATTGCAATAAAAATATCAATCTAGATTACCAGGAGTCCATATTTACCGAAGCAAAACGTTACTTCACTTATATTCAAAAATCGGCATTGTATCTACAATCAGGTAAATACAGGTCAGTCTACGAGTACGCGACCTCGGCCTCCGAGCTACTGCAGTCACCTTAACTTCCCTTCCGTGATTGCAGTATCCACTCCCTCAGGCCATACTCTCCTTTCCTATAACATCCTCTACCCACAAATCCTATTTCCTTTCCCCGGTTAGTGACGGGCAGCAGCGTCATTAACGTCAGTCCCCTACTGCGCTCGCCAACCCGCCTGCCAAGCGCGGCGAGTAACGGCAAATACCCTCACAATGGCGACACAAATTGAGACCAGGCAGTCCCAGTCCCCGGCAGCCCCACTATTCCTGGCTATGGTAGCAGTCATGGTCACGGTGGGGCAGGGGGTGCTAAGAATCCCCGGGTTGGCCCCAGCTACCATCCCCGATGACGACTGGCCCTGGTAACACACAACATACGCACATTGAGGACAGACGAGAAGATTGTCGAACTGGAAGAAGAATTTAGCAGGGTACACTGGGACATTCTGGGGTTATCGGAAGTCCGAAGAATCGGGGAGGATACGATAACCCTGAAGTCTGGTAACCTGCTCTTCTACCGGGGGGACGACCAACAGTTCCGAGGGGGTGTCGGATTTGTCGTCCACAGGTCTCTCATCAACAACATATCCATCCAAAGTGTGTCGAGCAGGGTAGTATACCTTATACTCAGAATATCAAAAAGATATTTGTTGAAGGTCATACAGGTATACGCGCCGACCTCGACACACCCAGATGAAGAAGTAGAGGAGATGTATGAGGACATGAGTCGGGTCATACATACTTCCAAAACCTACTTCAATGATGTTATGGGGGACTTCAACGCAAAGTTGGGCAAGAGAAGCGATGCAGAGTTGAAAGTGGGGCAATTTGGACATGGGCAACGGAACCCCAGGGGTTAGAGGCTGGCCGACTTTCTGGAGAAAGAGGGACTCTTTGCGATGAACTCTTTTTTCCAGAAGCCGCTTCACAGGAAATGGACCTGGCTGAGTCCTGACGGTTCTACAAGAAACGAGATAGATTTCATCTTGACAATGAATAGACGGATGTTCAGAGATATTTCTGTGATCAACAGGGTGAAAACCGGCAGTGATCACCGAATGGTTAGGGGCACACTGAATATCAATGTCCAATCAGAAAGGCGTCGCTTGATGAAATCTACGCTCCGACCTACTCGCGCTCATATCCAAAACCCCGAGAGCTTTCAACTCGAGCTAACAAATCGCTTTGATTGTCCAGAAGAAAACCTTGCAGTGGACGAGCTAGGTGGGATCTATGCAAGTATTTTAGACCTCGCCGTAGAGATAGACCACAAAAACTCTCTATCCACACTCTTGACCTTATGGCCGAACGTCGATGTTTAGCGCTGCAGTCTTCCGATGACGCCAAAGCATATCGGCGGCTCAATAGACGGATCTGGAAGTCCTTACGATACGATGTCCGTGCTCTCAATACTGTGAGCATTAAGGAAACAATCGAGCGGAACGGAGGCTCCAAAGTGTTTGCAAGAGACTTGTCTATTGGGCAAAGCCAGTTGTCTAGGCTGAAGACGGACGACGGCCGCGTGGTATCGACGAGGGCAGAGGTATTAAGGGAGATCGAGAGGTTCTACGGAGAGCTTTACACCTCGGTTGCCCAACCTGCTGTAAGCTTGGCCGAAGACCCGAGAGCCGAGTTGATCCGACACTTTAGTGATGATATCCCGGACATCAGCCTGTGTGAGATTGAGATGGCCCTGAAGCAACTTAAAAACAACAAGGCGCTGGGCGAGGACGGAATCACTTCAGAGCTTCTGAAAGCGGGCGGAACGCCGATACTGAAAGTCCTTCAGAGGCTCTTCAATTCCGTTCTCCTCGAGGGCTCAACGCCAGAGGCATGGAGCGGGAGCGTGGTGGTACTGTTCTTCAAAAAAGGTGACAACACTTTGCTGAAGAATTATAGGCCCATCTCGCTCCTGAGCCATGTCTATAAGTTGTTTTCGAGGGTCATCACAAATCGTCTCGAACGCAGGTTTGATGACTTCCAGCCTCCCGAACAAGCCGGTTTCCGAAAAGGCTTTAGTACCATAGACCACATCCATACGCTTCGGCAAGTTATACAAAAACCGAGGAATATAACTTGCCACTTTGTTTAGCGTTTGTGGACTATGAGAAAGCCTTTGATTCGATCGAGACTTGGGCTGTGCTACAGTCTCTCCAGCGGTGCCATATCGACTATCGGTACATCGAAGTGTTGAAGTGTAGGTATATACAACAACGCCACCATGTCGGTCCGAGTACAAGATCAGAGTACGAGGGCTATTCCACTACAGAGAGGCGTGAGACAGGGAGATGTCATATCTCCGAAACTGTTCACTGCCGCGCTGGAAAATGCCTTCAAGCTCTTGCAGTGGAAAGGATTCGGCATCAACATCAACGGCGAGTATATCACTCACCTTCGGTTTGCCGATGATATTGTAGTCTTGGCAGAATCGCTGGAAGACCTTAGCACTATGCTCGAAGACCTCAATCGAGTCTCCCAACAGGTGGGTCTTAAAATGAACATGGACAAAACGAAGATCATGTCGAATGTCCATGTTGTGCCCACCCCCATCGGTGTTGGGGGCTCGACTCTTGAAGTTGTTGACGAATATGTCTATTTAGGACAAGTCTTCAATAAACATGATAAAATATAGGCGGTGTGCTTGTTCACATATCAGTATTATGCTATGCGGACGCAAATGAAGCGACTAATCGCAATCCTATAGGTCCTATCGACTTGGTATTATTAAACAGTCGTCAATCATAATTATTTATTCTTGATAAATACAAGCGGTCTGGGCCGACTTTATCTGGTAATATTTTTTTTAACTCCACGCAATTCCCTTTACAATTCTATATTATACGTGTTCCCAAAGCTTTCCTTCGAAGTAGAATTATGAATAAGGGATATCAAAGTCATCGGGCATTGGTTGTGTGAAAAATCTATGCAGACAATGTTATACAGTAGTGCCAAAGTTTACGGAGCTTATTTATATCTCAAGATGTTTTCAGATTAATTTCTCGGCTCTGTTATATCTTCTTTATTCCCAACTATTCCTAGGGTCATTAAGGTAAGAATATTTTATATATTTTACTTTTTATTCTCCGCTATGATACGCCAATCATCAGACTTACACAATGCCACTCTTCACATTACTTGGGCACTATGACGCCAGAAAACGGTGAGCATGACGGATAGACGTTTCGACACAAAATACAAATGTATAGATATCAAAATGCAATCAAGAAGCTTAAACCGCAGTATTTCACTGATATATTTTGTTACACATTCTTTGTCTTAAAATACTATTTTTTTGTCAATTGCCTTATTATTTTGATATCGAAAAGATTAATCGGCGCTGATTTGTAATGACGCCATTTATATTTATTCTATCTTGCGGAAAGTGGTTCCTATATAAATAATTATCCACAGTTTTTATGTCTCATTTTGTAAACAGTATTAGAACAATGTATCAATACACTGCAGCAGTTTTGGCCGTGTTGGTGGTGGTGGTTGGATCTAACACCGTAACTTTCAAGGACGTTCCAGCGTTTGAGCTACTCCAGAATGAGAGGTTAGTATGTCGTTATAATAAAGCGCGAATATCGTAATAATGAAGTAACACACCAATGCCGCTGGCCCAGCAATACGGCCCGCCGACACATCCCGGGCCAATAACAAAATAATGATTTTGACAACCAGCGCCAACACGTATTGCCCACCGGACATGTAGGCGGCAAGTTGGCGTCGCGACACAAGCGCTCGTCTTACAGCTCAGTTGCCCGACGACATTCTACGTCATAAAAATGTTCCTCATGTCATATCGAACCCCTGACATGTACAAAGCTATCCGACTTGCAATGAGTGAAGCCGCAAATTAGCCCGACAACAAAAAGTTACTACCACAGCCCGCAGGTCAGCAGCTTCGGTGTGTACTTTATTTTATTTATTTATTTAAACACTTTGTACACATTAATAGTACAGGCGGACTTAATGCCTAAGGACATTTTCTACCAGCCAACCTTAAGGTTGTGCAGAGAGACGGAAGCAGGTGCTTATTAATTTGTAACGAAATAAATGAGAAGGGAATATATATCTATAAAACATAAATAATAATATTTATACGAATATATAACAATTTAATTATTAATATTTACCAATATAATTATATATATACCTACACATACATACATACATACATACATACATACACATACATATATATATAAATACTTTAAAATATATAGAGTTTATCGAAATATGAATTACTACCACTTACTAATAGCAAATAGTGACATAATATTATTTTTATTACTCATGCGGGGAAAGTACTATCTTTGCGCTTGCTTTTGGGGTTGAAAAGATGCTAATTGCCCACGTCACAATTACCACACGAGTTTCGAGTAAAAATGTCAATTTGAGTGCGACAAGAAAACAAGTAAGACAAATTTTCACTGGCACACGCAAATTCGCAAATTGACAATTGAAGTGAGGTTAACATTTGTCGTTTTTTTTCGTAATAAAAAATAGTAGAGCCACAAAGTTATCTGGCCCGGTGGCCAAAACTGGAAACAAAGACGTCATTCGAAATTGTCAATCTAGCTGCCAGTCGCTGACATATCCGCCATTGGTTGTTTAAATGTATTTATGTGTTTCAATGTATTTATTTTTCCTGCATTATTTAAAACTAGTGAAAAATACCGAAAGCTTTAAAAAGTGATGCTAGGAACGTTATACTTCAGGTACTAAATTTTACGTAGGATGAAAAGCGTCTTCCGACATCAATAATACCCTTCGAAAAATTGTATTAATGCGTAGCTGCCACCAAAGGTTTGTGTTGTCAGCTTTATAAAATAAATTCCACGAAAACAGAATTATGTACGTACTAGTAGAATATAATATGTAAGTACATATCATAAACTAAAATGTATCTTACTCGTCTCATTTTACGTTACGTGCGTGGTGGCCTGTTGGTAAATGGACCAGACGCGGCAGCCAACTTGTTCACGCTGGTTGCGGGTTGGAATCTCAGGTCACACTTCTGACTTTTCGGAGCCATGCTTGTATTGATAAAAACGCGCTATAACGGTGAAGGAAAACATCGTGAGGAAACCTGCATACCATAGCGATTTATTAGAATTTCTATGGTATGTAAGTCCACCAACCCGCATGAGGCCAGCGTGGTGGGCTATATGGCCTGTGATATGGCCTAACCCCCGCAATCGTACTCTCGATTGTGGAGGAGAATACAGATATACTTTTTTAAGGGTTTTGGAGAGCGATTTGTTAGAAATCGTGTGAAGGAAAAATAATATGCAGATGAAACTGGTCATTTTCTCGACACTATTGATCGGATTGAAAAATCTTACTTTACCCCATTTATTGCAATATCTATTTCTAATGGCAACACCAAATTCGATTACAGCGACTCTCTCACCGGGTCAGATAACTTTGTGGCTCTATGTGCAACTAGTGCGAGGTTGTCGATTGCCCAATCGACGACTTCTCGCACTAGTTGCACAATATACTATTATATACTAGCACGATAAACTTACTATAGTGCACTTTATCATAAGTGAGTGCAGTCCAAATAGGGTAGCCACCAATATGAGTTAGCTGTTACTTCTCGGTCTATAAAAATACAACCTATTTGAATCTTTAAAAAAGCGTATGAGTTACCTACCACTCATCGACTTTACATATTCTTAATAACTGACCTCTACAGGAGCTGAGATAGAGCGGGTTTATCAGCAAGCATCGACAGCTACTTGGATGACACTATTTCCATGCTCATACCTTTCATCCAAAATAATGGACTTGACCCAATGACCCTGCCTGATGTCTCAACAAGTTTTGAAGTTGTAAGTATCACACTGGGTATATTAACAATACGCATGTTCGTACAACTCCTTGCCAATGTTCCATGACGCAATCAATGACCATGTTGTTTAATAAGTCAGTGGTCTCACAGTTGAGGATGATAAAGGAAGGGCGAAAAAGCAAATTAAATTCTTATCTTGTTATTTTATAACATAAATATCACATTATATGTATTATGTAAATAAATTATGTATTTTGTGATATAATAATGTTTTCATTATGGTTTCGTAAAGTTCGGAACAGGCAATTGTGAACTCAGAACAATATAAGGACACAACAATAACATATTGGCCTGAATTCAGAATTACCACAGTTTATCCGCCAATTTGTTAAACTTTATTGAATAAATTACACGATAAAGGGTGAATTTAAAATACTTATTAATGTGTTTGAAATTGGTATTAACGTTCTTGGACTCGAATAGGCATTAAATAAATCGATATTTAAAATAATGTAAATTAATTTTATTAAATTACAATGTCACAAAATATACCGGGTATATCAAGACTGCTACCGAAAACGAAGCTGGGTACTACCCAGTTTAAGTGACTACAAACACAATATAACTAAAAATTTCGCGACATATACAACAATAAACGAGACATTTATTTATTTTTTAATATCGTCGAGTTTGGCTAGTAAATCCATAGATTTTGCTAAAATAATAATTTAAAGCCTTGCGTACCAAAGCGTGAAAAAAATAAAAGGGTATACACTATTATTTAAGAAAAAAACTATGTATTTACCACCCTAATACGACGATATAAAGAAAATAATAAAAAAATCATGCCAAGTTTTTCCACAAAATTTAGTTGCATTGTGTCTAAAGTCTAAACTCAATAAAACTACCACTCAGGTTCGTTTTCGGTAGAATTCTTGACTTACCTTGTATATTGAATGAAATAAAAATTGCTAATTACCATAACTACGTCATTTTATGTAATTTGAAGAAGGTAAAGTTTTTAACTATTAATTGTATTCTACCGTTTCTTCTTGCTTCCCCAATTGTCCCGAAAGGAAAAAAATATGGGAAGCAATATGTCGAGGTGATGATTGGTGGCCTATAAAAAATAGCGTATTTTATTCACGACATTTTACCCAAGATTTTTTTTCCCCAATGAAAAATCGTAGTCGTCTAACGGATACTTCTGTACCGATAGAACATTTACAAATCTGGTAGATTTTTATTTATTTAAAAAAACTATAACTTTGTAGTTCATTGTGATAAAATATTTTAAATATTACTATCAAGTAATACAATATTATTATATTGATTTTGTCCAGCATCCAAGACTAACATTTATAGCTTTGAGATGAAGCTCGTTTAAGGGTAAACGTTATGTTTTATTTATCGACACATGCCTCATCTCTCGAGTGAAGTCCACGTGACCGCGCTGCAACCCACCCACCCCCCTCGTAGTTCCCTTCGTTGGCGTTTTCAGTTCAAAAGAAAACTATCGTAATGTGGTACCAATCTATTGGGAGTGATCTGTGGCTCTATCACATCGTGGGCGGAGTAAACAAGGCGAAATGAGAGTGTGCTACCTCTTTTGAGAAAAAGGCGTGAATTTATGTATGTATGTATAAACTCATAATCGTATTATGAATTGCAAAGCATGTATGTCTAAACCCAGGTATATTTTTAAAACGGGACTGAAAATTAAGTAAGTACAACAAAATGTATAAATGTTAACCAGTGAGAAACAAAACAAACGGGCAACAGTTAAAGACTTGTAAAGAGAATCTTAGTAGTAGTTAGAGTTGTGTTATAACAGGCCAAACTCAATATCTGTTCTTCCTGTTACTGTTCCTTCCAAATAACAATTCCTAATAACTTATTTTTTTAAGTTCGGTTTGCCAGTATGATTGGATACGCATTGCTATTTTTTATGGTTGCCAAATTTATTAGATTCCTAGAATTTAACCGGTATCATACCGGTAACCAAAATAAGGGTTACCTCTATGTTTCATGCGCCGTTCCTTATAAGTCAAAGCGGGGGCAGTGCCTGTGTGTGGTTATACCGCCGTTAGTCTTTACTAAATATTATGGCACTATAGTCTATACCACACGCTTATCTTTACTCATTTCATTATTTTTCCAACACAATTACTCACCAAAAAAGAAATGAACCGAATCCACCGATATTGTGTAAACAACACGACAAGTATGATTGAAATAAAACTATTATTTACGGATTTTATCGCGGGTTTGGTTTAATTTTTACATTTTTTGAATTCCCGACGTTTCGATTACTTTACAGCCTTCGTGGTCACGGGCCGGACTGAGGTATTAGTCATCCGCTCAGTGACTGTTACAATTTAACTACCCTTAATTTTGAATTATTAAATTAAAAAGTTAATTTAAATAACTAATCTGTTTTTGCGTTCCGATCCACGCAGAAGGAGCTCACTGTGTCTTGAGGTCTGGCAGTTGGTCTTTTGGGTTCCGATTTAATTAAGTCTAGAATTGGATCCCATGCTTGTGCAAGCTTCAACCCATCTTCCCTATTGAAATTTGGATGTTTTTTAATTTCAATAGCCTCGCGAAACATCCTGGGCAGGAAACGGTGTTCTTTCGCGAGGACTTGGGGCTGGTCAAAACGAAGGTAATGCTTGGAGCCTTCTTCTATGTGCTCAGCAACTGCAGACTTCGTTGAGCGTCGATGTTTGACGTCAGCTATATGTTCTTTCACGCGGGTCCCTATGCTTCTTTTGGTTTGACCAATGTAGGAGAGGCCACAGTCGCAGTCTATTTTATATACACCCGGTTCTTGCAAAGGTATATGGCACTTGACAGGTGGTAGAAATTGACTAATCTTCTTGGGCGGCTTGAAGTATGTTTTGATAGAAGCACGCTTCAGGATATAGCCAATCTTGTCCGTGACACCTTTTATGTATGGCAAGACAACCGGGACCCGTTCAACTGTGGCAGGTTTCACTCGGTTTCTGTGACGGCGGCGTGGAATTTGGAGCTTGTTGTCTCGCAGTACTTGCTTGACGTGTTGCAGCTCAGTCGCCAGGTGTTTCTCGTCACAGATTCCTTGTGCTCTCTGAAACAAAGATTTACCCACGGTAGCTAACTGTTTTGGATGGTGGTGAGAATCACCGTTCAAGTATTTATCTGTATGGGTCTTTTTCCTATACGCAGTATGACTTAAGGACTGATCAGGATTACGGATTACTAAAACATCTAAGAAGGCAAGAGATTTCTTATTTTCTAACTCCATAGATAGACTCCGCGAAAAATCCGTAAATAATAGTTTTATTTCAACGTGTAACATTCGCGTAAATCTAAGAAACCATTAGACAAGTATGATATTTATTTGTTATGCAACAACAACGCGTTCTGTTTTGCATTCAAGGTATTTTTAGGTTACCGGTATTAAAACGGTTACCGTACTTATGGGTAACCTTTATAAAGTGTCATAGCGGTTACCTAAATTTTAAAGGTAACCGAAATTCGTCGATACCGGTACCGTAATGTAGAATGGGTTTCGGTCTCTGGTGATTAAGACATTTAACATTTTTTTCTGTTTCCGAACAGATAACTTGACCAGAAAGAGATGTCATTTTGTATGTATGATTTCTTCTAGTTTAACTGCACGTTGTATTTGTCAAATAAAATACTAGGTGCTTCTCGTTTAAACAAAGTCCTATTCAGCTGGTATGAGGGAGACCAAGTACGTAATATGTACGTCAACGTTATAACAGGCATACTATCATTTTTCAAAGACGATTTCTTCGTGCATGACTGCCAACTGCTTTTTTCGCATAAATACTAGGTGTGTCTCGTTTTAACAAGTGACATTCGTGTGTACATTTAAAAGAGACGAGTGATGAGAACAGTTTTGGTTATAACAACTGTTATAATATTATTTGAGCGTATTTAGATAGAATGGGAGAGTGATATTTTTATGAACAGACTTGGTCTGTGGAACAGATATACTCGTATGTTAACCGTGAGAGCAACTGTTATCTGTTATTTGCCTTCTACCTGTTCTTTTGAACTGTTATAATAAATACGCCTCACTCCTAAAAGAGATCTTGGGGTTCTATGATCGATGACTACCGTTATATTTAATCTTTTTTATGAGTTTACTGTTAAGTTAATGCTACACATACCGGGTATATCAAGAGTGCTACCGAAAACGAAGCCGGGTGGTAGTTTTAGTGACTACAAACACAATGCAACTAAAATTTTGCTAAGAAACGCGTCAATTTTTTTTTAATTGTTTTTTTACTAATGTCGAGTTTGGGTGGTAAATCCATAGCTTTTGCTAAAATAATAATTTAAAGCTTTGCATACCACAGCGTCTAAAAAATTAAAGGATGTACACTATTATTTAAGAAAAAACTGTGTTTTTACCATCCTAATTAGATGATAGAAAAAAATAACAAAAAAAATTCGTCACAAATTTTTGCACAAAATACTAGACTAATTTATTGGTGTAATTATACTTCTAGACGTTTTTTTTGAATTAACTTTAATTATTTTTTTTTCAGGTGGGCTACAATTACGCTGTAAATATGCTCAACATCAGCCCATCTGGTGGAATTGTTGGGACTCTTGAACGCTTCATTATCACCTAGATTTCCTATTTAATTTTGCCAACGACGAAATTCAACTACAAGAGTTTTCACTGTGTGAGGTTGGGTAAGTAAACTTCTTATGTTTATTGTCAACTGTATTGCGCGTTTGCATTCGATAAGGAAATATGTTTTACTGGAAACATCGAAAATTTGTATATGAGAAGATTGTCTATTCGTTTTCGAAGCAAAAATAATAAAGCACTTTTATAAAAGCTTCCTTTATAACATTTGTAAATAACATATATTAAGTTCTAAAAGTACCTAAACCAATCGAAATAATTAAATTGTCATTCTTTTACAATATTTTTAAGAATATTCAATAAAACAACTGATCCATAAAGTCGATGGAAATAAAGCAGGATTAGGTGGACCACGTCAACCGGTTGCAACCCAAAACGTTGGGCAAAGATTTCCACGCAATGTTTGCTCAAGGTTGACAAGAGGCGACGAGGCAGACCACAGACCTCGGAAAAAGTTGTGTGAAGACCTCGACCAGCAGTGGGACGCTATAAGTTAAAAAAAAAACAATTAAAACGTTTTTAGTTAGATAACGGAAGGTCTGAATTGTTACGATAAAATTAGTTATAGTTTAATTTTCTGTTCTTATTGCAGACGTCTTCGTGTGTGGTTGAGTGGCAATGGCTTGGTGGACTGGCTGGTGACTCCCATTGTCAATTTGTTCCTCGGAATCTTCAACGACACAATTATCGATGCGGTTCAGACGAATATTCGCGCTGTGTTACAAAATGCTGTTACAAACATTAATAACAATTTACGCGAAACTATCCGCAATCTAGAATCGTTTAATTAAATTTATGTTCAAGTTTAGTGAATAAGCCGCATTCTTAAAGGCATTTTCACTTTTTTTTGTATTAAATAAAATTATTTCAATTGCATATTATTTATTTCATTTTGATAGCCACAAAGTTATGGAGAAAGAGCCAAAAAAAATATGGTCATTTTCGATTGTATATTAACTTTGCTGTGTAAAATAAAACAGATCCGTCATTTGTATGTATTTCCTATTTAATATTATTCATATACATCTGGTAATAATGGTGGTAATGATCATTTTGCCCAATATGCTTAATTACTCTTCCAGATGCAGATTAGTTGTCTAACCCATAAGTAATTCTTCTTTTACGCAGCTATTCAATTGAGATAAGCTTCAAGCATAGCTTCAAGTTCAAAGCCGGATTATCTTGGGTATGTTTGTTTGGGCGTTCGAACCTCTGCTGTCGCCCTCTGCACAATCTGTATCTGTATCAGCCCATATATGTCCCACTGCAGGGCACGGGCCTCCTCTACAATCGGCAGTACGATTGAGAGTGGTTAGGCCATATAGTACACCACGCTGGCCTAGTGCGGGTTGGCGAACTTACATACCACAGATTTTTTTTTAAAATCGCTATGGTATGCAGGTTTCCTCACGATGTTTTCCTTCACCGTTTTAGTGCGTGGTGATTGACATCAATACACACTTGACTCCGAAAAGTCAAAGGTGTGCCCTGGGATTCGAACCCGCGACCACCGTGAACATGTTGGCAGTCTCGTCTAGTCCGCTTACCCACAGGCCACGCACTTCAACAGAATCTCTCCTCTGCACAATACAAAACCCTTACTTCTCCACTCTGTAGGTACACGTTGATCCCGATCCTTGGAAAAGCTCTAGAGCTGTCTACGCATAGTTTAACAAGTCACACACACGGGGTGATAAGACAAGTCGACTGTTTTTTAACATTAGCCTGAGGATAGATAATCTAGCTGATGTCGCAATCGTCATATCTGCATTTACGGCAATTTTAGGGAAGAGAATCTCTTTTTGATCGCTAGCTATCCTGACTTTGGTAAATCACAAACTCACAAACACCCAGACCGTGACAGCATGATTTTCCAAAAGTGACGGGCTTTTAAAAACGAACTCAATTATTTCTTAATAATAAATAATTATCCCTGATAGATGCATTTATCATTTTAAATTTAATTAATCATTTTAAAGTTAGCAGCGATAGGATTACAATATTACTTAAGAGCAGAGATGTACAAAATACCCTTTGTAAAGTATCTGGAATACAAAATACAAGATACTTTTAAATTAAGTATTTCAGATACCAGATACAAAATACTTTCGAAAATTGTATCTGAAACACTAGATACAAAATAAGTATCTTCTAAATACTTCTTAAGATGAAAATACTTTTGTAATAAATTTAATTTTAATATTATATTTTATACAAAAATGGTTGATAAAAAGCACTTGACGAATAAAACCAATTTTCAGGCTTGATCAATCATACCTTAAATACTTAAAATATTTTTAAGTAAAGACTTAAGTGAAACTAGCTCTTGAAACATTTCATCACTCATTTTTCTTGCATGAGGCCTCAGAATCATACCCCTAAAAGAAAAGAGTCGTTCCATAGGGGCAGAACTTGGCAAACAGGTGTTATATTTCAATAATAGTTTTTGTACTGTAGGGTAAGTGTTTAATCTCTTTCTCTAATATCTATTACTAGTGGCCCGGGCCAGGTTCGCCCGGGTGCATATAGATTTCTCTACAATAATATATTATTGTACTCATAAACTTTCCTCTTGAATCACTCTATCTATTAAATAATCCGCATCAAAATCCGTTGCTTAGTTTTAAAGATTTATGCATACAAAGGGACATAGGGACAGAGAAAGCGACTTTGTTCTATACTATGTAGTGATTGAAGTAATGCAGTGTTTCTAAGGTAGCAGTGCTGGCAGTAGATCCCGTATTTTCACCACGTGCAAAAGAGGGATCAGAATATTATAAAAACATGTAGGTAATAAGATTAATCATAATTGCGTGGTGGCCTGTTGGTAAACGGACTAGACGCGACTGCCAACATGTTCACGGTGGTCGTGGGTTCGAATCCCAGGGCACACCTCTGACTTTTCGGAGTCATGTGTGTATTGAAAGTCAATCACCACGCACTAAAACGGTGAAGGAAAACATCGTGAGGAAACCTGCGTACCATAGCGATTTATAAAAAATTGTATGGTATGTAAGTCCGCCAACCCACACTAGGCCAGCGTGCCAGCGTTACCACTCTCAATCGTACTCTCGATTGTAGAGGAGGCCCGTGCCCTGCAGTGGGACGTATTTGGGCTGATACAGAATAAGATTAATCAAGATTAGTTTTACGCATTTATTTTATAAATGCCACCATAGAATAGAACCTATTCTTCTGACTTCTGAGAATTAATACATTCATAATTTGATTACATATTACTAAAAGTATTTTATCAAGAATAGTATTTATGAAATACTAAGATACAGAAAAAAAAAATAAATACAAGATACAAAATACATTTTTAAAAAGTATCTGAGATACAAGATGGAAATACGTATCTTGTATCTTATATCTGTATTTCAGATACTTGTATCTTAGATAAGTCACATCTCTGCTTAAGAGCGTATACACCTTGCGCGCAAAGTGAACTATAGGTATTTCTTCGTTAATTTCACGCACACATAAGCGACCAAAGCTGTGTGCGTAGAGCTGCCGCGTCGGCTCGCTATACAATCGGCTCAAACAACTTTGATCCGTGCGCTTCAAATATTCAATTGAAATGTAACTGTAATATAATATCATAAAAATATTTTATTTGCATTATAAGTAGACAAATATTACTGTGCAAGCAAAGAATAATACAAATTTAGATAATAATCATATTTTCGTTATTATTACATTGTTAAGTTGCATTCAAATCAGTGTTCAATCAGTAGACACTACGGACGTTTTATTAATCATTTCGTGTTCGAACACATAAATAGTGTTAGGGCCTTACAACCCCTTACAATTACGAAATATATTTAATTTTATATTACAATACATAACATTATTTAGCCTCGGAATTAAATCCCATTATATTACCTGAAACATGATTTATACTCACTACAAAATCATTGTAGGTAATAAAAATAATTAAATATTTTACTACCAAAGTACTAAGATGTGGTAATCGCATTCCGTGCGTGGCTATTTTTACTACGCGCGGCATAATCGACTGCAGCCAGGCCGGAGCGACGAGCGATACGTCCTCCCTCTAGAAGGCCTTGCGGCGGTCTGATTTGATCCACGTCGGACAGCGTGTTTTATAGTGGTTTTTAAAATATTTGTAGAAAAATAAATAAATAAATAACACCCAACAGTCACATACATAGTCCTGACCCCACATTAAGATCGAGTCTTGTGTCGTGGGTATCACGAACTACGAGAGACTTTTCGGTCTCACAAACACCCAGAACAAAACATGAAAACTAATTTTGTTGAAATATAAAAATGGTAATTTATTGATAAGATGTTTTTCTATTATAATATGCAATTGTTATAAAAAATTTAGTACGATAAGTTGGTGAAAAAAAATGTTCTTGACGAGAGTTTCTGAATAATTTCGCATTGTTTAAATTTTTATTTTTCAGGAACTAAACACAAAAAGATTATTTTTCTCAGCAAAATCCCTCCATAAGGGTCTTATTAGTCTGATAATATTTTTATTTCCATCTTATATTTAGTGATTTCGGATACATTAAGCTTCTAAATTGCCATTCGTAGCCTAAATAACGAAACCTGTGTTCAGTAATCCTTATAGTATTCACAAATTATCTATCAATCTATAATGTTTTCCACCAAAATCCCTAGATGACAACCTTTTCTAAACTAATTATTTTTCCTTTAAATTGTTTATTGGTGGCTATTAACTCGTCTGAAAAGTCCTGTTTTTAAGCCAAAAAGCGCGCGGAAGGTATTTAGCGTTTACGCTCTTAATGAAACGATGTACTCGTATATGTTATGGGCCAAGTAATTAATGCGGGCAGTATTCATAATGCCCGGGCAGTATGAATATTGCCCAGCCATATCGGGCCAAGTGATAAATTACAATCTAAACTCACCTATTTATCACATTGCCAGGGCATTATGAATATGGCTACATGATGATCGGGCAATGTGATTAATAGGTGAATTTTTACGTGGTGCTCTGCCGCATTGTTGAATTGATCTGCTTATGTTTAGTTGTTTTTTAACGTCCGAAACATTATCTTCAGAAGAAAATTAGTGTACCCACTTTATGCATCAGTTAGGTCGACTGTGCCCCAAAACCGACTCGGAACACCCCGACTTTACGTAGTTTTTTTTTTTTTTTTTTTTAATTTATTGGGACAAAAAACAGTTGAAAATACAGGTTAGTAGAACATAATAACATACATTGAATATACAAATCTTCAACCAACAACATTGTCCACAGATTATTTAAACACAATTATTGTATGTATTTACAAATAGTGAACAAACTATTGTACATTGCATCGAGTACGTGACTAATTAGGTTATGACTTAACAATAAGTTTACGAGTGACATTCTTCTTAAATTGGTACTTTGATAAGTAGAAAATATCAACATCGATAAAATTCCTGTTATAATCATCCACAAGTCTGCGGAGGGGAGCGCGTATCCCGGCATTAGTTCTACACGTGTCGATATGAAACAACCTGGGCACGCGCACACCTCGTCTCACAACAGCTCTGGGCACAGTATAACATAAATCATTTATAACTCCAGGACAGTCAAACCTATTGTTGCAAAAACCATGCAGCAGCATGGCACCCAGCAATAAACGTCTTGATTGCAGACTTAAGATATTGAAGCGCAATAGTAACTGATCATAAGATATTTTAGATTTAAAACATCTAAAGTTCGCAGCACGCAAGAATTTTTTCTGGACTATTTCAAGTCTAGTATTGTATTTGTCATAATAAGGATTCCAGATCGAGACAGCATATTCTAAATGAGGCCTAATCAAAGTTTTATATAATAAAAGAAACGTGGAAGGTCGCACAAAGTCACATGATGACCTCATGACAAAACCGTACATACGGAAGGCTTTATTGACGATGTTATCAATATGTAAATCAAAATGTAAACTGGAGTCTAAAATGACGCCTAAATCGCGAACTGAACTAACTTTATTTAAAATCTCAGAGTTAATGGAGTAATTAAATTGGATAGCATTTTTATTTTTTGTGAATGAGATGGCATGACATTTAGAGATGTTGAGACACAATTTGTTATTTGAACAGTAAGTATAGAGTCTATTAAGGTCGTCTTGTAGTAATAAGCAGTCGTCACGGTCTTTGCAGGCTTTGTATATTTTCATATCATCTGCGTACATTAAAAAATTTGAATGCAGAAAACAGCGCTTAATATCGTTGACATAAACAAGAAAAAGTAGAGGGCCTAATATAGAGCCCTGAGGAACTCCAGACGTAGTGGTTATATAGTCGGATTCAGAGCCGTTAACTACTACTTTTTGTGTGCGATTGTAAATATACGAGCTGAACCAACGAAGCAAGTTGCCACGAATTCCGTTAAATGCAATTTTTGCTAGAAGTACTGAGTGATCCACCCTGTCAAAAGCCTTTCGAAAATCCGTATACACTGCATCGACTTGGACTCGTCGATCCATATTCTTAAAAAGGAAGTTAGTGAATATCATGAGGTTAGTAACTGTAGAACGTCTTTTTACAAACCCATGTTGTTCAGGTATTATAAGTTGGTGAAAGTGTGGATACAGAGAGTTATGTACAAGGCGCTCAAAAAGTTTAGACAGTGTGGAAAGTATAGAGATCGGGCGGTAATTTTCTATATTATTTTTATCGCCGCTTTTATAAATGGGCGTAATAAATGCCTGTTTCCATACTGTCGGAAAAATTCCTTCGCGCAGACATTTGTTAAAAATTATATGCAGGGGAATGCAAATCACCTCAGAAGTCGAAACAAAGAATTTGGGAGGGAGACCGTCTGGCCCAGCTCCTTTATTTACGTCAATTGAATTAAGTTCTCTGATTATACTTTCCCTGGATAATTTTATATCGGAAATGCATGTGTGAATATTATCTAGGCGTTCATCCGGAGGTTCCCAACTAGTTGGATCAAAGGTGGATGGTTGGTATACAGAACAGAAGAAGCTCGAAAACATATTGCATATGACAGTGGGGTCGTTTGATGATATATCATTAAAGTACATGTTGGAGGGAAAATTATTTTTCTTACGATTTGATATATATGACCAAAAGAACTTTATATTTATCGGTATGTTGTCTTCTACGGCTTGCATGTAGTTTTGATAGCACTTAGCAGATTCCCGATGAAACAGTCTTCTATAATTGGAGAACTTTAAGTAGTCTGAGCTATTACTGAACTTTTTCCATTTTTTCCAAGCGTTATCTTTCTTCTTAAAGATGCGTCTCAGTGACGGGGAAAACCAAACTGGAAAGCGAGAAGTACATTTGCGAGTCAAAGGCACGCGCTGTCTAATGATACCGTACAATTTATTGTAGAAGACGTCGACAGCTTCTTCAGAAGCAATGTTATTAAGTGTTACGTCCCAGTCAATTGCATTGATATCTGATATAATATCTGCAAAATTAGTTTTATTATAGTTATATTTCAGAATTGGGCATCTAGTCATAGGACATAAATTTGTATTTAGTTTAGTTAAACCACAAAATGGTGGATGATGGTTATCAGGTTGTACTAGTGGAACACAAGATACAAGCTTACAATCTAAGGTAGAGATGAATAGATCTAGTATCCGACCCAAACTATTTTTAATTGTGTTCAATTGTGATGCACAAGCCTGTGACATGAAATTATTTAATAGTCTGCCACAAGAACTTGTTACATGTGGCATTACATGGTTTCCATGATCAGACCAAGCAATCTCAGGCAAATTGAAGTCTCCAATTACAGAAAAAGAATCACAGTTAGGTTCATAGGCATGTTGAAGTAAGAAATTAAAATAATCAGAGTATAATTCCTCAGGCGTTCGCGGTGGGATATATACACCGCATATAATATGGAACATATTAGAGTGTGACGAAGGTATTCGAATTAAAAGGTGTTCAATATTAGCATGAAGAAAACTAGATATTATTATGTTCGGGCGCAGTCCACGTAGTACGGCTAGTAAAACACCCCCACCATCGCATTTTTTGGTAGCAGAGCGGTCACGATCTTGTCTGAATACTACATACCGGTCATCAATGAACTCAGAGTCTTGAATATTTGGAATAAGCCAAGTTTCTGTTAAAATGATAATATCATAAGAACAAGACATAATGTTCATGAATAAAGTCTGCAGCTTTGTGCGAATCCCTCTGCAGTTTTGGTAATATAATGTTATATCATTTCTAGCAGCCATTAGTGGACAAAATATATTTGAGTAATGGTACAGTGAAAGATTGAAAGTATGGTTTCGTTAGATGTTTAAGGTTGGAAAATATTATCTTATTATGACAAATACTTAGAATTGAGAGTGCAGCTGCATTAATTATTGTCAATTTAAATGTATAAATAATGATTCTAAGTCGGAATGACAACGTAAAAAATAATTTTATATAATACATTAGACATAGAGAAAAAAATTGTGTTTTATGTGATTCAGTATTAGTAATAGTTGTGTAACCCGTGTAAAAAATTATCATATTAGTAAAAAAATAGCATTTAAACTTATTTGCCGCTTCTAACAATTTTCTTAAGGTCTTCTTCAGACCGTACCACAAAAGCTCGAGTTCCGTCTCGTTCACGTAATAGTATAGTGCCATTTTTGACCCATACATATTTAAAACCGTTATTGCCTGCAAATTCTCTACATTTACGAAATAAGATCTTATTTTTGAGAGTGAGATGCTCGTTAATATAAATTGATACTACATTACCAGCAATATTCAATTGATCCGATTTTAAACTTTTCGCCTTCCTATAAGCGGCAAGAAAATTGTCCCTAGCAATTCGCGACTTGAGCTTAACGATGACGTTTTTCGGCCTGTTGTCACGTTGCTGAGCGTGCGGGACTCTATGGACGGAGATAATATCGTTGTGAGATACTGGATAATTCACTGCTGCGCCAATTGATTCAACTAGTAACAACAAGTTCTCGTTTCGCTTGTCAGGTAGATTGCAGATCTCAATGTTGCATTGGCGTGCCTGTTGCTCCATGTTGTCAATTTTCGCTTGAAGCATGATTAATGTATCACCGTCGCTCACACTTTCAATGCTGCTAACTCGCTCCTCCAATCCTATGCATCTATCTTCACAGGCTTTGACTCGTGATTTCATATCCTCATAGTTATTGTTTATGAACTCTAATGAGTTCTCAATTTCTACGAATGACTTCTGGATGGCGATAGTTTGGTGTTTCAGTTCAGACACGTCAGCGACCAGTTTGTTCAGGATAATGTCTTGATCAGCTTTCCAAGACTTGAGCAGGTTCTTGAGTTCCTCGAATTTGTCGTTCCCTGGAGGGCTTCCCTCATAACGAGATCGCTTGCCTGGTCTCGCTGCTGATTTATCCATATCGTAGTGCTTTGAAACAGATGCTCTATAGTCTTTTGGCTACCGACCCTAGAGTGTATATAAAAAGCCGGAGGCGCGGAGGGAGAGCAGCCCCCGCCCGCTGTAACGAAGGATAGGCAATCGTGCGAGCCGTAGTGGCTGAGGCTGGTCGCCGGAGGCGACCAGCAAGCCGAAGCTGCGGAGTTAAGCATGGTTGCCTATCTTTTGTTACGCAAGGGCGAAGGGGCTGAACTTCCCGTAGCGCCGGAGACGTTGCAGAAGCAAATTTGTATTGACAACAAGTGTTTTAAGGTTAGGTTACTATAATTGATATTTCTCAGGAATTTTGCGTTACATTATCATGGGAGTGATACCAGGGTAGGTGCGTGACCTTGCAATAGCCGCACGATGCCACTTCGGCTCATTGTTTTGATTTCGATTCGCTTTACATCACTCTGCCCAATAGGTACTAGGCATTATTCAAAATGCCCGGGCAATGTATTGGTATTATAAATGTATTGGTTATAATCACATTACCCGCTCTTATTGGGCATTATTCATATTGCCCGGGCAGTATGAATAATGCCCGATTAATCACTTGGCCCATAACATATACACCAAGTATAAAACAAAACAAAAAAACAAAAAAATGAAATCAAACATAATAATTTATCTTCAGAATTCAAAATGGAGCATGTCAAAACATAACAGAAGGGTAATATTCACATTTATTTATAAATTAGTCTCTAGGCAGGAGTGGGGCGAGGAATCTCCAAGTGTCGAGTCCATCGAGTAGCGGGTTGAGCAGATTGTAGAACACTGTATTGAGGGTATTGCCAACGGCGCCATGGAATCTGTTCACGTAGCCGATGAGGACTTCCTCCACTACTGAGTTCACGATAGCGTCGATGTCTCCTCCTCCGATCACTCCGGTGAGGTGGGACTGGATTAAAAAGAAAACATTAAAATAATTGTTTATCTAGTACTGAATGCTACCACAGTAACGCCTGAATACTCAAATGCCATTCAAATAATAAATCTTAAAGGTGAAATCATACTATAGTATTTCGTCTTACACATAGAGTAAAGAAACGGCTATAAATACTAGAGAAACGCGTCTTAGAGCGATTTGAACATTGGATTCTTTTGTTGTGTGCACATTATCAGTGATACGCTTAAGAAGTGACCACAGACTACCTAGAAAGAACCTTGTATCTTCTATTGTCCTGATTGTCGTTTTCTTACCGCTCTTTACTCTATGCGTAAGACGAAATACTATAGTGTGATTTCACCTTAACAGCGCACTGCCCCCTTAGCCAGTACATTTAAACGGGATTGACGTAGTTAAGTACATAATATTTAAGGCGTGTTTGAGTATTCGGCCGTAAGATGCTTGAATTCTTCTGAGCAACTTGTTCGCACGTCCTATGCCTTAAAGGTCGTTCCCTTGCTATAAATTATACCCATCAATAATAATAGTTATTCTTTACTATTTTTTAAATAATATGTATATGAGTATAATCACTACCATTGCATATCATACATACTCCAATACAACGACTCATTTTTATATTCATCAATATCAATACAAAAACATTGACAAACAATTAACTATTTGTAAAATGATTTTTACCTCGAAGTGTGGGATACCTAAGCCAGAGGCTTCGATTTTGTCAATAATCACTGATTTCCCGTCCTCAGATTGTTTCAAGAAGAACTTGGCTTTGAGGCTGAAGTTTTCGGCTTTGAACCTGCAATCGATTTAAAAAATAGATAAATTAGAACAAACACCGACAGACCGATAAAAATTACGTTACTTACAAAGCACGGCCCTTTCCGTATAGAGGAATAGCGGCGTAAATGTCACCAATCAAGTCGTATTGTTCTGGAACAACATTTTGTATTCAATGCATAACATAATATTTAAATACGTCTGTGTACAAAAATTTGATTATAGCTTACTCGTTACGTCTGCGTCATTTACAATGCAGACGTCCCGTTGCTGCTATCCATCCAATACAAGAAAACTGTAAATGGCGGAACCGTCACAAAGGTTCGACCAGTAGAGCATTAGTTTATACTTTATAGAATACTTTATATACTTTTTTTTAGCGAGTTACAGTTTAACTTAAGCAGAAAAGTTTGATAAATAAAGACAAGTATTTGCTGAACTTGGCGGACACATTGCCACGTAACTAGAATCTAGATGAACTTACCAGCTTCAACTTGGAGACTGGGGATGGTAAACTGGACGTCGAAAGTAAGTGCGTGCAGGTCCAAATCACTTTTGTCTACCACAAAATCACCAAGCCCAGTAGCTACGACGTTCTTAAGGTCCAAATTAAGACTGAAAATAAATGGTAGTTGGTTATTCGATGTGACACGGTAAAATACTTCAGAAATTTGCAAGAATTTCTATTCGCTATCCTAGCCTGGTCCGCCAACATGCACTAGGCCAGCGCGGCAATGTTGCCTAACCCCTCTCAATCGAACTTTCGATTGTAGAGGACGGTCGTGCCCTGCAATGAGATCTATATGGGCTGATACAATAAAATATTATAAAAGATACGTGTACTAACTAGTTTGTGTACATATAGCAATTAGCTCATCATCATCATCAGCCCATATACGTCCCACTGCAGGGCACGGGCCTCACTCCCGTATCGATTGTAGAGTACAATCGACAATACGATTGGGAGTGGTTAGGCCATATAGTCCACCACGCTGGCCTAGTGCGTGTTGGCGGACTTACACACATACATATATACATTTTTTTATAAATTGTTATGGTATGCAGGTTTCCTCACGATGTTTTCCTTCACCGTTTTAGTGCATGGTGATTGACTATCAATACACACATGACTCCGAAAAGTCAGAGGTGTGCCCTGGGATTCGAACCCGCGACCACCGTGAACATGTTGGCAGTCGCGTCTAGTCCGTTTACCAACAGGCCACCACGCACTTCAGCAGCTCAATCAGCTCATACTTCAAACAATATCTAGGCGTTTGCCAATCACATCTGTCAAGAGCAGCGTAGAATAACATATTTGAAACTTACTTTACAATTCCACTTGGGATTTGTAGCTTGGTCTCTTCAATGACGAGAGGATCCAGTACTTTGACTCCTAAGCTATCGGAGCCGTTGTTGATGAGGTTGCGAAGGAAATTGAACAGTTGTCTAAGTAAGATCGTTATCAGGATGCTGTTATATTCAATTCCAGCGTCAGAGCCTAGAACATCATATAAACATATGCAGTATTAGTAAATGCACTAAACTACGAAAACAATACGTAATATGTTTCTTTTATATACACAAAAATCGAAAAAATAATTCTAGCTATTTAAAATGCATTGAAAACAAACCTAATTCAATAGGTTGTTCTTCGAATGCATCTCTAGGAACTGCTGCCGCCGCCAATGCGACCAATGCAAACAGAAGTACCAATTTCATCCTGCAAATATAATAAAATCAGTATAAAAATAACATTACAAACACGTTACATTAGTGTCTTACACCTGATACATTGTAGTTTATATTAAAACATTATCATTAACCGTAGCGATTAAATAGTAGTTATATTAGGAAGGGTTAAAAATTTGAAATTAAATGAGAGATTAGTTTGAAGTTATAACATTCAGCCTCATTAAAAGGCTCAAAGTCACTCAACGAGCCATGGAGCGGGCTATGCTCGGTGTTTCCCTACGAGATCGAATCAGAAATGAGGAGATCCGTAGGAGAACCAAGGTTACCGACATAGCCCATAGGATTGGCAAGTTGAAGTGGCAGTGGGCCGGGCACATAGCTCGTAGAACCGATGGCCGTTGGGGCCGAAAGGTTCTCGAGTGGAGGCCACGTACAGGCAAGCGAAGTGTCGGACGCCCGCCTACAAGGTGGACGGACGATCTGACTAAGGTCGCAGGAAGTCGCTGGATGCAGGCCGCTTCCAACAGGTCATTGTGGAGATCATTGGGGGAGGCCTATGTTCAGCAGTGGACTTCCTGTGGCTGATATGATGATGATGATGATGATATAACATTCAGTTGCCTTATTATTTTCTTCCTGACAAAAGGTAAATAAATTAATACATCCAACGGTAACATACAAAATCCTGACCCCACACTAAGATCGAATCGTGTGTTGTATCAGAAACTATGAGAGATTTTTCGGTGTCAAAAACACACAGACCCGAAACAAATAAATTGACTACACAAATATTTGTTTCGGTGTAGGGATCGATCCCGCGGCCTCTCATTTCACAACCGGCGTCTAACCAACAGCGCAATGGAAGCTCTCAAAAAGAAATTCAAGAGATAAAGCTAATTACTCGTTAAAACACAATATTTATGTTTAATTTGCCATACCTATTTTTTTTCTGTCCCACTGAATCAAACTTGACTATTCTCAGGGCAAACCTATTAGCTACTGAACAAAGCGCCGATTTTATTGAGTATTAATAAGTCTGATAGGTAATCTTTGATGCGGTGATTTATATCAATCAACATAATTATGCGGATAAAAGTATTAGTAAGATTATTTATTTTTTACTCCAAGTGTGTTGTGGGAACATTACCTTGATAAGGTGCTAGGATGTTATACATTATAATCTATACTTGAAACATTGTTCCGACACTGAAAATTAATGCACAGCCAAAACTACGAACTATAGAAAGATCAATATTTGAATAAAGTTTTATTTTAAAACGTAACTATCTGATAAGGAACCATTTTTAGATAATTAAATTTTAACGGGTGATCGATATCAGGAATTTTGTATGAAAGTAATTTATTTGTTTTATAAAGCCACCCGCATGACTTTTTAAATTACAACCACTAATCATAAATAAAAATAAAGTATTTCAGTCGTTATTGATGTTTAAATTATAAAAGCCAAGAAATGAGCGAAGAGGTTGATGAGGTTTATAAACATAACTAGAAACTAGTAATAAAAGTCATTTTTCACATCATCATATAATTTTAATAATATTAATAATTTATGGACGAAGTTATTAAGACGAACAACTATAGGAAATACATCCTGAAGGACGGTACGGTCGACATCTGTCGGGCATGCCACCGTCCATCCGAGTCTATCAGGCATGTTATTTCCGGTTGTTCGTATCTTGCTAACGCCGAGTATTTGCATAGACATAACCTAGTAGCCAAGATCATACACCAGCAAATTGCCCTTTGATATGGACTTGTGACTCCTGAAGTGCCATATTACCAGTATGTGCCAACCAGTTCTCGGAAATGGTCATGCAACGCTGTATTGGGATCGATCATCTATTATCACAGACAGGACTATTCTAGCCAATAAGCCTGACATTGTGATAATAGATCGATTGGCGCGCCGGGCTATACTTGTTGACGTCACCATCCCGCATGACGATAACCTTGTCAAAGCTGAAAAAGACAAAATGTCTAAATATTTAGATTTGGCACACGAGGTTACCGACATGTGGGATGTCGACTCAACAATTATTGTCCCGATTGTCGTCTGCCCATGGGTTGATACCAAAGAGCCTCGACCAACATCTACAGAGGCTCTCAATCGGCTGTTGGGTCAGTCAGATTCAGAAGGCAGTAGATTCCAAAGTGAGGCGGTTCCTCACTTTGGGCTCCTAACCACCGGCTTGGGTCTCGAGCCTCGCCATCGTTGGATAACTTTTTATATTTTTATATGTATTTTGTTTTTTAATATATATATAAAAATATAAAAAAAAGATTTAAAATAAAGAGAAATAATTGATAATTTAATCATAATAGTTTGGCTCAGTCACGTATTCTATCCAATCTTTTGTTCCTAAAACAATCAGATTGGCGAGATCCTCTCAAGAGTTTCCATAATAAAAGAGGTTTGGCTTAAAGTACAAAAGTAGGAAACCATAAAAATGTCATATCATCCATCATCAGGAAACCATTGTGTAGGTACAGTGTTTGCCATCTGGACGAATGTCAATATCCTATTACCAGTGAAAGATTGTAGGTTCATATCTCCTACAATCTTTCTTGAACAGCAAAACTAAATTAACTTTATGAACTACAACATGACTCTGTTGTTACGTTATTGTTATGTATGTGTCGGGGTGTTCTTGTGTAAAGCCCATATGATAAATAATTGTAAATCGGCCCTAAGGAATCTACGGGTAGTTGCAGAAGTAACTTTATTAAAGGAAACCCTGTTGTGATTCTATTTCACTACCCACAGTCAGAGTAAGAGTGGGAGCATGACAGTTTGCAATATAAACCGCCTCCGAACCGTAAGCAAGGCATTCGAGATCCAGCAGTCGGCTGTGAAGCATAGACATACGCGTGTCTACTATAAAAGTAACAAGTTGTCGCAGATATTCGGATAAACCGTTAATCCGTTAATTATAATGTGTGGTGATAATTATAATTAAATAATTAACACAATGGATTTTAATACCGTCATCCGACATATGTATATTCTTGCCAACCCGCACTAGGCCAGCGTGGTGGACTATACAGCCTAACCACTCTCAATCGTACTGTCGATTGTAGAGGAGGCCCGTGCCCTGCAGTGGGGGCTGATACAGATGTATATTCTTAATTAGAAAGTTTCTACAAAACGGTACCTCAAAATAAATCTAAAAAAATATATATAAATTGTTGTTGACAGTATACTTTTCCTAAATATATTACAATTGCGTAGATTTTTTATCTACCTAACGGTTAATCGGTGGGTATCTGTTTTACGTAATTGTAATGAAATAGATTAATGAGCAGATTCGATACCATTACAGAAGTAAGATAACACGGTGGGCTTAAAACTATTGAACAGGTCGACGTGATTTATCACGATTATCCTGATTGGGTAGATGATTAACTCTTATTTGTTCTTCTTGCCTAAAGATTAGGTTAACCATTATTTAAATCGAAAAGAATTTTACTAATCCATTGAAAAATAGAAAAGTTTGTAACTAGTGTTGTAAATTGCGCAGTAACAGAAAAAGAAGACGTCACAGCTATTAAAACGCGGGCAAGGGATACCAAACGTCTCCACTATTATATTGAAAAGCGAATTATGCATTTGTATATGGTGCAGCAAAAGCGTCGGAATATCATTTCAATTATTTCGTAAGGGGGGGACCACATTTCAGCCATACTGCAGGGCGGCACAGAGAATATCCTGAGGCCCGCCAAGTTCTGCTTTAATCCTTTTTTGAAAATGAAATGAAAATAATTTATTGAATCCATTAAAATGTTCAACATCATTTAGATTCAGTCATTTTTTTATCTACCACCCGGTTCGGAAAGCGGTTTTCACTAGAGAAGAACGGGCAAGAAACTGTAGTAGTGTTGCTCTTTTCAAAACCAGTTTAGAATTGGTACAGGCTCCCTAGAACAATTCCCACAACTGATCACTAACAAGCCGATTTCTCGCGAGCAGCCTCCCTTCGACCAGACGCCCAACCCCTTCCCCACAGCAACGCTGGCAAATGGCAGCCCAGTAGGGCAGCAAGGACAAAACATGTCGATTTGACGAACTTTTAAAATTTATCAGTAACCGAACCTTCCCCTGTTAATTATCGAGACAATCATCCAAACAACGTGAAAAAACATTTGTCCTACAATATATAAGGTTTTATCACAGAGTCCCCCCTCTCCAACATGTATCATAAATAAGGTCATGAAAAATAATTACTAACCAGCTGATTTTTTTTTCTATTGGTCAGTTAACATTTGCATAGTTTTGAATAACGTATTTATTTATTTTATAACCTTAATTTTATAACCACGCCTGAGGCAATGTTCGAATAATTGTAATAAATTTGAATTGTTTCCTATAAAAATATCATAATCGCTTTTTAATAATCATTTAAATAAACTTTTGATCAAATTAAAATCTATTATAGTATAAAGTTCAACTACATTGGAATGTTATAAAGTTTGGATTGTACTAACCCGAATTAATATAATTAAACGAAAAAAATATGAGTGTTATATTAACTCCCTAAGGTAAAGTTTGAAAGAGAGCCGTAGGTAGATATTAAATTATCTAATAGGCCCATAACCTCACCAAAGGAAGATGACAGAAAGCAGCACCCACAAGCACCACTAATTACTATAATTTTATGATCGTAAATCTTCAAAAGCCACCTGATTTTTTCAGACCGTTCAATTCATTTATTTGATGTTAACCAGTTAAGGGAAGGTAATGAAGAGTCAACAATTTGCAGATGTCATCATCATCATCATCATCTCCGCCACAGGAAGCCCACTGCTGAACAAAGGCCTCCCCCAAAGATCTCCACATCAACCTGTTGAAAGCGGCCCGCATCAGGCGGCTTCCTGCAACCTTAGCCAGATCGTCCGTCCACCTTGTAGGCGGGCGTCCGACTATTCGCTTGCCTGTTCGTAGCCTCTACTCTAGAACCTTTCAGACCCTACGGCTATCGGTTCTACGAGCTATGTGCCCGGCCCACTGCCACTTCAACTTGCTAATCCTATGGGCTATGTCGGTAACCTTTGTTCTCCTACGGATCTCCTCATTTCTGATTCAACAACGATATATTCAATACTATTTTATCTATATACTGGCAATTTAAGTAACATGATGATGATTCTTATTGCTACTCGTGTGATTATTTCCTAATATTCATTTCATCATTTTCAAACATGTCTTATCTTTGTAATAATTGATTGATGAAAGCGAATTCGAAGTATCAAATCAACTATATTATATACTAGAATTTAAAAATATTATCTTCTCTAATCCATTAAATCCAAGGCAAAATGTGGGTGCCCTGGCACCTCTGCCTACCCCTTCTGGGAACAAGGCGTGAGTTTATGTACGTATGTACTAATCCATAAGTGATGAACATCTAGACTGACTGTAGAATCAGTTGTCTGGCAGAGCTTTTCTTGTCTGAAAATGCATGGTGTCTAAAAAATGAAAAAAATTGAGGAAAGTACTTTCAATAAAAAAGAAAAACTCAATTGGCAAATTTATCAATGATTCATCAAAGAGGGACGATATCCTAGATAGAGCTTTAACTCAATAGTGAGAAATAATACACAGCCTAATATACAAATGGAACAGATCAAATGTAGCCATATAATTTTAATAATATCTTAAGCGGACCTATTGATAATACTAAAATTAATTTGCCGTCAATTACAAAGTAAAATATTTATGTATTTACGCAGTGATTTTGTTACCTGTTCAAATAAGCACAAAGAACCAATCAACAATGAGTGGTCATTTTCAGGTAATCTCCAACGTATCAGAGAGTTAACAATATGTTATATAATAATAATAATAGCACCCAACAGTCACATACATAGTCCTGATCCCACACTAAGATCGAGTCTTGTGTCGTGGGTATCAGCAACTACGAGAGACTTCTCGGTCTCACAAACACCCAGACCCGGAAGAAATATTTGTGGGCCGCACAAACATTTCTCTCGGTGCGGGGATCGAACCCGCGGCCTCTCGTTTCACAGGCGGCGTCTAACCAACTGCGCCACGGAGGCTGTTATATGTAGCTAATAACAGCGGAATATTTTATCACAAGATTATTATATTTATTTACTATCTTTTTGTATATGTTACTCCAAATATTTAGTTATAAAAAAGTAAATATCTACAAATTATTTTTATTAATATCGTTATTTATAAACATCTTATATCTTTAAACAAGAAAATCTTATATATAAATATATAATCTGAATCTCGGAAACGGCTCCAACGATTTTCATGAAACTTTTTATAGAGGAAGTTTCGGGGGCGATAAATCGATCTAGTTAGGATTCATTTTTAGAAAATGTTAAAATAAGAAATGCAAACTGAAAATATGACTCTTCCTGACATCTATTGGAGAATAATAATACTATTTTATTTAATTATGAGCAATATAGCCTTCAAATCGCTAGAGAGCTGGGGCATGAAGTGCAAAGAGGTTTGCAGTAACAGCTATCAATCAAAGACCAAATGAGATCGAAAAAATACGAATAAAAAGAAATACAACGCTAAGTGTTAAATCTATTCCAGCAGATGGCGTTGTTACGTAGCACTAAGCCAATGAGTGTTTAGTTTGAAGTTACACCAAGAAAATCAATTACTTATTTATATTATTTGTATCTTTTAAACTTAAAATGCCTCAACGATCTTGAAAAAAACAACGCTTATAAACAATCTAACTTCACGAAGCCACGACTCGTCTCAAGAACACTTAGAAGAACATCGTCATCAAATTGGTCTGGTTTCTCAAATTTCACAGTGAAGACTCATTTCAGAAATACCAACTGGGATGCAATCGATTGCAATTATTTAAATAATCAGTTCATATTTTATTATTAATATGACGGTAAGATCGAAAAATATGAAAAATATTATTCATATGTCATCATTTCATCAGTAAGTATACAGGGTATATCAAGACTGCTACCGAAAACAAAGCCGGGTGGTAGTTTAAGCGACTTCAGACACAATGCAACAGAAAAAGTTGCAAAAAAAAGCGACAATTTTTTTTTTGTAATTTTTTTCCTATTGCCATATTTTGGTGGTAAATAAATTTTTTCCTAAAATAATAGTGTATACCCTTTAATTTATAAATACTCTAAGATATAAGAGAGTTAAAATTATTATTTTAGCAAAATCTATGGATTTACCACCCAAAAATGACGATATTTAAAAAGTCATAAAAAATAATTGTCGCGTTTCTAAGCGAAATTTTTAATTGCATTGTGTTTGTAGCCACTAAAACTACCACCCGGCTTCGTTTTCGGTAGCAGTCTTGAGATACCCGGTATAATTCGTTTTTCAATATTATAATTTCTAAAAAGCACAATTAACCAACAAAAAAATATATATACCGAGCTAAGCTCGATCATCCAGGTACTGGAACATAAACAAAGAACTCTTTAGATATCATTGATCTTCTCATGCGTTTCATTCTGCGGCATAAATTTTTAACAAATACATTAAAATTAAATATATATTTTTTTTTACGAATTCGGTTAAATTTTTACTTGCTTATAGTTTTTTTTTTGTACTACCAACCGGGTCGTATTGATTCTAATCAAAGAAGAAGATGCAAAAACTCTAGTGTTGCTCTTTTCAAAATCAATTTACAATACAGTGTTTATTACAGAAGTTACAAGTTGGTTCAATGCAGAGCAGTTAAATAATAATTTGGTGTTATTTATGTAAAATAAACACAAAATGTGACCAACAAATTGGGATGTAAATTAAAGTGCGATCCTTTTTTTGAAATGTGTCCTGGTCCTGAGTCGTCAATGGTTTTTAATTATAATATTGTGTGTATTTATGTATGTACATATGTACAACGACCCGTCACTTACGGATGGGAAACATATTATGATATAACTACCTAATATAACTTAAGGATTATGTAAAACAACATGCATAATTTTTATACCGTAATGATAAATAATTATCCTATTTAAACATTTATTTTTTTAATCCTCTTTCTATTTTCATAATGAGCATTCGATTTTTAAAAAGTACTAGTCAGTTTCTTGAAATTGATTTACTTAGCAGGTGTGAGATAGAAATAATACATAATCAGTCAAGATAGGATTTTCTATAATATAATAAAGTTTTCCTCATTGGGCGCTTACCTAAAGATTTTTGAAAGATAGTTGATACTGAGAATTCGCGCTAATTATTTGTTTCTTCTTTAATGTAACATTCCCGTCATAAAATCAATCAATAATTTATTATAATGATAAGAATACACCAAAATCGATTGTAGGTTATTAAAAGATAATCATTTTAGGAAAATCTAATACTGTCTCTCTGCTGCATAATTAGTCACCGAATATTTAGTTCATTCGAGAAACTTTTCAAAAATAAACCCCTGTCCAAAGTCATTATGTAGGATTTAATAATATATTATGAAATCTGTTCTGGATAAAGAATTCCACACAAGATACATTCTCTGTGTCTCTTAATCGATTGATCATTTTATTCTTTTTCACTTAAATTAACCATTTTTCCAATTGTACCCCTTTTAAGCTTAGACACTTTTTTTCTTCTAGTGAATATGTTGCTTGAATATGTTGTAGTATAAAAGCTCACGTTATTCATTTTCTATGGCTAGTTAATCTGCACTACCGATATATAAAAGGCTTTTAATAGGCATGTGCATCAGCATTATATTTAATAAGTGTTTCAGTTAAGAGCGTTTATACCCTGCACGCGCTTTTTGGCTTAAAAACAGGACTTTTCAAATGAGTTAATAGCCACCAATAAACAATTTAAAGGAAAAATAATTAGTACTAACTTTAGAAAAGGTTGTCATCTAGGGATTTTGGTGGAAAACATTATAGATTGATCGATAATTTGTGAGTACTATAAGGATTACTGAACACAAGTTTCATTATTTAGGCTTTAAATGGCAATTTAGAAGCTTAAGATATCCGAAACCACTAAATATAAGATGAAAATAAAAATATTAGCAGACTAATAAGACCCTTATGGAGGGATTTTGCTGAGAAAAATAATCTTTTTGTGTTTAGTTCCTGAAAAATAAAAATTTAAACAATGCGAAATTATTCAGAAACTCTCGTCAAGAACATATTTTTTTTCACCAACTTATCGTACATAATTTTTTATAGCCATTGCATATTATAATAGAAGAACATCTTATCAATAATATGCCATTTTTATATTTCAACAAAATTAGTTTTCATGTTTTCTACAAATATTTTAAAAAACCACTATAAAACACGCTGTCCGACGTGGATCAAATCAAACCGCCGCAAGGCCTTCTAGAGGGAGGACGTATCGCTCGTCGCTCCGGTCTGGCTGCAGTCGATTATTGCCGCGCGTAGTGAAAATAGCCACGCGCGGAATGCGATTACCACATCTTAGTACTTTGGTAGTAAAATATTTAATTATTTTTATTACCTACAATGATTTTGTAGTGAGTATAAATTATGTTTCAGGTAATATAATGGGATTTAATTCCGAGGCTAAATAATGTTATGTATTGTAATATAAAATTCAATATATTTCGTAATTGTAAGGGGTTGTAAGGCCCCTAACACTATTTATGTGATCGAACACGAAATTATTAATAAAACGTCCGTAGTATCTGCTGATTGAACACTGATTTGAATGCAACTTAACAATGTAATAATAACGAAAATATGATTAGTATCTAAACTTGTATTATTCTTTGCTTGCACAGTAATATTTGTCTACTTATAATGCAAATAAAATATTTTTATGATATTATATTACAGTTACATTTCAAATGAATATTTGAAGCGCACGGATCAAAGTTGTTTGAGCCGTTTGTATAGCGAGCCGACGCGGCAGCTCTACGCACACAGCTTTGGTCGCTTATGTGTGCGTGAAATTAACGAAGAAATACCTATAGTTGACTTTGCGCGCAAGGTGTATACGCTCTTAATTTTTAATGCATATTTTGCTAGTGTCTTTATTAAATAAATAAATAAATATAATACCCTGGCAATGTCAAATATTCTTCAGCAAAATTTTTAAAATGGTAAGTTTTGTAGCCAGAGTTGGCTACTGGGCATATTGAGACTAAACATCTTATGTATCAGGATAGCGAGTGCAGTGAAAGCCAAACATTGCTTTTTAATTCATAGTTTTGTTTGCTTTTGCTATTATTGCCATAAGTGGTCGTTTCGCTTACCATCAGAAATATGATCTGCTCGTCTTGCCATTCATTGATATACAAAAAAATATGAACTTTACGGAACTTTTTGAGATAATTGACGGTGATTAAAATTGCCAAATGCCCAATACTGTATTCTTTTCCCAACCTTTTTCCTTCCCGATTACATGGACCAGCATCACATATATTATGATCCAAGAGTAGCAGTTATTTCTAGTCTCTACAAAGTCCATGTAGTATACAACTCCAGATGATATTTGCATACTATCCCGCATGATTTTACGCTCATTCTGCCAAAGTCTACACTCCCAAAGTAATCTGTTTGTTTGTTTGTTTGTTTGAACGCGCTAATCTCTGGAACTACTGGTCCGATTTGAATGATTCTTTCAGTGTTGGGTAGTTCATTTATTGAGGAAGGCTATATATAATCACTCTATGACCTATAGGAGGAAAGCAGTAGTGATATTTCTAGCAAATACGAGGAAATTTTGTTCGTTTTTCGTGGTCCGATTGGTCGATATTCTAAACTGATAGTCAGAATTCAACATTTTGACCGCCATCTTAAAACGTGTATGCACCCGGGCGGAGCCGGGCCCGACCGCTAGTTACTAATACACGGACTGTTCATATTGGCATTTAGGTGTTAAACATGGACACGCAGGCGATTCAACAAGCTTTAAAGAGTATAGTTGAGACTTAAAGTTACTATGGCCTGTGAGCACAGATCACTCCCAATAGATACCTAATGCAAGGCAGCGGTTGCGCCCAACACATATAAGCTATCAGATAGATATAAACCGAAGCCAAATGTCGCGTCATCAGTGTCGTCCAAGTAGTGGACCCGCACATGTCGTCGCACGTTAGCGAAAATTACATTTTGGGAACATAATATTACACTTAATAATGATTTGTTCAATAAAATGGTGTGCAAAAAACTAAAAAAATAAAGTATCTAAAAAACGCAATAAGTTTTCATCGAAAACTAATATTCTTTAAATTAATTTGGTCCCGAGCGAGCTCAATTTATACTGGTTAATGTATCAATGTCAAACAGTCGAGTTCGGATGGAGAATCAGCCATCTCTTTTTCGCATAGCAATAACCGTAATAAGCCATCTTTTTTTGGCGAAATCACGCGTTCTTCTAGTGTTTGACGCATGTTTATAATATAATTCCCAGAAATATCGATATTGTAAAACAATAATGTAAATTAATTTTATTAAATGACAATGTCACAAAATATATATTGATTTAAATAAAAATTGCAAATTACCATAATTACGTTATTTTATGTAATTTGAAATAGTTAAATTTGTTAACAAGGTACTTTTACAATATTTTTTTATTTATCTTTGGCGTAATTAAATTTCCTTTTTCCCTCTAGTTGTATACGTTTTCAAATATAATGGGAGGGTATTTATCATAAGTTTTAGTAAATTTATTAAGAATCAGTAGCACAAGCTATTGCACTAATTTTAACATACGTTGTATATATCGTCTCAAAAACATTCATAGTTCGTCAAGTGGGTTTCATCGTCACTTGTCGATATTACATTTACTACAGCCGCCGCGCCGTCAGAATTCAAGAAACGGAATAAGTTATTGTAGCCCTTTAGGGCGTGAGGTTTAGTTATTTACTATTTCATATTTTTATCTGATCTTTTATATCAACACTTAATTTGGGTATTTCGCCATTATGGTATACAAAAATACACGGTGAATAATAGAAATAAAACCGTTACATACTAAAGTAAAAATCTTAATCCTATTTTATTCGTAGTTAGCGGTTGCCGGTTGGTATAATTTATCAGATCAGGTCGGTGAAAAAATATTATCAAACATTTAACAAGTTGGTAATTAAGTTATAGAAGCGATCATAACACATGAACTTACTGGCAAATCGAACTATCGATACATTTTTTTATTTATCGACTTATGCCTCATCTCTCCAGTGAAGTCCACATGACCGCGCTGCAACCCGCCCACCCCCCGCGCAGTACCCTTCGTTGGCGTTTTCGGTTCAAAACAAAACTATCGTAATGCGGTATCTATTGGAAGTGATCTGTGCCTGTGAGGAATAGTGATACGCAATAATCGACTTGAATTTGTCAAACGATCACTCAGGCAAGGAAAATATTGGCATAGATGCCGTTCCTTCAAAGATACCTCCCATCTATTTTGCCATTCATCTAATAGTTCGCTATATCCTACTGAAAGCGGTTTAAATAATCTGTCAACTTTTAAAAGTTCATGTGCGGCTAAAAATCTTTTATCCATATTCTCCCTAGTATAGTAATGCATCGCGGCGCGACATTGCACTTCCAGGTCGACTGGAAGTATGTACACAGCACAATTATTTCTTGTTGTCAAAATTAGAGTGTAAGTTGAAATGTCAATAGCACTCCTATGCTATTCATTGTTCTGAGCCCGACCCTCAATTTTGATATTTGACGTTTGTCAAAGTCAATTTGACAGCCTAATGTAAATAGAAATAGGGTATTTATATAAAAAATTTGAAATTTGACATTGACAGGTGGACGTGCAAGTAGAGACAAAAACAAAAGAACATACACTTACTTCGGTACTTTACGTCGGGTCATAGATTGACGCTTTACAAAGCGCAAATCCGGCCTCAGGTGGAGTACTGCTCTCGCCTCTAGGCAGGTGCCCCAAAATCAGCTCGACCCACTTGACTCCTTGCAGCGACGAGCTTGTCGAATAGTCAATGATCCCGATCTCACGGACAAATTGGAACCATTAGGACTGCGGATCTCTCTGTGCAGGGCCGGCGTTAGGGTAGGGCGCGTACGGGCGACAGCCCAGGGGCGCCAGACCAAGAGGGGCGCCGCAGGCGCCCCTTATATTAACTTGTTTGTTGGGCAAGTCTCACTTATTTGAAATCCCTAAATCTAGATACAAAGTCTGTCAGAATGAAATCCACTTTTCGGTTGGAGCACTGCTGTTAATTTCACAAGAAATCCTAAATAATTGCATATATTACAAATCAAGTTACACATTTTTGAGTATAAATAAGATGGCCGTGAAAATCGAGCCATCTATAAAATATTGTAAGAACCACTTCAAAATGAAAATGCTGAAATTAATATTATAGATTTTTTTCGTAACGATGCAATGGTAAGAATAAAAATTAAAAATTTTGATTTAAGTAAATTTTTGTCATACTACAATCAACCATTTTCAAATTCCGCTGTGAGCGACTACTAATTTCAGTAAGGCTCCACTGGATATACACTGCAGCGCCGTCCGCACCACTTACGTCGGAACATTTACATGTCGCGTTTCTCCATGAATCGCGCTGGAATAGTGGCAAGTCTCGGGATATCAGGCAGGGCTACAAGCTGATTTACAATGGATCTTCTACTGGCTGGAACGGGATTGCCGTATTGTTGTCGTCTAGCGTCCGGGAGAATATTTTTATAGAGAAATTAAGTCGACATACGGAGCGACCGGCTTGTGCGGGTTACAGTAATGATTGAGAGGGTTGTTGCCAAGTTGATCAGCGCTTACGCCCCGCAGGTGAGTTGCTCGGAGGCGGAAAGGAAGCCTTTTGGACCCTTGTTGATGACACTATGTGCAATCTGTCCTATTTTTTTAACGAGATTATAGCTCCTTAATTAAGCCTTTCTTCCGGTACCGCCGTTGACAATCGGAACAGGCGTGTCGGAGTCACCGGCCTTTTAGTCTGGCGCACGTGGATGTTGCAGCCAGGCTGGGTCTCCACCGAGATCTAAAAAAGATCTTTTGCCGGCATACCGCCTAAAATCCTCTCGGTGGTCATCGCGCGCATTACGGATGGCAGGCGATGTGGATTAGCGAGTAGCGCCTTGTTGATTCGCCGTGCCATCCGGCGCATTGGCTCCTCACAATTTGGAAGGGCGCAGATGTTCCCACTTTCCCTACTTCAGATGTACATGGTCGGCTATCCGCGACAGATACGAGACCACGCGTTCTGCTGCCCATCTCAAAGTTGCTCCTAACATGAGCGCACGGACGTACGCACTCCTTTGTGTATCCAGCGACTCTGATGACTCCTATTAATCGCCTCTTACAACAAGCATATTGTGGTAGAATGCTGACACCCCTTAAACACTGAGCGGGGACGCCAAGTAAGCCGTTGTCATTTACCCCGCGCCTTCTTCTCGGTTGCCGGCAGCAGACGGGATCGTTCCGCTCATGATCCCGCTCCCTGCTCCCCTTCTGCGGCGATCATGGCCTGCCATGACCTCGTACTCTCGACCATAGAAGGAATTACGGCTAAGAGCGAGAGGTCCACTCCGGCGGCTGCGTGAACAGCTGCACACTCCTCTTCCAAGGCTGAACACTCCGAGTAAGTGGTTGTGTCCTCTGAACAGTTATCCCGATGGTAACACATACCTGATTCTTCCCTTTTCGCCACTCTCCACAGGTATCTGCCGAAACAACCATGCCGCGATAGTTCCTGCATCAGGCGGAAAGTCATCACACCGTGGCGCCTGCTCAGCCATTGGTCGAGGACAGGACGCACTGCCGCGATGGTCCAAGCACCAGCACTGGGATTGTCCAACCACGTGCGCCTCGCCTCCACGACAGCCGCGCGGAGTATGGACCGTACAGGATCGACCTCTCTAAAGGCCGGTCGTTCCCCGCGACGAGACTTCTCCTCCCGCCAGTTTTAGGCTGAGACGAGAGGGCTTCGGCGTCAATGTCCCAGGGAAGGCCAATACACTGATTATTCGCTGCGCTATCGCTCGGTGGCCCAAACCGTAAAGTCATAGATCGGACGACTCCCACGTACAAGCTTCGGCAAGGGATGCCGGGACTTTCAAAGTTTGGCATTCGTAATGCAAAGGAGGATTCAGTGCTCAGAGCCTGATTCGTGTCAGATCTGGCTGTTGTGAATACGTTCTTCCAAAAGATTCCCGAACATTTCATCAAGGTAACACCGTAACCTAGTGGCCGAGCATCGAGCACTAAGGACAAAGTGGTGGTTGTTAGATGGACCTACTGGGCGGGGTCGCTGGTACTTAATGGTGTGGTCCTTTTTACTGCGCTGTTTAACCTCATCCTGGATACTAACAACCAGACCCTTGGCGGTTCAGTGCTAAAACTTCCGAAATTACTAAACAATATGATACAATCTATTATAATTGTTCAATCTATTAAACATAAAAAAATATATATTTAAAAACTTTTTTTTATGCATTTCAATGGGAGCCAGGGGGCGCCGTATTAATCTCGCCCAGGGCGCTGGTACTGCTAAAACCAGCCCTGTCTCTGTGTGTTCTATCGTTTGTTCTATGGGGAGTGCTCCGAAGAGTTGTTTGAGATGGTACCACGGTCGCCTATGTACCATCGCACCACACGTCTCCGCAGTAGAGTTCATTCCCACCACCTTGAAGCGTACCGCTCCCGAACGGTATGTTTCCAGCGTTCTTTCCTACCACGTACGTGCAAGCTCTGTGATGAACTCCTTGCATCGGTGTTTCCTCAGCGCTATGACCTGTCCTTCTTCAAACAAGGTTTAAAGAGCGTACTCTCCTCGAGGTAGGCAGCGACTTTGTTGTGCTGGTCCCCTGGCACTACGGAGGTCCATGAGCAACGGTAGCCGCTAACCATCAGGCGGGCCGCTAGCTCGTCTGCCTACAAGGCAATAAAAAAAACTTAAATTGAGAACCTCCTTGTTTTGAAGTCGGCTAAAAATTAATGTGTGTGAGTGGGTACGTGTGCAGTTCACACACGGCAGAATTATTAAAACTTGGGAAATTAACCTACGAGAGAATGAGATAAATATTGATTTTGAATAAGCGGTACCTAAAAGAGATGAACATATTCATAAAAACAATTAACCCTGCGAGAAAATGAGATGATAATGTGATTACTAGTAAACAGTGTTTTCTGTTATCTTCGTCATCACGAAAACAAAGAGATAACTTTCATATTTTTTTCAATATTTGGAACCTTTGGAACCAATCGGATTATTAACTAAAAGTTCAAAATGATGGCCAAAGCATGCCAAAGTCTTCAATTCTGACATTCAGTTTAAAATGTAATCCTTCAGATATCGATTTTGAAACCAAATTACATAAACCTAATAGATTATTATGGCGACGGGTCCCGTAGATATCGAAGTAGCGACTAATCCCACCAACTTCGTAAAGTTTGATTTGATGGCCACTATTTCTAATTCTGACTCTGAATTTAGATTATTTAGTCCATACAGCTATTGAACTCATTTAAGATCTTTCGGACCAATAACTAAACGGTTCAAAATTGCGGTCAAGATGTCCAATTCAGACTATCAATATAAAATATATATGTGACCAATCGGACATAAATATCACATTTCATATATTAAATGGTGTGAGGTGGCAAGTGAACGCATGGTGACCTGTTGGTAACGGACAAGACGCTGCCATCAACATGTCTACGCCTTATTGTTGTCGCGGGCCCAAATCCCAGGACAAACCTCTGACATTTCTCGGAGTCATGTGTGTATGAATCACCATGCACTATAATGGTGAAGGAAACCTGCATACCATAGCGATTCCGAAGAATTTGCATGGTATTTAAAATTCCGCCAGACTGCACTAGGCCAGCGTGACGGACTGTGCCCTGCAGTGGAACGTGTATGAGCTGATACAGATATAAATCAAACATTCGAAGATGAGTATGTTCTTCGTATATGAACTTATTCAGATCGCTTTTTCGTTTCATACAATTTAGATTTGAAGATTAGGCAGAAGTGCTACTCGTGCTACTCGGTTTCGCCAATCTTATTACCAGATACGATTTCAAGCGATAGCTGATAACAGATTTCTGTAAAGTCAATAATTATGGATTATATCGAGCTAAGACTGACCGATACTGATTGTAACTACTGTGATAACGATATTTCATTCGTTGATAACTTTCGGTAAGTAAATCCTATATAAATGATTGTCATTTGTAATTCATAAGCTATAGTTAGCAAGCTGTAGTGGAACAATGTATAAGAAATACATCGCTGTGGTTTTGGCCGTGTTGGTGGCAGCGGCTGAAGCCAACACCGTTATTTTCAAGGACAAACCAGACTTTGAGTTACTTCAGGATGAGACTCAATATCCGAGGTTAGTATCCCGTAGCAATAAGATTTCATTAATTGATGAATATCAATGAATCGGAAATACAAAAGAAAGTTACATTCAACCTTAATTCAACTTTTGACAGCCTCCGTAGCGCAGTTGGTTAGACGCCGCCTGTGAAACGAGAGGCCGCGGGTTCGATCCCCGCACCGAGAGAAATGTTTGTGCGGCCCACAAATATTTCTTCCGGGTCTGGGTGTTTGTGAGACCGAAAAGTCTCTCGTGGTTCCTGATACCCACGACACAAGGCTCGATCTTAGTGTGGGGTCAGGACTATGTATGTGACTGTTGGGTGTATTTATTTATTTATTTAATTTCAAGGTTTAAATATGCTTTCAGAATATTTTGGAGATATTTGATATTTCAAACCTCATTAATTTATTATTTTTATTATTATTATTTATTGAAAATTCAAGTTACAGAGAATCAGTAGTGTTAGTATAACAAATAAATAACTTATAATATAATGTTAGTAAAGATACATCACAAATAACACGACCACTGTTGCACAATCATAGCGGAGCATGCATCCTGCAGCAGTGGTTTACATAAATACAGTCTTACCTGTTTGCAATCATGTTCAGTATGCTGTTGGTGCTGGCCCTAACCCGACGCACCAGGGACGCATAACGTTTGCGCATCGTTGCGAAAAAACAGGCAACACGCGCACTACAATGTCGAGGCAGCCCCAACAGCACCCTGAATGCGAATATTATATATAAAAAGCGCTATAAGCTTTTTGCGTATAATCAGCCCACAAGCTACATGTATAGAATGAGGTGCAATATGCTCGGAAAAGTGTAATTTTAATGATTATTTTTCCGACCCAAATATCGACCAATAGAATTGCACCATTCGACGTCACGTGGTACAACCTACATGGTATTATACTGATAATTTTTTGAAAATTTTCTCTGGTAGTTGCTATATATAAAAAACAAAACATGATCCAGTCAAATTAACCACACGTCAAACTGACAGGTTGAATTCAATTGTGAAAATTGGAGATTTTGCATGAAAATGAGTTTGAAATTAAAATTTGGGACGGAAAAATAATCCCCCGAATACCACACGAGCTTCAAAATTATCTGGCATTTCCCTCAAGGTTCCCTGCAAACAAATAAAGTCGTCAAGTTTTGACTCCTTCATTTGTTTGTAACGAACCTATCGGGAAATACCCGATAATTTTGAAGCTCTTGTGATAAGTGAAAAACTATGCAAATTTTTAGAGTATCAAATTATGATATTATATGTTATAAAACCACTGAATTTTTATACGGTATTTTCATTTCGTTTGTTTTTCTGTTTATAATGAGACAATCATAATCAGAACAGAAGAGTATGGTACTTGTGTTATGTTTACAATATTGAGCCTAACAAATTGTCCCAAATGTGCGATCCCAAATGTAGTCGATAGGAATTAAGGGTCCAAAAAATCCTAATTCTTATGAAATCTCATGTGCGTCATATGCCTTTTTTAAATGTAATATAAAAGTATATGTATAATTTTTGACAGGATATGGGAAAGAAACGGTTTGACAGCCGACATCAACCAATACTTGGATAACACTATTGCCATGGTCGTACCTTTCATCATAGACAATGGACTTGACCCGCTAGACTTGCCCGATGTCTCCACAGGTTTCGAAGTAGTAAGTATTCTTTTGTTCATAATGATTTTGCAATACGTAAGATCGTTTTATGTTATATTTTATAATAAATTTCACGATATAAAAACTATAGTTAATTAGGCAATGAGTGTATTTATCAGTGGCGTAAAGGGAGGGCGGAGGGGGCGGTCTGCCCCGAGTACCAAGTATCAAGGGCAATAACAAGGGCAACGACTACCCGTACAGTCAAACAAAGCACTTCTATAAAGACGTATTAATAAAAAAAACTACCCACTCTTGTATCTAGCTGTTTGCAGACTACTTTGAAACGAATCGGTACTATAATTATTTACTTTTTTTTCAATATAATTTCTATATCCATAAAAAAATGAATTCATGTTGCACTTGGTCTGATCTACACCACCACCCTTGTTGCGTTAGAATGCTGTGGCTGGGCCTTGCAGTGGCCTTTCGTACATCTGTGGTTCTCTGTTTTCACGGGTCAATGGTTTGGAAGTATCCGTAAGCTCCTAGATGAAGTATCTTGGACTTGCCCTTCTTTGAACTCCCATGCCCATTTTAAAAGCCTAAGACCTAATTCGTCCAGGCAGCAGGCGCATTGTCTAGCCGAAAATTGTACGCAGGAGTCGTGCGATTTATAGCTTTATACGGATGCCCCGTTTCGGCTGAAGCTATGAGCAGACGCTTTACTACCTTATTAACCGCAACAAGTGGTGACGGAGCGGATGATCAGGATTCAGCGGATGTCGTAGCAGCAGGAATCGGTCGAAGGAGGCGGCGATAGACGCCGCTGCTCATTAACTGCTACCTTCGTGACCGTGACCTAATAGATAGGACAACGCACCTAAGATTTCTCCAGTGTTAACTAAATTGACGCCACCTTATGAAATATCATTATATCACACGATCTGCATGCTTATCCGCATGCGGTCACAAGCATTAAAAACAATAATAATCTACCGTCTACGATACTGATTAATAATCTATAATTGGTAATATAGAGCTACTAGCGGAACGACCCAGCTTCGCCTGGGTGCATATATTTTTTGATTCCACTCCACACCAAATACATGTTGTTTTTCGTATAAACTCTTGTATGCCTAAACTTGACGTAGCTATCCTACTGTCCGGCTCAATCCCGTCTCATCCGCCTGTTCAGTCTCTTCCCAATCCGTCCAGTCCCTTCTCTTTATTATCCATCCCGTTTTATAACGTGCATTTACATTTCGTCCTAACAAATCTGTTATCTATCCCAGCCCTCTCCCGTACCTTCGATTCTATTTTACTTTATGTCCCTTCTCTCCATAAACATCCATATACATCTTCTATATAAAATAGGAATGATTAATAGTTGATATGAGAGTTACACTGAGATAGCAAAATAATAATAGTCAACGTTACTACTACACTTGATGCATAAACAATAATGATGGCCGACAACTGTGTAGGGAGTGAGAGAAGTCTTATTGTGTGAAAGAAACAGGAGACCGGCTTCGTTCTCATCCCTACTCTGTGCTGTTTACTGGGTCAGAAGTGACACCTGTAGACAACTGGCGGGGATATCTAATTAAATGACGATTGATCAGTTTTCGACCGGAGAGGAAAAATGATTAAATTACTAAAATGGCTAATAAAAAATAAGGGTTGATTGTAGAAGGGTGAAAATTGAGGATTATATGTATTTTTGTATGTTGTATCATAAAAAAAAAATTAAAAATTTTGTCTAAAAAATAAAAATATAAATTTAGGGGTGGACTACCCCTAACATTTAGGGGGATGAAAAATAAATTTCGGCCGATTCTCAGACCTATTCAATATGCTTACAAAATTTCATGAGAATCGGTCAAGCCGTTTCGGAGGAGTATGGCAACGAAAACTGTGACACGAGAATTTTATATATTAGATAAATTATAGACACTTTTTCGATAACATAACATAACCATTAATACAATACTTAAAGTAGTTAAAATTATGGAAAACAGTTTCATTTTCAGCATTTTTTTTTTCATATGATCCATCATGCTCTTTGGTATAATGGCTTGGTGAATAATATGCTTTAAAGGCATTATAACTTGTTTACAGAAACCATTGCTGATCACCTACAGCGCGCAGCTAAGTCTTCACAATGGCAGAGTGAGCGGTTTAGTGAACGTGGCCCGTTCCGGAGACCAGAGGGTTACCTACTTCAGCAAGACCCTGCGTCTGCGTCTTCAGCTGCAGTTCACAGACTTGGAAGTAAATATCTTGCATCTTAGCTATTTACAACACTGTATTTCAAGTTAAATCATACAAGAACAAATCGTTTTCAAGCTGATATTCAAACTAATTTACGAATCTCACAGACCACTCCTAACTTCACCCCGATGTACTTATTACATTGCATTTGCCTCTTTTGAGTACAATTTTCCTGATATAAACAATTAAATTCGTGACTTTTGACCATTTTTGTTGGATTATTTTCATACTCGTATCTACTGCTAACTACCAGAGTTTTGTTTACTATACTGTGTTTTGTGTGTTTCAGTTCGATTACAGATATTTAGTAAAAGTGATGAACATTGGCCCAACTGGCGGCCTTGTTGGATCTCTTGACCGTTTCACTGTCAACTTAGATGTCCTCTTCGATTTTAACAACGACGAAATTCATCTACAAGAATTCTCTCTTGCTGAACTTGGGTAATCAAACGGCTATTTTGTATTATTCGTCATAGTTATCCTTCATTTCAGTAGATAATTTACATCCTTTGCCACAAATAAATAATTATAATTGATTAATTTAAATAACATTTATTACGAAGATATTGTCATTATTGTAACAAACAATTGTTAATTTGTAACGAAAAATATTTTTTATATTTTTATTTCAGACGTCTTCGCGTGAGGTTGACTGGCAACCTCCTGCTTGACTGGCTGGTGACTCCCGTAGTTAACGTGTTCCTCAGGATCTTCGACGACAATATCATGGTTGCGGTTATTAATGCTATCCGTGGCGCCATGCAGAACGCTATTAAAAACATCAACAGCAATCTGAGACAAACCATCCGCGACCTTGAAGCACATAATTATTAAATTATAATCAAATGGTATTCGAAAATTAATTTTAAGTTCTTCTGCATAAAATAAAATACAATACAATTAGTTTCATGTTTTTTTTTTATACATTTTCATAACCATCAAAATGATGTAAAGATTTAGGCCTAATAGCAAACTAATTTTGCCTAAAACTTCGACTTTGAAAATGTCAGTCCCATAAATTAGCCATGTCAAATCTCAAATGTTTGGCAATGACATTTTCAAAGTCCAAGTTAGGGCAAATTAGTGCAACTGAGACTTTATAAAACTGGATGTTTTTTGTTTATGTACAATTGACATTGAAACACGTACAAAAATAAATTTATCATTAAGAGCGTTTACACCTTGCGCGCAGTCAACTATAGGTATTTCTTCGTTAATTTCACGCACACATAAGCGAGCCAAGCTGTGTGCGTAGAGCTGCCGCGTCGGCTCGCTATACAGTCAGCTCAACCAACTTTGATCCGTGCGCTTCAAATATTCAATTGAAATGTAACTGTAATATAATATCATAAAAATATTTTATTTGCATTATAAGTAGACAAATATTACTGTGCAAGCAATGAACAATACAATATGGCCTAACCACTCTCAATCGATTACGATTGTAGAGTAGGCCCGTGCCCTGCAGTGGGACGTATATGGGCTGATACAGAATGAACAATACAAATTTAGATACTAATCATATTTTCGTTATTATTACATTGTTAAGTTGTAATCAGTGTTCAATTAGTAGACACTACGGACGTTTTGTTAATCATTTCGGGTTCGAACACATGAATAGATTTCGGGGCCTTACAACCCCTTACAATTACGAAATATATTTAATTGTATATTACAATACATAACATAATTTAGCCTCGGAATTACATCCTATTATATTATCTGAAACATAATTTATACTCACTACAAAATCATTGTAGGTAATAAGAAAAAATATATTTTACTACTAAAGTACTAAGATGTGGCAATCGCAGTCCGCGCGTGGCTATTTTTACTACGCACGGCTAAAATCGACTGCAGCCAGGCCGGAGCGACGAGCGATACGTCCTCCCTCTAGAAGGCCTTGCGGCGCGGCGCGGCGCGGCGGTCTGATTTGATGCAGGTCGGACAGCGTGTTTTATAGTGGTTTTTAAAATATTTGTAGAAAACATGAAAACTAATTTTGTTGAAAATTAAAATGGTAATGTATTGATAAGATGTTCTTCTATTATAATATGTAATTGCTATAAAAAATATGTACGATAAGTTGGTGAAAAAAAATATGTTCTTGACGAGAGTTTCTGAATAATTTTCGCATTGTTTAAATTTTTATTTTTCGTTTCAGAACGTCCCAGACATGCTCTATAGGATTGAGCCTGGTTCTGGAAGAAAACCATGTACCCAACCACGGGATGATCGTTTTCTTGTGAGTCGCGCATTGAGAAATCGCAAGTCTTCGTATGTGGACCTTAAGAACAACCTCTAAGAAGTAAGAAATGTGCATATTAGTCTATGGACGGTCAGGAGGAGGCTTCTCGCGGCCAATATACGCAGTCTTCGCCCGGCCCGCGGTCCTAAGTTACTCCGTGAGCACAGAGTTGCCAGGCTTAGGTTTGCTCGAAATTGTGAGTCATGGACTCAAGAAGACTGGAATAGGGTATTGTTCTCCGATGAAGCCAGGATATCTCTGTTCGGTGAAGATCGACGTCGGCGAGTGCTACGAAGACGAGGAGAACGCTTTGCAGTGGCTTGTTTTGAAGAAATCACACCTTATGGTGGGGGCTCTGTTATGTTTTGCGCAGGAAAAAATTCAATGGATTGTACAGAGTTAGTCTTCATTGAAAACGGCTCCCTGACTGGACATCGATACATAACGGAAGTTCTAATTCCTCATGCACAACCCGCATTGGCCGCTTTAGGCGAAGACTCAATTTTTATAAATAATAATAATAATAATAATAATAGTTTTTATTATTGGCACAATAAAGATAAACTAAACTACGAGTTAACACTTTTTATGCCTAAAATATTGTGCCAACAATGAGCCACTCTTTCAGCTTGTATGCTGCGATATCACCTGAATAATACCGCAGCGCTGGTTTTCAAAGAGAAGCTCAAGTGACACACAGACGTCCAGTCGGTACAAAAACAAATTGGAGCACAAACAAGTAATAATTATTTCCATAAAAAAGACAATGCATAAGAAATAAAATAATACAATAATCAGCCATCAGCAACCGTAATTAGTAATAAGAAAAATATAAGCTATCTGAGTGGGTAGATTGTTGCAACGATCACCTCATAAACATTCATAACCGTCATTATGAGCCACGCGTACGGTAGCCAACGCACATCTTAAGACTAATTTAAAAGTAATATAGGTAATTATGCTATTCATCTAGTTTCACGAGTGGCATCAAAACAACACAAATTTCGCAAACACGCACTTTGAAACAAATTACAATTTCCGTCCATGAAGTTAAGGAAAAAAAAAAACAAAACACGTTATTTCATGGAGTTCAAACTAACAAACATCATGTGGTAAGTACAGGCTACTAAACTCGCTAAGCATTTATCATTGTTCTGTATCAGCCCATATACGTCCCACTGCAGGGCACGGGCCTCCTCTACAATCGACAGTACGATTGAGAGTGGTTAGGCGATATAGTCCACCACGCTGGCCTAGTGCGGGTTGGCGGACTTACATACCATAGAAATTTTTTAAAAATCGCTATGGTATGCAGGTTTCCTCACGATGTTTTCCTTCACCGTTTTAGTGCGTGGTGATTGACTATCAATACACACATGACTCCGAAAAGTCAGAGGTGTGCCCTGGGATTCGAACCCGCGACCACCATGAACATGTTGGCAGTCGCGTCTAGTCCGTTTACCAACAGGCCACCACGCACTTCATCATTGTTTTTCACTTCGATACATCACTTTATCATTGTTACTTTTGTTTAAATAATAAATACTTTTTTAGATTAATTTTGAATGTATATTTGTTATTTTTAACTCGACATGGTGAAGGAATATTGTTCCAACAGCGAGTGGCAGCGTATTTAAATGAACCTCTGAAAGCAGAAGTCCGATGTTGAGGAATCGCAAGTGGATTTGTTGCCGAACGGGACGCATATTTGAAGTTGTCCTGTCTCCACATCAGCTTTTCATACAAGTATTTAGGTTTTTTTTTCTTTTATAACGCCAAACAACAGGGTTGCCAAGTGTAGTTCCCTACGGGCTGCCATTTTAAGGATATTAGAGTCATTTAAAAATGGCGTGACATGGTTGCGACTGGGAATATTGAAACAACCGGGCACAGGCGTTCTGCACGCGTTGAATTAAACGCACTGTTCGAGAAAGTAAACAAGGGTCATACACAGTGTCACAATAATTTAATCTTGATAAAATAAGACTATCCACAAGTAACTTCCTCGATTTTATATTAAGATACTGGCGAAACCGGTACAGTACTTTTAGTCTATAGAAACAGTTTTTAATAACTTCGTTTATATGTTGCTCAAAGTGAAGTTCTGGGTCCATTATCAGTCCTAAGTTGCGCGCTGTTTCAACCCTATTAATATTTTCTCCCATGATGTGTATCCGTGGCGCAGCCGACAATATAAGTTTAATTTGTGTACTTTTTTGTTTATGGACGACAACGCTCGCGCCTACCGGTCTGGCGATGTGGAAGCGTATGTGCAAGAGGTCGGCATTCGTCGTTTGGATTGGCCAGCTCGAAGTCCCGACCTCAATCCTATAGAGCATGTCTGGGACGTTCTGAAACGACGCGTGAGATCAGTACAACCGGCTCCGCAGACCATCAGAGAGCTGAAGAATGTGATTACCGCGGAGTGGGAACGTATTCCGCAAGCAAGTATCCGGGATATCCTCGCTAGCATACCCAGACGAATTCAAGCTGTGATTTCAGCTAGAGGGGGTCACACTCGATACTAAACATTTATCTGCTTTTACTTTATTAAAGAAAAAACAAACAAAAATCTTTGTTAACTTTTACTTCACGAGCATATGCACTACTAGCGAGCATACACTACTCTCGGTACCGCCCACGCACCCACCCCGAAATCATCATGACATTATGTATATAGTTGAGATAAAAGGCCTATATACACTCATTTGCAAAAAAAAACGGGCACCTAAGCAATGAACCATTTCAAATGTTACTATTGGTTTGTTTGATAATTATAGGTAGTTTTACTTTCACAATTTTGTAAATTAATAAGCAAATAATCGTTTTCGTCAGTATTATCATAAAATTTTGATAAAATTTATGGGTTTTAATGCTAAAGTTCACTAGTAGTGTATGCTTGCTAGTAGTGCATATGCTCGTGAAGTAAAAGTTAACAAAGATTTTTGTTTGTTTTTTCTTTAATAAAGTAAAAGCAGATAAATGTTTAGTATCGAGTGTGACCCCCTCTAGCTGAAATCACAGCTTGAATTCGCCTGGGTATGCTAGCGAGGATATCCCGGATACTTGCTTGCGGAATACGTTCCCACTCCGCGGTAATCACATTCTTCAGCTCTCTGATGGTCTGCGGAGCCGGTTGTACTGATCTCACGCGTCGTTTCAGAACGTCCCAGACATGCTCTATAGGATTGAGCCTGGTTCTGGAAGAAAACCATGTACCCTACCACGGGATGATCGTTTTCTTGTGAGTCGCGCATTGAGAAATCGCAAGTCTTCGTATGTGGACCTTAAGAACAACCTCTAAGAAGTAAGAAATGTGCATTATATTAGTCTATGGACGGTCAGGAGGAGGCTTCTCGCGGCCAATATACGCAGTCATCGCCCGGCCCGCGGTCCTAAGTTACTCCGTGAGCACAGAGTTGCCAGGCTTAGGTTTGCTCGAAATTGTGAGTCATGGACTCAAGAAGACTGGAATAGGGTATTGTTCTCCGATGAAGCCAGGATATCTCTGTTCGGTGAAGATCGACGTCGGCGAGTGCTACGAAGACGAAATCGATACATCACGATGTATCGATCGTCGATGCCGAAGTTTACGGATTTAGGTGATAGATATTTGTATATACAAATATTTGTACTGCTGCTTATTTACTAGTGTTGCGCTGTTCTTTTTACTTTTATATTGCTTAGACATTCGCTATTTTTCCTTTTTAACTTAGATATGCCCACTATTACATATCACATCACTGTTTCCATTCGCTTTTACTGGCGGTCTCATAAGTCAGAGGCCGCTTGGGTAGGTGCCACCGTAAACTGTAAACGCACTGTTGTGTTCCGGTTTAAAGGACATTGTAGCAGTGACATCTGAACATGTTGACACTTAACATCGTATATCATAAGATGGCAACAACAGTAGTATGCCAAGCATTGTTACTGTCCATGAGCGGTGGGGTGGTATCGCATTTTGTCAGTCGAATGGCATGCTGGTCTCGCCATTTTTTTTTTTATTTTACTGTATAAGAATTTACACATAAACAAACAATAAAACATCACTTAAACCTATAGTGTTTATTGCTATATATACTAACCTATATACCAATAAACAAAACACCCATTATTTTACATTGGTTTATAGAAAGGTTTGTGTTACATCTGAATATGTAATTAGTCAATATTGTAATTGCTATGACCCGGTTCAAACCAATCTATAAATAAAGCTTGGTAGTGTTAGAGTACTCAACATATTGAATTATGCCAATAAATAAACTTACAAGAGGTGCAGCAAGTAAAGTTGATTGAATACATACACAATATACATACACGCACGCCTTTATCTCAGACTAACTGTACCCCCAACTTCGTCCGCGTGGAATTTAAGAAAAAAGTTAATTAGTTTATTTAGTTTTTTTTTGGTTTTTGCATTTTTGTTTTAAATATCATTTATTTTTGGGAGAAGTGGTGGGAGGCGCCCGACGCGACGACCCAGTGGTGGCATGCGCGTGAGCTGCGCGTGTAACTGGAAAGTACTTGGGCATTGCAACAATACGTTATTTTTCTAAAATAAAAGAATATTTCTAAAATAAATGTAATGAAATGAAATGAAATGTATTTGAAATGAAATGTATTTATTGGTCACGTAGGCAATTTAAAAGCTCTTATGACAAGTCAATACACATAGAACTTAATCTCTATATACAATATATTTCCTATACTTAGTATTACTTATTTTAATTTCTTGGTTTAATTAATTTATTTATGTAATTTATTTATTTTAAATTAATTTTATTTTATTTAGAATTAGTTTTATTTATTTGTTTATTTTTTATTCTTATTTTATTTAAAGTATTAGTTATGACTTTATGGTAATTTATTTTTTAAAGAAATACAATATGTACGTTAGTCAAATTAAATTAAATTAAATTAATTAGTGGACCATGAATATTATTACAACGGTGCGTAGCGGTTTATTGTTACCACCGGATCCAACGCGGCCCTTCCTGAGAACACCCGGCGAAACAAACTCATTGGGCTTATACTATCACTGGAACTACGCGACGCGACCCAGTCCTGAGTATATCCAGCGAATAAGACTCAGTGGGCTGGTTTTGGGTCCAATTTAAGACAACGACCATAAGTATTTCCGAAACATCCCATATGTTTAGGCTTACTGCCGGATCCAACGCGGACCTGACTGAGAAGACCCAGCGAACAAACTCAGCGGGCTTTACTTTACCACTGGATACTACGCGGCGCGACCCATTTCTGAGTAGATCCAGCGAGTCAAACTCAGTGGGCTTGGTTTTGGTCAATTTACTAAAATAAATATTTGTGACTTGTCTTACAAAGATTTGCCATATTATTATTTTAATTTGGCCCTAGGAGGTCGCAATGTGCAAGAGAACACCTAATCCCAGGCTTTTTTATCCTCAATTATTTATTTTATTTTATTATTTATTTTAAATCTTTATTGTACACATAAAAAAATACAACATACAGAAACAAAAATATATTCAATATATTCCTTAATATTATAATAACCCCTAGTCATAAGTTTGTTTTTAATATGAGCCCTAAATAGTTTGTCCGGTAGCTACGTTATCCTATTGGGAAGTTTATTATAAAATTTAATACAACTACCCAAGAAAGATTTTTTTGACTTTTCTAGTCTAAACGAGGGTATTGCTAGTTTATTTTTATTCCGCGTATTAATAGTGTGGGTGTCACTGACCTTATAAAAATCGGTCAATCCATTTCAGAGATTAGCCGGAACAAACAGATAGACAGGCGGACAGACAGACAGACAAAAAAATCTAAGGTCATTTTCGTTATAGGTATCGTGTATATAACGATATGTAGTAGATAGAGTAGAACATTTTTTTAATTTTCACTTTACAAACAGACACTTCAATTTTATTTATATGTATAGATGAGGTAGGCAGAGATGAGCCAGTCACCTTATCGGGCACAAATTCTCCGGGACTAGACTCCGGATTGATAATGAATAGGAAAATTCAATATCACATTGCACAACCCGTTATTCGAATTACGACGTACCGTAGCACAACTACGCCATCTTGGCATATTAACCTGCAATTAACCTTTACTTAACGTTTAATTTGATTGATACTAAATATATTTTTTTGCGTCTTTTTTTTCCTCTTAGAGCATTTACTATCTCTACCTCTTCAAACTTTTAGAAATCCTTCTTAAGGGTGACAGAAACCAGGATCCCTTTATTCCGTACAAACTTGTTATTCCACTATAGGGTTCTACTTAAAGGGATAATTATTTTGGCATTCTCAGGTGTTAGTCGGTTGACTTTGATTTATATATTATCTTGTTTTCTTAATCCACAAGTGATTGCCTGATTATTTCCTAATTACTCTGTAATCGTTATTTTCTGTTTCTTATCAATCTAATAACTATTTTATTATTTAATGGACAGATTTAATCATGGTTTTGACGTTATGCAAAAATCAAAGGAATACCGCGAATGAAAATAAAATACGCTCACCAGTCACATATGTACATAGTCCTGACGCCACAATATAAGATGAATTGTTCAGTCATGGGTATCAAGAACAAGGAGAGACTTTTCGGTCTCACTAACACCCAGACCCGGAACTAATACCTGTGAACCACACTAATATTTGTCTCGGTGTGGGTATAGAACCGGCGTCCTAACGTTTTACAGCCGGCGTCTACAGGAGGCTGATGAAGTCGAAGAATTCGAAATCGATTTAAAATATTTTTATTACAACTTTAAAAAAAGAGTACGATGCGGTAACAATACGCATTAAAGAAAAACTATTATGGCAACTCTGTGAACAATGACATTGTGTTCGTTAAATAATTTTATACGCAGGTATTTTTATACACTTTTTCATCGTGTTTGTTTGTTTTCCAATTTAAAATAAACAAGAGACCATTAACTACAATAAATTAAATAAACAATAGTAAACATTTTACGTCGATATAATATATGGGGTTGCCATATTACATTAAATTCGATCTTAGCGCCTTCATTAAAAACAAACTCTTTTTTGCCAAGCTATACAAGGCTCGTAATGATAAAAAATTAATGAGGTAGAAAATGTTTTTTAAGCTGCTTGTATGCTGCTTGTATCTGTCACACACTCATCACAAGAGAATCTGAACAATTCACTGATTCACTAAGGATAAAATGAAATTGCAAAAATATTATTCAAAAACTGCCTCGGTGGCGTAGTTGTACTACGGTACGGTTATAAAGCTGAGGTCTCGGGTTCGAATCCCGGGTTGGGCAAAGTGATATTGAATTTTTCTATTCAGTATCAGCCCAGAGTCAGGAATTTGTGCCCGATATGGCGATAGGCTCGCCACCTATCACATTGTAGGACGGAACATACAAGGCGAAATGTGGGTGCCCTCGCACCTCTGCCTACCCCTTCTGGGAACAAGGCGTGAGTTTATGTATGTATGTATGTATTATTCAAAAATATATGTAGTTAAAGTTGCTTATTTCGCCAAATTAGTCACAGGTAAGTCCAGTTTTGAACAATTTGTACAAAATCGCAACCACTCCAAGTATTTGACGCGCCGAGAAAAAGTTTGAAAATGTAGACACACGGAATCGATCTAACTCTAATATTGATACAAATAAACAATCTTGAAAACACAAGAACAGGACAAAAAAAAATACAAAAATTGGATAGACACAGTATTTATTAATCTATTTTAAAATCGTATGACATAGCTTTGAAATGAACTGAATAGTTACATGAAGAAAAATACCGATTAAAAACTACATATATTCATCAAACACAGATCACTCCCAATCATCAAACCACACCTCGCGACACGTCCCCGTGATGTCCATCTGATATCCTTCAGGACAAATTCCTTGCACCCACTGCGGGGAATCCTCTAGCGCACTTTCAATCATAATATCCTTCAATTTGTATTTATGCAAAATTATGTCAGTAGCCGTATCCTTTGGTACGTATGATCGCGCACTCACATTAATAATTATAACCAAAAAGAGGATTAACAATATTGTTCTCATTTTGAACGGGTTTTGCTCCGACGAAGGCTCAAAGTATTATATTCAATACGTACCGGGGATTTGTTAAAATTTATCTACGCGCCATTCAGATTATGAGCTTCCGGCGCCTACACAGAGGAAGCAATGTTGCAATTGAGCTTCTATTTTGATTGAATAATTAATTATAATTTACTACACACAATAATAACATGCCATTAGGAACGGTTAACTTAACACGTAAGAAATGCCTTTTTAAGGAGGTTAGTGTTTACCTCCACGATAACATCGAGTACAGATGACTAGTAACTAGATACCTGATTTTTTTAATTATATTTAAGTCTTTTAATGTATCACTGCAGAGGAAGACATAATAGATCTTAATTTACAACGCGAACCCAAATTGCACAATGATTGTGTTCTGCCTAAAACCCCCAAGGATTTCGATCCCGGTTAAAATGCGTCAAATTGGATTAAAAATACAGTAAGCTTAGTTAGATGATTATTATCAGAGTGCCAAATAGATCCCGGCATTCACCAATATAACTGAATTCATGTTGCGCCGACCCAATGTAAGTATAGGATAAGGAAGTAACAAGAACGCGCATAGCAGTAGATAAAATATTAAAAAGAATTGAACTAATAAATAAGTAGGTTTAGACTGATATAATATGTTTATGCAATAACCCTGAACCTTTCCACTAACAAACACGAGTATACTAATAAATTATTCTGTAATTTGCTATTGGATTTTTTTTACCACTTCCCTATCCAAGTAAGTAGTTGCTACGTTTGAATTTCCGTCCCTTACAAAGTGGGTGACAAAGAATCAACTGAAGAGATAAATTAACTCGCATGAAGACTTTTACAGCCAGAGTAGCCAGCTCTAAAACACACAGGTCAAATACTTTTATAAGACACGTATTTAAAATAAGCACAGTGGGATACATCAACGAGATTTTATTTAGCCGTCCTGGGCTGTCTTTTTCATATTATAAAGGAAACTTCTTTGGACACGACTAGAAAGTTACCCAGTTATTCTATCGTTTGACAAAGCGTTGGCTAAATTTCGATTATTGCGTGTCACAATTTCTTACAGACCATGGTAATTTTAAGTCTAAAATAAACTCATTTAAGCTCGTTGATTCGTTTACGTGCCCATGCCCATTCAACACGTTATTGCAAAATACTTTGGAGGTGTAAGTAGTATATGTCGAAATGAGCGTAAGACCTTCATTCTTCTACGTTGAGCTTTTAGAGACTATGAAGAATTTCCGAGCTTCGCGGTATTTTTGCCATACATGTTACTGGAACCAAGTATCACATAATATCAAGGTCCCATTTAAATATAACAATGCTTTGATCTGTGGTGTTTTACAGCCGGCTTCTCTTTTTATAAAAGTCTTTATGCGAGGCATAGCAAAACCTGACATACATAGTCTTCATACACTTGACGGCACTTGCGTCATCTAACACGTTTTATGCATGTAAGACTGGCTGATGAAGCCATTTAGCTAAATGCATGGAGCTGCGTTTAGACAGCAGTATGATCTACATTATATGGCTATAGATATACAAGTAGTACCAGAATAATCCAATGCGAGAATCGAATATAATAACCTTCGATCAAAAATTGATCGAAGATAATAACACCCAACAGTCACATACATAGTCCTAACCCCACACCTTAGAGTATTTATATATAGAGGGAGCGCTGTCATACATTCGCGTTTTGAAAAACGTAGATATTTTCTTGTTCGTAATGTTGGTAGCGCTCCTATATTAGCGAAAATTGAATTAATTATTTAGCAATAAATTTTTATAAATTCCTTTGATAGCCTAAATTATATTTAGCTATTATCCTTATAAAACGAGTTTGAGTGAAATTAAATATACCTAAACTATTTATTTTTAAATTTTTTTTCAAGTTGTTTATGTATGTTGCACAACCTGTTCAAATATTAGCCAATAGGAGGGCAGAAAAAAGTGGTCCGGCACCACCATTTTTATCTACGTTTTTGAAGTACCAGCGCTCCCTCTATATACTCCTCTCTATATACTCTATATATATACTCCAAGCCCCACACTAAGATTGAGTCTTGTGTCGTGGGTATCAGGAACTACGAGAGACTTTTCGGTCTCACAAACACGATAGAAATATTTGTGGGCTGCACTGACATTTCTCTCGGTGCGGGGATTGAACACGCGGCCTCTCGTTTTATAGGCGGCGCCTTAGAGTAGGTATTTATATATAGAGGGAGCGCTGTCATACATTTGCGACTTCAAAAACGTACATATTTTCTTGTTCGTTATGTTGGTAGCACTGCTATATTAATGTTACCGATAAATGACTTTTCCACGAAAAATATATAAATAAATAAATAAACGGAAATTAACATATTCACGTTACATTATTTTTAGCTATCATAATACAAAATATTAATAATAAATGAAAAATAAAACTCACCCTCGGCTTATTATAATTTATTTCGCTCCAAATTCAAATATTTTATATTTGTACATAAAAATTACACCGGAACTTTTTCGGAATTTCAACAATTTAATTACTTGCAACATTGAATAAAAAGGCGTTCGAAAATTCAAAAATATGAATGTTTTTCTGTAAAATGATTTAAATTATTTCTTGTTAATTAATAAGAAATTGGATTTATTGTCGATGATAAACGAATACACAGTTAATAATTAACCCCTAAAATAAATTTGGATAGTATTCGATAGCGCTAAACTACATTTTTTGATTTTTCTTTTTCATGTAAGTCATGCGTATTCCAAGCTGTCACAATTCACACTGGATGTAAAGAAGAAAAAGGTGGCCCCGGCACCACCATTTTTATCTACGTTTTTGAAGTACCAGCACTCCCTCTATATATATATACTCTAAGGGCGGCGCCTAACCAACTGCGTCACGGAGGCTGTCGAATTTGAGCTAAAGTCCTTCGGTTGGCCATAGGTCTCGAACAGAAAATAACCGGACCGTCTTTATATTGACGTCTACAATTATTTTCTACATTCATTCAGGGTGTAACTTCACAAGCCTCCTCTATAAGTCCGTGGGTGCGATTCGCGTAATGCTGCTTATGTGCCGTAGCGTGGCGTGACTATATTGCCTCAGGATCCCGGAGCCGTTCAAATACGCTGGTTGGTATAATGGCTAAGTTGACACAGAAAGCAAGGAAACCTACCTTTTTATATTGTCTTAATCCTGACTGTTTAACCACAGTCTACTCTCGAAAGAATCGCTTGCAGTCGGACGTCTGAAATAATTTACAATTGTTAACACTATTATACAGATTGTTTTATTACTTTCATTTTCATACAAAATCCATGCAAATATTTTAAGTAGGTAGTTTATTACGTAGCTACTGGTGGTAATGGTACGAAATTGTAAAAGTGGCGATATCGCATCATGAGACGCACCAAATGTAAACAATCCTTAAAACATAAAAGTAAATATTTAAAACTTAGAAGCAATTAAAGGTGTCTAATAACCTTTTATACAAAACTTTTCGTTTGAATCCCGCCAAATATTGGCTTATTTAAAAACCTGGCGTGCAGCGTCATCTGTGTTTCTGCTTTTTTTTTTTGTTGTTCTTTTCGTTCCGTAAGGAACCGGCTAAGATCCAAGACCATGCTGCCAAGTCGAAAGTATTTCTTGTTTCTTAAGTATAGTACTTGTGGACTATTCTTGATATAATATATAAGATAAAATATGTCTTCAGTAGTAGTGCTTCAATTTCTTGACTTTAAAGTCAAAACTCAAAGGTATTCATTAATATGTCATAAGTTTTCCCATCAGTGGATATTGGACAATTCCATTGGTGATTATGTACCTCTCAAGTACATATATCAAAGAAAATTCTTAATTCTTCACGCTCAAATTGGTATTTAATATCAAATTATATAAATCCAGTCAAGGGCCAATGCCGGGTAAATTAAAATATTTACAAACGCTCTATGTTAAAATTACCTTCCTTTAAATTATTAATTGTAAACCCATTCAGAGATAAATTAATTACTATATCTAGCATTACTAGTACCTATATAAAATGTGAATACGAAAGTTCAAATCACAAGACAGTAACCACAACAGTAACCAAGAGTGCAAATATTCAAAATTCTAACGTTACAAAGTATATACTCAGAGTGCATTAATAATATGCAATAAGTTATTAATCATCTACAGTGGTTTCTTAATTTATAAAATAATTGAGAATAAAAATAGAGAAATCAAATTAAAAACCCAAGATCTTATGTACATTAAGACGAAACTATTTACAAACCTCAATATTTACGAACAATTAAATTTGCCCAACAGTACCAACAATAAAGTCAAACAACGCTGTGTACGTTGAACCATTTTCAAGAAGAGCCTGGATGGAGCGCGGAATTAAGTCCGTTTTTTTATAAATTTTAATCAGCTCACCCATCAGCACAAGGCGCTGAATGCCAAAGGATGAGCAATGAAAGAATAAATGAGACAGAGATTGCTCAACCTGAACATTACAATGGTCACAGTAAGGACTTTGCACCAATTTCAAACGAAATAGATGATAGTTTAAACGACAGTGTCCAAAACGAAGCCGCAAAACGGTAGTGTAAAATTTTCGACTTTTATAAAAACGACTTTTGCAGAACCAAGGTGTTGAGCCAATGGCGACATTGTAAGTAGCATACCATAGACCTTTATTTTGAATCTCAACTGTTTGTTTCCAATGCCTCGTCCACAAGTCGATTGATCTTCTTTTAAGGATAGGGACCACATCTGTGTGTGGTACAAAAAAATTTAGATTTCTACTGGAGTCAGGAACAGTTGTTGAAAAATGTGTAATAGTTCTGGCCAGAAAATCAGCCTTCTCATTTCCCAACACTCCCATATGAGAAGGAACCCACATAAATACAAGCTTAATATTATTAAAGAACAAATCCATACAAGTCTCCCTGATACGGGGAATTAAATAGTTAGTGTCAGCATTGAATCTACTGTTTTTAAGATTTTCGAGAACACTCATGCTGTCACTGACTATATATTACCCATTCATAACAACCATCATTACTATGTTTTATATGCCTTAAAGCAGCAAGAATAGCTACAGCCTCAGCAGTGAATATGCTTGCATGAGGGTCTATTTTATGACCAACGCCAGAATTCAAATATCCATCATAAATAGCAATTGATACAGCAGACTCTGTTTTGGACCCATCAGAATAAACAAATCTATAATTGGTAAATTTAGAAAATTTCATCATCATCAAATCATCAGCAAATTGAAGATTTTTTACTTCAGTGCCCAAAACAAGATTCAAACGACGTATATACAAGATAAAAATTAGTGGAGAGAGTATTCCCCCCTGACATACTCCAACAGATGAAAGTCTTGGTCCATAATATTTACCATTGTACTTTGCATAGACTTCTCTTTCTGTTAAAAAATTCTTAATCCAGTGAACTATTTTGTTTGGCATTCCAATTGAAAGTAATTCGGAACAAAGTACATTAATATTAACACTATTAAAAGCTCCAGCAACATCAAAAAACACTGACAACAATAACTCCTTATTAACAAGACTATTATGAATATCCAATTGAAGCAGTCCTATGCTTTCACGGGCCGACACTCCCTTTCGGAACCCAAATTGATTAGCTGGAAGAATATTATTATGCTCAACAAAATATTCAAGCCTTTGTTTGAGTAATTGCTCAAATACCTTGCCTACACATGATGTAAGAGCAATGGGTCTATATGAGTCAGGACTCATTCGAGGTTTATCTGGTTTTAAAATTGGTACTAAGCAATCAGATTTCCATGACTGAGGTATGTCATTGTTTAACCAAAGGTTATTGAATATTTGAAGTAAAATGCAGAGAGCTTTGCGACTTAGTCGTTTCAACATTATATAAGAAACTCCATCCAAACCAAAAGCACTATCCTTTCTAGAATAAATGGAAGATATTAGCTCTTGTATTGAAAAAGGTTTGATTAAAAAACTATTTACAGAATTTGTTGCAGAATCAGAAGATAAATTAGGATGATTATTTACATAATCTGGAGTAAACTTTCGTAAGAAATCATTAACCCAACTATCATCATTAGTATTACAAGAAAATGTTTTGTTAAATTTCCGCATATATTTCCAGATCTTTGAAAGAGGAGTACACCGATTAGAAGAACTGCATAATTGGACCCAACTATTTGATCTTTCTGTTTTCAAAATAAGTTTTTTTTGAGCTTGTAACCTTTTAAACTCAACATAGCTTTCATCTGAGGGATTATTTTTAAAATTGAGATAAGCATACCTTGAATTTTGAACTGCTTCAGAACATTTTTTATTCCACCAAGGAAGAGGAGGATGTTTAATAAATTTCCTGCTCGGGGAGTTAATATTAGGTGTATTTGTAGGAGATATCATGTGTTGATTACAATATGGAAGGGATTTATTGATCGCAGAATGCAACAATTCACAAAATAATGTGTACATTTTCAATGGAGTTTCAATGCAACTTTGAGTTTGGAAATTTGACAATTCCGAATCTACATTTAGTGTATACATTTTCCAATCCACCATTTTATAATTGGGGTAGATGGGCAAATGCACACTACCATTATTATTTGCAGCACAACTATGTATATTATTATTTACTAAAACTTTAATAATTACAGGAAGATGATAACTACCGAGAGGATCATTATGTACAGACCAGTCCGAAGAAAGAGCAAGTGATGGAGAGACCAAAGTTAAATCTAGAGCATTTGGACGCCACGTCAAAGAACCAACTGTAGTTACTTCACCAGAATTTAACAAAATCAAGTTATTGCCGTCAATGACATCCAAAATATCTCTACCTCGTGCATTAACAGAGTTACAACCCCACAGGGTGTGATGGGCATTAAAATCGCCAGCAAATATCATAGGTTCCGGGACAGACTTTATTAAAGAGTCAAATTTATTTTTATCAAAAGATGGAGAACAATTTGTAGGACAATAAAAGCTAACGATACTAATTTCTCTATTATTTAGATTAATTCTTATACAATATTTTGCAATGAATTATCACAATAAGTATTAATTCTTTTGTAATCAATATTATTACGAATTAAAATAGCTACGCCATTATGTTCATTGCCAACATCATTTCTTTCTACATTGTAACCTCTTATTGCAAATGTTTTTTTGGGTGTCAACCAAGTTTCCGATATGATTGCCAAGTGGATTTGCTTCTCATATAAAAATTGAGTTAGTAAAATCTTATTACTTAAAATACTCTGAGCATTCCACTGCATGACATTAAGGTCCATTTTTCAATAAGGAACTGTTTCGGAGCGTTTGATGTAGTATATCTTTTATCGATGCTGAATTTATAGGATTGTCCTTCTGATTGATGATTATTTTAGTTAGTGCTTGAGGCAATAAGTTCATGAAAAAATCTGATTTTGTTAAATTTTGAAGTTGAGTTTCTATGTTAGATGCAGTTAATTGTGGGAATGATTTTTCATTAAATAGCCCTGCGTATTGAGTATTTCTTGTTTTTATTTTATTTTCTTCTAATTTAAGTTTTTTTTGAGGGCAGGAGTTGGATATCGCTATGTGGTTGCCACCACAGTTAGCGCATTTCGCGTTTTTACTATCTACAGTGCATTTTTTAAAACTATGTTCCTGACTACAGATAGAACACACTTCTCCATTTTTGCAGAATTTTGCAATATGTCCGAATTTCATGCAGCGGAGGCATTGCTTAACCGGAGGGATGTACGTTTTAACCTCATGCCTCCAGGAGTCCAAGTAAACATATTCAGGTAGTTCTGTGGAGGCAAAAGTTACCGCCACAGTCTGCGTAGGCTGGTATTTTATTTGACCACTATCATCCCGTACTCTTCGCATGAAGCGCCTCACTTGAATAACATTACGGGAACTACCAATAAGAGAGAATATTCTTTTATTCGACATCTCTAGAGGGACAGAAGTAAGTACGCCAGTCGCCTCTGTGTCACCAGCAGGTATAGATGCTTTTAGCTCGAGTTCCTCCAGTAATTTTTTATTTTGTAAAAATACATTTGCGTTATTGGACAAATCAAATGTTATTCCTATTTTAAATCTATTAATAGATTTAAGATGTAGTACACCTGTGACGCAATATCTGCGTAAAGCGCGGGAAATAGACAGTCTGTCTTTATCGGTGAACACCTTTTGCTCTTTATGGTTTAAAAATACTACAAATTCTTTTTTATTGCTATTTTCGGGATACTTCCTAAAGTATCCCGGTACCTTATAGATTTCAAATTTGCTCGTGGAGTCATCATCGGAGTCCGATGAAGTCGATGAAGGCAGCCCATCGGGAGGAACTTTTTTCCGCCTTTTCGTGCCTCCCATCTTCTTCAAACAATATTGTCACTTTGCGAAATTACAAATAATTAGTTATGTTATAAGAAATACTATTAAAATACAAAGAAAATTGCAAGTAGCTTAAGGCAATTTTGGTTTTGGCGCCTTTCACTTCGAAGGTTCCCGCGCGAATCAACAATTCCTGTGTTTCTGCTCCGAAAATGTAAAAACGGAAATACTCATGACATCTACCATAGACAACCACAAAATTTATTCTATAATTGGTATGTCATAAGTTAAAATATTAATAAATTAATTTAAATATTTTAATGCGCTTGGATCAAGATTGTTAGCTAGAGATGTGAGGTTAATGGAAAAAAATCGATTAAATTAAAATCGATTTTTCTTTATTCAATATTAATCGATTTGTTAAAAATCGATTATAATAGAAAAATAATCGATTTTTGCGAAAAAATCTATATTTTTCTATTATTTAAAAATCTAAATGCTTTTCATATTCCAATTATAATTCTCATTTTCATATTAATAATTTATTCAAATAAAAATCAAATAAATTGATATGAATAAAAAAAATATCAGATCCAAAACTAAAAATCAAAGTGAATGTTCCTTTAAACTTTCAAGGTAAGGAATGAGGAAACCAAGTTTATTTATTGATACTAATTTCCAGTACAATTAATCATTTATTTTAGTAAAAATGAAATGATGAGCATCGCAATAAAATAAAAACTTTATTTTACTCAAAAACTAAAATATTAATCAAATTTAAAAAAAATGCCATAAATGTCCAGTACTATTTCATATTTAGGCCTACGTTCAACAGTGGACAGCAATAGGCTGATATGATGATGATAATTTTACATGTGACTAGTTTTAAAATAAAATTCTTTAAGAAATAAACGTCTGCGTTGTAATCTCAAAAACAAAAATATAAAACATATTATTATCTTTTGTTAATCTTTAAGTTTAAACAATGAAAATATTAGAAGTAATTATTGTCACCAATGTCCACTCCTATTTTACATTTGACCAGTAATGAAATAAAATACTTATAACAAACTTAACGACTACGTTATGGTCTCAAAAACTAAAATATAAAACGAATACTAAAACGAATATTGGTGGTAGGTCTCTCATATGTGAGAAGCTCCACAGATGACAGATTAGAGATGCTACCGGCTACGTCATAACTTACTCATAACATCATGCATAACATGATAATAATATTGATCAGTATAAACTTACTTCGAGTTTTTTCATACGTCGCATAGATGGAGCTGTTGATAAAAATCGATTTTTATGGATAATTTATATAATCGATTTATAAAAAATCGATTAACAGTATTTTAAAAATCGATTATAAAAAATCGATTATAAGAAAATAATAATCGATTAAATTAAAAATCGATTATTTTTTAACATCTCTATTGTTAGCATCATAGTATTCGTGACTCATGTCATGTTGCCATTTGAATGTCGTTGGCACCTTCATTTACTTTCAAAGTTTCTTATATTTTAATGTCAAGAATAATAAATATTATTATATTTACAAAACATTTTAGATAAAATAGTAGAAATTAATAAACTAGTTCGTTTATTTCTTCTCTTTTTACTACACATGGAAGTTAGGTTTTTTAAGTTATCGATACAGTGTTCCAGTATTTTTTTCTATCGCATACCTATTTTCAACAATAAGTACTGAAAATAAAAATAAGGGTTTAATAACAAGGGAATTCACGCGGAGAGTCCTAAAATAAATACATTTACAAATAAAGGAAATTGATTTTATTAACCTTTTTGTTCAAGAGAAACATCACAAGAAATGCAAGAAACACGTAGAAGAAACATCAATAATTTGAACGAGTGAGTGAACGATTGAATGGTAAAGCGAGATGCTAAATAATCAGTAAAGAACAAAAACTACGATTGAAGTGATTCCGGAGAGAAAAATTGAAGGCTTTTCATGTGATTTTGTGAATTTGTGTTTGTGCTAAATTAATTGTAGACTGTATTTGTATAATATTTTTGGAGCAAAGTTCTCAAAAAAACGTACCGCTTGGTAGTAATATGAGTAATGTTACCAACCAAAATGGAACAGGTCTAGAGCAGCAGGTCTGTACCTCATGTATCTCCATGCACTTAGTATTGATTTTTCTTTTATTGAATGAAACTATTGTAATGGCTCATTTTATCCGCAAAATTACAACATTTGATTAATGTAATCTAATTTGCACCATCCCAGTGTACTATATTGGCCTCGAACAATAAAATTGCAATGCTTTACGTGTCTTAGGCTAACCAACATGGCGACTGGGTTATTCTACATTTAGGGCATCTATTTCATTGATTTCGCCTGATTTCCTAGATTGGTACATTGATCATTTTTTCATGATTATCGCAGTACTTTTCCGAAAGCACACACGAGTGAGGTCATTGTCACGTTATATTTGCGTGTCATGGCGGGAGGAAATGAATATTTCGCAACGAATGAGTAGGTAGACGGGGATCCCTTTACGTAGATAACTGTATAATTATATCGCGATCTTGGTTGTTTACTCGAAGGATAATGTATTAATTTCATTGTAATGATATAGAAGGTATCGAATGTCGCGCTAACTTTGTTATGGTCGTATGGTTTTATGCGAACATACCCGATTTGTTATACATGAGCAACAAGCGTTTAGCGATTTATGGTTAATATATGTATTGTAATTGTTGAATGTTTATGTTTTGTGTGGCAGATTGCTGGTCTGGACTTGCAGGCTCAGGCTCCAAAGAGTGCCGGCCGCTACATTCCCCCGCACCTGCGCAGGCAGTTGCAGGCCAACCCAAACCAAGGTAAATACTGTACTAATCAATAATTCCGCCAACATATTTGTTTATAAATTTGCTGATGATAAACAGCAGTATCTTTGTCAATTTCTTGCTACAAAAGTAGGCTAGAGCTTATTATTCAAACATAAATTAGCTTGTATATTTTATATTATTACGCCATATCTAAATTAGAATACTTAAATTTTGTTAAAAAATCCGTTTGGTTGCCAATGCCCAATTGTAATTTTGTTGACCCATAAAGGAAAATTATTGAAACCAAGAGTATAAACCGCAATTCATTACATGTGCAATAATACTATACAATATGCTACTTTCAATTTAATTGTCATAATGGGTTAATCAAGTTGATCAAGAAATATCAAGCCTTTTGGACAACATGACAATAAAAATGCAAATAATATAATAACTAAATATTATGGGAAAGGTTAGTAACCAAAGTTACAGTTACTTTTGTAATAACAAATTCATAAAACCCAGTTTACATAGTTTTATCCATTAGACACAGACGTCTTGTTAATTTTATTTTGCATAGTAACATTAACGCATGCAGATTGAAAATATTTTTAACATTGTGTTTGACCTTTTCACAAGTATAAAAAATATTTGTCCTATGAGGTGTGAAATGTCTTGTATTAACATTTAGTTCAATTTCATTAAGTTCATTAATTCAATATTGTTTTATCGAAGTGATGTTAAGTACAGACTGATAAATAAATAAATAACACCCAATAGTCTCATACATAGTCTTGACCGCACACTAAAATTTAGTCTTGTAAGAATACATTCTTAATAGAGAACAGTAATACTGTGAAAGGTTAAACAATTTTAAAAATGTTCTCAATTAAATTCCCTCTTTTTACCCTTTATAACTATTAACTTTCTACACAAACTTACAAAGATAAAATGTAATATTTCAATTAATCATCTAGAGCAGTAACTTATCATTGGGTTGTTAGTTCCGCAACCCATTTTAGTTTTAGGTATTTGTCACATGATTATCAATATCTGAGGCTGTAGGTCAAACAATATGTTCAGTATACTTGTAATAAGGTTCATTTTGCATACCTATTGATTTCTGAGAAGTGATGTATTATAAGTAGTAATTACATTATAAAATCCATAGAATAGGAACCTTTTTGTAAATTTCATTTGAACAGTATTTTGCTGAGACTTGAACCTCATTTCATACTTTAGTTTGTATATGATTTTGTAAAAGTAATTAAAAATACACATAATTATTAAGTGAGTATTACTTTTCCTTTCTCAGAATGAAATAAAATTTGCCATGTGAAATATTTTTTATACAAATAAACTTTTTTATAACTGCTTGCCTCAGCACTTTTTAATAGGGACTCAATATTATACCTATTCGAAATTGTTTTTTTTTTTCTTTTGTTTGGCACTATATTGATGTGTTTTTTTTTTCCTTTTTTAGTGGCTCGAAAAAATGACTACCCCGATTCTGATGGTAAGTTTCCCGTAGCCAATGAGTTACGGTGATCCAGCAAGGTGAGAATGTCTCATTTCTTGCCATACTTATTGGCTTCAAAAAATTTATTTGTAAAACAACTTTTGGGTAAAATGAGTCACTTGTGACTATTTCTGCTAGCATTTGCAATTGAAGTAAGTGCTGAAGTACCGAGGCTGAAGCTACTGGCCACTCAGAGTTATTACACTTAAACAACAATCTCAAGATAAGTGACGGGTAAAATTCCAATTTGACATAATAGAGGGTATTTTCCTTGGTCAGCTCATATTTAAGAGGTTATTATGATATGGGGGTTAAGTGGGTAATTTAATCTTGCTGAATTATACGTAAATAATATTTCAGGATTATTAAACAATTAATATTAAAATAAAACATATTACAGAAGGTACAAATTATACAAAAAAATGATGAAAATAAAAAAAAAGGTTAACCTGTATATAAAGGTTGAAAGCCATAGCCAGTAAGTGAATACCTTTTCTATTCATAGGTATATAAAAAAGTACTTTATGTATAAGTTTTATTCCCATGGCTTTAAATGTAAATAATATCACAATTTATGGAGCGGGCTATGCTCGGTGTTTCCCTACGAGACCGAATCAGAAATGAGGAGAACCAAGGTTACCGACATAGCCCATAGGATTGGCAAGTTGAAGTGGCAGTGGGCCGGGCACATAGCTCGTAGAACCGATGGCCGTTGGGGCCGAAAGGTTCTTGAGTGGAGGCCACGTACAGGCAAGCGAAATGTCGGACGCCTGCCTACAAGGTGGACGGACGATCTGGCTAAGGTTGCAGGAAGTCGCTGGATGCAGGCCGCTTCCAACAGGTCATTGTGGAGATCCTTGGGGGAGGCCTATGTTCAGCAGTGGACTTCCTGTGGCTGATATGATGATGATGATGATGATAGGTAGAAGATTTATATCCGCCTGTATAGTTGAAGTTATACCGGGTATATGAAAACTGCTACCGAAAACGAAGCCGGGTGGTAGTTTTAGTGACTACAAACTAAATTTGGCCTTTCAGTTATAAAAACAGCATTTTGTTTTAATGAATGTAATTATCTAAGAGTCTGTAAACCATAATGTGGCAGCTGACTTAACTCATATATTACAATATCAGATGTAGTATTTGTGGTCACATGAAAATCATTGTTCTCGCATTTTTATTGTCTTGAGATTCTCAGAAGTGTATACTTACAACAGCTATTATTGGAATTGATGGTTTAACCTGTTGACCTACATAGCAATTGATTCGGATTTTCAGCCATTCAACATTATTCATTCATTCAAACTTGTTGCGTTCTTGCTGTTTTATGTGTTAATACCGGGTATCTCAAGACTGCTACCGAAAACGAAGCCGGGTGGTAGTTTTAGTGACTACAAACACAATGCAATTAAAAATTTCGCCTAGAAACGCGACAATTTTTTTTTATGATTTTTTAAATATCGTCATTTTTGGGTGGTATATACAGGGTATATCAAGACTGCTACCGAAAACGAAGCCGGGTGGTAGTCTAAGCGACTTCAGACACAATGCAACAGAAAAAGTTGCAAAAAACAGCGACAATTTTTTTTTGTTATTTTTTTCCTATGGCCATATTTGGGTGGTAAATACATTTTTTCCTAAAATAATAGTGTATACCCTTTTATATATAAATACTCTAAGGTATAAAAGAGTTTAAATTATTATTTTAGCAAAAACTATGGATTTACCACCCAAAAATGACAATATTTAAAAATCATAAAAAATAATTGTCGCGTTTCTATGCGAAATTTTTAATTGCATTGTGTTTGTAGCCACTAAAACTATCACCCGGCTTCGTTTTCGGTAGCAGTCTTGAGATACCCGGTATATTAAGATACGAATGTATTAATATTTCTATACAGACAGACTATATATTTAATATTGATGGATAAATATAAATATAATATAATTTCGGAGGCGTTATTATTAATAAAAAAAAAACATTAATAATTAAATACTGTCCATGAGCGGTCGTACCGCTTACCATCAGGCAAATGTCATGTGCATCTCGCCATTAATCGCGGTAAAAAAAGGATTTTCGTAATATTTTCCAGTTGTGAATGTGATGACTAATACTAACTATGAGTGTTTGAAATCCACTCGCATTAATCCATTGAGTATTTGTAGGCGTCTTAACGTGGATTTGCTGGGTACGATTGTTAATTCTTATGGCTTCTGGTACCTTCCACGCGGGCTCTTCGACACTCATGCCCTTGGCATCTTGCCAACGACAGCAGTTATGTACATACCCAATAATCATATAAAAATAGGTTTATTCTATAATAGATTAACACTTATATATTTGTCAGTTTATAACATTAAATTCAATTACTGATTTCATTCGAAAAATTTGAATAATATGCATATTTCTACAATGATATGAATTCATAGAAATAATCTATTTGGAACACTCAAATCACGTTGATATAGTTTTGCGACAGTGGTGTTTCAATATGGTTGCTTTTGGAATAGCATTGTTTGCAATAAATAGACTACCAATCACAACTTTCACTTTTGCTTCAGTTAAGAAACAATTGAAAATCAATGCTTTGTAAACTATAACATGCATGGAAATTAATTCAAACACAGAGGATTACAACTCAACATTTGCGAAGTCAACTCTGTATTGGTTTTTAAACGACTATTAATCTATAATTATAATTAAATGATTAATTCATTCATTCAGAAGTATTTTTGCGTCTCACACAAATTTAATTAGTTTTTTGACTATAACTAAAATTTGCATAGAAATATAAAAAGATAAATCCTAATCGAGTAGCTTTTGGAATTGCTTATTCTAATACATAATTATGCCCTGATTAACCATAGTTTCAGTAATTCTTGTAGATTTTTAAATTTGATTTCACTTAGTATACTCTTGACAATCGCTTTATTTGAAATAGAGGATAACTATGGCTACGGTAGTTCATAATTATATATGTTTTCATCACGGTGGCATTCAATAGAACAAAATGAAATCTTGTATTAAGGGTAGAAGGGAGTTTTGGGGGATATAAGGATTTATTTCCTGATAATCAATAATTTCGCGAACAGGGGAAGAGTCTAAGCGCTCAAGCTTAGACGTCCGTCCCAACGAGTCACGGGACATCCGTTCATCATTTGGAGGCAGCTCTAGAGGTTACGACCGTGGTGGACGGCGCGACGACCGCGAACGTGACCGCGATCAGGATCGCGGCTACGACTCGCGATCCCAGCGCAGGGACCGCGGTAATCACTTCACAATTATCAATTTCTGTTATGGTTACTCTAACTCTAACATTTTAAGGATTGATTCCATACTGGCGTAACAAATTTAAATGGTTTTTACAATCTAATCATTTGATTTGTAACACTTTCACATCTGTATAAAATCAATCAATTTTAAGGCTCTTCATATTGCATACATAAGTAACTTCGACGCCATACACTTGGCATGTCCAGTATACTGCGTTGGCTTCGTCACAGTCACAATAACTTGATGCCACTCGGCGATGATGTTCTAACATTGGAGCATTCAACCTTAAACCTACAATTATGCTTTAATAGTAATTTACGAGGTAGAGGGGCGACCTGGTTAGGTTGCAGGAAGTTGCTGGATGAATTCCGCTTCCAACAAGAACTTTGGGGGAGGTCTATTTTCAGCAGTGAACTTCCTGTGGCTGAAGAGAAAGAGAGAGAGAATGATTAATAAACAACATTATTGACCGATGTATGTTTAGGTCGTGATGGCGGATACCAAAATGGCGACACAGAGCGTTGGTCCGAGTCGGAGCGGTGGAGCGAGCGTGGCGCGCGCGGGGGAGGCGGCGGCGGCGGCGGGGGCGCGGGCGCGGGCTCGGGCGCCCCGCGCGACCGCGACGTGCGCCGCGACGAGGACTACGAGCCGCCGGCGCCGCGGAATGACCGCTGGAAGGAACCGGAGCCGCGCGCAGACGATCGCAACAACTCGCGCTGGCCCTCCGACGATGTGCGTCGCTCCAGCAACCGCAGGGATGAGGTACGCACTCTCATACACTTCTTACATACCGCACCTTATTATAGAGACATCATAAAAAAATAAATAAGGTAAGGGTAATCGTATCAGTTAGCGAGACCCTTACCCAGGTCGGTCACATCCCACCATCACACCACACAGCGACACCTAACAATACGGACATAATAAAAAAGAGGCAAAAAAATTGATTTGGGCTTTTAATAATATTTTGGCTCAAAATGGCTTGTCAAAATGACCCGTTAATAAAGAAGGAACTGTTGACGCATGAAAGGCAGAAATATGTATAAATCTGTCTTCTAGATATATCTTCCATAAGTACAAAATTTCTTACGTCACAAAATTTTTAATGAATGTGTCCCAAAAATAAGATTTTTTGTTTAGGTCACTTTAATTCTACGGATGCGAAACTTTTACATATTTTCATTTGTCTCCTCATACAAAAGTACTTAAACCGATCGCGCACCATACAGTGGACAAGAACTACTCATAATTATAGTCCACGTAAATGTCGCATTTCGGGTTCATCTGTGTACGAAGGATATCAGGCTAGCATAATTGTGGAAACTAGTTATTCTACTTAAACTGCACTGTTTATAAACAGATGTATTGCCGACATTTCGTCATGGCAATAAAAAAATGCAATATTTAAGAGCGTCTTGGTAGTCCTTTTTTTTTTGAATGATTTTCAGATTTCATTGTCATAATTCATTAATTGGTATGTTGTGATTACAGAATGACTGGACGATCCCGCTACCTCGCGACGAGCGGCAGGAGTTGGAGCTCTTTGGCACTGGAAACACAGGCATCAACTTTTCCAAATACGAGGATATACCGGTTGAGGCCAGCGGTGACCGTGTCCCAGACTTTATCACTAGTGTATGTATATGAACACTGAATAAAGAAATATTTTATTACAGCATAAGCTTATTGTAATATTACGTTTGCAGTTCGACGACGTTAACCTGACAGAAATAATGCGGTCGAACATAAAACTCGCTCGCTACGACAAGCCGACGCCAGTACAGAAGTATGCGATTCCAATTGTATTGGGACATAGAGACGTGATGGCGTGCGCGCAGACCGGTTCGGGCAAGACAGCAGCTTTCCTCGTTCCTATACTCAACCAGATGTACGAGGCGGGGCCTGTAAAGCACTCTGGGTAAGTTATTAAACCAAATAATTTATCCTTTAGCTTACATTACTGATTTATGGAATATGACTTTGTTGTTTCCAGGCCTATGATGAGACGCAAACAGTACCCGTTGGGCTTGGTGTTGGCCCCGACGCGTGAGCTCGCCACTCAGATTTACGATGAGGCTAGAAAGTTTGCATACCGCTCCCGGGTGCGGCCCTGTGTCGTGTGAGTATGCTAACTTTTTATTCTATTTATTGACAGACAAAAATGGCTGGCTATTTATTTACGCAGTCATCTTATGTTCCTCCGCTTGGTTATCCACGTGTATACATTTTGTTTATGATGTTTGGTTCAGTATACTTCAGGGAATATGACATGTATAATGTATGTATGTATGCAGGTATGGCGGATCCCCAGTGACGGACCAGTTGCGCGAGCTGGAACGCGGCTGCCACCTGCTGGTGGCGACGCCGGGTCGGCTGGTGGACATGTTAATACGCGGCCGCGTCGCACTCGACCACTGCCGCCACTTGGTGTTGGACGAGGCCGATCGTATGCTTGACATGGGCTTCGAGCCACAGATCCGTAAGATTGTCGAGTGCCACACGATGCCCAAGACTGGTGAACGACAGACGCTTATGTTCTCTGCCACCTTTCCAAAGCAAATTCAAGTTTTGGCGCAAGATTTCTTGCATAATTACGTTTTCCTTGCGGTTGGACGTGTCGGTTCAACTTCTGAGAACATTACACAGAAGGTAAAATCAGTCATTTATTTTATAATATGTTATGCTAATTGTAGCGTAAGTATAAATCATCCATAGTTTTTACTCTATGGTATTGAATTCTTAATAAAACTACTATAAATACGATTGAACCTAACAAGTATTTTGTTGTCAGGTCGTTTGGGTCGAGGAAATGGACAAGCGTTCCTTCCTATTGGATTTGTTAAACGCGTCGAACTTGCTTCAGCGCTCGCGTCCTGAAGAGGACCAACTCATACTCGTGTTTGTCGAGACCAAAAAAGGTAATATCACTGTCACTGCTTTATTTCGCCGTATTACTATTGTAACAACTATTTTAATGTATTTTAATAACAATATGTTAATATCCCAGGCGCTGACCAACTTGAAGAGTACCTGTACTCGCAGAACTACCCAGTGACGTCGATCCACGGCGACCGCAGCCAGCGCGAGCGCGAAGAAGCTCTGCGAAGGTTCCGCTCGGGACAGACGCCCATACTGGTCGCTACAGCTGTCGCCGCCAGAGGTAATTAGCACTTGCACTGTACAAACATGTCACGAGCTCATTTACCAACTAAATTGCCAAGAAATACATCATCATCATCATCAGCCCGTTGCAGTCCACTGCTGGACATAGGCCTCTCCCAAGGTACACCACAGAGCCCGGTCTGTAGCTTTACGCATCCAGTTCTTGCCGGCCCTCTTCTGCAAGTCATCCCGCCATCTGGCCAGAGGACGTCCCACGCTACGTTCGCCAAGACGCGGTCTCCACTCCAGAACACGCTTACTCCAGCGGTTATCCGTTCTGCGACATATGTGGCCAGCCCATTGCCACTTCAACCTACTTAATTTTATTTGTAGATCCACGCACCAATAGATTTTAGACATGTTATGTATTAAAAAAGTACTAACTTTCAGAGCTATGTCGGTTACCTTGGTTCTCTGATGGATCAAGAAATACATAACATGTCTAAAATATATTGGTGCGTGGATCTACAAATAAAATTTAAAAATATTTATTGAACACATTGTGTGAGATATGTTTTCATAATTTATATAAAAACGGCCTTGTGTATTAAACACAGATGTACAACCTATTTCAGCTATCGAATGTTTCTGCTTCTTCGCTCAAATAGAACTCAAAAGGTGTTTGAAAGAGAACACTATAACATTTAATATATGTCTATGAATAAGGCTGCAAGTATTTATACTCGTAATTTTATTAGTATGAATATGTCAATTACATATACCGGGTATCTCAAGACTGCTACCGAAAACGAAGCTGGGTGGTAGTATTAGTGACTACAAACACAATGCAACTAAAAATTTCGCAAAGAAACGCGACAATGATTTTTTACGATTTTTTAAATATCGTCATTTTTGGGTGGTAAATCCATAGTTTTTGCTAAAATCATAATTTAAACACTTTTATACCTTAGATTATTTATAAATAATAGGATATACACTATTATTTTAGTAAAAAATGTATTTACCACCCAAATATGGTCATAGGAAAAAAATAACAAAAAAAAAAATTTCGCTTTTTTTTGCAACTTTTTCTGTTGCATTGTGTCTGAAGTCGCTTTAACTACCACCCGGCTTCGTTTTCGGTAGCAGTCTTGATATACCCTGTATATACATATATGAATGGAGAAAGAATTCTTATTATTTTTACAACAGCTTCAAAACAAAGCATTTGCACACCAGAAGTTGGTAGACGATTTTTAACATTTAAAAACATACAGATTTACATGTTTTTAAATGTCAAGGAGTTTTGAGTATAAAATTGACATCACCATAGTCGAAATTATCAAAGATACTTGCAACCAAGTTTTTTTTAATTTTCCTCTTTATTTTCAGAATGAAATAGAAATAACCATATAGTCATTTATATGTAATAAATATAATGATTTTGCTGACTAACTTTAATAATATATTTTTCTAGGTCTGGATATCCCTCACGTGCGTCACGTGATCAACTTTGATTTGCCGTCTGACGTGGAGGAGTACGTGCACCGCATCGGTCGTACCGGCCGCATGGGCAACCTGGGCGTGGCCACCTCCTTCTTTAACGACACCAACCGAGGCCTGGCGCGGGATCTCGTCGAACTGCTAGTGGAAGCCAAACAGGATGTGCCTAAGTGAGTACGAAAGTAATATCGAGTGTTGTACTATTTAAAAAAATAACAATTTTATTCAGTTCACTTCAAGGGAGTTAGTTGCTCTTGACACGATACGGACTTCCAAATGTTCGGATGTTCAAAGTCCGCAGTATAAGTTTTCCACTTAGAAATCAATACCAGTTTCTATAACAAAAAGTTTAAACTCATCCCCTACCATAGCCGAAAAGTTATTACAAGAAAATGTGAGCGGAAGCAGAGATTCATTTGAATTCCATTGCGTTGACAGTATGGATATAATAAAAATATTTAAATGCATTAATATTAAAAACACATGTGACCTTTGGGGAATTTCAACAAAAATATTAAACTCTGTAATACACGTCTTGGCTCCCCAGTTAGCTGTAATTTTTAATGCTTGTATAAACAGTGTTCTGTTTCCTGATAAAATGAAGTTGAGTAAAGTTATACCTCTTTTTAAATCTGGTAGTACAGATGACCCCTCTAATTATAGACCTATTTCAGTACTACCTTCATTAAGCAAAATTTTTGAAAAACTATGCTCCTACAACTTCAATCTTATTTTTCAAAAAATAAAATACTTCATAATAAACAATTTGGTTTCACGCGGGGTCGCTCCACAACTGAAGCTGGTGTGGAGCTTATAGGTAACATATTTGATGCTTGGGAGAATTCACGGGATGCCTTAGGTGTATTCTGTGATCTATCCAAAGCGTTTGATTGTGTTCACCATGATATACTTATCAGGAAATTGAGCCACTACGAAATTGATGGTATTGCTCTAGAATTATGCAAATCATATTTGTGTAATAGGGTCCAAAGTGTTGATGTCAACGGAATAAGGTCTCCTGGGTCTGCCGTTACTATGGGAGTTCCGCAAGGCTCGATTCTTTGACCATTTCTATTTTTAATTTACATTAATGACTTACCTTTTTTTATAAGGGACAACTGTGAGGTAGTGTTGTTTGCTGACGATACCTCATTAATGTTTAAAGTAAATCGACATAATCCTAATATTGACGACGTAAACCACACCCTCTCAAAAATAGTACATTGGTTTAGCATTAACAATTTGTTATTAAATAGCCAAAAAACTAAATATATAAGGTTTGGACACCTAATGTCAGAAAAGTTAATGCTAACATTATTTTGAATGGAGATGAGTTGAGCCTTGTGGATACAACTAAGTTCTTGGGAATTACATTAGATCCCAAACTTCAATGGGGCTCTCACATAGTCGCTTTAGCTAAAAAGCTGAGCGCCGCAGTCTTTGCGGTTGGTAAGATTCGCCAACTGACTGATATTGATACAGCTCGATTGGTATATTTTGCCTACTTTCATAGTCTAATGAGTTATGGAATTTTACTGTGGGGTGGTGCTGCTGACATTAATACCATCTTTGTTCTCCAAAAGCGAGCTATAAGATCAATTTATTCGCTAGGGTCTAGATATTCTCTTAGAGAAAAATTTAAAGAGATAAATATAATGACAGTAGCATCACAATATATTTTTGAAAATCTAGTTTATGTCCATAAAAATAAAGAAAGTTTTCGTAAGATTAGCGATATTCATAACAAAAACACTAGGAATAAGGATAATCTAGCAACGCATAAGACCAGACTCCACAAGATCAGCAAATCTTTTAAGGGTTACTGTATACACTTTTATAACAAAGTTCCCAGTCACATTAAAGCCTTATCTATTACAAAATTCAAAGCAACTATCAAGCAAAAATTATGCAATAAAGCATATTATAAAATTTCAGAATATCTTCCCGTGAAACAACACTGCTTAAATGCACTGTTGTGTTTCGGATTGAAGGACATTGTAGCCAGAGCAACTACTGGACATATTGAGACTTAACATCTTATGTCTCAGGATGGCGAGCGCAGTGGAATGTTGCTACTGTTTATGAGCGGTCGTATCGCTTACCATCAGGCGAACGGCTTGCTCGTCTCGCCATTCAATGCAATAAAAAAAAAAAAAAAAATATCTAGATGATAGCAAGGCTTGGGAATAGAATTAAATTAAATAAATGCGTAGTATCTCGGAGCGGAAGTCTTAGTATGCTCTGTATAATATCATTTAAATTAAGTAACATGTCAGATTTGCCATTGTTTTTCTGTGTAAGTGATTGGGTATGTCATGCTCGCTAAAAAGTCTGTGCTTGCGGTGGCGTCGTGTGCCAGGTCAGTCACTTCCCTGCAACATGGTTGAGGAGACCGATGGCTGGCACATGCGTCATACTCGTGAACGGGTGCTGCTTGCGTAGACTGGTCTATCCGATTTGCTTACATTGTAACGGATTCATTGATGGATTACATAATAAGGCTAGGGATAAGGCTTTCGCAATTATTCACTGTTTTGGCGAAAAAGAGTATACTGATTCTTCGTTCTGGGCGACTTCACTTCACTCAGCCATGGTAATTATAATATAATAATATTCCGTTTAAAAATATTTTTAATAAACTGCTCTGATTTAAACCAACTTGTAAATTATGTAATAATCACTAAATTGTAAACTGGTTTTGAAAAGAGCAACACTAGAGTTTCTTGCCCGTTCTTCTCTAGTGAAAACCGCTTTCCGAACCGGGTGGTAGATAAAAAAAATGACTGAATCTAAACGATGTTGAACATTTTAATGGATTCAATAAATTATTTTCATTTCATTTCATTTCAATACTATTCTCTATTATACTTATAATTTTCTCCGAACTTAGTCTATGGTTACGACGTGCGATAGATGATTCCAATATTTTGTAGAGTAGTATAGGTACATTAGTGAAGTTTTACGTACGACGTCCGAACATTCGAAGTTCATATCATTTTATAGAGTAACGCTCTGTTTAGCGCTCATATTGTATGAATACGTTAAAGCATGTAGTCTACTTTCTGCACTTAGACTATCGCGGGAAATACTTAGTTTGTTTTCATCAGTGTTATTGTGCGCTCGCTAATATCAATGTTCAGTACGATAGAAGCTGAGAATATTTTAATTTCATTCTAAACATGTTATTTTGTATCAGTTGGCTGACGAGCACGGCGGCGGACGGGCGGCTGGGCGGTGGCGGGCGGCGCGCCGGCAGTCGCTCGGGCGGCGGACGCTTCGGCGGCAACGGCGGCGGCTTCGGGGCGCGCGATTTCCGTACGCAGTCGCGACAGCAGCCGCGCTCTGCAGGACCATCCTCCATTGGATCTGGTCAGTATTTCACTATTAAATATACATACATAAACTGATGCCTTTTTCCCGGCGTAGCAGAGGTGGCAGAGTGGTGGAGGGGCAACTAGGACACCCATATTTCGACTTGTATGTTCCGTCCCACAATGTGATAGAGGGCGGCGAGCCTGTCGCCATATCGGGCAGAAATGACTAACTCCGGCCTGATAATGAATAGAAAAATCCAATATCACTTTGCTCGACCCGGGATTCGAACCCGAGACTTCAACTCTGTAACCATACCGAAGTACAACTACGCGACCGAGGCAGTCACTATTAAACACTCGAATCATTTTTATAATAGCAAAGTGTATTCATTTGTTTACGTCCGCAGGATTCGGTTACGATGGAGGATCTTACGGCGGCAACTATGGCGGGTCGTACGGCGGCGGCGGCGGCGGCGGCAGCGGAGGCCCGGACTGGTGGGACTCTTAAGTGGTCCACGCGCACCGCCCTCCCCGTCCCTCTTTTCCCCAGCTCTGATCCCCTACTTCCTCGTACGTGACTTAAGCGATGTCAGATGTTCTAGAGTTATATTTCGATTCGCGAGCAGAGACTGAAATTGATCCGTGACCGTTAGATGTACCAGCAGTCGAGAGCGGTGCGACACTCGCGGCGCCGTAGAATCTCAGGAGCGCGGCGCGCCGCGTGGGGGTTTCTTGATTGGATGTTTTGCCGCGGGCGTGCTTGACGAATATTTGTGAATTCTCCGCGTGAACGGTAGATAGTAAACTCCGGTGGAGTGATTGTTAGAGTAAATTATTATCGCACGTTTCGTTTGCGTCACGTCCGTTGTGACTCGCACGCCTTTTAATTTTATTATAATTTTTTTAGGAACGATGTTCTGATATCGTTTTTGAAAAATGTAGTAGATTAAAATAGAATATTTTTGATGTTCGGTCTGTATCGTGAATCCTAAGTGAACAATGTAATTGTGTATTTTCAATTTTCTATTCTCCGACAGTCTGCTGACTCACTCCTGACACTGAAATTTTGAAGCATTTACGCACCCTAAAAGTCGATGTAGCTATTGATGCAGTAGATTTAGAAATTGAGAAGTACCGATACAGTATCATAGAGAATAAATAATAACTAAATTTTGTCTGTAGAAATCCCATAATGTATAACATCTATCATCAAACATGGTCTATAATTTGAATGTGAATTTTACCAATAAAAATTAAGAAACAAGTATGCTTGCGTTTTTTTATTTGTTTACCTGTTCAAGTCACTTGAACATTGAATACAGCTTGTTTCGACGTGAATAAAGGGATTCGAAACCCTTTCTGCGAAGTTCTGCTCTGCGGCCCATGCCCTATTTGCCTGAGGAGGCCCCTCACGAAGGACGCCTTGGGCATCTACGACACGTAGAAGTTGATCCCTCCGCAAGGTCGTTCATCTAACGTATTTCTATCCATTTTTTTTGAAAATCTACGCACGATGAAGCGATGAGTGGTTAGCTAAGAAATGAAATATCGCCGCCCGCTTGTTGCTACTGATTCGGGGAACTCAGAATTCGCGTGAACCGCCTTTGCCAACCAACCGTCTTGGTGTGTCTAATATAGTTATTCCTTTCGTTCGTTGTTAGATGGCGAACAGCTTGTAATAGACTTTTTCAACTATATTCTGAAACTCCATCAACAATATACACAGTACCGTCTTTACACTAAGGGCAAACGGGGCCCGTGTCCAGGGGGACATCCTCAGGGGGGTCCAGAAGAAGAGCAAGAGTAAAAAAAGTCAAATCGAATTTTTTTCTCTAACATTTACTCACACGTTTCACGACTCCCATCACCTATGTACGTATATTTACAAAATTTTAAGAAGTAATAAGTATCTATTTCAGTAGATTAGTGATAATATAACTTCACATCCTAAAAGAGATCCTTCCAAACTAAAAGTGAAATGCTATAAATGTGTTCTCTGTAACAGAAATAGTAATTATACTATATGGGTAGTATGTTTGCATCATAAAAACATTTGTATAACACCAAGGTAGGGGGCCCCCGGTCCTAGGGGGCCCCGAGCTTGAAAGGCCTCAGGCCCGAAGGGATCCTCGGGCCCATACTCGGGCCGAGATGCCGAAAGCAGAGAAGGAATGTAACATTGATTTATAAAATTAGTAAGATACAATCAACAATTTACTGGATTGTTTACCAGTTCTTGGATATTCATAGAGTTTATAAAGTTAAGTTTTTTATAGTAAGGGAGAGCCCCGTCTGATGATTTTGCCACGGGCCTCAGATAGTACAGAGTTACCTACGCTACTGACAGACATTAATTACACTTTAAAAAAACAGTTCAATATGGAATCATCGAAATAATTCCTAAGATACTACTTACTATTTTTTACGTCTGTAAAGCGTGGTTTCTGTAAACCAGATGTTTGTGCCGCCCACAAATATTTCTTTCGGGTTTGGGTGTTTGTGACACCGAAAAGTCTCGTAGTTTCTGATAACCAGGACACAAGACTCGATCCTGTTACATCCTTTCCTGTCCCATCTCATTAATTCCGGATAATAAAAATTTTTCTTATAATAGATCTAAAATACCTAAATAGGCCAACAATTTTTGAGGTCTATAGACTAACATATCCAAATACTATGCTCTGACAAAATTACATAATTACATACATACACATCAAATACATAATCTCCTTTTTTTAAGTCGATTAAAAACGAAATTGTTTTGATAAGGATTAATATCATATAAATAAAAAAATCGCAAATAATACATCGTTTTAGAAAAATAACTTATTAAATATTTTAGTGGTAATCAGTACTCACTAATAAAAACATTTCAGTGAGCCTGTGTAATGAGCTAACCTAGAAAGATCTAGAGACATCACACAGTTTCTTAAGCTGAAAACACATTGTAGGTTTTTGTCTTACGCATAGAGTAAAGAGTACAAAGCTATGGTAATGAGCACATCTTACATGGTTCGTACGGGTCGTCAGAGGGCCCACGTACGTTTTTATTTTTTTAATTTCATTGACAAAGGACGGTTTTCTCGTCTGCCAATGACTAAGCTTTTAGGGATGGAAGAGTCCATTTTTATGTACTCTTTATCTCATCTCTATATAAACAAATAAATAATATATTTTATTAAATGAAATCAATCCTAGTTGGCGCTTATTATAAACAGTTCTTATCTGTGATAACCTGTGGTACTATCACATTCGAGTTTGCAACTGTTTTATTGTCAAAAACAATGATTCAATTAACATTAAATCACACATCAATCAATTATATAATACTGTGATTGATTAAATTCTGTACACAAACATAGATTACATATTGAGAATAAATTTACTGTGAAAAAATGTTAAGCAACAATGCCGTGTACACATATTAGAAATACTTATGTATAAAATGTGTGAATTCCAAAGTAGGCAAGATCGTGTTTCGAGCACACGTCTTGTTCTTGTTGTCTTTTTTTTATATATTTCTACTACCAGTGTCATTTTAAAAGAAAACAAAAAAGAGACTACCTGAAGACAAATAACAAGGCTAACTTTTTCCTATTATAATTCCTAAAACAGCGCGTGTATTAAGAAATTTTAACATCAATAACTTAATATTTGATTGTATAAAAAATTACTCCGTTATCTTTAGTATGATACTTCATTAACTTTAGTACAAATAGGTACTGACTATTTGTTCCCATTTTTCTTACTTTAAGTGAGCATATTTGTATTTTATACGCTTTTGAGCGATTTGCGATTGTGGACAAACTTGAGTTTACACAACAATCGGTTTTGTAAATATGGCTACCAGCTTTTTAAGCCAAACTAATATAACATTTCTTAAAACTTACAATTTAATTAGAATTTATAATACGTACAAGGTATAATTTTCTTTATTCAATCTGCATACAATTTAAAAATTTTGAATACAATTTGGACATTTCTAATTATTTACATGAGGTGTTGCTGATAATCTAACTTGACTTAACAGAAATAAACACCGCAGTTCTTTGACCAGTTGTTTGTAAATACTAGACTGGACGTAATTGACAGCCTCCGTGGCGCAGTTGGTTAGACGCCGCTTGTGAAACGAGAGGCCACGGGTTCGAGCCCCGCACCGAGACAAATGTTTGTGAGACCCAGTAAGTATTGGTCTCGGGTCTGGATGTTTGAGAGACCGAAAAGTCTCTCGTAGTTCCCGATACCCACGACACAACACTTAATTGATCTTAATGTGGGGTCAGGACTATGTATGTGACTGTTAAGTGTATTTATTTATTTAATTATCAGTAATTAGCCAAAAGTTCGTCTGTGCGTTCATTTAAAAAATGGAAGAAAAACGATCAGAGTATGTGCGTAATAGAGATATTATTTATAATGTTAAATGTAAAGAATACAAATATGCTCACTTAAAGTAAGAAGTATGGGAACAAATAGTCAGTACCTATTTGTACTAAAGATAATGAAGTATCATACTAAAGATAACCTGGCCCTGGTTGTTGATGTATGCCGATGACATTGCACTGGTGGAGGAGGACCGGCGACTTTTGGAGCGCAAGGTCAACCGGTGGAAGGAGACGCTCGAGAGCGGTGGTCTGAAGTTAAATGTGGCGAAGACCGAGTACATGGCTTGCGGGAGTACGGACTCCCAAAGCATCGTGATAGGGAACGAACTTGCCGTGAAGACGGACAAGTTCAAGTACCTTGGGTCCGTACTGCATGAGTCCGGTGACATCGACCTTGACGTCAAAGCCCGTATAAGCGCTGCTTGGGCTAAGTGGAGGGAGGTCTCGGGCATACTCTGCGACCGCAGGATGCCGATGAGGCTCAAGGGTCTCATCTATAAAAGCATCGTGCGGCCGGTGCTCCTGTATGGTTCTGAGACGTGGCCTGCCCTCAAGCGGCACGTCCAGGAGGTCCACGTCGCGGAGATGAAGATGCTGCGGTGGATGTGCAACGTTACGCGTTTGGACAAAATCCGTAACGAGCACATCCGTGGCAGTCTTGGTGTCCGCGATGTGGCTGATAAACTCCAGGAATCCCGCTTGAGATGGCTATGGTCACGTCCTAAGGAAACCGCAGGAGTACGTCGGTAATGTGTGCCTGAGCCTCAATATTCCCGGACCTCGACCGCGGGGTAGACCCAAGAAGCGCTGGCTCGATGTCGTCAAGGAAGATATGAGGGTCAATGGCCTTACTATTGAGGATGCCGAAGATCGGGCGAAATGGAGGAGAATTTGCCGGAAGGCGGACCCTGGCACGGGCCGGGATAACGCCAGGTAGAAGAAGAAGAAGAAGACTAAAGATAACGGAGTAATTTTTATACAATCAAATATTAAGTTATTGATGTTAAAATTTCTAAATACACGCGCTGTTTTAGGAATTATAATAGGAAAAAGTTTACTTTGTTATTTGTCTTCAGGTAGTCTCTTTTTTGTTTTCTTTTAAAATGACACTGGTAGTAGAAATATACAAAAAAAGACAACAAGAACAAGACGTGTGCTCGAAACACGATCTTGCCTACTTTGGAATTCACACATTTTATACATAAGTATTTCTAATATGTGTACACGGCATTGTTGCTTAACATTTTTCCACAGTAAATTTATTGTCAATATGTAATCTATGTTTGCGTACAGAATTTAATAAATCATAGTATTATATAATTGATTGATGTGTGATTTAATATTAATCCCATCAAAAACATCCTGTAAAAAAATTCCAAGTCTCGCAGCTCAGTTTTTCTACCGCAAAAAGTTGTTAGATCCATGTAATACCAAGTCGATTAATTTATTTAGTCCTTGATTGAGGGACGTTCTGTATAAAGTTATTACGTAAGTTATTATCATATCAATATTAAAAATTCTTTACGTTTTAAATAAATAAACCGGCTTGGCCAGCAGCATTATGCATAAATTGTACGATACATTATGTTTTCATGCGATGGCCAAGTCGATCTATTTATTTAAAACGTAAAGAATTTTTAATATTGATATGATAATAACTTACGTAATAACTTTATACAGAACGTCCCTCAATCAAGGACTAAATAAATTAATCGACTTGGTATTACATGGATCTAACAACTTTTTGCGGTAGAAAAACTGAGCTGCGAGACTTGGAATTTTTTTACAGGATGTTTTTGATGGGATCTCACGTCTTTTTGTAGAGTCCTACTTTATTCCTTTTCGGTACTTTTTATTTCTAGAATATATATAATGATTTTTCTTAAAGCCTCTGTCTTATGGTTTTTTCTTATTTTTGTAGGTATCAATTTATCACAAATATAGCGGATTTGATTATTAGTGTTCTTTCTTGCATGGTGATTGTTTTCGAGCTATTTAGTCTATTTATTTGCAAAGTTATCTTTGTCATGTTTTTCTAGTGGAATGTTGTACAGTTTAATGGGCTGAATACACCCTTTTCCTCTTTATACCCCCCTCCTGTTATGCCTCATATATAATATACAAGGTTGATGCGACCGATGGGCATTTCTTTAAACTACATATACTTGGTACCATTTTGAAGCTCTGTATTAAAAATCAATTAAATAGGAGCAGTAGTTTAGTCATAAATGTTTTTTTTTTTGTTTTTGCCCCATTTGAACACGATGTAGAACAGTCTAATAGCTGATTACGCCCAACGCATGGTCATTCACCTTAAAACGATAGATCGTACTAAAATCTGCGCGTTGTTGCCGCTCTTACACAAGTCACACAATAATAAGTACACGACAAGAACACGCGCCGCGCGCGACGTTGCCGATTTGTTACCTATTCGTATCTGCAGGTCAATGAAATGTATTTACACAGGATGGATGCGTTTTACTCTTATTTGGAACCTATTTAGTTTGTTTGAAACAAACAAAATCTCATTTTTGGTATTATTAATTTTTGTGCCGTGCCGAATTAACACCAAGGACGTATAGCATACATAGTGTAATTTAATGCCCATCGGTTGCATCAACGTTGTATATACTATATAGATACCAATCTACAACTATTATTCCATTATATACGGGTACAACGAATCATTAACTGCAAATTTATCTTAGTAATCCTATACATATGAGATTACAAAGTTATTCACGCAGTTGGTGTATCTAGAAAACTAGACAGAAATTATGAAATGTTTGAATTTTTCCTTACTTTAGACACTAAACACTAATTATATTCAAAATTTGAAGGTTCTATGTCTGCTAGAAGTGCCTTAGACTTTTGATGATTGGTCAGTCAGTCAGTGAGTGACAAAATTGCGATAGTTTGACAAGTTATAATTCTTAAACTACTGGTTCAAATTGAATGAAATTTTAAATATACCGTGTTTACACAATGCCTAATTAGTAACTGAAAATTCAGGCTTCTTGCTTTAACCACAACGATGTTATGGGGGGTTGAAAATGGTCTGAAGTGCTTCGAGAAAAGGATAGTACGGCTGTGCCGCTTTTTAGCTCGAATTGGAGGGGGCACTGCCGTGCCCCCAGATTGAATCATTGATTTTGACAATAAAACAGTTGCAAACTCGAATGTTCTAGTACCACAGGTTATCACAGACTTATACGCTTATGACTGTTTATAATAAGCGCCAACTAGGATTAATTTCATTTTTAAAAATATATTATATATTTATTTATATAGAGATGAGATAAAGAGTACATTAAAATCGACTCTTTCATCCCTAAAAGCTTAGTCATTGGCAGACGAGAAAACCGTCCTTTGTCAATGAAATTAAAAGAAATAAAAACGTACGCGGGCCCTCTGACGACCCGTACGAACCATACCTATCAGTCGCGCTCTTTACCATAGTTTTGTACTCTTTACTCTATGCGTAAGACAAAAACCTACAATGTGTTTTCAGCTTAAACTCAAGTTTGTCCACAATCGCAAATCACTCAAAAGCGCTGTGGTGCACGGAGAAACCATTATTTTTTTCTCTCTTCAAATTTTATTACATTGGACATTATTGTCATTATTACTATTGGACTACTAGTATAAATGTACATTGTATAAATTATGAAAGAATATTTTAATGAAAGCGTTGAAGATATTTTTTACTTTCATTTCTAGTTCCTAATTTCACCACTTGTCAATTTATGTTAGTTGCGCTGTATGTCTCAGACGTTTTTTGTTTTTGAAGGTCATGCCCTCGAATTTCGAACGACAGTGTGCACACAACAAAAGAATCTATTGTTCAGATCGCTGTAAGACGCGTTGCTCTAGTATTTATGGCCGCTTCTTTACTCTATGCGTAAGACAAAAACCTACAGTTTGTTTTCAGCTTTACATTACATCCCTTTGAGAGGGACAATTGCGACAAGATTGATACATAGCTGCGATATGAAATGATCATAGCAGATAAATGTCAGATGTTTTTTTCTTTTTCTTTATTTTTCAAAAATTTTTAATAAAAAAAATAAAAACCGACTTCAAAACAAAAATCCACTAAAAAACAAAAAATTATATAACAAAATAATAAGTACCACTGCAAAGTAAAAAAAAATATATTTATTTCATGGAACTTGTGCTTGTTGATTAATTTGCTTAATGACTTGACTAGCCAACAAAACAAAATATATGCATAACATATTGAAGGCGGGTCGCCCAGTACCAAACATATAGATATTTAAATTAATATAAGGCATAGGTCCCTACATGTTTGGTACTTGGCGGCCCGCCTTCAATATGTTATGCTGAAAACAAACTGTAGGTTTTGTCTTACGCATAGAGTAAAGAAGCGGCCATAAATACTAGAGCAACGCGTCTTACAGCGATCTGAACAATAGATTCTTTTGTTGTGTGCATACTGTCGGTCGAAATTCGAGGGCATGACCTTCAAAAACAAAAAACGTCTGAGACATACAGCGCAACTACTGTCCCACAAACTTATCTGACCCGGTGAGAGAGTCACTGTTGTCGAATTTGGTGTTGCCATTAAAAATAGATATAGCAATAAAGTGGGTGAAGTAAGATTTTTCAATTCGATCAATAGTGTCAGGAAAATTAGTGGATCAGTTTCCTTTGCATGTTATTTTTCCTTCCCAAGATTTCTAACAAATCGCTCCCCATACACTTAAACAGGTGTATCTGTATCAGCCCATATACTATATGTCCCACTGTTGGGAACTGCCCAATTCTACAATCGAGAGTGCCATTGAGGGTGGTTAGGCCATATCACAGGCCATATAGTCCACCATGCTGGCCTAATGCGGGTTGGTGGACTTACATACCATAGATATTCTTATAAATAAAATAAATAACACCCAACAGTCACATACATAGTCCTGACCCCACACTAAGATCGAGTCTTGTGTCGTGGGTATCAAGAACTACGAGAGACTTTTCGGTCTCACAAACACCCAGACCCGGAAGAAATATTTGTGGGCCGCACAAACATTTCTCTCGGTGCGGGGATTGAACCCGCGGCCTCTCGTTTCACAGGCGGCGTCTAACCAACTGCGCCACGGAGGCTGTCGATTATAAATTGCTATGTTATGTAGATTTCCTCACTATGTGTTCCTCCACCATTTTAGTGCGTGTTTATTGACTATCAATACCCACATGACTCCGAAAAGTCAGATTTGTGACCTGGGATTCGAGCCTACGACCACCGTGAACATGTTGGCAGTCGCGTCTGGTCCATTCATCAACAGGCCCCCACGAACGTAACGATAAATTCTAGTTTATTATATGTACCTACTTACATGTATTGTACTAGTACGTACAAAATTTTGTTTATGTGGTATTTATTTTGAAAAGCTGACAACACAGACCTATGGCGGTAACTACGCGTTGATACAATTTTTCTAAGGGTATTATTGGTGCTTGAGATGCTTTTCTTCCTTCATAAAATGTAATACCTGAAGTCTAACGTTCCTAGCGTCACTTTATCAAGTTCTCGGCATATTTCACTAGTTTTAAATAATGCAGGAAAAATAAATACATTGAGTAAACAACCAATGGCAGATATGTCAGCGACTGGCAGATAGACTGACATTCCAAATGACGTTATTGTTTCCACTCTTGGCCACCGGGCCAGATAACTTTGTGGCTCTATAACATAAATTGACAAGTGGTGATATTAGGAACTAGAAATGAAAGTAAAAAATATCTACAACGCTTTCATTAAAATATTCTTTCATAATTTATACAATGTACATTTATACTAGTAGTCCAATAGTAGTAATGATAATAATGTCCAATGTAATGAAATTTGAAGAGAGAAAAAAATAACAATTTCTCCGTGCACCACAGCGCTTTTGAGCGATTTGCCACAGACGACTAAAAATACAGACGGCCAACTCCATACAATTTTTTTAACACGTTATGAAAACTCACACATCGAAACCAAACATGCTTTTCTACATATATAATTCATTCAAACTTCATCGGATCTTTCTTTCTTTTCATTGATAATTTTGTCACTGACCAATAGTATTAAAGAATTTTGTTCATCGTATTTGAGCCATCTCTTTCGTACGTTATACGTATATAAATTAGATGCGTTTCCCACCAGAGCTGATCTGAAATCGGTACTTTACCGAGATTACCGATTTTGAAATATTTAGGGATGTACGTTATACTTTCAGCAATCCGATTTTTACTACCGGAAATTTACCGGTTTTATATTTAGGTTTCATGCTTTTATGTTCAAATTTATGGATTCAAAATGAAAATAACAAATAAAACCAAGTTATAATTCTAAACCTTTAATCAACAATATATTCTTTGATTTATTTGTTATATTTTTATATTAAAACACTTTTATTTAAACATTTTTATCCTAATGAATATTATAACCTCCAATACTTTTTTATACATCTTCAGATTAATTTAAACATTTTCAATTTGTTAATATCTCTTAATTTTATCACTTAAAATTCTCTTAATTTTAGGACCTATAAAACAATGCCAAATTTAAGAACATGACTACAGAATTGAAATATGCATTGACAAATAAAAGTTTAAATGGAAACATTAATAATTGCAAATTATATTTTACAATACCATGAAACAGCACAAGATTACTTTATTGGTAAATTTTATCTAAGACACAATTGACATTAAGTAAATAACAAAGCGATTTGGCTTACTTTTGGAGAAATTGAAAAGCAAAAACAAGACATACATAATTAAAATAAGCTATCAATTAACAAATAATTAGTCAAATCATGGAACGCATTAAATGCATGATAGCTATACCAAAACTGTTTTGATTAATTATTATAATATATTAAAGGAATAGGCAGAACATATGTTTAAAATAAAGTCATTTTAAAGAATGTTAATGCTATTACTATTATAGTATGCACAATATAGGTCTATAATATAATCTTATAAGCAACTGCATTGCACTGAATTTGAAAATATAACCAAAATCTTTAGCAAATGCATTTTTATGAGAATCTTAATTATATCAAGAAGTATAAATATTATATAGAGATTATTAATGAACATAATTACTTCTGTTGTGATTTAACCTTCACCAATATTAACATATAAGTCTACAAAAAGTGATCCTGCAGACATAGTAGAGACTTTCTTTGTACTTCCAACGATGAACACATTTGCCTGCAAATTGCTTGGACTGGAAATTTCACCCGAGTCTAGCCTAGAAATTATAAAACAATTAATAAAAAAATAAATATTATAAGGGCACAATCTGTTGAAGTTGACTGCTTTCCTGACTTTAGACACATCTATAATATAAAAATGAATCGCAAAATGTGTTGGTAACCGCATAATTCAACAACGCCTGGACCAATTTGGCTGATTTTGGTCTTGAAATATTCGTGGAAGTCCTGGGAAGGTTTTAGGGGCGAGAAAAATAGGAAAATTTCTGAGGAAGATACTAAAAACCTTTTTTTTGGGTATCGTTCAAGCGTGATGCGTCCAGCCAGTATAGGATGATCTTTGTTTATTTGACGGGAGACGTAAAAGACGGTCCAGCTTCAACTACCACCCAACGTAAAATGATCTATCTTTCCATTGTCTTTCATTGACGGCTGACGAAATAGAACAAAATTCAAAAAATGTGTACATCGTGTATATAATATTATCTAGATACGGCGTCTTGCGCATAATTTTGTTAAATGTAAATTTAAACGATGTCCACATCTACCAAAATCGCCCATTGTTTTTTGAGATTATTGCAACAATTTTAAACAAAGTATACTCTATCGAAGCGTTTTGCCGGAGTATACCAAAATATATCTAATTATAATTTTTCGTTTTCATAAACGACATTGTTTTTTGAATTTATACTTTTAGATGCGCTGGGGGACATATTTAAATTTCGCATTAGTATTGTTTTCAGACTCAAGAATAAAAAAAATATTGGTACGTTGATGCCGTATCTAGACATTATAATGAAACGATATGCAGTTTTATATTTTTAAATATTTGTTCTATTACTTACGTCACCTGGTAAGGCAGTATGAAGGTTTTATTAATTTGTATATGGTAACGTAATAGACGCGACTGCCAACAAGTTAACGATGGTCACGGGTTCAAATCCCAGGGCACACCCCTGACTTTTCGGATTAATTTCTACGTGAAATAAAATCCGCCAACTCGCACTAAGCAAGCAGGGTGGACTATAATATCTTCTTCTATAATATAAAAATGAATCACAAAAAGTGTTGGTAAGTGCATAACTCAACGCCTGGACCAATTTGGCCAATTCTTTTTTTAAATGGTTATTATTACTTTATTACTAACAAAAAGTAATGGCGTGCAATATTATTAGGAAAAACAGCATTTTGGTGCTGAAATAAGGGACGTAATATTGGATGGACAATAAAAAACGCTAAAGTTTTTAATGTCAAAATTTCATAAGGCAATCTTTATATGTACATGTATATGGAGAGACGGGATATAATAGAGTGGAAGGTACGGGAGAGGGCTGGGATAGCTGACAGATTTGATAGGACGAAATGTAAATGCACGTTATAAGACGGGATGGATAATAAAAGAGAAAGGACGGGACAGATCGGGAAGAGACTGAACAGACGGATGAGACGGGATTGAGCCAGACAGTAGGATAGCTATGTCAAGTTTAGGTATACAAGAGATTAATACGAAAAATAACATGTATTTGGTGTGGAGTGGAATCAAAAAATATATGCACCCAGGCGAAGCTGGGTCGGGCCGCTAGTATAACCATAAAAACTGATAATTATAAATTAATATGTTAGGAACTTGGAAATACCTATACCAATAGCTTTAATCTTGCACTGTACTGTGCTGGGTCGACTTATACTGCAGAGCACAAGCTTCCTCTACAGTCGAGAGTACGAATGAGAGGAGTAAGGGTACATAATGCATCAACTCTAGACACTAACAAAAAGTTAACCTTATCACATGTTCAGAGATCTAATAAATCTGTATTTTAATGGGTATTTATTTCAACTTATTGTTATTTCTTATATTCCTGTAGCAGATTAAACTAGAAATAGGGTCACAGCGGAATAACATATTATTATATTTACCTTAATTATGTCAGATGAGGTTAGATTTGTTTTTCAATAATTTCAATAATTTGGTATTTCTTGCTCCGCCAACATAGATGTTCACTTATTAAAGTGTTTGTATATTTTGTTTGTGAAGGCTGCACAGATATTTCTATGTTTTTTTCGTTTGTGCACTCGGGAACAAAACACATAACTAAAATTATTAATTATCACGTAAATCACAAGTTTTTAGATACGATTTACACAAACCAAATTATATCACGTTTGTACTGTTAAATATTTACGTTACTGATTACAAAACAGATGAAATAACATGCAATTAAAATAAAATAAGCAAATCCAAACTAAACAGCAATCGACTGTTGAAAAATATGGCGGCAATATGGCGGCGACAGCGCACGCCGGCACATGCACACATTCATAAAAGTGAAAGTGATGGGGCGAAAACGGCATATGAGAAAGCGAGAAAGAAAATTGGGTTACTTTTTAAGCCCGAGTTAAACGGGCCTGCGATTTGCGATTGTGGGCAAACTTGAGTTTACACAAAAATAGGTTTTGTAAATATGGCTACTAGCTTTTTAAGCCAAACTAATATGACATTTCTTAAAACTTACAATTAAATTAGAATTTATAATACATACAAGGCATAATTTGCTTCATTCAATCTGCATACAATTTAAAAATTTTGAATACAATTTGGACATTTCTAATTATTTACATGAGGTGTTGCTGGTAATCTAACTTGACTTAACAGAAATAAACACCGCAGTTCTTTGACCAGTTGTTTGTAAATACTAGACTGGACGTAATTGACAGCCTCCGTGGCGCAGTTGGTTAGACGCCGCCTGTGAAACGAGAGGCCACGGGTTCGAGCCCCGCACCGAGACAAATGTTTGTGAGACCCAGTAAGTATTGGTCTCGGGTCTGGATGTTTGAGAGACCGAAAAGTCTCTGGTAGTTCCCGATACCCACGACACAACACTTAATTGATCTTAATGTGGGGTCAGGACTATGTATGTGACTGTTAAGTGTATTTATTTATTTAATTATCAGTAATTAGCCAAAAGTTCGTCTGTGCGTTCATTTAAAAAATGGAAGAAAAACGATCAGAGTATGTGCGTAATAGAGAAATTATTTATAATGTTAAATGTAAAGAATACAAATATGCTCACTTAAAGTAAGAAGTATGGGAACAAATAGTCAGTACCTATTTGTACTAAAGATAATAAAGTATCATACTAAAGATAACGGAGTAATTTTTTATACAATAAAATATTAAGTTATTGATGTTAAAATTTCAAAATACACGCGCTGTTTTAGGGCCGAAACTGCGTTAAGCGGGCGCCCGCGACGGGCAACCGTCGCGCGTCTCCTCGCGTGAACACGCGGGCGGGTTCCGTGAGAACGCGACGGTCCCCGTCGCGGGTACCCGTCGCGGAGACCGGATTTACGCAGTGTCGCTGGTTCAATTTTAAAGGTGTGCATGTACAGTCGTGTCGATGGAGAGCTTAATATATTATTACATAGCAAAACGACGACTAGCAAAAAAAAAAACGACAGCCAGGAAAGCTGTTTATTGAATTTAGGTTGCTAGGCGGAGAATTTGTGAAAAAGGAAGTCCACTGCTGAACATCGGCCTCCCCCAACGGTCTCCGCATCGACCTGTTGGAAGCAGCCTGCATCCAGCGACTTTCTGCAAATGCAGCCATGGTCATCCGTCCACCTTGTAAGCGGGCGTCCGACATTTTGCTTGCCTGTACGTGGCCTCCACTCTAAAACCTTTCGCTATGAATCATCTATAGAATCCTTTGCGCTATGTCGGTGACCTTTATTCTCCTACGGATCTCCTCATTTCTGAGTCGATCTCGTAGGGAAATACCGAGCATAGCCCTCTCGATTGCTCGTTGAGTGACTTTGAGCCTTCTAATGAAGCCCAAAGTGAGAGGCCACGTCTCGGTGCCCTATGCCATCACCGTCATGTTACCGCTGGCGGACACCGCGCGCTTTACCGCGCGTGCCCCGCGACGGGTTCCGACGCACGAAGGCGGCCCCCGCGGCGCGGCGCGGGTGCGGGACGCGCCTCCCCGTGCTGGACGCCCGCGCGGATCCCCGCGACGGAGCACTTTTGTATGAAACCGCGCGAGAGCCCGCTTAACGCAGTTTCGGCCCTTAGGAATTATAATAGGAAAAAGTTAACCTTGTTATTTGTCTTCAGGTAGTCTCTTTTTTGTTTTCTTTTAAAATGAAACTGGTAGTAGAAATATATAAAAAAAGACAACAAGAACAAGACGTGTGCTCGAAACACGATCTTGCCTACTTTGGAATTCACACATTTTATACATAAGTATTTCTAATATGTGTACACGGCATTGTTGCTTAACATTTTTCCACAGTAAAGGAGATGTGCTATCTTGGGCCGTTTTGTGTACGTCTAATACAAATTGTAGAAAAAAATGTGGAATTCAAATAAAATACATTTAGATTTCTTGGACAACAGGGGGCTTTATACAAAAATGTGATTGTTTTAGTACAGAAGCAATATTTTCTTCTATAATCTGTCCTCCATGATGCCTAATTGTCATTTCGTTCAAAAATGCGCGAACCCATTATCTTTAACTTGAATATGTCTTATTTTTAAAACCCCCCTACAAATTATAATTATTGTCTATATTTCTTTTTCCATATTCTTCGCTTTTTAAAAGACGATATATGTTGTTAAAGAAGTCACTTTTATTATTTTATTTATGTTACATTATTTTAGTTTAAGAACGAAAATGTTTAACTTGACAGCAATTGCAAAACTCTGTGTTATCTGTCTACGTCTGTGGCCGTAATTCGTATTATTTTTATTATCCGCATACATTTCGCAAATGTGTATTTGCTTCTCTGTATACCTGGCTTTGTTTTATGGATTCTGATTCTCGCAGATGATATATCTTGACGTTTAAACGCAATTACTAGTTCGTATTTTGGTGAGTAAACATATTATTTATTATTTTGAATGCCACATGTAAGTAATACTGTTATGTTTTTCTATGTTCATATTTCTCTTCTAACCCACAATTCTGCTTTTCAGCACATCAAAAGTGGCGCTTTGCTTGAATTGCACTTCTGCAATTGTTGTGAAATGGTTGAATTGCACTTCTGCAATCAAAAATTGAAATGGATTCTATCATTCAACAGAATCTTAGTAACTACATGGGCTGCCAATTCACTCTCGTGTAGAGTATTTCAAAACGTTTTATTGCTGAAATGGCAGAACAAGAAGTAAGTATTCTATTTTCTTCATTAATTTGGGAAATGTATGTTTTATGCCAATTAATCAAGGTCAATACAAAGTATGGAGTATTACAAAAGTATTCATGTTAGAGCTGAATTGCATTGTGTCCACAGGACAAGTCTACTAGTACATAAATATGTAAGAAGTGATATTTTATATATTGTTGTTTAAATTGTTAAATGAATTACATTTTCTTTTATTTCCCTCTGGACACTCAGATGATCTTGTGTTATGTATAATATATTATATTATAATGATATCCATAATAACAACACTATGTCTGATGGTAAGCACAAATGCCGTCCAGGAGGAATATCTAATGGCATCAGATGACTGTCCCAAGACATTTCATACAATTATCCGGCCGGCCTGCTAAGATGCTTCTTTAAACAATAGTCCGCTATTGTTTAAAGAAGAAGACCTGGGATCATACACATGTGACTGCAAAGAGTTATTTATTCATCATAATTCTTCGATATCTTCAATATCTTTTTTATTTTGTCTTAGTTATCAGGACAAGCAATTATCTGTACAAACTGCTGGCTGCAAATAAATCAAGCTGTAGACAATGAGCAAGATTTTATTCCAACTCCGCCGTAAAAAGATTGTATCAATCTCGATTCTTTTGGACATACTTAACACCCACAAGTGCTTCATGTTGAAAGGAACATGGCTGGATACTGGACAGTGGGTTGCTGTACTCATACCAAGATTATACTGTGGTATTTAGCCTTTAGGTTGGGCTACCAATAGTACAATATAGGAGCACCGGCATTGTTCCTAGATGTTTTGACTGGAGATTATTTTTAGGCGAATATAAATAAAAAATATAAAGCAAGATCTGGTTGTACTTTATTGTCCTTAAGTTTTGTTTGATTTTAGTTTTCTTTCATCAATTAATCCTACTTTTTCCTTATGTGTGCTCAGAAATAACCAGTTAGAATTAATGTCAAATACATTATTTGAAAAATAATATCTTAAACCTTAGGATAATATTATTTTTAAGTATGCAGAAGTCTAATATACTAAAGTATATTAGACTTCTAGGGGTAGACCAAATATAATGTTTGAAATGTTAGCTTGTACAGAAATGATTGCTAGTATGTTCTTTTACTAGACATTAAGGTATAGAAATAAACATGGCTGCTATCAGATTCGATTCCATTTTTATAGCGTATTCATTTGTATGGACTATAATAACTAAGAGCTTATTAAGTACATATGCCTAATAATAAAATGATTATTTATTCATATGCACATAGGGAACACCTCTGACTTTTCGGAGTCATGTGTGTATTGATAGTCAATCACCACGCACTAAAACGGTGAAGGAAAACATCGTGAGGAAACCTGCTTACCATAGCGATTCATAAGAATTTCTATGGTATGTAAGTCCGTCAACCCGCACTAGGCCAGCGTGGTGGACTATATGGCCTAATCACTCTCAATCGTATTCTTGATTGTAGAGTAGGCCCGTGCACTGCAGTGGGACGTATATGGGCTGATACAGATGCTAGCAGTCGCGACAAGTGGTCAGTCTGTGCCGTGCTGTATCTCATGCCTAGCAGATTTTTATTGTGGATTATTTAAATAGGTTGTTTAGCAAGTATTATGCACCGCACTTACGGCCAGATATAGGTACACTTTCTTAATATTAAATAACTATAAACATGACGAGATTCTGACAGACTTGTTGCAATTTATTGTATAGACATTATGTTATATTATATAAGATGATCAATAAAGTATGATACTAATTCCGTTGACGTAAAAACATTTACGAGTTATATAGAGTACAGTAATTTATAGCACAGACGACTAAAAATAATATTTGATTTATAGGAAAACGAATTACGACTTCATATTTCATAATTGTCAAGTTTTGACATCGGTTGTCAAACATGCCGTTTCAGACGCCATATTGTCCCCTTGTAGTGTTGCTGTTCTTGGCTTGGTATTTATTTTTGTATAAAGCTAATATGTAACGTATAATAGTATTTCATACAGAAATCGAATGCCAATTTCACTAAGTAAATTTGGTGTAATGTACTACAAACGGCCCAAGGCCCATACATTTCTGGCCCATCTCCTTTATTCTCAATATGTAATCTAAGTTTGTGTACAGAATTTAATCAATCACAGTATTATATAATTGATTGATGTGTGATTTGATGTTAATTGAATCATTGTTTTTGACAATAAAACAGTTGCAAACTCGAATGTGATAGTACCACAGGTTATCACAGATAAAAACTGTTTATAATAAGCGCCAACTAGGATTGATTTCATTTATAGAGCCACAAAGTTATCTGACCCGGTGAGGGAGTCGCTGTAATCGAATTTGGTGTTGCCATTAAAAATAGATATTGCAATAAAAGGGGTAAAGTAAGATTTTTCAATCCAATCAATAGTGTCGAGAAAATGACCAGTTTCATCTACATATTATTTTTCCTTCACACGATTTCTAACAAATCGCTCCCCAAAACCCTTAAAAAAGTGTATCTGTATTCTCCTCCACAATCGAGAGTACGATTGCGGGGGGTTAGGCCATATCACAGGCCATATAGCCCACCACGCTGGCCTCATACGGGTTGGTGGACTTACATACCATAGAAATTCTAATAAATCGCTATGGTATGCAGGTTTCCTCACGATATTTTCCTTCACCGTTATAGCGCGTTTTTATCAATACAAGCATGGCTCCGAAAAGTCAGAAGTGTGACCTGAGATTCCAACCCGCAACCAGCGTGAACAAGTTGGCTGCCGCGTCTGGTCCATTTACCAACAGGCCGCCACGCACGTAACGTAAAATGAGACGAGTAAGATACATTTTAGTTTATGATATGTACTTACATATTATATTCTACTAGTACGTACATAATTCTGTTTTCGTGGAATTTATTTTATAAAGCTGACAACACAAACCTTTGGTGGCAGCTACGCGTTAATACAATTTTTCGAAGGGTATTATTGATGTCGGAAGACGCTTTTCATCCTACGTAAAATTTAATACCTGAAGTATAACGTTCCTAGCATCACTTCTTAAAGCTTTCGGAATTTTTCACTAGTTTTAAATAATGTAGGAAAAATAAATACACTGAGTAAACAACCAATGGCGGATATGTCAGCGACTGGCAGCTAGATTGACAATTTCAAATGACGTTTTTGTTTCCAGTTTTGGCCACCGGGCCAGATAACTTTGTGGCTCTATAATAAAATATATTATTTATTTGTTTATATAGAGATGAGCTAAAGAGTACATAAAAATCGACTCTTCCATCCCTAAAAGCTTATGCTGAAAACAAACTGTAGGTTTTTGTCTTACGCATAGAGTAAAGAAGCGGCCATAAATACTAGAGCAACGCGTCTTACAGCGATCTGAACAATAGATTCTTTTGTTGTGTGCACACTGTCGGTCAAAATTCGAGGGCATGACCTTCAAAAACAAAAAACGTCTGAGACATACAGCGCAACTAACATAAATTGACAAGTGGTAAAATTAGAAACTAGAAATGAAAGTAAAAAATATCTCCAACGCTTTCATTAAAATATTCTTTCATAATTTATACAATGTACATTTATACTAGTAGTCCAATAGTAGTAATGATAATAATGTCCAATGTAATTAAATTTGAAGAGAGAAAAAAATAATGGTTTCTCCCTGCACCACAGCGCTTTTGAGTGATTTGCGATTGTGGACAAACTTGAGTTTACACAACAATACGTTTTGTAAATATGGCTACCAGCTTTTTAAGCCAAACTAATATAACATTTCTTAAAACTTACAATTAAATTAGAATTTATAATACGTACAAGGTATAATTTTTTTTATTCAATCTGCATACAAATTAAAATTGTTGAATACAATTTGGACATTTCTAATTATTTACATGAGGTGTGGCTGGGAATCTAACTTGACTTAATAGAAATAAACACCGCAGTTCTTTGACCAGTTGTTTGTAAATACTAGACTGGACGTAATTGACAGCCTCCGTGACGCAGTTGGTAAGACGCCGCCTGTGAAACGAGAGGCCACGGGTTCGATCTCCGCACCGAGACAAATGTTTGTGAGGCCCACAAGTATTTGTCTCGGGTCTGGATGTTTGTGAGACCGAAAAGTCTCTCGTAGTTCCCGATACCCACGACACAACACTTAATTGATTTTAATGTGGGGTCAGGACTATGTATGTGATTGTTGAGTGTATTTATTTATTTAATCATCAGTAATTAGCCAAAAGTTCGTCTGTGCGTTCATTTAAAAAATGGAAGAAAAACGATTAGAGTATGTGCGTAATAGAGAAATTATTTATAATGTTAAATGTAAAGAACACAAATATGCTCACTTAAAGTAAGAAGTATGGGAACAAATAGTGAGTACCTATTTGTACTAAAGATAATAAAGTATCATACTAAAAATAACGGAGTAATTTTTTATACAATCAAATATTAAGTTATTGATGTTAAAATTTCAAAATACACGCGCTGTTTTAGGAATTATAATAGGAAAAAGTTAACCTTGTTATTTGTCTTCAGGTAGTCTCTTTTTGACGTGACAACGTCTTAAATTAGGTTGCGGCTGGGAGTCACTTATGAAAAAGTGTAACGCCCGGTAACGTAACGGTGCGCGCGCAGCACTAGAGAATTATTTTTCAGTTTCACCCACTTTTTCCAAAATTGTCCCATAGCCCCTGCCTTCCCCCACCCTTATTCCGAAATAGTGCCTATTAGCCTCCCCACGAAACCTAACCCCCCCCCCCTCCCCTACCCCCACCCCGAAAATTTACCTCACCCCCCCAATCCTATCTCGGCCAACATAGGTCGTAGACCCACCGAGTTTGGTATCCTCGGAACCGTCTTGGTGAGGGCTACAAATTGACCCCGCCAGAAATCCCAAATTACGCAAAAAATTACCCCCCCAAAAAAAATATTTTACCTCCAAAAAATTAATTTAAGTTAGCCTCCCCACGAAACCTTCCTCCCCCCCCCTCCCTTACCCCCACCCCGAAAATTTACCTCACCCCCCCCCCCCCCAATCCTATCTCGGCCAATATAGATCGTAGACCCACCGAGTTTGGTATCTTTGGAACCGGCTCGGTGAGCTCTACAGATTGGCCCCAACCAAATCCCCAAATTCCTCCCTCTCTCCCCTAAAATATTTGTCCAGGCATAACTCCGTCATTTCTTAAAGTAAACCCCCCGTGTTTGGAGTCAGAGGAATCGTCTTGACGAGCTCGACAATCGAGAGCAGGCAAAATACGATTTTTCTTATTGACGTGACAACGTCTTAAATTAGGTTGCGGCTGGGAGTCACTTATGAAAAAGTGTAACGCCCGGTAACGTAACGGTGCGCGCGCAGCACTAGAAAATTAGGCGCATTGAATCGGCGCATGCTTGTGTCTCTGTCTTTGTCTTTCTCGAACGTTCTTGGCGTTGGAAAAACAAGAAAGCGTCACAATACAAGTTCACACGTGTGGTTAAAGTATCGTCAGCTGTGTCTGTAGTGAAAATATGGAGTGCTTAGATTCGTCATTACATGTACAATGTTTTAGTAAACAAAATATATTTCTATAGTTAAAATTTGTGCAATTCTTATTTTCATTCAATTCCTTGTTCCTATTGTGCAATTTAATTATATTCATATCAATAAATATTCTACCGAGAAAAAGACGTTGTCACGTAAAATCTTCGCCCGTAAAACCGACTTTACAGGCAACCATTTTTTTATTGTACTGAATGGCTAGGCGGGAATGTCGTTCGCCTCATGGTAAGCGATACGACTGCTCATAAACCGTAGTAGAACCAAACAACACCTTGAATGACAAAGCAATGCTTGGCATTCCACTGCGCCCGCCATCCTGAGACATAAGATGTTAAGTCTCAATATATCCAGTAGTTACTCTGGCTACAATGTCCTTCAATCCGAAATACAACAGTATTTACACTGCTGTTTGACGGGAGTAATCGAAATGGCGATGGTACCTACCCAGGCAGCCTTTCACTTACGAGAGACCTACCACCAGTAAAAATGTGTTGTTATAGTAATTTACCTTTTCCAGCAAGTTTTTGTTTTCTTTTAAATGACTGGTAGTAGAAATATATAAAAAAAAGACAACAAGAACAAGACGTGTGCTCGAAACACGATCTTGCCTACTTTGGAATTCACACATTTTATACATAAGTATTTCTAATATGTGTACACGGCATTGTTGCTTAACATTTTTCCACAGTAAATTTATTCTCAATATGTAATCTATGTTTGTGTACAGAATTTAATCAATCACAGTATTATATAATTGATTAATGTGTGACAATAAAACAGTTGCAAACTCGAATGTGATAGTACCACAGGTTATCACAGATAAGAACTGTTTATAATAAGCGCCAACTAGGATTGATTTCATTTAATAAAATATATTATTTATTTGTTTATATAGAGATGAGATAAAGACTACATAAAAATCGACTCTTCCATCCCTAAAAGCTTAGTCATTGGCAGACGAGAAAACCGTCCTTTGTCAATGAAATTAAAAAAATAAAAACGTACGTGGGCCCTCTGACGACCCGTACGAACCATGTAAGATGTGCTCTTTACCATAGTTTTGTACTCTTTACTCTATGCGTAAGACAAAAACCTACAATGTGTTTTCAGCTTTAGTCATTGGCAGACGAGAAAACCGTCCTTTGTCAATGAAATTAAAAAAATAAAAACGTACGTGGGCCCTCTGACGACCCGTACCATAGATTTAGTATAAAACATAGATCGGCAATGTGAAAGAGATAGAATAATTTAACTCATATGTTAAAGCGAGATGCATGATGCGACCATACGTTTACACAGAAGTAGCCTGCAGTGACCCAGAGTCGAAATATGTCAAACTAAGCGAGCAACAAAATTCGCTTATTTTCATAATTTATTTAATTTTACAGTACTTGGTTATATTTATTAAACGTAGTATATTATAGTGCATTGTGCAGTGCTAAGGTGTGGTTCATGCAGGCGAAAAAATCCGAAATAATTAAAGTTTTCACAGGTACCGGCCACTTTTTCACAATACTATTTTGTGACGATATTATAGAATTAAATGGAAATCTGTGTATACATATCGGTAGAAAAGAATATAGTATTTCATTATATAAATACGCTGAAAGCATCCATTACGTATAAAAAATAATATCAAATACGTGAATTTACAATAATTTCAACCAAAAGTTGCTAGGGATTGACTGACAGGTTCGATCAATAAAAGGTTGTCGATAAAATAGTCGATGACAACACATGTTTCCCTACATTTTTGTGGAGCTATAGTATGATGTGAATTACAACTTGTGATAGTGTGCATTCTTCTTCTTCTTCTACCTGGCGTTATCCCGGCCATATTTCCCCGACCATTATTATAGTATTCATTCTACAATATTACTTATTACCTTACTTTTTCTCATTTTTTATATTTGTGGAATAGTTATTATAACACGTCATGTATGTGATTAATGAATTAAGAACCTTTTTCAATCTCTGCCAAGAGGCTGTCAATTTATAATAGTAAAACAAGAACATATTCGATATTATTATAAAATATGGGATACTTCTATGTACAGTATGGTCGTCCAAACCTTGAAGCAACATTATTCGTTTATCATAACATTTGGTATAGGTTTAAAATTTATAATTCTCATAGGAAAAACATTAGTTTGGGTGGAGTGATCGAGAAAAGCTTCATAGTTTATTAAACTTTCTCTTTCTTCAGCCACAGGAATGCGACTAATGAACATAGGCCTTCCACAAGAATGTCTACATCAGTTTATTGTAAGCAGCCTGCATACAACGACTTCCTACAAGCTCCTGAGTACACCTCTAACGCGGCCTAGCAGGCGTCCAACACTTCCCAATACAAGTCAATTAATTGACTTAAAAAGCATAATTTTTTAACTCTAGTATACATATAGTAAAAATGTGTTTCTTAGACTTACGCAAATGTTACTCATTGAAAAAAACTAATAATCACGGATTTTGTTGCAGACTGAGTCCACCCTGTGACTACGAAAGCTGTAAAGTAATCGAAACTTCGCGACGGGAAATTAAAAAAGAAAAAAAATAAACCGAAATCGCTAAAACGTTGTAAATTATAGTTTTATTTTATAAAAGTGTTTTTTGTTCTCAATTTAATTAGTATATGTACATAACAATGAAAAAAATAATTGTGTTCAGATGAACATAAAGACCCATACAAAACATCTCAAACAAAATGTTTTCAAATAATATGACAATTTATCTTTATTTATTTGTGTGTTTATCAATCTGTATTGAAATAAACACATCAATAAGTTTCTATTAATATATAATAAAATGTCGCATATATCCATAACATTTTATTTCACAACTACAGGCCGACAGCTTTATCGATATCGATATGATAGTATCGAAAGTGCATGGTACACCACTATATGTCAAGCACACATGTAAACTTCACGCACACAATCGTAAATCAGTTTTGGTCCCGCTCAAAATGACACATTGCCGATCTATGTTCTATACTACATCTATGACCCGTACGAACCATGTAAGATGTGCTCTTTATCATAGTTTTGTACTCTTTACTCTATGCGTAAGACAAAAACCTACAATGTGTTTTCAGCTTTATGCATATATTTTGATTCCTGTTCCTGGGATCAACCTGTTAATACGTTCTTTCCAATGAAAAAGAAATCACTAAAATCGGTTATAAGCTGCTGAAGATATTAGTATTTAAGTGTATTTTAATTTTATCACCCACAACCTTTTTTTTTTATTTTCTATTCATTATTAGCTTGGAGTCAAGAATTTGTGAGAAACATGTGGGTTAATTTAAGTAACATGTGTCAATAATTGTACTGAAATAAAGAAAAAAATTATTAAAAAATACAGAAACATAAATAGTTTTCAAAATTCCCGCTAAACCGCTCCGTCTGTCATAACGATCGCCAACAGGAGTTTCACGTCCTATGAATTATGAATTATGATCGACTTGTCGCCCGGTTCACTCTGTGGTTCATTGGTTCATTCCGTTCAGTGACGTCAGCGCGCTCCGAACGCTGCTTGCAGCCACGTGATAATAAGTAATAATTAAAACATTTTAATTTAATTTATTACGAACAAATAGGTTTTCAAAAAATTACAATGCTGGTATTAAACCCGCATTAGGCCAGCGTGGTGGACTATATGACCTAACCACTCTCAATCGTATTCTCGATTATAGAGTAGGCCCGTGCCCTGCAGTGGGACGTATATGGGCTGATAAAAAAAAATAATGTGCAAAAATAGTAAAAAATTACGCGAATTTGTGATATGAGTCAACATCCCTATTGATGTTTTTATTACTTATATTTCGATGAATAGAGAGACGAATATGTCACCTAATGGAAAACGATGCGACCTCTCATGGACAGTAGGAACACAAAACAACACGAATTACAAAGCATTGGCACTCCATTGCGCTCGCCATCCTTGAAATGAAATGTATTTATTGGTCACGTAGGCAATTTAAAAGCTCTTATGACAAGTCAATACACATAGAACTTAATCTCTATATACAATATATTTTCTATACTTAGTATTACTTATTTTAATTTCTTGCTTTTATCAATTTATTTATTATTAAATTAATTTTATTTTTATTTATAATTAGTTTTATTTATTTATTTAGTTTTTATTCATATTTTATTTAAAGTATTAGTTATTACTTTATGGTAATTTATTTGTCAAAGAAATTGCAAAGAAATACATTATTTACGTTAGTCAAATTAAATTAAATTATTTGTGGACCATGAATATTATTACAACGGTGCGTAGCGGTAAATACACACGCCGGCACAATTAGAGGAACACGCACAAAAATTATTATTTTTTTATTTTGTTTGCTGTTTGTTTAAATGGTTGTTTTTATATTTCAGCACCTTTAAAAAATTAAATGATGCAAAAAGATTTTTGGATATTTAGAGTTTTATCGTTAATTATACGCTCTCAAGTGCTTTTAAGATTTTTTCACTTTCAAGTGGTTTCACAAAATTTTGTTTAATTTCATTTTATGTGACTTAAGATATTTTTATTGTTATTGTTTTTAGAGTACCTGTCTTGTAGGATATAAAATGAGTGGCTTACCTTCCACTGAAGTTGCCAGAGCGGTAACAATGATTGAAAATGGTCAAGGGTAGGATTCAGTAAGTCGCGCATTGGGTGTGTCGGTATCTGTCGTCTTTCTCAACGTTAAACGTTAGAGGCACATAGGCTCTTATGTGCGGATGCCAGGATAAGGCAGAAAACGGTGGACCAGTACCCAGGATGGTCATTTTATACGGCTGAAAACTTTGAGAAATCGTCTTCAAACGGCTATTCAGACCCGAAATATGTCACAATAAATCCGTGATAATATCAGTGAGCGTACAGTGAGAACACGTTTAAATGAAGTTGGACTGAAGTCTTACGTTCCGTCAAAAGCTCCAAAACTCGAGGTGGTACATAAAGTAGCCAGATAAGCTTTTGCTCATCAACACCGCGATTGGACAAATGAGTGGAGCCGAGTTGTTTAGTGATGAAAGCAGTTTTGTTGTGAATTGCATAGAAGGAATTCAAGGTATTGAGGAGAACGCTAATCGAGGAAACTTTACTGAAAGAGGTGTGTTATGGCGGAGGGTCAATTTTGGTATGGGGTGGTATATGTTTGGAAGCACGCGCGGAGTTAATACTTATAGAAAATGGGTCTTTAGCTGCACAAAGATACGTCGCAGAGATCTTAGAGTCCCATGTATTGTCTTTTGCACCATCCATAGGCGAATATTTTTTATTTATGCATGATAATGCGCGGCCCCACACAGCGCAAATGGTTCGCGACTACTTAAATCAGGCCCAAATCGCGCAAATGGATTGCCCAGCAAGATCACCAGACATTAATCCCATAGAGAACGAATGGGACGTTATCGGAAGAAAGATGGAAGAAACCAAGCCCCTAAGATCGTCCAAGGATTAAAATTCATGTTAGTGCAAGAGTGGGAGAATTTGTCGCAAAAAATGATTGATGACGTCATTAAAAGCATGAAGGATCATATCCAGACTCTTATCTGAGCCCGTGGTAGCAATACGCATTATTAATTTTCTTAAATTATTTCTGTAAGTTTTTAAAATACACGATTACATTTGACAATACAGAAATTTCATTTTACTGTATTTTCGTTTAATTGCATTTGCGTCATTAATTAAAGTATTTATTACTCAATTTTAGTAATTTGTTATAATTTTTGCCTCATTTTGAATATTGAAAAATAAAAACATTCAGTTATTATACTATTTTCTAAGAAATTCAATGTTTAACGCGTGTTCCTCTAATTCTGCCGGCGTGTGTAGTTACCACCGGATCTAATGCGGCCCTTCCTGAGAAGACCCGGCGAAAGAAACTCAGTGGGCTTACACTACCACTGGAACTACGCGACGCGACCCACTCCTGAGTATATCCAGCGAATAAGACTCAGTGGGTTTGTTTTGGGTCCAACTTAAGACAACGACCATAAGTATTTCCGAGAAGTCCCGTATGTTTAGGCTTACTGCCGGATCCAACGCGGCCCTGACTGAGAAGACCCGGCGAACAAACATCCTGAGACATAAGATGTTAAGTGTCTTTATATACCTACAGTTATTCTGGCTGCAATATCCTTAAAATCGGTGCATCTATACTGCTGTTTGGCGGGAGAAATAGAGATTGCGGTGGTAGAGACCTACATCTCTTACAAATATACCATGCTGGCAAGCATCGGATTACACGTAGAGGGATCAGATGAATTATTGAAAGCCTTACAGAATACAGGCCGTTTTCAATGGATTTTTTTGGTGTAGAAGTAGGCTTCAGCTTTGTACTACACTAACGATAAGACTGTATGAGGTGGAAGTTATCGGTTAGGTACCTATGACATTTTATTATTTAGCGTAAAGTAAGCTTTAACCAAACAATAAATGCACTGTCCTGTTTCTATTTGAAGGACATTGTAGCCAGAGTAACTACTGTTCAAATTGAGACTGAACATCTTATGTCTCAGGATGGCGATTGCAGTGGATCCCAAGCATTGCTTTGTAATTCAACGTGTTGTTTGGTTTTGCTACTATTCATGAAGAATCATATCACTTAACATCAGGAGAACGGCATGCTCGTCTCGAATTTAATATTATTTATTCATTGCAATAAAAAATGATATCTATGGAAAAAAAATAAAATTACATTAGGTAATTAATTAGCTATAGGTACCTATGGTTTGTTGTGCGTGGTGGCCTGTTGGTAAACGGACTAGACGCGACTGCCAACATGTTCACGGTGGTCGCGGGTTCGAATCCCAGGGCACACCTCTGACTTTTCGGAGTCATGTGTGTATTGATAGTCAATCACCACGCACTAAAACGGTGAAGGAAAACATCGTGAGGAAACCTGCATACCATAGGGATTCATAAGAATTTCTATGGTATGTAAGTCCGCCAACCCGCACTAGGCCAGCGTGGTGGGACTATATGGCCTAACCACTCTCAATCGTATTCTCGATTGTAGAGTAGGCCCGTGCCCTGCAGTGGGACGTATATGGGCTGATACAGATACAGACAGGTACCTGTGGTTTAAACTACAAATATAATTAGTGAATCTAAACCTAACTTATGTCATTGGAACTTCCTCAATTAAATTCAAGCATCTATGCATGTCCGCATATCTACAAAATCCATTGTTATTAATTTATCTCATCGATTACGTCCGGTAATGAGCGACGGCTTATTTAATGCTTGTCTTTTTGTGGCGCCTTTTTATTTGGAGGTCGCGTCTAGAGCGCTGAGCGGAGGGTCCCCGCCGCGCTGGCATCCACGGAATGTCTAAAAGGTGACTCGTGGATAAATTACTGATATTTCTTCAATTTTAACGATTCCCTTTATTATTTAATTTATTTTTACCGTATGTTACACATTTGAGTAGTAACACTGTTTGTTTTTGGTTCTCATTAGCATAGGAACCACGCTGGGGTCGAAAAAAACTTGAAAAGCAGTCATTTAGATTTTTCAAAGGGCACTATTTTATAACGTGACAGCTGTTTGTAAAGCGGTATGTCCACGTGTCCAATAAGGGAGATAGCGGGATGTCTCAATTCTATAGTAATTTGTCGGTTTTTATCGCGTGTCGCTCGTGACATAATAAAACAATTAATTTATTATCGCTCTGGAAGATGATTCCGATCAGTTTATATGCGTCGCGCGGCTGGACGTTAATACTTTTATGTAACAAATAATTTTTATTAATTGCCCTTTGATGAAGTAGATAGACTGAACGTTAAAATAATAATTGTTTTCTCATGCGGGCCCCGTCCGTACCATCATCTTCTTTGTTTTTATATTTTGAAAGCTTTAAATATTATGACAATACCCATTCTATGATTTCAATACGTGGAATATCTTTACTCAAACATTGTGTTGAAACTTAATACAAAGTCATGCGTATTTACTATAGTTTCGTAAAACAATAAAGTACTTTTTATATTCATAAAACAAAGAGGTACGGCGGGCTTTATTTTTTCTATAGGGCGACAATATGGACAATAAATCACAACGTAAAGTGGGTCCACGGTAATTTATAACTACAATAAATAAAGTATAACCAGACGTTATAAAAGAAAAAAAGGAGAATTGGGTACCCAAGGCGTATAAATATAAATTTTTAGTTTTGAAATATATTTAGCAGGTAAATAAAACAGTCATTAAAAATAAGTTTTTATTAATCTAAATAAATTTATTTATTATTTTAAAAAAGTATAATAAAAATAAATAGGTATATCTTACAAAAAGAAATGCATATTTCAGCGAGGTACCTAGACGCACTGCCTCTTTAAATAAAACTTTTTTGTGTCACAGACATCGCATAAGTACGAATAGGTAATAACGAAACGTAAATGCAATCGGAAAATTAGTCATTTGACCAACATATAACAAATAAGAACAGAATAGAAGTCTAGATTTAGTTTGCTACCAGCAAAAAAAGTTTATAACATAAAAAAAATAAAACAAATAATATATCTTTGGAATTGATGACAACAGATTTTCCGCCAAACTATGTAAATAGGCGTATGTATATTATAACTTTATTCAATATTTCATATTGATAATATTTGTTCTTTCTAAATCCATATTATAAGTCATACTTTACCGTAAATCACAATATAAGGCCAAAGTTATTATTACGTCTTTGAATTGGGCAGAAACTATAAACATCAAATGTGTCATAATGTGACATAGTTTTCTAATAAATTATTGCGTATATGTAAACATGAAAGTTAGTTATATCTGATTGTGCAAGAGAGATAAAAAAACGATACAACATACAATCTCTTAATAGTTTAAATATGTATATTATCTAGTTATTTTATGGGAAAAAATGCAGACACATTGGAGTTAGGTAACAAAAAGGCACTTTGGCCCCTTCCTATCATATTAATCAATAACTTCGTAAATCTATGAACATTGTACAATATTTGAAAATCTCAAAATATTAGACGGAATGAATTCATATTATGGATACAAGCAAAAGAAGTCATTTTTCTCTTAGAGTATCTATAAGATAGAGGAAGAGCTGGTACTGTAAAAACCAAGATAAAAATGGTGCCGGGCCACCTTTTTCTGCCCTCCTATTGGCTGATATTTGACAGGTTGTCCAACACACATGAATTACTTGGAAAAGAAAATTTAAAATAAATAGTTTAGGGCTATTGGATTCCACTCAAACTCGTTTTAAAAGCTACCTACATTACGAACAGGAAAATATCTACGTTTTTCTAGACGCTAATGTATGACAGCGCTCCCTCTATATAATAAATAGTCTAAGATTTTTCTTTAAACTATCTGATCATAACGACAGACATGGGCGTAGCCCCGGTGGGGCAGAGTGGGGCGCTTGTCCCATCCTGGCTCTGACCTGTAAGGTACCTATCCAAACGTAAAAAAATAAATTATATAGGTAAAGTAATAGATGTAGATATAAATTGACTGATTAAGGAACTGGCATACGCCCAGAGCCCAGACGGCTGAAGATACATACAGGCACATTTTGATTTGATTACATGTACGTAGGTAAACATTAAGAAAGTGATTTTGCTAATTCATATTATAAATTGTATGAAAAGAATACCCGGGGTGAAATTGCAGGTATAGTTACATATTATTTTAGACTGCTGCCCCACCCTGAGACCATGGCTACGTTCATGCCGACAGATTGGTCATCCACACGGTTCAACAAGTTGGTTGGCAGTTGGTAGGCAGTTGTTTACAAGTAGCCTCGCCTGTTGAGTTTGTAGTACAGTCCCTTCAAGTCCATGAGTTGTTGGTGCGTGCCCCTCTCGGCGACCTTGCCGTCGTTGACCACGCAGATGCAGTCCGCGTCCCTCACGGTGCTCAAACGGTGTGCGATCATCACACACGTACGACCTTCCTTGGCCGCGTCTAATGCTTCTTGTACTACCTGGTTATTCGATATTTTGGAATTAACCTTGAGACGTCTTTAAGAAGTTGAAGCAATGATATGAATGAAGATCATGACATATTATGTCTTAAGGACGTGAAATTGAAAGGATCTATTTTCAGATGTATGTTGATCATGAAATTATATTTAAAAGCATTAGTGGTCTAGATGGAGTTTTAAAGGTCAACAGCAAATTAGTGGACGAACATAGCAACAAAAAAATATTACGGAAATTCATGATTTTTACAAAGACAATTAAGTTTAGCTACTTACACTAGGGGACTTTTGTCATATATTCAGATATTTCTATTATTTCAGGGTCTGTATTATGAGGTTTGATCCGTGAACATTAGGTAACATCTGTACGACTTACTTTTTCGCTCTCAGTGTCGAGAGCGCTGGTAGCTTCATCAAGCAACAGCATCTTGGGTCGTCGTATCAGCGCCCGAGCGATGGCCACTCTCTGCTTCTGACCACCAGACAGCTGGGTTCCTTTGCTGCCGATGTTAGTTTCGTAGCCCTGTAAAAGAATATAGAGAAAAATAATTCTATCCCGTATGAACCATACACATTCTGAAAGATCAGCAATAAAATAATATTACTGGATGGACCGTAGTAACAAAGACCTAATGACAATCAATCCTATCAATTGCCAAATCATATTTTAAGTTTATCAAAAATATGAAATGTATTTGTAACAAAGTCATTTCTAGAATAGGAGACAAACGAGTAGATAGATCACCTGCCGACAATTCATCACTGCCCTCAACATCAGTGTTTGCAAGATTTAAAGAAATATATAGGACATTACCCCTGAAACTCCCACGGTCTTTGAGCATCTAAAAATATCTGATATACCTAATCTGAATGTTTTAAAATCTCACCATGGGCAGCGAGGTAATTAAGTTGTGTATTTGGCCTGTTGTCGCCGTACGGGATGTTCTTTCCGATAGTATTATCGAAAAGTTTTAGTTCCTGCTGCATGAAGCCTATACACTGCCGCGCGTCTGCGACGAGGGAGGTCTCAGAAGACAGTCAATGTAACATTTACACTCACCATGGGCAAAGAGGTGATGAAGTTGTGTATGTTGGCCTGCTTGGCGGCGTGGATGACGTCATCCATGCTGGGCGCACGCGCGTTGTCTCCATACGCGATGTTCTCTCCGATGGTCCGGTCGAAAAGAACCGGCTCTTGCTGAACGAAGCCTATGGACTGTCTCGCGTCGATCAGACGGAGACGTGGAAGAGGGATGCCGTCTTGTGCCTGTAATGCAAATGTTATTGGATTTATTTATTGACTAGGCCCGGTTCGACCCGGGTGCAGATATACTTTTTTGAAAATTTTCGATCATATTTGTTCATAAGGGATAATGTAGGATTGTAATGGTAAAAAAATCAAATTGGTCCAAGAGTTTCAGAGCCTATTTTATGCAAGAAAACAATCAAATCTTTCCTCTTTATAATATTAGTTTAGACTGATAGTGGATTGATGCATCATTGTTATCAATACTTGAGCTCGAAAACACACTACTTGACGAGTAATCGAAAAAATCACACATTGAATGAAGTCCAGGTAAAGTCAAGTCTCTCTCTTACTGGGCGACACTCATGTATGGCGATGGATTCCCTAGGACTTGCAATTAATTTATCATAATTACCAAATCAAATATGTTACATTCTTTATTCAGCCCATAATTTTGACAAATGTCGAAATACTACACCTAGACCAAACTTTACCTTCCATCAATTATATTAACACAACAGATCACTTTGTCCTTCTTAAAAATAAATCCTCAATTTGATTACTAACCACAACTCCTTCATCAGGATCATAGTATCTCTCTAGCAGCTGTATGACCGTGCTCTTGCCGCAACCGCTGGCGCCGACCAGGGCTATGGTCTTCCCCTGTTCCACCTCCAGGTCGAAGCCTTTCAGCACCTGCACTCTAGGACGAGTGGGGTACTTGAACACAACGGCTTGCAGGCTCGCCTCGCCTGTGCCTCTCTGAAAATTGTATTTATGTTGTTAGTTAGTAAATGCAATCCTTATTACATGTATGTGATATACATCAAGTTTAGAGTTTTGGGTATCAGAAATTACGGAAGACTTTTACAACACACAGACCGGTAACAAACATAAGTGCAAAAATTCTGTTTTTGTTTTGTTGTTACCTGATGTTAGGTCTGTCATATGTGAGAGGCGGCCTGGGTGGGTACCACCGCAATGTCTATTTCTCCCGTCAAATAGCAGTGTAAATGCACTATTGTGTTTCGGATTGAAGAATATTGTAGCCAGAGTAACTACTGGACATATTGAGACTTAACATCTTTTGTCTCAAGATGGCGAGCGCAGTGGAATGCCAAGCATTGCTTTGTAATTCAAGGTGTTTGGTTTTGCTACTGTTTATGAGCGGCCTTATCGCGGCGGCGGTACTTACCCAGGCGGCCTCTCACATACGAGAGACCTACCACCAGTAAACCTGAAGTTGATTATAATTAAGACTTTTTGCTACATCTTGTAGTTCGAAATTCAAATGTCTAAGTATTAGCAACCTCGCCCACTTATGGCGTGGGAATTTGTTCCGGACCCTGTATCTAGTATACAGGGTATATCAAGACTGCTACCGAAAACGAAACCGGGTGGTTCTTTAAGCGGCTTCAGACACAATGCAATAGAAAATGTAGCAAAAAAAAAAGCGAAATTTTTTTTTGGTATTTTTTTCCTATGGCCATATTTGGGGGGTAAATACATTTTTTTCCTAAAATAAATGTGTATACCCTTTTATTTATAAATACTTTAAGGTATAAAACAGTTTAAATTATTATTTTAGCTAAAACTAAGGATTTACCACCCAAAAATGACGATATTTAAAAAATCATAAAAAATAATTTTCGTGTTTCTATGCAAAATTTTTAGTTGCATTGTGTTTGTAGTCACTAAAACTACCACCCGGCTTCGTTTTCGGTAGCAGTCTTGATATACCCGGTATATTTGATCGAAGTCAATAATAAAGAAATTGCGTGGTGGCCTGTTGGTAAACGGACCAGACATGCAGTCACGTTCATCATCAACATGTTCACGGTGATCGCGGGTTCGAATCCCAGGGCACACCTCTAAGTTTTCCGAATCATGTGTGTATTGATAGTCAATCACCATGCACTATAACGGTGAAGAAAAACATCGTGAGGAAACCTGTATGCCATAGCGATTTCTATGGTACGTAAAGTCCGCCAACCCACACTAGGCCAGCGTGGTGGACTACATGGCCTAACCACTCTCAATCGTATTCTCGATTGTAAAGGAGGCCCATGCCCAACAGTGGGACGTATATGGGCTTATACTGTACAGTAAAGTGTCCACTCACAAAATCCTTAACAGCGGGTGTATCCGGGTCTGTGATGAGCGACTGTCTGCCGAGCAGCACCATCACCCTGCCGGCCGCCTTGATGCCCTTCTGGAAGTTGGGCGCGAACGCGAACGCCTGCGCCGCTGAGGACGCGCCCATCAGTAACGCTTGGGCTGATCTGTGGATGAACAGCACTTGTAGGAATGTTCATAGTACTTGTATATGAGGAATCTGGATCATGATCATCTTCATGTTATGTTGTGGTTTATTAACCACATGGGCACAGATCATTGGCACACATCTTTGTCTATTTTCTCTTCCTTTTCCATCTTTCATTAAAAATCATGACTGGAAGATGTGTTCCACTGAATAAGTAGTATATTTGTATATCTCTAAATATCTCACTTTAATCAGAAGCTCACCGATGTACACAAGATGTAGGCATTCAAAAAGGATTTCTAACAGTCTGTTGATAGACGCCTACTCCAAAAATTTCATCCCACCTAAATTAGATCAGCTATCTAAAGATTCATCTTGGAAGAGAGAAGCAACTTTTTGGTAATGTATTTCTTTAATGGAAATACATACTAAGAACTATCGTACCCGAGAGTCTGATTCAGTATCCAAAATACGTGGCAATCACAAAAACCTTAAATGTATAAGAGCTTAAAGAACACACCATAATATAAATACTACAACATTTAATACAACTAAATCATTGTTAATTATTATTGTTAATTATTATTATTCTCTCGCTATTTGCACTACCCTTTATTTCAATTTCACAATAATCCAGTCCATCCAAAGGTTGCCTGGAAGAGATCGCAGCTAGCGATAAGGCCGCCTATTGTAACCATGCCTTTAGTTTTTAAGTACTTGTATGTGTCTTACATTTTGGTGTACAATAAAGCATATATAAATAAAATAAATAAATAAATAAATCGCACTCACTTGAAAACAATCTCATAATCCACCTGCTGGTAGACAATAAGCGTGCCGCCGTAGTACATGGACGCTGCAATGATGAAGTTAAACAGTCCCCGGGAGAGACCGAACACGAACCCTCGCCAGTGCGCTGAACGCTGCGCCAGGAGGAGTGCCGGGAGCAACTGGACTCCATACTCCTGAAGGAATGTCTGCTCCCGGCCTAGTGACGCTACTGTACGGACGTTCGCTACGGCCTCTACTGCGATCTAATGGACATAGAATTGATTTGTCTACATATTCTACCTTCTGAAGAGTGATATGAGTTGACAAAAGTATATTTCCTTTGAAATTTATTGCTAATTGCAACAAACCTTAAGTTATTTACTGGTAAATTTCTGTTGTCGCAACACCAAAAATTAGGTTTTCGAAATTACAATGAATGGCGAGACGAGCATGCCGTTTGCCTGATGGTAAGCGATACGACCGCTCATGGACAGTAGCAACACCAAACAACACCATGAACAAAGCAATGCTTGGCATTCCACTACGCTCGCCATCCTATAAAACATTTGATGCCCCAACCCTGAACTTTTCTCCCATATTGGTTTCGTTTATTAACTTATATTATGCTTCTCCAACCGCAGAGACCAAAACCTAATTCCATTAGAATTTATTGAAGAAACTTACCTTAGAACTAGCCTCCATAGTTTTAGCAGTACCATTCGACTCTGCGAATACCATCCGTCCCTGTCTAAAGAGGATAAACATGAGGAGCGGCACGAAGGTGAGAGCCACCAGGCCGACGCGCCACTCGTACACCAGCGACAACACGAGGGCCAGGCTGAACGTACCCACTGCTTGAAGAACTGTACCTACACGCTGACCTGTTGCCTGGGGGAGGTATAGAATTAGCTTAGAGTATTTATCATATAGAGGCAGCTTACTTCAAAAACGTAGATAAATATTGTGGTGCCGGGCTGGCCACCCTTTTTTGCACTCCTATTGGCTTGGAAAAGAATAGTAAAAATAAATGTCTGTATCAGCCCATATACGTCCCACTGCAGGGCACGGGCCTCCTCTACAATCGACAGTACGATTGAGAGTGGTTAGGCCATATAGTCCACCACCCTGGCCTAGTGCGGGTTGGAGGACTTACATACCATAGAAATTTTTATAAATCGCTATGGTATGCAGGTTTCCTCACGATGTTTTCCTTCACCGTTTTAGTGCGTGGTGATTGACTATCAATACACACATGACTCCGAAAAGTCAGAGGTGTTCCCTGGGATTCGAAACCGCGACCACCGTGAACATGTTGGCAGTCGGGTCTAGTCCGTTTACCAACAGGCCACTACGCACTTTAAAAATAAATAGTTTGGACCTATTTAATTCCACTCGAACTCGTAACGGCCTAAAAAACGGCAAGAGAAATAAGAACACAAATAAGCGTGTGCTCTTATTTGATTTTAGTGTGGTCTAAAACATAATAAATCTTAATGTAAAGGAATAAGGTTTATTGTCACCTGAAGTTGATTATAATAAGACTTTTTACTACATCTACGTAGTTCGAAATTCAAATGTATGAGTATAAAGCATAACCTCGGCCACTTTTGGCGTGTGATTTTGTTCCGGACACTGTATCTAGTATATCACACCTTTAAAATTAAAGAGGCCTAACCAAATAATCTTATTTTTGGGAAAGGTTCTTTAAAGATTTGTAACATACATTTTTTTTACTTATGGAAGATACATCGAGAAGACCGAAGTATACATATTTCTGTCTTTCACGTGTCAATAGGTCCTTATTTAAGGCTCGACGGAGATCATTTTGAACGATTTTTTTTATCGTAGTGAATGGCGAGACGAGCATGCCGTTCGCCTGATGGTAAGCGATGCGACCGCTCATGAACAGTAGCAAAACCAAACAACACCTTGAATTACAAAGCAATGCTTGGCATTTCACTGCGCTCGCCATCCTGAGACATAATATGTTAAGTCTCAATATGTCCAGTAGTTACTCTGGCTACAATGTCCTTCAATCCGAAACACAACAGTGCATTTAAACTGCTGTTTGACGGGAGAAATAGACATTGCGGTGGTACCCACCCAGGCAGCCTCTCACATATGAGAGACGTACCAGCAGTAAATATATTATTAGAAGCCAAATCTATTTTTTGGATTAGGTCAGTTTAATTCTAAAGGTGCGATATATTTGATGGAAGATCATAACACTTACACCTTGTACAGCGGCGGCTTCACCCGACAGCCTGGCGCAGAGTGCTCCGGTGGAGTTGTTCTTGTCGTCGTAGAACGCGATCTCCTGCTGCAGAAGCTTCTCGAACATCAGCCGCCGCAGCCTCTCCGTCAGGTACTCGCCCGCGATCGCGTAGAAGAACACCTGCATCGATATACAATTCTTAATGTTCTATACCTATATTATACTGTGAGATATAGAAATCTAATTTAAAAAATATAAACGAATTTGTTGGTGGGGTAGCCGTAGCATAGCGTGATGTTATAAAGCATTCCTCGATAAATGACCTATCCAACACAGACCACGAACGAAGCGAACACGACCTATCCAATATTTTTTATATTCGAACCAGTAGCTACTGAGATTAGAGGTATAGATTAGTAAATATTAATAACGCAGAAAAAAATACAAGAAAGCGATCAATTAAACTTTGAATCAATAGCTATGATAATAAAACTTACCATTATGAAGTTAGCAATTCCAGAGTACACGCCGATTCCAACGAAAATAAGAGCAAATCTTCGTACTTCAGACAAAACTTCATCCGGGTTAGGATTAGAGAGCACCTGAAATACGTTAAATGATAATTGAAGGTAATGGATGATAACTCAAAATGCCAATTTAACTTAATGAGACATGGGTTGCCGTATGCACAATATAGCTAAGAATCAAAAATTTACTAGCTCATTGCGAATACACTAAAATTTATTTAGATCGTCGCGGTCGTTTATGACTGCTTTTAATGGCCAACCTTAATAACATCGTTTGGAGTTAAAGGTAGATGTATCGACTGTCGATAAATGTTTCACCTGATTAGTCTATTTTAATGATGGATCTTTGAATTGAGATTCTAATCATTTTTAGTCGTATCACGCGTAAGTATGCAATATTTTGATAGCATTAGATATGTTAACACGTTCGAGATAATATTTTCTACACTTACACCAATAAAGTCGCCGAATATAACAGCGAGCAGCGGCATGGCGAAACCACTGACCAAGGCACAAAAGCTGGCTATACAGATAGATTTCCATTCTGGAGAGTTGAGTTTCACCACGCGCCAGAACGACACATCTGGGACTTCCTCGCTCTCTTCTGCTACGACCTGCAAGGGTGAAATCATTATTATTATTATCATCAACATCAACATCATCTAAAGCTTCAAGTTCGCTAAACATAAGCCTACTCCATACTCTTATGATAAGGTGGCTAGTAAGATTAAGTTAAGCAGTTTAACAATCCATACTAATTCCTGAAAATGTTCTGGCTTCCACTTCAGATTTTTCTTTCCACCCAAATTTGTATTGTAGGTGTTTCAATATTTTCACTATTCCGAACTAAACGACAACTAAATGGTTGTCAGAAATTGCCTTGTGCGATAAGACCGCCAATTGTACTTTTTTCTTATGTAAATTGTTTACTTTCTGGTTTATTTCTGGTGTACAATAAAGCTTACAATAAATGATCAAATACTAAACATCGACTTCCGAGGATGATGAAGGCAAATCGAAGAAGGTTATATTAACTATAGCGTTCATCGCTTACGTTCATTTTGAAGTCGGTGAGGTCGTCTTCATCTTTTTCACTTCGTATGGATACTTCTCTTGTCAATTCTGTTTGGCTACCTATAATATTAGAATGCAATTTAATATAAATCGCAGCCAATGTTATTTCATTCAGTAGTTTAACTAAAATCAACTTCAAGGAAATAAGTGATTTAAAAAAAGTCCTTTGTTATTTCACATCAAAGAAACAATTTCAACAATCAAAGAAACAAAGGTTTTGTAATTTTTATATGATAAAGTGGTTGCCAAATCTTTATTACGGACTATTAAAGGCGATATTATATGAAAAAATGTTCACTTCTAAATAAAATATCGATTGTCATCGTATCAGGGACGAAATATGAAATGCATACAGGTTTATATTTGAAATACCGTTTGCCATTATTACTCTAAACAACGTTTTGATAGCCTGCGTAGTAAGACGTTGGCTATGAAATCCAAGGCCTTGGGTTCGATCTCCAATCCAAGGCGAATGTTTGTGTGGTCCATAACTACTTCTTCGACTTAGGGTATATAATGGAAAAGTCTCGTAGTTTCTGGTATCCACGACACAAGTTTCGTCCTTCATTTTATTTTTTTATTGCAATGAATGGCGACACGAGCATGCCGTTCGCCTGATGGTAAGCGATACAACCGCTCATAAACAGTAGCAAACCCAAACAACACCTTGAATTACAAAGCAATGCTTGACATTCCACTGCGCTCGCCATCCTGAGACATAAGATGTTAAGTCTCAATATGTCTTGTAGTTACTCTGGCTACAATGTCCTTCAATCCGAAACAAAACAGTGCATTTACACTGTTGTTTGGCGGGAGAAAAGATATTGCGGTGGTACCTACCCAGGCGATCTTTCACATATGAGAGACCTACCACCAGTAAAGTTCCACAAATATTTCTTCGAGTTTGGGAATATAATTGAAAAGTCTCATAGTTTTTGGTATCCAGGACACAAGTTTCGTCCTTCGTGTCAAGACTGTTGAGAGAATTTATTTATCATGAACCGTTCCATCATACCCTGCACATCCTCGCCTCCCGGGAACGTCTGCAGCATGACCATGTCGTAGTAGTGGCCCTTCTTCTTCATCAGCTCGTCGTGGTTGCCGGACTCCACCACGGTGCCCGCTTTGAACACGTAGATTACGTCCACATTTCGGATTGTCGATAGCCTGTGAGCCACTACTATTGTGGTGCGACCTTCTTGTGCCTGTGAAGTTACATGGATTACTACTTTTTTGTTAGGCACTTGTTTTCTAGAATCTTCCAGGTGTTCATGTATTTATTTTAACTGCAAAGTGGATTTTATTTATTTAATTTATAATTAATAATTTTGCAAGTATGTTATCATTATCTGCAATGTAACTATTTAAAAAGTAGGCAATCAATTGTAACCGGCCAGTATCTTGCTAAAAGGTTTAGCCAACTAACCTATTTTACAGTTACCTATCTAATATTTATAATAATCTAGAACATGTAATTTTCTACTCTGCATGTTAAACATTATTCATGTCATTCGTTCATTCTATGAAAAAAAATTCATTAATACCCTTGAGGTATTATACTAGAGCGGACATCGGGAACAATATTTCTGCGTATGGTGCGTGCACACGGGAACCCAGTGAAGCGAGAGGGAAGATAATGTTACTTCGTAGGCGTGACAGAAATAGAATGTACCCTTCATTTTGTTACAAAAATTTTGTTTGCAGTGTCCCCTCTAATATATTATCTCAATGATTAATACGTGTTAATTCTATAATTAGACAATCAATACCATCGAAATATACCTTATCAAGAGCCATCTGCACTTTAGCTTCTGAAGACGTATCCAAGGCGCTGGTTGCTTCATCAAGCAGTAGTATACGAGGGTTACGGACCAGGGCTCTCGCTATGGCGATACGTTGCTTCTGCCCACCTGATATGGAGGCACCGCGCTCGCCTACTAGCGTGTCGTAACCCTGAAGAAGAAGAGTATTTGAAATTGACTGATACGGAAAACTAGCTGAATACGTGAGTATGACAAGCAAATATTAGCAGCATTTATAAATTGTAACCATTAGGATTCTGCTTCCTGATACCAGTTCTACCAGTTTTTGATCAGAAATCTTGTATGAAAATGGTGCTTGCTAATTTGACATGAGTTGAAGAATTTGTTAATTTTAATGCAGCAATCTTAAATAAATCTGAATTTGCAGTTCGATTTCAATAAATTCTTCATATTCAATAACCCAAGTATTGAGGAAGGTGGTAGGTTATGTAATATAATTTTACAACTTCATGAGGTCTAGTAATATGAATATGAAATTAAAGAAATGAAGAAATTGAAACACAAAAGAAATGAATAAAAGAAAACAATAAATGTATTAAAAATCTAAATTAAACAAGATTGATGAGTAGTAGAATAGATGCAGGGTCAAGTTAAGATGCTAGTAATGAAAATAAAACTAATGGACTTACATTAGGTAGCTTCATAATGAACTGGTGCGCGTTAGCCTGTCTGGCGCACGCCTCGATCTCCGCGTCTGTGGCGTCGACTCTTCCATACCTAATGTTTTCCCTTACTGTGGTGTTGAATAGGACTGGCTCCTGGCCCACCAAGCCGATCTGAGACCTCAACCAACGCACTGAGACCTCGCGCACGTCGTTTCCGTCTATGGTTACCTATGATAATACAAAAAAGGTCGATAGGCATTGCTTTAAAAACTAAGGACAGGTCCGTCAGTACATTTGGAGTTTCAAAAAGATGACCGTGAAATTACCGCTAAAATAAATATTAAATTGACTTCTGTATCAGCCCATATACGTCCCACTGCAGGGCACGGGCCTACTCCACAATCGAGAACACGATTGAGAGTGGTTAAGCCATATAGTCCACCACGCTGGCCTAGTGCGGGTTGGCGGACTTACATACCATATATTTTTTTTTTATAATTCGCTATGGTATGCAGGTTTCCTCACGATGTTTTCCTTCACCGTTTTAGTGCGTAAATTGACTTAAATTTAATAGATTTCGTCTAAATGACGATAAAAATACTATAATCATTTTCACTAAACTTCCTGTCATAACACAAGCAAACATTTTCAAAATCTTGATAAGTTAAGTTTAATTAAGGATGTAGGCTACCAGAGCACAGCAGGTCAACGTAGGAGTAAAGCCAGGTCTGAAAAGCGAGCAAAGAGGTCACCTGATGGTAAGTGATAATAGCTGCCTATAAACATCCACAACGCTTGGATCATAGATGTGTTGTCGGCCCATCAAATTTGGAGGGGAGTGGGAAGAAAATGATATAAAGACGAAAAGGATACAGGGCATGAGGCAATACCATTCACCAAACGAAACGCGCCGATCTCCTGCGAGACAGTAGTAGATACCACTCCGTACGAGCCTAACCATTGGTGATGAGTCATAAACGACAACATAATAACAACAGCGCGGTTCTACCAATTACAAAGGCATAAACTTCTTTCAATCCTAAGGGAGACCCGTGTCCCCCAATGCTACACATTTGGACAGAGAAGATATTGTATTCTTATTATTGATTCCTGATAAACGATAGTGTTAATTCCGTTTTTGGTTTGAACGAATATTTTACTTTAATTTCTCTTGCAAGTGTTTTTTTTATTTTGGCAGTTACATAGAGCTTTGTAAAACTTATACATATTCCGTAAAAAAACTAATTAAGACATTTCCAAACTTCGCATTTACGAGTATTTGTATATCTTTGTGAAAGGTTTTATAGTAATTTTATTAATGCAATACACATAAAGATAAAATAAACATTATTCTCCCACGTCAATGAGCATTTTATCGCTGAGTGAACGTAGCTATCGATAGTATGTCATATATTTTATCAACGAGGAAAAATAATAATAAAGAAGCCGCTTTCAATGCGAAACGTATGCATCAGATCAGATCATGACCGGTATCAGATCTTGTCTAAATGGAATGACCATATCTTCCGCACTAAGATTACACTGAATTCGTATATCATATATACAAATAATATTCCTGAATTTAAAATTTACATATTCGTAATTCCTAAAAAAAGTTGTAGAAAATTGTTTGGTTTTGAACTGTGTTTCTTTAAGGTAATAGATATTTTGTTTAACTATATGAGCTGCGAAGTTCCTTCCAAGAGGTGTCTCAAATAATCTTGCAGCCGGGCATAACTTCCATCCCCGGATAAGTCGCACTTAATTTATCAAATCAAAATCAAAGAATATTGCTGACAATCTGAAGCGCGATCAAATCCACGACCTACATACTTCATTATTCGTATAGCAATATGCATCGACTCAGTCTATTTTCATGTACAAAAACCGGTTGTAATCAGTGCCCTATTAGGTCAATGCTTGTAACATAATTTCAACTAAATCTACACGTAGAGAAAGTTCTAGTTAACCGCGAAACAGTTCAAACCATGTCCTTTGTTATCTATTTCGATATCGATTCGAAACTCACGCAGTCGCTTATCACGACTTTAATTTGTAATCATAGTTTATACTGTCTCGTATTAATATGGAAAAATATATTTATGTTATCTGAGGACGTGGAGAGTCGATTTGTTGCTATTAGAGTGAGACATGCAAAAAATGATGAAAAATAATAATTATATATATTACTATACCGCTTTCATTCATTTGCGTCTTCAAAACGTAGATATTTTCTTGTTCGTAATATTGTAGCATATCAGTAAAAAAATGCTAATATTTATCAACTAATTTCTGTAAATTACTTTGAGAATCATCATCAAAAAGTGCGTGGTGGCCTGTTGGTAAACGGACTAGACGCGACTGCCAACATGTTCATGGTGGTCGCGGGTTCGAATCCCAGTGCACACCTCTGACTTTGCGGAGTCATGTGTGTATTGATAGTCAATCACCACGCACTAAAACGGTGAAGGAAAACATCGTGAGGAAACCTGCATACCATAGCGATTTATAAAAAAATCTATTATGTAAGCAGTAAGTCCGCCAACCCGCACTAGGCCAGCGTGGTGGACTATATGGCCTAACCATTGTCGATTGTAGAGGAGGCCCGTGCCCCGTGCAGTGGGACGTACCTATATGGGCTGATACAGATACAACAGATACAGATACAGTACATTGAGAATTTGAGAAAGTATATTTAGCTATTATCCTTTTAAAATGAGTTTGAGCTATTATCCTTTTAAAATCCAATAGCCCTAAACTACTTATTTTATTTTTCTTTTTGAAGTAATTCGTGCATGTTGGACAACCCGTCAAATATCAGTCAATAGGAGAGCAGAAAAGGTGGTCCGACACCACCATTTTTATCTGCGTTTTTGATGTACCAGCGCTCCTTCTATATTATAAATATTCTAAGATTGCTACATAACGCATTCCTCTTCTTCATAGTTTAAATTCTTGATTCATCATTATCATCAGCCCGTTGCATTCAACTGGTAGATATAAGCAGCTGCCTATATATGCCTGCCTTGGTAGATACCTTGGTTCTCTGACGGATCACTTCGTTCCGAATTTTATCCTTCAGAGAGACTCCGAGCAATATTATCTTTTCAATATTATTCATTCAGTAGTTCGCTATATATTACTGAATGCGGCTTAAGCAATCGGTTAACTTTTAAAACTGCACATATAGTTCATATAGAGCTGAACATACATAACTGGTATTTTATCTTCACACTACGTATAGGCCCATTACTTTATTCTTCAATGAAGTCAGGTCAACAAACCTCATATTAATCTACATTTAAGGATAAACTGTTACTCACACTGCCGTCCAAAACATCGTAGTATCTGGAGATGAGTTGTATGATGGTAGACTTGCCGCAACCAGAGTGACCAACTAGCGCCACCGACTGACCACGCTTCACGCTCAAACTCACGCCTTTTAGTACCTGCAAGGAATTGTGGGGATAGGACTCGTGGTCACCATCAAATAAATTACGCTTTTATTTTAGTTTTAAGTACAGTGTACACTGTACATGTACACTAACTTTCGTTGTGCCAAGGTATTGTTTGAAGTACACAAGAAAGCTTTAATTTCAGATAAATATTATTAATTTAAAACCGAGTCCGACGCCACTTTCACCATGTTAAATTTACATAAAGACTTATAATTAGTAGTTAGAAAAACTATCATAGACTTTTTCGTTTAACAAAGACGTATTTAGATCAGGACTCAGTGTTCCGAAAAGAAATTCGAATGTCAGAACATTACATACCAAAGTTTCCAAACGACATTTCAGATTTGATGTCGTAAATACAAAACCGAACAATAATATGATCGATTGTTCTATCTACTACGACGATTAATCGATTATTAGTTATGTTCAAACCCCAAATTCAAGAGTAAAATTAAATTCCTGATAAACAAAACTGACTCATAGATTACAAATTTGTAAAAAATTACATCATCATTACAATTAATTTTTAAAACCATAAATATCCTATCTTTAATACTTTCTTATATTGTTTATTTAGAATTAAACCATATCTGAATATTAAAACATCCTTATATGTGTAGCCAACTATGTGTATTTTCTTCTTCATTCATCACACAAATGACAAATGTTTTCTATGTAAGCGGAACTAACTTTCCGTGCGTAGTAACTATTTGATATACTTAAAATTATAATCTCTGTTTTCATTGACCATTATCATTACCTTATCAACAACTATTTCTAAGATTATAAACGCATTATCTGCGGCAATTATCACAGACGACACATATCGAGCTAGAAACCATTGTTTACTATTTCTCCAATATGTACCTTCATAGTTTATTGTTAATTCTTCAGATATATCAAGACGTTAAAAAACACCTATTGAAATTAATATTTCAGATAAATGCTACATAATAGTTAGATGTTAATATTCTATAGATATTATTGCTATAGATATCATTTATAGTTATTTTATTATTTTTATTTCGTGAAGCATACTATTTGAAATCTAAAAACTATAATACCATATATGTTTTATGCTTAATACTAATAAGTATATTTTACGATAAGATTCTGTTCCTCGGACATATACAGTCCCTTGCCATATTATTAGACCCACGCAGCAAACCCGTTACTTTTTCATCTTAAGAGTGGATATTGGTCAACATTACGAGCTATTTACTATTTTGAGTTTTTGATACTATAATTTAATATAATGCCAATAAAATGAAATAACTTTTAACTAAATTTTATATATACACAAATTATGGTACAAATTATAACACCGGTTTTGTTCTAATTTAGTATTTCGCGGAGTATTTTGTTGACCCTCCTTTAGTCACGAAAAGTGCCTTAATTCTTCGAGGAATACTTTTTATGCATGCCTGTGTAGATTTTTGAAGCTGAGGATTGTAATTCCACTCGAAAATTAATTTATCTATGAATTCTCTTTAGTTTTTACTGTATATGGTTGATATTTTCCTCTTCAGAAGCTCCCAGACATTCTCGATAGTATTCATATCTGGCGAATTTCCAAGTCATTCTAAAACTTTAATATGTTGCTGTTGTAAAAAGGTTGTAATACTATTTGCTTTATGGCAAGGGGCCCCATCGTGCATAAAAGTTGGTTCTTCTTCTTCAGAGAACCAGTCTTTAAGTTGGGTTATTCATTTTGTTATAAGAACTTTTTTGTACTGATCCTGGCGCATTGTTTTCTCTACGATATACCGGCGAACTGTCCCTTTGCCTGATATAACAGAACAAACCATAACAGAAGGTGGATGTTTTACGGTAGGGACAATTCAGTCGGGCTTGTATTTCTCATGTGGTCTTCTCCGTACAAACATTGATTTTTCTATCGAAACTTGAAAGACGGACTCGTCGGAGACACAAACCTGTTATGATCATTTTTTTTAAATGTAGTTCGTTGATTGATTATATTGACTTCTCATAGTGAAAAATGTTTTATTATCTTTTCCCAATCATATATGATTAAGTTCTTATATTTACGGGCTCAATCATGTCGTTTCTTTATCATGGTCGGAGTCAACTTTGGTTTCCGCGCAGGTTTACGCGCATTCAATTTATTTTCAGCAAGACGCCGCTGCACAGTTGACTGAGAAATGAATATTTTGTCATCCCTAATGTTCTTCGTTAATAAACGGACCAGTAATTTTCTATTTTGGATACAAATATCTCGGATTTTTCTGTCTTTTCTTAGAGTCCTAATACGTTTCCGTCCACACGCACCTTTTCGTTTTGGCGATAAAGTTATCCCGAGATTACTTTTTTTTTAAATATTCTTCACCGAACTTCTAGAGATGCCTGTCGCTTTAGCAATTTAGTATTGGGATAATTCAGTAGTCTTTAAAAGCCCCCGTACTTGCCCAACGGTCTTGGCCGAAAGATCACGAATTTTTTCCATCTAAAATATTTAAAATCATCGTATTTTTGGTCATTTTCTCACTATACAATGCTATATGATTACAAAAAACAACAAATATATTAATAAATAATAATATTCTAGCATAATGAAACTAAAATTCCATCACAAACTTACTGTTATTTGTAAAAACAACCCTTTTTAATTTCAACAGATTTTTAGGTTGTGAGTCACTAAATTCACTCGCGAGCCTTTAATGATGTTTATTTATTTTTATTGTGTTGCAAGCATTGATATATTTAGCTAAATTTTGTCAGAATAAAGGGATTTCAAAAAATAACACATGTTACGCCTATATAACGGTGCTAATGTCCTTTAAAGTGAGAAAATCTAATAATTTTTGTTTGGGTCTAATAATATGGCAAGGTACCGTAGATACCTATGCATCTGCTATATTGATCTTCGCAATAACTTCGCGAATAAATATAGAACAATTGTTTTTAATTTGCAATTCTATAAAAGCTAACAACGCATTACTAATACATAGATATCAAGTTAATAAAATTAAATTGTAACACAGGAATTAACAATAACAATACAATAACAATAAACATTACATTGAAAGTCTAACTCACCGGAACATCAGGTCGAGATGGGTAGTGGAACTTAACATTCTTGAGCTCAATGTTACCATCGATGGTAGGTGGTACCACGCCTCGGTTGAGTAGCGGGTTGATGGTAGGCATGTTGTCGATCAGGTTGAAGATCTGCGCGCCAGCACCACGAGCAACACCGAAAACTTCCATCAGCGTAGATGATATACCGAAATTCGCAGACCCGGTCATAACACCAAAGAATACCTGACAAAAAAAGCTATTAAATTGCCATAAAACGATAAAAGCAATAAGCTTATCGATAATGATAATTGAAATATAACAATAATATAAAAATTCTAGTCTTGATAAAACGAAGGAAATTATGCACTCCATTTTAAAGAAAAAACTATGTTTACAATACAAAGATAGTATTCCTTATTTTAGTGCAAACAGTTTAATTAGTTTTAATATTATGAATTTAAATCAAACATATAATGCCGATTTGCGGAAACCAAAACTAATTGGATACATTGTTATTTTCAGTTTCTAACTAATCGTATTATGATACGACGAACTGCCAGACCTCAAGACACTGTGAGCTTCTTCTGCGTAGATCGGAACGCAAAAACCAATTAACTTTTTAATTTAATAATTGCAAAATAAGGGTAGTTCAATTGTAACAGTCACAGAGCGGTTGACTAATACCTCAGTCCGCCCCGTGACCACGAAAGCTGTAAAGTAATCGAAACGTCGGGAAGTAAAAAAAAATTAAAAAATTAAACTAAATTCGCGATAAAATCCGTAAATAATAGTTTTATTTCAATAACTATAACGATTTAAGCGAATAGGGGCCTAGTTGCTGCCGCTTGATATCATGAGTGGAAGGTAAGTGTTCTCACATTTAAAAATCTAAAGAGAATGGCTAAATGTAACATTTACATTGGTAATTAAAACGATGCAATAGTTTAAAGAACCCAAGCACAACTTATTTTTGGACGCGCAAATGAATTACAGTTACATGATGACTATGAATGTTAGCTAAATTATTATAACTTACGGCAATCATGGTAGCTACGTCGTAATTTTCTGGCTCGTCGACCATGAGCCTGTATCCGAACCAGAAGGATAGCGCGTAGGAGCAGAAGATGCAGAAAAACAGCATTCCCATAGCGATGCCGTTGAACAAACCTGAGTGGAACATTAACCTTTAAATTTATTTTGTTTATTGTAGACGCATAAGGGAGCACTGAAAAATGTAGCATGTCAAAACATTCAATTCATCGATAATTGTACGGTATTTTTTAGTCTAGCCTGGCAAAGATGATATTGTACCGGATATATTTAAGTGTCGTCGAGATTGAGTTCAAAACGGCCAAAGATGATTATATCTCGTAATCTGACATCATGCTGTCTTTTTCTGGTGTACAGTAAAGAACAATGAATAAGAAATAAACAAATCCTTTAAGTGTCTGCATTTTCATGGTAAAAAGAATCGAAGGTTGTACTATGATGTCTCGCCATTGATACTGTTAAATAGCGAATTTTGAAATGCAACACCTAAAAGTTGATAAAAACATTAGGTAAGTAGAATTATAGCCTGTATATTTGATCGAAGTAGTCGATAGCTGATGTAATAAAAATTGGATATATTAAAGACCGGTGCAATACTATAAACGTTACGCCGTTTATATCAGTAACATAAAGTCTAACAGTAATAAATAGTATCAAGTTCGCAAAATATTTACGTGATTGAACATTATATTTTTAACCAATTATAAATCATACATTCATTTATTCAATCAATTTGCATATTGGTCCATCGTTTTTTTAGGACTGAAATTATTTCGACGAATCGTGGATAACACTAAATTGACACTTCTATCAAGTTCTAGGCAATGTATAAAATATTATGAATATTATTATTCATTACATACTTTGCCCAGGTAATGTATACATAACATCAATCATCATGTGACAATGCAATATTATGCCATTAGAATATGCAGAAAAATAATTTAAACATTAGAGGTGCTAGCTGGAAATTCATACGATACACATTACGATGGGTACAATAAAAATACATTCCGTAATAGTATGCCTTCGATCAAATATACACTAGATACACAGTTCCCTGTAAATGTTCTGTTAAAAAGTGGCACCGATGCATTGAAACAAAAAAAGTAAACAAAAAGATCACATATTCCAATATATTAACACATATTCCACCTTATTCCTGGAGCTTAAAGTAGCTTTTCACATAATATTGTCTAAAGTTCTGCGACGTTTTAGAAGCAACGGTCGGTGCGTGACTGAAGGCGAAAGAGTGCTTAAAGCACTCTTTTTTGGTGCCATTTTCTAAGCGCTCATGTTGTATCTAGTGTATACAGGGTATCTCAAGACTGCTACCGAAAACGAAGCCGGGTGGTAGTTTAAGTGACTTCAGAAACATTGCAACAGAAAATGTTGAAAAAAAAGCGACGATTTTTTTTTTGTTATTTTTTCCTATGGTCGTATTTGGATGATAAATTCATTTTTTTCCTAAAATAATAGTGTATACCCTTTTATTTATAAGGAATCTAAGGTATAAAAGAACTTAAATTATTATTTTAGCAAAAACTATGGACTTACCACCCAAAAATAGCGATATCTAAAAATCATTAAAAAAAAAAGTCGCGTTTCTTTGCGAAAATTTTAGTTGCATTGTGTTTGTATTCACTAAAACTACTACCCGGCTTCATTTTCGGTAGCAGTCTTGATATACCCAGTATTTGATCGAAGTAGTATGCAATTAATATATATATAATGAAAATTATGTGTTAACAGCATGACATTTCTTTACATATCACTTACCTTTCTTAATGTTAATTTTTCTAGATTCTATTAAATATTTCTCGTATCGTTCCAACTCTTTTTGATGTCCACTGAATGCATATACTGTTCTGATAGCAGACAATACTTCTTCTGCAATGGCTCCAGCTTTACCAGAAGCAACAGCTTCTTTCTTCGATAATCTTGAAGCTACCTATAGGTTTTTAGTTAAAATAGGCGTATAATTATCTGTATCAGCCCATATAGGTCCCACTGCAGGGCACGGGCCTACTCTACAATCGACAGTACGATTGAAAGTGGCCATCGCATGAAAACATAATGTATCGTACAATTTATACATAATGCTGCTGGCCAAGTCGATCTATTTATTTAAAACGTAAAGAATTTTTAATATCGATATGATAATAACTTACGTAATAACTTTATACAGAAGGTCCCTTAAGCAAGGACTAAATAAATTAATCGACTTGGTATTACTTGGATCTCACAACTTTTTGCGGTAGAAAAACTGAGCAGCGAGACTTGGAATTTTTTTACAGGATGTTTTTGATGGGATCTCACTTCTTTTTGTACAGTCCTACTTTTTTCCTTTTCGGTACTTTTCACTTCTAGAATATCAATAACGATTTTTCTTAAAGCCTCTGCCTTATGGTTTTTTCTTATTTTTGTAGGTATTAATTTATCATGAATATAGCGGATTTGATTATTAGTGTACTTTCTTTCATGGTAATTGATATATTCGAGATTGCAAGTTTTTCTTCGTCATGTTTTTCTAGAGGAATGTTGTACAGTTTCATGGGCTGAATACACCCTTTTCCTCTCTATACCCCCCTTCTGTTATGCCTCATATATATAGATACCTATCTACAACTATTATTCCATTATATACGGGTACAATGATTCATTAACTGCAAATGTAATTTGATGATCAGTCAGTCAGTCAGTGAGTGACAATATTAAGAAAGTTTGACAAGTTACAATTCTTTGACTACTGGTTCAAATTGAATGAAATTTTAAATATACCGTGTTTACACAGTGCCTGCTTAGTAACTGAAAATTCAGGCTTCTTGCTTTAACCACAACGAAGTTATGGGGGGTTGAAAATCGTCTGAATTGCTTCGAGAAAAGGATGGTACGTCTGTGCCGCTTTTTAGCTCGACTTGGAGGGGGCACTGCCGTGCCCCCAGATTCAACAGAACAGATTGTCTTTGAAAAGCAGATTTGAGACAATACCAGGCACAAGAAAATATCATGCCTTCATTCCTACTACTGAAGTTATTATGGTAAAACGCACAAGTAACTGTGCAACATTTAAAGTTGTAAAAGCCTGTAAATAAATTTGTAGTTAATCACATAAAAATAATTCGTTTTATTTCAAATATTATATCAAAATAATAAAGAAATAATGTCTGCAAGCTCACGCACGTGACGGGCGTTTGGCGCGGTGCGGCGCATATTTCCAGTATAGCTCGTAAAGCACTTCCATCCATCCATCCATCCATCAGCCAAAGGAAGTCCACTGCTGAACATAGGCCTCCCCCAATGATTTCCACAGAGACCTGTTGGAGGCAGCCTGCATCCAGCGACGTCCCGCGACCTTTACCAGGTCGTCGGACCATCTTGTGGGTGGACGTCCTACGCTGCGCTTTCCGCTACGTGGCCTCCATTCGAGCACTTTCCGACCCCATCGGTCATCAGATCTCCGCGCCCTGCCCATTGCCACTTCAACTTGCTAATCCGGTGGGCTATGTCGGTTATTTTAGTTCTCCTACAGATCTCCTCATTTCTGATTCGATCTCGTAGGGAAACCCCGAGCATAGCCCTCTCCATAGCTCGTTGAGTGACTTTGAGCTTCCTAATAAGGCCCATAGTGAGAGGCCACGTCTCGGTGCCGTAAGTCATCACTGGCAACACACAACTATCGAAGACTTTCGATTTAAGGCACTGAGGTATTTTGGACGAGAAGACGTCGCGTAGTTTCCCGAACGCTGCCCAACCGAGTTGGATTCGACGATTGACCTCTCTCTCGAAGTTGGACCTGCCTAACCGGACCACTTGTCCTAAATAGACATATTCGTCAACAACTTCAAGAGTCGAGCCCCCAACACCGATGGGGGTGGGCACAACATGGACATTCGACATGATCTTCGTTTTGTCCATGTTCATTTTAAGACCCACCTGTTGGGAGACTCGATTGAGGTCTTCGAGCATAGTGCTACGGTCTTCCAGCGATTCTGCCAAGACTACAATATCGTCGGCAAACCGAAGGTGAGTGATATACTCGCCGTTGATGTTGATGCCGAATCCTTTCCATTGCAAGAGCTTAAAGGCATTTTCCAGCGCGGCAGTGAACAGTTTCGGAGATATGACATCTCCCTGTCTCACACCTCTCTGTAGTGGAAAAGCCTTCGTACTCTGATCTTGTACTCGGACCGACATGGTGGCGTTGTTGTATATACACTTCAACACTTCGATGTACCGATAGTCGATATGGCACCGCCGCGCTGGAGAGACTGTAGCACAGCCCAAGTCTCGATCGAATCAAAGGCTTTCTCATAGTCCACAAACTTTTTTTGTTTAAAAGTTTTTTGTATAACTTGCCGAAGCGTATGGATGTGGTCTATGGTACTAAAGCCTTTTCGGAAACCGGCTTGTTCGGGAGGCTGGAAGTCATCAAACCTGCGTTCGAGACGATTTGTGATGACCCTCGAAAACAACTTATAGACATGGCTCAGGAGCGAGATGGGCCTGTAATTCTTCAGCAAAGTGTTATCACCTTTTTTGAAGAACAGTACCACCACGCTCCTGATCCATGCCTCTGGCGTTGAGCCCTCGAGGAGAACGTAATTGAAGAGCCTCTGAAGGACTTTCAGTACCGGCGTTCCGCCCGCTTTCAGAAGCTCTGAAGTTATTCCGTCCTCGCCCGGCGCCTTGTTGTTTTTAAGTTGCTTCAGGGCCATCTCAATCTCACACAGGCTGATGTCCGGGATATCATCGCTAAAGTGTCGGATCAACTCGGCTCTCGGGTCTTCGGCCGAGCTAATAGCAGGTTTGGCAACCGAGGTGTAAAGCTGTCCGTAGAACCTTCCACGCCCATTATAAAACTTGGCAAGGATGTTTTATACAATACTAGCTATTTTCATAAAAAATATATAAAAAATCGAAATGGTTTAAGTTTGTGAAAATCGAAGTTAAAAAAAGTCAAATAAAAAAATATGGAAAAAAAAACGAACGAAACGAAAAGGCTACAGATAAATTCACACTACGGCCCTGAGAAGCCGATCAAAGATAACAAATTATGATATAGGGAACATAGTCAGCCAAATTTATTTAAAACGTGGTGTTGGTGAAATTTTGATGCAGTTGCATCTGCAAACATAGGGCCGCTATTTTTTTTTATGATGGCCTGGCATAGTGGCGGCATTGCACCTGATGGCAAGTGCCAATGCCGCCCAGGCAGAGTATCCATTGCCATCGGACGGCAGTCCCATGCCAATAGAAACAATTATGCCGGCCTGCTAAGGTGCCTCTTCACACTATTTCTAGATAAAAAGTTATTTTTCTCCTTTGTTTTAGTCTGTAAGGGTATTGGCTGTGTCTCTGTTATGTGTAGTGTATGAGCATTTGGATTGGCTTAACTGACGAAGAGGAGGGACCAGATATGTAGTTATTTTTCTTCTCCTGTGTTTTATTCTGTGAGAGTCTGGATTTGAGTCGCTGTTGGGTGGTATGTGTGGTCACGCTATTGGATACGACGTGTAGGTAGTTATTAGGAATACTAATATATTCAAGATGTTATATGGATATAGAAACTTACCAATCCTGCAAGTCCGACGAGTGCCATTGTAACGGGGAACGATATTAAACAGAGCAAAGCCAACTTCCAACCCTTGACAAGAGCCATTATTATCGAACTGACGAAACTGCACTGGTAGAAAACAAATGTCGACAATTTCTCTCCGATACCGTCTTCTAACTTTAACGCATCACTAAAACAAATAATTATTACTTATTTATCTGGACAGTATAACGTTGATATGCTTCACTGTGAGTTTGTTATTGATTAAATCATCAATCATGATTAAAGTGAGTAAAATTATAACATGTTCACGGTAGTCGCGGGTTCGAATCCTAGGGCACACCTCTGACTTTTCGGAGTCATGTGTGTATTGATAGTCAATCACCACGCACTAAATCGGTGAAGGAAAACATCGTGAGGAAACCTGCATACCATAGCGATTTATAAGAATTTCTATGGTATGTAAGTCCGCCAACCCGCACTGGACCAGCGTGGTGGACTATATGGCCTAACCACTCTCAATCGTATTCTCGATTGTAGAGGAGGCCCGTGCCCTGCAGTGGGACGTATATGGGCTGATACATATACAGAAAATTATAATGCTAAAGATAGAGTTCTTCACAAATATTTCATTGTATAACTTATTAAAATAGGGTTACTAGATATCTGTAACAATAATATCTATATAGAAGAATTCATTTTTGTAACAGTAAAAAGAATCTTATTGACATACAATAATCGATTATATTTCATAGTATGGCATGGCTTTTTTAGTTTTAGTCAATTGTTAAGGGTTGCATCATATCAGCCCAACATGAAATATTATCTAAGTGATTACTCACCTGTTGATTTTAGCGGCAATATCACCAGTTTGGTGTATGTCAAAATATTCGAAATCCTGATTTAACGCTGCTTTCAGGTATTCCTGCCGTATCCGGTATACCTACGAGCAGATTTTAGTATTTATATTTGGACTTTGGAACTGAATTATTCGTATCATATTTTCTCAATTTTGGAATTAATCTTTAATACTTACGGCCTTATTCATAAACAGTTAAAAGCCTATTTTAGTCATCGAATGTTTTGTCTTTTTCACTCAAAGTGAATTCAAAAGTCGTTGAGAAACACAACAAAAACCACAAAACACAACAAGGACAAAACGTTCATTAACTAAAATAGGTTATAAAAAGGTAAATGTCTATGAATAAGGCGGTTAATATTTTTCAGTATCCTGCAATATTTTTGATAGGTTTATGTATGCCGCTTTTAGGTCCATATGAGTTTTAGCGAGAGGTCTATCAGCTGATGATGAAATATTTTTTATTTTATTTTGGCATGGCAAAGTGACTGTACATCATCATCATCATCATCATCAGCCCGTTGCACGCTTTTGACCAAGTGCAATATTGTGCACATAATTTATCTATTGACAATTATCTCTCGCCATTCAACACCATCACAGCAGTGAAAAGGTGCAACAAAAATGCCATATTAAATTTACCTGATTAAATGCCGCCATATTCATCAATACAATAGCGAAATAGCTGAATATGACTAACAGCACTCCGAGAATAGTATTGTATATTGCAAAATAGAACATAGCATTCAGGAACGCGTCATGGTCTGGCGAGCCCGTCACTATTGATATTCCATAATCGACCATGGCTTGTAGCAAGTTTGCGAGGAGTATAGTGTTTAAGGGCGTGGATACTGCAGCTATTGCCGATGATAACAGTGCACAGATGATGAAAATCGTATCCTTTTTTGTTGCAAACCGGAACTGTGGACAAATTTTTACAGATCTAATAAATTCAACACTCCCAATAGCCGCATATGTCGTCCTAGTCAACGCTACGACTACAAGTCTTGAACCGAAAAAAATATTTTGGATCACACAAACATTTGTCTTACATTCGGCGTCTAACCAAGTGCAACATGGAGGATGTCAAATAGTATCCTGAAATAGTCCGAAAACATTTAGAATAACTATAAAATAATTAATATTGAAACGATGATGCGTCTGTAACGCACTGCGTTTCGATCATTCGATGTTGAATTCTGATGAGGTATCATTTTGAAAATTGTTTTTCCATTAATACTTACTATCAGCATCAATGCTTACGATTCTAGGCAAATATTAAATTTAATTTTATAAGGATGTCATACATATACCTAATCAAATTCATTATGAAATATTTACAATTAAACTAAATAACCTAAATTAACCTAACAGGGGGCACCAAATACGGTTGAACAAAATTATTAACCTAAATTCTTTAGTATTCATGGCGCTCGTTAAGCTTTATAGAAATAAAATTATCACAGTATTATTACTCCTTTACAACCACATATCAAGCATATCTGCAATACAATTTATATTACCAATCAGACTGTTTTAATACAAAAAAATAACGATTACTCACCAAAGTGAAAAACGATATACTAGGCACTTCCTCATGATGTTCGTCTGGCTCGGAATCACTGAATAAAAAAAGAATCAATTGCATTGCGAAATAGAAATTATCGTATATGACTAACAGCATCTACATGTCGCTTTCTTTATCGAATAGTATCGTAATGCACTATTTTACTAGTGATCATATATAACTATTTTTCCACACATTCTTTATATTATTTACTTATTCCTATATTAATTAAATTACATTAGATTATTGAAAAAAAAAACAAAATATCACCGTGGTATTAGGATTTTTTCAAATCATAAGTTCGCTTACGTTGTTGTTTGAGTATGTAAACAAATCGATCTAATAGAAACTGTTTTATTTAGATGTTACAATTGTGTTCTAGACTGTTTATCTTATCTAACATTACTATATTGTAATATTGATATGAAAACGAAATAAATCTTATATAAAAAATGCTTATTGTTTTGACTTCTATTAGCCGAAACATAGTTATGACGAAATATTGAATACTATTTATATTTTACTAGCGGTCGGGCCTGGCTCCGCCCGGGTGCATACACGTTTTAAAATGGCGGTCAAAATATTTAATTCTGACTATCAGTTTAGAATATAGACCAATCGGACACAGATCACTCCCAATAGATACCTAATGCAAGGCAGCGGTTGCGCCCAACACATATAAGCTATCAGATAGATATAAACCGATTCCAAATGTTACGTCATCACTGTCGTCCAAGTAGTGGACCCGCACATGTCGTCGCACGTTAGCGAAAATTACATTTTGGGAACATAATATTACAGTTAATAATGATTTGTTCAATAAAATGGTGTGCAAAAAACTCAAAAAAATAAAGTATCTAAAAAAACGCAATAAGTTTTCATCGATAACTAATATTCTTTAAATTAATTTGGTCCCGAGCGAGCTCAATTTATACTGGTTAATGTATCAATGTCAAACAGTCGAGTTCGGATGGAGAATCAGCCGTCTCTTTTTCGCATAGCAATAACCGTAATAAGCCATCTTTTTTTGGCGAAATCACGCGTTCTTCTAGTGTTTGACGCATGTTTATAATATAATTCCCAGAAATATCGATATTGTAAAACAATAATGTTAATTAATTTTATTAAATGACAATGTCACAAAAGATATATTGATTTAAATAAAAATTGCAAATTACCATAATTAAGTTATTTTATGTAATTTGAAATAGTTAAATTTGATAACAAGTTACTTTTACAATATTTTTTTATTTATCATTGGCGTAATTAAATTTCCTTTTTTCCCTCTAGTTGTATACGTTTTCAAATATAATGGGAGGGTATTTATCATAAGTTTTAGTATACTAAGTTTATTGAGAATCAGTAGCATAAGCTATTTCACTAATTTTAACATACGTTGTATATATCGTCTCAAAAACATTAATAGTTCAAGTGGGTTTCATCGTCACTTGTCGATATTACATTTACTACAGCCGCCGTCAGAATTCAAGAAACGGAATAAGTTATTGTAGCCCTTTAGGGCGTGAGGTTTAGTTATTTACTATTTCATATTTTTATCTGATCTTTTATATCAACACTTAATTTGGGTATTTCGCCATTATGGTATACAAAAATACACGGTGAATAATAGAAATAAAACCGTTACATACTAAAGTATAAATCTTAATCCTATTTTATTCATAGTTAGCGGTTGCCGGTTGGTATAATTTATCAGATCAGGCCGGTGAAAAAATATTATCAAACATTTAACAAGTTGGTAATTAAGTTATAGAAGCGATCATAACACATGAACTTACTGGCAAATCGAACTATCGATACATTTTTTTATTTATCGACTTTGCCTCATCTCTCCAGTGAAGTCCACGTGACCGCGCTGCAACCCGCCCACCCCGTGCAGTTCCCTTCGTTGGCGTTTTCGGTTCAAAACAAAACTATCGTAATGCGGTATCTATTGGAAGTGATCTGTGCCAATCGGACCACGAAAAACGAACAAAATTTCCTCGTATTTGCTAGAAATATCACTACTGCTTTCCTCCTATAGGTCAGAGCGTGATGAATTATAGCCTATAGCCTTCCTCGATAAATGGATTACCCAACACTGAAAGAATCATTCAAATCGGACCAGTAGTTCCAAAGATTAGCGCGTTCAAACAAACATACATAATGATTTTTTATATTAACCGAATAATACACATAGAAATAAAACTAATTTATATGGGGTTTCCGCAATTAAATCCATTCAAAAATTGATTTATTGCAATCCATTTTCATAACTGAAAATGATTTATTAATGAATGACAGTTATCTATACATATAAATAAAATTGAAGTGTCTGTTTGTAAAGTGAAAATAAAAAAAAAATACCAACTACATATCATTATATACACGATACCTATAACGAAAATGACTTTAGTTTTTTTTTAGTCTGTCTGTATGTCTGTCTGTTTGTTCCGGCTAATCTCTGAAATGGCTGGAACTTTCATTGTCAGGTAGCTGATATAATAAGGAGTAACTTAGGCTACATTAATTTTAGAAAAAATCTTTTATTTTAGAAAAATAAGGTTTGTGTTAAATTCCACGCGGATGAAGTCGCGGGCACAGCTAGTTATTCATAAATGGATGAAGACCAAAAATTTACAAATGGTTTGGTATATAGAGTAAAATTATACAGGGTATATCAATACTGCTACCGAAAACGAAGCCGGGTGATAGTTTAAGCGACTTCAGACACAATTCAATAGAAAATGTTGCAAAAAAAAAGCGACGATTATGATAAGTATTAAGGTGGTAAATACATTTTTATCCTAAAATAATAGTGTATACCGTTTTATATATACCGTATAAAAGAGTTAATCATTATTTCAGCAAAAACTATGGATTTACCACCAAAAAATGATGGTATTTAAAAAATCATTAGAAAAAAATTGTTTGCGGAATTTTTAATTGCATTTGTGTTTGTAGTCACTAAAACCACCACCCGGTTTCGTTTTCGGTAGCAGTCTTGATATACCCTGTATAGAAAAGACTATTAAATATGTCTGTAAAATTTATTGAGTTACGATAATATTCGATGGAAGTAGCGATATACGCGCATGTGGGATGTGCCGATTCTTCGATGAATTTTTACTGTGTGCTGCACATTGAAGTATTATAATAGAGCGGACATCGGGAACAAATACTCTGCGAATTGTGCGTGCACACGGGTGCACAGTGAAGCGAGAGCGAATATAATGTTACTTCGTAGGCGTGACAGAGACAGAAATTGAAGGAGCATTCAATTCATTCATTTTGTTACAAACATTTTATTTGCAGTGTCCCCTCTAGTATATTATCTCAATGGTGCTACACTACCACAAGTTTCTAAATTGTAATCAATTGAAGACAATCTATTTTGTGTCTTCGTTATAAGCGTTTGACATATTTAACACATACATACACTCACGCCTATTACTTGAATGGGGTAGATGAGGGTGTCACTAGTGCGAATAAAATTGTGACTGAACTGTGCATAAATTCTCCTTCCTTTTTTTTCTCAAATCGAACATTAACATAATGGATTGTCCCAGCTTGATTGAACCCAATCATTGATTGGGTGGATTTGAACCCAAAACTTTACAGTCGAATGAAAATAAATATTAAGATTGACCAATGAGGCGACATTACATAAAAACAAATATTTAAGAAAAAAAAATTATGTCTACGAACTTTCCACCACAAAACTACTTCCGTCACAGTAATTTTTAAAATAAAATAAAAAGAAAAAAAAACAAACTCACCCGCTTGCGGAGCCCTTTTTCGCAAAATCTCCATTTGATAAATCCGTAACGTGATATTTACTCTTTCCACTGAATTTAGGATCCAACGCGTTATCCTTTGTTTCCTTCGCCATAATTATTAAATATTAATTAAAAAATGGTCTCGTATCACTCTGTTCTTTTTTCGGATCTATTTACACCAGCTTTTACACAATATTTACGGTTCTACTCGCTATCTACCCTTTATAACGTCCAATACTCTGCCGTCCCGTTCATGACTGGAGAATCCTATCTGCGATACGACTTATCACTTTATCACCAAGATAAACAGGCGCAAAATATCTAAAACTAAAATCTGATTGTAATAAACGTAATGAACCATCTGTTTGGCGCGTTCTTTCCGTATCCATAATGCAATGATCTATTTTAGTCGCATTCACTTGGAAGATATTTATAGAAGTAAAAATGGCTAAAACATCTCTAGTCAGTTGTTTGGGAACTTTTCTGTGGTAACTATTCTGTGGAGAGTTGCATAATAATTTCGTCAGAAACACATGTTTCGGACGCAAAGGCTGTTTTGTTTTTCGTGGTTTACGTACTTGTTTATACCACGTGCTGGGTTTCTAATTATGTTCCAAGGTCATTTTGTTGAACAGTTCATTACTATTTGATGTTTGTGAAAATACTATTCAATGACTAATAAAATTACTGGTCTAGACAACAATATAGCTAGTTAATTCGATATTCGATACGAATAACTACTTAACTACGTCATTTCATAAATACGATAGATTTGTATGAATAGTAACATTACAAAGACTTGCTATCATTGATATGTGTGTGATGTAATAACTATTAAATATGAGATAACAACGAGGAAAGCATATATTTCTGCATAAAAAAACGCGTGCTAAATACGTGAGTAATTAAAAAAAATCAATAACATGGATATGATTTACTTATTATTGTTTACAAAGTAACAGTCCTAGCTTTTCTAATTAAATATAAATTCAATACAAATAAGAGTGAAGTTTGTTAAGCATTGAAGTTTGTTTAGCGTTGAAGTTTGTTTAGCATTGAAGTTTGTTTAGCATTGATTTATGACTTAATTCTATTATGTCACAGAGGCATTCATGGTGGGCTCGGATTTTTATTCGCCTATTATTTCCTCAAAACAGTGTTTCTTAAACAAGACGTTGGGTACGGCATTGTTACTTGTACTTATTGTGGCTTTTGTCCTGTTGCACGCGATTCCTGTAGTTGTTACATTTATTTGGGCGTATCTAATTCTGACAGTAATTTTTTTGGTTTCTTGTTACTATACAAGTTAGTTTTAAATTATTTGTTTTGTAATTTATTGGCCAATAATTCATAAAGTAATTATGCAGTAGCAAAGAAAAACATACCTGTATATTGTTTATCATAAGGCCGCATATTTCATCATTTGACTTTATGTCTTCTGACATAAACTTCATGTGTTCCGGTCTTTCCACGTGTTTCATAAACATCCCACGTCTTTGAAACATTTTGAGTCACAATAAATTTACTAATATACAACAAACCGGTTGGACACGGCACACAATTGAAACTGACGTACAACACTGACAACTCAATATACCTATCGAAACACTTATTCGGAGATGAATCCACAATTTAGCGTCATGCTATGACGTATTTTTCGCCTGACTTGTTTGCGGAAGCGATATGTCCTATAGCGATATGTGGAAGCAGTCGCTCTATACGTGTTCTCTAAATTATTTATTAAATTGTACATAATATACACTGACCTTAATTAAGTGAAAAATAAGTGCAGTTAAATGTGATATAAAACAAAAATTAGCGTGAACATAGCATTTGTAAGCGTAAATAGAACAATTCTATTGTACTTGTCAGGAGTAGCTCACCACATTAGATTCACAATTTTGTTTCGAAGGGACTCACGTTTATCGTCGCTATTATTATTCATTTTAAAATGTAATTTTATACACAAAAAACTCTTCAAACACGTAATATTAGTATAACCTAAATTCTAAACGCCTGATTGAAAAAATGATACACTTTCATTAGACATGAACTAGTTAGCGAGGTTGAAAGTGGAAGCTCGAAGCCCGGCTATGTTCGGAAGTTATGGTGCGACCGTGCCAACACGCGTATATCGATTATATTCTTTGACCTTGATAACGCTCAATGTCAGCGCTCCCATGGCGTATTATGATAAGTCAGTTAAATTGTGCCTCCCAAAATGTGACTGATAAGTGATAGTATATGTTTGATAAAACCACTTTATCTTTGTGTGTAATATTATGGATTATACATTTTGGGGGTTAACGTCACTCGTGTCTGTAGGCTTTGACTCTAGTTTCCCTACACGTGACCCCTGGGTAGTGCCAAATGAGTGACACAGTTCGTGGTGGTAGGATTTTCCGCCCGGGTAGCGAACACCGTTCATAGGGCGTAAAGACCGCCATAGTGTTCCCTGCAAGGGGAACGCGTTCCGGGATCAGCCCGTGATTTTCCGGATTTTCGAGGAGCTTGAGTTCGGGAATGACGATGTACCGTGTGAGTATTTTTGGTTCGCGGTCGATGGGAGGGATTTGACCCGCCGGCCAGGGAGACCCGTAGAAACGGTTGTCCGCTGGCCGCCCGCGGTACAGTACAGGGGCCCAATCGTGGTTAACCACCACGAGAGGCTGCCTCACCATGCCGCGCATAATCTTGGGTGGGTCCGTCGTGCCGGTTGGTAACCGGATGTGGGGTCCCGGCGGCCCATCCCGGGAGGGTACCGGGGCCCTTCCGTCCGGCGGATCAATTCCTCTCCTGTCGACTATTTCGTGCCGGTGCTCATTCGGTCTTCTTAGTGCCCGGCCTGAAGCTCCTCGTGCCTCTTCACCAAACCCTTGCCATATTTACTTCATGACAGTGCGTATAAACAGAACAGGTCCTTCAGCGGTGCATAACCCCACCACCGCGATCACTATGGAGTTCGCCAACATCCGCGGTCTCCACACGAACCTCAATGCCATCCACCACAATCTCAAGACGGCCCGGCCTGCTTTGCTCTTCTTGACGGAGACGCAGATTCGTTGTCCGGCCGATAATTCTTACTTGCTGTACCCCGGTTATTCGCTTGAAGAAAACTTCAAGCCTAAAGCCGGGTATGCTTGTTTGTTCGATCGAACGTCTGCTGTCGCCGTCTGCGCTGCATGGAGGACCCCTCCTTCTCCGCTCTGTGGGTGCACGTGGATTTTGGTTCCCTGAGCCGCATCAACGTGTGCCTTTACAGGTCACACAACGGAGACGATGAGACGACTCGGCTGTTCAGATATCTTAGTCAGGCGGCTGATGACGCGCAGGCGCAGTTCCCGTCGGCCGAAATGGTGGTCTTGGGGGTTAACAATGCACATCACGAATTGTGTCTGGGATCCTCCAAGACTGATCATGCTGGTAGGACAGCCCATGCATTCGCTCTGACTCATGACTTGACACAGCTGGTGAACCAGCCCACCAGGATCCTGGATGTGGCGGGTCATGAGCCTTCTCTGCTGGACCTTCTGCTGGCGAGTCATCCGGCCGGGTATCATGTGACCGTTAGTGCACCTCTGGGCACTTCCGATCACTGCCTGGTTGGGTTGTCATTACCTTTCGCTTCACCTCCACGTCCCGTGCAGGTTAAGCGGAGGGTCTGGCATTACTCGTCGGCAGATTGGGATGGAATGCGGGAATATTTCGCATCCGTCCCTTGGAGGCAACGCTCCTTTGAGGGCAAAGATCCTTCAGTGAGTGCCAACGCTATTGCTGGCGAGATTAGGCTAGGAATGGATTACTACATTCCTTCCACTGTGAGGACGCTCCTGGTTTAATCGTGCTTGCGCCGATGCTGTCGGTGACAAACAAGCGGCGTATCGCGCTTGGATCAGGGGTTGCGCCAGGGGTTCCCTCAAAGAAGCCTACAACAGAGCAACCAAGGCCTGCAAGAAGGCTTACGTTAGAGCTGATGCCCAGCGCGTTAGCAGGATTGGGCGTGCGTTGGCCAATCACCCGACTAGCAGTCGTGTTTATTGGAGTTTGGCCAGGGCTGTTCAGTCTAACTTCTGCCGTCCAGCATTGCCTCCGCTGAGGTTCCCGGAAGGTTCGCTGGCCCACAAGCAGCAAGAAAAAGCTGCCTTACTGGCAAATCTCTTTGCGGCTAATTCCCGCCTCGAAGACCGTGGTTCCCAGACGCTGCCCACACTGCCTGATTGCGGTTTCTCAATGGCGGATATTCGCATCAGGTAGTGTGATGTGCGGCGTGAATTACGGTCTCTCGATGTGTGGAAAGCCAGTGGTCCGGATGGGATACCAGCGGTGGTTTTAAGACCTTGTGCAGCCGAGTTGTCTCCTGCACTGACTCGCCTCTACCGAGCGTCCTACCGCACAGGTGATCGATCGGACCCTACCAATTACCGCCCTATCGCTATCACCTCAGTGATTTGTAAGGTCATGGAGCGGACACGCTTCGGCGCTCATGTCGGTAAATGCCGGAGTTCCACAGGGCTCGGTGCTGTCGCCCACCTTGTTTATTCTGCATATTAATGACATGTTGTCGCTTGGCAACATTCATTGCTATGCAGATGACAGCACGGTTCATCGGCGATACCACTGCGGGCCTCCGGGTTGCCGAGTCGAAACTGTGAGGGGACGTCAAGATCTTGTCATTGAGCTCAACCGGACCTTGGATCTCATTTCCACATGGGGTTCCAGGAATATGATTGAGTTCAATGCCAAGAAAACCCAAGTGTGTGCGTTCACGTGCAAAAAATCCCCTTTCTCTCCCCTCCCCATTCTTCAGGGTACTCCCCTCTCAGTGCGGAATGATCTGAGTATCCTTGGTGTGGATATCCGCTGTGATCTCAATCCAAGGAATCACATCGAAGGCATAATATCTGCCACACCACGCAGGGTAGGTGTCCTGAACAGGGTGCGTCGGTTCTTCACGCCCGGTCAGCTTTATCGTTTGTATAAAGCGCAGATCCGGCCGGGTACGGAGTACTGCTCGCACCTCTGGGATGAATCCGCCCAGTACCTGCTCGATGCCTTGGATGGATTGCAGTGGCGGGCCATCCGCATTGTGAATGATGCAGACGTTACGAGCAACTTAGAAACGCTACAACTCCGGAGGGATGTCGCCTCTCTAAGCGTGTTCTACCGCCTGTATCATGGTGAATGCTCTGAGGAATTGTTCAACTTGATTCCCTCTTGGAATTCCCTCCTCTCCATTGCTAACCATATATACAGGGTATATCAAGACTGCTACCGAAAACGAAGCCGGGTGGTAGTTTTAGTGATTAAAACACAATGCAACTAAAAATTTCGCAAAGAAACGCGACAATTATTTTTTATAATTTTTTAAATATCGTAATTTTTGGGTGGTAAATCCATAGTTTTTGCTAATATAATAATTTTAACTCTTTTATACCTTAGAGTATTTATAAATAAAAGGGTATACACTATTATTTTAAGAAAAAAATGTATTTATCACCCAAATATGGCCATAGGAAAAAAATAACAAAAAAAAATTGTTGTTTTTTTTTGCAACTTTTTCTGTTGCATTGTGTCTGAAGTCGCTTAAACTACCACCCGGCTTCGTTTTCGGTAGCAGTCTTGATATACCCTGTATAATATAATATCACTTGATTATAAGGTCACTTGATTATAAATGAGCCTCACCGCCGCGACGTCCATATTATCTACAATACTTAGGGATAGTTCGTCAAATTAAATCAGGAAAGGTATCTTACCTTCCAGGCTTCTTCCTAGGCCAGCGTGGTGGACTATATGGCCTAACCACTCTTAATCGTACTTTCGATTGTAGAGTAGGCCCGTGCCCTGCAGTGGGACGTATATGGGCTGATACAATTACAATACAATACAATCTTACCTTCAAAAGATTTAAAATTAACAAAATATTTAATCAGATTTTTGAGCTCTCCGTCTTATTTATGAAGCTTCTCATTATATCTTTAGATAAAAATATAAAATACCTACTTATATCAGCCCAACTACTAAACACGGAATTCATTTAAGAGATCAATAGAAGATGAGCGGTGACTGGCCTTATGCGGGTAAGCCTAGGTGCAGCATACAGAACATAGATTGTTGTGAAGATCCCGATGTAGACTGACTAAATATGTCTCCGAATGCATGATGCAGCAATAATTTTGATTAATGTGTTTTGGCTTTTCAATTGTTATTGGTTGAGTGTCATAAGCTTCCAGTCGTCCATAAGTTTTTACGAAGTAGTAGCTGAAAGTTTCGCATCTATCGGTATTTATTGTATTACGTTTTTCAATGGCCTACCAATAATAATTATTAGCAATATTGATTATTTAATCATGTGTTTCAGAATTTCACCATTGATAATAATCGTTCCGATAATCGATATAAACAACGAATTTAATAATTAATTACGATAGAAATTGTGAATTTAGGTACTCATTGGACTTCGAAGATATTTTTTAAGATGATGCCATAATATGATCAAGTATTATTTGAAATTTGACAGTGCAACACCACAATGTTAAAAATACTATTTTAATCAGGCATGATACTTCAAGCATTTTTATTTTATAGAAATACATAATTAGGTAATTGATAGTCAATCACCACGCACTAAAACGGCGAAGGAAAACATCGTGAGGAAACCTGCATACCATAGCGATTTATAAAAAAAAAAATATCTATGGTATGTAAGTCCGCCAACCCGCACTAGGCCAGCGTGGTGGACTATATGGCCTAACCACTCTCAATCGTACTCTCGATTGTAGAGGAGGCCCGTGCCCTGCAGTGGGACGTATATGGGCTGATACAGAAATACATAAAAAACTAAACTAATGCTCGTAATGCTGGAAATATTATAAAAACATTTCTTATTAACTCCTGGATAAAGAGTTTAGCCTGAATCGTGTTTATAGTCATCATCTATATATCTTTCTTCACGTGTGCGATACGGAATTCACCATATGTGATCATTTTTTTTTTCTATTCCTTTCATCACTGAAGAGTATTAATTCAAGGATAGCATGTTACAAGCCTAAGGTTACATAGCTCATATTTAACGAAGCTATTCCACCGTGTAGCATTCCCACCGCGTTTTGATTCCTTTTAATTACTAACAATTAATAGCAATTGTTTCTGTCATTGCTTTTTTTCCTTTGACTACAATAACCTCGGATTCGTTCGCTTGTTTGGGTTAAATCAACGAAATTAAAAGATGCTCTTGTGTTTTAAACTCTGGAACATTAATGTCACGGTTCATTATTCAACATAATACATTTGTTCTAGTTACGACGTTTTTCAATGGAACTTTCATCTGCGGTAGACAATTCACAGAATCAGAACGAACAGAATCGTATTTTTTTTTATTGCAATGAATGGCGAGACCAGCAAGCCGTTCGCCTGATGGTAAGCGATACGACCGCTCATAAACAACAGTAGCAACATTCCACTGCACTCGCCATCCTGAGACATAAGATGTTAAGTCTCAATACGTCCAGTAGTTGCTCTGGCTACAATGTCCTTCAATCCGAAACACAACAGTGCATTTAAGCAGTGTTGTTTCACGGGAGAAATAGACATTGCGGTGGTACCTACCCAGATGGCCTCTCACATATGAGAGACCTGCCACCAGTATGTATGAATTAATTGTTATTCATTTTTTCTCAAGAAATAACATATCAATATTTACCAGCAATATTTACCAGCTGATATTTCAAATCGTATTTCAACAACATTTTTTTCTTACAACCTACCGAACTACAATATTAAAACTATTAACAATGCCAACACTTTAATTATTTTCGCTTTGAAATACATACAAAACTATCAAAAACAATTTAATGAAAAGTCAGACCAGAAGAAAGTTGAGTAATATTTTTTGTGTGATACTACAATTTGATTTGATTTAACACGTGACGCGTCGGGTCGGGTCGCGGGGCGACTCAGTAGTAGGTTTCCAGCCTTAATGTTGTGCTCTCTTAGATCGCTACGCCGCGCCATCCCGCACACATTGTTTGCTCGCATCTTTCGCACTCATTGGGATAAATGTCGCATCATGACATGTCAGGTCATAGATATTCTATTTAAAAACATATATTTACAGTAGTCCTATTGACTATTCTATCATAACAGTACTGACCTAGGCTAGGACAAATAAAGTGAACTAGGACAAATAAAGTTACTGATGGGTGATTACCTCGCAGCTCAGATTGATACGATGAATCATGGCAAGATAGTGTAAAAACAAATAACGATTGCATGCACATATTATCTATTTGCATAAATAGTTAAATACGCATTCTTTTGGATATAATATCTTTGCACAATAAGCATATGTTTTAGACTGCACATGTATAAATTATAATAATTAATACCCTTATTAGTTAAACTAAAGTCTGGACTCTGAGTTCTAAATTAGATATGTATAAACGACCAATAGAGCCACAAACTTATCTGGCCCGGTGGCCAAAAGTGGAAACAACGACGTCATTTGGAATTGTCAATCTACCTGCCTTATCCGCTGTCTCTGACATATCCGCCATAGGCGCCATTGGTTGTTTACTCAATGTATTTATTTTTCCTGCATTATTTAAAACTAGTGTAAAATGCCGAAAACTTTAGAGTGAGGCTATCAGACTTCAGGTATTAAATTTTACGAAGGAAGAAAAGCGTCTTCAGACACCAATAATACCCTTCGAAAAATTATATCAACGCGTAGCTGCCGCCACAGGTTTATGTTGTCAGCTTTTCAAAATAAATTCTACGTAAACAGAATTTTGTACGTACTAGTACAATAGATGTAATTACATATCATAAACTAAAATTTATCGTTACGTGCGTGGTAGCCTGTTGGTGAATGGACCAGACGCGGCTGCCACCATGTTCACGCTGGTCGCGGGTACGAATCTCAGGGCACACCTCTGACTTTGAATCATGCGTGTATTGATAGTCAATAAACACGCATTAAAAAGGGGAAGGAAAATCGTGAGGAAACCTGATATGGTATGCAGGCGATTTAAAAGAATTTCTATGATATGTAAGTCCACCAACCCGCATTAGGCCAGCGTGGTGGACTATAGAGAATAACCACTCTCAATAGTACTCTCGATTATAGAGGAGGCCCGTGCCCTGCAGTGGGACGTATATGGGCTGATACAGTTACACTTGTTTAAGGGTTTGGGGAGCGATTTGTTAGAAATCTTGTGAAGTAAAAATAACATGCAGATGAAACTGGTCCACTCTATTTCCCGACACTATTGAACGGATTGGAAAATCTTACATTCCCACTTTATTGCAATATCTATTTTAATGGCAACACCAAATTCGATAACAGCGACTCTCTCATCGGGTCAGATATTATAATATGTTTGTGGGACTATACGAGTATTAAGTCAGATGTCAAAAATGATGGTTTTATTTGGTCCCTCAGTTATCAACCACGGCCGCCTGAATTGACTTCAATTTTGAATGTTCGCTTCTTGTCACTGTTTCCTCTTCCATTCAAATCATTTATATGAATTGCAATTTAGAGCTTATTTGAGATGATCAAGCAGGAATCCCAAAAGACTAACATAGATATATTTGGTGTAGGTCAGGTCAAAGTAAAGTTAATAAATACAGGGTATATCAAAACTGCTACCGAAAACGAAGCAGGGTGGTAGTTTTAGTGACTTGACGTCGTGACGTGACGGGACGGTGATGGTGACGTGACATCGGTTGTAATTTATTATTACGGTTATTGCAGAACATGTCGCACAAAGGCGTCCTTTTGCCGCGATGTCACGTCGTGCCTACTTGTCTCGTCCCGCTAACTGTGTGATGTGTCATATTGTATTAGGCCGGAAACATACTACTGAAACGCCACGCCGACCGACCTGACGCGATACGTGTTGAGTCAAATCACATCGTAGTATTTTCTATGACCAGAATCACACTATGGTGCGAACACGCGATGGTGCGTTGCTTGAAGTGTTTTTAGAGTGGTTTGTAGAGTCAAAAACACGCGATAAAAATTCTTAAATTTTTTAAAGTAAATCAAACTATATTTTATCATTGATCGTTGGACAATTTGAGCAATCACGATGATGCAATCCAAGCAAGTGATAAGCAGGATAATATATAACATATTATTAACACGTTAAACGCCGAGCAAAAACTGGCAGTTAGTCATTTGGGCCACGGGGGATATCGGTGGGTCACACTGCATTGAACTGTTCGGGCCACGGAGGACACCCGTGACCGGAGCGAGGTGTTCACATCAAATGTTGATTACAAGCCACGGGGCATTGATATTGAATGAAAACGGTAAAGATGTGACCCGCATGGCCCTGTGTAACCACCGAAACACCTTGGTTTTTAAATATTTAGAAAATATTAAAAATTACAGCGAATTTCTTAGGAGATGTTAGGGCTGCTCTAAAACAGAATAAAAAATGTATAATTTTTATTGTGTTTATTTGTGTTTAAAAATGGCTAACAATTAAATGACCTAAAAAAATTAAAATAGAAAAAAAAAACTTATTATTAGTGAAGTTTATTGAAACAGGGCAAGCAAAGTGATGGTTTGGAGGGACATTGTTTGCAATAAGTAAATAATAAATAAATAACACCCAACAGTCACATACATAGTCCTGACCTCACACTAAGATCGAGTCTTGTGTCGTGGGTATCAGGAACTTCGAGAGACTTTTCGGTCTCACAAACACCCAGACCCGGAAGAAATACTTGTGGGCCGCACAAACATTTCTCTCGGTGCGGGGATCGAACCCACGGCCTTTCGTTTCACAGGTGGCGAAGTGATCACTTTTTGTGACTTATTTTTAGCAATCTTGCTACCCATGGTTGAAGCTATCTCTTTAAATGCGGCTAGCGGGAATAACTTACACCGCGCGAGAAAGAGCGGGGTGTGCCGCGCGGTGACCCCGCGGCCCCCGCAGACGTAATATCAAGATTTTATATTGCCAGGCCACGGGGATCACCGGTGACCAATTACATGTTTCTTTAAGAAAATATCACGAAAAATTGTTTTAATCAAATTAAATATGCAAATTTAGTCATTTTTTATTGTTTTGTGTTGATATTAACTTTAGCGAAAAATGATGGAATTGATGATTTCCACTTGGCCCGAACGGGTTTGCTTGAATCGCCCACCGGTGGGCCGCACAACTCCCGAAGGGCGTAAAAACGTTTTGAGATTTCAGCAATTGTCACTTTGTGAACGCGGAATATAAAATAAAAATTGCGGAATGTCAATGTATCATAAGCCCTTTTAGTCATAGTGTATCGATATAATACTAAATATTTATAAGTAAATATTTCTATAGTAGATGAGTAACTGACTTAAGTACTTAAGTACTTAAGTATTAAATGCATACCTATATAGGTACTTAATATTATATTGATTCCTAGACTTTATAAAACATACCAGGTGTAAAAAGTTGTACAAAATCCTACACTATAAAGTTTCGATCAGTTTACTATAGTGTGTTTTAAACAAAATGTACCTATATTTTTTGTTTGGAGTTATAGAAGATTCTCACGATGCGGTTTGCACCCACGGCTGCCGCGGTTGCGAGCCTGCAGAATGCGGATATATTATATGACAAAACGTTGGGCGCATAAATCGCTCCTTGAAATGTGTTTTTTTTCATATACATATAACTGCCTTCTACATAAATCTGCGGACCCGCAACCGCAGCGGCCGCGGGTGCAAACCGCGTCGTGAAAATACTCTCTAGACTCTAAAAATGTGGGTTCACAGTAAAAACATGCGTTATAATTTTGTTGTCTTTTATCTACAAACGGACGTGAATCGTACAAGTCTAAGGTCCGCCTACAACGACGACCACATATAAAACTCAGATAAGTCTACAAGAAGGATGCAGACTGCTACCAATAAGACACTATGGAAATAATTCAGCCTGTTTTCATAAGTAGACTTCCTGAAGAGAGAAAAAGAGAGAGAGATGGCAGCAGTCAGCAGCCTTGTAAGTAAACTCCGAGATTTGTGACCACTAGTGGTACCTTTTCAGATGAAATTTTACGTTAGTTAGTTTACCCTAAGTCACGAATAGTCTAGACCCTATGTAGATATCTTAATCTCATGCTATAATCATGAGAATTAAATTATGGACTATATTTTTATGGCATAACACTACTAAATACTCCATATTTTTATGATTTTACTCACTTAAAGATAATATTTTTTGATTAAATTGGGCCTAAAAATATGGCTGTGTTATGAAATAACGTTATACAAGTCTCTTTAAATTATTACTCAGAATAGTTGCCAATTAAATATGCTTTTCCAGGCATAAAATGAACCATCGTTTACACTTAACAATTACAATGAATAAAATAATCTCTAGTTGTAGAAGTACACTAACTATAGCATGAAGAGGTTAGATCACTGTGGTATGTGTCGGTATTCGTATTATTATAAGTGCTCAAAATCAACATTGATAGCATGCCCTGGAAGACATTGCTTTTCAAGTGGGGGACAAAGGAATATAGGGGATAAAGTTATAATCGACAACTTTATTTTTAATACAATGAATTGCGAGACGAACATGCCGCTCTCCTGATGGTAAGCGATACGACGACTCATGAATGAAATGAAATGAATGAAATGAAATGAAAATATTTATTGAATCCATAAAATGTCATACACTATTTAGATTCAGTCATTTTTTTTTCCACTACCACCCAGTTCACAAGGCTGTTTTCGCCAGAGAAGAACGGGCAAGAAACTCTAGCGTTGCTCTTTTCAAAAATAAGTTTACAATACAGTGATCATATTGAAATTCAGAGCAGTTCATAAATTATTCATAATAATGATTATATTGTACGGCTGAGTTAAGTGTGGTCGCCCTGACCGCGGAACCGGTATACACTGTTCAGCAAAAGCATTGAAAGGCAATAAAAAAAATATTAAAAAAATGAAAAAAAATGAAAAGTAAAAATGAAAAAAGAAATGAAAAAAAAACAAAGTAATTAATATTATCATTATAAGCAAATCGAGCAGACCAGTCTACACAAGCAGCACCCGTTCAACACGTGAACAGTACCAAATGCCAACAACACATTGAATTACAAAGAAATGCTTGGCATTCCACTGTGCTCGCCATCCTATGACATATATATGAGGGAGGCCAATGTGCAACCGATCCCCAAAAAGGGTGATCGGTCGGACCCTACCAATTACCGTCCTATCGCTATCACCTCAGTGATGTGTAAGGTCATGGAGCGGATCATAAACGCTATCTGATCCGCTACCTGGAGGATCACTCGTTGATCAGTGACCGGCAATACGGTTTCCGTCATAATCGATCGACGGGTGATCTAGCGTTTGTCCTGCATCGCTGGGGTGAGGCAATTGACCGGCGTGGCGAGGCTCTTGCTGTGAGCCTCCGTGGTCCGTGGACCGTGGTCTCCTGTCCAAGCTTCCGGCATACGGTCTACCCGGCAATCTGTGTTCGTGGATTTCCGGCTTTCTGCATGGGCGTAGAATACGTGTAGTCGTTGACGGACACGCTTCGGCGCTCATGTCGGTAAATGCCGGAGTTCCTCAAGGCTCGGTGCTGTCGCCCACCTTGTTTATTCTGCATATCAATGACATGTTGTCGCTTGGCAACATTCATTGCTATGCAGATGACAGCACGGTTCATGGGGTTCACGGTTCATACCACTGCGGGCCTCCAGGTTGCCGTGTCGAAACTGTGAAGGGACGCGAAGATCTTTTCATTGAGCTCAACCGGACCTTGGATCTCATTTCTATATGGGGTCCAGGAACATGGTTGAGTTCAATGCCAAGAAAACCCAGGTGTGTGCGTTCACGTGCAAAAAATCCCCGTTCTCTCCCCTCCCCATTCTTCAGGGTACTCCCCTCTCAGTGCGGAATGACCTGAGTATCCTCGGTGTGGATATCCGCTGTGATCTCAATCCAAGGAATCACATCGAGGGCGTAATATCTGCCACATCACGCAGGGTTAGAGTCCTGAACAGGGTGCGTCGGTTTTTCACGCCCGGTCAGCTTTGTCGCTTATATAAAGCGCAGATCCGGCCGGGTATGGAGTACTGCTCGCACCTCTGGGATGGATCCGCCCAGTACCTGCTCGATGCCTTGGATGGATTGCAGCGGCGGGCCATCCGCATTGTGAATGATGCAGACGTTACGAGCAACTTGGAGTCGCTACAACTCCGGAGAGATGTCGCCTCTCTAAGCGTGTTCTACCGCCTGTATCACGGCGAGTGCTCTGAGGAATTGTTCAACTTGCTCCCCTCCTCTCCATTCCTAACCAGAACCACGCGTGCTGGCTTGCGAAGCCATAGCTTGACGGTCCACACCATCCCGGCGCGAACCAAACGGTTCTCAAATTCGTTTTTATGCCGCACCGTCAGGCTGTGGAATTGTTTGCCGGCGCACGTGTTCCCTCCTTCCTATAATCCTGGGTCCTTCCGCCGTGGTGTGAAGAGGCACCTTAGCAGGCCGGCATAATTGTTTCCTTTGGCATGGGACTGCCGTCCGATGCCAATGGATACTCTGCCTGGGCGGCATTGGAACTTTCCATCAGGTGCAATGACGCCACTATGCCAGGCCAGTATAAAAAAAAGAAAAAAAAAATAAGGTGTTAAGTCAAAATATGCCCAACAGTTACTCTGGCTGCAATGTATTTCAAATCGGAACACAACATTGCATTTACACTGCTGTTTGACTCGAGAAATAAACATTGCGGTGGTACCTACTCAGGCGGTCTGTCACATATGAGTAACCTACCTCCAGTAGATTGTAGATTTTTTAAAGAGAATAAAATATTTGAAAATAAATGTTTTTTTTTTAACCATTTATTTATAATATCTTGCAGTATGTTTCAGCATTTTTCAATTATTTCCATCACTTGCATTGGAATTAATGAATACTAGTTCATTAATTATGAATAAAAAAATAAATAAAAAGCTTTTATTGCAAACCATTGTGTTAGTAAGTACATTATTACTTTTGAGAAAAAGCTATTGTTAGTAAAATGTGTAAATTTGAACAAAAAATAGAAAAACACGGACCGGTATGCTAGAGCACTGCGCACTTAGCAACATATATAAGCTGCTGTGCCCAGTGCTCCATCATGGAGCAGTCCCACCTATCACATAGTTCTCTCAGGATGCTATTGGAGCTGGTATGTAGTCTATGCAAGAGGGATGGCATGAAAACCATCTATGCCAGCCTCTGCAAACATCCCGGATGCACTACAAAATCGAGGCAGCCTCAACAGCACCCTGAAAGCATTATTATACTGAACACGCAACTCACCGTATGCCCTGCGCATGTAGCTGGTCCACAGACTGCATGAGTACAGTAATTGACAGTAGGCTCTGATGAGAGTGATTTTCACTTCTGGAGTGCATCGTACAAACCTTCGGGCCAGCATATTGTACCGGACAGCCAGCGCCCTGCGTGCTCTTCCAATGTCCACATTATCACACATGTCATCAGTAACCCAATGCCCCAGGTACTTGAACTGACTTACTCGTGTCAGAGGTCTATTGTAAAATGTTACTTGAGGAATGTTCAAATTATGAAACACTTATATAAAATGGTAAGTGATAGTACAAGCAAATTAGAAAATAGAAACATTATACTTATCACAAGCATTTCTTATGAATCATGATGCAAGGATCTTTACATAAATTGGTGAAGAGACTAAGATCTGAAAATGAAGGCAGGAGTTTGCCACAAAAACAAAAATATTTTAGTTTACTCAAGACAATTAGCTGCAAATTACATGTGCATGTTATCGATTTTTATGATTTGCGTCACTGTTCTAGTGACGAGTATGGGCTATTTGAAGTTTAATGGGCTGTTTTAATCAAGTGTTCCTGGGTTCGATTCTCAGGCCAGGCAACCTACTTTGCTGCGACGATAGATAAGGCGTTGGTCGTGAAATGTGAAACGAATACCCTCGGACCTCATCACTCAACCAGACTCCCCATATTTTATCAATTTCTGAAGACATGTATTTTAGTATAATAATAGTACTTAGGATTATGCACCTATTTGATTGTTGAAACTAGAATATATTTAACGAATTTTATTGCCATTGGGACGTAGAGCTGAACGGCACATAAATTAATTGTAACCTTTTGTCGAGGTTTCCTACATTTTTAAGATTCAAGCGTTCGCGATATATAGGACAGCACGTGTTTAGTCGCCCGTCTAGTAGTCCCTATCGGTGAGAGCACACCGCTTCCCCAGTGTGTTCACTGACACCGACGATCTCTTCATCTACCCTCTCATGGCAAGCGATGTATACTGTGGTAGAAGTTTTATGACACCTAGCTAAAGAACGAAATTGTATCACGGCTACAATCTAAGCTAATAATATCAGGACGAAATATTTGATTGTTTATTTGACCCATGAACCCCCAGAGGAATGATCGATGCGTACAATAAATTAAAATTAATTCGTGATCCTGCGGACTCTACAAGGCGCCATAATGAAAAAGTCATGTCATCTAATATATTACTAGCTAATAATCAAGACGATTCTAACGACACCTCATCTATCAAATTATGTTTTGAATACATATACGACTATACATATAACGTGAAGTCATAAATATTATGCAAAAGTTTTAGTATCGTCTTAACACTAAACCACACGTCCCAAAATCGCGCAAATTTCCATAAAGCACATGTACGGTCATATTTACCCCCGATCGCGTTGATAACCGTAAAATTGCAGCTGCCGCGATGATTTCTATGTAGTATAGACGTTAAGGATCATTCATACCGATGACTCGTCGCCGCGGTGGTCTGGCCGCACGTGGTGAGCGGTCTCCCGCCTGCGTGCACGCGTTACCACTTTGTTCCACACCAATATAGGCATTTGCAGTTGCTAATGCGCAAGTACATGCTCAATGACGCGGATATCTCAAGTATCATCATCAAGATTTTAAAATAATTTTCAGGTTTTTTATTTACTACGTAAATACGCAGTTATTTGGAATAATTGTAAGTTACTTACGATGTACCTAGATTTTGTATCTGTATCAGCCCATATTCGTCCCACTGCAGGGCACGGGCCTCCTCTACAATCGACAGTACGATTGAGAGTGGTTAGGCCATATAGTCCACCACGCTGGCCTAGTGCGGGTTGGCGGACTTACATACCATAGAAATTCTTATAAATCGCTATGGTTTGCAGGTTTCCTCACGATGTTTTCCTTCACCGTTTTAGTGCGTGGTGATTGATTATCAATACACACATGACTCCGAAAAGTCAGAGGTGTGCCCTGGGATTCGAACCCGCGACCACCGTGAACATGTTGGCAGCCGCGTCTAGTCCGTTTACCAACAGGCCACCACGCACGCCACCGTACCTAGATTAGTACATACATTATAATTACCAAAGAATAATTCAGTATTACAGGAAAACTCATAATCATACATGATTTAAAATAGATATCACATTATAGCAAAAAAGTGAAGGCGTAATAACTTTTCGTCTGAACAGAATACATTGCTCTTTAACTTTATTTTATATGGGTGGCTCACAGCTATCAATAGCAAGCAAACATATATTTCAAATTTAATACAAAAGATAGGCAATTACGAGCTACCGCAGATAGGCATATTGAAATGTTACATTATTTTAAAAATTGTTAGTAATAAATGCCTGGCTGAAAGTCTATCTAATGGAAGCCGTGTAGTCGTCGTACTGGAAATTGTCTGATGCCAGTCACTTCAAACGCGGTGCTATAGACAAGGTATGAGAAGTCTATGTATAGCAGTGAACTTACTGACCTCTGAAGTTGAAATAATGCCTCAATCTTGCAACTAGGTGAGAATTTTTATTTCTCAATGAGTAAAACTTCTAGTCAATTCACGGATTCTAATAGTCCTTGTTAAATATTTTTCATGAATTACACGCTTGCCCACGGCACGCTGCTAATACTTTGCGCCCTTGTTTGTAAACTATCTATTTATTCTACATGGACAAAATCTAAACAAATCTTCTACGAATCCAAACTATAAACATACCCTGGTATTTTTCATTCTCTTGTATCACCGGACATTTCATTCTCCTTACCCTCTCCGTTACTTCACTTACATTTTTGTAAAATCTTTATCTAAATTATTTTCTATCACAAAACATATTGCATTTAATAATTTCATTTTGCGTATTTTCTGATTTTAACAAACAATTTGACTTTTAAATGAACACCCGCCAAAATTATAAAATCGTATAAAATTGTTTATGGATTTTTTGTTCACAAAACTGATTGTCTATGAAAGTTAGTACGTGCAGCCTACGCCAAGCTATAAATATACAAATTAGAAAGTACCTATTTCGTTTTTGATAACAACGTTGTAAGATCTATGTAGTATATTGATCATACTTCCATATTTTTAGGAATTACTGCAAACGTATTTCTAAATTGCCAATTTCATTCAAATGGGCAAAGGCAACTTTTTCGTACAGCCTTATTTTGTAAAGCCTCTTTTTTATCTCTATCATGTTGTGCAACACATTGTAACAAAATAAAATGTAATGTTACCAAATATAATTATACTTTTTCCTGAGACTTTTCATACACCTGTGGTATACATATGCATAGGCGTAGGTATTCTAAAATGTGACATCATAAAACTTACCCTTATGGACTATTCCAGATATAGAAATCATATACTGGGTATATCAAGACTGCTACCGAAAACGAAGCCGGGTGGTAGTTTAAGCGACTTCAGACACAATGCAACAGAAAAAGTTGCAAAAAAAGTAACATTTTTTTTTGTTATATTTTTCCTATGACCATATTTGGGTGTTAAGTACATTTTTTCCTAAAATAATAGTGTATACCCTTTTATTTATAAACAATATAAGGTATAAAAGACTTTAAATTATTATTTTAGCAAAAACTATGGATTTACCACCCAAAAATGACGATCTTTAAAAATCATAAAAAATAATTGTCGCGTTTCTTTGCGAAATTTTTAGTTGCATTGTGTTTGTAGTCACTAAAACTACCAACCGGCTTCATTTTCGGTAGCAGTCTTGAGATACCCGGTATAGGACAAAAACTATTGAATTGCGAAAACCTTAAAATGAATTAGAATAGTACATACCGGGTATCTCAAGACTGCTACCGAAAACGAAGCCGGGTGGTAGTTTTAGTGGCTACAAATACAACGCAATTAAAAATTTCGCATATAAACGTGACAATAATTTTTATGATTTTTTAAATATCGTCATTTTTGGGTGGTAAATCCATAGTTATTGCTAAAATAATAATTTAAACTCTCTTATATCTTAGAGTATTTATAAATTAAAGGGTATACACTATTATTTTAGGAAAAAATGTATTTACCACCAAAATAGGGCATTAGGAAAAAAATTACAAAAAAAAATTGTCGCTTTTTTTTGCAACTTTTTCTGTTGCATTGTGTCTGAAGTCGCTTAAACTACCACCCGGCTTCGTTTTCGGTAGCAGTCTTGATATACACTGTATATCTGATAAGAAAAAGAAGAAAGAACCAACTTAATAAACTTGAGCGTCTCCAAAATGTTTGCATACGATTCATGTTTGGCCTTCGCAAATATGACCTATTTCCGAGTTTCGTGTTAAACTCAAGTGGTTACCCATAGTACTTCGTCGGAATATTCGTTGGAATTCTTTTTCTTCCTAACAACATTTTGTTTAATCCCGTAACTCCTTCTTATCTTAAAGATCGTTCGTTCCTTCATGATTGACATACAAAATCCCTGAAATCGACGGAGAACCTGAGGTTGAGAAGCCCGTACGCTCTACGACTTTTATGGACAAGTCTTTTACAGTACAAGCCGTCCGATTATGGAATGCACTTCCTGATGCAGTGTGACGGGCACGAACATTGTTGTCCTTTAAGAAAATGCTTAAAGAACACTACCTGTCCCTTTAACTGCTGCATTTGTTGACTGATTGATTGTTTATATATGTATGTATTTGTATATATTATTATTATATGTGTGCACCTGTATGTGTATATACATGTATGTATATATTTATTTATATATCTTCTATGATGCCATAATTATATTCGTATGTTGCGTATTTTGCATGTATGATTTTATTTAATTTTATTATTTAAAATCATTTATTTTTTCTTTAGTCAAACTTTATCCTACTTCGTACACTATTGACTGCCCTCTCTTTTTTCCACCTCTTATTGTCCGTCCTAAGGTAGTCGGTAAGAGATTGCCTCGAGCGATACGACCGCCTTTTGTACTACAATGTAATATAATGTTCTATTATTAAGTTAACTTAGTGTCCAATAAAAGATATAAATAAATAAATAAAAGAAACGCTGGCTAGCTAGATGTCGTCACGGAAGATATGCCTTACTATTAAGGATACCGAAGATCAGCCGAAAAAGATAAGACTCAGCAGGAAGGCGGATTATGACACTGGCCGGGATTACGCCAAGTAGAAAGAAGGAAGTCGTAAAAAAGTGGTGTTCATTTCATATATATAATAATAATAATAATAATAATAATAACTCTTTATTCAATAGCAAAGGTTTACAAATATTTGAGGGATAGGGGACTTTTAAGCATACAATGCTTGCTTGTGCGAGATAACATATGAGTACGAGGACTAAGTGACAGCAATGTGACTAGTAGATGAGGAACTTTCACCAAGCAGTACGTGGAAGGAGGCCGATATGGAAAAATATACTTAATTCAACTTAATTAAGTAAATGTATTGGTAATAAAATGTTTACATATTTAGTCTTATACTATTTTCAATTGTAATCACAATACATACCTACCTACAATAAAAATGTATTACTAAACCATATACGCGTATATACACATGTAACAATTATTAAAAAAAAATGTAATAAAATAACAAAGTAGGTAAGTAGCATAAAATTTACAAAAAAAAACATTTCCTCGAGGCCTTTAAATTTTTATTCGCCTCCGAAAATATTTAATGATTTAATATTTTGCGAAAGATAAGACGGTAATAATGTATGGCGATATATTTCACGTTTACAATAACTCCATTATACACTTGTGAGTAAACCTGTTCTGGGCGGGTGTTTTGATAGGAGGGGCCGCTCGCCACGCCTTGTGTACCGCCTACACCGTGTATACATATGTATATTATATATACACTGTATATTATGTAATATCTATAGCTCTCGTACAATTTCTGATATCGATATGGGCTTATAAAAGTCATTGAGTAGCGATGGAATAGGCTTTTAAAAGACGTCTCGGGAAACAATTTGTCTCGCTGGCTTGACAAATTGCCTTCATTACGTATATTTGTTTGTGAGTTGGGTATGGTTACTTTATTTATTTACTAGGAGTACGTTATTGTAATAGCAGGATCAACTAATGTATTAAAATAATTTCACAGGATTCAGCAAACATCGGTATGAGAGGTTATAAAAAACAATGTCGAAGTGGGATCTAGTTTTCGAATTCAAAATGTGTTCTATGATAACCCCTTAGGGTATCGTTATTTCTTACTAGCGGTCTAATACGCTTTATTGAAAATATTGTATCGCCTATGTTCATTAGGGATAATGTAGGATTCTAATTGTGAAAGAATTTTTCAAATCGTTCCAATAGAGTCAGAGCCTGTTCACATCACACAATCAAATCACACATTTATATCACACAATCAAATCATTCCACATTATAATATTTGTTAAGATATAACATAGTTTAAAAATGACATTTTATGAAATCGATACATTTTTACTATTTGCCTTTTGGTGAAATTACTAGTGAAGATAATAGGAATTTAAGCCAGCACAAACGTAAAATAATTATTTAATTGTGTACCTACCTATGTTAACTACGCTCCTGGAGACTATGTCGCCGTCATCACTGCAAATCCTGTAAGCCTAGACCAACAGTGCTCGCATTTTAATGACAACGAGCATTGAAGCTCAGCAAGTCCGAAATTGGTATGTAAGTGTCACTGGTCTTCCAGCCTGGCACATTGGGGATATTATGACGGAGCTGTTATCTCTCTGCGTTTTAGGTGATCAGAAAAGTTGTCATTTCCTGTTAGCCGATTTATTCGTTTGTTTGCCTGTAAAAAACATACGTAGGTAGTCATCGTCTTCGCCGGCCCGTAATTTAGTGCTAAACATAACCTTTTCCAAAAACTGTAACCAAGAATTTCCTCAGCGACTTGTCGAAAGCAGCCTACAGACAGCGACTTTCTGAAAACTCCATCCACATAGTACTTAAAGAATTTTAGTTCGATACCTATTTACTATCAGAAAGAAGAAAGAATACACATTTATTAGTCACATCAATAAAACTCACACACTCACACAACATACTTTAACACAAAAAAAGTTGAAACAGAAAATAAGGAAGGAGGGTGCTCTGTAGCACTTAGGTGACTTATTACTTTATGAGGCTAAATATATGCGAAATCGAAACCTTACTTACTTAACCATATCTTGCAGACGTTAATATAATTTTGAGTTCAATACGGTACTCGAAATTACATAAACAGATGCGGCAATTCCACTGAGGCCTGCTAAACGATCCCTCACTCCCACATACAAGGCAGCGCTAAATAAATAACATAAAGCGAAAATAGGGTACCGACAACTCCTCTAATAGATGGTCCGCATAGCATTATAAATTGCTATGATGTGATGTTTATGATTGCAATTACTGCCCTTTATACCTCGGCGCGGACAGCCAAGAATCTATTTGAACCTTTATATAAAAATATATTTAGGCATTATTAATTTGTGCCTATATAAAGGTACCTAAAATCTAGGGTAAATATAATTTTTAGAAGCAGTGTGAATATTATTTTTAATAGCCTTGAAACTTATTGTGGGTTTGTTGCTTAAAAATTGGTATGAATTTATAGATACACACAAGTATTGTAGTGATTTTATAAAAGTGGTTTGCTTTTTTATTAAATGTTTGCACGTTACCATTGGTTTTCATGTCCCATGACAATTAAGTTACCACCTCATTGACACACAGAAAAACATTGCCGTACGTATTCTTTAAAACACCTGTTTTGTACAGGTTTGAAGGACAGTGTGGCAAGAGTAACAATTGGACATATTGCGACTTAACATTGAATGTCTCAGGATGGCGAGCGCAGTGATATGCCAAGCATTGCTTTGTAATTCATAATGTTGTTTGGTTTAGCTTCTGTCCATGAGTAGTCGTATCGTTTACCATCATACGAATGACAAGCTCGTCTCACGATTCATTGATATAAAAAATAGGCGAACTGCGAAGAAATAAATCTGACTTTTAGTTACATTTAAAAACAAATTAGGGATAAGTAATAACTTATAACAAATTGTTTTTTTAATCCTGTATCAGGATATATTACTCTAGACGTGGTTATCGGAGACTATTTACAAGAAACAATTGAAAGTTAATGTGTCTTTCAACCCTCAATAACAATAAAAAGATCGTTAAGACAATAAATAGTGATTAATCGTGCACATTGTTCCATGCTTGTGACGTACATGTTCATTTGATATTTTTTCATGAGAATTACAAACAGCAGGGCTGCTACTTGTAATACTGTTTTTTATAATAATTCATTTAAAATTGTGTCGTTTGCTTGGAGTTAAATTTTTAGAAAGTCAAGGTATTATAGAGAGGTTGGTAACAATTATCGCTAAGTTAGTGCGTGGTGGCCTGCTGGCAAAGGTACCAGATGAGACTACCATTAGGTTCACGGGACCTGGTGGTTGCAGATTTGAATCCCTGTGAATATGGGCTCATACAGTATAGTATCTCGCTACGTTTGATACGATTCTTTATTGCCCACTACAATTGGACTATACATTACAATATTGCAGAGTAAAACATTTTGCCAATCCAAACTCTTAACACTAGATCAATAGGTACTTTCAATAGAAAATTCCATTGTGTCAATGTAAGTTATTATAAAAAATACTTATTAATTATAGTTTTATGAAATTAAACATTTATTCATCAATATACTTCAACTATCTTTCAGGGGCAGTCATTGGTTACCTCGGGACAAACATTGTCCTCTCGCCCCACTACAAAAATGTTTCTCAATATTTTGACTATTACATTCAAGAGCTAACATTAGAGCTTTTGGTTCCAAAACTACAACACTTGATCCCGCAAGGATAAACTTTCTGAAACCTATAGAGTACAGAATATAATATGTTCATCGTTTGGGTAGCTGCGCCTGTAGAAAATGTGTTTGTAAATTCATCTACAATACGGGAGAACGAAAATTTTCAAATGAAAATGAAATGCCTATTTTGTACGCAAAATACATTCTGTCACGAAAGTATCGGGAATAGGTGTTTTGTTTATGGTTCAGAATTCATTTTTTCGTTTTTTTTTTTTCGTTGTTGTTAGATTAGCACAACTGTTTTACATTTTGACGCGAAGTTTCACTTGCATCTGATTATTAGATTAAATATAATGCTATATTTTGCTATATCATATCTAGTGTGTTTTTAGAGTGTGGTTCTAGAGTTGAGGCCACGTACAGGCAAGCGAAATGCAAGCGGACGCCCGCCTACAAGGTGGACGGACGACCTGGCTAAGTTTGCAGGAAGCCGCTGGATGCAGACCGCTTCCAACAGGTCGATGTGGAGATCGTTGGGGGAAACATCGAACAAAGAATTTGTCTTAAATTTTGCATTGTCAATAGAATTTCGTGTTCGGGGTCACTGAAAATGTTACAGAATGCTTATGGTGAATCAAATTTATCAAAAACACGTACTTATGAGTGGGACAGAGCATTTAAAACGGTCGATATGTGATAGAAGATTTGCCTCGCTTTGGTAGGCCATCAACATCTGCAACTGAAATTAACATCGCAAAAGTGAAGGAAATAGCGATTGAAAATCCTCATTCAAGTTTGAGAGACAGAGAAAACTATATGAGCCTTATACGGCGTTTAAGACTGAGAAATTCGACGAAAAATGTCAGATTTGTGGAAAGAAAGCTTTTTGATTTTGCATCACGATAATTCCTTCACAAAAGAGTGTCATTGTGAACGAATTTTTGACCAAAAACTCAACAAATACCATCGAGCAACCACTTTATTCACCAGATATGACCCCAGCCGACTTCTTTCTGTTTCCTAAACTCAAATTACCACTTCGTGGCACACGTTTTCATTCGATTTTCGATAGATGACATAATGGAGAATTCGCGGAGGGAATTGAACTCCATTCCAGAAGAAGGTTTTTAAAAAATGTTTTATTATTTTATTTTTATTTATTTATTTATTAAAAATCACAATTATGTAATTTCATTTATGCAATGGTCCCACGAAACCGGATTTCGGTTTGACCGTGGAAACCGACCGTTTTGATCATTGGATTATTCGTTGGCGTAAGTATATCGTTTCTAAGGGAACATACTTAGAAGGTGATCAAATAAATTTGGATGAATAACTAATATTTTGTGTATTATTAATCTTTTTCCGGTACTTTCTTGACAGAGTAGTATATTAATTAACATACTTACGACCTCAGACCTTACGACATAGATTCGAATAATATGCTAGAATTTAATTAAAAATACCAATATAGTTTTCTGGAATGAACCGCTGAATATATTTGAAAGCGTCGAGTATTCCTTCGAAATAAATAAATGAATATCGATAAATACTAAACACGTATCCATGTATAATAATATTTGTAGTGTTTATACAACGGTTGGCGACCGTTGGCGTCCCGCTGCTCGACGCGCATTTGTCGGGACCACTTTTATAACCCCCAAAAAACTAACATAAGTTACAACAACGCGGTATAGTTTAGAGACAATCGTAGTATAACATTAATATTTAAATTAAATATCCGAACGGCCATTATGGTGTTTGTCACGTAAAATAAATTTGATTTTGTGTTAATGATGCCCGTCGCAGCATTTTATGTATTCGTCTATGTCGTTTTACAACTAACATTCAGACATTATTGATCGATGATGAACTTTGATAATTTGAGTGGTAAATATATTTTTTATGGGAGCGCTCGTACTTCCAAAACGTAGATAGAAATGGTGCTGCCATCCCGGGCCACCGTTTTCTGCCTTCTTTTTGGCTAATATTTGGCAGGTTGTCCAACATGCACGCATAATTTGGAAACCAAATATAAATATATATATATATATATATATATATATATATATATATATATCTGGTGGTAGGTCTCTCATATGTGAGAAGCTGCCTTGGTAACCACCGCAATGTCTATTTCTCCCTTCAAACAGCAGTTTAAATGCACTGTTGTTTTTCCGATTGTAGCTGCTGGACATATTGAGACTTAACATCTTATGTCTCATGTTGGAGGTATACAAAAATACCAACACTTATAAAATATTATTGTAACAGTCTGATCCCTAAAATTGTATAATAGGTGTGATCCACTGTTCCGCATTTCAATTATTAAAATATTGTCAAGCAGTGCAGAAGTTTATTTTCACCGCCATAACCCAACAGGTTATGGGCCCAGGCACTAATTATTGTAAAAAGTCAGTAAGTAAATTCAGTGAAAATACAACGCCATGGATTTAACGAAAAATAAGAGGAATATCCAGCAATTCAATGGTGAAAGGTACAGTGTATGGAAATTTCGTATACGATCGCTCCTGGAAGAATTGCAAGTACTATGCGTTATTGAAGACCACGTGCCGGCAGAACCTACCGACGACTGGATCAAGAAGAATAAAATCGCAAAAGGTACCATAGTTGATTTTTGGGCGATGCCTTTTTAAGTTTTGCAAAAGGATCTGTAACGGCCAAAGCAATAATGGACAATTTAGACAAAATATATGAACGCAAGAGCTTGGCTACACAACTTGCATTACGTAAGCAATTACTGAATTTACAACTGGAACCGGATATGACATTACTGCAACATTTTATTAATTTTGAAAACATTATTACTGAACTGATTTCTGCTGGAGCGAGGATTGATGAGATGGACAAAATATCACACTTATTAATAACACTACCCTCTTCATACGACGGTGTGATAACTGCTTTAGAGACTCTTGGAGAAGATAACCTGAATTTACCATTCGTGAAGACAAGACTGCTGGACCACGAAGTAAAGTTAAAAGGCGAAAATTCAACCGAGTCGAAAATATTGCATACCAAAAGCTACCCAATTCGAAGTAATCCTGTCGAACATAGATTGAAAAGAAAATTCCATGCACCTACCAACAAAAAGTTTTATTCTGGAAACAATACATATAAAATTAGCAAGATGTATTGTGAGCATTGTGGGCGAAGAAATCACAACTTACGAGATTGCCGTTACTTCAAGAAACTGCAGCAAAATGGTGGTATCAAGAATAGCAATTTTTCAAATACAGCCAACGTCTCGCAGCAGGACAATCATAAGGATAGTTTCACTTTCATGTTATCTGATTTTAATTTTACACATGAAAATATTTCTAATAATGAGTTTTCTTGTATTTTAGATTCCGGTGCCACTGATCATATAGTTAAAACGCAAGATTTTTTCACTTCATACCATCGATATCAATGTTACACTAGATAAGACGTTCTTTGTAACAAACGTGTCCCACCCAAGTGCGGTGCATGCACCGCACACTAATCAGTCTGCCGCGTGACGGCCGCGCAATAGTACGCCTCTTTGTTTATATTTATAAGTAATTTATTTTGACTTTTCCCCGTCAAACCGACAGCGAAATTTTCTGAAGTTACAATATAATTAAAGAATACAACGTAAGTGATATAATATTACAGAATAATGCCGATAATACAGATCTTTTATTTATTAATGGATTAAATATATTTTAGAGCTCGTTAAAATACAAGGTGAGCTCCTTAATAGTATATCTCATTTCCGCGCATAAAAATTGCCCGTCGAGTGAGAGAGACGAACTATATAAGATATAGATTATTCAAGGGACATTCATATCAGTGGACCAAATAGGCATAAACTATTCGAATACATTACAAATACAAATATGTAGGAAGAATGTAGTTGCAAATTGATTTCAGTATTTTATTTTAATCATATGTTGTTAATTAATAACTCAGAATATGTGTGTTTTGAAACAGTGGATAGTATTTAGACCCTATTTCTTAATATGAATTACTTAAGGGACTATTCGAACCCATTGTTATTGAAGACTAATATCATTTAAAATTGTTTTATATTCTTCCGCGTCTGTTACGAAAAAAGGAGATCTCTATAATATTTGTCCAGAATTATTGGAATGGATATAAGTGGCTACCATGAGAACATACCTATATTTGTTTATTTCATTTTCGACACGAAGATTTTAGATATTCCAAATGCGGTAGTCATTTTTGAAAACTTCTGGTGTACCATTCCTTTTGTCTATTAGTCTCGAAAAAGCTTATCAGCTTGTTAAAATTTCATAAATGTTATTATAATAAATGTCGGACTGATTGTACACTGATTGCTTGACAGACTTGTACACTTGTAAGAGTATTTAATTTCATTTACATCATTTCCATGAATGAATCACGTAAATAAAAAAAAACATTACAAATATATTATTGCTATGACGGTATTTATACTTAGGCAGTATCTTAGGCAAAGCTATTATTGACATGAACTGTCTTGTCTGTCTAATAATCTTTGATCATAATTTGTAATATTCAAGTAAACGTACTAGATGTCGCTACTGAGCTTTTGACAAATATGGAACAAATAGTTTCTATGACGCGCCTCGTCTATCGGTAGAATATAAGTCAATGCTTCATACACTCCATTTTCATTTCCGCTTAAAATTGGCGTAGCTAAAAGCGGCGCATCTATTTTGGCGTATGGCAGGGGCATAATTAATGTCCTAACAAATATGGGAATACCAGGAAGGATTGAAGATGTACTCTATTTGCCCGAGGTTTCATACAATTTATTATCGGTTAACCGCATACAACAAGCAGGTATGATTGTCATTTTTAATAATAACACCGTACAAATTTACAAGAATAAAATTTGTATAACGGAAGGCAAAACTAGCAATAATCTTTTCAAAATTAATTTTCAAGTAAGGCCTTCGTGCTCTTTGAATTTATCACAAAACAATTTTCAAACGTATGATTTATGGCATAAACGATTAGGTCATTTAAATAAGCAAAGTTTTTGTCTTCTCAAAAAGTTCATTGACGGTACTATTATTAATGAAATCACACCTAGCGATTAGTTATGCGAGTCGTGCATTTTAGGCAAACAGTCTAGATTACCATTTGCAAAAGCAAAAGCTAAATCTGTTAACAATTGACCAGTTTTTATTATTCACTCAGACGTTTGTGGCCCTATAACACCACCCACAGTTGATGACAAAAATTATTTTGTACATTTTATTGACGATTTTACTCACTACACAGTTACCTACTTAATGCATGCAAAATCGGAAGTATTAACATATTTCGCCGATTTCGTTAACAAAAGTGAGAATGTTTTTTCTTTGAAAGTTGTCAATTTATACTGTGATAATGGGCGAGAATATCTTTCAAAAGAATTTAAGGATTTGTGTTTGCAAGGGTATAATGTATCATTTAACAGTACCATATACGCCACAACAAAATGGTGTGGCCGAGCCCATGAACAGAACATTAACAGAGATGGCAAGAACATTGTTAGCGTGTTCGAAATTATCTAAGTCATTTTGGGGTGAAGCCGTATTAACGGCTGCATATTTAACAAATATGCTCCCCACAAGTTCTGCAAAATAAAACACCATACGAAATGTGGCATGGCAAAAAACCGAAAATTGATCATTTACGAATATTCGGTTCAACGGCATATGTTCATGATAAGACTAGGAAAACAAAATTTGACGAAAATTCTTTTAAAGCAATATTCATAGGCTATGGCTCAAATAGTTACAAATTATTTAACGTCGAAAGCAAAACATTTTTCTTTGCAAGATACATTATATTCGACGAGTCAAATTTTGAAATTTCTAGACCAACTTGTAACAATCATAAACAAAATGAAATACCCGCCAAAATTAATAAGACTGACAATGATTCAGCCAAATTAATAGGCAACAAACACAATTTATCCGATAAACTGGTTATTGAAAACCAGCCCGCGTCAAGTTCACTCAGGCGCAGCAAAAGAATTCTCAACCTACCACCTAAAGATTTATAAGCAGATGATAGAATCAGATATATATTTATCATATTGTTTATGTACTGTACAATCGATACCAATGTGTTATAATGATATTTTCAATAGAAGTGACACTGACAAATGGTTAGAAGCCATACAGATTTAAATTGATTCACTTATTAGTTATAAAACATGGAATCGTGTTAATAGACCTCAAAATATAAATATTGTAAGTTGCAAGTGGGTATTTACAATAAAAACGGATAAAATTGGCGAACGAAACGAAAACGATATAAGGCGCGATTAGTTGCACGTGGTTTCACCCAACAATACTTACAAGACTATGACGAAACGTTTGCACCCGTTGTACGAATAACTACTTTTAGATTTATTTTAGCATTTGCAAATCAGTTTGATTTACAAGTTCACCATACGGATGTCAAAATGGCGTTTCTAAATGGCATTTTAAAAGAGAATATTTACATGGAAGTGCCGGAAGGTATTTCTGCTGAACCAAATCAGGTATGTAAATTAAATAAAACTTTATATGGCCTAAAACAATCTTCTAGATGTTGGTTTGAACGTTTCCATCATGCTCTGAAAGCTATGGGTTTTACAAATTCAAATGTTGATCCATGTTTGTATATTTTAGACAAAAGCAGCATAGTTAAAAATGTGTATTTAATATTACATGTAGATGATTTATTAATTTGCACAAAAAATACTAAAATACTATTGTATTATAAAGAATGTTTAATGAATACTTTTAAAATGACAGATTTAAATGAAATTCAGTTTTTTTTTTCTGGGTATAAGAGTAGAGAACCACGAATACTATTAGTCTAGATCAATCATTGTATCTGCAAAATATTTAAACAAATTTTCCATGAGTGATTGCAATTCATGTAAATTATCAATACTCTCTAAATTAAATTATTTAGCCTTGAACTCTGACGATCACTATGACGCGCCTTGCAGGAACGCCATAGGATTTTTAATATATGCTATGATTTGTACGCGACCAGATATCTGTGCCGCTGTAAATATATTAAGCAGATATCAAAGTAAAAATAATGAACTATGGAAATGTTTAAAGCATATTTTAAGATACATTAAAGGTACTTTAGATTTAAAATTAACATATAAAAAATGTATTTATAAACATTTGATTGTTGGTTATGCTGATTCAGACTGGGGAGGAGACGAAATAGACAGGAAAAGTACAAGTGGATACTTATTTAAAATATTTGATAATTGTACAAATTCCTGGAACACACGCAAACAGAATACCGTTGCCGTTTCCTCCACAGAAGCTGAGTATATGGCTTTATTTGAGGCTGTAAAAGAAGCAATTTGGATCAAATCATTGCTTAATAGTATTTCCATTGAAATAACTGAGCCTATAGTAATTTACGAGAATAATAACAGGTGCATTAGTATCGCTAACAATCCTACCAATCATAAAAAGTCTAAACACAGATATCAAGTACCATTTTACTAGAGAGCAAATTTACAATAAAATAATAAAGCTGGAACATATTCACAAAAGTGGTTCTATCTACAAAATTCCAAGAATTAAGATCTATGTTAAATCTTCTATGATAACTGTTAATTTAATATTGTATTGATTTAACTATTTTGATTAAGTGTATTGTATTTTTGAGGGGGACTGTTGGAGGTATACAAAAATACCAACACTTATAAAATATTATTGTGACAGTCTGATCCCTAAAATTGTATAAAAGGTGTGATCCACTGTTCCGCATTTCACTTATTAAAATATTGTCAAGCAGTGCAGAAGTTTATTTTCACCGCCATAACCCAACATCTCAGAATGGCGAGCGCAGTGGAATGCCAAGCATTGCTTTGTAATTTAAGGTGTTGTTTGGTTTTGCTACTGTTCATGAGCGGTCGCATCGCTTACCATCAGGCGAACGGCATGCTCGTCTCGCCATTCACTGCAATAAAATATACTACTATATATACTTTATGATAAAAGTTAAATATACTTTCGGCCATCAAAGGAATTTATAGAGATTTGTTGTCAAATAATTAGTTCAATTTTCACTACTATAGTTACGCTACCAACATTTTGAACAAGAAAATATCTACGTTTTTAAAGACGCAACTGTATAACAGCGCCCCCTCAGTATTATTAATACGTATAGAAAATATGTGACTTCTCATTTACATAGACATCAGTTTTTAATTATATAAATGAATATTCAGATTTTAATAATCAACTTCTCACCGTAATGTGTTCAGATTTACATCCTAGATTCATCTTATTTTAAATTAAATATGTATAATATACAGAAAAACATTCATATTTTTGAATTTTCGAACGCCTTTTTATTCAATGTTGCAAGTAATTAAATTGCTAAAATTCCGAAAAAGTTCCGAAATATTTTTTTAGTAGAAAAAATTAAATATTGGAATTTGTACCGAAAAAAAAATACTATAACAAGGGTGAGTTTTACTTTACATTTTTTATTAATATTTTGTATTATGATAGCTAAAAGCAATGTCACGTGAATATGTTAATTTCCATTTATTTATTTATTTATATATTTTTCGCGGAAAAGTCATTTATCGGTAACATTAATATAGAAGTTCTACCAACATTACGAACAAGAAAATATCTACGTTTTTGTAGTTGCAAATGTATGACAGCGCTCCCTCTATATATAAATACTCTAAGTGTACACCCTTTTAATTTTAAGCACGCTATAGTATTTATTTATTTATTTACACTTTATTGCACACAAAAGGAAAACAAATACAAACAGAAATCACATATACAAAAAGTACAATTGGCGGTCTTATCGCCGAAAGGCAATGTCTTACAGACAACCATGGGATGGATTTAAAAATAGGATAAATAAAGGGCAGTCGTAAAGTGTAAAGGATAGAACTTGCTTAGAAAGGAAAAGTGTTGCAAATAAGTACAAATAATTTAATGAAATTACAAGTAATACAAATAATAAATACACATATTATGTTATATAAACATATATATGTACAAATATGCATACATAAATAATATAATAACAATACATATATAGGAAGATACATATACACAATATACAACGTGTAACAGGATTAATTCACAACCTCAGACACCCCAACTTTAAAATATTATTGCAATCATAGTTTATGCATTGAAATCGTACTACCATAATTACAAAATCTTTTATTTATGAAATTAGTTATACCAAATGTAGGCACTTAACATGGTCACCTCACGAGTTACAAATAAGAGAGTACTACTACACACGCTCGCGGACACGCACACATTTACACAAGACCTATTCACACGAGTACCTAACGCCGAACGCTGCGACGCGCTGCGCCGCGCCGCGCCGCGCCGCGCCGGCAGAAACAGCTGACTATAAACGAAATACAAATTACGTACGTAACTGATTACTGGGTGGTTTGGTAAATTAATTATTATTAATTTAATCTGTAAGCATAACATTTGTGTTTTAGCTATAAAATCTAAATATTTTACTTACTAGATATAATGCATACGAACCCAACGTAAGACAATATTTTGCATGAATCGGCTATAAAATATTATTAATTTCACTTCCGCTAAACTTCGTTCCTACAGGCGGGTAGGATACGGGCGTCATTTATTTTGAATTACTAATGAATAAGATAATTAGATAACGCAATATCTAACAACGAAGACTAGATTGGGAATCACAACACAAAAAAATACAACAAAATTAACTTACGTGTTACATGGCACTCATGCGGCTATTTCTTTTTAAAATATTATGTTCGAAATGTCCACCACCTTGATACACTTTGATGCACATTTGCGTAATTGTTCACGTAATTTATGTAAAACTTCAGTGTCACTCTTCACTTTTAGGAAGGCTGCCACTATTCTACTTTTTAGTAGTCTAGTTATACCAAAGATTTATTACGTCCCCACAAAAAAAGTCAAGAGGCGTCATGTCGGGTCACCTAGGAGGCCATTGCACAGGTTCGCGCTCTCCGAACTCAGCATCGAGATACTGTCGGACACTACACTGGTGCCGTGCCTGTTGTTAAATGTCCTGCATGCCAATGATACATTATCACCATTCACCACACTGTGCCAAAGTTCTCACCATTTCAGTGTATTCAATATTCGAATACCGAAAAGACATCGCGCGCGAAAGTTATCGAAATATCTACTAAACACTTAAACACAAGTAGACACAGATAACTGCGGTGCACGACTGGATTTTTTTCACATAGTCGGTGCCCATTTAGGGATTGCAATAACGGGATATTAGACACACCGGGATTCCGCATACATTGTAGCAAATTTACAAACCGAATTTAATCACCATTTTAACGTTCCGCGAAATTATTTTTCATAGAAATACCTACTTGTTGTTTCATTTCATAGTGAATTTGTTACAATTTAATTCGTTTCATTTAAGTGCATGTATTGCGCGGGATTTGGATCGCCCGGTCTTGCAAATACCGGGAGTAATTTTTTTCGCGGCGCATCCCTATACCGGTTGCCAAACCTTTTGATGTACCGCCGCGCCGCGCCGCGCGCGCCATCGTTTGTCGGATGGATCAAATTGCATTAAACAATAGCTGCATCCTGCTCTATCTAGTTGTAGTTAAATGTGCGGAAACGAGAATATGATAGTTATTTATTTTGGTAGCTTATTACGTTTATTGAGGCCTATCGTTGTGTGCGTTTGATTAATGATAGATTGCTTAAATAAACTTTATAATCATTGAAATAAAGTTCATTTTTGTTCATTATTTAGTTTATTTGAGTATTCGTTTAGTGATTCATTTAAAAATGATCTTATGTCCTGGAGTTACGTTTCAATTTCGTTTGTTCGGAGTAGTAAATGAAAGAGTGTCTGTAATTTACTTGGTCTTAACTAATTATTTAGAAAAAAAATACCTACCAAAAAAAATGTTGATATCGGTTCAGTAGCTGATTCTGAACGTACTACTTTCCGCTTTTACATTTAAATCTGTTACATGTTGTATATATATATATATATATATATAAATACCAGTACATACAAATAGGTAAATTATCCACAGAAATGTGTCAGTTCAGTGAGAAAGATAGTAATCTTTGACAAGTTTTTTGAATGATGATAGTGATCGTGCCCGTCTTACCACAACTGGTAATGCGTTCCACAGTCGAACAGCCTGGACAGTAAACAATTTATCCAAGAATGTGGTGGAGTGCACGGGCATTCTCAACTTCAGGCTCTCTGACGACCGCAGGGATCTAGTATGTGAGTCGTGGAGAAATACAAATCGATCTTTGAGATAAGAGGGGATAAGAGGATTAAACAATATGTTGTACAGAAGATAAAGAATATGAGCATTCCGACGAAGTCATATAGGCAACCTCTTGAGCTTAACACGGATCTCTGAAACATGATCATATTTGCGTAAACCAAATATGAATCTAATACAAAAGTTTTGAAGGCGCTCAAGTTTATTAAGTTGGTCCTCGGTGAGATCAGGATAGCTGACATCGGCATAATCAAGGATAGGGAGAAGGAGGGTTTGCGCTAATGAAATCTTCGTAGCAACAGGTAGAAGGTTGTGTAATCTTCGCAAGGACCTTGCCGAGGCGAACAATTTTCGACTAAGTTCCTGAAGCTGTGGACCTCAGGTGAAGGATTTGTCCAGAACTACTCCAAGGTTCCTAACTTTTTCACTATAAGGGACGGTAGTACCGTCACAAATTACAAGTGGTAGCTGGTCCCTATCAAGTTTAGAAATCATTTTGGGGCTACCGATAATAATCGCCTGAGTTTTGGATGGGTTAATTTTTAAGCCATGAGTCTTGCTCCATACACAGATGTGCTGGATGTCTCTGTTAATGTTATCAATCGCCGCAATAACCTTATCAAAAGGTACCTGAGTATAAATTTGCAAATCATCTGCGTAGAGGTGGTAGGAGGAGCGAAGATGATTAGATATAGAATTGATAAAGACAGCAAAGAGTAGAGGAGATAGCACGCCGCCCTGTGGAACGCCAGCAGATAAGGAGCACCACGAGGAATAACTATCCTCAACACAGATGCGTTGCCGGCGCCCATACAGGTAACTACGAAACCAGTCAACTGCTGTTGGAGATATGTTGAGAGAACGCAGCATACTGAACAATACATCAAAATCAATGGTATTGAAAGCGTTACTGAAGTCCAGTAATGCTAAGACTGTTAGCTTGCCTTCCTCCATGCCGGATCTTATGCCATCCGTAATATGAGTCAAGGTGGTGGTTGTGCTGTACGAAACCCCGACTGGAGCGGGTTTAGGAGATCATTTTTGGATAGAAAATCGTTCAATTGAGTGTGGATTAGGCGTTCAAGAACTTTGGAAAGGAAAGGAAGAATGGAAATGGGTCGGAATTCCGAAAGTGTAGAGGCGTTGGATTTTTTAGGAATGGGAATAATGTGGGCTTCTTTCCATGCACTTGGGAAAATCCCAGTAGTGATGGAGTGGTTAAGGATATGGGAAATTATAGGAAGGATTTCGGCAAGGATAGGTTGAATCATATTACGGGTGACGCGATCACTACCCATTGCATTAGATGAAATAAGCTTAATAGTTTTCTCAACATCACAAGCAGCAAATTGTTTGAAAGCAAAAGCCGAGTAATTGGGAGTCTTAAGAGTAGAAAGATGTCGAATAGTGTTATTTTTAATCGTCTTATCGAAATTGGACGATGAAGAAAAATGTTGGTTTAGAGAATTTAAATCAATGGATTTAGGTATCGAGTCATGGTGAGATTTACCCACTCCCAATGTCTTGAGAAATTTCCAGACTTTAGCGGAGTCCCCGTTTTCAACTGAGTTGTGAATATGACGGCGTTGAGCATTCCTACACACCTTACTGCAGTGATTTCGAATGGCTACATACTTTAGCCAATTCGACTCGTTGGGGCGACGATTGTACCTTGACTTAGCCGACGCTTTTTTGGCAAGGAGTTCTTTAATTTCGGCAGTAAGCCAAGGTGACGGTAGGTGCTTAATTTTAACAGAGCGAACTGGTGCATACTTGTCAAATAGTTCAATTAATTTGGTATTGAAAATATGCACCTTGTCATCCACACGGTCTGAGTGAAGGAGCAAACTCCAGTCGATGTTATTAGCAGCCTTGCGAAGATTATCCAGGTCAATACCACGAAAATTTCGCTGCAAAAGGATCTTGGGTAAGGATTTGGGGGTACGAAGTCTATAGGAAAGAAATAGGAGGTCATGACAGGAGAAAGCGTCCGCAGAACACTGCCCATGTTTCACGACGTTATTCAAAGAAACAAAAATAAGATCTAGTAGAGAAGGAGTATTATTAGGAGAGTGATGAGTGGCTGAAAGAGGAAGTATGGAAAGATTACAGGATTGGATAGAATTCACAAGAGAGGATGAGCGATGATCTTTCTTAAGGAGACAGGTATTGAAATCACCCATGATTATGGTTTGACTGTACGAGGGAACCAAATTCTCAAGAATTACATATTTCAAGAGAAGAAAAGAAATTTATGTGACGCGAAGGACAATAGTAAACACCGAGTAAAAGTTTATTAAGTGAGAATTCCACCTCTACGAAAAGATGTTCGCCAGCATTGGGCGGTGGCGGTTGCGGTGATACACTTACTATGGTATAGCGAAATTGTGAACGGAGATAGATAGCTACACCACCACCACCTCTTACCGCGCGATCATTTCTGATGAGGTGGAATCCTGGGAGGGAGTAAGCAGAAGAAGATAAACAAGGTTTTAACCAAGATTCTGAAACAAGGATAGCATGTATATGAGTACAGTCAAAACTAGCCAGCATATCGGGGAAATGAGCCGGAATACTCTGGGCGTTGATATGGACCACATCGAAATTCCTAGGGACGTCAGAGAACTGGCACGAGAGAGTGTCGACAAGTGAGGGAACACTAAGGAAACTATCATCACTACAAGCAGAGAAGAATTCTTCACTGTCACTGCTACAATCATCCTGCACATACATTGGTAAAATAAAATAAAATAAATAATAATAAAATATAAAATAAAATAAATAATAATAAAATATAAAATAAATAAATATTTTAAAAAATTGTAAAAATAATTCAGTAAGTACAAAATAAAATTAAAAAAAAAATTATATCATCCATCTGCCGGTTATGAAAGTTAGTACGCGAGGCTCTTTTTTATTGTTTAAAAATAATAATAAAAAATTAAATAATAATAAATTTTTAGTTACATTGTGTTTGTATTTACTTAAACTACCACAAGGCTTCGTTTTCGGTAGCACTCTTAATATACCCGGTATATATTAGATTAAAATTAACGAAATGTGGTGAAGAGTGAAGACATAGAATAAGGGTGAAGACTTAGAGTAATTATATATAGAGGGAGCGCCGTCATACATTTGCAACTTCAAAAACGTAGATATTTTCTTGTTCGTAATGTTGGTAGCACTTCTATATTAATGTTACCGATAAATGACTTTTCCGCGAAAAATATATAAATAAATGGAAATTAACACATTCACGTCACATTGTTTTTAGCTATCATAATACAAAATATTAATAATAAATGTAAAGTAAAACTCACCCTTGCTTAGTATAATTTTTTTCTATCCAAATTCCAATATTTTATATTTTCTACTTAAAAATTATTCCGGAACTTTTTCGGAATTTCAACAATTTAATTAATTGCAACATTGAATAAAAAGGCGTTCGAAAATTCAAAAATATGAATGTTTTTCTCATGTTTTTCTGTTAAATGATTTAAATTATTTCTAGTTAATTAATAAGAAATTGGATTTATTGTCGGTGATAAACGAATACACAGTAAATAATTAACCCCTAAACTAAATTTGGATGGTATTCGATAGCGCTAAACTACATATTTTGATTTTTCTTTTTCATTCATGTCATGCGTATTCCAAGCTGTCACAATTCACATTGGATGTAGGAAAGAAAAAGGTGGCCCCAGCACCACCATTTTTATCTACGTTTTTGAAGTACCAGCGCTCCCTCTATATATAATATATACTCTAAGGGTGAAGATATTTATGTGATTAAAAATATAATTTTCGTTTTGTGATTGCAATCATGTGCCTCGGTGATGAACATAAAGGTAACGTAAAATAATTGTTGTGTAAAATATATTAAGCTGAAATTCCTGTTTACTTTTTAATTTTGTACCCCTCAAAATTATATGATTACACAATTTTAAATCGCGCTTAGAATGTATGGCTCACAAGACATTTCCTTTTTCTGTACCGCTTAGACCCACTTAGACCGAATAGGTAACGAACGACACGAAGGTAACATAATCAATAAATTATTTTCTAAATAACTCAACAAATTATAATAAACTTGACATATTTACCCCAAAACTAAAAATGACGTAAAAACTTCAAAACATTTTCTGGTAGTTTGGTTTCGGTCACCGTTACCGGGGCTTGACAACAGCTACGTGCTGTGACCGCTGATCACAGTCACTGACCAATTTAAAAAAAAATAGCGCGTTCCGCTTCCCGCCGCGCCGCGACACGTCCGCTCCGATTAGTTCCGAAAGCAGACCATAACATCCGATAATTTATTTATAACTATTTTAAAAATCCAAGGAGAAAATTGCTTTCAAATGAGAAAATATTCGCCCGTGAAAAACATATTCTTCAATGTTTGTGGTAATATCATAGTGATTATTTGCTGATTTGGTGCCATTGAAATACAAGCAGGTTTGAGCTTTTTCTATTTTTCCATCGTGTGATTATGCACAGGAATAATTAATAACAATCTCTAAAAGTAACTAAATATATTTTTTTTAATTATTGCAATGAATGGCGAGGCGAGCAAGCCGTTCGCCTGGTGGTAAGCGATACGACCGCTCATAAACAGTAGCAACATTCCACTGCGCTCACCATCCTGAGACATAAGATGTTAGGTCTCAATATGTCCAGTAGTTACTCTGGCTACAATGTCCTTCAATCCGAAACACAACCGTGCATATACGCAGTGTTGTTTCACGGGAGAAATAGACATTGCGGTGGTACCTACCCAGATGGCCTCTCACATATGAAAGACCTACCACCAGTGAAACAGTTATACAATGGATTAAAACAATGTAATTAAAACATTTGGTTGATTGGGCACCCTCTGTATGAATATTTTTCGGTTCCTCTTAAATCTGTATTGCATTCATTTGACAATACCGAAGTAAAAATATTTATCCAACGGACAAATAAATATGTCACGCCAGTTACCAAATATTTCGTTCAAGTAATATATCTCATTCTTGTGCCATAATTACATTTTTTAAAGGACACGGTTGACTTCGAAAGACTTCGAAATTCAAATAATGACGCCGTGTTGCTCAAAAGGCAAAAGTCCATTCTTTGACGGCTGTTTGAAATTTCGAACAGCACATTTGGCGACTTCAATGTTAACATGGTGGGTCTTTAACAGAACCCTGCGGGGAAAATGGTGGGGTTCCTGGGACACCCGCGAGCATCAAACAATGAACTGCTGCGCGCGAGACGAGGCCGTAATACAGACGTACTAACAATTCACCCATTCACTCTTTACAAATCAAACAAATTATATTTAGTGAAAAAAGGCGAGTAGTGAATTTATTATGGCTTACTGGGTGGTTTACGGTTGTTATACGCTCTCGTGTACATTAAGTTATGTATTTTTTATGTATTGCAAATTGTTGATCAGCTGCCTTGCTCTACATTAAACGAGGTGGTATTTTGTTTGAATTTTTTAACTTAGTTCAGAACGGGGGCTATTTGTTAAGTGTAACTAATGTAGCCTATTTAATGTGCACCAAGATTTTACACTTTATCTGTGAGCCCTAAAAACGCTTACCGAATTTAGGCCCTTTAAATGTCAATAACTTAAAATCAAGGGATAGCCAATTGGGCTTACAGCGCTAATGAGCCATTTCTACTAAAATATTATTGATTGAACACCTTTGAGCTTTTATATTTGTTGCCTGAGGTTAAACCACCATCGAAGATCGATTTATTATTTATTTATTTAACACTTTACTGCACACCTGATACATAAAAGTAGACAGAATTATCGGCAGTCTCATTGCTTGAAGCAATTACTGCCAGACAACCATAGGATTTATGTCTCGTAAGGTTATAAATGTTGATAGTCGAATATTACCAATGACCACGTATTACCACGTGACCTAGTTAGATGGTCTTACTTAGTATTACTTCCTCCATCCTCCGCTGTCAAAGTCGTGAAATACAGAATAAATGTTTCATACCTAAAGCAACAAATTTACATAAATCCACATTCACAAATACGCGTTCAATAATAAATACCTCTACAATTATCAATCATGTGTGTTTGAATTTCCTGCAAAGCTGGAGTAACATTCATCACGTTTACTCGCCCATTCTGTCACATGCCTAGCCTACAGTCCACACGGTTGATTGACGAGAGTACTAGAGCATCACTCAAACCGACGATTACTGATGCGATCAAATAATGAAGGTTCGAGATGATCTTTAAGGGGCATTATCGCGTGCAGCGCACGTGACGCCGATTGTGTGAAGGGTGAAAGTCCTCGACTAACGGCATATGGTGCTGAACCACTTGACTCCTGAGTAGTACTTATTCGCTGATTGTGTTCGCGCGTAGTTCATTGTTGGTCTATGCAAGCACGGAAGATATGTCTGTCATTGGACGTATATGCGTGTTGTTGCTAAGGATATACTATATTGATATCCACATTGACTTTGAGGATAATTCAGGGCAATGTGTTGTCTTCTATTGGCTAAATAGGATTGAGCTGTGTCCGCTTTCCGCAAGCATTAACAGATACTCTGGCCATACCGCGCGTTCGTCATTACCCGGAATTTCTGCCTAGGTTTAATAGTCGAAACCTGAAATATGAATTATCCTAAGCAAAGAACCCGTTAATTATTTAAGAAACCATAACAGATATTATGTAACATGACGATACTCGTGTTTTCGCATTAAAATAATTAGGCACTACCTATAAATACTTATTGTGTACAGCAGTCTTTACAGCATATGTGGCAATCAAAATCACATTTCTTCAGTAATAAGAACACTTGTGAACTCAACAATACGTGAGAAGATTTAACCGTCCTTCATTCAGAAATCAAAAGTCAGGGGCAAATGAACACAGCATATTGTTTGATTTGAACGACAATAAAGGAATGCGCGGATAATTACACGCTTGAACAATGGCGTCGCGAGTTGACTTCGATAACAAAAATGCCATGGCTATTAGGCCTGTTGGCGCGAGCAAGAAAATCGCCGCATCCCGGGGGTCCGTGCACTTCCGTTCGGTTTCGGGTTTCCATCGCCATTGTCTCGGCGTCAAGGGTGGTGCACTGCTTCGTGTCACGCTCGCTTTGTTATTTGTCACATTTCACTTTTTGTGCAGTTGCGAAACACGTGCTACTGGGAAATATGTGGTCGGATGTATTGTTGCACGCGATAGTTAGTTTCTCTTTTTGATGCACAAGTGCTGTGTTTTGATAACATCCTTAATTCGAAGATATGATGTGTTTAGGTTGGATAAGATTTTCATTTAATTCATAAACCAAGCTGACGGAGTACCACGGGTAGCACCACAGAACAGTTGAATATGGTTAGAATGGCAATAGCCGTCAAATTGTATGAAAACCAGTGTCGTCGTTTTCGAAACACAAAACCTCTACAAAAACAATCTAAAACGCTTGCAATAGTCGATTCAAAGTATGGATAAAATTATGCAAATATGTATTTGTTATAAGACCGGAATTTATTTATCAATATGCTTAATGGTTTTTCCTGATACAGTTATACATATAATTAATATTATGTATGCTGGAAAATAAATGAGACTACAATATCTAATATTGAAACATTGACTTATATTCTACCGATAGACGAGGCGCGTCATAGAAACTATTTGTCCCGTATTTGTCAAAAGCTCAGTAGCGACATCTAGTACGTTTACTTGAATATTACAAATTATGATCAAAGATTATTAGACAGACAAGACAGTTCATGTCAATAATAGCTTTGCCTAAGATACTGCCTATGTATAAATACCGTCATAGCAATAATATATTTGCAATGTTTTTTTTTATTTACGTGAATAATTAATGGAAATGATGTAAATGAAATTAAATACTCTTACAAGTGTACAAGTCTGTCAAGCAGTCAATCAGTGTACAATCAGTCTGACATTTATTATAATAACATTTATGAATTTTTAACAAGCCGATACAAAAATGACTACCGCATTTGGAATATCTGAAATCTTCGTGTCGAAAATAAATTGAACAAATATAGGTATAGTCGGGAAGTTAAAAATGTAAAAAATTAAACTAAATTCGCGATAAAATCCGTAAATAATAGTTTTATTTCAAATATAGGTATGTTCTAATGGCAGCCACTTATATCCATTCCAATAATTGTGGACAAATATTATAGAGATCTCCTTTTTTCGTAACCGACGCGGAAGAATATAAAACAATATTAAATGGTATTAGTCTTCAATAACAATGGGTTCGAATAGTCCATTAAGTAATTCATATTAAGAAATGGGGTCTAAATACTATCCACTGTTTCAAAATATACATACAACACACATATTTTGAGTTAATAATTAACAACATATGATTAAAATAAAATACTGAAATCAATTTGCAACTACATCCTTCCTACATATTTGTATTTGTAATGTATTCGAATAGTTTATGCCTATTTGGTCCACTGATATGAATGTCCCTTGAATAATCTATATCTTATATAGTTCGTCTCTCTCACTCGACGGGCAATTTTTATGCGCGGAAATGAGATACACGATTAAGGAGCTCACCTTGTATTTTAACGAGCTCTAAAATATATTTAATCCATTAATAAATAAAAGATCTGTATTATCGGCATTATTATATAACTTACGTTGTATTCTTTAATTATATTGTAACTTAAGAAAATTTCGCTGTCGGTTTGACGGGGAAAAGTCAAAATAAATTACTTATAAATATAAACAAAGAGGCGTACTATTGCGCGGCCGTCACGCGGCAGACTGATTCGTGTGCGGTGCATGCACCGCACTTGGGTGGGACACGTTTGTTACAAAGAACGTCTTATCTAGTGTAACATTGATATCGATGTATTGAAAGTTAATTTTAATTTGTATACTATTTCACAAATTCATATGTACAGGATTTTTAAGATTTTCAACTGTGTGTGAGATATTAACATTTTTCTTATTGAAAAAGCACATATACATATGTATGCATTTATTACAATAAAAATATGATTTCTTTACGTCAATAGCCTAAATGTTTTGATTTTTCATATAATTATTTCACCCCAATGATACAGTTTCTCCATAAGCGTTGCCCGTAATTATTTTTTATTTGTATATTACTTAGGATATAGATTTTTTTATCGTCTTGTGTTTCACTAAAATGAATACTTAGAACAAATCGTACTGGATTTTGTAGGAATCCAGTTGTCTCTACCAGTTATCTTTATCGACTCACTCTTGGAAACCTACAAACGAATGAATTAATATTATAAAGTATATTCAGACACAAATATATGTGGTTCTCGAGTTGACGGAGTTATGACTTTAGAACTTAAGATAGGTCGTCAACGTTATCAAACGTTACGAGTACTACAATTTAAAATTACTAAAGGATTTGATTTAATTTTCTTTGTTTAATGTCTGTGAAAACTGATTTACAAGTATACGAAATCTATGACTATATCGATATAGTTACTATGTAGATGATTACAACACTGTTTGACATGTGACAAATTTCGAAGTTGACATAATAAAAAATGAGTCGTATGCATTGCGTAGGAACTTGGCATTCGCGTACATTCTATGTAGGCGTAATCAGCAATGTATATTTTTCATTTGTCGTCTATCATATTATCGAATTCTTCTAAATGTCGTAATTATAAACCGCATTTTTTGGAAATAAAGGTGAAAATCTATAAAATCGGGTTTATAGTGGTATAACATTCTTCCACCATTGATATTCGACGCTTTAGTATTGGAACTGCAAGATAAAATAGCACAAATCCGCATTTTTACTCTATTTTGCCGGAGCACCACACTCCAAGTCATTTCGACAACGACTGATTTGACAGATCATCTGTTCCGCGGCAGTGATGCTTTTTATGCACCACCTTGCGACGTGTCAAACGCTTGTATTTCCCTTCTAACTATATTCATCTGTTCTGTGGGTAGCACATTAACCTTTAAAATGTAATACACTTTCAATATGATATCTCTAAATAAGTTGCAAAATCAAATGCATAATCTTAGAACGGCCAAATACAATATTGGTACCAGCCACCAATGCAAGCATTGGAAGTCCTTAAAACAACTTAGAATACATAATATGTACATTCCACCATCACACTGGCCACATTTTTTTGCAAAGAGGTTCAAATAAGTTCAACGTAAACACTTGATTTAAAAAAGCAATATATTTTTCTCCATCTTACCCTACAAGGGAGGCTGGCTCACTATTGTAAATGTCGTTGTTCATCAGCTCCATTGTGATTCCGTAATAACAGTGATTTGTGAATAATCGCCATTCTTTTAACTCCAGGGGTCGCTAGACGTTGAAAAGCACATTGTTTGAACTCGATACCTGTGAGAAAGTACGTTGACATACATTTGTTTCCTATAATATTTTGTTAATAAACTTCAGCATAATAATCGTTTGAACTTGTAACTGCAACAAGCTATTGTTGAATTATTTCAAGAACTTTGCCTTGGTTTTCGATATGATGGGGACAGTGAATACCGTCATGATTTTAGAACATTTTATTAGAAACAGTTAAGATACTAATATCATATTGCGAAGTTGATATACAAATTAACATAAGTAATAGACCATATTGAATTTTACTGAATGTATATTAATAACAAAAACAAATATAATACTTCTTAACTATCATGTTCAATAATTGTACAAATTACAAAACCAAACTACTAAAAGTAGTTAAGTAAAGTTAATAAGTAAGAAGGAAATACTATGTTGTCCATTAATGATTAATGAAGTGTTGTTATTCCATAAACGTAAGCATTTGGCAGTTGATGCATTAGGCCAATTTCTCGGCTCTTATGACATGGTTCAATTTACTACCCGTTGAAAATGGTCGTATCATTGATTAAATATTGTTCATAAATGAAAGTTCTAACTGTTCTTCTGTTTTACCTACAGGTAATGATCACAATTGGATTCAATCATGGCAAGTATTTCTTTAGTTTAAAATCAACATATTTGCCTCCAACTGATTTAATTAAGAGTATATCATCCCGACACCTCAACTTGCATCAATATTTTTAAAATACCTATAGCATAGCAATAATTTAAAGTCAAAACCAATATTATATTACGTAGGAACTTCAAGTTCATTTAATTTACAGCCAATTTTGAAGTTTGTTTAGAAACGTATAGTTTTATTAAATTACGGCTTTCTAAAATTATGTAGAAATAATAATTCGATCGACGCGACGCGGGCGCGGCCGCGGAGGCGTCACTACAGGGGGCTGCACTTTTAATTAAACCCTAAATTATTGTTCGCCTTCATTAATTCTCTGCTCCCGGTCGGGCCTTACTAATGAGTTTGTACTTTTTGTACTGGCTCCGTTTGTATAGCGTCCTAACAAACGATCCCGAGCAACGTTTATGTAAACGCGATTCGTACAAGTACTTTAATTGCGTCTATTTGAAATTATCTAATGATACGAAACCATTCATTATTTAACCAGATTCTAGTTGTTATTTCAATAGAGTATAAGATGCTTTTTGATCAGATATTAGTTAATATTTTTAATTATATAAAATGAAAGTTGTCTTATGATTTTACCATAAAAAAACTCTTAAAGACTACTTCACGACCTGTAATTGTATATAGATGGCTAAAATTTATTTACATAGGTTAACAAATTAATAAATCGACCGATGTTACAGGACATACAAAAAACACATAGTACGTTACTCATTTTACATAATATGTTTTATAATGGTAGCCTAGCGGTACATCAGATTTCATATGATGATTTCTAAAGATAGCTTTTTCTGGAGTACTTATTGTCCTTCGAATTCGATTGATTCATTTCAAAAACGAGTACCTGTCGTGTGTCTGATTCGTTTGAATCATACGTCATAAAATATTATGTTTAATCTAATTACTAATACTTATAAAGTTGATAATTTCTTTAGTATCATAAATAAGTTATCATACCAGCACTATTTTATTCTTTATCAATTTTATTTACCAACTACGATTAAACGATTTAAGTTAACTATACGTAATTTGAAAAATAAAAACTAAATTAATGACTGCGCAGTACAGAATGTTTGTATTTCTTTTACAAAAAATAAATACCAGATAAAGCTTTAAATTATATAATATAGTATATAAAAGTTAATAAATATCGCGCCGTCACGAACCTGGCACGTCGCCTGCACATAGATTACGAAAGGTTTTCCGTAATAAATAAAATTTAATAAGTTTCACGATGAGAAAACTTGAAGTATGTTACGCGGTACAGTATGGTGGTGTTTCATTGAATTTTCCTCGGTTATTTATTTATTAAAGGGTCTCGCTATAAATTGCGTTAAGTGGGGGCGGCCGAAGCCCCGCGGGGCGCTGCGGGGGCGCCCATAACGTCGGGAAAAACGCGCCGCGACCATAAGTGCCTTTCTACACTGCCAAGGCTTTATTAGCTAGCCTGCACGCAGCCAACCACCAACTATAAACACCAATGAGAATCTGTCTGTTCGTTTACATCTTCAGCAACATCCTGTACAACACAACATGATCTTTGTTTGTTAGAAACATTTGAAAAACGAAGTATATAGCGTGATTTTGACTTCAGAAAATAAAACTTGCGTATGTTGATATTGAATTTAAATGGGTGAGTAAAGCCGCGGGAAATATCTAGTACCTTCCGATATATGAGCCGTAACAATGAATTGTAATAGTTTTCGCATTTAAAGTTTGGATGGTAGTTGGTATTATAAAGAATAAAGATGTCATGTCGGTAATATTAAACTATTACCATGAATGATACTAACAGTTAAATTATATTTATGAGCACTTGTATATCTGTATTAACGTGCAAGGAAATATACACGTAAAAACAAAAGTAGCGATAAATGTTAACAATATAAAGGTTGATATTATTAAAATCGTGATGTACGGAAATTAATTAAATATACAGTTGTATTGGAAAACAGACAAATTGAACAACATGCCATAAGTATAAAATAGAGAAAGATGATTGTCCAACAGCTGGACTTTATTTAAAGGGCATCGCACTTATTTGCAGGTGCAGAATAGTTGTTTTAGTGTGGTAATTGTAAAAAAAAATATAGGACCTTTAACCAAAATTTACGTGTGTGCTGCCAACATATTTACGGTGATCGCGGGTTCAAATCGCAGGGCACACTTCTGAATGTTCGACGTCATGTGTTTATTGATAGTCAATCACTATAACGGGAAGGCAAACATCGTAAGGAAACTTGCATACCATAGGGAATTATGCGTTCTTCGTAAAGTCCGCAAGCCTGCACTAGACTGACGTGGTAGACTCCAATACGGCCTAACCTCGCTCAAGCGTACCTACTCTTGATTGTAGGCTTGACACAGGGAACTAAATATATTTATGCTTAGCTTATAAAAAAATAAACCGATACTGGCGAGCAACTTCTGATATTAATATTCACGGTATCGAGTAACAAATGCGCATACCAAGTATTAATCATGTAGTCGACAGATCAATGGAATATTTTAATAAAACATCGAATACGCGGTTCGCGTCTCACAATATATTTTACTAAGCATTTTAAGGAAATAACAACTTTAAAGCAACATTATATACTCAGGTAAAGATTCGAATCCTAGAAACTTTTAGAATCGTTTTATTAAAAAAAACAAACTGAGATTGTTCCTTTTTTAATTAAAACACCTCTTTTACAGCCAATTATCTTTTTAAATTTGATAACAACATTCGCGTGTTTTTCTCAGTTATCCGTATAAAGTTATTATAGCCGGTGGGCAAAGGGGAGGCGCGCGGGCGTGGTTGCTTGTCCCATTAGCAATGCACCCACTTACTGGAGTGGTAAAACAAACACCTTCATTAGTGTTTGACTAATAGTAGTGCTAATCAAATTTATATGTTTTAAAAATATTAGCTCACTGCGTTGTCATTGAAAGATATGAACTAATATGTAGCAAAAAAATTGGTAAGGCGTCGCTGAATGCATACCATTCCTATTAATTATTGATTTTTTTAGATTTAGATTATTATGAAGTAGTGAAGTTCCGTTGGCTTGGTATGGTGTTCACTGTGATATAATCATTAAAATTATGATTGAAAAGACCCTTAGCTTCAATAATTCTACGCGTTTCTACAAAAATGATTTACGTATTTTTCCAAAATATTATTCAACTTTTAATGCACAACATATTCATACAATTTCTCCCTAATGTTGTAAATCGATAATGTGTTTCGTGGGTAGCAGATTAAAATCATTATTAGTCATTATTTAAATCCCCCGAGAGCGGTGAATGGATTTGATTGCCGGAATCTTGATAAGCCCTCTCCGCACGTTGCAGCCGTCTGCAATCACTCCACGAGTTACCTTTATATCTGATTACCCTTCTTGTATTCAATACAAAAACATAATAACGCGACAATTTTACCCAATTATTCTTATTTTTCCCTCTCCTCAACGGAATCATAAATTACACTTAGTTTGATGATATTATCTTAGATTGCACGTATTGGTATTATTGATGAAAATGTAATTATTAAATGTTTAATGTTGTATTTTATTTTCAAAACATATTTATCAGTTTATTTTATACATAACTTAATTTTATACAAAATGACCTATCTAGATGTTCATGACTTAAGTTTCCTTTTGTAGGTTAATATTAAAGACTAAAACAAGCTTTCGGTTTGTCTATAATTACCAACTCAACTAGATTTGAATCTAAATTGTATAATATTAAAAATATGGGTACTCCTATAGGAACTATACTATATAAGCTTATTCCTAAATGCTGAATTGCCTCTCTGTGCCAGAGAGTTTTAACCATCATATCAAGTAATATAGTAATTTCCATATTTTTATTTTGGAAATGATGGCCTGTAATACAATTTTTTATCCTCTTTTCAACCCTGAAAATATTTAAGTAAGTTATATATACATAAAAAATATTATAAAATAGCATACTTCTACACCCTCCGTTGTCTTTCACTTGAATATATTCATTATGTAAATTTTCTTACAATATTTACAACACACAAAACCCAAGACTTCCAATTGGTACACCGAGTCAGCGCCGCTCATCTATATAAAATGCAATTGGTCGTGGTGTTAGTTCTCGTGAGTCCACCGACCACAACAGATTTTTTTCCAATCGATTGGTCTATTTTCAAAATGGAAGCAATTTGTCGCGTTTGATTCCTGGCGATGCGGCGACTTTGATAGGTTTTTGTGGGCGGCGGTGAGTGGCGATTGGCTGCGCTGCGGTCGTGGATCTCGGCTAGTTGAATTACAGCCTTTTGTACTAGCTGACCGACGCTTCGGTGCTTTAATCACCTGCATAGATATTCGATAGCGGTCGTGGAAAATAATTCAAGCATCCATTTAGGTTTTATATACATTAGTCTGTTCTAACCGCTTGTTGACGGTTGAATATAATTATTGTAGAATGGATTGGTTTTGCAGAACTACATTTATCTCAATACATTGAAGTTTAAAAGTTTTATTTTGTTTATTCTTGTTTAGATATACGCTCAATATAGATATAACTCTTCCATCCAGTTCGCAGCATGTCCCATTATACATTTTTGGTAAAATGAAATTCTAAAATCACATCACGTCCTTACCTACTCACTACGATCACATAAAAATTACAATGCCACATTTAAAATATGTATGACACTATCATTTTAATACACTCATATGAAATAAACAAAAATTTGAAGTGTAAGGCTACGCTGATTATGCATAAGCTGAACATAGTAAAAGTTGTTCCGAAAGACAGGTAATGGACGTGTAATGCTTGTAAGGAATATAATTATGAACTGAGATGGCATTGGTGTTATAATCGCAATTTTCTATAATATCCTCGATATTGAACAAGCTATTCGTTCATGTTTTCGACACGCGAAACACTGTCGATAATGTTAAGCTAAATTAGTATTTTCCAGTTAAATTTAAAATAAAGTCTTTTAATCGAGGACTAAGAACTAAAACCTCTCAAACCGACCTACCTACCTTACCTATAACAGGTAGCGTTATTTATACTTCATTACTTGAGGTAAGTAATTTATGAGGTGATCGTGTTATGCAGAAACTTTTGGCTTTTTATCGACTAACAATCACTCGGGCGAAACCAGTTCAGTAAATGATCGAATCCTAAATAAATCACTTTTATTCCAAAACGGACGGAGTGGAATTTTTTAAATAAAGATTTCTTAACCCAAGTAACCTGTCTCATACCAAAATTGTCCAAACGTAAAACAGACAGGATCGATTTGCCAATAGCTAATGATTTAATATTTTATGAACAAAATAAATGATATTTTTCAAAGCATTGATAGAAATCCTTTAAGCATTGTCTATTTCATCGTTTGATACCGCAAATCATCAAAACACGGCATGAATACAAAGAAAAAAGGGCCCGGGACGCACAATCGTCATTTCATACCACGTCCGTTTCTAATCGGACCATTTCCATTTGTGTTTTTGTACCGGCATGTGGCAACACTGCCGCTCTGTCGACCTCTTATTATTAATTACCTTCTTTTATATCTATGGGCAACAATCGATCGAGTTGATTAAAATATCTAAATAAAAGCAGACGTAATGACCGATATAGTAGGTGTACTAACTCACCGTCTGTATAAATGTGGAGTTCTGTATTGCTGTTGTATCAATCGTCTAATAATGATTAATTAATGCCAATTAAAATCATATGACGACCGATCGAGAAAACAAATAAAAATAATAATATGGCAAATCTTTGTAAGACAAGTCACAAATATTTATTTTAGTAAATTGACCAAAACCAAGCCCACTGAGTTTGACTCGCTGGATCTACTCAGAAATGGGTCGCGCCGCGTAGTATCCAGTAGTAAAGTAAAGCCCGCTGAGTTTGTTCGCCGGGTCTTCTCAGTCAGGGCCGCGTTGGATCCGGCAGTAAGCCTAAACATACGGGACGTTTCGGAAATACTTATGGTCGTTGTCTTAAATTGGACCCAAAACAAGCCCATTGAGTCTTATTCGCTGGATATACTCAGGATTGGGTCGCGTCGCGTAGTTCCAGTGGTAGTGTAAGCCCACTGAGTTTGTTTCGCCGGGTCTTCTCAGGAAGGGCCGCGTTGGATCCGGTGGTAACAATAAACCGCTACGCACCGTTGTAATAATATTCATGGTCCATTAATTAATTAATTTAATTTAATTTAATTTGACCAACGTACATATTGTATTTCTTTGAAAAATAAATTACCATAAAGTCATAACTAATACTTTAAATAAAATAAGAATAAAAAGGAAACAAATAAATAAAACTAATGCTAAATAAAAATAAAATTTATTTAAAATAAATAAATTACATAAATTAATTAATTAAACCAAGAAATTAAAATAAGTAATACTAAGTATAGGAAATATATTGTTTATAGAGATTAAGTTTAGTAAGTGCCTACGTGACCAATAAATACATTTCATTTCATTTCATTTCATTTCAATTGACAGCCTCCGTGGCGCAGTTGGTTAGACGCCGCCTGTGAAACGAGAGGCCGCGGGTTCGATCCCAGCACCGAGAGAAATGTTTGTGCGGTCCACAAATATTACTTCCGGGTCTGGGTGTTTGTGAGACCGAGAAGTCTCTCGTAGTTCCTGATACCCACGACACAAGACTCGATCTTAGTGTGGGGTCAGGACTATGTATGTGACTGTTGGGTGTTATTTATTTATTTTATTATGTCGTTTATGTATACGAACAATGTCTGTAAAGAATTCAGATTCTTCAGAAGCGCAATAATTTCAGCTTCTGAGGCGCAGTTGGTTAGACTCCGGCTGCGAAACGGCAGGTTCTAACCTCACATCAAAACAAATATTTGTGTGATCCAAAGGTATTTGTTTCGGGTCTGGATATTTGCAAAACCGAAAAGCCTTTCATAGTGCCTGATACAACACAAGACTCGATCTTAAAATGGGGTCCACGACTATATATAAGCAACTGTTGGGTGTATTTATTTATTTATAAATCAATTTAAGTAGAATATCCAATAAATAAAACTATATTGGCCTGCTCATAACTAAAAACGCGATACTTTTGAGTCACCATGCCAGGTTTTCCACCATAGTGTTGGTGTGGCCACTCGGATGAATACCAATTCCCTACCATCTGCTTTAGGGCCTAGGAAAATCCTAATGAAGGTTTTCTATGTCTATTTTTTCATTCTATGTCATTTGAATATATGAAGTAACGTATATAAATTGTCTTCCTGACATACACCTGTTATTAGTACACTAGATTTAATATGCACTAGTTTATATTATGTGTTGAATAGTCTCTACATATTGGTATCGCGTGTCTTTATTAATACTTAGCAAAAATAAGAAGCAACATCGTTATGCGGTACACAAAAATGTACGCCTTGTGATATTTACACTGCAATTAAAAACTTTGTGAATACAATTAATATTGGGACATAAAAAAATATCAATATTTGAAATGTTGTTCTCGATATTCTAATAAATTACATACATAAATCATTTAAGTATGATTATGTTTATTGTTTCATAAAATAAACAGAACCCTCAATCTACTTGTAAGCGCAGCTTCCGCGTGCTAGCGGACAAGTTAAATGAATATAAACCGGGCCGTAGTTAATAAACATTTCATCGTCTGTAAAGGAATAAATAAACTGATTTTACCGGGCTCACTTGTTAATCACGTTAATTATTTGAGCACAATCTGATACTGGTATAAAAATTCATTACGCGGTGCGCTGTTCGTTCATCTGAGCCGGGGATGTTGTGGAGCCGTTGAGCCTTACAGAATAAATTGCTCAATTTGGTCTTGAGCAAATGGCATGTTAAATTATTATCGCTTGTCACGTATGTTGCATAGTTGTTGTAAAACTTGCCTTTTGAACACGTGGCTAGCTATTTAATGTGGTTTTTATATCCATTTGAATGAGATTGTATATATTTTATTATTGAATAGCGGTTGATAACATTATTAAGGATCTAGACGATAAAATGAAACATTCATAGACATTATTATGTTTCTGTTACGAATTATATATTATCTGTAAATAAATATGGAAATCATATACAGGGTATATCAAGACTGCTACCGAAAACGAAGCCGGGTGGTAGTTTAAGCGACTTCAGACACAATGCAACAGAAAAAGTTGCAAAAATAAGCGACAATTTTTTTTTCGTAATTTTTTTCCTATTGCCATATTTTGGTGGTAAATACATTTTTTCCTAAAATAATAGTGTATACCCTTTAATTTATAAATACTCTAAGATATAAGAGAGTTTAAATTATTATTTTAGCAAAAACTATGGATTTACCATCCAAAAATGACGATATTTAAAAAATCATAAAAAATAACTGTCGCGTTTCTATGCGAAATTTTTAATTGCATTGTGTTTGTAGCCACTAAAACTACCACCCGGCTTCGTTTTCGGTAGCAGTCTTGAGATACCCGGTATATTTAATATCGAAAAGACTTTGAGGCGTAATTTAATTTATGTGACCAAAACGGACCAGCATTTATGTTCGCTTTTAAAATAAAAATATATATCAAAACGCCAATTTTTATGAAAACCAGTTCACATTAATTATTATAGCTCGAATATAAATGACAATAACTGGTTTACAAATGCTGTTATTATATCCTTGACTTGTCCTTTTCAAACATAAAAATATATTTCTAAATTTAATCACTATTTTACCCATTGTCAAATTAATGACCTTCTAAACAAAAGTAATATCTTTCAAGCTTGATGGTACGTCTCTCCATAAGAAGCCATATGGGTAGGTACCACTGTAATGTCTATTTCTCCCGCCAAACAGCAGTGTAAATGCACTGTTATCTTCGGGTTCGATGTACATTGTAGGCAGAGTAACTACTGGACATAATTAAATTTAACATTTATGATGACGAGCGCAGAAGGGTGCCAAGCATTGCTTTGTAATTCATGGTGTTGTTTAGTTTTGCTACTGTCCATGAGTACTCGTATCACTCACCATCAGGCAAATGGCATCCTTTCACCATACATAACAATAAGTCCAGTTGAGCCTACTCTTCACCCACATTAAATATAACGTATATTATATATTATTATATTCGTATTAAAAACATAAATATTATAATGTACTGCTCTGATTTAAACAAACTTGTTTTTCTAATCACTTTAATACTGTTAACTAGTTCTAAAAAGAGGAACGCTAGAGTTTCTGGACCAATCTTTTCTAGTGAAAAATGCTTTCCGAACCGGATGATAGGTCAAAAAAAGACAAAATCTAAATGATTTTGAACATTTTAATGAATTTCAAAAAATATTTTCACTATCTATGCATTGTTGATTATTCTGCATTAAAAAAGATCTACTGAACTACTGATAAGAAATAAAAAATACAACCTTATCAAATTTAGCGCAAGAAGCAATTTCCTAGTTGGCAACGTGTTTCAGATGAGCATTTCACTATTTCACAGCCTAGGGTAGACAGTATATATTTGTTTTACCCCTGCTGTTGATACAAGCCTAGATTTATTACAAACATCCTAATTGGTGGTATGGACTAAAACATTATCGTTTATGTAGTTCGGCTTCCTCAGTACGCAAGCAACATCCCGGCAGGGGGCTGACATGCACTGCATTCTGTTGCATATGCCCATTTAACACGAACCTAATGTTATGCGCTTGTTTTGCCAAATATTAAAGCTATTTTTAGAAACTAGCTTATGGCTATGGCCAAGCAAGGGGCTTAAACTTTAAATATTCATATCAGCTTCATTTAAATAGTAAGGTAACTTTGAAAATATAAATAATGTATTAATTTTACACCTGGTAAGAGTTACAAGAAACCATAACCTGTGCCATAACGTTGGCGGGTAAAAGAGAAATACATAAATTGGAATAAATTATTGCATTTCTTTATCCCAAAATAAATTAAGAATTTGGTATATAATATTTATGTTGAAAAGTATTTAATTTTGCTTTGGTTTGAAACTCTTGTGGAGATCTCTCAGATATGCATCTTTGTTTTATATATTTTATTACACAAATATCTTCGAAAATTGTATTGAGCTCTTTATTTACGAACTTGCAATAACTTATCACCTAGGATCTTTGTCGTAATACCGTTGCACATTATTTATTAAACCAATGAAATGTAAAACTGAATTAATTATGTTTCAAGCTAAGTATACCAGACACGTTTAAAACCACAATGTTAAATGTAATTTGCACAAGTTGCTGTCACGCATAATGGTGACAAAAACGCGATGTAACGTGCATGCGTTTATAAATTAATCATAATAATAGGTGGTTGACAGCACAATTATAAAAGCACAGGAGAAAATATTGTATAGAATATCCTCCTTTTTATAAATTATTTAGTGATGAGTGATTGGACTTTATAAGTCAGTTATTTTTAAAGAGCATACTTGAGGATGTCTGTGGATTATTTAAGCGTAGAGTACAGTGGTTGTTATTTTAAGAAAATGAAAATACTTTCTTCAAAATGTTATACATAATTTAGATTTATTCACTATTTCTTATAGATCTCTTTCTTACGGAAATCTCACGAACTTGTACGAAACGCACCACAAAAGCCAAAGGTTTTTTCTAGCCAAAGGTAACCAGCGTGGTCGAGCCGAAGTGTTAGTACAGTAGCATTAAGCTACAATAATATAGTTCTACCGTCTAAAATTGTCTATTTCACATATTTTACCAAGTCTTTCCAAAAGCCCAAAGAGTACGTCAAGGATGTAAATACATATATATAAGCACGCGTTATATACATATACAAATAAAAGGAAAACGTTCGAATCCGAATCTAATTTCTTTTGAATGGAGAGAGCAAAAAGTCGATCGCTTTGGACGACGGCGGCGCGGCGGCGAGCTCATACGGACAGATATCAATAGTCATCGAGTCCCACTGACGGATTTCTGGCTGAGAAACGAATTAATTATTACTACAGTTAGGGGCAAGAGGTGAACAGGTGGCTTTTTTATTATCTAATTAATCGTGCGTCACGTAGCCTTCGATATTACTTGGAGTATCAGACAATTATACCAAGCTTGCAACTCCTGTATAATCACGGTAATTTAAACTTTTTTGAACAGAGCAGCGTTAAAGTTTCTTGCCCGTTCTTCTTTGGCAAAAACAGCCTTTGAATCATATACAACATTTTTTTAAGATTCAATAAAGTATTTTTATGTTTAAAATATTTTGACTAAATCAAAGGCATGAAGATGAGTGTGATAACATGATTTTATCTGTAGTTAATAGGTTTGATATTATTATGTGGAAATTATTTATTGGTCATCATAAACCATCAAAAATACATCATGAAATAATAAATTATGGAATTTAGTAACAGAAATATTTTCTTAACATATTTCTTGTGAATTGGCGGGTAATGGTGTGGATCATTAAAACTTTGCTATTAAAAATTAATTTGTTTAAAGTTTTTGCGGTAAAAACAGGTATTTGAACTTTTTCACATGTTGCAGTCACAAGTAAGTTGCCAAATTTTTGGTAAATAAAATCATAAAAAATAAATAAAATCATCTTTACATAAATCATATACATTTCTGCCATAAAGAAACTTGAAATGAAAGAGAATGATTTATTCCAAACAAATGTTCAAAGCTCGACCGCCCTCTAACAATAGACATCAACGGGCACGCGTCACAACTGTTGCTCTACATTGCATCAAATAATTTATTATTTCTATCAAACATATTCCTATAGAAATAAAACATTGTTTTATGTAATTTATTTCAGATTAGATTTGATTTTTAAAATTCCCGATGTTTTGATAACTTTACAGCTGTAAAGCCCACTCCATAAAATCCATAATAAAAAATAGTTTTGTTTCAATGTGCAATATTCGCGTAAATATAAGAAAACATATGCCCATTATTTTTACTTGGATGCTCTTAAAATGCCAAACATATACATACATACATACATAAACTCACGTCTTTTTCCTAGAGGGGGTAGGCAGAGGAGCCAGGATACTCACATTTCGCCTTGTATGTTCCGTTCCTCGATGTGATAGGTGGCGAGCCTATCGCCATACCGGGCACAAATTCCTGACTCTGGGTTGATATTGAATAGAAAAATCCAATATCACTTTGCCCAATCCGGGATTCAAACCCAAGACCTCAGCCCCATAATCGTACCCTAGTACAACTACGCCACTGAGGCAGTCAGGCTGAACATATATGAACACTTAAATTGGCTACATACTGTTGAAAACTCAATTTTATTAAACTCTCTGCTTGTACATATAGGCATAAATTTGAGAAGTGACATTTAGTGTTAGCTTCCATAATTTTTAAGATGACAGCTGAGAAACGTAAGGTCGTGGGTTCAGGTCCTCACTGAATTTAATGATTGTGAGATCGTCAAGTATTTATTTCGGTCTGGATGTTTGTGAGAACAAAATACCTCTGGTAGTCCAAAATACCAATGATAACCTAAGATAAGACTGAATTTACGGTGGGGGTTGAATGTGGAACCTATTGTTTGATATATTTATTGTGCTACTTTTGGGTTTTATAATTTTTAGATTAAAATAATAATACAATATTTTTAAGATGGTTCATTGTTTAAAAATACATGTTTAAATTGTCGATTAAATCTCCATGTAGTAAGTTTTTTGTCCATACTTTAGCTTATTATGATAATATGTTAACCAGCATTTGGTGATGACAGCTGAAATCATAAAAATTGACAATAAAATACAAATGCTACTGATAATTAATGTAAACTATTTGGAGAAGGGGCATCCCAGCCTATCGACCAATAACGACAAGCCATATATCAATGGAAAGGTCTTTTTGGGTGCTACAACTTTTTCTATGGCAACAAAATCGAAATCGCTGTATTATAGCTACTTAAAGACTGCAGGAAAATCACGCGAAAGGGCCTCGCCATAGTGAGCAATAACAACAAGCGATGCGTCATTAGAAAGGTCTTTTGAAATACTATAACTTCTTCTACGGCGGCCAGTATGAAATCTCTCCGTGGAAAAAAATATCGCTGCATAAAGGTAACGCAAGGATGAAAATATGTATATGGACTCATAGCCTGTTGACCAATAACGACGAGCGATATATCATTCGAAAGCTCTCTTTATTTTCAATAACTTCTTCTTTGCCAAAAAATCCCGATTCGCTGTATAAAAAGAAGTATATCGACATAAAGATATCGCGAGGCTCATATGTATGGACTCAAGCCTATCGACCAATAACGACGAGCGATATATCAATGGAAAGGTCTTTTCGGGTGCTACAACTACTTCTATGCAAACAAAAACCAAATCACTGTATTTTAAAAAATATTGCTACTTATATTGCACGAAAATCACGCGAAAGGGCCTCGGCATAGTGAGCAATAACAAGCGATGTATCATTGGAAAGGTCTTCTGAAATTCTAATACTTCTTCTACAGAAAAAAAAAGTCGGTGCGTAAAGGTAACGCAAGGATGAAAAGATGCATATGGACTCATAGCCTGTTGACCAATAACAACAAGCGATATGGCATTCGAAAGCTCTCACTTGGACCCCACACGGGATTTGAACCAGAGGCCTCCGCTTTGCAATCATACCGTAGTACAACTAATACGGAAGTAGTTCATACCTACTTAATGTCCACATATTATTTGTTATTCTATTTTAAATTGTGTTTCTTTTTTTTAAGAGCCCTCCTGATTGGTTTATTAAGAACGTTGACAATAATTGACGTCACTGGCAAATGAACACATATCAGTACAAAAATATCTTACTTATAAACATAAACGTCGCGCAAAATTCGCCTTGGACAAATTCTGACCAATACCTAGATTGAATTTATCGTATTTCATCTTATCATAAATCATAAACTGGACTCTATTCACGCACATAACAGTGTACATTAACTTTATGTAGTACGCATCGTTTGTTATTATTGCTCACTATGCCGAGGCCCTTTCGCGTGATTTTCGTGCAATCTTTAAGTAGCAATATTTTTTAAAATACAGTGATTTGGTTTTGGTTTCCATAGAAGTAGTCGTAGCACCCGAAAAGACCTTTCCATTGATATATCGCTCGTCGTTATTGGTCGATAGGCTTGAGTCCATACATATGAGCCATGCGATATCTTTATGTCGATATACTTCTTTTTATACAGCGAATCGGGATTTCTTGGCATAGAAGAAGTTATTGAAAATAAAGAGAGCTTTCGAATGATATATCGCACGTCGTTATTGGTCAACAGGCTATGAGTCCATATACATATTTTCATCCTTGCGTTACCTTTATGCAGCGATATTTTTTTCCACGGAGAGATTTGATACTGGCCGCCGTAGAAGAAGTTATAGTATTTCAGAAGACCTTTCTAATGACGCATCGCTTGTTGTTATTGCTCACTATGGCGAGGCCCTTTCGCGTGATTTTCCTGCAGTCTTTAAGTAGCTATATTTTCTAAAATACAGCGATTTCGATTTTGTTGCCATAGAAAAAGTTGTAGCATCTGAAAAGACCTTTCCATTGACATATCGTTTGTCGTGTGGTGGATAGGCTGGAGTCCATACATGTTTGCCCCTTCTCCTTTGTCTGACTTCTTACCACAATTAAGTAAGTTATTTGAATGAGGCTTGCCTTGGATTATAATTTATTGGGTTAGTTGCTAATTTAGTCTCTGTTTTCAAGCAATCAATATTAATGATATATTTACGTGGTGTGTCTATCGAAATTAGGTATATAACAAGTCCAATAATCAAGTCAACCAACTACTGGACATATTGAGACTTAACATCTTATGTCTCAGGATGGCGAGCGCAGTGGAATATTGCTACTTTTCATGAGCGGTCGTATCGCTTACCATCAGGCGAACGGCTTGCTCGTCTCGCCATTCAATGCAATAAAAAAAAATCAAGTCAAATACTAACAGAGCCACGTTTGTTTGCTTATCTTAAAATTTATGAGTCACTACATTTTTATTTTGAAAAGGATTTCCTTTAAAAATAACATTAGTAAGTAGGTGACATTTTTTTAAACTTCTTTTTATTTAGTTACTTTTTTTTTCATTTAAGTTAATTACTTTTTAGTAAATTTTATTACATGCCTGTTATAATACAAAAACTTAATAAATCTACACGGTAGACAAACTTACGACAACTTGGCGTTTATTAATATAAAGTTTATGTTTTCTTTCCAGCCTGTAATAAGTGGGCTTCTAAGTCTATGCTACATGTATATAAAGAATAAAATTATTGCCAATTGCCATTATTTCACCTAACTTTTACGATATAAATGTTGTTGATGTGACAAAAAATCATCACTTCTTTTAAAGGTTCTGGAGAGGGTGGAGGGACGACCTAGTTAAGGTTAACAGTCTAACAGCCAGTTTACCTTTTTTTGCCATTCATGAAATATGGAATTAGTTTTGGATATCCAAGATTTTGTTAATCTTAATGGAGAGCAATGTTTACATTTCATTTGGTGTAACCTTTTCTAGTTTATCAGTTACTAAAACAATTATCATACAAATTGCAACTCTAATACAATACATGAAAGTATATGTTTGTAAGTAATATTAGAGCCTTGCATAAAGCTATTGATACTAAAATATTTGTATATCAATAAAGTTGAGGTAGCACAACTGTCTCGTTGGAAACTGAAGTACACGACTTCAGTAAAACTTTTGGAACTTCTACAAACTGAATTACAGTTTCGTCACGCATTTGAGATTACCGTAAATCCAACATTTTTGTGGTAGGTTAGAATAGGAATACACGACAGGTTCTGAGACTGGAATGTTGAATAACTAACATAAAGTTCCTTTGATATGTAATAACTTCAAACTTCAACAGGTGTGCAAATTCCCTAAGTAAAATCATTGCGAATTTAATAACAAATACAAAAACGCAGTAGGGAGTTAAACAATTGTTCAAAACCCTCGTGCCGTTAGGTACATAGGTTATTAAATATAAATAACGTTATTTGTCTACGTGTTTTTCGAATGATGCTAAGCTACAAATTACGAGGACAATACCACCGCGGGACACCGGGTTTATTAAGTGTGGCCCAACAGATGGGCCGGCGCCCTTCGCCATTGTTAAAACAATATTAAATGTGGAATATTTTAAATTAATATTTCTAATTTAGTAAGAGAATTAGGAGAATTTAATTTATAATTGAATCTGCCCGTATATGCCCGGAAACTAACCATCGTTCACGATTATGGAGAACCAGTCATATTGATTTATTTAAACCATTATGTAGGGTTTGAGATACAGCCTGAGCGTATGCATATATGAAGTGTCCTGACGGACAGGCAATGTGGTTTATTGACATTCGCATTCGTCCCGGAAACCACAGAATACAGAAATGCACTGTAGCCAGAATAACTATTGGAAATATTGAGACTTAACATGTTATGTCTCCGGATATTCGTCTCGCCATTTATTGTAATAACAAAAAATAAAAAAATACAAACAAAATATTAAAGATAGAGCTTAGATTTTGGTAATATATGAAAAAAAGAAAAATATTTACTTACATGCATTCATTTTATGGTCTATGTATGTAGCGACATCTGGCGGTAAATCGTAAAACTATTTTTTTTACTATTGGAATATTGATCCAGATAATAGCCTGGCACTTTATGAAATGCTATTATGCTTATATTACATTTTTAACATAATCATCAGCCAAAGAAAGTTTACTACTGAAAATAGTAGATAGATTTCCCTCGAAAAATCTGTTCCAAACAGTCTCAATGCGTCCACTTTGGATTACCTATACTTTTGAATATTTCAAAATGCCAAAGAAATGTATATATTTTAACAGAACAATCACCTAATTTTAATACAGAAATGTTAAAAAATCTATTTAATATACCCCTCACAAACCATTTTGTTATCAGTGCTAGTATGTTCATTCGATTTATTTCTGTAGATCCTATCACAACTCAACTTGAATATTATAAAATCCAGTCAAATACGTGTATGATAATTAATCAGGTTTTTGAAATATGAATGAATAAACGTCTACGCAAATTCATCAGAAGTAAAACTTGATAGAAAACATATTTATCGCATTCCACCAATGAGAGAAACAAAAATATCCCGTCTGGAAAAACTAGTCGACACCGGCTTTGTAAAAAGCATATCGCGTGAGAAACGTAGCTCAGTAAAAATATATTAAATTAATCACGAACATTCGTGCGGCGTAAAAATAATTGTAAAAATAAAATCGTGCGCATGAGCTTCGAACCGCCCTGCGTGGTGGGGGCCAATGCGCGCTTACCGCCGAGCAAGCGGGGCGTGTCGCCGCACTCCACACGCGTGGAATGCGATTTTTTATAATAATAATCACAATGCACGGACGAAATGTCAAATTAATTACGTTAATTATTTTCGGCTCGCCTCTCCGCGCTACGATGCGTTTAGAATCTTAATTTATCATCCCGCCGCGATTGTTGAATATTTATGAATGAGCGCGTAACACCACAGATGCATGAATATACTGATTTGGTCAATAAACTGGCAGATAAATAGAATTTGTGTTTGATGATATTTCAATAAAAACATCTAACCAAACTTTTAAAAGCTTTTAATGTCTCAGGTAAAAAGTTTTTAAAATTGAATTTAATCCAAATTTCTATTTACATTACAAATTCGTTTAATAAAGGAAATCAAAGTCCATAATTTTACATACTTTAATGCATTTAAACATTATTGCTAATTAAATAAAACATTGTTAATAAGAAATAAAATAAAATGAATGGAGAAGCGCGGTAAATAAATACAAGGCACATCGTCGGAACGCGACACGGGCACTCAGCGTGAAGCGTATTAAATTAAAAGCGACGACATGTGTTTTCCTTCCCACAGGAAAATACATTAGCCGAAACATTTCCCGGCGGCGCTCCGCCCCGCTCGCACGTGCGCGCCTTGCCATGTGCCAGACAAGGCAGCCCGCTGTGGCGCCCTCCGAGCTAACAGCGAGCTTTCAACGTAAATCTGATAAAGCGAACACATTACGACACTAATACAAAGAAATTTTCGTCGTTATTCTCGTTATGAGCTCAAGTACGATGCTTCCACTCTGTCCCTCATGCGAGAAGGGAGCGAGTAAGAGCGGGACGGCGGTATATAGTTAATTTTCACTGCGAGACCGGCTCCATTGGATGAAAAAGTATGCGTCGTCCCGCCCTTCGGCCGGAGGGTGCGGGCCGCGGCCGGCGAACATTTTCTAAGAAGCAGTATGTCGGCTGCAACGAGGGGCGGCGACGGGGAGCCCGCAGTCATGCTGAGAGCCTCAGCGGAGTCAGTGGACACACGTCGCGAACCTTTTCAACGTTACGAGAAAAAATCTTCGCGTGACATTCTGTCCAAAAAACTTATGTTGCCGGCGACATGCGCCGCTGTCGAGCGACCTCGCCGTGAACCCGCCACCGGATTGTTATAACGAAGCGCCAATATCTGTGATATTTGTAGTTACATGAGGATACTGAAATTTATTTTTTACAAAATTTTATTGTTGAGTGAAGTGTATTAAAATTTTCCTGTGCTGCATAGTGTTACGTCTAGTTCCGGCGCTGCTAAGACTGGATTTAATATATGATATTATCAAGTAAGACTTTTATGCATATTACCTACCTATAATGTTAAAATAAGCTTTGCTTTTCAAAAAAGCCAGTGGACTATAACAGTTTCTTATAACTTTATGTTAGTTCCAAATGGTAAAATGATTCAAGATATAATTTAACCAATGTCTGTTATGCATTTCATGATTATGTTATCTATCACTACATTCATTTAAGAAGTGACTGCTAAATGATTTAATGAACCACGAATTATTGAGAGTAATCCCGTTATTGTTTCTTAAAGTCTATTAAATTGAACTCATATGATTGTCACCAACAACTGTAACCCCTAATTATTAGCTACATCCTTTGCATTGACAAAAAGATAAAGCATATCTGCTATTATGATAAGTTCCTTTCCCAACCCAAGTTCTTATTTGGGCTAGGAAAGGATCACCAGGTTCATCTATTTTTATGAATAAATATAACCTAGAAACTATGCACATGACCATATGACGTCATAATAATATATATATCTTAGTTATTAACAGACTGAAAGATTTGACCATTCCCACATTATATGAAATAGAGACGTAAATATTAGGAACGATTATGAAACAGTATAAAAAATATATATGGATACACGACCTGACAAATTCCTAGAAAGTCGCTGAGTACAGACAACCTACAACTTGTAAATATTACAATATTTTGGGAGGGCCTATCCTCAGCAATGAACGCTAAACAACGTTTATAAATGTAATTATTATATTACTATTACATGTATTTGCTTACAAGTTATAATAATTAGGAACTTCCTTTAAATGTGAAATATGATCTGATGTAAACATAAGCTCAACAGTTACTTAAAGTAAATGAATCGACATAATTATCTATTTAGTAATAAGTTACTACTTATTATCAATTCACATTTAATAGAGAATCGTAAAAAATGGTTTGAATGGCTAATTCCTACACACAAGACACTTAAAAACATTATTTAAAATATTAAAATTTGTTCAATATTATACATTGTTTTCTTAGATTTACGATTTATTGTTCAATGTAATTCACATATCCCTTGGGTAGTTGTTACAATCCTAGTAAGGTCATACAGTTTTTACATTATTTATTAAACTTGGATGTTTGTTTTCTTGTCCCCAATATATTAAATTGTTTGATTTAGTTTGTTGTTCAAATGTAACTCCAAGTATTTAAAGATGCCACAATATTACTATATAATAAGTCCCATTGTCCTCTAGGTACAAAACATTCAGCCAACAGTCACATCTATAGTTCATCTACTAATACTTTTACACATACACACATAATTTGCTATTTAAAGAAATGTATACAATAAAAACATGCGTTAGTTTTCCTCAGTACTATTTTTTAAATACAAAATGAGTTGGTTCGTTCATTTATCTAAATACAGTATTAGAATAAGGTAGAGAACATAAATCAAAGCAGTAATGAAAATAACAAATAAATTAATTTGTGCAAAACATTTAATCCCCGCGTCAGGCAACAATGTTAATAACAGTAAATTAAATAGCATCATTTATATTCCCATTAAATTATAGAACACAAATTCATTATTAATCACATATTCAATTTAATAATATACAAACTAAATATTATGGAATTTATACGTAAATGTAGAGTAGGCTCACACCCTGGAATGGAACGTATGTAGGCTGAATGTTTATTATCTATTATCATAAATCGGTAATAAAATTAGATAATAATATAGCCTGTACCTATAAAATATAGATCGAAAAACATAAAAACAGGTCAACTATTATACTTTCAACACATAACAAATACTAAATGGGTTTCAATTATATCCTTTAGAAATTATATTCTTATTTTCCAAAATCGTAAATAATAAATTAAAGTGATAAAAAATAATACATATCGGATTAAAATCAATTTATAAAATATGCAAAAATAAATAAAGAAATATAACAGTAAGGGCAAGAAATAAAAAAAAACAAAAGCTACGATTATAAAAAGATAACATTTGCAATTGGTGCAACGTACTAATTTTATATAGATTATAATATGCGATAAAGGAAAATAAAGAAAATATTTTAGATGTAAAATAATATAAAACAATTTTGGAACTGGCAGATCTCGATTCTCGAGTCTGTCAAGATTGTTTCGCGACCGACGGCATTTCGCGAAGCTCTTTACTGTATTTGTAAGAAAACATATCTCCTTCATTTTAAATATTCATGAATGTATTGTTGTATATTGTATTTAATATTTATTAAATGGATAGATTCAAAAAAATATACTTAAAAATGAAATTATTTCCCATTTTATTTTTTTAATAGTAAAGATTACAAATAAACCAAAAATGCATTAATTGTTAATATTTAGATAATTATAAGGTAGAAAAAAATAATATAAAACGAAAAAAATACAGGTAATGTTGCAAACAAACAGAAAGAAATAGTCCGTCTTTATTTTGTAGCTTAAATGTAATTAATTTGTTCAATTAATAGATAACTTAACAATTTGTCTAATTAGCGAACTCATTACCGTAATAAAATATTGCCAAGCCATTTTAATACATTTTTATGAGCTGCAGTTAATTAAAGACGTTTATGTACATAATTAGTTTTGATATCTTAAATGTTATGTAGTACAAAAACTATTTGTTCACAAGGACTATAACATAATGGCGAAGAATTATGAAATAAATTATTATATCACATAATGCGATATCTTTAAAACTCATTTTGTATTCTTCAAAGGCAGATGCCTCATGGTCCCTGTTCATAATATTTTTGACCGACTTTCAATGAAGGTCGCGGTCATTGTACGATTGTATGTACCAATTTAAATTTATCTGATTATGGTTAGGACTATGTAATGTTTTAAAAAAAATCGTAAGTAGTTAAAAGGCAAGAACCTTTAATTTATTATATAGCCGGCATTTCTCTGATAAATAACATAAAATTCCGGCGTTTTTCTCCCTCAGTACAGCAGTGTTAATGCACTGTTACTTCCGGATTGAAGGACATGGTAGTAAGAGTAGTTTTACCGGATATATTAAGACTTAACATCTTATGTCTCAGGATAGCGAGCGCAGTGGAATGCCAAGCAATGCTTTGTAATTCAAGGTGTAGTTTGATTTGCTACTATCAATGAGCAGTCGTATCACTTACCATCAGGCGAATGGCATACTCGTCTTACTATTTCATTGCAATAAAAAACTCATGTCTTACTTTGCAAAAAAGCTTGCCAATTAACTCATAAAAAAACCAGTGGAGGGTAAAACATCTATTTAATTACCTGCTAATCGCATCAGCTAATGTGATTAACTTAAAAACTAAAAATCTGAGGCAGCTGCGCGGATCAAAGTGACAAGCCTCAGTTGAATTAAGGCATAAAACGCTACAAACTCCCAATGTAGTGTATGTAATCCTATTGGCCGACGGAGGCCTGTTGAAATCTGTCAACCCGTTGCTTTGTGGTGATGCGACCACACAGCGGGAAGCCGCGCAGATAATATACAGATTAGATGGAAATCTGAAAAGAACGACATTGTTTAACCGAGCCAGGTAGATCCGAACTCTGAAGTGTTTTAAACAATGCACAAGCAACATTATTTTCAAATAATGCGATTATGTAGTCGCCCACAAAAAAAAATACAGTTTGCATGATTGACAGTTGTGGAAGATTTATAACTGGGTGTGATGTGGGTTTCTACTTTGTATAGGTCTGTGGGAAATACATAGTCCCAATATTTATAATGCAGAATGCTCAGACTATTGATATTTCAAAAATGTTGATATCTTAAACACATGTGCTCGAGAAATGATCCTGTTTGAAATGGCAAATATAACTTCATTTTATATTGGCAGGTTTTATGAACTCATACCTTGGAGTTTATCTTATCAATAGTTAATTGTTATAGATCTGTGTAAAGACGGTAATAAAGTAGTTATGGTTGCACGTTGTGCGCCGCAAGAACAGGTGATATTATTCATAAAACTATTTTAATAAATTATCAACGCTAAACCTCGACCATAAAAGAGATTGGAGTGAGCCTAACAAATAAACTAAAATTAAATATACACGACTACAATCGAAATTTTTGTCTCAGTCGTATAAAAGTGTCCTATAAATTTACCCACAGTTTAATTTAATGTCCAAATGTACCTGCCTCCATTTTTTTATTGTAAATAAATTCTCGTCCCGGGTTATAGCTTCACGAATATGCGGTATTATTTTGAAAAATGGTTTTAAATTTGTTCGAGGGTTCCTTTCTGATTAAGGTTTAGTTTATACTGTCTAAAATTCGCTTCACTTAGACATAAACTAGAAGATATTGCCCTTAAACAATTTATAATCGTGATTTTATCTTTAACAGGGGGTCAATTTATGTAATTGAAGAAAATATGAAGCCATCAATATAATCGTAGAAGAATTGAAAAAGATTTCTTGAAGCATCCCACTTAAAGAAGCGTCGGTCACGACGCTGTCTGAAGCCGAGTCATTTGCGGGGCACTCCCGCCGCGTGGATGGTGGCGGGCGAATGGGGCTATGCGCCGGCGTCGGCCACCCCCGCCATGAACGCCTTCCTCGAGACCAACCATGCGCACCTCGCCTCCTACGGCCTCAAGATGTCTCCGCAGCCGGCGTGCGGCGTCGCGCCGCAGCACCGCGCCGCCGCGCCGCACGCGCCTTCGCACCACCCGCCGCACTACCAGCCCTACCCGCTGCACTCCTACCAGCCCGGCTACCTGCGCGACTACGGCACCTGCGGCGAGCTATTTCCTCAGCAGCCGCTCGAGCAGAGCTGGGAGTGGCGCGGCGACGTGCACTACCAGGCCGGCGCGCCGCCGCTGGTGCCGCATGCGCACGCGCACGCGCCCCACGCCTTTCTGCGGTACGTGCGTGCGCCGCCGCGCCGTGACATGCGCTGCCAATGGCTCGACCCGGAACAGCCACCACCGAGAAAGCTGTGCAACAAATTGTTCTCGAGCATGCACGAGATCGTGACGCACCTGACCGTGGAGCACGTCGGCGGGCCCGAGTGCACCACGCACGCCTGCTTCTGGCAGGGATGCTCACGGAATGGCAGGCCCTTCAAGGCCAAATACAAGCTCGTGAACCACATCCGCGTCCACACGGGAGAGAAGCCCTTCCCGTGTCCCTTCCCCGGCTGCGGCAAGGTGTTTGCCAGATCAGAAAACCTCAAGATACACAAAAGAACACATACTGGTGAGTGCTTTTTAAACTTCTATTTCAAGTAATTAATTTATATTTTATAATTTAACACCTAAATTGTCATAATTTAACACAACATTAAATTAATATGTTTCTAAAGCATAAGTCGCAACAAATTACTTAATGCACTATCAAATTAAATTCAGCACCAGTCACAACAGATATTATCTTAACACGCAAATAGTTTGAAACGTCTGAGCTGCTCGAGCGAGTTAACGATGGTTAAGTTGATTTGGCGAAACGTTTCGATTCTCATTATTTGGTAATATGGCGTCCCCCGCGGCTACGGCGGCTGCCCGCTGGAGTTAGGAGCTGTGAAGCCGCGTCTCTGCTGGACAATGACATCAACCAACTGTTATCAAATAACACAATGACACCATCCTGAGCACAAACAACACAACTAACGGGCATTCTATAAATATCCAATGTCGACTTGTGAAGTCCATTTCTCAGTAGGTATGAACAAAAACTTAAACTCAGGACTCCATTTTTCAATTCACAACAAAAGACGAGAGATTCATCTGAACGGCGTATGTTAAATAAAAAAATAGATCGTAAATTAAAATGTCCAGTTGGTAGTCTGGTCGGGGTCGCCGTCTCTGTCGCACGCTAGATTGTCATTGGAAAAGTATCGGTACTTAACTTTAAATATTGATTTTTAAGAGTGTCCAGGAATTTGTATGGCCGGTCGACGTTCAGCCAGATGGTTTTATTCTTTTTTACGGTCGTGACTGTTTAGTGTTGCGTTCAGACGTTTGTCCTGTGCCCCCGTCCGCTATTATCTCACTCGGGTCTTGAATAGGGCAGACCTTTTGTGGGCAAGTTTGAAGAATTGTTTTATGGGCTATAAATTAAGTTAGGTGGGTCGCCCGAGTCATTGTCCCGGTGTCGGCTATTGGTTATTAAATAATTATCTACTTAATTGGTTACCGTAGACGTTAGACTGGCTAAAACGTATTACGTAATAGATTTTTTGTAAACATAACGGTATTTTTTAATAACAAGTAATTTAATATGACAATAGTTTATTTGATCCATTACGTATGGAAATGGAAAACATTTGAAGACGTTCTTAGATTGAACACCCGTATACTTTTTATAATGATTTCCCCTTTTTTATGTGAATAGTGAGTAATAAAATAGTGACATAACGCGATGGCATCTCGTCCACGTGACGCAGCGAGCTCGTCGGGCCGGCCGGCGCGCGACGGAGCCTCTCTCCACAATATGATATTTTTATACCGCGAGTAAAATGATACTTTCTGCTCCGGTAGCGTATTATTTATTTGCTATAATACATTTCTCACTAGAATGTGATTATTAAACGAACTGTCAAGTGGACAAACGATACGCCTGACGCCTGTTTTCATATATCTTTGCACCAAATCTTCCTCGTTGCACGCTGACGAATTATTTTAATTTGTCATTCCTTGGGTTTTTAGTGCTTATTTTTTCTCATTTACTGCTGTTTTTTTATGTATTGAACATCTTATTCATACGTTAATATGCTGTTTTAAATGGCGAAAATGAATTCTTATTCTTACTCTGTGTCTATTATTTTCTCTATGTGTCTGCAGACAGCAATACCACTACTAAACAAATTCTTCTTCCAACGATTTCCATGGCGTTATTAGTACATATTTATAACGCATATCGCCTATTAAAATATAGGTTATATTATTCTCTGGTATAAACATTAGGTAGTTCGCTTCCGTAGTTTATAGTGATATGCATTGCTTTATAACACAGTCTATAAAAAACTAAAAGCCTGATCCGACTTCACACGTGTATGAATATATTTTGGCTCTTTACACTGTGATTATCTTGTTTCCTGAACTTATTTTTTAATTATAATCGAAATCATATGTCAGTACTCTACCGTCCTTTCTCCTGCCTTTTCCATCCCGTCCTATATTGTCCCCAAATCCACCAAAACCATTTATATTCAATAAATTATAAACATCAGTCCTATACAAGTATATAATTATGAGAAAATTACTTTAGTTCAAATAATTTTTTTTAATGGATAACGATCACATAATATCTCGGTGAGCTAATTGGAATATTGACAAAAAACTAATCAAAATCTTTGTCGCGAATTTAAGCTCCTTATGGAACATACATGCACCCAAAGACTTATTTAAAATAGTTATATCTAAATCATGAATATATAATAATATGTAATGTCACTATTCCTAACTTATTACAGAAAATAATGATCATAAGCGAAATTAAATAAATAAAAGCTAATAAGTCGCTTTAATTCCAGCACAACATTTACAGTATTTTATTTTACGAACCTTGAACACAAGTTATGTGTTAACCAGTAGCCTTAAGAAATACATATTATTTTCTATATAACAAAATACTGTTTATATTTGATATTGTTCTGGCAAATGTTTTAGAGAAAAACTCTACTTTTTATAGAAAAGGATCTGTTATAAACTTTTATACCGAACATAAACAGTACAAACCGAATTCAATTAACCAGCTGTAATAAGACTATCTACTATTTTTCATTTATTAAATCAATATTTACGTTTATGTCAACAAGTACACAAGTTAATTCTATACTTTGAATGAGATCATAGACCATATAGAGTAGAAACTAAAAACCAAGTAAGCAAATAGAATACTGGCACGAATTCCAAATTTGAAAAATCAATAAAAAGTAAACAAGGCAACCGCAGTAGGCCGAGTGCAAACTAGGGCGGCGACATCCACTAGACACACACAATACGCTAATGATGATATGATTTTGTTGAAGACGACCCTCGACCATCAAACGCAGAACTCTAATATGCCGTATAAAATGACGCTTTCAAAATATTTTGCAAACAATGAGGAACCCTTCCCGGTCGCCCTTGTGGCACGCATTGTGCGTCCGTCGAGTGCAGCTCTCACTATTTTATTACGCACTAAACTTTACACTCGACGTGGAAATGAACATACTAAATATTTTAGATATATTTTGTGACTAAAACATTTAATTTCTGCTTACTGGGTTTTTGCCGCGGTTTTTGTTAGGTTCGTGCTGAAAATTGATTTCCAAATTGATTCGTTTGGCTGTAAAAATTGAATATAATTCTGAATTCGGTAGAAAATATTGTTGATGGAAACGCTTAAGAAATGTAACAATGAATAACACTTTTTTATTTATATTGAGATTGAAAAATGTTTCTTATAAATGCTCATAAATGACATCTATTTTATAAATTTTTACGGTTTATTTTAAAATGTATCAATATTATTGTTTCCTATAAATCCATTACAAGTAATTGAAATGTAGGTTATTAGAAAAAGAGTAGTCTAGAATTATAAGAGATCATAATCATGATGCCTGTAAACATGTAAAACTCAACTATATCCGTTTAGTGGTAAGAAAACGAAAACAAATATATTTTCGAATTTCGAATTTATGAGTCACCAATATATTAGACAGACAGATACCTAAGATATAGAGAGTAATAAAATATATTTTTCAGTACCCTGTAACTTACTTTAATAACCGAATCTTTGGTCTTATTGGTAACCCCATTGTGTTATAAGTGTCACTAAAATATTATACTCGATATAGGTCTACCAGAATCTCATGGCAATTGGGGTAATTGAAAATTGTGCATAGCAATACCAGGGTAATTGGATCGAAATATTTTGATACTTTCTATACAACTTATCATTACTTCATATTAACGAAATACTTTTATTAGTTAAATGTCTTATTTGCAATTATATGTTATTAGAATGATATGTAAGAGTGAAACAACATATCTAAGTATTTTATTTGCAGTCTCTTTAATGTTTATCATGAACGAATTAATCAGGGCTTATTTATAAAGATCCTGGCAGTAGGTTATTAGACGAAGATGTTGGTGATAATTATTTTTAATAAAGATCTCTTCTGGGATTACATCTGTTCACTAGAAGTGCAAAATATATCATTGTTTGATGGATCCTTATCCAAAATCTCTGGAAACTCCTGTAAATAGGTATTTAATGCATTATTGTTTAGTTTCAAAAAATTATATCAAAGTATATACGATAAAACACATGCACATATCTAACACTAACCAAAAAAACATGAAGTATCAAAATTATTCACTCCAACTTGTTTGTTAAAACAACGTCGATTTAAAAATCAGCGATTTTGTTTAAATTTGACCAAATCATTTACAGATCTGGCGATAAAACTTGTAAACAATGTGTCACACTTGTGATCGTAGAACTAATTTGTATATTTTCACTAAGGAATTATAGAAATCGTAAAATATTCACATCGAATGACATAACTCAAGTTTTGAATCAGATGGTATTGCCACATAAAAATCTATATGTTTGTTTTTAATTTTATGCCATGAGATTCTGGTAGACCTATATCAATTATTATACTTTTATCGCCTAGTTTCGACATGTCAATCGAAATTCGGATACTACTAGTATATCTACTAGTTGTATAGATCAATTACCATTGTTATTCAGAATAGGCCGCGATTATTTAGATTTTTTTAGACTGCCTCGGTGGCGTAGTTGTACTACGGTACGGTTATATAGCTGATATCTCGGGTTCGAATCCCGGGGCAAAGTGATATTGGATTTTTCTATTCAATATCAGCCCAGAGTCAGGAATTCGTGCCCGATATGGCGATAGGTGGCGACCTATCACATTGTGGGACGGAACATACAAGGTGAAACGTGGGTGCCCTGGCTACCTGCCTACTCCTTCTAGGAACAACAAGCCGTGAGTTTGTGTATGTATGTATGTATTTAGATTTTAATCTTAGTACAAACAGTATATAAAATTGTAACAAATACTTGTGACACTTGAATCTGGATACATATTCCCATAATTTTCTTCCTAAATTAACTAAAGAAAAATTTGTTAATAGGTAATAGTTAAGGTTAATACTCTCATTAGCATTAAGTCAATTATTGTTATTACTTGATTATAAAATCAGTATGCATCTTTTAATAATACGTAGTATTATGAAAATATGTTATACTCGTATTACTTGGGTTAGCCAACTAACTAAATAAACGCAGACTTAACTTTTTTTTTAAATTATAAATAATCCTATTTTCTCGGATATTTTTATTTTTTAACGATTTGTTTTATTTAAATAGAAAATACATTGTAAATAGTTAATCTAAGAAACCATTATAAAAATGTAAGGTACTTGTCAGGACCCTAGAATAGGAATCTTGAAGAATGTTATACTGATAATTATTGCAGAATTCAACGGAAAAGTTGCTCGAAAATTTATTTAGTAAAGCAGTTCATGTATGAGACGCAATTTCACACAAATATCTAAAACTTGTTTAAAAATATCTTACTGTTCATTATACTGTTATATTTTCCAAACTCCAAATTGAATAGGTAGGCATAATTTCAAATTAATAAGCTGCGTTCTCATTATATTCGGCTATTTTATTTGAGAATATGATAATGTTGTAACCCTATAATAGTCGGGTGCGTTTTAAAAGGTGTTTATATACGGTCGATGCGACCATCTGCCCGGATTGATAAATTGTATAAAAAATATTAACAACACAATAAAAACTTTATGTGTGTGCGTGTCAAGTATTAAATGGGGGATTTTGTTAGCATTTCCAAAACTTTGGCCAACGTCATGGCGTCCTGTGATCCCCTGTCAGTTTTGGATCATCCCTAAATATAAAAAAGTGTCATTTTCAATAGAGGGGTTTAGATTTTATTATTGCTCAAAATGATACAGTTGAGGTAAACATTCTGATATTCTTATATATGGTTCTTGGAATTCAATGCAAATCATAGCAATTTAGATTTTATTTCAAACATTCTAATGATCTATACCTATTTAGTGCTGCGCAAACTATAATAAATATCATGTAGTCTGGAACACCCTAATGATTTCCATACAAAATAATGAAATAAAATTGAAATTCAAACGGCGTTTGTGAAGTAATATGTCATTATTATAAATCTCAATATCCGTGTAAAAACAAACGATTATTTGATGGGCGTGGCCGGCCCGTCACCCGTCGGTAGCAACATTACAACCCTCCTCACGCACACACACACTATCTACACATTCACACATCCTACGCACACACACAAATCGTATAGATACGAGGACTTGCACACAGACACTTGCTACCCTTACAATATTCACCTATAGACATTATCGCTACCATAGACAATGAAAACGCTAAGCGCTTTATTTTTTGTCTTCTTTGTAACTTCAACCCTCTTCGGATCATGACGCGAGCGGCGAGGGCAGAATATGCATATTGCACATATGCTACATCTATCGACGGGTTTAAATGACAAAGCGGTCGATTTTGCTCAAATGGCCGACCAGCACGCATTTTGGACACCTTAAAAATGTTGTTTTGAAACACCACGGACACGTTCCCGAGAAGCCTGAACATTTTTGTTGATACAAACGTTTATTCGCTTTTTTATTTGTTTCGAGAATTTTGCTAAATGGCAAAGTGAGAACAGGGCTATGGAGCGCGTGTAAAAAGTGTCTTGCCACAGTGAAGACACAGAACGCTCCCGCATGTAGACACCGAGCCGGCCAACGCATCGGCCGAGATCAAATGCCATCGTGTGAGATACGGATCTGGCATCACTAATGCGGCTGCGGCAATTAGTTAATTACCCAAACGCAACACAAAAACATTACATTGATTCATGAACTATTACGGCCAGTTATGATAAATTGCGTAACGAGCTCGCATTTGAAATAATGTATACATTTATCTCTTTAAGGTAAACGCTGCTTTTTATCTGAACGTTAAATTATTCACGGTTAACCTTATACCACCCGCATCGGGCCGTATTAAATACCTACCTGATAAATAATTAATCAGATAGTGTTTAGCTAATAGCAAAACATCCTTTATGTATTCTTGACTTTTTCTCGACGCAGGATAATCATTCAAAGTAAATTATTTATAAAGAAAATCACAAATTCAATCGAGAGATGTTTTGTTCTAAGATAAGCATCTCGGCCGGACGATCAATCAAATAGATCAAGTGGGCTCACCTGGACCGTGGCTCCGCTCAATGGAGCGGTTAAACGAAAACACATCGCGCCGATTACTAATATTCATTCGACACGCCTAATTTATTTGGTTATTTAACTTTTACATTCTCCGTGGCGATGTTGGCGTGTCGTGGTATTGTTTAGATCGGAATCTTTTAGTCTTATTCCCTAAACATGTAGGCGCGGAATTCAGTTAGGAAAGTATTGAGCGCGTGAGTTGGTGCAATATTTCACTGGGCAGTTATGTAAAAAATAGTATTTATATTTGAGGATTTGATTTTGTTTCTATTGGGTGTAGCGTCGTGTCTGTGCGTTGTGGTGAGGTGACATAAATTGTGCGCGGTTGCAATGTAACAATAGTCTGAAGCGGCGGGACGTGGACGCTGCCTACGCCGAACGCCCTTGCTATCTTATTACCATCGTTTCTTCTCACAATTTACTATCCGCGCTTGTACTTTATAATGACAGTTGTTGTCTTCTGCAAGGTGTACAAATGGGAGGCTGTTTTAAATAAAACTCCATCTCTTTCACCAACTTCTTGTATGTTTACTATTAAAGCATTCCACGACATTTCAGTGAAATAGCTTTGAAAGTTCTTGTTTGAAAGCTATATTTTATGACTACCTACTAATAATATACCTGTTTAACCTATGTATTTAAGTTAAAGCCTTCAATGGAAATCTATATTTGTTGTAGCATTAAAAACGGAATTGTAAAAAAAAATGTTATAAAGTAGGTCAGTATATTTTATTAGTAAACTCCTTAATTTTTATACAAATTTAATCATTATAAAATTATCTTCGACTTGTAGCTTTAGATATCTATCTTCATGAAATTGTGAACTTTAAAAAATACTTCAATTTCACCATTACACTGATTTTCGACTTGGTCACGAAATATATAGTTTGTTAGTAGGTATGCATACAGAATGTCTATATCAAAAACACATACATAATATGTTTCTCAGGTCGCGAGATAATAATCACTAATTACTGATTGTCCCACACTGACATACAACAAGCCTTAAGTTATTAGATACCATCATAGACTTGGGTTACATACTATACCAACCAAATTGCAAGTCAAAACATTTGGGACTGTGGGTGGATCGTATCGTAAATGTATTCATTTGACCTGTCTTCTCACACTTTATTTTAACCAACTGCGTCACAACGGATCACGGACTTGAAACATCATGAGATACACGTTCATTTGTTAAATCAATTATAAAAAAAATGTTGATTATTCATATTTTTTCGTGGTTCAATTATTAAATATAGGAGTACTATTTACAGCAATAAAAAGTAGTGTCAAATGTCACATAAGTAGTTAACATTTGCCTCGTCAGTACAGAAATTAATTAAATTTATTTTCAAATGAGGCAATGTAGGTGTATAAATTGAATAGCATTTTATTTGTATTCATTAAGTTTTTCGAGGTCCCTACTAACCCGCTGTTTAACAGCAGAAGTGTCAATTTTGGCGTGTCCTATTTACTTTGTGACGATAAACTATGTGGCTCATTAAATTAAATGAGCTATCAGCCGTTTTCAATGCTGGGTGAAAAACATTTTGTGCTTTGAGCTGGCTAAGTGTGCGAAATTCCTTCGTCTTGTAGGGCGACGCTGGTGGGTCTCACTGCATCATTCATGCGTTTTTTCGCCGACACCTTGTCGGTATCAATATGTATGGCTGTTTGTGATATCGCCGACAACGCTCCATACAACCATACTAAACTTTACAACCTATTACGTACAAAGGTTGTTTTTTAGTTTGGTCCTGGTCACTGCATACGTCGCCCGAGGCGGTGACAAATGCAGCGGTATAAGAATTATGTTAAACAGTTCAACGAATTATTTTTTACATCGCTTAGATTTGTTAGGTCATGAAGATAAAAATCGCAATACATTGTATAAAATATTGTTGGTATCAAGGAGATCTAAAATCGATTTAAAAATGATGCTAAATACGGAGAAAAATACTTCTACACAGGTCTTATCCACTACAGATTCCGATTTCATTAGATAATTGATGTATGTTAAATCAAATATTGTATTACCTAGCACAATCATAAAATTAGCAGTAATTCCTTTGTCAAACAAATGAAAAATAATTTTACGTTCGTTTTTCAAATTACAGTTTCAAACACCAAAAGGCAATAAAAAATAATAACGCTTAAACTACTGTTTATAGTTTGTTTTTAATAAAAAATAGAAACTTGAAGTGACAAGCCATTGTGTCAAATTCGAAGTATTCGAATGAAGAATCCGCGTGTTTGACGCCTCCCAAAAAGCATCGATGGTAAACTTTAGACACAGAATGCTAACATCGCAACATCGTTCAGAATAAAATATTTTTTGTCGCCTTCAGCCTTCCCATTTACGTGGTAGGTATTCGCAACATTTTAAAATGGGGATATGGTACAAACTAAACGAACGAAAAAGATGACGCATGAAATGGTGAACCATAAAAAATACCTATTGCATATCCTGTCTTTGTTAATTTAGTAACTTTCGTACTGAATTTATTCAGGCAGTTGAGTAAATGCAAGCTGGTACGAAATTTTAGAGGAACGAAGCGGTCATGTCATACTCTATTTTTTTATCTAGTGTAAATAAATAAGTACTTCATTCCTTTGTTTGGCAAATGAAACGCAGTATATGTAACTATATATATCACTTGGTTTTTTACCAGAAATATCGCAATTTTTAGGGCACCAACCGCTTAATGTTATTTCTCCATACTTGTCATAAGTCTTAATTCACTGTCATCAACTACTATGACTAAGACGTAACAAAGATTTAAAGAACAAAAATTCCAGAAAGAACGTCCGGCACGTGCAGAATGTGGGCGCGTCTCAAAACAAAAATTAAATACATTATAATAAAAACAAAAAAGGGCTATTAATATTCGTTAGAAATATTGGTTTGTCCCAAAAATGTGCCCGGGGGCTGCAACACGATCCGGCGTGGGTGTTGAGTGGACGCACCAACTCACCGACCGACCACCAACCAAATACAACACAATTTATTGCGCAACTTGGCTCAATAACCCTGAAAATTATTTATTACTTGTTAACGTATTAATAACAGTTGGATAGAAATGCCGGCAATTACTTAGCATTTTGAAATTTATTGTTTCCTAATTTTGCAATAGACATCTAATTGCTGTTGCTATGTCCTATTTTTGAATTAAATCATTTTGTAGTTTATACTTAAAAAAAAAAAGGTATATAGAATGAAATATAGCCTGTAAATTTACACCAACTTTAAGGTGAAAGATTACCATAACATTGATAATAAAAATACAACCATTCATTTTCATATCAGATCTTTATAATACGATAAAATTCTCCAACATACGAATTAAATTCTGACAAAAGCTTTAACCAAACAACCTTTAAAATACTACGAATACAAAATAGATTTATTTAAAATACATCTCCAATAATATTGTAAGGTCGCATCCACATCATTGCTAATGTTTGTGATCCGTACCGTCCCACGCTAGTCTCTACACCACATATAGACAGTTACCAGGAATGGATACATGAACAATTAATACACTGATTCTTGTAACTGAACATACTGTCCCGTTTGCCACAGACTTATTGTAATTCATTCAATGAGATTTAATTATGACGCTCTTCAATTGTGATTGTTTTGTTTTATAATTAATAGAGAAGATTTGATTTGAGAATCTTAAATTAATAAGATTAATATCACAGAACATGGTATTTAATGAAAACAACTTAATAATGGATTGTAGATGTAAAATTAAAAAAAATATGTACGTAATAATAGTTGAAGCACATTTATATCTTTATCTTATACTTTTTAGAAAATTTAATGCATATTGTTTAGGATTCCATTTTTTTAATGTATATCACTCGGCGTTATTCATAGACAGTTTCAAAACCTACATCAGATATCTAATGTTTGCCTTAGTCGCTCAAACAGAATTCAAAGTCATTCGAAAGGGACAAGAAATTCGATATCTAAAATGGGTTTTAAAACCATCTACGTATAAAGCTGTCCGTCTTTTGCTTAGGACTATCATCTCCTTAACGTCAAAAAGCTTTATGTATAAACGGACCTAGTTGTCTAGTTAGCAAGAATGCCTTCTTAACTGGTGGAAGATCTTTCATATGTAAGAGGCAGCCTGGGTAGGTATCTACCGCAAATCAGTTTAGGGAATTTCGACTTTTATTAATATCTATTTATATAATATTATTATGATCCATCCATGTTTCATGTTTCATTATTAATTATGTTTGCATCTCTTACAAACCCAAAACAGACATGTAATATTTATTCTTAGTTCTAAAAGTGAGTCACCAAAACGTCGTATACAAACGGATGAATAATCTTAATTTACCGAAACAATGTACCATATTGTCTCAACATCAGATCCCTGTTAGAACTGTACACTATGTATAATTTTCAGAAATCAAAAATCCGGCGCGATGTAATTTCTGTTAAGTTTTTTGTAGCGGTGGGCGATGATGCCGGTTAAGCCTGTCAAAACGCTTGACGTAAGGATTGACGAGCGTGCCCTGCTTGGATAACTTTGCCTTTTTGCTCTCTTTACAAACCTCACTGAGTTATACAATTTTTAATCTACCAAAATCAACATAAACTAAGATTAAAAATTACTCGGACTGTGATCTGGCCAACTTCATTTAGTTATGGCACACGTGAATCCTTATATTATAATCCTAAACGATATAAAATGTGATTTACAGCTTTTTAATTTCAACATTTTAGACAGCCTAAAAATACTTTCAAATGCAGACTCAATGAATTTTGTCATAAGGTGCAAGTAATTTGAAACAAAGCAGTCTGCAGAGTATCTCAATTAATAACTCTATTGACACTATCCATACCATTATAACATTCATATTAAACCACACTCGTAGGAGTATCTTCATATTAAGATCTATGAATTGCTATGTCGCGGCTCCCAGAACTTAATTTTTGCCTACTACAGAACTAATACAGCATTTGACTTCATTCTGGAATTTAATCTATAACTACTCTGTTCTATACCAGCCGTATTTATAGACTGATCAAAACATGTCAAGATTGATATCGCAAAAATTCATTGTTCCATATCATCCTTAACAGACGATGAAATTCACAAACTACTCTCATAAAAAACAAGGTTCCCGTCTAGGCAACAAACGAACGGCACACCTTATCTACATCCCATCTACAGAAATATATCACTACGAGAAAATATCTCCCTTACACGTCCTCACATAGATAGCTATCAGAAAAAGACAGACGATGTTTTCTCAATTTCAGCGGAAAAGCACCCTGAGCTCTGTAATTTACTCATATAAGACCCGAAGGAAAAATGTTTCACATAAACTCGCAAAGAGAATGAAATCATTTGTCTTGTGTCTGGTCTATTTGTTGTCATTTTCTGACAAAGGTGCTGTAAGATGATCGAACGCTTTCGATTCTTCAAACATAATTTTGGCAATGCTTGAGAACATTGTGTAAGTGTCAATGAGTGAATTATTGTAATAAGCAACGAAAGCGAGTCCCACGGAACCGTGCGGTCGTGAATCACTGAGGGTCGGTGCGGGCGCGGCGGCGGGCGCAGGAGCGATCAACAGTGCGACAAAAAAAGCTCATAAGACAACTGAGCGAAACCTTGGTGCATGTTCGATTTTCCACGAGCCATCGACTAACCCGCGTCTCGTGCGGAGTGCATACTGCATGCGCATTTGAATGTTATATCAGCTTTAATTTGTTTCCGTTCACGACGCGCTCGCCGTCCTTTTTCCTCTCGCCGTACGTTTTCATTTTAATTTATATTTATCAGCGAGATATGACTGTGCAGTTTGTGGCCCGTGTTGTTGCTACATTTACTATTATATTTTTATTGGGATGCTTTTGTATGAGTTGGCAGATATTTATCGAGTATCGGAACATTATTCGGTCTGCTCATAATCGTCCGCATAAAGCACCTTGTCACACGGTCGTTGGGCGCCGAATGTGCTCGGCCGACCCCACGTATTCTTTTTGTGATCCCGGCCGAGGGCCTGTATTCTCCGAGAAGTGGAAAAAATGAAGATATTAATATATCTTTCTAATTCGAAATACGTTACGGATAAAAGGAAGATCATAAATCATTACGCACGCTGTATGAGTTCGGTTTAAATACGCGAGACAAAATCGATTTCGGAGAATAGTCCGCACTCCGCGTGGACAATCGCTACGTTTGCGACAAATATACATCGTTTATTAGTTGTATTGTACAACTTGTATCAATGCCTGCGTTGAACTGGAACAATCTATAAGGAGTGTAGAACACCTCTCCGATATTAAACGCAGCGATTAGTATTGTAGGTCAAGCAGTACATGGCGCGTGGTCATGTCCATCGGAATGGGTGCATTGTAAGCAAATGGCCAGTCATCGGCCGCTTATTAGCCGCCTCGCTATTGAAGATTAAATTAACTTCGATATCCTTCAAAGGCTGATTGAAACAATATCCATATTAAATAAATGCTTTAAGTAATACAAAAAACGTTGTCGCTTCATAAATATAATTCTGAAAATTGTAAAATGTAGAGCTATGTTATTTTAAAGAATATTATAACCCATTAAAATTTGAATAATCAAGTGATTAGGGTCGTAAATCAAAGTAATATAGCAATCTTCTTTATCGTGTTAGTTACGTAAAGTGAGACAGATTTTATCAGCATGAAATCGTTTGAGATAATTTCGAATTAATTTCTAATGAAAATGTTTCGAGCAGGTGTGCTAATATCAAGTGTCAGTTTATTATTTCAGACGATGACAGCAGAGTTGCGCACAGTAGTCGGATTGTTGCGACAATTATGCCTGGTGGTGCTCTACGCAACTTGATATAGTGTTTGCGATTGTTTTTTCTGTAAACTCACATAAAACCATTTACGACAATTTAGGAGCAAAGGCCGCATGTATCGTGTTACCGTTGCTATTTCTAAAAAGCTTGTTTTCTCAGCGGAGCGCGCTTAAGTAGCGATTTGTAACTCGACACGATGATTTAAATTTGGCCAGGCGATGTGCCAACTGTTTGATTCCCATCCATTTGCTATTGGAGTCTGATCAACTTCAGCGCACTTTAATTATTTACATAAAAGTCATGCATATAAATATTCAATTTAAATAATGAGAAGATATACTAATCTATAGTTAATTCAGTATGAATATGAAGAAATATTTATCGCTGCTAGATTTACAAATGTACTTGTGTAAATTTAAATAAATTACAAATACTAATGACAACTAAATCCTCATATCTGAACAATACAACGACCGTAAGATTTAGTGTAAATTTTAAAACATGATAATTTGAATCGTCCGCGATGGGGATACCCCTTCGGGACGAAGCAGATGAAGATTCGTATCGTTGTAATGTTACAAAAAAGTGTCTCCTGTGGGTGATACAGCCGTTTAAGATAAGCATCTGACCCTAGCCCGCGTCCCGACGTGGCATGCAACGAATTCACGATGCGCATTCCCAGCTTGTATTTTTATTTTGACACTAAATATTTTGTGCGGTGTATAGATATTGATTTAATACCAGCCGAATGTTTTACCTTGTGTTATGAATTATGTTAGTCTTTTTATACATAATTTAATTTAAGTTGAGGCATATCCGTGATGATTAGATTCTAGTGGCCCCAAATTCTGGATGGAATCCAAAAATGTTATTTTTTTGGCAAAAGTGGTGATCGATACGCCCTTTATAAATTACGAAAATTGACATTTTTGAAACTTATCTAATTAACACAAAGTAATTCCATTAATGAAACAACTAATCTCCATTTATAGATATTAGCACAATCCTTGAGTTTTTTATATAGATTTGTGTATACTAGAACATTGCCAACCATACAACGATACAGGTACAGGAATATTATGTATTGAAAATAGGACAAACAACTGTTACCTGAAATAACATTTATTGCACATCTTTGCCTAACAATATCATTTATTTAAGTCACAATTAGATTTGATTTTATGCACACACACATCACACATAAAGAAAAAAATGACATATCTTCTACAACATTGTCATACACAACATCACCAAACATCTGAAAAAAAAGCATAAAAATAGTATCTTTTTCGTTTTTGTAACTTAAGTTACAATGTTTTAAACTTATATCGAGAGGCTACACAGGAGCATTTACAACAAACGTGTCGAACCCAAATAGGATTTGTCGTCGATGGTTTTTGTGTCCGAGATTTGATCCGCGATTACTAATTAGAGAGCGACACATGTTTTAAAATGTTTTATCTTGTATCTGACTCATTAGTGGTTTGAATGGGGCTAGTTTTGTTGTTTGGTCTTCGGAGACGGTGCGAAACTTTTTTGTTTGATACAGGCTATTAAACAACTCCATGAAATAGTTGACATGGTGGCATGGTTTAGGTGTCTGCGTTTGATAAGATTATTTAATATAAAAAGCTTAGTTTAATTTTGTTGCTATTCTATAATTTGCTGTGGCTTTTTATAGTACATTAGCCTTCTAATCAAAGTAATTAGTATATCATAAATGTTTCTTTTGAAACTTTATTTTTATTCGTAATCTAAGTTATTAAATCTTGTAATAATATATGTATTCGTTAAGTTTTTGTAAGAAGTTTTTGATGACATAATGACTTGTATCTAAACCAACACACGGTCATACATATATAAAAGATAAAGACTTTTCACTTCGAACTAAAATCTTCGTTATATTAACATTCGAAACATAATTTATCATCTATTATGGCTAAACACGTTTACTACTTGAAGCGTAAGTGACGAGGCGTACATACGATACCATTATCACGATGTATTGTCAAATATGAATAGCCCACAAATATTTTAGCTATGAATGAAATGAGTATATCGGCATTGAATAAGCCGACGTGTGATCCATTGAGTAGTTCGATACAGTACCAAACATTGCGGTAAAGGAAGCCTAAAAAGCTCTATTATGATTGTGTTAACAGACACTTGAGATTAGCATCTGTACCTCCTCAACACGAATTTCAAACTTCAAACACAATGCGGGGATTACGAGCGAAGAGGTTTATTTGTAAACATGACAATGAAATCTGTATTATTGTGCGGTTCGGTCACAGCACCGCGCGGCCGCAACGCATGTTATTGAAAGTTCCGCGCGTCACACGTTTCGACGAACACGTGAGAAATTCAATGAGTATGATACAAAAACTAGAAATAAAAAATATTAACTAGTACTTATACGGCTGAGTATTTTGATTGAAAGTCTTGGAACTGGAAGATATACTCAATGCATTTTATTTTATATATATGACGGAGTGAAATGGTTTATTTAATACAGGCGTTGTATTTATTTGTTTTATCGGATTGATGTTTGTTTAATTATTGTAGAATAGATTTGTCTTTGGAAAATAAGATTTAAAGTGGGCAACACCCGAATGGAGTCGCACGCGGCAACACTGCTTATTTGTCTCAAAATAAAAGGATGACTTTGACAGTGTAGAGAAAAACGTTATCCCATTTTGAAAGCAAGGCGGAATCGCACTCGTGTGAACCCGTTTACTTTAAATCTGTTTTCATACTTGAAAATCTCTGTAACTTTGAATCCTAAATTATATTGGAACATTAAACCTAATCGTGGCAATAGAACAACGAGTTTATTATGCTGCTATAGACTATTGGAGACCGCCGGCGATACATACGTATGGACGACTCACATGAACTGATGGCGGAAGATTTAGGCAATCAGTCTGACTCTCCGTCATATATAAATAATTTAATAAATAAATGGTTTCCAAAATTAATTGGGATCTACTACCATCCATCACCTGTAATGGCACTATAATCACATATAGTGAAACCGTCAAGAATTTAGGTTTATTTATTGATAGGTCTCTCACTTGGGGTCCGCAGCTTCGTGAGATTAGTGGAAAACTGTTTGCCTCGGCAAGGTCCTTGCGAAGGTTGAGCAATCTTCTACCCATTACCACGAAGATTTCACTTGCGCAAACTCTCCTTCTCACTATCCTTGATTATGCTGATGTCAGCTATCTAGATCTCACCGAGGACCAACTTAATAAGCTTGAGCGTCTCCAAAATCTCTCTATCAGATTCATATTTGGGCTTCGCAAATATGACCCATGTTTCAGAATTTCGTACTAGGCTCAAGTGGTTACCCATCCGGTTTCGTCGGAATACTCATATTCTTTCACTTCTATACAACATTTTGTTTAATCCTCTAACGCCTTCGTATCTTAAAGATCGTTTCGTCTTTCTCCATGATTCGCTTTCAAGATCCTTGAGGTCGTCGGAGAACTTGAAACTAAGAATGCCCTTGCACTCCACAGTATTCATGGACAAATCATTTACTGTCCAAGCTGTCCGACTGTGGAACTCTCTACCAGCTGAGTTGCGACGGGCTGAAACACTGTCGTCATTTAAAAGAAAGGTCAAAGAACATTTCCTCTCACAACAAGAGTGTAGCTGAAAATAATTTGTCCATTCTCTTCTTGGTATATTTTAGGATAGGTATATCATATGTTTATGTATATGTATGTATTATAGGTATGTTTGTATATGTATGTATTATAGGTATGTTTGTATATGTGTATGTATATTTTGTGTGTTTATGTTATATTTTTAGACTGCCCTTTCTATCTCCTGTTAGTATATCCATCCCATGGTTGCCTGTAAAAGATTACCTAGTGTGATAAGGCCGCCACTTGTACTATTATTCTTATTGTATATCTTCATAGTATTTCTTTACAGTGCAAAAAAGAATTAAATAAATAAATAAAATAAATAAATCATTCATACCAAAACAAACTGTATCAAAGGTTTGTTGTTTATCATATTCGTATCTCGTACCAATAAGTTTTATCTATGATATTGTTTCGTTAAGTCAGTAATGTGAATAAATCTGTATCAGCCCATATACGTCCCACTGCAGGGCACGGGCCTCCTCCACAATCGACAGTGCGATTGAGAGTGGTTAGGCCATATAGTCCACCACGCTGGCCTAGTGCGGGTTGGCGGACTTACATACCATAGAAATTCTTATAAATCGCTATCGTATGCAGGTTTCCTCACGATGTTTTCCTTCACCGTTTTAGTGCGTGGTGATTGACTATCAATACACACATGACTCCGAAAAGTCAGAGGTGTGCCCTGGGATTCGAACCCGCGACCACCGTGATCATGTGGGCAGCCGCGTCTAGTCCGTTTACCAACAGGCCACCACGCACTTTGAATAAATGTGAATAAATACTCCAACAATATTACTGGATCGTTATATTCGCATCAGAAAACGACAGATTGTTTAATTTTGTTCGCGTATTTCAATAGTATTCTATAGTAATTTATTTTTTGGTTTCCACTGTTCCGTTTTTACTTAATACATTAACACCAAATACAATCCTCCACCCTATCTCACCATGTAACTTCAGAAATTCACATTCCTTTCAACAATTGTGTAAGGTCAGGTAGGATCTGCTTAAGGAGATGAGATGGAAGGCAATGTATGAAAAATAGTAGCAATCACAAGTTTTCTGACCAGGGAAGTTACTATTTAATCCGACACGAAGTTTGAATGTCGAACGTTCGATGTCCACATCTCAAATAAAAGTTTTCCAATTCTAAAAATCAATACTATTCTTAAGAAAAGTTATCTTTTATTCCGAACATCGTTTCGTCATTCTTCGGACTATAGAGTAACTCCCCATGTTAGGGCTATCCCTCCTAACATGGGAATTATTTAAAAAAAACAATTGTGCAATTTTATGAATGGTAGAGCCAACTCCACCAAGTCTTGACTTCAGAGTAAACGCACCTTCATTGTCCTGAAGTATTGTAAGTGTGCGCTGCCCATTGTCAAGTTACCATCTCCCTTCATTAGAGCTGTACCAGGTGCTAGGATCCATGATATGTGCGATAACCGAAACGACAAACCAAAATGACAAACATTTTTATGTGTGTCTGCGTATGTGTGATATGTTTTTCAGTTTGACATTATCACCAATTGTTACTAGCCTTTACACTAGTCATTAAACGATTAACTTACCATCTAGACTCAGGATGACATGCGTAATATAGTAACATGCAATACTAAAATAAAAAATGTAAATAGTATTAATACTCCTGCTTATGAGCGTGAATATCATTCTCTGTATTAAAATGAGGCTAAATTCAGTATTTTTGTCCACAGTTTTCCGTCTTATTCCCTTTGAATACTCTACTTGATTACTGTATCCGTTCATCGATTAGCATCTGCTAATGTTATTAATGACTCTATTGTCTAATTAGTAAATAAGTTTATAAATAACTCCATATTAATTGATTCTAAAAACAGCAAGTTCCCACACGTAAATAGAAGCAGTAGAATTAATTGCAGTTCCATAATGAGCGGATAATTACTGTTTCTTTAAGGGGAGCCGTAACAACGTGAAATATTATTTAAATGGAGAACTATTTATACAGAAATTGTTATTATTTGAATAATGAAAATATTTAATAACACAAAATTTATTAAACGAGCGGAATGCTGAAGATTACTTATCTTAAGCCTAGGTCTTTAACCCGTGTCCTGCAGTAGAAGGTATATGGGCTGGCTGAATAACTACTGGACAAATTGAGATTAAACATCTTATGTCTCATGATGAGATGGTGAGCGCAGTGGAATTCCAAGCATTGTTTTGTAATTCATGGTTGTTGTTGTGTGGTTTTGCTACTATTCATGATTTGTCGTATCGCTTACTCTAAGGCGAGTGGCATGCTTGTGTCGCCATGTATTGAAATAAAAAATATGTATATATATATTCTTGTATATCTTAAATACCAACTGATATAGGGAAGCACAGCGAGTACCTAAAAATTATAAAGTTACTAGCGGCCCGACCCAGCTTCGCCTGGGTGCATATATTTTTGATTCCACTCCACACCAAATACATGTTGTTTTTCGTATAAACTCTTGTATGCCTAAACTTGACGTAGCTATCCTACTGTCCGGCTCAATCCCGTCTCATCCGCCTGTTCAGTCTCTTCCCAATCCGTCCCGTCCCTTCTCTTTATTATCCATCCCGTTTTATAACGTGCATTTACAGTTCGTCCTTACAAATCTGTCATCTATCCCAGCCCTCTCCCGTACCTTCGATTCTATTTTACTTTATGTCCCTTCTCTCCATAAACATCCATATACATCTTATATATAAAATAGGAATTATTAAAATTTAATATGAGAGTTACACTGAGATAGCAAAATAATAATTGTCAACGTTACTACTACACTTGATGCATAAACAATAATCGTATTGTGTGAGAGAAACAGGAGACCGGCTTCGTTCTCATCCCTACTCCGTGCTGTTTACTGGGTCAGAAGTAACACCTGTAGACATCTGGCGGGGATAACTAATTAAATGACGATTGATCAGTTTTCGACCGGAGAGGAAAAATGATTAAATTACTAAAATGGCTATTAAAAAATAAGGGTTGATCGTAGAAGGGTGAAAATTGAGGATTGTATGTATTTTTGTATGTTGTATTATAAAAAATAGAAATTAAAAATTTTGTCTAAAAAATAAAAAAAAATTTAGGGGTGGACTACCCCTAACATTTAGGGGGATGAAAAATAGATGTTGGCCGATTCTCAGACCTACTCAATATGCTCACAAAATTTCATGAGAATCGGTCAAGCCGTTTCGGAGGAGTTCGATTACGCACCCCGTGACAGAAAAATTTTATATTATATTAGATTAGTAAAATGATATAATACTACAGAATACATGGATGCAACCGTGCTCAACATTATCAAGTTGTTAGTCATTGATCGTACAGGTATGTTTAACATGTCAAGAAAATGAGTGCCATTCGATAACTGAGCAACCTTACGCTTGCCATCATGCCAAATGATATAGAATTTCTGTATCAGCCCATATACGTCCCACTGCAGGGCACGGGCCTCCTCTACAATCGAGAGTACGATTGAGAGTGGTTAGGCCATATAGTCCACCACGCTGGCCTAGTGCGGGTTGGCGGACTTACATACCATAGATTTTTTTATAAATCGCTATGGTATGCAGGTTTCCTCACGATGTTTTCCTTCACCGTTTTAGTGCGTGGTGATTAACTATCAATACACACATGACTCCGAAAAGTCAGAGGTGTGCCCTGGGATTCGAACCCGCGACCACCGTGAACATGTTGGCACCGTTTACCAACAGGCCACCACGCACTTATATAAAATTTAATTTAGCACAAATATAAATTCAAAAACTAAGTCACAATTAATAACTTGTAAGCCCAATATTACAATAACATTTAATTTAAAACTAACGTTTCCCGCATCGGATGCCTTCGGTATAAGACAAATTGAAAGAGATGCTGTCTCAGTGATAACACAATTCTTAAGAGATTATCTGCATTGTTCCCCTTAATCGTCAAGTTATCAGAAGTCAAAGCGATCATAGAGGTCCTTTTGTGACGACACGGACCTGTTGACACACACATCATAAAATATCTCATTTGCGGTTGTAATAAAGTCCAATTTGGCATGTTCATTATGCCGTCGGGCTTAGTTACGGCGATGTGACAAAGTCCGCTTATAAATATGATTTATGACCGTGTTAAGTATCCCGTGCAATTGTTGTGAATATTTATTTATGCTCGTAAACTATAAACAACGAGCAAATCTCGTTATTTACGATGTGATTGGACATTGGCGTACCGAGCTCGCATCTTTTTATTCGGAAATTTGAAATAATATGGATCTGAACGTTAAAGGGCTACCTACTTGCGTAGTGCGTACTGCGCTCAATGATTTATTTATAGGTTTGCCCCGCTACGGTTTAGTGTATTGTTAATGGTTGGTTTTGTCGTGGAATTTATTGTAATATAGGCGCTTAGGGAAGTCAATTTTAATATTATTATTGAGATAGTAATTACATTACTATGTATACGTTCGATGACACTTATCTGATTTTCTGGTATTTCCTAATTAATTATGCCTAGCAAATAATACTTATAGGTCATCTTATACCTATATTGCCGAAGGAATAGGCAGCTGTGCATAAACTGCACCCGCATGTCGCTGATTTTTTCAACTATATGATCTGATAGGAAAAGCGAGTCTATGGCCACAACGCTGACCAGGTGATCCCTGGGGACCAAAAACTTATTCGGGAAATACATTTACCTGATTCGTATCGTATCGTATCAGCCCATATACGTCCCACTGCAGGGCACGGGCCTACTCTACAATCGAAAGTACGATTGAGAGTGGTTAGGCCATATAGTCCACCACGCTGGCGTAGTGCGGGTAGGCGGACTTACATACCATAGAAATTATTATAAATCGCTATGGTATGCAGGTTTCCTCACGATGTTTTCCTTTACCATTTTACTGCGTGGTGATTGACTGTCAATACACACATGACTCCGAAAAGTCAGAGGTGTGCCCTGGGATTTGAACCCGCGACCACCGTGAACATGTTGGCAGCCGGGTCTAGTCCGTTTACCAACAGGCCACCACGGACATTTACCTGATTGCCAACCATAAATTATACATAACGGAACAGTATTAATTACGAACAAATAAATAACCAAAATTATATTTGTCCATAGGCGAAAAACCGTTCAAGTGCGAGTACGCGGGCTGCGACCGTCGGTTCGCGAACTCATCAGACAGGAAGAAACACTCGCACGTGCACACCTCCGACAAGCCGTACAACTGCCGCGTGCACGGCTGCGACAAGTCCTACACGCACCCCTCCTCGCTGCGCAAGCACATGAAGGTGCACGGCGCTGCCGGCGACGCCTCGCCGCGGTACGACAGCGACGCCGACGACTCCTCCTCCGCCGGCAGCGTGAGCGTCACCGCCGGCGCCGCCAGCCCCGCCGCGCCCCTCCCGCCGCCGCCCGCGCCCGCGCCGCCGCATCTGAACCACGCCGCGCCGCACCACCACCACCCCTCCATCACGGACAAACTGGAGAGCCTCAACGAGAAATACCTCAACCCCCACGACCAGAAACCCTACGAGCGACCGCACCACACGCCGCCGGCGCCGCACCACAACCAACCGCACATCACCAACATCGGCGGCAACGGCGTCATGGACAACAAGCTCAGCTTCGGCGGACACTGGACGCAGTTCCAGCAGCCCGCGCCCGCGGTGCCGCACGGGGTGCCGGAGTGGTGGTGCCCCACGCAGGAGTCCTACCACCACCACCACCTCATGCACCACTCGGGCGCCGCCACCGCCTACTGACCGCACCGCGCATAGGGAACTCTTCATTCGACGATCATATTGTGATTCATCGAGTCGGGATTGCAGCTCGCTTGTCCCAGCCTTCATCTTAACATGACGTGCAAAACCTCACGTTGAATGAAAAGTTCGCTACGCGCTATCCGGTCCTGTTGAAGTGTGTTACGCTTATTAATAAATAAATTATAGTCCATAGTCATTCCGACCATTTCTGTAAACTGACAACCAAATGACAGCCGTCCGAAATAAATATTGGGTCCTACTGTTAAGTAAAAAGAGTTATTTGTGAAAGTTTAGACAATGTAAATGTCAACAATAGGGTCCCTTGTCGAACAAGTCTATTGTTTTTAATGAAAACTTACTATTGATTGTATACGTCATGGAGCTGTGTTTGTTCTGAGTAAACAATCTTGTGCATAGATGGTGTTTAACAATAATGTCTATGAATAAGTATTGTCTGTAAACAGTCGTGATGCGTCGGGACGCGGTTACACGGCGTGAAGCTTTGTCAACGTTATTGTTGACCGTGATTTATTGCAGCCTTTATGTGAAGTAAGCGATACGTACAAACAAATGGCACTGTTGAAATTGTTAAAATCTATCAGAATATATTCACGGTATGCTCACTAGCACGTCATTAAATGTACAACATTATACTTGTGTTAAATATACCTGCTCACCGATTATTGTATCAGAAGACACTGTGACCAAAATAAAACGTATTGTAGGCATTCTTTATATGCAAATTCCATAACATAAAATTATAATGATCAGCATGGCCAAAGCACCGAAGTCTAATAAAACCATACGATTTATAGGTTGTAAAATTCATGTAAATTTTAGCGTTAAGCAACTTTTGTGTAAAGATATTTTTAAGAAATGCCCAGTGATAGTAGAAATAAGGGTTCGCCGTATGATAAATTGTAAATTAATTACTTGCACTAATTTTCATTGCTATTATTATACTGTCGACTCCTTACTGATGTATTTATATACATATTTATCTTATAAATAATGCTATTTTTTCACGGAAGCGACAAAATGTTAGATAAAATAAATATGTACCTTCTAAATTAACTGCCCACTTGAACGACTGAGAGAACGTAAGAGCATGATGTACTTTAAGTTATTTTAAGAGAAAATTGTTGTCTTTTCTACAGCCCTGTAAATAGCAAAAATATAAATATTTCGATTTAATTATTCTCTTTGCATATTTTGTACACCTTAATAATAAGCACACAATAACACAAAAACAAACCTTCTGTTCGGACTTGGTTGTTTTTTGTTCAACAAAATGCAGAATAATACCGTATCACTGACACGATGGCAAAAGATTGATCACCGTCGACGCGAAATCTAAAATGGAAATCCAATTCTCGCGATCATTTCGATCGGATTCCGATCAAAAAACCTAACTCCGTGACGGTGCCCACAATAAAACACCACAATAACAAAACGAGGAACAATCATATTCGAAAGGAGAATTGAATTTATCATTGGGAAGGAGCGAGAGAGGTGATGATAAATGATCCCGGGGGCGCGCGCGGCGGCGAGTGCGAGCGGGACGGCACACACATTCGATTCCACTTTACTGTCCGAGGGGATGATTTATCGTTTCTCAACAGGGATTGGCCGATCCAGTACTTTAAAGATTTATAGATTCTTATAGAGCAAGCGCGGTAGGAGCGTTTTCATATTATAAATCTCACTCCTGCATATGCACTCGCGATTGCCTCTTTGGCTGTCCGATGGGGAAATTAAAAAATATGTTAACATATTGCATTGGTAAAAGAAGCGAGGTCTTCGCGGCCGCGCGGTAACGTCGCGGGTAATTGGCCCGCTGAGTTAATGCGCGCGAGCACGAAGTACGCTCTCGACCCGGACTCAAGCGACCAGCTCTCTTACATTCAGTTGTACGAAAGCATTTAATTGTTAGTGATGTATGCCTGGGAGAAGTGTGGTCTTATAGCTGAAATTATTCATTATGTTCCCGGCTGTAAGCGAACCTCCTTACATCGTGCGGCGGTAATTATTTTAAATTTAACATGTAATGTATTCAAATGTTGAATGTAGAGCCCGTTATATTACGATTGTCCATTTAATTGCTCGTCTACCGAAAGTATTATGATTCGCTATTGAAATATGTAATGAATTAAACAAGCAGTACCTACATGTAATATGCAAATTATAACAAGTCGAACTTTTATTATCATTTTTAAGTTTTAAATATTTACCTAGGACTATGTTTCTAACCTAATATTTTATGACACTCATACCGCTTGATATTGTCCACACAACTTGAAATTAACCTGTAATTATCTAGCGGTAATAGATGACGAAAATATTTGGAAGGTGTAAAGGTTTTTTGCCTAATTATACCAATCTTCTTTAATTCTTTAACTACTTTAATTTTAAGATATGTGAAAAGAAGTAGAGGCAAGCACAGAACACAAATGATCATTTTGTTAATTAATTTACAAAATTATTATTAACAAAACAAAATAGAAAACGACTTACTAAATCAGTCACTCCCGTCGATTTCAGCACAAATTGACTGAGGGAAACCTAGCCGTGTTAGTGACGTCAGCGGATGAAGGTTGGAAATATGACGAAAAAAATAATAGGAATATTAGACTAGTTGCCTCACTGATCGGACGAATAGTGACAATAATAAGCTCTTCGTTACTTTATGTTCACTTTTAGCTTTACTAGTGTGAAGAAGCATCTTAGCAGGCCGGCATAATTGTGTCGAATGGCATAATACTATTCGAACCTATGCCTGGACTTGCGCTTGCCACCATGTACAGTGCACTCACTATGCCATGTCAGTAATAATAATAATAATAAATTGTTGTCTTTTCTACAGCCCTGTAAATAGCAAAAATATAAATATTTCGATTTAATTATTCTCTTTGCATATTTTGTACACCTTAATAATAAGCACACAATAACACAAAAACAAACCTTCTGTTCGGACTTGGTTGTTTTTTGTTCAACAAAATGCAGAATAATACCGTATCACTGACACGATGGCAAAAGATTGATCACCGTCGACGCGAAATCTAAAATGGAAATCCAATTCTCGCGATCATTTCGATCGGATTCCGATCAAAAAACCAAATAATCTGGCAACACCAAAAGATCATCCATTTGAAAAAATATATATATTTTGTTTAATATCAAATATATACACAATATTCACAATTTATGTCTAAATAGTAACGAAAATGATTCCTTTCTACAATCACATAATGTTTTATCGAAGAAATAGAGTAAATAAGCAACAATTCATCATAATAAAAAATAATAGAGTGACAGTGTGTGACAATGTCAAAGGATTTTACAAATTATGATAAATAAAAACCAAAACGATGATCAATAATAAAGCCAGAAAGAAACGGAACGCACATTTAACATCTCCCAGCTCGTCGAGCTCCGCGTCGTGGGCGTCGGCTTCAGACGTATTCGAAGTGACGTCGGACAACGACGCGTCGAGCCAACACGGCGAGTTGCAGTCGTCCCCGCCGCCACCAAGACCTGCGCGACGAAGAGGACGACCCCCTCCAGCGGTGGGCTTGGGACCTGTGGGGCCGAGTGTCCCGCCTACGGTCCCCGCTACCGGTGGGGTAGTGCGCCGCATGAGATGGACTCGAGAAATCAATGAGAATGTCATGCGGGCCTACTTTGGGGCAACAAAGGGAGGAATTAACCTCACTGCGTATCGCGCTAAAATGCTGTCTCTGTTTCAGGCTTTGGAACCAACGGTTGATGTATCGTCCCAACGACTGTCGGATCAAGTGCGATTTATTCAGCGGCGTAAGTTGTTGGATGATGACACACTTGAGCGGTTGCGCACAGACTTGTGTTTTGTGACATGACATGACAGCCTCCGTGGCGCAGGCGGTTAGACGCCGCCTGTGAAACGAGAGGCCGCGGGTTCGATCCCCGCACCGAGAGAAATGTTTGTGCGGCCCACAAATATTTCTCTCGGGTCTGGGTGTTTGTGAGACCGAAAAGTCTCTCGTAGTTCCTGATACCCACGACACAAGACTCGATCTTAATGTGGGGTCAGGACTATGTATGTGACTGTTGGGTGTTATTATTATTATTATTATTATTATTATTGTCCAGGATGACCATGTGTCACCCGTCAGTGGAGATCAAGCGGCAGGCCCAACACCAACACCTGTTGCTGATTTCGAGCTGACGGACAATTTGGATGACAACGTAAGTCCCCAAGCTAAACAGCAACTGAGAGGAGCTTTGGAATGTGCGATTTTGGAGTTTTCGTCTTTATCGGCGTCTTGTAGACCGCGTCTGCCACGTTTGCCAACGCATAGAAGAAATTTGGCGCTGATGGGAGCTTTGGACTCCATGTTAACTACATACTTGGAGTCCAGTCGGGATCTTGTTGATACGCATTCGATCCTTTACTGCGCGGCCGTCGCAGCATGTCGAGTGGCTAATATAAAATTTCCAAATGAGTATAAAGCCACTCGAGGTGTTGTGATTGTGCCTGCCTGGCAGCGTAGGATCGAGGATCGTATCAACAGGGCCCGAACTCTCATCGGCAAACTAATTTCTTTTAAAGAAGGAAACAGCAGGCCGAAGATTATGCGTTTTGTGACGCAGGCTTTTTCGGGGACCAACACAAGTCCTCGAAATTATAGGCTTTGCGTCACAGAACGCATAGACTTCTTTAAACAAAAAGTCTATGCGTGGGCGAACCGCATTCGTCGCTACAGGAGGCGATGGGATCGTTTCCAACAAAATCGCAAGTTCCAAACTGACCAAAAGAGTGTTTATAGATGTTGGGAGAATCCTCCACAAGGTGTGGTGGATGGGCGGCTTCCTAGTGCTCACGAAATGCGTGAGTACTGGACGAATATCTGGTCGTCGCCTGTCTCTCACACTGAAGCCTCCTGGTTTAGTGTTGTAGATCGAGCTTGCGAGGCAATACCTGCTATGGAAACCATTTTAATCAGTCCAGAAGATGTGCTAACTGCAATTAGACAGACGCAAAACTGGAAGTCGCCGGGCCCGGACGGTCTGCACAACTTCTGGTTAAAATGGTTTCCAAGTTCGCATGCTCGATTAGCAGCGCAATTCCAGAATGCGCTTGAGCGGGGATCCCTTCCAACATTTATGACAACAGGTGTCACTCACCTTCTCTTTAAGTCCGGTTGTACCACGGAACCAAAAAATTATAGACCCATCACATGCCTACCCACTATTTATAAAGTTTTGACCTCCATAATTAGATCTAAAATTACAGACCATATAAATTCTAACCAAATTCTTTTTTCCGGCCAAACAGGTTGCATGAATGGGTCCCGTGGTACTAAGGAGCTCCTTCTCATTAACATGACCATTTGCCAACAGGCTCGTCACAACCGAAGGAATTTATCGGCTGCCTGGATAGATTATAAAAAGGCCTATGATTCGGTGCCCCATACATGGCTCATGAGGGTGTTAAATTTGTATAAAATTAATACAAATTTATGCAACTTCCTTGGGTCTTGTATGGGGCAGTGGACCACTGTCCTGAGATATCCAGGTGGTACGGTTCCTCCTGATTGTGACGAGCCGATTAGAATCAAGCGGGGTATATTCCAGGGCGACAGTCTGAGTCCACTGTGGTTTTGCATGGCCCTGAATCCCCTCAGCACTCTGTTGTTGGATTCAGGGTTAGGCTACCGTCTACGGAGAGGCTCTGAGCCTATATCTCACTTGCTCTATATGGATGACCTCAAGTTATTTGCATCGAAACAAACCGAATTGATTGAGTTGTTAAAAATAACGGAAAGATTTAGCAATTCAATCAATATGGATTTTGGTGTAGATAAATGTGCGGTTATCCATGTGAAGCGAGGGGAGGTTGCGGTCTCTGATGACATACTAGTCTCAGAGACTGTAAGGCTCAGATCCCTCTCTGTGACGGAAACCTACAAATATTTGGGTATGCCTGAGGCTCTAGGTATCATGGGTGCAGATGTAAAACGATCGTTGAAAGAGCGTTTTTTTAGCCGCCTGACAAAAGTACTTAACAGTTTTTTGTCAGGTGGAAACAAGATTCGCGCTTTTAACGGTTGGGTTATGCCTGTACTCATATACTCTTTTGGCATACTCAAATGGACTCAGACCGAATTGGACGCCCTGGATCGTAAAGTCCGAACTCTCCTGACTGCACATCGTATGCATCATCCACGATCATCAGTGATGAGATTGTACATCCCGCGGAGATGTGGGGGCCGAGGCATTCTTAATGCTAAGGACTTGCATAATCGCGAGGTGTGCAATCTCAGGGATTATTTCCTTCACAGTGATGTGGATATGCATAGGGTTGTAGTTATGGTAGATAAAGGATTTACCCCGCTCTCTTTGGCGATTGAGAACTGGCGGAAACCTCTGGTGGTAGGCATTAAGGATCGTGAGGACATATGGAAGAGCAAAGAGCTGCACGGTCGGTTCTATCGAGCCCTTCATGGGCCTGATGTGGACCGACTAGCGTCTGTGTCTTGGCTGCGCTTCGGTAACCTCTTTGGGGAAACCGAGGGTTTTGTCTTTGCAATTATGGACGAAGTTATTAAGACGAACAACTATAGGAAATACATCCTGAAGGACGGTACGGTCGACATCTGTCGGGCATGCCACCGTCCTGGTGAGTCTATCAGGCATGTTATTTCCGGTTGTTCGTATCTTGCTAACGGCGAGTATTTGCATAGACATAACCTAGTAGCCAAGATCATACACCAGCAAATTGCCCTTCGATATGGACTTGTGACTCCTGAAGTGCCATATTACCAGTATGTGCCCCAACCAGTTCTCGAAAATGGTCATGCAACGCTGTATTGGGATCGATCTATTATCACAGACAGGACTATTCTAGCCAATAAGCCTGACATTGTGATAATAGATCGATTGGCGCGCCGGGCTATACTTGTTGACGTCACCATCCCGCATGACGATAACCTTGTCAAAGCTGAAAAAGACAAAATGTCTAAATATTTAGATTTGGCACACGAGGTTACCGACATGTGGGATGTCGACTCAACAATTATTGTCCCGATTGTCGTTTCTGCCCATGGGTTGATACCAAAGAGCCTCGACCAACATCTACAGAGGCTCTCAATCGGCTGTTGGGTCAGAAGTCAGATTCAGAAGGCAGTATTGCTTGACACGGCACGTATTGTGAGGCGGTTCCTCACTTTGGGCTCCTAACCACCGGTGGCTTGGGTTTCGAGCCTCGCCATCGTTGGATAACTTTTTATATTTTTATATGTATTTTGTTTTTTACTATATATATAAAAATGTAAAAAAAAATATTTAAAATAAAGAGAAATAATAATAAACCATTACCCTAAACTTATTTTAAATTTCATTTGCTTGGCTTCGGCTCGCAGGTGCAATTAATACCAGCCGAGTGCTGAGAAAATGTAAGGTAACTCTTTATTTAAAACACCACAAAGTATTTACAAAAATAAAATAAAAAAACAAATAAGTGTTAAAAAACGGCGGTCTTATCGCTAATAGCGATCTCTTCCAGACAACCGTGCAAGAAGAGGAGATAAGTGGTAAACATTGACGGTGCTTTTATGACACTAAAAGATAAACTTACATAAACAATACATAAATACATATTCAACAAAATCATAATAATAATATATATATAACGATGCAATGAAAAAACATACACCAAAAGAAAATACATACAATATAATAATAATAAAAATATATTAATAGTAAAGTATGGACACAGTTTTAGCTTGCCAGAAAGTGTGCTTTCACTCTCGATTTAAAAGTTTCCAAGGAGGGTGACCGTTTTATACTGAGAGGCAATACATTCCACAATCGCACTGCTTCTACAGTAAAGGGAGCGATCGTAGAATGATGTCTTGTGTACCGGGAACTTCAACATCAGATTCTCTGACGACCTAAGGGAATGAGAATTTGTAGTATAGAGGAAACTAAAACGGTCCTGAAGATAGCGCGGAGCTGAGGGATTAAACAGGATACTGTAGAGAAGAGACAGAATATGAACATTCCGGCGATGTGGTATAGGAAGCCACTTGAGCTTAGTACGGAATTCGAAAACATGGTCATATTTACGAAGTCCAAATATAAACCTAATACAAAAATTTTGAAGGCGCTCAATTTGTCTAACTGGGCCTCGGTAAGATCGAGATAGCTGATGTCGGCATAGTCGAGGATAGGAAGCAAAAGAGACTGTGCAAGCGCAATTTTAGTGGCACTCGAAAGGAAGTTCCGCAACCTACGCAAAGATCCCGCAGTCGCAAATATTTTGTGACTGACAGCCATCATCTGAGGCCCCCAAGATAAAGTGCGGTCGATAATTACGCCAAGGATTTTCACGGTGTCACTGAATGGGATGGTAACCCCATCAAGCAACACGCGAGGCAAAAGTGTCCAGTCGACCTTACAGATGGTTCTTGGGCTCCCCACAATAATGGCTTGGGTTTTATTAGGATTTAATTTGAGGCCGTAAGCTTTACTCCATTTGTTAATTTTCTCGAGATCACTATTCATAAGGTGAATAGCATCATCCAGATGAATGAGAAGGAATTGACAAATTACAGTATTTAAAAAATAGTTGGATTTAGTAGTTACTATGATGATGTTTAAGCCAATCGTAATGTAAGTTGTGCAGCGTGGTTCTACTATTTTAAACATAGTTAATTTCTGAAGCTTTCTGTCGTTTTAACAATTAACTTATTCTATGCCTTTTTACATAGTTTATTTTTTGTAGGTATACAAAACATTAAAAAATAAACTCTTATTCCCAAATAAATTAATTTAAAAAAGGTTTTATAACTCCGTAAAAAATACGTAAATAAACCCAATAATCACATACGAGTACATTGTCCTGACTTCAAACTAACATCGAGTTTTGTGTCGTGGATATCAGATACTACGAGACTTTTCGGTCTCACAAACATAATAGGTATAACAAATATAATAAACATAAATAAACTCACGCGTTTTTTTAAGCTATTGCTTCTATCGCGGGCCTTGAGCGTGGAGACCGAATCCAGAAATTCCGTAACGAAAATAACCTAAGTCCGACCGAAATTTAAATTTAATATTTTTATTTTTATTCAAATATGTGCCAGCACTTTTAAATGCGAATTGCAAAGCTATTGCGTGATTAATTGTAATCTAACCTCTTTCGACATTTAGTTTTGCAATTTATCGATGAATAGCAGAACTTTTAATGACTTTGAAATATCACGCTTGTCTCTTTAGTTCAGCAACTCGCCTGTAGGTGGCATTGGTTGTATCGGCGTTACTGCGCATGCGTAATCCCCCTCTTCGCCCCGCAATCTGGTGACTCATGCCTGCTTAGAGTTTCGGCGTTAGGGCACCTCCTCTTTGTATTTACTTCATGGTACGACTCTACGAAGCTCGCACGTACAACAGTGAATATCTGTACAAGTAATATCAAAGAAAAACAATGAAAAAAAAATACTGCATTAATAAAAAAATATATATAATTACATAAGTTGATAAAAAATGCTATACAATAGCTTTACCGCGGCAGTCTCCGAGTGTCACACGTCTTTTTTTTTCAGACAGAGGTGCAACCAGGACACTCACGTTTCGCCTTGTATTTTCCGTCCCGCGATTTCATAGGGGGCGAGCCTATCGTCATGTCAGGCACAAATTTATGACTACGGGCTGATAATTAATAGAAAAATACATCACATATCACTTTACACGGGAATCAAACCCAAAACCTCAGTTTTGCAATCATACCGTAGTCCATCGGTGCCACGAAGCACACGAGGTTTTTGTTTAGTATTTCGAAATATGAAATACTAAACAAAAACTTTAAACAATCAGTAAGCACGTGTTCTATATGTAATTAATTGAAACAGTAAGTAGTAAACACAACAGTATTACGCTAGGGAGGCATCGAGATGTAGCGAGGGCGCGACCCCGCTCCAGATAGCATCACCTCTGCTGGTGACACCTGGCCACGCCCCGGCAGCCCCCAACACGATGTTACATTTTTAAACGAGTCGATATTCAAGTACCTCGTAAGACTACAAGAGAACAGTTATCGATGTGATTAAAATTGATCAAATTGTTATTGGCTATTTTTGGAATTGACTGCACTACTCGTGATGGTTAATTCATTTTTTGACAGCCTCCGTAGCGCAGTTGGTTAGACGCCGCCTGTGAAACGAGAGGCCGCGGGTTCGATCCCCGCACCGAGAGAAATGTTTGTGCGGCCCACAAATATTTCTTCCGGGTCTGGGTGTTTGTGAGACCGAAAAGTCTCTCGTAGTTCCTGATACCCACGACACAAGACTCGATCTTAGTGTGGGGTCAGGACTATGTATGTGACTGTTGGGTGTTATTTATTTATTTATTTATTTATTTTCGTCACAAGTGATAAGTAGAATGTAATTTAGTAACATAAATACAATACAATAATTATTTATAACACACCAAAAAGATTATTTTTGGTAAGACAATGAGCGATCTTATCGCTTATAGTGATTTCTACCCGACAACCGTGAGATGGATAAAATCTATACATATAAATAAAATTGAAGTGTCTGTTTTAAGAGTGAAAATAAAAAAATGTCCTACTACATATCGTTATATACACGATACCTGTGCCGAAAATGATCTTTAAAAAATTTTTGTCTGTCTGTCTGTCTGTTTGTTCCGGCTAATCTCTGAAATGGCTGGACCGATTTTGACGGGAACTTTTTTGCCAGGTAGCTGATATAATAAGGAGTAACTTAGGCTACATTTATTTTAGAAAAAGTTACTACAAAAAACTGAAAATAAACGTGTAACGGGAGTTTACCGCCGCTTGCTAAGAGATGGCGCCACCGTAGAATTAGATCGCGGGATGGTTTCGTTACAAAGGTTGATAATTAAAATAAAAATACAAAAACCAAAAAAAAATACTAAATAAACTAATTCACTTTTTTGTTAAATTCCACGCGGACGAAGTCGCGGGCACAGTCGGAAATAATTGTAGTTGGAAAATAGTCGTCAATAAAAACAGTGATATCTTGCCATTTAATATAATACTTAGTTGCTACGATGGAGTGACACAAGATAATAAGGCGGAAATTCGTGAGCAAGCTAACTATTACAAAGCTTAATGACGCGACATAAAAATGAAGCGGAGAACCCTTACAGGCATATGTTTTGAGTGGTAATGAACGAAACCACGTGGTTACACAAACCGGCCCATGTAGGTATCTCAAGTAAGGTATCTTAATATCGAAGTAGATATCGTAAGTCAAACGAACGTTTAACTACAAATACTACAGACAAGTGTATAATCTATAACTAAAGATACTTCGCACAAACGCCTTCAAAACGTGTGTCATGCGCAGTTAGTTCGTCTGTAGTGAATCAATTGGAAAATAACGCGCAATTACATACAAACGTATAATAGCGGAAAGCGCAGCGTAGGACGTCCACCTACAAGATGGTCCGATGACCTAGTAAAGGTCGCGGGACGTCGCTGGATGCAGGCTGCCTCCAACAGGTCTCTGTGGAAATCATTGGGGGAGGCCTATGTTCAGCAGTGGACTTCCTTTGGCTGATGGATGGATGGATGACATACAAACGTATTCAAATGGCAGTGATGATGTCTTCCCGCTGCATCAGTACATATCGGTGCATTTACCAGTTTTTAAACTGTTAGATATTCTTAAATCTACTACAAGATCCTGACAGTTTTAACAACTGCTGTGTTTAAAAGTAAGTATACCATTACGGCCTTACTTATAGACAGTCTTAAAACCAGCATTAAAACCTATTTAGTTATGGAATGTTTTGTTCCTCTCGAACGATTTTCAATTCATTTGGAGCAAGAAGACTATACATTAAATATCTAAAATAGGTTATAAAACTGTCTAACAATAACGTTGATAATGTTTATTCGCGTTATATGTAGTATGTATAAATATGTATTTACTGGTAGTAGATCTCTATGTGAGAAGTCGCCTGGGTACCAGCGCAATGTCTATTCCTCCCGCCAAACAGCAGTGTAAATGCATTGTTGTGTTTCGGTTTGACGGACAATGTAGCCATAGTAACTACTGGACATACTGAGACTTAAGAGGTTAAATCTCAGCCCACAGGATGGCGAGCGCAGTCGAATCCCAAGAATTGCTGTGTAATTCAAGTCGTTGTTTGGTTTTGCTACTATTCATGAGCGGTCGTATCGCTTACCATCAGACGAACGGCATGCTAGTCTCACCATTCACTGCAATAATAAAATGACATGCATGTGTAGAACTTTCCATCCTAAGAATTCTTAAAAGGGTTCGAAATTATATTCATTAGGAAGAAATTATGAAGTATAAATTTATATTCTAGCCAATCAGCAATTATTCTAAGCTGTCAATGATTGTAACCTTGCTTTTAAATTGTTTTTTTTTTAAACTTTAGGTACGAGGACAAATAATAAGGTAATAAGTAATTTATATGAAATAATTGATAAATAAATAATTTTAAAAAAGACAAAAGTAATTCTAATAGCTAAATATTTGTCGCGGATTGAATTAATTATTATAAGGGTCCAAGCTAGATGACATACCAGCTGTCTCATTGTGACTGGTTTTTCTTTATGACGAATACGAATATCTATGCGTCCAACTTTTGAAGTTTCTACCCATTTGGTTGGTTATGAAATTTATCATTTATGTTTCAGTGTGTAGTAAACTAGTGGAGAACTCTTTGTATTATCTAATACATGCACGTGATATAATACCTTAAAAATATTTATTAATTATTTTATTTATCATAATTACATAAAATAAACATACATTAGTGTTTAAGCATTTAAAAACCACAACTGTTTGTTGTAAAATTTGAAAAACATTAAAATATATGATTATTTAATACACAAACCTCGCACTGACAACGTATTTTACCTTAATATTGCAAATATATTCGGCAAGGTGCAAAAAAGAATGTATGGTAAAATACAATAGATTGAGGACACTAATACATGCAAACCCGGGCGGTCGTTTTTAGAACGCGCCCCTTCTGTAAACTCTAAAATCTTTATTTATTAGAATCGGTAAATTATTAAAGTGGAATGTTTTATCGATTTCACATTAATATTGACGCGAAACAAAAACTCACATCGATTAGTTGGCGACGGATGGGCATATCGCAGGCTTTTAAAATCGGAAGGAATAAAATCAAAACATACAAAGGAATATGCTCCCAATTTAAACATATTCTTTGGTTTTTACACCTCCTTTTAATAAACTTGAACATCGGGGAGCAAAATTCAAAATCATAAGTGACATCATTTTACAGGTTTATTTGTGCATGCCTGGATCTACTTGTGTGGAGGTAATCAGTTGAAAACTATGGACACCTATATATAAATGAGTACCTCACAAGTCGCAACTCATCATAATATTTACATCGATTCCTTTGAGAGAAGGTAGGTAGTTGAAAATTAATAACTGAGTTACTACACTAATCGCAATTGCATCACTTTCTTTCAAATTTACTCAAATATATGCAGAGAAGTTAAAAACAACTAATTTTGTAGTTATCTCTAAACACAGACTTAAACATCAAGATAATTAATACGTATTGATTTCCTTTCCGTTTCCTGCGATGATCAAACCTTTTACGAGTATTGAAATATTTCAAATTTTATATTAATTTTAATCTATTTCACCAAAAAGCAAAGTGAAGAAGTGATGCGGTATTGAAGAGAAAATAACATTACGCGAGCGTCTTGCAACACAAAGATGTTTCTACAATATAGGATAGCACAAAATTTTCAGAAAGCTGCTACTGCATTGCTAGGTAAGTACATATGGAGTAAATAGCTTATTTTATTTCATAATGTTGTTCGAGGTAAACCTTGTGTTTATCAACAAAACCAAAATTTTCCTTATAACCAATTTGTTATTATTAAATCAATTGTATATTATTTTCAACAATTAGGTCTTAAGAGGAGTCCTATAGAATTAGTGTTGTGCTTTGATGAAGTAAACACATTGGAACTTCCAGAAATAAGCATCAAAATTGTAAGATTCTTTTAACAAATATACTAAAAAATATGTACAACTACATATTGCTTTCATTCTGTATGTGTCGTTTCTTCTCATCCAGATTTTATTTATGATAAATAATAAATATGAGTATAAAAGGAAAAAAAATAGACACATCGAGCAGGAGAAATAGAACTAGTGTACGATGGTTTCTCCGTCAAACCAAACCTATCGGCCCACATAGGTCGTCAATTATACAAACATTTTTTAGTATAACGGGATCTAAGAGGGTTTGCCTCTTCCATTTGTATTTGAAAACAAAAACATCTCAATCGTGCGCTGAATATAAATGAAAGAACTAAGAAGTGCGGAAACGCGATATCGGGCAGCAGTGGGAAACGCATTGTTTGCTTATCAGTACAAATGCTTTGGCGGCCTCCCACCGCGGCACACACGTACCCTGAACTCTCAATGTATGGGAACACTAGATATTTTGACATGCCAACCAATTTACATACCGAAAAACCTCATTTTGCTATCTATTTTCGTTATCAGTAGACACGTAGGTCGATGGTTAAAAATATCAATTATACCGTCACGCGAGTTACAGCCCGACGCGGAATTTAAAATGTACATTTATATGTACCTACTGACATGGAGCATATTTTTCATATTTACGACGTTTCCCCTTTGCTTACACAGAAGGTATAATTCACACAAATCTTTATTTTTCTTTGTGCTCGGAGGGAGAGTGGCGTCCCGGCCTCCCGCGGAGTTCTGATGATGAGTTACGACGCTCGGTAGGCCGGAACACGGAAGTCACCCCTCCAGACCTTCATCCCGCCCCACTTCCGATACCAATCGGCGGGCTTTAGCACAACACTAGTACCGTATTTCATAATTTATCGACAATGAGGAACATTGAAATAAATTCACAGTTATGGGTAAAGGAAACGCCTTTCAGGGAACCATTGAGAAATCACAAAGATTTTTATTATTTTATCAATATTAACTAATATTTTTCCAATAAATCCACAAAAATTATACATAAATTTTTTATTACTTTACATTCATTTTGACCTAAAAAATAATTTATCTAGATGTTGCAATTATGATCCAAAGTATGTTATGATAAATACAAAAATACGCATTCTGTTGCCTGAGAACCTAGTTGTCAATTTTCTGGAGTGCAAAGGAGAAAGCTCATATTACCATGAAACTTAGTGTCGGTGCGAAGATTGTTGTGCAATGATGAAACCTACATTTTTGTGTAGAGCAAAATATATATGTTCAATAATTTTAAACATAATTGAGACCCAGGCCTGAAGTTCTCGGAGAAATTAACTTGAAGTTCAATAAAAAATATTTTTTGTCTTGGGCTCTGTGAACAAAATGTAAAGTTTGATGATAATTACTTCATTTTATAAAAATCTATCACCCGGAATAAAACCATAAAAATGGTATAATCAATTTTAAGCAGCATCGCTATCGAGATTAGTGATATTTTACCAATACTACGAATGGCTATTCTCCTTTGCAAATTCTACCACGCTTGTTTTACATGATACAATCTTAGAAGGAAGACTAAATAGTCTATAAAATCTTTGGTTATCTATAGGTTCTATTTAATTTAACTATATGTACAATTACTTTATAAATTTATCTATATTATTTAACGTTAAGATTTATTTATCATAGTTGTTCGCCACATAAAGGCTGCTGAATATGGGCATCCCATAAGGATCTTTACATCAAGTTGTTGAAGAAGCCTGCATGCAATAAGTTCCTGACTAGGCTTGATGTTCATCTAGCGTGCTTAAAAATTCCAACATACCGATGTTAATAGTAATAACACTAGATTAGCCAATATTTTGTGGAAAATACAACGGCAAACAGTCAAAGGCAAAGGATGAGGTCTAAATTGTGCACCCGTAGTTATACACAAATCGATGTCTGGTAGGTAATTTATGACTATTTCTTGCTCAATATTTAAGTTATCAATAAAAATTTTAATAAATAATAAATATTTTATATCAATTTCTATTTGTTTGTTTCTTGATATTTTTTTCATATAATATTTTACACATAAAGTAAAGCCTCCTACAAAAAGATATTACACACATAAAAATCAACACAATTTCATTAAAAAAAGAACGAAAACGTGGGGTAAACAATATTGCAATCAAAGCCGCAGATTACCAGGCGTTCATAAGTGCGTGTAGGCATCCATCACGAGACGACGCGTGTCGGCGATCTAGTCGGCCGCGACTCGCGAGCAACAATATTCATAAATAACTGACAACAATGCCGCGGCACGTGGCGCGGACGCGTGCGACGCTCTAACGCCACACATCATTATTTGCGCATGTACTCACTACTCACTAGCCCATCACTACTCATAAATATCTAACTAACTGGGGGGCTGTTCATAACGTTAAAAAAGCAATAAGCAAAAGATATAACTCGGAATATAAATTATGGTTAACCCAAACAGACTTATACCCGGTCTAAAAGATAATTTTTCTCTGATTGTAGGTCCAGAAATACCAAACAAATCAATTACTAAATTGTTCATTACTGTGGACCGTAACCTTTAAATTAAACGTCAATGACGCGACAAAAAATTATTTGTACTAAAAAAAAAACAGTAAAAAAATTAACATTAACTTAATCAAATTAATAACATGTTACGAGTATCTGTAAAACACAATTACATCACAAAAAGTACGACGAGGATGGGATTCGAACCCACGCGTGCAGAGCACATTGGATTAGCAGTCCAACGCCTTAACCACTCGGCCACCTCGTCTTGTATACTGTTGTCGAAATTTACTATCAGGTACCGCGAGGCACTCATAGCTATCTTCATGTTGTTTTGATACGGTGCTCTATTCCACATTTGACAATGACGTCACGCGCTACTATCGATCATTAGCACTAAAATCGGTTGCGGGCTTTTTGCGTATGTTTAAATAATCCATACCTTTTTGAGCCATTTTAATTTATTAATTTCAATTACGATCAGGTAAAAAAAATATTACCTATTTCAACTACATTCGCCTATGAATAAAACATAATATGATGCTATGATATAAACCAAATGCATTATCAAAGAATAAATGTCACAACAACAAATGTATAAACGCTCAAATATACTATTATTTAAAGTAAATATGCCTTGGTCTATCTGTCCTGTCTCTACAAAATGTCCTGCATTAGTCTGTCGCATTGACAATATTTTATCAATAAATGTACCCTCAAGGCGCCAGTCACGAGTCGCGCCATCTTCTGAATATGACAAATAACATTAAAAATGAAACTACACGAATACCAACATAAAATAAAAATGTCAAAAATTTAAATTAAGGATTAAAATATTTAAATTTAGTGCGGCGCGTCCCGCTCGCGCCCGGCCCGCCGAGCGCCAACCGAACCTCCATACGATGCAGCGCGTACAAACGAATACTGCGGAACAGGACTTTACAATATCAGTGCTTGGGATTTTCTAGACACAAGTTTGTGAAATAAAAACATAAATACACATTTTTACCTCCATATTGGTATGCCAAATCAAGTAAGCCTAATTCAAGTTTTCAATTAAATTATTTTTTTAATGTGTATCTAAAAATGTGTTTAGCTTGAATGTGAATATGATCCTTAAATAATGTCCATTTGAATGTAATCACGCATACATTTTATTTTACAATAATATTTTTATTTATTATCCATAGAAAACCATACCTAATCAACCGTGCTAAACTTTTCTCAATTTAAGTAACATTAATTTCATGAGTATGCTCATACTGATGATGTTGACGAAGATTTCATTTTAGTTGACACCATTCATGAGTTAATTGATCAAGACGCGGAATATTATACAGGATCCCATGGGTTCGATTCCCGCCCCCAGAAATTTATTAAATGTCACCGACCGGGACTTCAGAAAATTAAAAACAGCCTTTCATATTTTATCATTTATTTAGCATTTTAAAAATATAACAGAAAGCCTTTAATAGTATTAAAATACTATTACCAAAACTATGAATTTGCATACAATATATTCGAGGAGCCCTCTCCACACTCTCCCGCCTGGACGAATACTATAAATTAATGGAGTGTACTGTGCCAGAGAATTTTAAATATTTGAAAGCACAGTTTAGAAAAAAAATCAAAATCCCCAACACAACGTAATATATTACTTAAAATAAATAACACAATCATGAAGTAGTTATAAATGCAGTATTTATAAAAGGTAATAGCGGTTTTATAGGCAATACATTTGGGACGGACGGACAGACACGCAGACGGACCGGGATAACCGTGGAGATCAATTTGTTATAATTACCTTTAAAGGACTAAAGTCTACGACGTCTTTAGAAAAAATCTTAATTAACTTTTGTTTGTTTATACAATTATTTCTTCTCAGATAATAAATTATGGACCATTTGAAGAGTTTGTTTAAGTTGAATGGAATGTCGTTTTTGTGAATGCTTAATTTTTTAAATCTATGTATAAAACGATTATAAAAATTCCAAATAATACGCCAGTTTTCTGGTCATATTTCTTCTATTCTTTTCTAGCATCGTGTACGTTAACACAAGGCTGTCTAAAACATACAAGGCGCATATTGAAATGCCTACAATGTCTACTCTGAAAAAATCACAGCATAATTATCTTCCGACTCAGCCAACTATTTCATTAGTCGTTGACAACTCTTTCTGAATTCAAATCTTTATTGTATTAGTCATCGGTCACAAGAATCACCCGTTACATTAAATATTCAAAATGTCTTTTTTCCTTTTAAAACTCATACATCGTGGTAGATATCGGATATCATTAAATGAAACCTAATATAGGCTATCGTAATATAGGGAACCAGTGGTTCGAAACAAGAAAATATTATAATTATATTGAACGGTAGCCAGTTGATATTTTGATTACAGATATCTATAGCGTAAATTATTTTCTCACGTTGCAAGAAAATGTTTTTCGAATATGATATGACACCTCCTTTAACGTTTTCAAAGTACTTATTTTAATATATTAGTTCACTCGTAGCGATCATGTTTTATTTGAACAGCCGTTTTCTTAAGCAAATGTTAGAAGGTAGGGTTCAGGTAGACATAGTAAAAAACATGTTTGTATACTTCGGAAAATTCTCTTTCTTTCATAGGTCATATATATAGTTGCTATACAAGTTTTTTTTAACATGCAATATTTATTAATAACAACCTGTACATACGCAGCATTAATTCACAGAAGTTCACCGTACATTTGTGTTAACAGTCCCTCCGCGACCCGAACGAGTGTCGATGTAAATTAGCCCAGGTACAATCATACACGACTAACCGTGCTTGTGTTTTTGGCAGGTCATAATTCGCATCCCTCCCCGTCCCGAGCGGTACTATGCACATGACAGCACAGCTTTGTGCACTAATTGTAGGTACAGTGTCGGCCGCCGCTCCCTTCAAACGAGGGAAACGCAATTTCCCTTCGACAGTAACTTAAACGGTTTCGATCATACCAAGTTTCTTTTATTTATTTTTCTTATGAAGTTCTTAATTTAAAATTTGAATGCGTGTATTTTCTTTGTAGTCCCCGTCCTTGTTTATGAATTGTTTTGTATCGATAATAGCAGACTTTATTCATGGAAATTATGTAAACATAATTTGTGCGTAGTGGTCTACTGGTAACGGACCAGATGGGGCAGCCCACAATTTTACGGTGGTTGCGAGTTTAAATCCCAGGGCTCAGCTCTGACATTTCGGAGTCATGTGAGAATTGATCGTCAATACTCAATCACTAGACAATATAACGGTGAAATAATACTTTAATTATTTTTTTATGGAAGGTAAAGTCCGCCAACCCGTCCAGGATTGACTAAATGGCCTAACCTCTCTCAATCATCTCAGTTGTAGATACGACCAATGCCCTGCAATGGGACCTATGGGAGTGAGACTCTACCTTATAGTACCCCAGTAGCGACTGCTTTGTTTACATCTTAGAAAAATGTTGGTATATACACACGTACATAAAATTAAACCCACATTGCCAAGGGGTAGTCTGACATGCCACGATATTTCGTACGAGTTATGGCATACACTTGTCACTAAGAACTGTATTGTAGAAGCTGTAATAGCCCATAACTGAGCACCGGAATTCTCTGCAAATGTGAATCCTCATTGCGAGGACCATGCCAGGAACCAATTCCACTTTAGAGCAACTTACACGCGATTATTCAATTTAAGTTTATACACGGATGGTATGCTTGACGTAGATTTCGAACCTAGGATCTCGCGGTTCACATATTATTTAAAGCCACTGGACCAAATAAGCCATTGGAACAGTGCAAATTTTAAACTGATATTCGATAAATATAAGGTTATGTCATCATATATTTATGTTAATATTAAACTGAATGTTTTGTTAAGATAGGTATTAACTATTTACGGCCTTATTCATAGACAGTTTTAAAACCTATTTTAGCTATCGAACGATTGTGTTCTTCGCTCAAATTATAAACAAAAGTTGTTCGAAAGGGACAATAAAAAAAAAAAATATGTATTTGCATTATCTTAAGAGCGTATACACCTTGCGCGCAAAGTCAACTATAGGTATTTCTTCGTTAATTTCACGCACACATAAGCGACCAAAGCTGTGTGCGTAGAGCTGCCGCGTCGGCTCGCTATACAATCGGCTCAAACAACTTTGATCCGTGCGCTTCAAATATTCAATTGAAATGTAACTGTAATATAATATCATAAAAATATTTTATTTGCATTATAAGTAGACAAATATTACTGTGCAAGCAAAGAATAATACAAATTTTGGATACTAATCATATTTTCGTTTTTATTACATTGTTAGGTTGCATTCAAATCAGTGTTCAATCAGTATACACTACGGACGTTTTATTAATCATTTCGTGTTCGAACACATAAATAGTGTTAGGGGCCTTACAACCCCTTACAATTACAAAATATATTTAATTTTATATTACAATACATAACATAATTTAGCCTCGGAATTACATCCCATTATATTACCTGAAACATAATTTATACTCACTACAAAATCATTGTCGGTAATAAAAATAATTAAATATTTTACTACCAAAGTACTAAGATGTGGTAATCGCATTCCGCGCGTGGCTATTTTACCAGCCAGGCCGGAGCGACGAGCGATACGTCCTCCCTCTAGAAGGCCTTGCGGCGGTCTGATTTGATCCACGTCGGACAGCGTGTTTTATAGTGGTTTTTAAAATATTTGTAGAAAACATGAAAACTAATTTTGTTGAAATATAAAAATGGTAATTTATTGATAAGATGTTCTTCTATTGTAATATGCAATTGCTATAAAAAATTATGTACGATAAGTTGGTGAAAAAAATATGTTCTTGACGAGAGTTTCTGAATAATTTCGCATTGTTTAAATTTTTATTTTTCAGGAACTAAACACAAAAAGATTATTTTTCTCAGCAAAATCCCTCCATAAGGGTCTTATTAGTCTGATGATATTTTTATTTTTATCTTATATTTAGTGGTTTCGGATATCTTAAGCTTCTAAATTGCCATTTAAAGCCTAAATAACGAAACTTGTGTTCAGTAATCCGTATATTACTCACAAATTATTCATCAATCTATAATGTTTTTCAACAAAATCCCTAGATGACAACCTTTTCTAAAATTAGTAATAATTATTTTTCCTTTAAATTGTTTATTGGTGGCTATTAACTCATTTGAAAAGTCCTGTTTTTAAGCCAAAAAGCGCGTGCAGGGTATAAACGCTCTTAACTTAGTCTAAATACAAATTGTCATTATTGGCACTCCTTTTAAGTATAACAATACATTAAATAACTAAATAGTTTTTAAGAATGTCTATGAATGAGGCCTTAATACGACATATTTAATGATGATACATTTAAAATTCTGTAATAGGCTTAATAACATTGCGAGATAATACCAATTTCTTACAAATAAACTAATATCGAAGAAAATGCGATTAACCTAAAAAACAATAACTGTTTTATAGCTCTGATACATATGTTTTTGTATTTATATAAGCAACAATCTACATACAATTAACATTGCCTACCTATTTATGATAGGTGAAATTGTACGCATACTTTTAAACATAATACATTTAATTCATTTAAAAAAATATCTATGCGACTCTTAGATATATTGATTCGGATTTGGCAAATGGATTAGCTCGATCCGCCAACAAAGTACATATATAAATAAATACATCTAACAGTTACAGACATAGTCCTGGCCCACATTAAAATCGAGTTTTGTGTCGTGGGTATCAGGAACCACGGGACTTTTTGTTCTCACAAACACCCAGACTCAAACAAACGCCACGGAGGCTGTCCGAAATACAAGTATTATACATATTAATAGGCGGTGGTGGTTGCTTATCATCAGGTGAACTGTTTCATTTTTTACCATATATTAAAAGACATCTTTAGCATTTATCTTATAACTCCTCTAAAACTCAAGTATTTTTTAGTTTAAGATGGCTGACAGGGCATGCCAGGGCTGTTAATTGTAAACAAAATGTTTGAGTCTACTAAAATTTTCATTTTTATTCATATTGCTAAATCTTATCACGATCATCCATAAAACAGTATGCACCTCCTAAATCTAAAACTACGAGTATTTTTCGTCTAATAATCCTATGGCAGGGGCGTGCACTCCTTGTAGGCAGAAATGCAGTGCTTTACTTGCCATTCACAGATATTTTATTATAACGTTCGTACGTTTTAGATGACTTTAATTTATAGTAAATAAATGAATAAACAAAATATAATAACTTAAAAACGCCTAATATTTTATAAATAGCACCTATTTGCAATCACGCAAACATTATGGTTGCCACGCGAAAAGCAAGAGGCGCTGCAAAGCAAATTAATGTACCTAATCAACCAAGTCATGCCGCCGCGTCCCGCATTACATTTGTTTGCATGTGTGTAGTAATTTTGGTGTCCGTGCACAGTCGCAAACGCACACACCCATGAATATTGAAAGCCGCGACTCCTGCGGCAGGCCTCGGGAGTTCGGCAGTTGTCGGGAGTAATCGTAAATGTTCGTTGCCTATAATCCGAGTAAAATTAATAGGCTGGAATCTAATAAATCACCTATGCACATTATGCATTTTGGTTAGTAAGGTTTTATTTGTTTAAATAGAAAAGTTTTTTGTTTCGCGGGGGCCATTTTGCTTTTTTTATGAGTTTTTGCATTGTTTACTATTTTATACTAGTATGTTTGTAAAAAAAAATAGATTTCTTAACGGATTTTTCATTTTAACATTTGAAAGTGTGTACATTTGACAGTTTATTACTAAGTTTCGATATTAATTGTAGTCATTTGCTTTTACTAGTGTGTTTGTTTATTTTTTTAAATGTTATTTGATTGCGAGGTTTGTGTTAAAAATGTATGTTTATCAAATGAATGAATGAGGTGGCCGAAATCTTGCGTTTATATACATCGGGATAGGTATAGTAATCTCAACTAACCGGAACCTTGAATATGTGAAAATTGAAAGCTGACTAGGTGAGTTTTTTTTATTTTACTTATTAGAATTTCTTCCGCCGCGACGATCGATCGCTGTTTTGTCTGCGTTGCCGTAGAAGATGGACATGAATAGTAGTACATCTAAGACTTGTTATGTTGGCATGGTTTCCGACTTAGAGATCCGTCGCGTGGTTGTGGCTATGCTAAAAAACTATAAAAGAAAAAGTTTTTGTGACCGAGTACTCCGCCGCATACCCAGTGTCATAATCCTGTGCACGCCGCTGTCCTATGGGATCATAAAGTCATAATTAAGTGCAGTGTAGCCCAGATTAAAGTATCTTTATCACCGGTCCAAACAATTATAATTATACCCGTCTATTTGAAAACGGATATATACAATATTGCTGATGGTATGTCTCTCATATGTGAGAGGTCATCTGGGTAGGTACCACCGCAATGTCTATTTCTCCCGTGAAACAGCAGTGTAAATGCACTGTTGTGTTTCGGATTGAAGGACATTATAGCCAGAGTAACTACTGGACATATTGAGAGGTAAACATCTTATGTCTCAGGATGGCGAGCGCAGTGGAATTTTTGCTAATGTTTATGGGCGGTCGTATCTCCTACCATCAGGCGAAGGGCTTGCTCGTCTCGCCATTCATTGAAAAAAACACTACATAAAATGCTCGGTTTTCCACGCATGCAATAGTTGGATAGGAATACAATAAGTAAACTAACCCATAAGGCTTCATCGAAAAGTCTCCTTATGGTAGGCAGCCTGGTTCTACTAAACTCCTGGCACTACGAAGGTCCATTCGTGGCGGTAACCACTTACCACCAGACGGTCCACTAGCTTGTCTGCTTATAATGATAAAAAAAACCTATATTCTACAGTGGACTTTCTATAACTGTTAAAAGAGAGAAAGACAGCTAGCTTCATTGATAGAAAGTTTTTCCAATTTCGATGTGATGTGTCCGGCACCTGTATCAGATGTGGATATAGGCTGAAAGTGAAAGGGCTGTAGCTCGGGTGGGTGAGGGTGGTATCGATTGCCACGCCCACCCCTCGTGTTGCTAGGCAACCCAGCGCCCTGCGTCCGCCCTGCCATGTCTCAAGAAAAATGTCTTGGGCGCCGGTGTACTTGTTTCTTATTGTTCTAGATAAGACCTTAGTAAATTTGTAGTTATTGTTACAGAATATTTAAGTAATTTCTTAATTTTGTCCTGAATCGGAGTGGGAGAGCTGAAAATTAAAATTAGTAGAGCACTTATAGATAAATTTGTTCCAACCTGAATGTAGGGAATTGAGGGTATAATGTAGACTTTACTGGTGGTAGGTCTCTCATATGTGAGAGGCCGCCTGGGTAGGTACCACCAAAATGTCTATTTCTCCTGTCAAACAACAGTATAAATGCTCTGTTGTGTTCCCGATTGAAGGACATTGTAGTCAGAGTAACTACTGGACATATTGAGACTTAGCAGCATACATCTGAGGATGGAGAGCACAGTAGAATGCCAAGTTTTTTTTTTAAAGTTTTGATACTGTTTTTGAGCGGCCATATCACTTACCACCAGGAAAATGGCAAGCTCGTCTCGCCATTCGTTGAAATTAATTAAAGAAAACACAATCTTGAGTTAGTTCACTCATTGATATAAAGCTCAAGTCTACCCCGAGCGAGTTGATCGCGAGATATGATACAGAGTTATCACTAACTGCCGTACTCAGAGACATTAAATGTCAATTAAATTAATACTTAGTGTGGATTTTACGCACAAAATCTTTACTAAGGAATGGTTTCCGAGTGCGGCCGTTAGTCCGCTAAAATTATTCCGTTCCAAAATGTGAAAGTCGGTAACCCTTTTGCCAGCGCAGGCACCAGTCTCGAATTCTTTCTTAAACCGCAACATTGACATGGAATTGAAACGAAGACCTAATGGTTCACATCGACGACACAAAAGACCAATAGCTTGGGTACTTTTTATATTCTAACTTTTTGTATTGTAACTTTAACAACTTGGCAGCCTCTGTGACACAAAATTTTATCGTTTTTTTTTTATATTCGCAGTTCAAACCACGGTTTTAAAGCATCTAAGTTATGTTATGTGGTTTCACAAATATTATCCCCACAAGGGAATGAACAAACTTTTGGCTCTGCCTAGTACCTGTATGGCATACAGACTTTAGAACACAATTTAACTCATTTATCAGCTATTAATTTATATTTTTATTGTTTACAAATATCAATCAAACTGCACCATATTGCATACATACATATTAAATTCACGCCTTTTTCCCAGATGGGGTACCACGATGTGATAGAGGGCTAGCCTATTGTCATATCGGGCACGAATTCCTGATTCCGAACTGATAATGTATAGAAAAATCCAATATCGCTTTGTCCGACCCTGGATTCCAACCCGAGACCTCAGCTTTGCAACCGCACCGCAGCACAACTACGCCATCGAGGCTGTGCATCATATTAATCGAGTATTATTTGCTTAATCCACATTCAAGAACTTAAACATTTATAAGAATTATAAACTTAACACTTTAATGAAAGTCGTATCACATCGAGAAAAATGTTCACACGCTTGTTGTTGTTTAGAAACAATATTTCATTTGATATTGCTTGTTTATGTCCATTTTGTGAAACAAATAAAAATCTTTTATTTAGTAGATTTTTACAAATTAAATGTATATTTAAGTCATCAAATCATATTCACATAATGTAGATATTTTATCGCCTTAAAAATGCTGGATTATATGAACTACTAGGAACCAAATTGTGAACACTAAATTTAAACGCGCGTATAAGACATCAAAACTAAAAGATTATAAAACATAGAGGTCCGGCCCGGCTCCACCCGGGTGCAATACACTTTTCAAATAGTCGGCCAAAATTTTTAATACCAACTATCAATTTAGAATTTCAAGAAATTGGACCACGGAAAATGAATAAAATTTCCTACTGTTTCCTTTATTTGTACATAGCGTAATGATATATAGCCTATAGCAATCCTCGATAAATGACCTATCCAACAAAAAATATTTTTTCAATTCTAAACAATAATTCCTGAGATTAGAGGTAACAAACAAACTAATTTTTCAGCTTTATATATTAAGTATAAATTATGCATTACACATAATAGGGTTACATATATGAGTAAAGATAAATAGCAATAAATCATATTAAACGTTGAAAATTAAATCAGTTTACAAAGTTCGGCAAAACAAGTCATAAAGTGAAAAGCTTACTGTGGGGTGCGAAACTTAATTTAGAAACAGCACCATAATGAATCCTAAAGAAGATTTAATAAAGTTTCGCCGCGACCCCTCCCAATAGGGTTACACTACCGCAGCTTCGTTTCGCATTTTTTACCCTATCCCAGGGTTAATTTCATCTTAATTTTATACTTTCTCGTTACTTTTATTTAATTTAAAAGCGATATAACTACTAAAACTTAGCTGAGTTACCAAGTTTTTCATTAAAATGATAAATGACGCCAAATAAGCAGAATCCACGGTTTTTACATTAAAGCCGGGAGAATGTCTAAAAACTATGTGTTATTTATAGTCCTTTTATCTGGCTGTAGGATCTTTGTGACGGTCGCCTTTTGTCCTCGCCGCTGTTTTTTCACCTCGCGCCAAAAAACAATGCCGTTAAAGTTATCTTCGATTGCGATGTGCTTTAGACCACAATCTGTGCCGATTTCTTTGTAGATTCTATCTTTATGGCTTGTCTATGAGTGTTTTTATGAATTTGTTTTTGGGCTCAATAAAAAGTACCGAAGTATTCATTAACATAATTAACTAATACAGCTATCTTTGGAATTGTTCGTCGCAGAATCATTTGTGAACAAATGGGTAAGAATTGATCAATATGGTTCTAAAAACGAAAATCTAATCAAGCAGATATAATTTCAGAATGTTAAGAAGATTGGGAGAAGCCTATGTTCACCAGTGAACTTCTTTATGACCAATTTAAAAAAACGGAGGTGGTTCTAAATTCATCAGAATCTTTTTTTGCATATGTTTATTGAATTAGTAATAGGATATTTCTGTATATGGTGTACATACTTGGGTATTGGCAATATGTACCCTGAGTTTGTAGATGCATATATATCATGTCAATCGTTCTTTATTTCACCATCGAGACTCATGTTTTTTATGTCACCCTCATATTCAGTAATATCATATAAACCTGTGATATAAACAGTGTGTTTATTTGTTCATTTACTTTAACTACACATAGAATGAGTGAGGTCAGGTAGATAAAATAAAATCAAAAAATATTGATGTAGAATCGTTCACGCATCGTACTTATATTCTTTTATACTATAAAAGAGCGTCCTAAGCAAAAAGTAAATAAACATTAAAATATCATAAATACACTCAACTTGTCTACTTATTTACCGTTTATAAGGGAGAGATAAAAAAATTAACAGAATTAATGTACACCGGTGCAGTTCATATTAAAATAAAGAGATACTTAAACGAGATAAAAATCTAACATTCCAAATATATTACACACCTATCATATTAAAATTATAACCTATAATTTAATTTTCGAAATGGTCCACATAAAAAGTTACGTCGGGTGTTGTCAGAAGAAAAAACTCGTCGCACATTCGTTTGTTTCTTTTTTTTCTAATATTAACTGGCCTTGCTGTAGTTTAGTGGACCGGAATAGAAAGATGAGTTGTCTTCCTAGAAACACTACCATAACTCATAACTTGTAGTTACATAACTCAGACTAATAATCATAAATATATCCACAACATGTAATAAAAGGTAGAGCCTCGGACATTGTCAAAATATTGCTTTTATATAATTAGGTATTATTGATTTAGTATACATGCAGGGTGCCATGAACTAGACGATAAACCAGTAACTGGGAGATAGATCAAAGATGGCACAGCAACAAAAAAAATATGGTCCTATCCTCGATAGTTTTCAAGAAACATCCAATGTTTAACATTTTAAAAAAATTACCGACACTTAGTAGCGTTGTAACCAGCGATTTCCATTAATTATTTATTATTATAAGTAACGTTTTGAAATGTTACATAGATGAGCTTAAGAACAACGTACCAAATTAAATCAAAACAAGTCAAATTTTCAAGAAATATGATGAAATTTCTCAAAGAAGAACGTTTCAGCCTCATTTTATTATAGTGTTCCCGGAAAAAATATAAGTACACATACTATAGTGATTACTAAACTGATTCTATACAAGAACCGACTTTCCCAGGCAAAACTTTCTCTGACAACAAAAGTGTGCTCTTTACTCCAAACAAATTAAATAAGGTTGTTTTAAATAGATATTTGAATATTTATCGGTACTCATAATGATTTTCCCACGAGCAACAAAGCTCGGCGCCTCGGCTGCGCCCGCGCCTGCGCCCGACCGTGACAGATCGTTCCACGACAGAACACGTTATCCGTCATAACCGTCTCGCACCGATTGATTGTTCGCCGGTAACCTGCCAGATATATACGCACTTTGTATTTTGTTAAGTATATAAAAACGATTAAAAAGAGTTAAAGAAGACATAAGTTGTCAAAAGGAAATTGCAAAGAATCACTGCGAAACATAAAAAAACATACTTAATACCCGGAAGATAAAACATTATAATGTAATTAGTGCTAAATATAAAAACAAAACAGTAACATAACAACCAACATTAAATGAACAGTGTTACATAGAGCGTATAGAGCTTGTAATTAATCGCTGCAGATGATCTTCACGGTTGCTCAAAATGTTTTAAATGCTCATTTTTTGCGGATATCGAAGGACTATCAATTTAACACAAGTTAATCTGTTTTATATTTAGTCCAATTCAAAGGAATCAGTCCGTTATGCCGATGCACAGGTGGCGCAATGATAACTTTTTTGCTTTTACCAAAAAGCACAGAGGTTCAACAATAGCCGCACTCCAGTTCTACAAGCCGACACGACAGATGCAACAATGCATCCAAAGAATGATTAATCGTCCACATCTACGAATGTTTTACATGCACAAATAAAAAAATATAAAAAATGAAAGGAAACTTTTTGCCTTTTGTTTATTGCGACGACGCCAACGTGTCTGCACCAGACGATTCGAATTTAAAAGGACTATTATTAATTATATTTTGTCTTACTCACGCATTCCATTTTCGAAGTTGATATGATCTATAGATTGGATCTACGGGACGATCGATCACGCGCATTGGAATCTAAATTTATTCATTTAGTGGCATCTTTTTGCAGATGATTCTTGACATGTAGACGCGATGATAAATTGTTTGTGTTAATAGTTTAAATTGTGGTTTCAATCAGTGCATCTAATTATTTAAATAGCTTCATAAACCCTATTCTTATAGGTATCCATGTAAATATGCCAATTCAAGCCGATTGGCGTCTACGGACTGTGATTCGAATCATTGAACTGACGGCACGTACCTTTAGCAACGTATGTACCTATATGTATCATGTAAAAACGCTTAGATAAAACCCCTCAAACTTAGTAGGTACATAATATGTGAACGCATAGTTATGTAGGTTGATGTAGAGATTATCATTTGCTTAAATATAACCGTCTAATTATTAACATCAGGTAGTCAACTGTTCCAAAATGTAATTAAAAATAGCATCGTCTTTATCCATATGAAATTTCCCTTCGGACCGATCTAGAAAACACACGAGTGACTTATAGTGTATACGACTATTGACAACACAAATTATACAAAATCTACAAACAATTGAGCAGTTTCATAGAAAAAGTATTCATCGGAGGATAACTAATTAACTCTAAACAATATTTCATCTGTCCGGATTGCACGATGCGAGACAAAAAACGAAAGGTTGGAATGACCGCGCCAAAACCAAAACGCTCTGTCCAAAACAAATAAAACTTAAACAAAAAATGAAGCCGGTTAATAAGCTGGATGACATTTGGGAATTCGAAAAATCCATTCAAAGCATAATTAATAGCGCTCTTGAAGTGGGCTCTTGTACATGATTATTAAAATGAGAAGACAATTACTTACCCTTAGACAAATCCACGGGCTCCATTAATCCCGAAGAGGCTAAAGTTTGGTGTGTTATATTGTTTTATTGCGTACGAGAGTCGAAACCTTGGCGCGGAGGCTGCATGCCCCACAAGTCAACCCAGTAGTAACTCCGTGCATCGGTAGAGTTCTGATGCATTTTAAAATTGCTGCAAAGCAACAAGTACTGAATGGCGTGATAGCAAATAATTTTATAAGAACCCTTAACAATATGTCAGCCGGTCCGTACTCAGTTTTTCTTATTTTTCAATAAATAATACGTTCTCTCTCGGTTTATATTGTTCGATTTCGGTCGAGACGCGGCTTTTGCGACGGTATTTCTCAAAATTATTAAAAAAAAACTCACAAAGCGGGTTCTTTATGCATTTCGGGTCTACATTTGTTATTATGAGAGAATGATAATGTGATTATTGTTTTGCGAGCTTTCGTATGATTGATAGTCGATTGTCACGGATAATGAATTGTTTTGAAAGCGTTCAATTTTATGCCTTATTCATCGTGGAAATTGAGTTCTTCCTATGCGTTGATACGTGAATAGACTGCTTCATCGGCCGGCACAATAATTGTTTATGCCATGTTACACAGAGATTTATTCTGTAAAAATAATCCAGTTGTTTTATGTATGAAGCAAATCATGCAGATCGACGAAATCAGATTGTAATCTTTTCTACATTCAATTACGTACGGACAGAAAGGGGTTTTTAACGTGGATGACAACTCATTAGCAGTGCTCGATACAGTTAACAATTACGATACAATGAGACTGTTATTCGGCCACAATGCGCGTCGATGTCTGCACAATACAACACAAATTAATAATTCACGCCTGTAATGCTATTAGATTTTTAATTTGGTGTGTTGGATACGCTTTCGGTCGGGAACATGGTTTATTTTTGTGTTTCAATAGCTGTTATTGTTGTGTGCGTCGTGTAGTTGTTTCTGTACTTATTGATCGGATTGCCTGATAAAGTGCTGATATTTAGGACCCGAAAACATTTTACGGCGCGGCGCCTCAGTCGGCCTGCGTAGACGAGACTCGATGCTATCTTGTGGTTTAGAAAGGCGGTGACTTTTGACCCAACACTGTTGTTGATTTGCGGTGTTTTGTATAGTAAAAATCAATTTGCTTGCAAAGCTTGGAGTATTGGAATTATCTGCTAATTATTTTATTGTTTCATAATGTTTTAAATGGAGTGTTTGTTCCTATCTCGGTGTGTTTTAATGAATACCTTTTTTTTTGGAAATATTGTAGACAGCCCATGTTTCATTAAAAAACTGCTTATGATTTTTTTTCGTTGTCCTAATTTTACTTTGAAGAGCCACTACCGGTAATTGCTCAGGATAAATTACAATTTTAATAAATAATACTGATCATAAATAGAGGAATATGTTATTACATATACCTCTATTTAGGTTACCTTAGGCTAACACCCGTATTCTAAGACGTTTCCTCGAATCTTCCTCAACCTTATCTCTGTCGAGGTGACGTTTAAAATGAATTCGAGGAATCGTCAGAAATAGTATGCTTAGTTAAAAATATATCTTTCCTAGGGGGATCCTCGAGTGAAGTTGAGTCGAGGAAATACGTCATCAAATACGTCATTGATGTGTTATTATTATTATGGTACAGATTTATCAAAAACTATTTGACATTTCAACACTAAGCTCACTTGAAAAGTGACAGTCAAAATTTGTCATGTAAATAATAAACACTGTTTCCATAGTGATAATATTTCCTCAAGTATTCCATAAGGTAGGTCATGACGTACCTTGAGTTCGACAGTTGATTCCTTTCCTCGAGAAAGGAAAAGTATTGAGTGACTTTGAGTGGAGGAGACTTTTTTCAACTATAAATACAGATTTCCTCTAATAAGCCCGAGTGGAGTCGATAAATTTTCGAGGAATGTCTTAGAATATGGGTGTTAGTCCACCACACTGGTCTAGTGCGGGTTGGTAGAATTCGTATAACTTTAGAACTTTTAAATACGCCTCTTAGCCTTCCGGTATGTAGGTTTCCTGATGATGTTTTTCGTCATCATTTGCCATTCGGGACTTAATGTTTTTTATTTATTTCTACCTATTTTCAACAGCTACATTCCCTAGAGATAAATAAAAAGGTTTTCTACTCTCTAACGACCCCATTCATAGACAGGTTTAAAACCTATTTTAGTTATCCAATGTTTTGTCCCTTTCGAACGACTTTTGAATACAATTTGAGCGCCCAGACAAAACATGCGATAGCCTAATATAAATAATTATATAAGGCCTTATGTCAATAAACACAGATAAATCTCATCATCGATTAACAATTTAATAACGCTATTAACGCTGGTAGATAATATTTCACATGCATGGTGGGCACAACCGCACAATAAAACAAACATGTAGCGTTGTAGGCGTGGTTGCCCCGCCCGGGAACGAACCGCTCATTATCCACTTAGCCGCATCACTTCTGTGTGAAATAATTCCAGGCATTTCGAAAATATTTCTTATACTCTGGGAATTAATACCTGCTAGTGATTGATGACGGTTTATGGCAGATTTTGTTGAATTTAATACTGTTCTTATATTTTTATAGCCTTTTCAGGCAAGGTAAGTAGTCACCCCTACTCATACCTTCGTAGTACCAGGGACCTAAAACAACCAGATTGCTGCCTGAAGTGAGAAGAGGACTGTCTTTATGGCTCGCTTTTTTTATCTACCACACGGTTTGGAAAGCGGCTTTCACTAGAGAAGAATGGTTAAGAAACCCTCGTGTTGCTCTTTTCAAAAGAGTTTGACTCAACATCAAGCTAAGATAGAAGGAAAAGGGCACTGGTGAATAGTAGAATTGAAATTCATGTGGTTAATAGGAACAGAAGGAAGATATTGCATTTTATTCATTTTACGTCAGATAATATATACGTCAGTTGGAGGATGAATCTGTGCCTTCTCGTAACGACTTAGCAATTGGCACTGTGAGTTAAATAAAAACTTAAAATAATATCACAACATCGAGTTGCTGTTTAAGTTAAAAATATACTGAATCAAATATTAATTCCTGCGGTATATTATATCCTAACATCAGGATTCACTAAATTATATTTCACACTTCTCTTCTTATAAGTTGAAAAGTAAACCAAAATATATTTTAAGCCTCACACAATTCAATAACATACGTCTGGTGCTTAAAGATAAACAATTAAATAATCGATTAAGCGGCAATGCTTATTGAAGGATTAAATACCCTATCTAATAAATAACTAATATAGAAGTAATAAGGCCGCATGAATTAGTGCCAAGGATTAGCGGGTACTCGATACATATCACGATAAAGAACAATGTGTATTTAGTCTCAAGACATGTGTTCCTATGTTATACATAACATACCTAAACTCACGCCTTTTTCCCAGAAGGGTAGCCAGAGGTGCTGGTAGCAACCAGTATAAACACGTTCCGCCTTGTGTGTTCCCTCCTACGACTTGATAGGGGGCGAGCCCATCGCCATATCGGGCATTGACTCCGGGCCGATAATGAATTAAAAATTCTACTATCACTTCTCTTGACCAGGGATTTGAACCCGAGACCTCAGCTTTATAATCATACCATAGTACAACTACGCCGCTGAGGCAGTACATTGCAGTTTATTGAATAGAGTTCCTATGTTATAGGTAGATGAATCTGTTAAACACCATTGCAACTAGAATTACTTTTTTGTATTTTTTTATATTAAATCTTTTAATGGTGGTAGGTCTCTCATATGTGACAGGTCGCCTGTGTAGGTACCACTGCAATGTCTATTTCTACCGCCAAACAGTAATGTAAATGGACTGTTGTGTTTTAAATTAAAAGCCATTGTAGCCAGTAACTATGGACATAATGAGACTTAACATCTTACATATCAAGATGGCGAGCGCAGTGGAATACCAAGCTTTGCTTTATAAGTCAAGGTGTGGTTTTGCTACTGTTTATGAGCGGTCGTATCGCTTACCATCAGGCGAACAACATGCTCGTCTCACCATTCAGACAAATAAAAAAATAATAACAAAAACTGCTGTTGTGCCCATTCATCGTGTTTATGTACGTTTTAGACCCTATAGTATTATTATTACAAATCTTCCAGAAAGATAAATGTTTTTAAATATTTTTCAATGTTGATTAATAACTTCCTATTTTTTTTTTCAGTTCTTCTACAGTATATATACTTCCCACCGAAAGGCACAGGCCCACTACAATCGAGAATACGACTGAGAGTGGTTATTTAGCTCTTCATAGTTCTTCGTACTTAAATCAAAAGTGCAGGTTTCATTGAAGCACTGTCCAATAATATTTTATGTAGAAATAACAAAAATCCAACACAACGCCAGAATAAACCCCGAGATAATGCATAATGTAACTAACTCTAAATCTATAAAATGTAATAAAGTGGTATTATCCATTCACCCTTACTGCAATCAGTGTCTAATTCAGTATTCGCAGCTTACGATAATGATTAACGACAAACTTTATTAACTCGATCAACCGGGATTACAGGATCCACGCTGCGGCGCGAGGTGCGTGGAAAAAACAAACGAATTTAGCAAGGGATACCTCCGGGGGTGTCTCGCGCGCTTAGGGTGAGCGAATACTGCGCAAAATAAAAAAAACATTTTGACACAAGAAAATACGAGAAAATATGCGAAGTCTATTTTTCCCTCGTACATATGCTTATTAATGTAACGATATTTTTTTCACGATTTTTTCTTTCACGATGATCACAACGCTCAATCTTTAGGAGCACGACACAAGGAGGAGGGGAAACGATATATATTTTTAATTCTGTACACTTGATTTTTAGGATAAGAGACTAAATAAATCATGTACTCAAAAGTAAATAAATATACGTAATGTCTCACGGGTTCCTTTTATTTTTTTACTTTGACTACAGCTACGTCAACGTCAGTATTACTGGCCATATTCACATGTACTACAATAAAACAATGCCTATACAAACGAAGTATGCAAAGTAGACTCAGGTGTCGCTGAGTTTGTAACTAATTTAGCAGATAACAAAACATGCAGTAGCCCCATGCTTATTTGTACTGTGTACACACACTGTTCTTATTAAAACGTTGTTTTTTATCTTATCTATACAAAACGAAGTTTAACTTCAATAAAAACTTGGCAACAACTAACATGTCACTCGAAGTAAGTTTTCTTTTTATATTAATTTTTATTCGTACCAGACTTGTATGAGCCAGCCCTATTAATAAAATCTTTATGTCAACATAGGGGACGCACTATGCCTCTGGGGATCCGTTTGTTTTTAATAAAAGTTCTTATTTAGCAATAATGCAAAGAGTAATCTCCTTCCCTTCTGGGACCGTTTCAATGGTTTAACTCAATAAATAACTAGTTTTACAAGATTCATTCCTATTTAATTTGTTGTTTGTCACATATTTTTACAACACTTTTATGACATTCATTCATATGATTAGATTAAAAATGGAATTCAATAAAGACGTACGTAATAACAAATACTAGAGGGTTCCAACAGAAATACTGAAAATACCAAAAGTAATATAATTAAAAAATAAAAGCCGGGTCGGGCAAAGTAATATTGGATTTTTCTACCAGGAGTAGGAGGATAGACTCGCCCCTATAACATCGTGGGATGGAACATACAAAGTGAAATGTGGGTGCCCTGGCACCTAGGCAGAGGCTCTTCCCCTTCTGGGAAAAAGGCGTGAGTTTATGTATGTAAAATATAAATGAACAGAGTCAAGATAGCCATCAGCTCTTATTAGTGTATATTCGTTTTTAATTGCTTTTCACTTAGTACAAGATGCATTGTGCTTAGTCATTTTGTCTTCTGGTATAAAATGATCTACAGTCAGAGTAAAGCCAAGTTTAAAATTGTTTCATTTTAGCGGCAAAACAAATTAATCCAAGAGATATAAGCTCTTAAGACGTTAATCGTCAAGAGTTTAAGAATTGAATCACATCATACGTATTTTTTCATATAAATATTAAACATTACCTGTCCTAAGTGCTATAGACTACGAAGTCTTCCAAACCAATCTTATATTCTGCATAAAATTCTTTATATAAATTTTATTTGGATAATTTCAAATTATGTTGTGTTGTGTGAATTCAGCTTTGTGAAATTATTTGTCTTTTGATAAAATTCATTTGATTTTATGATGGAATATAAACCCATAATTCAATTTAAAAGTAATAAATAAACGTGCACACATCACATCACCCATGATCACACCCACTTTCAGTGATCGTCATCATAGTATTCTAATAAAAATATAAAATCTTATCTCGTACATAATCCACTAGCATATTCACTAAGCCATACAATCTTGGTGGTTATATTTCATACATATTATATAGTATTTAAACTTGAAACTGAAAGCAGTCTCGAGGTTGCCTTTAGTATTAATGTAAATTATTAATTTAATATTAACGTGAGTGACGATGTTCTAACATTAACGTAAAGTAATTTTACGAGTAAATAGACAAAACTATAAACTTACAACTGTGAACTTAATAAATGAAAATTGAATAATAACTAAACTCCTTAATCTTGTAAATTCCAATTTCAAGATGTTAAATTTATTTCATTGAACCATTCCTTGAAACTCAGTTTTTTCATTTATTATGCAGTGTTTCTAATATGTTTTTATCAAAATTTATAGGATTGCAAAATGAACAATCGTGCGCTGGTGTTGTGGATCCTACTGGGAGTAGTGTGTGCTGGAGGAATTAGTGCCGTATTAGCGTTCACCCTTACTCGAAGTAGGAACACCACTATCGACTACGATGCTGACTTCTGCCAGCCCATCACCATCGCACACAGAGGTGCCAGCGGCTACGTTCCTGAACATACGCTTGGAGCCTACGCACTGGCTATAACAATGGGAGCTGATTATATTGAGCCAGACGTAGTTATGACACGAGATGGACAAATCATCGCACGCCATGACAATGAACTAGGATTAACCACCGACGTCGCGGATCGCCAGGAATTCGCTTCAAGGTACCGAACTCAAACAGTCGACGGCAGCACCGTCAGCGGCTGGTTTACCGAAGATTTTACCCTCGCTGAAATAAAAACACTGCGATCTATAGAACGTATCCCCGACATCAGACCTGGTAATGCAAGAATGGATGGCACATACGACGTCCCGACAATGCAAGAAATTATAAATCTGACCAAAGGCATGGAAGTTAGTTATGGTCGCCGCATCGGCATATACCCTGAAATCAAGCATTCAAGTCATTTTCAGCGGTTGGGACTACCAATGGAACAACGTTTAGTCGATATACTTCACAATAACGGATACCGCGGTCCTGAAGCTCCGATTTACATTCAATCGTTCGAAATAAGCAATCTGAAGGAGCTCAGCAACATGACTGATCTAAGGCTTATACAGTTATTTGGAGGCAGAAGCACTTCGCAGCCCGCAGACCAGGCTCTGCTAGGAACTGGGCTAACTTACGCTGATATGGCAACGCCAGAAGGACTACGAGAAATCGCTACGTACGCTTACGCTGTGGGTCCTGACAAGGGATACATAATCCCTCAGGATGCTGATGGCAGACTCACCACGCCAACTTCTTTTGTAGCGGACGCGCACGCAGCAGGTCTCAAAGTGCATCCATACACGTTCCGCGCAGAGAACCCATACTTGCCTACTGAGTTTAGAAGCAATGACACTTCACCTAATGCTTTCGGTGATTTTGAGGGAGAGATGAGAGCATTTTTAGATGCAGGAGTTGATGGCTTCTTTTCCGACCATCCTGATAAATCAGCCAGAATAAGAGGCATGTGTTAACTCAATGTCTTTCTAAAATGTAAGTAAGTATTTAAGTAAGTAAGTATTTGTTATAAGACTGTATTTAATTTGATTCTGTTAAGATGTAATGTAAATAAAAGGTAAATACCGGGTATATCAAGACTGCTACCGAAAACGAAGCCGGGTGGTAGTTTTAGTGGCTACAAACACAATGTAATTAAAAATTTCGCATAGAAACGCGACAATTATTTTTTATGATTTTTTAAATATCGTCAATTTCGGGTGGTAAATCCATAGTTATTGCTAAAATAATAATTTAAACTCTTTTATACCTTAGAGTATTTATAAATAAAAGGATATACACATTTATTTTAGGAAAATATGTATTTACCACCCAAATATGGCCATAGAAAAAAAAATAACAAAAAAAATTTGTCGCTTTTTTTTTGCAACTTTTTCTGTTGCATTGTGTCTGAAGTCGCTTAAACTATCACCCGGCTTCGTTTTCGGTAGCAGTCTTGATATACCCGGTATATTCATATTGTATTGTGGTGTATGATTACAAAGATAAGTGACCAATGTGACGTAATGGACAGCAACTTCATGAAACACTTTAAGATATTTCAAATCAATAATTTCGGTCATCCTATCACAACGTGCTATTTTTTATATTAAGTATTTGATAAGGAATATAACTTGGACTACCGTGGAATTCATAAAAATAATCTACCTCAACCCATGTTTAAAGTAGACTTAAAAATTGTGGAGAATATTTTAATGCCTTGCCATAGCAGATCTTAACCCACACAAATATGGATGCCCAAACCCAAGAGTAACTCAGAACGGTAGTTTACTCTCCACACATTTTCTTATTTCCAAAAAGCAAATAAAGGTTAATTTTGAATTTAGAAATATAATCATTTTTTATTCAGTGGCTTGTACATAGAAACTAAATAACCACACCACATCTAAATAAATCATAAAATATATTTAGCGTATAATTGATAACCTCTGTATATCGATTATTGCTTTGGTTGTGAAAAGAGCACTGATATTATTTATATTTAAAAGAGAAATATTGATGTAGAAAAGTTAGTATCACGCCACGCAGCCCCACTTGAAATGCACAAGACAAATAAAATATCAAGATGTGAGGTGACATGTGTTAAACGCTTATCTCAAATGTACAGTTATGTTGAAAATAAAGTATTTAATCTCATTTATCATTTTTTTTTTTTTTTTTTATTTCTGTGAATGGCGAGACGAGCATGCCGTTCGCCTGATGGTAAGCGATGCGACCGCTCATGAACAGTAGCAAAACCAAACAACATCTTGAACTATAAAGCAATGCTTGGCATTCCACTGCGCTCGCCATCCTGAGACATAAGATGTTAAGTCTCAATATGTCCAGTAGTTACTCTGGCTACAATGTCCTTCAATCCGAAACACAACAGTGCATTTAAACTGCTGTTTGACGGGAGAAATAGACATTGCGGTGGTACCCACCCAGGCAGCCTCTCACATATGAGAGACCTACCACCAGTAAATTTGTGGTATTCTCGGGGTTTCTCTACGAGCTCGATTCAGAAATGAGTTGATCCGTAGGAGAACTAAAATAACCGACATGGCCCAGCGGATTAGTAAGTTGAAGTGGCAATGGGTGGGGCATATAGCATGGGAGACGACCTGGTAAAGGTCGCGGGACGTCGCTGGATGCAGGCTGCCTCCAACAGGTCACTGTGGAAATCATTGGAAGAGGCCTATGTTCAGCAGTGGACTTCCTTTGCCTGATGGATGGATGGGTCATTTGTGATTCAATAGTGAACAGCTTCAAATAAGTTGCGCCGAAAAACTTTAGGATGAGAACTCTTCCTACCCTATACTTAAAGGTAAATCAAAATATTGTACAATATACAAAATAAATATAAAATTATCGTAATGAACGTTGACGTAATTTTTACCAGTAGAATTGCGTATTTTACTCTCATTAGTAAACGATATATGTTCAGTTACTTGGGTTTTACTTGTAGTCATTCAACAACCGCAATTGTATTTCTCTAGCCACTTCCCTTTTAATTAAACTACGAGGTCAATTATTTGTTCGTTACATAAGTTCTACTATTATGTAAAAAGTGTAAAATATTTGTATTATCTCTGCTCGATATTTAAGACTAAAGGATAAAAAAATAATGAAGATACTCGTGTCTGCAAGGGTAATGGGTTTCATAACTTTAAGCCACCCTAAGGGCTACCTAAAGTGGAGCCAAGAAAGGTGGGCCAACTAACGAATCATGGCCTATCTAAGCATAGAAATAGGTAGTCATACCAAGTGCTAGATTGAGAAATGACATCATTTATCGATTAAAACAAATATATACATAAACAAAAAAAAATCTAATATTAAGCATGTTTTTAAATTTTTACAACTAACCCTAGGGTCATTTCTACTCTTAGGGTCGGTTGTAACAGTTGCTTGTAATAAATTCCACCGTTTTTATTTGTCCATTTTTTATAAAATCTGTTAAAGCAGTTGCAATCAATTTGTTGTTAATTATAAGCCCCAAGACCAATATACCATGCGTAGTAATTAGTATTTTGCAATCTAAGATTTTTTGAGACATCTGATAATACAAGAACATTTAAAATGGTTCCGTTCGTCCCTGATCTTCCCATTATTCAGTTGTGGTAGATTTTAAGCCAAAATAATCTAAAAGATGAGGTAACACAGCCTCTTCTTAACAAAAAATAGACGCTCTATATATTTTAAAGTAGAACAAGGCCAAATACATATAAAACTCATAAAACAACGAGTTATTTTAATTATATTAGTATGTTTTGTCGCCTTCAAAATGTAATAAGAAGTTGTATCTATAATATAATTTCATTAAGGTATAACATTAACCACTGGACATATTGAGACTTAACATGCTATGTCTCAGGATGGCGAGCGCAGTGGAATTCCAAGCACTGCTTTGAAATTCTTGGTGCTGTTTGGTTTTGCTACAGTGCAGGAGTGGTCGTATCGTTTACCACCAATGGCATGCTCGTATCGCCATTCATCATTGTAATAAAAAGCGTAAAATAGTCATGGGAGGAATATCCAGGAAGGAAGAGATGAAAAACGCCCTCAGTAATGACTTTTACTAATTCCTATTTCTATTTTCGTCATCTCGGTCTGATATATTATTAGGTGTTATAATGAAGCCTTGAATATTATATTTTGATTGAGTTTTACATGCGTAGCTATTACTTTTATGTATCACCTGTTCACACAGATTTCTATAGCTTAATGTATTCATTACACATACCTACTCATATACTATAATAATTAATACATACACACGTATGCAATTAAAAGAATTCGCACTACATCATATATGTTTAAAGTTATACTTTTTTTATTTTATACAAGACATTTTGGAAAGCCCTCATTAGTAAGGTAACAAGTGTTGCCTTTCTAAATCCGCGGTATCGAGGGGATGGAGAGGGGCTTGGGCTTATACGCATAGTAACATGTTCAGGGTTTTATAATCACTTATAATATAAATATTACAAATCAAAATCTGGCAATTGACTTTAGCACCATCACAACAATTGTGTTTTGGGACTCAAAGGGCATCCTATTGCTATAACCGCAGAATAGTACGTTTCGTTTTGGGACGGTTACGAGATTCAATATAAGAAAAATGAAGGGGAAAATTGACCAGAGGCGTCCGGTTATTGCGCGATAATGCACCCGTGCACCAAAGTAGTGTTGAACTGGCTATCCTGCATATGGAGGACTTCAATATTTTAAATCACCTACCTTACAGTACAGACATGGTTCTTAGTGACTATTAACCTGATAACAATATTTGCCTGACGAAGAGGTGAAGGACGCATTTCCATCGTTATTTGAAATCATTTTGCAAATAAAAAATCAAATGCAAATCATTTTATGAGTGTTTATGTAAGATTATTGACAGGTTTTAATAGTGTGTAATTCTTGTAGAATAATAATATATTTAAAAGGGAAATAATTTTAAACGTTTATTCCCTTTATCCTCATTCCATGAACCTAAAAAGGTACCCTCGTAAATTAGTATATTTTGCTATACTATATTGATATAAAATACCTAATTGGTTTATTTCGTTTGTCCTCCTACAATGATAGTGCTATCAATATTGTAATTACTTTTGACATTAGTAATGTAATAGGCCTTCCATTATAGCGACATTGATCTTATTTCGGCTATTTATATACCCAACGTAGATAAAATGTTGTATGTTACGTTTACAGAAATGCTACCCGATGTATTTTGGTTATTACTTTTCTATATGGCGATTAAAATAATAATTTATGGTCATGATGTATGTGAAAAATATTCATTGTATTATATGTACATTGTATACATATATTTCATTCTTCTTGTATTACCTAGCGTTGTCCCAGCAAGCAACAAAATCTAATTTCTAGTTTGCCTTTTTTTCCAGTTTTGGCAGACCCTGGGTCCTACAATACGTATCTGTCTATGGTGACATCCACCCATTGTCCCACCCATTTTCACCTCAGGTACCTATGACATTTTGGAATTGTCCTAAATCATGATAAGCATGGGACCAAACCATTTCAACAGTCAAGTTTTATAGCTGAAGTATCTAATCTGATTTCAATTTGAAATTCACGTATATACAGAGGAGACTGTCCCACCCTCACTCACACCCACCACTGCAACTCCTGTAAACCAGGCTCAACAGAGGCACATTGAAGTTCCTATATAACAAAGTACTCTGTGCATTGAAGCTCGGCGAATCTCCAGGAATTTCTAAATTATCTTTAATCCGCAACGAAATCAATCACAAATTCAAATTAATAGGACGTGTTGGAAATAAATATTTATCCACTTTCTTCCGTGACAAAGCAATATAGACAGAGGTGGGACCAATTAGTCAATACTTGTACCCCTAAACTAACATCTTGATCTCTAATAATTCGGTATGTGCATTAAGATTATCATATATACATCTCATTGTTGTCTGATAGAAATTGCCTTAGAGATAAGACCGACGACTTTTTTGTTTTTATTTATTTATTTTATTTTAAACACTTTGTACACAGATGTAGTACCTACAGGCGGACTTAATGCCCAAGGGCATTCTCTACCAGCCAACCTTAAGGTAGTGCAGAGAGACGGAAGCAGGTGCTTATTAATCAAATTTTATGTATAAAGGTTATTCTTTTTTTACTGGGTATAATAAAGAATTAATAAGATATCCGTAACATTTTGCATACAGATTACCTAAAATTATAAAATCGTCTTTCTATTATAATGCGGTAAATAAATAAAGGCCCAATTACAAACTGGGAAAATTAATGGCACATTCTTAGTTACCCACAACTAGTGAGAAAAACAACTGGCTTTAATTCATTATTTAAATCATAACACAGAACCTACATGTGTGTGTGTTATAGTGAAATGACCGTGAAACATTTTTCCTGTAACACTTTACTATATAGCTGTACGGGCGTCTCGAGTTAATCACGAATTGCCTCTTGACTCGTAAATATCTATGTACGTACTAGTTATTTTTTGATAGTTGTGAAGAGTTCATCTATAAAACAGTGAGTATTATTCTAATTTATATTAATTTTACAGCGATTGTAATTTTTTTGTTTACTAAAATTATTGTGTGGGTAGCGGAAAGATAAATGCGTGCTCAATTCGATAAAAATAAATTAACTCATAATTGAAATGCACGAAAAATAATACCCGTTAATCTTATTGCTATCTGGCCACAAGGACATTGAAATCTTACATGATTTTAATAATGTTATATGGCTCGCGATATCTCCATTGTTATTTATTATCATAATTGCAATAAATGACGTAAACGCGTGTAAATCAAGCGCGAATACACAACGAGTACCTACCTAGACGACTGAATTAGCATTAAAAACCATTAGGTACTTAAATAGATATAATGATTTGCACATAACAGAAAGTAATGATTTATTTGTTTAACAGGATATCAAAGATGAACGTCTTCACACAATGCGTGATATTCATCAGCATATTTGCAACAAGCCTTGCAGCACCAAACATTATACTTACTATAGTAAGGCCAACCAAGCCTGTTTCTGATATCTGCCGAGTGGTAGTAATTGGACACCGCGGTGCCAGCGGCTATGTTCCGGAACACACTCTTGGCTCCTACGCCCTCGCTATCACAATGGGTGCTGATTACATTGAACCAGACCTGGTGATGACCAAAGATGGACATTTGATTGCAAGGCACGATAATGAACTAGGACTCACTACTGATGTTGCTGACCATCCGGAATTTGCATCAAGACATCGCATACAAACTGTTGACGGTAACGAAATTAACGGATGGTTCACTGAAGATTTCACACTCGCCGAAATCAAAACTTTGCGTGCCAAAGAACGTATTCCAGATATAAGGCCAGGAAACGCCAGAATGGATGGTGCATTCCAAATTCTAACATTCCAAGAAATTATTGACTTAGTTAAAGGCATGCAAGTAAGTCAGAAGAGGACTATCGGTATATATCCAGAAATTAAGCACAGTACGCATTTCAAACGTTTAAATCTGGCGATGGAACGGCTAGTTGTGGATACTTTCCACAGAAACGGCTACATAGGCCCCAGAGCCCCCGTTTACATACAATCGTTTGAAGTGAGTAATCTAAAGGAATTGAAAGAGATGACTAAGCTGCGTTTGTTGCAACTATACGAAAGCGACAAGTCACTACAACCATACGACCAAGTTGTAGCGGGCACAAATCTTACATACGGGCAAATATCCACACATGAAGGGCTTCAAGAAGTGGGCACGTATGCTCATGCAGTGGGCCCTGACAAGAGCTACATTATTCCTCGTGATGAAAACGAAAGACTCGGAACACCTACTAGTTTTGTATTAGATGCTCATGAAGCTGGACTTAAAGTGCATCCTTATACTTTCCGAGCCGAGAATTCGTTCCTGCCAGCCGAGTTTCGAAGCGACGACCCATCCCCAGCAGCAAGGGGAAACTTTGAAGGGGAAATCAGGGCATACTTTGAGGCGGGTATAGATGGACTTTTCTCTGATCAACCAGATGTTCCAGTACGAGTTCGGGGGCCGTGTGTAAAATAAACAATTTAATAAACTTAATCATAATATAACAAGTAATTGTAAAAAGAAAGTGTATTGCAATAATAAATATGTGTAATGTAAATATTTTTCAAATAGTGTTCGAATGGAAATAACTTATATGTCTATTTGGCCTCGACATTCGAGGTCCATGTCCGATCAGACATGTCATTAATAGAATCCAAATTTGAGTTTATTTGGTGATTTTCTTCATTTCATCATACGATTTTAAATAAAAAAAACTGACTGTTTCTATTGGTCAATGCACCGATTTTTCTGTATATTTATTTTTGTAATTATAACTTACGTCACTTCGAAAATATTATTATTTCTAAATCTATCATTACATCAGTATAAAAAATATACCGGGTATCTCAAGACTGCTACTGAAAACGAAATCGGGTGGTAGTTTTAGTGACTACAAACACAATGCAACTAAAATTTCGCAAAGAAACGCGACAATTATTTTTTATGATTTTTTAAATATCGTAATTTTTGGGTGGTAAATCCATAGTTTTTGCTAAAATAATAATTTAAACTCTTTTATACCTTATAGTATTTATAAATAAAGGGTATACACTATTATTTTAAGAAAAAAATGTATTTACCACCCAAATATGGCCATAGGAAAACAACTTTGCAACTTTTTCTGTTGCTTTGTGTCTGAAGTCACTTAAACTACCACCCGGCTTCGTTTTTGGTAGCAGTCTTAATATACCCTGTATAATATCTCATCCCATCAAAAACATCCTGTAAAAAAATCCAAGTCTCGCAGCTTAGGTTTTCTACCGCAAAAAGTTGTGAGATGCATGTAATACCAAGTCGATTAATTTAATTAGTCCTTGCTTAAGGGACCTTCTGCATAAAGTTATTACGTAAGTTAGTATCATATCAATATTAAAAACTATTTACGTTTTAAATAAATAGATCAACTTGGCCATCGCATGAAAACATAATGTATCGTACAATTTATACATAATGCTGCTGGCAAGGACTAAATAAATTAATCGACTTGGTATTACATGCATCTCACAACTATTTGCGGTAGAAAACCTGAGCTGCGAGACTTGGAATTTTTTTACAGGATGTTTTTGATGAGATCTCATGTTCTAGTCAGTCCTATCTTCAGTCCTACTTTTTTCCTTTTCGGTACTTTTTACTTCTAGAATATCACTAACGATTTTTCTTAAAGCCTCTGTCTTATGGCTTTTTCTTATTTTTGTAGGTATCAATTTATCACATATATAGCGGATTTGATTATTAATGTTCTTTCTTTCATGGTAATTGATATTTTTGAGCTATTTAGTCTATTTATTTGCAAGTTTTTCTTCGTCATGTTTTTCTAGAGGAATGTTGTATAGTTTCATGGGCTGAATACACCCTTTACCTCTCTATACCCCCTGTTATGCCTCATATATATAGATACCAATCTACAACTATAATTACATCATATACGGGTACAATGATTCATTAACTGCAAATGTAACTTTGTAATCCTATACATTTATTTGGGATTACAAAGTTATTCATGCAGTTAGTGTATCTAGAAAACTAGACAGAAATTATGAAATTTTTCAATTTCCCCTTACTTTAACACTAATTATATTCTAAATTTGAAGGTTCTATGTCTGCTAGAAGTGCCTGAGACTTTTGATGATCGGTCAGTCAGTCAGTGAGTGACAAAATTAAGAAAGTTTGACATGTTACAATTCTTAAACTACTGGTTCAAATTGAATGAAATTTTAAATATACACACACAACAGTGTTTACACAATGCCTGCTTAGTAACTGAAAATTCAGGCTTCTTGCTTTAACCACAACGAAGTTATAGAGGGTAGAAAATGGTCTGAATTGCTTCGAGAAAAGGATGGTACGACACTGCCGCTTTTTAGCTCGACTTGGAGGGGGCACTGCCGTGCCCCCAGATTATACTTCATTTATTATCCTTTACTTCCTCTTTAGAACTGCTTACAGCGAAAAAATTTTTAGATTGTCCAAAAATCCAATATGAAAACCGCCTGTGAAACGAGAGGCTGCAGGTTCGATCCCCGCACCGAGAGAAATGTTTGTGCGGCCCACAAATATAATATTTCTTTAGACCGAGAAGTCTCTCGTAGTTCATGATACCCACGACACAAGATTCGATATGTGACGGTTGGGTGTTATTTATTATTTTATTATTAACACATACAAATATCCCGGTTTGCTATGATCAGCCGAGCATGGTCATACCGCTATACAACATGGACAAACGTTGAATAAATGTTGCAGAAAGTCGCTAAATGCTGATTGTTTTCAAATTGATGTGGAGATCTTTGGAGGAAGCCTATGCTAAAGCATCTATGCGAAGCAGTTGCTGAAGATAGAGAAAGTAAGTAATGTGTTGATAATGCGGCAAGCATCGATATCAATGTTACACTAGATAAGACGTTCTTTGTAACAAACGTGTCCCACCCAAGTGCGGTGCATGCACCGCACACCACAGACTAACCCGCACCGCACACGAATCAGTCTGCCGCGTGACGGCCGCGCAATAGTACGCCTCTTTGTTTATATTTATAAGTAATTTATTTTGACTTTTCCCCGTCAAACCGACAGCGAAATTTTCTGAAGTTACAATATAATTAAAGAATACAACGTAAGTGATATAATATTGCAGAATAATGCCGATAATACAGATCTTTTATTTATTAATGGATTAAATATATTTTAGAGCCCGTTAAAATACAAGGTAAGCTCCTTAATCGTATATCTCATTTCCGCGTATAAAAATTGCCCGTCGAGTGAGAGAGACGAACTATATAAGATATAGATTATTCAAGGGACATCATATCAGTGGACCAAATAGGCATAAACTATTCGAATACATTACAACTTAGATTATATACTCGTCTAGATTGAGCAATGTCAACAAACGATGCGCTAAAAGTGTCTTCACTTTCGTTGATATGTGTGAGTACCGGTCGTGTAATTATTGTAATCCAACTGTCAAGGTGTGTGTGTTTAGGGATGCCTACTCCAGATTATTAACTTAACTTTTCCCCATTATTTGATATACAAAATAGGTTAAATAAAATATTTGTTCTTTATTTAATCATACTATTAATTATATTTATAACGCATTTTAGTAAAAACAATAAAGATCTAAACCCATCTCCGAGTGTTTGTTTCCGAATAGAATTAACTCTTTGGATTATTGCCTGGGCTGTTCTCTCTGATCTCTGAATCTGATTTCTGTATTTATGTAAAATATAAATCATCATAAGTAAAATGTTCGGAACACACAACTGAAGTCATGTGAGGCTAAAAGGCGAATGGTCTTCTTTTCGTTTCCGCTGTGTAATGTCTCTCCAGCAATTTGCTAGTACGGAATCCGTAGGAAGTCTAAAAATATTATTAGGACCTTGAATAAGTTCTCGCTGTTTTTTCAAAGATGACAATAGCAGTACTCCGTTTGGGTAATTTAGAATGGTAATACACATGCAAGGCAAAGAATTAATAAAATTACTATGAAGTGCATGTCGTAGGTTTCATTAATATCGTGTAGGTAAGTATTATTAACTCATTAAATAAATAATGTCATTCTTCTTGTTGTTATTCTGATCGTTTTATAGTTTCTCCCATAGTTTCAACAAATCTTCCTAGTAATAAATTGACAACACTGGCCAATGAAACTCATCTTCAAAATAATGAATTAAAAGTTCATGTTTTCTTCAAATAATAGTGGTTTAACAATAATGTTACCGATAGAAAGTGATATTGGTATTATTATACAGTTTTCCCACACAATTGCGATACAATTCGACAGCACAAACCGGCATAATTAATTATTTTTCGGGAGCACGTTATCCATATGTAGTTCAAATGACACTGACGTACGTGAGAAGCGAGTCTACCAAATTTGGTAGACTTTATTTGAGCCGCGCGGTGAGGTGTGATGTGTCATCTAGACGAGTATATAATCTAAGCATTACAAATAATGTGTAGGAAGAATGTAGTTGCAAATTGATTTCAGTGTTTTATTTTAATAAGATGTTGTTAATTAATAACTCAAAATATGTGTGTTGTATGTATGTTTTGAAACAGTGGATAGTATTTAGACCCCATTTCTTAATATGAATTACTTAATGGACTATTCGAACCCATTGTTATTGAAGACTAATATCATTTAAAATTGTTTTATATTCTTCCGCGTCGGTTAGGAAAAAAGGAGATCTCTATAATATTTATCCAGAATTATTGGAATGGATATAAGTGACTACCATGAGAACATACCTATATTTGTTCAATTCATTTTCGACACGGAAGATTTCAGATATTCCAAATGCGGTAGTCATTTTTGTAAACTTATGGTGTACCATTCCTTTTGTCTATTAGTCTCGAAAAAAGTTTATCAGCTTGTTAAAAATACATAAATGTTATTATAATAAATGTCAGACTGATTGTATACTGATTGACTGCTTGACAGACTTGTACACTTGTAAGAGTATTTAATTTCATTTACATTTTATCATTTCCATGAATTATTCACGTAAATAAAAAAAAACATTACAAATATATTATTGCTATGACGGTATTTATACTCATAACTCAGGCAGTATCTTAGGCAAAGCTATTATTGACATGAACTGTCTTGTCTGTATCTTTGATCATAATTTGTAATATTCAAGTAAACGTACTAGATGTCGCTACTGAGCTTTTGACAAATACGGGACAAATAGTTTCTATGACGCGCCTCGTCTATCGGTAGAATATAAGTCAATGGCGGCAAGTCTTTAAAATTGAATATAATGTGCCTGTTATAAGTTTACAATTATTACAATTATTGACACCATAAACTTTTCGAATTTATAATCAAATAATGTTTTATAATTACCAATTTACAAACTAGCAAGTGGCAACATTTTTGACATATTTTTGATTACCGACTCCTCACTCCAGCATGACGTTGAGATAGGAGATTATTCTTGTCCATCTCTTTGTTTTTTTCTTTTTTCTTTTTTTTTTCTTATTCGTTAGATTTAAATTCGGACAAAATTCGCATAAAGTGTGATGTAATATGATAGGACAAATGGAAAACTGATTACGTGAGTAGCATTGCCTATCTAATTGCTGAATATTACTTACCTTTCCTTTTTTAATAAAACTGTGTGCAAATGTTTTTGTCAATGCTGGGTAGTCAAAAACTAAATATATTTTTATTTTATTTAGAAATCAAGAGGTATTTATATATTATACAGAATTGCTTTAATTAAATAATATGTAAAAATCCTAATAAGTATTATAAAACTATGCAAATGCCCAAACATTATATGAGTTTATTGATAAGGGTAAAGAGTTTTAAATAAGTACCTCACTACGAATTCAGTGTTCTTTATTATTAGTTGTGAGTTTCCTGGATAAAACAGAATTAACAAGTCTATTTAATAAAATATTTTAAATTCACGAAAATGAGATGATGGGTAAGTATACAATGTTAAATTTCTTTACTATTTACGACTTGCAACCTGTATTAGATATGACAGATGACAGTCAGCTGAAAATGACAGTACAGAGCGCAAGATAAAAGGTGACATCGCGATTGAGTTTTCGTTTTATTAATTAATCTTTCGATTTGGTATCGTGCTAAATTATGATAACAATAATAGAAATGTGAGCGGAACAGATGTTCTAATTAGAGTCAGCAATGATAAGACAATCTTTAAAATTTAGGAAGACAATAACCGTCGTTTGTGTATTGTCTTTATGTAAGTAAATTGTTTTCTTTATTATTTCCAATAAATTACCTTTTAATGAACGGAGTATTATTCATAATGTAATCTCATTGTTTATTTAAACATAACTTATAATAAATATTTTTCATACAACAGTAGGTCAATATTAATTCACAAAGTATCTGTCGCACTATCGTGTATTTTCTACAGCCGGCTGGGCAAGGTCATAGATTGGCGTTTCTACCATTTGCCACTTAGCTTAAGCCTTTCCTTATGCAAACTTCAGATACAAATTATCTATAGTATTCCATGTCGTAATTAATATGCACAGAAGCACACGTAAAACAGTCCGTTTGGTGTGACTTATTTACATATTTACCATTGTGCTGTGAGTACACATCACTATTGTGTACACTCAGTTCCAAGGTTTTAACAGAAAATATCTACATAAACCCTTTTAACACATTAGAATGTATTTTGGCAATAAAAAAATTAAATTTTGTTTTAGTGATTTTATTGTACTTAATAATTACAAGGAGTGAGCTAGAAAATCAAGGAAGAGGATCCCACCAAAGGTTATCTGGTGATTTCCAAGATATAACTTTTAAAAGTAAAGAACTACCAAAGACGGGTGAATATGTTATAATGAATAAAATGGACAAGGAAGTCTCAAATAATGGTGCTGATGAAAGTACTAGACGTGAATTGCAAGAAGCAAAATCTAGAATACAAGAGCTTGAGAAGAAAATAGCAATCCTAGAAGGACGAATGCCACAAAAATATCCAGATGTTAAATTTCTTGGATATAAAGAAAGAAAGAGAATATTGGTAAGTGAATTTAACAATATATTTTACATATTTAAATTTAGAAATTACACCTTTAATAGGATTGCTTAGATAAAGTACAAATAAATCATTATGATAATACATCCTTAAGTGCTAAAAATATTCAGTAATATGTCAATGTATATTAGTCACATTTAAATATATTTTATTTTATTTACATCTTATCAAAAATCAAGGAGTTATACATTAACAATGCATTTTGTCTCTGGACAATTTTGTTGACTATTGTGTCTTTTATAATATAATTAATGTTAATTATTGATTGTTAGACAAGTGATTTGTGATAAGTTGATTGTAGTTTACCTTTATGTTTTCTCACTTAACATAACTCACTTGAGCTAGTGTGCTTATACTAGTCAAGATATAGTGCAAAATCTTGTATGTAATAATAAAATATAAATCAAATCAAAATATGATACAACTGGTGGTAATATTGCATTGTGCAATTTCTTCCTGGGAACCTTTGGATAGACAAGAATCTAGGATTATTGGACGGATTGTTGTTTGATAAGATTTGTGATATCCTTGCCATGTACATAAGGTTGCACTTCATAATTTCTTGCAAACTTATATTTGAACATATTGTCAAGGAGACTTTAATTTGTAACATACTACAAAGTATGGTTTTAAGATCTAGTGTTAATTTTTATGTTTGAGTTTCCTTAAACAAAAATGGTTATCTTGAAAAACATTGTTGCAATATCATATTAAAACCTAAGGTTTTTCGACTGATAAACAAAACTGTAATAATTATTTTTACATTATTGGCATCTTGGAGTATAAGAACATAGCTATTTTGATCTTACCATTGATATAATATATAATTTTGTACATTTCCTTTTAGAATTATTGAATTATTTTTTTAAATTCCCCAAAGTACTTCTTCAAAACTTGTACAAACATAATATAATATTTCATTTGCATTTTGTGCAACCATTCTTGAAAATTACATCAGATTATACTATTCATATTTTTCTGAAAGCAACAAGTAAATTATTTCACAAAGATTTTTTTTATTTATACCAAGATGAAAACAAGAAGTTTTAAAATTATTCAATAATTTATAATCCTATTAAATGAAATGAATTTATCATGTAAGTTATTCCATTGCTTTCACTGCACAGTGCTCTTACTATTATTTAGAAAATCCTTCATTGCTCTTTCCCAAACCGGAGAATATTGCTTGTATGTTTCAGGTGACTGGTGGTGCAGGCTTTGTAGGCTCACACCTTGTAGATGTATTAATGATGCAAGGCCATGAAGTTATTGTTGTAGATAATTTTTTCACCGGTCGAAAAAGGAATGTAGAACATTGGTTTGGTCACAGAAACTTTGAATTGATACACCATGACATTGTGAACCCACTTTATGTTGAAGTAAGTGTAAAACAAACGCTGCTTTCCTTCTGTAACTAAAATTATTACTTAGCTTAGTAATTATATTGTTTTTATAACACAAATGTTATAATGTGAATAATGAATAAATAAGAAAATCAATGTTTATTTCTTGATAGGTATTATTTAGGTGATTATTTGTATCTGTTTACAGTTACAATAATATAAGTAACTCAAATTTTGTTTTTCAGGCAGACGAAATATATCATTTAGCTAGTCCAGCAAGTCCACCGCATTATATGCAAAATCCTGTGAAAACAATCAAAACGAACACATTAGGAACAATCAATATGTTAGGTTTGTATCTCAGTGTTTGTAAAAAACCCAATTCTTTTCTGAGCTGCACTTTCAAGCTGTGGAATTATTTGCCGTCACATGTGTCCTCTCCTTCCGATAACCGTAGATCGATCGTAGATCCTTCCGACGTAGTGTGAAGAAGCATCTTAGCAGGCATAATTGTATCAAATGCCACTATGCCCGGCCAGACTAAAAAAAAAAAAGAATGGCATGGGACTGCCGTCTGATGCCTTTCGATACTCTGGCTGGACGTCATCTGAGCTTACCATCAGGTGATGTGTAGTGATTATGCCGTACCAGTGGAAAAAACTGTAAGACTATACTTATTCAAACTGATGTTGATAATGTATGTTTTATTCCATACATTCAATTAAACTGCTTATATTGCAGACTCACAGTTACTTCATTGTCACAGCTATCAAGTTTTATATTTATTGCTCATGATACGCGTATGTCATCGTAATATGGGTAAATACTTACTGGTAGGTCTCCCATATGTGAAAGGCCGCCTGGATAGGTATCACCGCAATGTCTATTTCTTCCGCCAGACATTAGTGTAAATGCACTGTTGTGTTTCGGTTTGAAGGATATCGTAGCCAGAGTAAATATTGGACATATTGAGACGTAACATCTTATGTCTCAAGATGGAGAGCGCAGTGGAATTCCAAACATTGCTTTGTAATTGAAGTAGTTGTTTGGTTTTGCTACTGTTCATGAGCGGTCGTATCGCTTACCATCAGACGAACGGCATGCTCGTCTCGCCATTCATAGCAAAAACCTACATTTCTAGGGCTAGCAAGGCGTGTCGGAGCTAAAATATTAATAGCAAGTACTTCAGAAGTGTATGGTGACCCGATGGTTCATCCCCAGCCGGAGTCATATTGGGGACATGTGAATCCAATAGGTTAGTAAACATTTTATTTATCTTTAACATGAAAAATTGTGTCATGCATTATCAATGCACTGTTGCAACACTATCATTATCAATTCGAAGTAGGCCCGTATCTTGTGCAATTAAACATCATCGGCTTCATTCATTAACAGTTGATAAACCTCATTTAGCTGGAGACTGTCCCGCCCTCACACCCACCACTGTAACTGTAAGCCAGAATCAACAGTGGAACGCAATGTAATGACACCGAGCATTGAAGCTCGGTAAAAAAAACAACTAAAACGGTGAAGGAAAACATCATGAGGAAACCTGCATACCATAGCGATTTATAAAAAATTGTATGGTATGTAAGTCCGCCAACCCGCACTAGGCCAGCGTGGTGGACTATATGGCCTAACCACTCTCAATCGTAGAATAGGCCCGTGCCCTGCAGTGGGACATATATGGACTGATACTATACTATACTATATTGAAGCTCGGTGAGTCTCCGGGAACGGGGAATATCTATCGTATCTTGAACGTGCAAGGAAATTAATCAAAAAGCCTAATTAATGTTGCCATCGCAAGTTTTGTCCTCGCTCCAACTGATTTAAAAAATCATTTGAAAGGGATAAACATACGATAACTAAAATAGGTTTAACCTATGACTAAGACCGACTATTTTTACACTTCGGTTTATTGTCCTTTATCTCAATAATATCTGTCTCGATGCCCTAGTTGTACTACGGTACCGTTATAAAGCTGAGGTCTCGGGTTCGAATCCCGGTTAAGGCAAAGTGATATTGGAATTTTCTCTTCACTATCAGCATGGAGTCAGGAATCTGTGCCCGATATGACGATAGACTTGCCCTCTATCACATCGTGGGACATACAAAGGCGAAATGTGGATGTACTGGTTGCAGTGGCGGCGTAAGGTAAATTGGCACCTGGGGCGGTTTGATAGTGAGCACCCCTACATAAAATATAACACCCAATCCTAAACAAGCCTACACCGGACATATCGTGCACTTATGAAATCTGAGTTTTATTGGAGGAAAGCTATTATGCTCCCCTTTCGGTGCCCTGGAGGCAGCTGGAACTGTATGTTAGTTTCACTGGCCTTCCAGCCTTGGACGTTACAGATGTTTTGGCCGAGCCGGGTCCCTCACAAAACCTACGCTAGCATACCGACTAAATCCTTTGGATGACCGTCACACGCATTATGAGCGGGCCCAGTCATCACAAGGCGAGAAGCGCATGATCGATGCCCGCCTCAGCGTCCTACAGAAAATCATTGCTGGTTCTCCTTTTAAAGGGTGCGACTGTTTAAGGACTCCGCGCCGGTTAAAGATGTTTAGGTCGTCTACGTTTGAGATGAGGCCATGCGCCCCCACGCTCATATCTGAGTTGCTGTCTGAGGTGCGCACCGCCCCCTGCACAGTATATCCAGGCCAGCGTGATGTCGCCTCTTATGACGGGTAGGAAATACCGTGGCGGAATTCTTACACCCTACGATAGGGTAGAGGCGCCGCAGCGGTTCAGCCGTTTATCGCCCGGCAACCCTTTTGTGCAGGTGGCGGCGAGCGGGATCGTTCACCTCACGATCCCGTTTCATGTTCTTCTTCTGCGACATCACGATCTCGCAGAACGAAAGCATTACTTGCCAAGAACTCCGAATCTCGACCATGGAGGGCATCACGGCTGAGAGCGAGAGGTCTACTCTGGCGGCTGCATGGAGTATTCTACACTCGTCACCCCAGGGTGGGCACTCCGAAAGAGTGTGTTACTTTTCACAATGATGACACACAGCGGTTTCATTCATTCTCGCCACCCGCCACATATATCTAACGAATCAACCGTGCCCCGATAGGACCGATGTCAGATGGACCGCAACATGCCGTGGCGCCTGTTCGGCCACTGGTAAAAAAAAGGACGCATTGCCAGATTGGTCCACTCACCAGTACTGGGATGATTGTCCATCCTAGGCTTTGGCGTCAATGTCCCAGGGAAGGAAACCAGCCAGAAAACAGTCGGTCCCTTGGGAGATCACACGATATCCGTTGAATAATGATCATCCACTACGCCAACACTCGAGAGAACAGCACAGTCTGCTCAGAGATTCAACCCAAACGATATATATTCGAATTAGCCGCAAAGAAGCTTGGTATGCTCAACAGATCGAGGCAATATATCAGGCGCAGGTTCGGCCCCACATGGAACATTGCACCCATCTTTGGGCACGGGCACCCCAGTGCAAACTTTTCCCTTTCGACCGATTTCAACGTCGGGCAGATCGAATCATCGACGACCAAGTTCTTTCCGATGTTCGGAATTTTCTCAGCTGCTGAGTTCCGCCAACGTACAACACAACAAACCTCCAATACCACTCTAGTACCTTTCTCTCGACATTTTCTTCTGCGTACAACAAATTGTGAGATCAAATTGCCAACAACAGCATTTCCGGACAAATACGACCTGGCCACCTTCAAGAAAATAGCGTATTCTCGCTTTAAAGGTAGCAACGTACCTCTATGCCCCATGGTGTTACAGATGTTCATGGTCGGCGGTGATCACTTACCATAACGTGAAACGTATGGTCGTCTGCTACCTATGATATAAAAAAGCAGTAAAAGGCCATCGATCACACAACTCCCGCGTACAGCCACTGGTAAGGGGTGCCGGAACCTTCGAAGTTGAGTTGGTTAGACCAGGACATCCCGAAGTTATTTGTACTGTTCACACAGACAGACATTCACAGACCCTTAAGAAATTGGAATTGTTTTACTATTCCCTCAGACCAGCCCTTACTAACTAAATAAAACATAGATTCTTATGACAATAAATTTTATTCAAAATGACCTCCGTGATTTTGAATACAGGCCTTCAATCTGCGCGGCCAGTTGTCTATCGCAGCACGAACGAGGTCCATGTCAATATCGGCGGCTGCCTTAATCAAGGATGTCTTGAGTGACTCCAAATTGGGATGAAGCTTTGAGCACGCCTTTTCCTCCAAGTGTTGCCATATCTTGTAATCTAACAGATTTAAATCTGGACTGGAGGAGGGCCAGTCTTCGTGCCGGATGAAGTCGATTTCACGCGCCGCCAGCCAGTCTTGTGTACTCTTCGCTCTATGAGCTGGCGCCGAATCTTTTTGGAATACCCAGTGCCTGTTATTGAATATGGTATGAGAAACAGGTTCCACAAGGTTCGTCAGGACTGTATTTTGATACACAACTGCATTCGTTTTTACACCTTTCTCACAAAAATGTACCTCTGTTAAGCCCCAATAAGAAACTCCCAACCATACCATGAGCGAGGATGGAAAATGACCTCGTTGGACACGTGGAATACGGTTGCTCGCTTCTTCACTACTGTGTGCGTACACCTCATCATTTTGTTTGTTGTAGCTCTCTTCTACGGTAAAAAAATTTCATCTGAAAAAAGAATTTCCCGATATTTTTTTTACCGCTTCAACAAAGCGCGGCATCTCTTCAGTCTCAGGTCCATTAGACGAGCATTCAAACCATGTCCTGTTTTTCTTCGATATGCCCGAAGCCCTAAGTCTTCATTTAACACCCTTTTCACCGTGGTTCTGCTTAACTCCATCTGAAGGGCCAACAGTTTCTGCTTACGTTTGGGATTTCTTTGAATTCGCGCCTTCACAGCTTTTATCACTGCTGGAGTCCTAACAGACCGAGGGCGACCACTTCTTAACCTGTCATCTCACATCTACACTAGAGTCTTCATTGTATCGTTTGATGGTACGATAAACGAATCTTTTGGTTATATTCAAATTTTTCAGTATGTTAAAAATATGAATTGGCGCGTAACCGCAACGATGCAACGCAATAACTGCAACACGGTCTTCTTTAAGCGTCCACTCCATATTTAAAAATGAGTAAAATTCTAAAGAGTATACATGTTTATTTTCATGAACAATTCGAAATTCGAATTCAATAAACTTTTTTGTGGCCAGCATTCTAAAAGAAAAGTTTTTACTGTGTGACAATACTTATGACCTGACTGTGTATATATTTTTTACTTTTGATTAACTGATAATGGGAAGAGTGTGCTTGCTTTTTTGAGCAAAGCTTCCCAAAACGGGGCTCCAGTTTGGCTTACTCGACTGGATCTCCCATGGGACACCAGAAGGTGATAGATACCTCCACGCCATCAACTGTTATATGGCCCCTGCAGGTGGCCCCTACACTCGTGCAAGAAAGTCTAAAATTTATCCACTGTAAGGCCCACCTACCGAATTCTAGAATTCATTCTTTTAGAGAATAAGACATTATATTTAAAAAAGAAAATATTTACAGTTGCGATATATTTCAAAATATACTATTAGTAAACAAATAGTTAGATACAAGGGTTGGTAGTTATTTCTGGATAAAGGTAGATTTTGTGTGCTTTCTGTGGGTGTCTTTGTCACCCCTTGGTGCTTGGTACCCGGGGCGGACCGCCCCTTCCGCCCCCCTTTACGCCGCCACTGCCAGGTTGCACCTATGCCTTACCCTTCTGGAAAAAAGGCGTGAATTTATGTATGTATGTATCTCAATAATAGTTTTTTAATATTGAACGATGCTTATTAATCTCCTATATCCTTGCTGGGGTAGGTAGAGGTGCTATTGGTGGCAACTGAGAACTAATGAAGCGACTATATTTGTAACAAATGTATTGAACCAAAACAAAATAATTTCTGTACAGGACGACTTATAATATTTATAAAGTCACTACCTACTTAAAACGCACCTATAGTTACTTTGAGGATATTTTTATCTGAATATTTTTTTTATTTATTTATTATTTATGTACAAAATAAACGTAACAGTTGGTATGCAGAGATAATATGACAACAAAGTACTTATAAAATGCTGTGTCATCGCACTAAGGCAATTCTACCAGACAAACATTGGATGGATTTATGAGGAAAAAGAAAGGGCAGTGTACAATAGAAAACAACAAAAGCTCAAATAAATAATACTATTGATACACACTTACATATATTTAAAGACAAATAAACATAAATTACCTAAATAAACTCAATTAAAGAAAATTATCTTAACCATACATCTGTTTAAGAGAAAAATAGTGCTCTTTTACCAGCTTCTTAAAAGATGGCAGAATTTGCCTGCCTCTCCACATCAGGAAGAAATGTAAGAAATTAACATTTAATTTTTAAATTATCTTTTAGGTCCTCGTGCGTGCTACGATGAAGGCAAAAGAGTGGCTGAGACATTAGCGTACTCATACGCGAAACAAGAAAAAGTAGACGTTAGAGTGGCGAGAATATTCAACACTTATGGACCAAGAATGCACGTTTCCGACGGAAGGGTCGTCTCGAACTTTATAATGCAAGCTTTACAAAATCTAACTATCACAGTGAGTTTTTTTTATTTACATCATATCTTAATAATCTTCTTTAGGTACATAGAATCCGTTGCGGGCCATATAGGCCTTTCCTAAGGATTTGATTTTATTTTACCAATCTTGCCTTTGGCATGCGGATCGGCGAGTATTGAACGTAATTGAATAATGTCATGTTTATGATGCTTGTACTCGTAATCAGCCATAATTTGAGTACGCCATCGCTTGAGGGTTTTACCGCCATCTGTCAATAAACAGAGCCTTGTCAGTTCGTCACATAGATACACCAGTGGCCAGAGATAGACTATTGGCCAGTGGCGTAACTACCCCATCGGGGGCCCGTGGCAAAATTCATCAAATGGGGCCCTTCGTAAAAGTAAAAAAATTAACATTATAATTTTGTTTTTATGGATTCTTTCTAAGGTGCGCCTTGTGTTAATCGGACCAGACGCGGCGGCCAACATTATTCATAGTGGTCGCGGGTTCGAATCCCAGGGGACACCTCTGACATTTCGGAGTCGTATATGTTTTGACAGTCAATCACCACGCACTATGACAGTGAAGGAAATACATCGTGAGGAAACCTGAATACCATAGTAATTTCATAATTTGTAAGAATTTCTATGGTTCGTTAAGTACGCCAGCCCGCACTAGGCGAGCATGATGGATTATATGGTCTAACCACTCTCAATCGTACATTCGACGGTAGGGGAGGCCCGTGCCCTGCAGTGAGACGTATATGGGCTGATACAGTACAGTGCATAATATTTTTTTATGACATGGCTTCATATTTCTCATCGGTTTTTTAACTATTTATCTTTATAAGTCCGTATACGTCGCACTGCAGGGCACGGGCCTCCTCTACAATCGAGAGTACGATTGAGAGTGTTGAGGCCATATAGTCCATCACGTTGGCCTAATGCGCGGGTTGTTGGACTTACAGACCATAGAAATTCTTATGAATCACTATGGTATGCAGGTTACCTCACGATGTTTTCCTTCACCATTTTAGTGCTTTACCGTTTTAGTTTTTTAACATAATAAAATATTTTACATTTGTGCTTTTTGGGCTTTAAGAAACCGCACTTTTAAGGCAAAAATGCCATCATAACGGCCTGTTCATCTAGTTGGATTTAGTGTTTTTAATGCAACAGAAATTGAAAAGGTCATTTTCTTAATTATAAATAAACTCATTTGCAAAAAAAACGGGCACCTAAGCAATGAACCATTTCAAATGTTACTATTGGTTTGTTTGATAATTATAGGTAGTTTTACTTTCACAATTTTGTAAATTAATAAGCACATAATCGTTTTCGTCAGTATTATCATAAAATTTTGATAAAATTTATGGGTTTTAATGCTAAAGTTCACTAGTAGTGTATGCTCGCTAATAGTGCATATGCTCGTGAAGTAAAAGTTAACAAAGATTTTTGTTTGTTTTTTCTTTAATAAAGTAAAAGCAGATAAATGTTTAGTATCGAGTGTGACCCCTCACCCCCTCTAGCTGAAATCACAGCTTGAATTCGTTTGGGTATGCTAGCGAGGATATCCCGGATACTTGCTTGCGGAATACGTTCCCACTCCGCGGTAATCACATTCTTCAGCTCTCTGATGGTCTGCGGAGCCGGTTGTACTGATCTCACGCGTCGTTTCAGAACGTCCCAGACGTGCTCTATAGGATTGAGCCTGGTTTTGGATGAAAACCATGTACCCAATCACGGGATGATCGTTTTCTTGTGAGTCGCGCATTGAGAAATCATCAGTCATCGCCCGGCCCGCGGCCCTAAGTTACTCCGTGAGCACAGAGTTGCCAGGCTTAGGTTTGCTCGAAATTGTGAGTCATGGACTCAAGAAGACTGGAATAGGGTATTGTTCTCCGATGAAGCCAGGATATCTCTGTTCGGTGAAGATCGACGTCGGCGAGTGCTACGAAGACGAGGAGAACGCTTTGCAGAGGCTTGTTTTGAAGAAATCACACCTTATGGTGGGGGCTCTGTTATGTTTTGGGCAGGAATAAATTCAATGAATCGTACCGAGTTAGTCTTCATTGAAAACGGCTCACTGACTGGACATTGATACATAACGGAAGTTCTAATTCCTCATGCACAACCCGCATTGGCCGCTTTAGGCGAAGACTCAATTTTTATGGACGACAACGCTCGCGCCCACCGGTCTGGCGATGTGGAAGCGTATGTGCAAGAGGTCGGCATTCGTCGTTTGGATTGGCCAGCTCGAAGTCCCGACCTCAATCCTATAGAGCATGTCTGGGACGTTCTGAAACGACGCGTGAGATCAGTACAACCGGCTCCGCAGACCATCAGAGAGCTGAAGAATGTGATTACCGCGGAGTGGGAACGTATTCCGCAAGCAAGTATCCGGGATATCCTCGCTAGCATACCCAAACGAATTCAAGCTGTGATTTCAGCTAGAGGGGGTGAGGGGTCACACTCGATACTAAACATTTATCTGCTTTTACTTTATTAAAGAAAAAACAAACAAAAATCTTTGTTAACTTTTACTTCACGGGCATATGCACTACTAGCGAGCACACACTACTAGTGAACTTTAGCATTAAAACCCATAAATTTTATCAAAATTTTATGATAATACTGGCGAAAACGATTATTTGCTTATTAATTTACAAAATTGTGAAAGTAAAACTACCTATAATTATCAAACAAACCAATAGTAACATTTGAAATGGTTCATTGCTTAGGTGCCCGTTTTTTTTGCAAATGAGTTTATAAATCTCTTTAATTTGTTCCATCTTTTAATACTGTGTCTATTAAAAATATTTTCGGACTTAAGTATTTTAATTGGCCTTGACTTATTTAACAATTTCTCTAAATCAGGATCACATTTTCTTAGGGACCAATATCCAAAAAAAGTTCCTTTATTGCAGCTATCACCGCCAAAAAAATGTTTATTATTTTTTTATATGTATTGTTGCCCCTCATCTAAAGTACAGAGCAACCGCCATTGTTTAAACAAAAGACACGACTCCAAGTGAATTTTCGATGTTTCGTGTCTCTATATCGCTTTTACAATTTTCCAGTCGTCATAAGCCTCAACTCAAATATTTTGTTTATTCATGGTCAGCCTTTTTTCGTCTACTGCTGGGTATAGACCTCCTCTAAATTGCTACATTTTACTCTGTCTTCGGCTTGTCGCATCGTCAACCTTATGCAAATCATTACTCTACCAAGCTGGAAGGTGTCCTAAACTAGGTTAGCCAAGATGCTATCTCCACTCAACAACTCCTTTACTCCAACGGTTATCGGTTATTCGGCAAATGTGATCAGCCCACTTCCAATTCAGGTTGCTGCTAATCCTGCTTACTATGTTTATCACTTTGGCTCTCTGTCGGATAAGTTCATTACGAAACTTATCCTTCAAAGAGACACCGATCACTCGTCCCGAAAGTACTGACTTATTTCTGATAACTTTTTTATTTATTGCTTCAGACTCCTTCTTTCTCTTTCCTTTTTCGTTTTCCATTTAATAATTTCTAGAACAAGACATGTTTATACTTATTTTGAAAATATTGCCTTAATATTCATTTAATTAATAATAATTTATTGACATTTTTTTTAAGATTATACAAAACCAAATTTTTTTTATCAAATATTATGATACAATGTTTCTTGTGTAAAATGTAGCCAATTGTTTATTCTTATTAATTTCGTTAATAATGTTACATTATTCTAAGCTTACACCCTGTTGGACTTGAGCCTGAGACCTAATATGGCTAGGGCCCTGTCGGGCCTGAGACCCTGTCGGACCAGGGCCCTGCCGGGCCGGGGGCCCCTTAGACCGGGGGCCCGTGGCATTTTGCGCACTATGCCACCCTATTGTTACGCCACTGCTATTGGCTAAGGTCGCCAGACTAAGCCAGAATACTGGAACGCAACTTAAATATTTTGTTGCACTTAACTACGTAAATCCCGCTTAAATGTACTGGCCAAGTGGGCCATGCGCTACTAAGAGCAACTTATTATTTGAATAGCGTTCGAGTATTCGGACGTATATTGCAACCAATGATGCAATGCCATCCGATAGAGCATACAATGGCATTAGTCGGTAGTCTTATGTCATTCGATACAATCAGCAACAACATAAGTTAAGTTACTTTTTGATGAATATTTTTAATATAACAATAATATATTTTTGTTTTAAGGTATACGGCAATGGCAAGCAGACTCGTTCGTTTTGCTACGTGTCTGATCTCGTCGACGGACTGCTGACTCTAATGTCGTCAAGTTACACGTTACCAGTCAACATCGGAAACCCTGTGGAACATACTATAGAAGGTAGTTTTTCACTATCATTAATATTTTCAGATAAATTCGGTATGGAGGCAAAACGCTTGAAATAACCACCTTGTTTGATCTATTTACTTGCAGTAAAGAATGGTTTTAACACGGTTGGTTTTTATGGTCAAAATGATAAGTCGCTGTATCCAACCATACAAAATTACAGTTCTAATGTTTTATGTACTAGTTAAAACTAGACAAAAATTCTTAATGTTAGAAACCATGTATGTTTGTTATTTCACTTTGTATGATAGGTAGTTTAAAATTTGCCTACACTACATCAGTATTTCGAAAAACCATTTACATATATCATTCACTCCTAATAAACATACATACATATGTACATACATAAACTCACGCCTTTTTCCCAGAAGGGGTAGGCAGAGGTGCCAGGACACCAACATTTCGCCTTGTATGTTCCGTCCCACGATATGATAGGTGGCCCCATCGCCATATCGGGCACAAATTCTTGACTCTGGGCTGATAATGAATAGAAAAACTCAATTTTTAAACTTTGCCCAACCCGGGACTCGAACCCGAGACCTCAGCTTTGTAACCGCACTCTAGTACAACTACGCCACCGAGGCAGTCGACACAAATAAATGTGGTATAATATATATATATATATAATATACAGGGTATATCAAGACTGCTACCGAAAACGAAGCCAGGTGGTAGTTTAAGCGATTTCAGACTCTATGCAACAGAAAAAGTTGAAAAAAAAAAGCGACAATTTTTTTTTATTTATTTTTTTGCTATGGCCATATTTGGGTGGTAAATACATTTTTACCTAAAATAATTGTGTATATCCTTTTATTTATAAATACTCTAAGGTATAAAAGAGTTTAAATTATTATTTTAGCAAGAACTATGGATTAACCACCCAAAAATGACGATATTTAAAAAATAATAAAAAATAATTGTCGCGTTTCTATGCGAAATTTTTAGTTGCATTGTGTTTGTAGTCACTAAAACTACCACCCGGCTTCGTTTTCGGTAGCGGTCTTGAGATACCCAGTATATATACCTGTAAGAAAATGTAATGATTTGAGTTAAGCTAAATAGTTTGTCTTAATGTATTTTTTTATATACAGGGTATATCAAGACCTACCGAAAACGAAGCCGGGTGGTAGTTAAAGCGACTTCAGACACAATGCAACAGAAAAAGTTGCAAAAAAAAGTGACAATGTTTTTTTGTTATTTTTTTCCTATGACCATATTTGGGTGGTAAATACATTTTTTCCTAAAATAACACTGTATATCCTTTTATTTATAAATAATCTAAGAAATAAAAGTGTTTAAATTATTATTTTAGCAAAAACTATGGATTTACCACCCAAAAATGACGATATTTAAAAAATCATAAAAAATCATTGTCGTGTTTCTTTGCGAAATTTTTAGTAGCATTGTGTTTGTAGTACTAACCACTCTCAATCGGTAGTCGATTGTAGAGGAGGCCCGTGCCCTGCAGTGGGACGTATATGGGCTGATACATTGTGTTTGTAGTTACTAAAACTACCACCCGGCTTCGTTTTCGGTAGCAGTCTTGAGATACCCGGTATTTGTACTATTTGCTATGTTTATATTAGTAATAGGAATTATTGCTATTTCAAATTAACATCACCACCTTTTTATTTTTGAAGCCTTAGCATGCTTAATAGGCTATTTGACTGTATAAAAAATATTGACTTATTTGTTTCCATCCGTGTAGATAATTTAATTTTAAAACATTATCATACATTAAAAATATTGTATATTTAGGCTAAAAACCACAATTACAATTTAATTTATGTTGAATTCGCGCCATGTGATCGTAAACGATTTTGATTGGCTATGACGTCATGCATTATCATATATTATGACGTCATGTATGAACTACTCACGTACAGGAAATGAAAGGGATTGATAACGGCATATGCAAATTAAATATTAAAAATACCTTTAAAACGCGTTATTTGTCATTTATACCCGTGAATTAATAATATTATCATGTCCAATGTAATAAAATGTGAAGAAAGAAAAATAATTCTAATTTTTTTGACAAAAACTCATTGGGACGATTGATTGATTGATTGATCTATGGTTGATTTGAGAATGAGTGACATATGCGAACGAATCTGTGGAGCGGATGTTTACAAACTGGACGCCACATTGTCCGACAGAGCGTTTTGACAGTGTAATTATTCAGTGTATTTTGTAAATTTATTTTTAAATGATATAGATATAGTAATTAAAAATAACCTTTATTTGTAAGGTCTATAGACCCCACTTCATAATGTGGTATGGTTTCCAGAAACTAATCAAATAGCCTATTCTGCTATTGCAAATTGCCCCCCACAAAATGTAAACAAAAAGCTGACCATATATTATAATCATTTCTCACATCTAAAATTACATACACAAATTTGACTGTTCAGTTTCTTCTTTAAATGGGTTCGTAAAAATAACTCGCTCCTTCATAGATTTCATGAGATCGTATAAAAATAGTAGTCGGTCGGCTTTGTTAATCACAATCGCAAATCGCAAAATTTAGCATAATTAGGTATGTAACTTGTGAAATGTTATTATCAACTATGCTATTTGCGATTGCTATTGCTATTTATTGCAACACTAGTTTACATGAATAATATATTTTTTTTTAGAATTCGCAATGATAATAAAGAACCTAGTGCCCGGGTGCCGCAGTACTGTGGCGACTGGCGCGGCCGTGGAGGACGACCCGCAGCGCCGCCGCCCAGACATTGCCGTCGCAGAGGCCAACCTACACTGGACGCCTAAAGTAACACACATTTTATTTATCCTTCACCAACGATGTATCCAGCTTTCATCATCATCATCATATCAGCCACACGAAGTCCACTGCTGAACATAGGCCTCCCCCAAGGATCTCCACAATGACCTGTTGGAAGCGTCCTGCATCCAGCGACTTCCTGCAACCTTAGTCAGATCGTCCGTCCACCTTGTAGGCGGGCGTCCGACCTTTCGACCCCAACGGCCATCGGTTCTACGAGCTATGTGCCCGGCCCACTGCCACTTCAACTTGCCAATCCTATGGGCTATGTCGGTAACCTTGGTTCTCCTACGGATCTCCTCATTTCTGATTCGATCTCGTAGGGAAACACCGAGCATAGACCGCTCCATTGCTCGTTGAGTGACTTTGAGCCTTTTAATGAGGCCCAGCTTTATAAATAAATAAATAAGGCCCAGCTTTATAAATAAATAAATAACACCCAACAGTCACATACATAGTCCTGACCCCACACTAAGATCGAGTCTTGTGTCGTGGGTATCAGGAACTACGAAAGACTTTTCGGTCTCACAAACACCCAGACCCGGAAGAAATATTTGTGGGCCGCACAAACATTTCTCTCGGTGCGGGGATCAAACCCGCGGCCTCTCGTCTCACAGGCGGCGTCCAACCAACTGCGCCACGGAGGCTGTCAAAGCTGGCTTTCAAGCCAGGAGAGGGGGGGGGGGGGGCATATTGTTGTCTTGTCAGAACGCTGGGTACGATTTCAATACTCAAATTCGTAGTAATTATTTTTTGATTTATATTATTTATCGAAATACATAGAATTTATGGTACCTATAAATTTTATCAAAAAGATAATAAATACATTCTATCAATCTTGAACCAGCCCAGGGGGAGTCATGACCCATGACCTCCCCCCGTGAACGTCTACCCACCGACGCGACGAGCCAATTTTTACAAAACGCTACGGTATGAAGGTTTCTTCATGATCTTTTCCTTCACCGTTATCTACTCCACTTCACACCAATAATTTCGTTATAATAAATTGTCCCAATCTTTTGAAAAAAAAAATTGATACTCTGCTCCTATTGCATGGTGCGTGTCGTATGTACATAGCCTCTAACCTTCTGCGATTAATAGGTTATTCAACAGTAATATAATATTCGCATTAACTAAGGTTGCAGGAAGTCATTCGATGCAGGCCGCTTCCAACAGGTCGATGTGGAGATCCTTGGGGGAGGCCTATGTTCAGCAGTGGACATCCTGTGGCTGATATGATGATGATTAATCTGAGGAACTAATTCCAACCATTAGTGACTGACTCCGATGAATGAATGCGTTCAAACAAAAACTCATCAGTTTTATCATATTTATTTATTTTGACTTTATACAATAAATTAGACAGGCGGACTAATATTAGTATCAATTCAAAAATTGTGTAAGACTTCACCATTGTAAAAGACAGTTAAAATGCGTAGTTCCTACCAATGCGTGTGACGTGTCTAATAATATTGTTAAATAAAATATAAATAAATAACACCCAACAGTCACATACATAGTCCTGACCCCACACTAAGATCGAGTCTTGTGTCGTGGGTATCAAGAACTACGAGAGACTTTTCGGTCTCACAAACACCCAGACCCGGAAGAAATATTTGTGGGACGCACAAACATTTATCTCGGTGCGGGGATCAAACCCGCGGCCTCTCGTTTCATAGGCGGCGTCTAACCAACTGCGCCACGGAGGCTGTCTATATATTGTTATTGTTGTTTAAAATTAATCTGACACTAATTATATCTTTAGTAGGTAGGTAAGCTAGTTAATTAGTGTCGATAATAAGATTATCGTCCGTCGCGACTTGATACTGAATGTCTACTGTAGACTTAACATCTTATGTCTCAGGATGGCAAGCGCAGTGGAATGCCGAGCATTGCTTCGTAATTCATGGTGTTGTTTGGTGTTGCTACTGTCCATGAGAGATCGTATCGCTTACCATCAAGCGAATGGCACGCTCCTCTATTCATTGCAATAAAAAAACTTCCATAAATAGTAAATTACAATATTGGGATCACCTGGACAGCGGCCAACATTTTATCCGTTGTAACAAGAATACTGTGACATAATGTATTAAAAGTATTTTATATTTTTCTGTATAATCTTCCGTCCTACCGGAGATATCTTCACATATTCGAAGAACTGATTACACATGGTAATTACATGGGAGTGTGTCAATTACTATCTTTATAATATTAGAACAGTTTGTATAGATTGTGTTAACAAAATTTGATACGATAAGAATTTAACGATAAATGTTCTTTGTAGTTTAATTAATGCGGGACTTATCAAGATCGTTGTTATGATAATTATTGCAATTTTAGTGATCGTAAATTATTTTGGGTGTGGTAACAATTCGCGAAAAAAGCTCATTATACAAGGTGAATTTATAAACAAGGGATTGTTAAATTTGCCGTATCTAACGACCGCACTAAAAGGCGTTTAATGTCAATTATATTTGAAAAGTTATAGCCAGAGTAACTACGTAAGTAATCTTATGTCTCAAGATGGCGAGCGTATTGTAATGCCAAGCATTGCTTTATAATTTCAGGAACTACTTGTTCGAATTAAAAAAATATTTTTTTGTTGGAAAGATCATTTATCGAGGAATATAGGCTGCTGTCATCATGCTACCACCCACAGGAGAGAAGCTGTGGTGAAAAATCTAGCAAATACGAGAAAATTTTATTCGATTTTCGTAGCCTGACTGGTCGATATTCTAAATTGATAGTCGTAATTGATGATTTTGGTCGCCATTTTGAAAAGAGTACCTGCACCCGGACGGAGCTGAGCCGACTCACTAGTACTGATATAAAGGAATTTCATAATTTCGCAAAATACTTCACTATTTATGAATGCCACTGTGCTATTGATTTATTTATAATTCACGTCACCGCGAATGTCAGTGACGTATTATATAGGGACACACTCTTGCGAATACCGCAGTCTGTAGCCGGCGCATATAAAAGGGAGAAATAAGGCTGCGTTTGGGCGAGAGCTAAATGGTATCCAAAGTGGTAGCTATTTTGATGCGTGATTGAATGTTGCAATTAGTGTTCATGCTAATTATATTTATTAGCAAATTCGCTTCCCCTCCCGCGGGTGCACAGTGTAGTGACGTGTTTACGTGCTCGTCATTATTAATTGTGTTTTGTGTGTTTTAACGGCGACTATCGGTTCGTGAGTTGTTTATTGTTGTATGGTATCGTATTTTCAGCAGCGATCTGTAAGTTTTTTAAAGTTTTATATGGTTTATTAGTGGATTTACTCTAATTTATTTCTCGGTAAGTACTTTTATTTTTCTAAAGTGGGTATTGCGAAATAAAATATCGCCCGGCCGGTCAGTCAGCTGATTTGTTTAACGTTGATTAGTTCGTTTTAGTTTACAATATATTTGCATTTTATTTCTGATAAGTAAATGTCGGTTCACAATGACGATCCGCCCGATCGGGGCCCAAATCCATTCGGTCAAAGTAGACTCACGCCTCGGTCACCCAGTTCGGCCAAACGGTTATTCAGCGATGTGAATTCGCCCACATCTGTTTCCCCCGTTCAATCGAAAGGTCTGCAATTATCAGAATCGGCAGATACTTCGTCTGTAGACAACGGCAGTGACGCGAGCCGCGCGGACTATTGCGATATGGTGTTGGAAGTATCGAGTTATTTGTCAAAGATAAAAGCTAAGGAAGAGAAACTAAATACCAGTATTATCGGTATACCAGGAAAATGTCAACCAGTATATATTGCAGACCATCTCCCAGCAAGCTCCAAAAGGTTATTTTTTCAAGCACGTGAATTTGCCAAAAATAACAGTTATCAGTTCTGTTGGACTTCAAATGGAAATATTTTTCTTCGCAAGAAAGAAGGCGACAAACAAATCCTCATCACATCCGAAAAACATTTGCAAGGACTCGCAACAAGTAACAAATGATTATTTTAAGCGTACCAAACTATATACTTTTAAAAATAGGATAAGTTACCTACACTTACTCACACTACTACACTACCACTACACACACCTTACACATACACTCCTAACTACAATTCGCTTTATTATTATTGCATACAGAACTACCACAAATGATAACAATCATATACATCTTCTTACATTCACTTGGATGCATCTCTTTTTGACTTACAACAAAACCTTAAGTTTTAATCTGGACTCGCTTTTGGTTGCCTATGTCTATAATTTAATTTACTGTTACTAATGGCTACTTTCAATAATATTAATAATGAATTAGATCAAATCAATGTGGGCAGCTCTTACAACTGTAATCCAGAAGACTGTTTAAAATATATAGACCAACCAAATAGTAGTATAAAAATCCTACACCTAAATATACGCAGCATAAACAAAAACTTTGATCAACTAATAGTGTTACTAAGCTCCATCAATATGAGTATTGATAGACTTATTCTGACCGAGTGCTGGCTAACAAAAACAACTAATCTACCAATGCTAAATGGCTACCAGGTTACCTGTACACAA